>CM024765.1:49484167-50817300 GCA_014218235.1 Colocasia esculenta | reverse complement strand
CCACGACGCACGCCGAGCATGACTGCTCGAAAGAGAGGGCCCTGGGCCGAACAGGCTGTGAGGCATCCAGAGACTGTCCTTGGGTCCCACTGCACCTTAATGCAGGGATCACCCTCGGGACCTTAAAGTTTCTACTGAGGGACATGGCGCCCTGCAGAAGGGCCATGTTTGTGTCCGCTGGATTGGGATGGGCTTGGCGCATGTAGGTGGCTAGGATAGCCACCACAATAAGACAAACTAACGGAACACTTTTTTAGACCATTACATAATCATGGATAAACTAACAGTCGTAAACTTTAAACTGAGACGAATAGTGGATGAGGTGACAGTTAAACCTGTCAATGAACTCAATAGTACAAACTTATGTGTTATAAATTTAAAGCATATCATAGTTATGGATATTCGCCCACCCTTAAATAAACATCCCAAGGGCTTTCATTGGTTCTTAAACTTTGCATGCTTTCTACGACAGTTCTTTTAGATGAAACCATCGAATATAGAAGTTATAAGAAACATGGAATCACCTTGGCATATGTTCTTTAGGTTACTCTTTTTTTTGTTTGTTAACCGTATCTTTAGGTGTACTCATCGTCAATATTTTCTTGGAAAATATTCACTTCATTTTTTTTACAAGGAACCAAATCAATTTGATCATTGGATCAGCATGCATAATTTTGCTATAATTTCACATGCCCTATGTATCTTGAGGAATAAATTTGAGTTTCCAGCATGAAGATGGTGCGATAACTTTCACATGCTCGGTATGTTGATGGAATAAATTTTGAGTTTCCAAAATGAAGAATTATGCCTCTTTTTCATCTATTTTTCTTACTCCACTGTTCGAGAATTATTTGGTGCACACTTATGAAGGGAGGTGTGTGTGCACACTTTATTCCTATTGAAAGTTTGTCACATCAATATATGATGGGAGCATCTAATTCCCATAGATATGTATGCATATCACGAGGGTGGTGGCATGCACCAAGTAATTCTCTTTTTGTTATTGATCTTCTTTCTCCCCATCTAATCTCTCAAATCTCTTTCACCTTCTTCTTCTCGTTCTTGTTTTTGTAGTTAGAATTATTCACAGTTTGGTTCAATTTGCAAAATCAAATTAAATCGATCAACTTAATTCAGTTTGATTTAGATTGGACATCTTTTTATTACGATTCGATTTGATTCCGTTTAAGACTCACAATTTTAGTCTTATTTAGTTTCTAACATAAATAAATCAATTCAATTGGAATAAATTGAATTACTATTATGTCTATAAAAAGTTTATAAGTTTTTACTTATTCTTCTATATATAATAGTAAATTATTATAAAATTAGAGATAATTTAATTTTCTTAGTTAAAATAATAATTATTATAAATTATGATTTTTCAAATTTTCTCTTCGTAAATGTTACGAAGAACATACAATTGAGAGATTAATATGTTAATAAAAACTTTAAATATATTTTGATTTAAACAAAATCAAATAGAATTAAATAAATTTAGTTTGGTTTAATTTTTTTAAGAAAATTAGTTCAGTTTGATTGGATTTGAGAGCCTATTTCAATTTGATTTAATTTAGTTTGAGAATAAAATTCAAGTCAAATCAATCCCAATTGTATTCACCCTACCCGCAGACTACCGACTCTTCTCCTTGCTGATTGTAAAACTCTCCCAACCTAAGGGCGGAGCTCTGATGGTGGCGTAGAATGAGGGAGGTGGAGAGATGGGATTTTTCCTGGGCGAGGAGGCCTCACTCATCCAGGCCGTTTCCGGGGGGGCGGAGCTCCGATGTCAGGACATCGACACGTTATTGGCTTCGTCATCGAAGGGTGGTGATCGGCTTGCTGAGTTGTTAGCCAACCAGGAGACCGGAGTGGTGCTTTGCCAACACCAACAGTAATGATGAACGGGCATGCGGACTCCTCATGCTCTACTTCATCAAATAGGGCATCAACAAGGCTCGCAGAATGTGTTCTATTGGGAGCGTCGATGCCGTTGAAGAGGAGTGATAACGAACATACGTACAGACTGCCTCCGAGCAGACCAGTTTCCCAAGTTGCCGAGCAAACTGTCTCTGAGCAGATTGCCTCAGCCTCCACTACCTCCGAGGAGAACAGACTTCCGAGCAGACCAGCTTCCCAAACTGCCGAGCACGTTCTCCAACCAACATATTTTTACATAAATGTGTTTGAACTATGTTTGCATGTCTTCTCATTTATTATACCTTTCAATGTACTAGTAGTAATTATGTTGGTTGTCTGCTTACGGTGTAATTGTACTATATATAATGGCAAAGGTCCTCGAAAGACAAAGAGACGAGAATTTCTCTGCTCAACTATTGTCTCTCCAATTCATTCTATTTTCTTCACATGGTATCAGAGCCCTCTGCTTTACAGCTCTTGATCTGTGCTCTTCTTGACATGGCTGCGAACTCCTCCTCTGCTGTGTCACTCTCATCTTCACCTACTACCTCTCTTAGTGATCTTCCTCTCGAATCTCTTTCCTTGACCGCTAATCCCCCTGTCATGCCAAGCACCATGTCCCTGCTTACCATTAAGCTCACCCATGAAAACTATGTTCGTTGGCGTCGTCAGTTCTCTGCAACACTCCGTGCAACTGGTTATCTGGGCATCATTGATGGGTCTGATATCTGTCCTCTTGCCACTATACCTAGACTAGATAGCACTCCCTGCCCCAATCCTGCGCACATCTCTTGGCAACAGCGGGATGCACTTGTCCTCTCCTGGATGCTGGCCTCTATGACAGATTCGCGCCAGCGATATCCAAGATGAGTGTTCTTGTCCTCTCCTTCTTCCCTGATCAAAACCGCGCTGATGGAGTGTTCGGTAACCGAGAGGTATACAAACAAAAGTTCCCGAGCACAGGTTTTGAGAGAATAGGAGAGGCTGCCAAATACGCCTTCAGCTCGGTGAAGGCAACCTCGCACTCTTCAATCCACCGTACTTGCCCCCCTTGCTTCGAGGCGCTTTTAGGGCCTCGGAGCAACTTGAAGAAGTTAAAACTTATTTCTGCTGCCCGGACATGAACCGGTTCAGTGCCGCAAGACGCCCCGTCAGACGTTGGACGTCGCGCATTGTCTTTGGACTGCTCATCTCAAGCACGGCTTGGATTTTCTCCGGGTTTGCCTCTATTCCTCTATTTGACATGAGGAAACCAAGGAACCTACCCGACCGAACACCAACGCGCACTTCGCAGATTGAGTTTCATATTGTACTCCGCAGGGTTGAGAAAGTCTCCGAGGTCGGAGATGTGTGGTCCGCGCTCGGAAGAGTCTTGACCAGCATGTCATCGACGTAGACCTCCATGTTGCGCCCAATCTGCTGTTCAAACATTTTGTTGACCAACCGTTGGTAGGTCGCACCAGCGTTCTTTAGACCGAAAGGTATTTGGTGAAACAGTATAAGCCTAGGTCTGTGACGAACGTCGTAGCGTCTTGATCCGGAGGATGCATACTGATTGGTGGTAACCAGAGTAGGCATCCAGAAAGCTGAGAAGCTCGTGCCGGGAAGTAGCGTCCACCAGCTGATCGATGCGCTGCAGGGGGAAATTATCCTTGGCGTCGCTTTGTTGAGATCCTTGTAGTCGACGCACACATGTCATTTACCATTGGCCTTGCGTACGAGGACCACATTGGAGATCCATCTTGGGTATTGGGCTTCTCGGAGGAGCCCAACAGTTCAGCTTTTGACAACGTGGTCCTGAATCACGGTCTGCCGTTCTCGGTTCACAGGTCGCCTCCTCTGTTGAACTGGTGGAATCCGAGGATCCAGATGGGGCGATGCACCATTACTTCCGGGGGAATACCCGGAAGTTCGTCGTCAGACCAAGTGAACACGTCCAAATGGCTAGCAGAAAGGCTGTGTAGCGTTGCTGCGGGCCTCTGCCAGCAAGGCGCCAATGTACAAGACGTGCTCGAGTCATCGTCTACCTGGACGGGAATTAAATCTTCAGCGGGCGTTCCTCGGCTGGTGGAGGGCTGATCGGACGTTGGCGGGGCCGGATCTGCGAGTGGTTGCTTGTCTCTTAAAGAAAGGACATAGCAACGGAGAGACTCGCGTTGACATCCGAGCACTTCGTCGACTCCGCTAGGGGTCGGAAACTTCATCTTCTGATGGAGTGACGAAGGTACTGCTTTGATGCACCCAATCAGACCTCTGTCGAGGATGGCGTTGTAACCAGGCATATTTTTGATGACCAAGAAGTCGACCACCTTGGTCACGATCCTTGGAGCCGTCCCTAAAGTGATCGGGAGGTGAACTCTTCCCATGGGCTGCACCGAAACTCCCAAAAATCTGAACAAAGGTGAGTTTACGGGAGCGAGTTGATTGGTTTTTAGGCTCATGAGGACAAAGCAATCATAAGCCAAGACATCGGGGGCACTTTCATTATCCACCAAAATCCGGCGCACATTACAATGATTGATGGTGGCCGAAATGACCAACGCATCAGCGTGTGGGGTCGTAACCCCTACAAGGTCTTCATCCGAGAAGGTTATGGCCTCCTCGGGAGGTGCGCATGCAGGACTGGTGGGATATGGAGTCGGCCGAGGTGCCGAAGGCCTATCCACAGCGTGCACTCGCCTTGCGTAATCGCATCGGCTCTGAGTGCTTGAGTCCGCTCTCAGCGTCTGGGGCGGTCTTCATTCCGGCGCACGAACCGCTCAAGGTAGCCGCGCTTGATAAGGTCTTCAATCTCGTCCTTAAGCTGGCGGCACTCGGAGGGGTCGTGGTCGTGGTCGCGATGAAAGCGACAGTACTTGTTTTGGTCGCGCCTTCGAGGATCGGAGAGCATCCTCTGTGGCCACCGAACATATGCTTCGTTCCTGATCTCCGCCAGGATCTGTTCGGGTGCCACGGTAAGGGGGTGTAGTTGGTGAAGGGGACGCGGACGGCGCGGAGATTGCCGTTGCCCGTCCTTTCTTCCGATCACGTTGAACCGTTGTCGGAAGGCCTCTTCTTGTCCGACTGCGCCCCCTGCTCCGCTCTACCCGCTGCTAGGCTGTCCTCGCAAGCCGTATGGCGTTGTGCGATGGAAAGTAGCTCGGCGAGGGTGGCGGGCTGCTGGACGCCAAGGGTCCTCTGCAAGAAGCCGTCGCGAGTGCCCTGGATGAGGGCACTGGTTGCCAGAGGGACATCCAGGCGTGAAATGCGAAGCGCCAGTGTTCGGAACCTTTTGACAAAGTCCCAGAGCACTTCACCCTTCTTCTGGCGTACGGCCAGGAGGGAAGCCGTCGTTCGCGGCTGTGACCTCCCACCAAGGAAGTTGTCCCGAAAGGACTTCTTCAATTGGTGGAAGGAGGAGATAGAGCCCGCCGAAAGAGTCTCGAACCAGGCTCTGGCAGTCTCTTGAGGGTTGCAGGGAAGGCCCTGCACTTGGCCGCATCTGATGCTCCGTGGAACACTATGTGCGACTCGAAGCTGTGGATGTGGTCGGCCGGATCGGTGGTGCTGTCGTAGGGCGCGATGGTGGGCAGAGGGAGCTTAGGAGAGACTCGAGCTTCCAGGATCTCCCTGCTAAAAGGGGAGCGGAAGTCCAGGTCATCTTCTGCCGGAGCTTTCCCTTCCGCGCGTTGAACCATCATGTCCACACGGCGCTCAAGGTCGACCACGCGTCGCAGGCGCCTGGCGAGCTCCTGTTCAGAGTTGGCGGGGCCCCCTCGACCGGACCCGTGGGAGTTTGCTCGCACAACCAATCGCGGTGGACGGGGGAGACAACAGAGCGACGGGGCGAGCACCCGCGGCGCTCCGATGCCTGCTCCTCGGACGGGGCTCGGTGTGACCGGCACGGTGAGTTCGCCTGCTGATCCTGAGGCACGGGGAGGACGCGAGAATGCCGATGCGACGACTCCGCCTTCCGCTCTCGTGGCAGGGGAACCGCCGGGGCTAGTGGTCCAACCAGCTGAGCCTGCAGGGCAAGGTAGACACCCGTTAACTGCTGCATCTGTCCCCGGAGTTCGGCCATTTCCAGGGCAGTTGCCGGCGCGGTGGCCACTGGCGCACGGATGTCATTGTTAACGCCAGCAGGGGCGATGTCGACGTCAATGGGAGGGGATCGCCAGCGAGAGTCCGCCCGTGACTGACGGGATCTCGTCGCCCTACTCCCAACGTTCTGGTAAGAGGTTCGTCCTCGAGCCATGGCTACGTCGTTCCCACAAACTGCGCCAAAAGTGTGGAAGTCTTTTCCTTGTTGGGCTGGAGAGGATCAGGCCTGACACTTGTGTAAGGGAGATGACGATCGCCGGAGGCAGACGAAGGATCTTGCAATCACCAGAAAAGATCAGGGGGGCCTGGTGAAGACCGGGGAAAACCCTCCGATGCCTAAGTCAGTGAGAGGCTTGAAAGGCAGGGGATTTTCGTGTGTAAGGGTGTGTTCACGTGAGAGAGAACATACCTCTGCATGGCATTATACCTGTATCTTTTATAAACCAGGGTGTAAGCTGACGTGCGTAACGTCATCGGATCGTGCCTAGAAGGGTGCCTTGAAAGGCGTGCATAACTGGAGGAGTTACGTGCTGGGACGCCCGTTGGGCTGCCAGGCAGTTAACGCGCCTCTTAATAGTGGGGCGTGTGGTCCGCGACGGTTATAACCGTCGTGCGACACGAAGAGCTGTTTGGCAACCTCTGGACAAGATTACCGAGCAGGTGACGCGCGGGGATCGAACGTGCGCTGTTCGGTAGCATCTATAGTTGTTCGGTGCCAAAGGACCAGTGACCTGTTCGGAAGTATGGTGCTGAGGAGCTTGGCGAAGCCCGATCATGGGGGTTGTGCCTTGGAGGCCTCTGGACTACCCTTATGAGGGCGTGGCACCTTGAAATGGGGCCACGTCCGTTGACAGGACAGCAGAGGGCCGTAACGGGCCATCATGGGCCTAGGTGGCCAGATTTGGCCACCACACTTGCCCCCCACACTCTCGAGTGGCTCGGTGACACGAGCACTTTGAGAGCGTCGCTTCCACATTTAATGCGATGGCCCGTTGCAGGGAGCCATGCGGTGCCGTCGCCTGGAGCCCTGTCGAAGGTCTAACCCATCATGATGGGTGCGAGGTCGCGTCGAGCCAGGAGCGTCGCAGTTTGCGTTCGAACGGCCGCTAGAGGTGCAATCGAGGAGGAGTTTTCGAAAACTGGAAGGAGAGGCGTTTTTGGGACTTGCTTCGAATTCCACGCCCCTCCTTCTTTATAAAGAAAGGAGG
The DNA here is from genome assembly GCA_014218235.1 of Colocasia esculenta. Lineage (NCBI taxonomy): Eukaryota > Viridiplantae > Streptophyta > Magnoliopsida > Alismatales > Araceae > Colocasia > Colocasia esculenta. Next base: position 50,810,092 of record CM024765.1, on the reverse strand, counting down.
GGGCGAAGGCGGGAACCACGCCTTCGAAAACCCTTCCAGTGGTCAGTTCTCAAGCTTTCTTGCCTCTCAAGCTTCCTTCTTCGCTCGAGAGCCCTCGTGCCTCCCTTAGGTTTTTGATCGTCTTCTTCCTCGCGCTTCCTTCTGTTCGTTGCTCTCCTCCACACTGTACAACGATGGCAGGAAAAGGGAAGGCGGTCGCGGTTGCCGGAGTGAGCGGGGTCACCGTTGCGGCGTCTAGCGGGCCACGATGCCGCCATTATAGTGGGCTTCGTAAGCGCTTTCGGATCGGTGACGAGTATGAGATCATTGATGCGAAGGAAGGGGAATCGTTCCTGGTGAACAAACCAGGTTGTTTCCCCCTCTCTGTGGATCACCTGGAGGCAGGATTCCGGCTACCGTTGCCGGAAGTGGCGAAGGCGCTTCTAAACTACTGGGGCGTCTCGCCGATACAGCTGACGCCCAACACATGGAGGTACATCTGTATCTTCGGTGTCATCTGTAAGATCAAGGAGATCCGGGGCTCGGTGGATGTATTCCGAGCTCACTTCAAGCTTTCTGCTTCTCGACCGTCAGGAGTGGATATCTACTACGCCAAGCACCGAACAGATAGGATGCACATACAACTATCCAACAAGTATTCCAACAACAAAGGTTGGATGAACAGGTTGTTCTTCGTGCACCACCAGGATGGTGCAGAGTGGGGATTCGCCACTGTTGTCTGCTCGGCCGGAAGGATAGCTTTCCGAAGCTGATCCAAGATGAGGCAAGGGCCTCAGATAGTCTTCTCCGAGCAAGTGTTAGAAATGGGGAAGGCTATGTGACCGAATTCTCGCTTGTCAAGCATGGCCTGAGCAAACCATGGAGTAAGTATGCGGTCTTTGGTCGTTTACCTGTCGGTTTGGTGACCTTGCTCTAACTCTTCCTCTTCTTCTCTCTTCTTTTTTTTTGTGTGCAGCTGCTGCAGAGTTGGAGGCTGGGAGGGATCTGGAGGCGAACGAGGATTTCGCCAAACAAATCCCTGTTTTAGCTCATATGGTGTACGAGGATGATGACGTTGCAGCCGTTGTTCGGGTTCCTCTGCTGTAGGGTTGGTGTGTCGCGGTAACAACGGCGCTCGTGGCTCCTCCGTCCACCAAGGAGCGTCCAGAAAAGGCGCGGGTCCCTGAGAAGAGCCTGAAAAAATTCGCCTGAAAAAGAAGGCCACCATGAAGGTGGTTTCGGTGGGAGCTCGGACTCCGCTCGAGGAGGGCGACGGGCGCTCGTCCTTCGGCTTCTATGAAGAAGAGGCCGATGCTGCTTGACGAGGGCGCGGAGGACGCAGACCAGCTCCGCGCTCAGAAAAAGACAGGATGGTCCATGTTGCCCCTCAACACAGCGAGGAGGGGACTGAAGAGGAGGTTGAAGAGGCGCAGTTGCTGCTGCGCAAGAAGCGTAAGGCTGCGGAGTCGGCTGAACAGGAAGCACCGCGGATGCCCCCCGTGGTTCGTCCGGAGGTCGCGCAAAGAATGGCGACCGAACTGGGGATCGTCGAAGTGAGCGATGGGTCGGAAAGCCTTGCCAGAGAAAAGGCAAGGGGCTCCACCTGCTCGAGGGGTAGGGATCTCTCGGACGCTTCCAACACTGGTGGTGTCGAGCACGATGCCACCAGTAATACTGCAGAAGCTTCTACCCGGAGGAGCGGAGGAGTTGCGGCGTCCTCTGCTCGGGGGGAGGAGAACCCTCCGATCGTCGAAGCGCTGGGGATGGTAGTCACAGCAACAGCCGTCACTGAGGAGGTTGAGGGGATCTTCACCCCGAAGAACGCCAGAACCAACGAAGACGCTGGTGCGACGGAGGCTTCCGCCACTGGTGAGATGCTGGCGAGCAACGAGGTGGTCCCGATGCCATCGCTTGCCTTGTCCGGAGGACAGGTAATGGCTCCTGCCGCAGGGGCCACTGAAGAAGCGGCCGTAACTATGGGGGCAGTTGAAGAGGTCGCTACCACGATAGGGGCGGACACAGCTGGAGCAGGCCTGCCCCCATCCCCCCCACCGAGGTGGTTGTCAGTGTCACTGCAACCACCAAGGTAATCGGTGTTGTGGGAGGGGGGGCAGTGGAGGTTGGTGGCAAATTTCGAGCTGAAGAGTCCGACGAGGACCGGAGACCTCTCACGGAAGTGCTACAAAGAAAACTTCCTGAGGTACCCTCGGTGGCGGCGCTAGAGGCGACACTTCGTCGTGTTGAAACGTTGCCAAGGAAGCTGCCTGCTAGCCCCACTGCCTCTCATCTCGATCGACTAGAAAGGTGCCTGGACCTTCCCCCCGAGCAGACTCCGGAAATACCAACAGAAGGATACCATCCAAAGGGCCAGGAGGATGATGGCGCGAGCGACGTCGACCTGGAGGCTCTTGCAGATGGGATATCCACATCATTGGGTGTCCTCAAGGCCCTGGCTGCTCAGGCCCGGAAGCAGAAGTATCTTTGTGAAGCGCAGGCGGTTTTCTGCGAGGACCTCACAGCGAGACATAAGGCTCGCGAGGCGGATTTGGAGGAGGAGGTGAAGAACCTCAAAACCGCCCTCCAAGCTTCGGAGCTGAATGCCGCCTTGGCACGGGCCGAGAAGGACGCTCTTTCCAAGGTGGTCGCAGATGCGGGGGTCCATGCCGTTGCAGATTACAAGGCCGGATCGGACTATAAGGAGGATTTGGAGCAGTACGGGGCCCGCTGCTAGAGAGTGGGCCTTAACGCCGGGAAGGACTTCGGGGAGCGGCTATCTTGGGTCGAACGTGCCCGAGAGGCCTTTGAGGCCGCTGTTCGGGAGTGTCGGCGTCGCACCCATGACGTCTGTTTGGATGGTGTGCGCTTCGCACAATTCCAATCTGGGCGGATTCCTTCTTCGGGTGAAGATGCTGGTCCTTCCGAACAGGCTTCTTAGGCTCCCTGCTCCATGCCCTTCCTGTATTTGTTTTTTGTAACCGTGGTCCAGGGGACCCGCTTGTAAGAAAAAATCTGTGAATGAAGATTTCTCTTTCCATCGTTTGACTATGGCTTCTCTTTTTCTATCTCATCCCTTCTGCTAGTGTTCCTGTTCAAACCAGAGCTCGTTGGTTTATTAGCATTGCATGTACCGCGCAGGTCCATTGGAACCGGGTAGGTTCTTGACCGGGGGTGAATGCTTAACGCTCATCTGACCTGAAGGGTCCACATGTCCATCTTGAGTTTAAAGGACTCTGAAGTATGGATAGTTTCAGACCCAATCCCAGGCGCACCATAGGAACAGAGAGAAGAGAAATAGGATGCTGATCAAAGGCTTTCATAGATAATAAGCCTTAAGGTTGGACACATGCCAAGTCCTGGGTATGGCTTCGCCACTAGGGGTAGTTAGCTTATATGAGCCTTTCCCAAGGACATGGGTGACCTGATAAGGTCCTTCCCATTTGATGGCAAGTTTGCCGACTGCTCTTCGGGGATCCGAAGCCGAACAGCAGCGCAGAACCAGATCTCCCATGTTAAACCGCCTTTCCCGAACTCGCGCGTTATAGTATTGTGCAAGCCGTTGCTGATAAGAAACGAGGCGAATGTTGGCGTCGTTCTGTCGTTCGTCAAGCATATCCAAGTTTTCCCGAAGAGCACGGTTGTTGGCGGCTTCATCGAAGTGGGTTGTTCGAATGGTGAGAAGAGCTACTTCCAGAGGCACAACGGCTTCTGAGCCGTAAGACAAGTGGAAGGGTGTTTCTCCCGTGGCTACTCGAGCCGTTGTTCGGTGGCACCAAAGAACGTTAGGGAGCTCGTCAATCCATGACCCTCCTGCAGCCTCCACTCTTGTGCGGATCCTGTGTAGCAGCGTTTGGTTGGCATTTTCTACCAAGCCGTTGGCCTGGGGATGCACCACGGAGGTGAAGTGGTTATAGATTCCGAGCTCGGCACATTTTGTTTGAAGAAGGTGCTGTCGAACTGCTTCCCGTTGTCGGAGGTGATCACTCTTGGGATGCCAAACCTGCAGAGGAGGTTCTTCCAGACGAACTTCCATGCGGCTTGTTCGGTGATCGTGGCAATAGGTTCGGCTTCGATCCACTTGGTGAAGTAATCGATGGCTACGAATAGAAACTTCTTCCAACCTTGGGCCTCTGGGAAGGGACCCAAGATGTCAATGCCCCATCTGGCAAAAGGGCGTGGTTCGAACAGGTTGTGAAGCTGTTCGGCGGGTTGCTTGATGAGCTGCCCGAACTTTTGGCATTCCGGGCATTTCCTGACAAAGGACATGCAATCCTTTTGGAGAGAAGGCCACCAAAACCCTACTCGGATGAGGCTGCGTGCTAAGGTTCTGCCCCCCGGTGGCTTCCGCACAGCCCCTCATAGACTTCTTCGGTGGCCGCAAGGGCCTCCTCAGGGCTGAGGCACCGTAGAAGAGGTCTTGAAAGGGACCGCCGGTATAGCTTACCTTCTACGAGGGCGAAATGCTGGGAACGCATCCTGATTTTCCGAGCTTCGCTCTGTTCGAGCGGAAGCTCACCCCGGAGTAGGCACGCCAAGAGAGGGTCCATCCAGCTCGGAGCTGGCGGGTCCGTCTCTACGGCTGCGACGTCTACTTCAGTGCTCGGCGAGGCGAGCTCTTCAATAAACACGGAGCGAGAAGGGGCGATGTCACCTGAAGATGCCAACATGGCAAGTGCATCTGCTCACGCGTTCTGCTCCCATGGGACGTGTATGACTTCGAAGTATAGGAGGCCCTCTGCTTGGCTCTTGACCTATTGGAGGTATTGAGCCATGCGGGGTTCCCTCGCTCCGAACTGCCCATTCACCTGGCTGGCAACCAATTGGGAGTCACTGAAGACCCTAAGCCGAAGGGCTCCGAGGTGCCTAGCCATGCGGATACCGGACAGCAAAGCTTCATACTCAGCTACGTTGTTGGAGGCCGTAAAGCAGAACCGGAGGGTGTATTGGAACTCCAATCCCTCCGGGGAGGTGAGGACCAAGCCAGCTCCACTCTCTGTGACGCAAGAGGATCCGTCAATGTAGAGTTCCCATGGGGGCTCATCCGCCAACGGTGGATCCTGCTCGGCAGGGAGAGTACACTCCGCAACGAAGTCTGCCAACACTTGCGCTTTGACTACTGTCCTTAGGCGGAAGCTGATGTCGAACTCGCCAAGCTCTATTGCCCATTTGATGAGTCTTCCAGAAGCTTCCGGCCGCTAGAGGATGGATTTCAGCGGTTGATCGGTTAGAACCGTGACGGAGTGGGACTGAAAATAGGGCCTAAGCTTCCGGGCAGCCGTGACGAGAGCGAGGACGAGTTTTTCTGCTCGGGGGTACCTCCTTTCAGCTTCTTGGAGGACCCTGCTGATGTAGTACACCGGGTGCTGTGCCGCTCCTTCTTCCCTGATCAAAACCGTGCTGATGGAGTGTTCGGTAACCGAGAGGTATACAAACAAAAGTTCCCCGAGCACAGGTTTTGAGAGAATAGGAGGGGCTGCCAGATACGCCTTCAGCTCAGTGAAGGCGGCCTCGCACTCTTCAGTCCACCGTACTTGCCCCCCTTGCTTCGAGGCACTTTTAGGGCCTCGGAGCAACTTGAAGAAGTTAAAACTTCTTTCTGCTGCCCGGGACATGAACCGGTTCAGTACCGCAAGATGCCCCGTCAGACGTTGGACATCACGCACTATCTTCGGACTGCTCATCTCAAGCACGGCTTGGATTTTCTCCGAGTTTGCCTCTATTCCTCTATTTGACACGAGGAAACCGAGGAACTTACCCGAACGAACACCAAACGCGCACTTGGCAGGATTGAGTTTCATATTGTACTTCCACAGGATTGTGAAAGTCTCCTAGAGGTCGGAGATGTGGTCAGCGCTCGGAAGAGTCTTGACCAGCATGTCATCGACGTAGACCTCCATGTTGCGCCCAATCTGCTGTTCAAACATTTTGTTGACCAACAGCTAGTAGGTCGCGCCAGCGTTCTTTAGACCAAAAGGCATTCTGGTGAAACAGTATAAGCCTAGGTCTGTGACGAACATCGTAGCGTCTTGATCTGGAGGATGCATACTGATCTGGTGGTAACCAGAGTAGGCGTCCAGAAAGCTGAGAAGCTCGGGCCGGAAGTAGCATCCACCAGCTGATCGATGCGCGGCAGGGGGAAATTATCCTTGGGCGTTGCTTTGTTGAGATCCTTGTAGTCGACGCACAACACGCCATTTACCATTGGCCTTGCGTACGAGGACCACATTGGAGATCCATCTTGGGTATTGGGCTTCTCGGAGGAGCCCAACAGTTCAGCTTTTGACAACGTGATCCTGAATCACGGTCTGTTGTTCTCGGTTCACAGGTCGCCTCCTCTGTTGAACTGGTGGAATCCGGGGATCCAGATGGAGGCGATGCACCATTACTTCCGGGGGAATACCTGGAAGTTCGTCGTCAGACCAAGCGAACACGTCCAAATTGGCTAGCAGAAAGGCTGTGTAGCGTTGCTACTCGGCCTCTGCCAGCAAGGCGCCAATGTACAAGACGTGCTCGGGGTCATCATCTACCTGGACGGGAATTAAATTTTCAGCGGGCGTTCCTCGGCTGGTGGAGGGCTGACCGGACGTTGGCGGGGCTGGATCTATGAGTGGTTGCTTGTCTCTTAAAGAAAGGACATAGCAACGGCGAGACTCGCGTTGACATCCGAGCACTTCGTCGACTCCGCTAGGGGTCGGAAACTTCATCTTCTGATGGAGTGATGAAGGTACTGCCTTGATGCGTCCGATCAGACCTCTGCCGAGGATGGCGTTGTAACCAGGCATATTGTTGATGACCAAGAAGTCGACCATCTTGGTCACGATCCTTGGAGCCATCCCTAAAGTGATCGGGAGGTGAACTCTTCCCATGGGCTGCACCGAAACTCCCAAAAATCCGAACAAAGGCGAGTTTACGGGAGCGAGTTGATCGGTTTTTAGGCCCATGTGGACAAAGCAATCATAAGCCAAGTCATCGGGGGCACTTCCATTATGCACTAAAATCTGGCGCACATTACAATGATTGATGGTAGCCGAAATGACCAACGCATCAGCGTGTGGGGTCGTAACCCCTACAAGGTCTTCGTCCGAGAAGGTTATGGCCTCCTCGGGCGGTGCGCGTGCAAGACTGGTGGGATATGGAGTCGGCCGAGGTGCCGAAGGCCTATCCACAGCGTGCACTCGCCTTGCATAATCGCGTCGGCTCCGAGTGCTTTCTCCGCCTGCACCGAAGCCTCCCGTGATCACATTGATCTGCTGCCCGTTGGGCTCATTGTTGATCGGCTGCTCGGGAGTCCGCTCTCGGCGTCTGGGGCGGTCTTCATTCCGGCGCATGAACGGCCCAAGGTAGCCGCGCTTGATAAGGTCTTTAATCTCGTCCTTAAGCTGGCGGCACTCGGAGGTGTCGTGGCCGTGTCGCGATGAAAGCGACAGTACTTGTTTTGGTCGCACCTCCGGGGATCGGAGCGCATCCTCTGTGGCCACTGAACATATGCTTCGTTCCTGATCTCCTCCAGGATCTGTTCGGGTGCCACGGTAAGGGGTGTGTAGTTGGGGAAGAGGCGCGGACGGCGCGGAGATCGCCGTTGCGCCGTCCTTTCTTACGATCACGGTCGGAACCGTTGTCGGAAGGCCTCTTCTTGTTCGACTGCTCCCCCTGCTCAGCTCTACCCGCTGCTAGGCTCTCCTCGCAAGCTGCATGGCGTTGTGCGATGGAAAGTAGCTCGGCAAGGGTGGCGAGCTGCTGGACGCCAAGGGTCCTCTGCAAGAAGCCGTCGTGAGTGCCCTGGATGAGGGCACTGGTTTCCAGAGGGACGTCCACGCGCGAAATGCGAAGCGCCATTGTTCGGAACCTTTTGACAAAGTCCCAGAGCGCTTCACCCTTCTTCTGGCGTACGGCCAGGAGGGAAGCCGCCGTTCGCGGCTGTGACCTCCCACCAAGGAAGTTGTCCCGAAAGGACTTCTTCAATTGGAGGAAGGAGGAGATAGAGCCCGCTGGAAGAGTCTCGAACCAGGCTCTGGCAGTCTCCTTGAGGGTTGCAGGGAAGGCCCTGCAATTGGCTGCATCTGATGCTCCGTGGAACACCATGTGCGACTCGAAGCCATGGATGTGGTCTGCCGGATCGGTGGTGTCGTCGTAGGGCGCGATGGTGGGCAGAGGGAGCTTGGGAGAGACCCGAGCTTTCAGGATCTCTCTGCTAAAAGGGGAGCGGAAGTCGAGGTCATCTTGCGTCGGAGCTTTCCCTTCCACGTGCTGAACCATCGTGTCCATGCAGCGCTCGAGGTCGACCACGCGTCGCAGGCGCCTGGTGAGCTTCTGTTCGGAGTTGGCGTGGCCCCCTCGACCGGACCCGTGGGAGTTGGCTCCCACAACCGATCACGGCGGACGGGGGGAGACAACAGAGCGACGGGGCGAGCGCCCGCGGCGCTCCGGTGCCCGCTCCTCGGACGGGGCTCGTGTGACCGGCGCGGTGAGTCCGCCTGCTGATCCTGAGGCGCGGGGAGGACGCGAGAACCCCGATGCGACGACTCCGCCTGCCGCTCTCGTGGCAGGTGAACGGCCGGGGCTGGTGGTCCAACCAGCTGAGCTTGCAGGGAAAGGCAGACACCCGTTAACTGCTGCATCTGTCCTCGGAGTTCGGCCATTTCCAGGGCAGTTGCTGGCACGGCGGCCACTGGCGCAGGGACGTCGTTGTTAGCGCCAGCAGGGGCGATGTCGACGTCAATGGGAGGGGATCGCCGGCGAGAGTCCGCTCGTGACTGACGGGATCTCGTCGCCCTACTCCCAACGTTCTGGGAAGAGGTTGTCCGTGAGCCATGGCTACGTCGTTCCCACAGACGGCGCCAAAAGTGTGGAGGCCTTTTCCTTGTTGGGCCGGAGAGGATCAGGCCTGACACTTGTGTAAGGGAGATGACGATCGCCGGAGGCGGACGAAGGATCCTGCAATCACCAGAAAAGATCATGGGGGCCCGGTGAAGACCGAGGAAAACCCTCCGATGCCTAAGTCAGTGAGAGGCTTGAAAGGCAGGGGATTTTCGTGTGTAAGGGTGTGTTCGCGTGAGAGAGAACATACCTCTGCATGGCATTATACATGTATCTTTTATAGGCCAGGGTGTAAGCTGACGTGCGTAACGTCATCAGATCGTGCCTGGAAGGGTGCCTTGAAAGGCGTGCATAACTGGAGGAGTTACGTGCTGGGACGCCCGTTGGGCTGCCAGGCAGTTAACGCGCCTCTTAATAGTGGGGCGTGTGGTCCGCGACGGTTATAACCGTCGTGCGGACACGAAGAGCTGTTTGGCAACCTCTGGACAAGATTACCGAGCAGGTGACCCGCGTGGGGATCGAACGTGCTGTTCGGTAGCATCTATAGTTGTTCGGTATCAAAGGACCGGTGACCTGTTCGGAAGTATGGTGCTGAGGAGCTTGGTGAAGCCCGATCATGGGGGTTGCGCCTTGGAGGCCTCTGGACTGCCCTTATGAGGGCGTGGCACCTTGAAATGGGGCCACGTTCGTTGACAGGACAGCAGAGGGCCATAACGGGCCATCATGGGCCTAGGTGGCCAGATTTGGCCACCACATGCGGGTCCTTGCTGGTCTTGGTTCTGCTTACAACACTTTCATCCCTTCTGTCACTACTCATATCCGCGATGTTTCTCTGGAAGACTTGCATACCATGCTGCTGGCTCATGAGAGCTTTATGCAACACTGTGAGCAATCCCCTGAGGAGGCGGCCTTCCCTTCTGCTAACTCTGTTATTTGCGAACGCACATCCACATCAGTGGATTCCACGCATCGCGGAGCATCTCATGGTGGTTCTCGCTCTAGCCGAGGACGTAACAAAGGTCGAGGTCGTGGACGCGGTCCCTTCTGCCAAATTTGCTTCGTTACTGGTCAGCACTACGCCCACGAGTGTCTAGAATGCTTCAACCAACATTTTGCTGGAGGACCATGTTCTCAACCATCTCAGCAATAGAGTTCAGCACCAACCCTACCTCTGCTACCAGGGACACCTCTTGCTGCCATGACAACGACCACTGGCCCGCCTGCCTCAACATCGGCATGGTACCCAGACTCGGGTGCTACACATCATGTGACTCCCGACTATGGACAACTCATGTTGGCGTCCCCATATCATGGCTCGGATACGGTGCGAGTTGGGAACGGTTCAGGTTTGCGGATTCTTAACCTTGGATGCACAACGCTTCCCTCTCTCTCTCGTCCACTCCTATTAAAGAACGTTCTGCATGTTCCCAAACTAACTTGCAATCTTCTTTCTGTTCATCAACTGGCCAAAGATAATAATATCCTTTTTGAATTCCATCTTTTTTTCTATCTTGTTAAGGATCGACAGTCGGAGACGGTTTTGACGCGGACATCTTGATAATCATGGCCTGTATCGCATACCCTACCACCACAACCGCCATCTGTGAAGCTGCCATCTACATCTCTGCCCTTACATTCACCAGCGCGCGCCTCCTCTGCTGGCATGAATGGTTGGGACATCCTGCTGTACGGATGTTCACCAAGTTTTATCTACCTATGGTCTTCCATGTTTCTCTTCTCCATCCTCTCTATGTCATGCGTGTATGCAAGCCAAGTCTCATCGGCTTCCTTTTCATCGGTCTACCTCGCGTTCAGCAAGCCCTTTGGACCTCATTCATGCTGATGTTTGGGGCCCTGCGCCTGTCACCTCTCACTCTCACTACAAATATTATGTTTTTTTTATTGATGATTATAGCCGTTTCACTTGGATATTTCCCCTACGTCTCAAATCCGATGTATGTGCTACTTTTATACGCTTTCAGCGTCATGTGGAGTGCTTACTTAATCGGTTCATCAAAACATTTCATTCCGACTGGGGTGATGAGTTTCAAGCTCTCTGGCTGCACCTGGACTCCAATGGGATTCTACATCAGGTTTCTTTCCCCCACACCCCTCAGCAAAATGGCACGGCAGAACGAAAACATCGGCATATCATTGAGTCTGCACTCGCCATGCTCCTTCATGCATCTGTCCCGACTCGCTTCTGGGACGAGACTGTTCATACAGCCGTATACCTCATCAATCGTCTTCCTACTCCACTCCTTCATATGGACACTCCTTATCATACTCTCTTTTGCACACACCCAGATTACACTTTCCTCCGAGTCTTTGGGTGTGCGTGCTACCCTTGGCTGCGTCCCTATGCCTCCACCAAATTGAGCCCCCGCTCCGAGCATTGTGTGTTCCTTGGTTATAGCTCCACTCATCTTGGATATCGTTGTCTCAACCATCTTACCAGCCAAATTTATGTGTCTCGTGACGTTATTTTCGATGAGGGAGTTTTCCCTTTTACAGGTTGCCTTGGCTCCAATACTCATGTTGACGGTCTTCTCGGCCCGGTTCCCGGTGGCGGTGTTCCAATTCCTCTAGCGACGTCACCTTCTATCAGGGCTTCTCCCTGTACTGCCCGATCTCGGACGCCAGCATCGCAATGTATTCGGTGACCCCTATCAGACAACCTGCCGTTGTGCTCTCCTAACAGGAGTTCATCTCCCACAATGCCTCCTGATGGTCCGCAGCTCAATAACGCCATGCCACTGCCCAGCAGTACTTCTGTCTCCTCTGAGTTGCCAACGGATCCTCCTCCCCGCACCAAGTCTCTCCGTGATATCTATGCATCAGTGCCTCCAAATAAATCCTCACCCGAGGTCTCTGGCACGGCTCTCCAGAACTCCACACTCAGTTCTTTGCTGCAACCTATCTCACTTCTGCCATTCCGGAGCCCACATGTTTTTCACAAGCTGTGAAAACACCTGCTTGGTGAGCGTCGATGGCTATGGAGTTTGATGCACTCCTTCGCAATGGCACTTGGATGCTTGTTCCTCGAGATGCACAGATGAATGTCCTTGGCTGCAAGTGGGTGTTCAAGGTAAAACAGCGGGCTGATGGGACCATCGACCGCCACAAAGCATGTCTTGTCACCAAAGGTTTCCGTCAACTCCCTGGAATCGACTGCTTTGATACGTTCAGCCCCGTCATCAAAATTACCACGGTACACCTTCTCTTAGCAATCGCCATCAGCTCCAACTGGCCTCTTCGGCAGCTCGACATCTCCAATGCCTTCCTCCATGGTGACTTGGAAGAATCTGTCTTTATGGAACAACCACCTAGCTTTACTCATCCTCAACTACCGGATCATGTATGTCATCTACGTTGGTCTCTCTATGGTCTGCGACAAGCACCCCGGGCATGTTTTAAATGACTGAGCAGCTGGCTACTCCATCAACACTTTCAAGGATCCAAGACGGAGACGTCTCTCTTCTTTCGTTGTCACAACTCCTCCAAGATTTTTGTATTGGTCTATGTGGATGATATCCTTGTAACAGGCAACGATCCCGGGGGCGTCTCAGCTCTTATCCACGCACTTGCCAAGGAGTTTGCCATACGGGATCTCGGTTCTGCCCACTTCTTTCTGGGCATTCAGCTGCTTCCTCATTCGTCTGGCTGCTTGTTAACACAGACTAAGTACATCTACAACATCTTGCAACGCACTCGAATGGCAAGTGCGCGGTCACTTTCTACACCCATGGCAAGCACCAAGTCTGAGGATCACTCATTGTCCCCCCCCCCCGTCTTTTGAGAACACTCAGTAGTACCGAAGCGTGGTCGGCACTCTTCAGTATGCTACCATTACTCGTCCGACATATCTTTTGTGTCAATCAAGCTTGTCAACACATGCATGCACCCACCACCAATGACTGGGCTCATGTTAAGCGTATCTTACGCTATCTCCAAGGCACTTCCACATATGGGTTACTTCTCCATCACCAATCCTCTCCTCAACTTCATGCTTTTAGTGACGCCGACTGGGCAGGGTCCGCCCAGGACCGGCGGTCCACCGGTGGCTACGCTGTCTTCCTCGGCCGCAATCTCATCTCATGAAGTTCTAAGAAGCAACCCACTGTCTCGCGCTCCAGTACAGAAGCCGAGTATAAAGTAGTGGCCAATACTACTGCTGAGCTATTATGGCTCATGTCTCTTTTAAGAGAACTCGGATTCTCTACTCTGCCCCCTGTTCTTTGGTGTGACAATATTGGGGCAACTTACCTAGCAGCCAATCCGGTGTTTCATGCACGCACTAAGCATGTGGAAATTGATTTCAACTTTGTTCGAGAACTGGTTGTGGCTAAGGAGCTCGTTGTTACCTATGTGTCTACCAAGGACCAACGAGCTGATATTTTCACAAAGCCCTTACCACGGCTGCGCTTCTCTGAGTTACGATGCAAGCTCGATGTTGTCCAGGCTCCCATGAGCTTGCGGGGGCGTGATAACGAACATACATATAGACTGCCTCCGAGCAGACTGCCTCAGCCTCCACTACCTCTGAGCAGAACAGACTTCCGAGCATACTAGCTTCCCAAGCTGCCGAGCACGTTCTCCAACCAACATAAATGTGTTACATAAATGTGTTTTAACTGTGTCTGTATGTCTTCTCATTTATTATACCTTTCAATGTACAGTAGTAATTTCTGTTGGTTGTCTGCTTATGGTTGTAACTCTTCACATTCCTTTGTACTATATATATAATGGCAAAGGTCTCGAAAGACAAAGAGAAGAGAATTTCTCTGCTTAACTATTTGTCTCTCCAGTTCATTCTATTTTCGTCACAAGGAGAAGGTACGTCTGAAAGACTTTGCCGGTGAAAACTTCCCCACCTAAAGTGGCGATCAGAGTGGAGGACGGTCAGGAGGAGGAACCTTCGGCAAAGGGGTTGGAACTTAGAAGGCAACGCCAGTGGGGGCCAAGAGGATGCTTTTGCTTGAAGCATTTTTGAAGCATACCAGCTGCTGAGCATGGTAGGGGAGGGCACCCAAGGCGTGGTGATGAGGGCTAGGGACAAGAAGACGAGGGAGATTTGTAACATCTCGAGCTTTCCAGTTTCCCCCGTTGCATGTTGGATGACTGGCCACTAACGCGTCCGGCCTGGGCGACGCATTAGTGTCGCATCGGAGGTGCCCGACGCGACAGTCATCCCTGTTGCGCCCCTGTTGTTTGTCGCATTCTTGTCACGCCTTGGTTCCCTGTCACGTCTTCGTGTCACGCTCGGTCAATGGGTCGCGATAGCATTCCGCCTTTTTGGTCGTCTGACGCCTGTCAGGGTGGCAGGCGTGGCAAAGCGACCTGTCGGGTTGTCGCGGCGTCCCTGGGGGGCACGTTCTGGTCGCGGTGTGGGTGACCATCGCGTTAAGGTTGTTAACGCGACACCCCGCCCCGTCGCGTCATGGGGGCCAGAGGCTAAAAGCCTTGTCCGGCTTCCCCTTTTCCTCTTTTCTCTCCTTTCTCCTTTTCCTCTCTTCTCCGAGGTGGGGAAGCCCCCTCCCTTCCTTCTCCGACATTGGAGCTTGGTGGCGCGGCGGCGGCTCGTGCGGAGCTTGGAGCGGCGTCGTGGAGCGATGAGGAGTTGGTCTTGCCGTCGTGAAGGCCCTCTTTGAGGGGTTCGGTTCTTCAAATGTGTAGAGATTTCTTGTTCTCTTCCCAATCCGGGTGATTGGGATCTCTCGTGGTTTTGTAGATAGTTCTACAGCTTTCCTCATACTCCCCTCCCTCGTGTGTGATTGTTTGTAGTGTATGGGCGACCCTGGGATGTAGCATCCCTGCGGTCTGCCTCCCGGCTGATGTCGTGACCGTTGTGCGCGTCACGACAACAGAGGAGGCGTCGCCAAGGTCGGGCGTAAGCTTATCGCAGCCCAGTTGGCCGTCATGATAAGGATCATGTCGCGACGCGGTTTCCTATCGCGACAAGGTTCTTTTCGCGACGCGCTACCCCGTCGCGACTCGGTGCTTGTCGCGGTTGCCCTTTACGTCGTGATGGGATCACGACGGGTTAGGAGGGCGCGACAAAACCTGGCTTGCGTCAGGTGTTTCTGTGGCCGCGGTTGGCGTGTCGGCGTATGCCTCAGGGCAGTGTTGCCCTTAGGAACTTCTAGTAGGGAACACGACAGGTTGCCTCCCTGCGTTCAGTGACCGAAGGTGACACCTTCGTGGCCGTGTCCTAGAGGCGGTGCTAGGAGGCTTGCGTCTGTCTAATAATAGATTGTCTGTCGGTCAATCAATTATTAGAAGAGCGATGGTTTCTGTTCTGTCTGGTGGTGTTCCAGTTTCGCGAGTTGTGCCGTGTGTGCTGGCATTGGCCGGCAACCCTTCTAGGGGTTTCCAGAGGGGGTGCCGTGGGTGCCTGTGCCTGCTGGGCTTGTCTTGGTTACAAGCCAGTTGTGCCGGTTTCTGTGGTGGTTGCCCCGCCAGTTCTCTTTTCGCCCGGTGCTAGGCACTTGAGGGCTTGTCCGTGAGACAGGTTGTTACCGTTACCTGGGACCCCCATCCTCAGGAGCCTGTTGAGGGAGTTCTCCGGGCTACGAGCGTGCTCGAGTTGACAGCCTAGTGTGGCAGACTTGTAGCAGAGGGGAAAATGGTGGGGACAGTGGCGTGGAGTCGTTTGTGGAGCTCCCTTAGCTGGGTCTAGGTCGCCAAGGTTGTTGTGGCGCTCTTTCGGTGTGGACCAGCTAGTCCTTCTCACTGCCTCGCTCTGCGTTGGTTCCGGAGCTGCGTAGGGAGGTTAGGCGTGGGGCCGTAGCTCGGCCGGGCTGCAGTGGTTGGTGGTTGTTCTTGCTGGGACTCTCTAGCCTTACTCTACCGGGGAGGTTGTAGGCAGGAGTCAGCGGCTGGCGAGTTGGAGGTTGGACGGTGTCTCCTCCTCTTAGCTGCCTGTGGCAGTGGTTTGGTTGCTCTTGCTGTGACGGAGTTTCTCACGTAGTTTCTAAGTGAGCCTAGTTGCCCTAGCCTGCGCGGTGGTTGTAGCCTGTCCGCGTCTGGTTTCTGTGGGCTCTGTTGGTTTGGCCTTGTGGGCCGTGTTTAGTGGCTTCCGTTCTGCGGGTTCTCTCGGGGTGCCTTGTGTAGTCACCCGACTGCTATTTCTGTAACCCGTTTCTTGGTGTTGTTCATGGTGGCACCGGAGGGTGTAGTTCCTTGACCTCGTGGTGTGTCCGAGATCCAGGGTGGTTCTATTTGTGGGCCCTCAGCCTTGTCGAGGTTTGAGGTGGCCGTGCCTGTGGTGAGACATTCCCTCTCACCTGGTTGCTCTGTGTCTCTCGTGTGACACCTGGTTGTTCCTTCCCGACCTCGTGGAGGTCGGAGATGTTGGTGCTTATGTCATGAGACCCTGGTCTCATGTGGTGGCTCCAGTGTTCCGTGAGCTTCTTTGTCTCGGTGGGTGCGTGCCGAGGGTTGCTTCCGCATGCGTTTGACTCCGTTGGTTCTGCGGGAGTCGTGTTTGGCCCGACCCTTGTTGTGGGTCATGGCATTACTCTGTTCCGCTGCTTTGTAGTACTCTGTTGTAGGCGTTTCCCGCTTTACTGCTTTTTAGAGTAGTTTGCTTCCGTTTTTGTTGGAGTTCCTCCTGCTCTGGCTAGTAAGGGACTGGTTATCCCTACTGAGCCTTGTTCGCGAGGCTCACCCCCCTACTCTCTTCAGGTAGGGACTCGCTGTCGCAGAAGTTCGTTGCCGGACGGTTGTGGTGGCGGTTCGTTGCGCCGTGCGTTGCCAGCAGTGTGAGTTGTGAGCGTGAGAGCTCTTGTACTGTGTGAGTTGAGAGTTGCCTTTTTACAAGTCTTCGGGGTATGTCCCTTAAGGATTGCACCTTTCTTTCTGTACCTGTACTTTTATTTGGGACATATTGTACATAATTTCCTTATTAATGTACGAACTTTCTTGTTATAGTTATTTGAATTCATTGCTTATCTCACTAGACTAAATTCTAACCCTTCTGGGACTTCGGATCCGTGGTGGCAGCACGACCTTCGGGGTCCCTGGCGGGGGGGTCCGAGAGGTCGGGTCGTTACAAAGATTGTGGCACTGAAGAGGATGAACATGCACTCCGTGACATTCTGGGGAATCAGCATCCTGGGGTCCCTCCGTCATCAGCTTGAAGGAGCTTGCCTATGTGGAGAACTTCGGCCCTGGTTGCTGCATGGAAGAGGTCATCTTCCTAGTCATGGAGTACCTGGGCTCGACTTTCACAGGGTGGTGATGGAGGAGGTGAAGCGGCCATTGAGCGAGGGCGTGGTGAAGTTTCTGATGTAGCGGCTGCTATAGGGAATCTAGTATCTTTATGGCAATGGGGTTCTCCTCTGCAACCTCATGACATACACTTCCCCAGTCAACTGTCGAGGTGATCTCAAGCTGTGTGACTTCGGGTTGGCTCGCCACTCTGCCACCCACGAGGTAAGAGAGCAGCGGCCATACGTGGAGGCAGTGATCATCCGATGGTATGGGGTGCCAAAGCTCCTCCTCCGGGCAGAAGAAAGGTACTCTTGATAGAAATAGCAAACTTGAATTGTTAAAACCCATGACTTGGTCTTTGCAAAAGTGGTCGGTGGAGAATGGAAGTTGTTTTCCTACCGTCCATTGTTTATTTATTTTAATTTTAATTTTATCTATTCTTAGCATGTTAAGTCTTTTGTAAGAATCAATTGAATATAATAGAAATTAATAAGAAGGCTCAAGTGAGCACTTCTTTCACCTTCTAAGCTTTCATATTTTCTCTCTTGTGCCTTGTGTTAATCTGTTGTCTTTTAGTCCCTTGATCATCCAGAAAGAGTATACTGAGAGTCGTACTTCTAGCCTACACAGTTCTATCAAAATGATATCAAAGCCTAAAGTCCTTCTAAGTTTTCCTTATCATATTCTATAGTTGTTGAGATGGCATGCATCAAACTTGTCCAACCCTCGGTTCCCAAGTTGATGAAGGACAACTATGAGAATAGGTAGGGGTGTACAATGGTTCGGTTCGGTCTGGATTGGTCAATTTTTTGCCAACCCGAACCGAACCGAATATACATCTCAACCCAAACCGAACCGGAGTTATTTCAGTTTGGTTCGGTTCAAACTGAATTTCTACATTTCATTAAATATAATTAAATTTATTAATAGTTATACAATAAAAATAAGAATAAAATTAAAAAAATATGTATATTTATATGTAAATTTAGTCATAAAATTACATTTTTAATACTTATAATATAAATATTATTATAATTATATTAAAATTCTATTTATTCGGTTTATACGGTTCGGTTCGGTTTCACAAATTGTGAAACCAAACCAAACCAAATTTCAATCCAAACCGAACCGAACTGGCTAATTCGGTTTGGTCCAGTTCAGTTTTTCGGTTTGAACCGAAATTTGAACACCCCTAAGAATAGGTGTATTCAAATGATAACATTGTTTGGGTCACAAGATCTATGGGAGATACGTTGTGATGGGTATGTGGAACCCACTATTGAATGAGAGGCTGGTTATACTCTAGAACAAAAGAATACTCTGAAAGAACAACGAAGGAAGGACAAGAATGTCTTATTCTTACTCATCAAGAGTTGGATGAGGCGAGTTTTGAGAAGATTGTCGAGGTGACATAGAGCAAGCAAGCTTGAGACACCCTAGGCACCATCTACAAAGGTGTAGATCGAGTGAAGTGGATTCACCTTCAAACTTTGAGGGCTGAATTCGAGGTTGAAGGAAGATGAGAGTATCTCCAACTATTCTTCACGATTACTTGTGATCGTGAATCAAATAAAGTGGAATGACGAAAAGATCAATGACATCTGTGTCATTGAGAAAATGTTTTGATTGCTCACACTAAAGTTTGAACACATGGTTGTTGCCATCGAAGAGTACAAGAACATGGAAGCTCTTAGTCTTGATGAGCTTATGGGATCATTGCAAGTTTATGAGCAATGGATCCAGTTGACGTCCCAATCGACTATGGTGGAGCAAGTATTGGAATCTAAATTGACTCGTAGTGATCAGAAAGAGAGGTGATCATGGAGCAGTTAACGATCATGGAAGAGGTCATGGTTGTGGAAATCAACAAAGCCATTGCAATCTCCCACAGAAAGATTTTGATACTGGTCAAAGTAAAGGCAAGAATACAGACAACCATAGAAATGTGAAATGTTATAATTGTCATAAATTTGGGAATTTTGCATTTGAATGTCGAAGAAAAAAGATAGATTGAGAAGATCAATCTAACTTTTCAAAAGTTTCAAATGTTGATGAAGATCCTACTCTTCTCCTTGCACGAGAAGAGACTCTCGAGCAACAAAATGTGTGGTTTCTTCATTCCGGAGCAAGCAACCACATGTACAGGAGAAAGGAGCTTTCCAATAATGCTCATGGTATTGTCAGCCTTAGAAACTCGTGTAAGCTAACAATGGAAGGCAAAGGAAAGACATTTCTAATGTATATTGTGTACCTAATATGAAGAGCAATATCCTTAGTATTGGGAAACTCCACGAGAGAAAGGATACTCAATACACATGGAGAATTGTATGCTTAGATTGACAAATGCAAGAGAGAGACTAATTGCACGAGTTCAGATACCAAGAATCAGATGTTCCCCCTCCACCTCAAGACAATATTAGAGAAGTGTCTTTGTGGACTCAGAGAGGATGAGTCATGGATGTGGCATTTGCAGTATGGACATCTCCACTTTCAAAACTTAAAGTAATTAGCTTCTAAAGGCATGATGCAAGACTTGCCGTCAATTAAAGAAACAGATGGCAAATGCGACATGGGCACCCTTTTCAAAAGGTTCATCTAAGAGGGCATTGGCACTACTGGAGCTGATGCATACAAACATTTGTGGTCCTATGGAGCCTATATCTCTTAGAGGTAATCATTACTTTATTACCATCATTGATAACTATAGTAAGAAACTATGGACTTATTTTATAAAACAAAAGTCAGTTACTTTTGATGTATTTAAATATTTTAAAACTCGTCTTAAGCCAGACAATGGTTGTAAATTAAAAGTTGTAATTCACTAGGAAGTGCTTTTAATGTATTTTCAAAATGCTTGAGCTATTCGTAGGGGAGGGTCTCCAGGCTCTTCCTCTGCAATTCACTAGGGAGGGCACTTGTCCAATAGTAAGTGCCACAACCAATCAGGATATTCACAATCCGACAATATCTTTGAATATGAACCATCCTTCAAGATGTTGGCACCCACAACTGTCGTTGGAAATCATTGAGGCCTTTGGAGCATCAGCACTTCCACCTTTAGGACCCTTCTTAGCACCACCAGTTGCAAATGCCTTACTGCTCGTGGCCTCCCTGATGAGTGATCTGCCTTGATAATCTTGAATACATCATTGCCACTGTCGTCTACGTTTAGATGGAGTGTCTTTTCTGTATTCTATTTAAAACAAATCAGATGTTTAGAAAACCTTCTTTGTCTAACTTCATTTGTTCATTTCATGAGAAAGAGAACACAACGACTAAAGCTAAATGACAATCATTAATTCATGCCAGCTCCTTTCCAAGCCAATGGCCCAGCGACTATGTTGTTATTCACAATTAAGTGAATGAGACATGAATAGTCCTGCCAAGGAAGATGCAGTAAGCGAGGGAGAGCCTCTAGAATAGCGACCTATGAAATGAATTGGAAATACAACCAAAACATAGCACTATGGCAGAAAGAAGGTCTTCAGCAGAAAGACGATGTCATTTTCTTAATCCTCAAACCACATATTGACACATGTTTGCTAAAACTTCGTACATTCCTAGTGGTGGGCTATGATCCAACAGTATAGAGGTGGGGTGTAACAACTCAAATTTTTTAATCATAAACAAATAGAATAAAAGGTGAAAATTTAATTTTTACAAATAATTAAGTAAGGATCCAATATCAGATTCAAAGATAAATAAGCCAACAATGAGAAACCTTATTATCATATGTGCGAAATTGATATGGAATGAGATAAAAATTTATAATTGGGAATCAAATAATGGAATACAAGGGTGGGTAAAGATATTGGACCAATTAGAACGCGAAAGGACTATGGAACTAAACAATACTTAAGACAATAAAACCCAATAAGGTGTAAAAGCCATTATCACATGTGTAACACTGGCATGGAACCACATGAAAATTTAGGATGACAAACTAAATAATGGGATACAAATTATAATAAAAAATTTTAGGTTGAACCAACATGTGGGTCAATAAAACCACAAGCTACAACGTAAGGCGATAATACCTAATAAAGCATAATACTTATTATCGCATGTGAGAGAACCAATCAATTCCATAATAAAATATATAATTTGGGACTAAATAGTATTCCTCAACATCCACAACTGAAGTAGGGCCCAAATGAAAGCAATTGGGCCAAGAGATAAATAGGTTCGGAAAAATCCCCATAAATTCGTAATGTCTATTGAGGCATTCATAAAAGGGACTAAAATGAGTTAAAATCTAACTTAATGGACTTATCAATTGGCCCAAGATCAAGTCCTATCATGATAGGACATTTCCTAACGTTTCCCTCACCAAATCAAGTTAGGAGATCCCAATTTTAGGAAACATGGATGAGAAATTAGGAGCACTCATCAAGTTTGGGTTATAGTAGGACTCCTAAATAACCCTAACTCTATATATACCACCTATAAATCTCAAGGGAATGAGTTTACAACTTGTTGGAGTCGTGTGGAGGTGATCTAAGATGGCTTGGGAGCAGGAGATCGGCCACAACAAACCTCTTCTTCATCCCCTTGTGTTCTGCAGTGACCTGGACAAGGCCTGACTTGGGAGCAATCGAAGGTAGGTAATCTCGGGCACAAACTAAGCAAGACATATATAATCTGAAAGTTTTCCGAGTCTACTTTTACATACATCTATGTTGCCCAATTTTTATGGAGTATGTTGCATGTATTAAGCGTTTTGTGTTCATCGCGTGTTTTAGGGCTTTGTCATGTTCATCTTTTAAATCACACATCTCTAGGTCATTTTGATTCAAACCAAATCCATAGTATTGTTCTATTCTAAGTTTCCAACAACTTTCATGTTGGAGGTTACATAAAAAACCCCTAGAACCCCAAGTTATAGCCCCAAACAGATCTATATCGGTTTCTGTAAGTTTTCGGTTGAAGCCTTTAATCGCGTCTAGCCAGTGGACACGAATAAGGATGATCTTACCGCATCCTCATGATCGAATGCAACTCCAATTGAATCGCGTCATCCTTTGTTGATGCAATTCATAATTCAATTGACCGAGCCCTGGTACACATCAATCAATGTGTCATATTAATTATTGTGCCCTAAGTGATATGCGTCCAGTACACCAGATGTGATTTAGACCCGTTTCCCACCCTTAGTTTGCATGCTCCATTTGAATTTAGAGTCACCTAATAAATGTGTCATAGGAACCTGATCTGATTTGAGTAATAACACGTCGCTTGACCCTGACGCGATTTGAATGCATTGTCATGGCATGACGCGATTCAAACTGTGACATGTTTGCTCCCCGAGGACTTGCTTTTCACTATTTAATGTATGTAAAATGTGTCAGCTGTCTATGACGGGATTTATAGGTTTTCCAGAGCCTCTGTTTTGTTGTTTCCAAGGTATTCAAATTGTGTTGAAGTCTTATTAGTATGTTGTTAGTGTATGTCTAGTTCCATCTAGTGCCTTTAAAAGCAATCAACCTCCACATGTTAAAAAGTGTTAGATACATGCATATGATTCTAATGTTCTATATGAAAACGATTAATCATACTTTTCATTTGATTATGCATCCTTTGTACTTATGCTCCAGCTTAATGTTAAATTGTCATGATATAAATTGTGCAATAATCATGTTTGATGGGAACAGATGTTATGTTTAGAGATAGACCTACTTTGCTTAAAGTTTTCCTTAAATAATACTTGTTATTTGGAGACTTTTCGAATTTAGACTTTCCTTATTTGTTATGCTTTATGTTATTGACATGATTGACCATTACTCGCATGCACGATAAGAAAGTTTTTGAGTTACAACACTTACACTCTGGCACGATAGGCACACCCTTCTTAATGATTTGGAACTTCTCCTATTGAATATTTCTTCTGGCAGATTAGGGACCTCATTGTTAAAACCTTCAAGTCTTCATACTCTGTGGATTCCCTCATAGAGACCGAGATAGTTGTAGCATGAAGTTCCCTGAAGATAGAGAGCACTTGTTCCGTCTATGTTCTATCCTTCATTTATACCTTGGTCAAGACACTAACAGTTTAGGGAACACAAAGCAAGCCGTCATGTAGTTCGATTGATCTCTCGAACTATTGTCATATTTTTGAACTCGATGAAAGATCATTGTCCTTATTACTATGTGCGTGTTCTTAAAAATCTGTGGTCATAATATGTATATGTTTGATCGGCACAGTGTGAGATTTTGGCCCAATGACCAATGTCTGTGCAAATAAGGGTCATGTCTGGTCCTGGGGATGAGCATCCCGATGTATTTATTAACCGCGTGATTATAGACTTGTAGTGTGTGGCATGGCACCAAAATATGTGCCAGATTTGAAAATGTCTCCATGTGATATGATATGTTTAATTATCTGAATGATTATTTGATATGTGTGAAATATGGCCAGTCCTCTTATTAAGCATCTGATACATACTCGTTCTTAAATCCTTATTCATTGTCTATTGATATTCAATTACATGAATCATCATGCAAGTCATTGAGCTACTATTCTTACTCTTGTCATACGACTCTTGTCTACTATCATGCATATGTTGTTATCCCATAGTTATAAAAATTTTGCCTGTTAAAATATTAATCACTTAAATTAATTATTACATGCACATCGAGATATAAATTCTACTGGGCGAGTGCGCTCATACCTACTTTCTCTAACATTTTTAGGTAGCGAAGATGAAAGGAATAAAGCTTAAGGATGAGACTTGTGTGCCTAGCATAGAGTACATTTAGAGAGTCATTTTACATTCTAGAGTGATCATTATTGTAATTTTATCTTTTTGTGAGAGATAGATAGATTAATGAGTAGAGAGTGTTTTTATTTTTATACTAGAGATTATAATATTCGTTTATGATAAGTAAAGGAAGAGATTTTAACTATTGAATTGTAGATCATATTTGTATTAGTCATTTGTCTATGACTTCTGAATGTTTGCTTATCGCGTCTCTCGATTTGTCCCACTGATAAAATCGGGGCGTGACATGAGATTTTTTAGGGAGCCACCCAGGTTCAATATTTCTGAACGGGCTGTGCCATTGTATCACAGCCCCTAAAACAAGTTCATGCATCGTTTCATTCAAGGTCAGTTAAGAGCCGCCCTTACTTGGACTCAACTAGGGGGTGCACCATATCAGCCCCCTATATATCTGAAGGACCTAGGAGAACTAAGAAGTATTAAGAGCATCTGAAAAAAGGCTATCATTGTCTGAAGATCTTTATATGGTTAGCAACCTGCCAAAGTATGTCACGAAGGTCAACAAAGCTAAAGCTCAAATCAGCTTTAAAACCATATCTTCATCAATGTGGATTTCGAATAAGCCTTAAGGCCACATCTTTTGCTCTTATTATGGATGAGTAGGTTGCAGATTCAACAAACATGAATAGTGTGTATCTGACCTACCAAGGAAGCATAGAAGTAAATGCCCGACCTATGGTTGCCAGTCCTGGTTTCTCGTTTCCGTTTCCCAAGCAGAGACATCCATCATTTTTCATTTTGTACAGGAATGAAGAAGCATTCTTCATCAAGAAACCTCTCCAAATTTATTACATATAAATTTTGAAGCAGCTCGGCCCAAGGGAGTCTTACAGCAGGGAACTCTCGGCAAAGGAGGAAAACCAAATCTCGTCCTGTTTTTCAGGCACATAAACCTGGCTGCTATCAAGGAACATGGAATTGGCAAGTAATTACACACCACAGCAGGCATTACAAAAATTGTTGCCAAAGAATACCCCGGTACATATAATTTACAAGACATCAAGTTCAAGTTTTTACCTTGGCAGCTCCCGTAGTGCTGGGAATGATCGATGTTGAATGACGCAGCACTTCCGCCCCTCCAGTCCTTGGCAGAAGGTTCATCAACAGTCTTTTGGGTAGCTAAATTAATAGAACAAGCAAAAGATCAGATTATAGCAAATTACTGATGAATTAAAGCTAACTATTCAGGAAGAGAGAATAATCTGCAGCACCTGTGATTGAATGCACCGTAGTCATCAAAGCCCCCATGATCCCGAATTTGTCATGAATAACCTGTCTCAACAGAGGGTCTGAGATCACTCAGTTTTTTCATCTGGAATGGAGATGCGTATACAAGTGTATTTATCCCCATTAAAGAAGATTTAAAGATTAAGAAGGCTAGCTGATCATGAGACCTTAGCCAAAGGGGGCAGCAGTTGCTGGTGTAGCTGGACGTCTGGCTTGTACTCAGTGCTTATTGACACCAACCACAAACATATGGGAGCATCCTTGCTTGGAGGCTGGAGCAGTGATGATAGAATTTCTTGGGACCACCCTGTTTGAACGAGATATATATATACAATGAACCCTCTTGCGGGAGGATATATAAGAGTGCACATCATAGAACAAAGAAGAGGGCTAGCAATCTGTTGGTGCCATTGTTACTGAATACTGATTCAAACTTCCCCCAGGAAAATGTGAGATGCGTCAATTTTTCATCTCTTTTACATGGTGAAAGTTACTTTTAGTTTTCAAAATATGAGATGGAACAGGAGAGCTTTCCTGTCCATAGAGTTGAAGAGAAAATGTATAGTTTAATGAGGAATCCACTTGCGTTGATGAATGCAAGATTAATTTTATAATGATAATGACATGGCTTGCAAGAAGAAGTTAATCGTAGTAGTTAGGGAATGTGGTGGCTATTCCTAGCCACTTTTGTGCGTAGGGCCCATCATGGCTCAACCCAATTCAGCGGACGAACGTGGCCCTTTCGTAGGGCGCCACGTCTTCCAAGGAACAGCTTTAAGGTCCCAAGGACGATCCCTACATTCAGGTGCCAGCGAGACCCAAGAGTCACCTCCGGGCGCCTTACAGCTTGTTCGGCCCAGGGCCCTCTTTTTCAAGCAGGTGCTGCTCGGCGTGTGTCGAAGCCTCTTTGGCGCGAGCAACACTTCCATGCATCGAACGTCCAACAGCAGGCCTTGTCACCGAGCAACAGGTTCCATTTACCGAACAGGGCCCCTGCCCGGTACCTCCGACCATGAGAATTCAAACAGCTCTCCGTCTCCTTGTAACGGTTACAACTGCTGCATCATGCATGCCCCACGATTAAATGGTGTATTAACTGCAAGGCTCCTCAACGGGCGCCTTCCCGCCAATGGCGCTAACAGGCGCCCACTGCGGCGCTGATCAGGGATGTTCCGTCCCTCCCCTCAACACTTATGCCTATAAAAGGCTCCGGTAAGCCTCCATGCAGAGGTACGTGATCTAACGCACATCGCTCTCACACAACACTGAACCCTTCTCCTTCAAGCCCCACTTACAGTTGACTGACTTAGGTATCGGAGGGTTCTCCCAGGTTCTTCAACCGGGCCCCCCTTGATTCCGTTCTAGTTTTGCAGGCATTCGTTCGCTACCGGCGGTCATCTTCCCTATCTCCAAGTGTAGGCCCGTTTAGCTGCGGCCCAAACAGGGAAATACCTCCACACTTTTGGCATCGTCTGTGGGAATCGACGACAGCCATGGCTCGCGGACGATCTTTGTACCAGAACGTGGGGAGCCATATGACGAGGTCCCTCCAGTCGCGAGCAGACTCGCGTCAGTGTATTCCCCCCGTCGACGTCGTCATAACCCCTGCCGGTGCGGCCGGCGACGTCCCTACGCCCACCGTCGTCATGCCTGCAACTGCCCTGGAGGTAGTAGAACTCTGGGGGCAAATGCAGCATCTCGCGGGCATATGCCTAGGCCTTCAGACCCAGTTGGCCAGGCAGCCGGCCCCGGCGGCCACCTTGCCGCAGGAACTCCAGGCGGAGTCATCTCATCGACGATCCCACGCCTCTCCTGCGGTTCGGGAGCATCATGCAGATTTTCCGCGTAGATCGCCCGCTCCCCGTCTGATGGGCGAGCATCGGAGCGCCGCGGTCGTTCACCCCATCGCTCCGCCGCGGCCCCGCGCCCGCCGTGCTCGATCGTGGGAGCCAACTCCCACAGGACCGGGCATGCAGATTCAGCCCACTCCGAATAAGAGTTGGCCAAGCGCCTGCGTCGCGTCGTCGACCTGGAGCGTCGCGTCGACGCAATAGTCCAGCGGGCAGAGGGCAAAGCTCCGGCCGAAGAGGACATGAACTTCCGCTCCCCGTTTATTGTGTGATCCTGGAAGCTCGGGTCTCTCCCAAGCTCCCTCTGCCCACCATCGTGCCGTACGACGGCACCTCCGACCTCGCGGACCACATCCACGGGTTCGAGTCACATATGGTGTTCCACGGGCATCTGATGCGGCCAAATGTCGGGCCTTCCCGGCCACCTTGAAGGAAACCGCTCGGGCTTGGTTCGAAGCCCTCCCTGCAGGTTCCATCTCTTCCTTCCACCAGCTGAAGAAGTCCTTTCGGGACAACTTCCTGGGCGGAAGGTCGCAACCGCGCACCGCGGCCTCCCTTCTCACTGTTCAGCAGAAGAAGGGGGAAGCGCTCTGGGACTACGTCAAGAGGTTCCAGACCGAGGCGCTCTACATCCCGCGCCTCGACGTCCCGTTAGCCACCAGTGCCCTCATCTAGGGCACTCGCGATGGTTTCCTGTAGAGGACGCTGGGAGTACAACAGCCGTCCACTCTCGCCGAGCTGCTCTCTACTGTGCAATGCCATGCGGCTTGCGAGGAGAGTCTAGCTGTCGGCCGAGCAGAGCAGGGAGAATCGTCGGACAAAAAGAGGCCTTCCGATAACGGTTCCGACCGTGATCGAAGAAAGGACGGTGCAACGGGGACTCGCCGCGCCGACCACGCCCCTTCACCGACTACACTCCGCTCACGGTAGCGCCCGAACAGATCCTGGCAGAAATCCGGAACGAGCCCTATGTTCGGTGGCCACCAAGGATGCGCTCCGACCCCCAAAGGCGCAACCAAGAAAAGTACTGTCACTTCCACTGCGACCACGGCCACGACACCTCCGAATGTCGCCAGCTTAAGGACGAAATTGAGTCCCTCATCAAGCGCGACTATCTTGGACGGTATGTGTGCCGCAATGAAGACCGCCAAAGGCACCGTGAGTGGACTCCCGAACAGCCCATCAACAACAAACCCAACGAGCAAGAAATCAACGTGATCGCGGGAGGATTTGGCACAGGCGGAGAAAGCACGCAGAGCCGACGCGACTACACTCGGCGGGTGCACGCAGTGGACAGGGCTCCAGTGCCTCGTCCAAACCCTTATCCCCCTCGCCCCGCACGCGCACTTTCTGAGGAGGCTATAACCTTCTCGGGGGAAGATCTTGTAGGAGTCTCTGCTCCACACACTGATGCGCTGGTTGTATCAGGCACCATCAACCATTGTAATGTGCACCGGATCCTGGTGGATAATGGAAGTGCCCCCGACGTGTTAGCTTACGACTGCTACCTACTTATGGGACTGAAAATCGACCAGCTCACCCCTATTGACTCACCTATGTTCGGCTTCTCAGGGGTCTCGGTCCAGCCCATGGGGCGAGCTCGCCTTCCAATAACTCTTGGGACGGCCCCAAGGAGTGTGACCAAGATATTGGACTTCTTGGTCATCCGGAACATGCCTGGTTACAACGCTATCCTCGGCAGGGGCTTGATCGGTAGGCTCAAGGCGGTGCCTTCGTCTCTCCATCAGAAGATGAAGTTTC
Source organism: Colocasia esculenta (assembly GCA_014218235.1). Classification (NCBI taxonomy): domain Eukaryota; kingdom Viridiplantae; phylum Streptophyta; class Magnoliopsida; order Alismatales; family Araceae; genus Colocasia; species Colocasia esculenta. The sequence goes on along the minus strand of CM024765.1, from coordinate 50,781,468 downwards.
CCACTTCGCATGGGATCGGCGAGGTGCTCGGCGACCAACGAGAATCTCGACGGTGCTACGTCCTCTCATTGAGGGACAAGCAACCTCTCGAAGCCCCGCACATCGTGCCTCAGCAAGCCGATCAGCCTTCTACCGGCCGAGGAACTCCCGCCGAAGACTTGCTTCCTGTTTGGGTGGGCGATGACCCTGAACACGTTCTCTATATTGGTGCACTACTGACGGAAGCCGAACAGCAGCACTACAAGGCATTCCTCTTAGCCAATTCATATGTGTTTGCATGGTCAGACGACGAGCTACCAAGCATTCCTCCAGAAGTACGGTGCATCGCCTTCGCTTGGACCCTCGGGTCCCACCAGTACAGCAGAGGAGGCGACCCATCAACCGAGAACAACAGACTGTGATCCAGGATCACGTTGTCAAAAGCCGATCCATTGGGCTCCTCCGGGAAGCCCAGTACCCAAGGTGGATCTCCAATGTAGTCCTCATACGCAAAGCTAATGGTAAATGGCGGGTATGTGTGGACTATAAAGATCTTAACAAGGCTATGTCCAAAGACAACTTTCCTCTGCCACGCATCGACCAGTTGGTGGACGCAACGTCCGGACATGAGCTTCTCAGCTTTTTAGACGCATACTCTGGTTATCACAAGATTAGCATGCATCCTCCGGACCAGGACGCCACCACGTTTGTCACAAACCTGGGCTTGTACTGTTTTACCAGGATGCCCTTCGGTCTGAAAAACACTGGTGCAACATATCAGCGGCTGGTCAACAAGATGTTCGAGCTGCAGATTGGGAGAAACATGGAGGTCTACGTCGATGATATGTTGGTCAAAACGCTCCCAAGCACCGACCACATCTCCGACCTCGAAGAGACCTTCGCAACTTTCCAAAGGTACAACATGAAGCTCAACCCAGCCAAGTGTGCGTTTGGAGTGCGCTCAGGTAAGTTCCTCGCTTCCTCGTTTCAAACAGAGGAATAGAGGCCAACCCTGAGAAAATCCAAGCAATGCTTGAAATGAGCAGCCCTAAGACGGTGCGCGACGTCCAACGTTTGACTGGACGTCTAGCCGCACTCAACTGATTCATGTCCCGAGCAGTAGAGAGGAGCTTCAACTTCTTTAAATTGCTGCGAGGACCCCGAGGCCCCTCACAGCAAGGGGGGCATGTACGGTGGTCCGAGGACTGCGAAGTTGCCTTCGCTGAGTTGAAGGCATATCTGGCAGCCCCACCTGTTCTCTCGAAGCCTGTGCTCGGTGAACCCTTGTTCGTATACCTTTCGGTTACCGAACACTCCATCAGCGCAGTATTGATCAGAGAAGAGGGAGCGGCCCAGCGTCCCGTCTACTACATCAGCAGGGTCCTTCAAGAAGCTGAAAGAAGGCACCCCCGAGCAGAGAAACTTTCCTTGGCACTGGTCACAGCCGTGAGGAAGCTTAGGCCTTACTTTCAGGCCCACTCCATCACGGTCCTTACCAATCAGCCGTTAAAACTCATCCTTCAGCGGCTAGAGGCTTCCGAAAGGCTCATCAAATGGGCCATTGAGCTAGGCGAGTTCGATATCAGCTACCGACCAAGGACGGCCATCAAGGCGCAAGCGTTGACAGATTTCGTTACGGAATGTACCCTTCCGACCGAGCAGGACCTTCCATTGGCCATCGAGCCCCCATGGGAGCTCTACGTGGACGGGTTCTCTTGTGTCGCAGGGAGTGGAGCTGGCTTGGTTCTCACCTCCCCGGAGGGCTTAGAGTTCCAATATGCTCTGAGGTTCCGCTTCTCCACCTCCAACAACGTTGCCGAGTACGAAGCGCTGCTGTCCAGAATTTGAATGGCTAGGTACCTCAGGGCACTTCGACTGCGGGTCTTCAGTGACTCGCAATTGGTCGCCAACCAGGTAAGCGGACACTTCGAAGCAAGGGAGCCCCGCATGGCACAATACCTTCAACGGGTGAAGAATCGAACAGAGGGCCTCCTCTACTTCAAAATCATCCATGTCTCACGAGAGCAAAATGTGCGGGCCGATGCACTCGCCAAGTTGGCATCTTCAGGTGATGTCGCCCCTTCTCGCTCTGTATTCATAGAAGAGCTCGCCTCGCCGAGCATAGAGGTAGATGTAGTCGCCATCGAGGCTGATCCTCCAGCTCCGAGCTGGATAGACCCCCCTCATGGCATATTTGCTTCAAAATGAGCTTCCGTCTGACCAAGGCGAAGCCCGCAAGATCAGGTTGCACTCCCAGAGGTTCACCCTCATAGAAGGTCAACTTTACCGACGATCCCTCTCGAGACCTCTTCTGCGGTGCCTCAGCCCCATTGAGGCAGCTTCAGCCACCGAAGAAGCCCATGAAGGGTTGTGCGGAAGCCACTTGGGGGGGCAGAACGCTGGCACGCAGCATCATTCGAACCGATTCTGGTGGCCTTCTCTGCAAAAGGACTGCATGTCCTTCGTCAGAAGGTGTCCGGAATGTCAGAAGTTCGGTCAGCTTATCAAGCAGCCTACCGAACAACTTCATACCCTATTCGAACCTCGACCTTTCGCCAGATGGGGCATCGACATCTTGGGTCCTTTTCTAGAAGCTCAAGGGCGGAAGAAATTCCTATTCGTCGCCATCGATTACTTCACCAAATGGGTCGAGGCAGAACCTGTTTCTACCATCACCGATCGAGCTGCAAGTAAGTTCGTCTGGAAAAACATCATCTGCCGCTTCGGCGTCCCAAAGGTGATTACTTCTGACAACGGGAAGTAGTTCGATAGCATGTTCTTTAAGCAGAAATGTTATGAGCTCGGCATCTACAACCACTTCACTTCAATTGCACACCCCTAGGCAAACAGTTTGGTTGAGAACGCCAACCGAACATTGCTGCATGGGATTCGCACAAGAGTTGAGGCTGCTGGATGTTCATGGATTGACGAGCTCCCTAACGTGTTGTGGTGCCATCGAACAACTGCTCGGGTAGCCACTGGGGAGACCCCTTTCCATTTGGACCTATGGCACAGAGGCCGTTGTACCTTTGGAAGTGGCTCTCCCCACTCTCCGGACGACTCACTTCGACGAGGCCGCCAACAATCGTGCGCTTAGGGAAAACCTAGACATGCTTGGAGAACACCAAAGTGATGCCAGCATCAGACTAGTCTCCTACCACAGCGACTCGTGTAGTATTATAACTCTCGAGTTCAGGAGAGGCGCATCTTTGAAGGTGACCTCATTCTTCGCCATTGCTCAACATCGGATCCCCGAAGAGCAGCTGGCAAGCTCGCCCCCAAATGGGAAGGACCCTATCAGGTCACCCAGGTTCTTGGAAAAGGCTCTTACAAGCTAACTACTCCTAGTGGCGGAGCCATACCCAGAACCTGGCATGTATCCAATTTGAAGGCTTACTACTTATAAAAGTCGTTTGTTCGACATCCTACTTCTCTTCCTCCCGTTCTTTCGGTCGGCTTGAGCATCCGAAGCCATCCCTGTTCAAAGCTTTTTTTTAGCTCAAAAGGATTAAAGGCAATACCACCAAGTATAAAGTGTTCCACACAACACCCCTGGTCGGAACTTCTTGACAGTTCCAAACGACCTGCGCGGTAACTGCGAACCCTTCTAAATGACCAACGAATTCCGATTCGGACAGAACATGTACAAGTGAAGGAGATAGAAAAGGCAAAGCCACTCACTCAAAAAGGGGATTCATTAAAATTCCTTTTCTTACAAAAGCTCGGAAATCCCGAGCTATACAAAGAAGAGAGAAGAGAGGGCAAACAGATGCACATACGAAGCCTGCTCGGAGGGCCCGGCGTCCTCGTTCCTATGGGACATACGCCCTAAACGGAAGTGCATGAATCGCACTCCGTCCAATCGCGAGTCCTAAGTTATTCACGGATACTCCTTTACGGCCGTCTCGAACGCTTCACGGGCAAACTCAGTGGTGGCCAAAGACCGACCACTCTCCTCTCCAGCGCTAAGGCCAATTTTGTAGCAAAGCGCACCATATTGCTCCAAGTCTTCCTTGAAGTCAGGACCCGCTTTGTACTTAGCCACACCTCGCACTTCGGCTTCGGCTAGCACCTTGGAAAGTGCTTCCTTCTCCGCCCGAGCGACCTCTCGTTCCAGCTCGGAGGCACGCAGTGCCGTTCGCAAGGTGTCTATTTCCTTCTGTAGCGCTACTTTCTGAGTTTGATGCTGCTCTTCGAGCTCCCTACAAAATGCATATTCGGCCTCCCACATCTGCTTGTGGTTTCGGCCTTGCATGGCGAGCTGCTTCAACACGGCCATCGATTTCAAAATGCTAGCTGATAGCGCTTCCACGTCGACGTCATCTTCAGTCTCATCCTCGGCACGGCTCCTCGCCCGGTAGACTTCCCCTGAACCTTCAGGAGTATCCTATGGACTCAACCCCTGGCAGCACGCTAGCACTTTCAGCTGCAATGCGGAGGGACGCGGAGGGAGGTCTCTGGCTGCATGCCCTTCAAAGCGTTCCAGGGCTGCTTCCAGTGCTGACATTGAAGGCGGTAGCGGGGCCTTTCCCTTCAGCGATTTCGACAGTGGAAGGTAATCATCCTCGGAAGCAATTCCGGCCTCTATGGCGGTGTCGGCTCGTCCAGTGACCGTCTCCTCCCCTCCGGTCGCCTCAACAACACCCGCCACAGTCACCCTCGCAGTGTTTTCCGTAGGGGCGAGGGGCCCCTCAGGTCCTCCCCCCTCGGTCTCGGCCATACCCTCGGCCTCATGAGAACCCGCAGTAGTCGCCTTTGTTGAAATCTCAACCGATGCTACGGTGGGGGGATGGAGGGACACGCTCTCCTCGGGCACGTCCACTTCTTGAGCCACCTTCTCGGCCCCTCCAGAGGCCGGTCCTTGAGTGGCGGTGGCATCGTCTTCCGCCGGGGTCTGCACGGCGGCTACACTATTGGAAGCCCTCGCCGCAACTTCCTCTTCAAACCGCCCTTCAGCGGGGCCTTGAGGCGTAGGTACCCTCGCAAGCTCCCATGCGGAACATTCGGACCCATCGCTTACCGTGACAAGTCCAAACTCAGAGTAAGCCCCTTCCCTTGACAGGGGCTGGGCTTGTCCCGTAATTTGCGGCCTGGTCTGTTCGGCCGTCTGTTCGACTCCACTCCTCCGCCGCGCTACAAGTTGTGGGGCTTCCTCTTCTTCGACAGCTTCTTCATCTTCGGCCTCATCGTCGACCGCTTGGCGTGCACTCTTTACCAGCCGCCTCCTCTGCGGCGCCCGGGGCTGGTCTTCTGCCTCTCCTTCTCCGGCATCCTCTGCAGTAGATCGATGCATGTCTGTGGCCGACTTCTTCTTCTGGCCTGGCCGAACTCGACTGCAACTTCCCCTTCTCCGATCAGGGGTGGCACCACCTCCTTCGTAGCCTTCTTCTTCAGGCGGATCTTTTTGGGCCTCTCCTCAGAGACCCGAGGGCTAGGTACGAGCTGCCCCATGGCGATGGATGGCGTCGCGACTGCGGTTGTCACCGCGGTGGGAACCCTCACCGCAGTAGGAATCCTCACCACGGCAGCAACATTGTCACCCTCATATAATAGGTGAGAGGTGACCGCTATCTTCTCGGCGTAATCCTCCATGGCCTCCGTATTCCGACCAGCGGCCAATTCATCAGCAGCTGGCAAACAAAAAGGAGATTATCAGAAAGCAACCCCCTGACGGACCAACAAACGGGACACGTTTGGATACTTACTCCATGGTCTGCTTAAACCATGCTCGACGAGTTGGAATTCTATCAGATAACGGTCGCCTTTCCGCGCGGCCGCCCGGTTCAGGCTATCTGAAGCTTTCGCCTCGTCTTGGATCAGGAAGGGGTAACTTTCCTTCCTGGCCGTCTGGACCCTGGTCAGGAACCCGAACTCTGGCGCACCATCGCGACACCTAACGAAGAAAAGTCTCTGCATCCAACCCTTGTTGCTGGAATGCTTCTTCGACAGGCCAATCTGCATCCTATCTGCGTGATGCTTGGTGTTATAAACACTGGCCCCCGTTAGCAAGGCCGTGAGGCCGAACTGAGCTCGGAAGACCTCTGCCGAGCCGCGAACCTTCTGAAGTCGGCAAACGATGCAGAAGATGCATATTGTCCTCCACGAATTGGGCGTGAGCTGGATGGGTGCGATTCCCCATCTGTTAAGTAGCGCCTTCGCCACCTCCGACAGCGGCAGCCGGAACCCTGCTTCCATATGATCGATGGAGAGGGTGAAGCAACTTGGTTTGTTCACCAGGTGCGACTCCTCCTCCCTCGCCATGACAATTTCGTAATCATCGCCGATCCAAAAATGCTCCCGAAGGCCTTCATAGTGGCAGCACCTTGGCCCTCGGGCTCCCGCCGGTGTCACGCCGCTCACTTCGGCAACCACGGTAGCTTTTCCCTTGTTGGTCATCGCCGGAGGTTGCAGAGACAAAGAAGGTGGTGGAGCTGGAGATCGCAAGGAGAAAGAAGAAGAAGAGATGCTTGGGGGGCAAGCAGGCTCTCCGAAAAAAAATGCTAAAGGTGCGGGTTCACCGCCTTCGCCCCTCCTCTTCCTTATAAGGAAAGTAGGGCACGAAATTCGAAATACCAAGGCGGCACCCCCCGCTCCAAAAAGACCGTTCAGATGTACTGCGGGGAGCCCCCGACTCGACACGTCACCCCGCCATCATGGGATTTCCTCCGCTATCGAGGAGGCATGGTGAGCATCGTCGCCTCGTTGCCGCCCATGCATCCGAGGTCATCGTCACATTTAATGCGGAGGTGACGTTCGAGCAGGCTTTCGCCCTCGAGCATCCCGGTTCCCGAGCTCACTTGATGGCGTGGGGGGCAAGTGTGGTTGCTATTCCTAGCCACCTTTGTGCGTAGGGCCCATCATGGCTCAACCCAATTCAGCGGACGAACGTGGCCCTTCCGTAGGGCGCCACGTCTTCTCAAGAACAGCTTTAAGGTCCCGAGGACGATCCTTGCATTCAGGTGCCAGCGGGACCCAAGAGTCGCCTTCGGGCGCCTTACAGCTTGTTCGGCCCAGGGCCCTCTTTTCCGAGCAGGCGTTGCTCGGCATGTGTCGAAGTCTCTTCGGCGCGAGCAGCACTTCCATGCATCGGACATCCAGCAGCAGGCCTTGTCACCGAGCAACAAGTTCCATTTACCGAACAGGGCCCCTGCTCGGTACCTCCGACCAGGAGAATTCAAACAGCTCTCCGTCTCCTTGTAACGGTTACAACTGCTGCATCATGCATGCCCCACGATTAAATGGTGCATTAACTGCAAGGCCCCTTAACGGGCGCCTTCCCGCCAATGGCGCTAACAGGCGCGCCCACTGCGGCACTGATCAGGGACGTTCCGTCCCTCTCCCTCAGCACTTCTGCCTATGAAAGGCTCCGGTAAGCCTCCATGCAGAGGTACGCGATCTAACGCACATCGCTCTCACACAACACTGAACCCTTCTCCTTCAAGCCCCACTTACAGTTGACTTACTTAGGCATCGGTGGGTTCTCCCAAGTTCTTCAATCGGGCCCCCCTTGATTCCGTTCTGATTTTACAGACATTCGTTCGCTATCGACGGTCATCTTCCCTATCTCCAAATGTAGACCCGTTTAGCTCCAACCCAAACAAGGAAATACCTCCACATGAAACAAAGAGAAAGATTTTCTTTGATTATAAGTTTACTCTCTTGCAATTTATGCCAAGATTAATCTTGTAATAAGTATTTTCTTGTGACATGTAACGGAAGTAAAATTTCAAACTAGTCCCTACGACATATCTCTAAAAAGGTAGAGTCCAATGAAAATTGAGGATGGTGTGATGCGTCTAACGGTTCAAATCTTCTCATGAAACGTAAAACGTTTTCTCTCTTTTCCTTTATATAATAGCACAAATATAAATATATAGAAACATTGACATTTTATCATAAATCACGAAACACAGGATTTACCACATTAAAGAAGTATATGAAGGGGTACTTCATCATATGACATCATCATTGCCACGTGAGCAATAATTTGAATTAACAAAACTTGGGTTCTAAATAATAAAAAAAATACCTTTTAACATCTCCGCTGGTGCATGCCACCGTACAAGCAATGTGATTCTAGTACACATTAACTGTAACATGGAAAACCACATTTTTTAGCCATAATCATAGATAAATGATTTGGCACCGACAATACGTGTTTATTAGTCTTCTATCTTCTCACGCTTCTCTATCTACAGCAATTTGATCATAAACTACCCGCGGCCCAAAGTCAAGCCCACTAGGTCACAACCCAGTGTCAGATCAGAGTAGCTCAAAAGGGAAAGAAAATGATAGGATTCTCTCTTTTGCCTCTACAATTTTTATGATTAGAAACATAGTGCAATGATAGTTAGGTTCAAACGGAGTGAGAACTTGGGTTTACATCCCAGCAGATATCTAGCTTACCTTTCATGGGCATCAATCAACAGGTATTTAATTATACAAGTACTCTAAATAAGCACAATCATGCATGCACAGGCTGTGCACCGAATAATACATTTACAAGTGTTCTTCGTACTCGCAAGCTCTATGATCAAGAACATGAGCATACGGAAGAAATTGTTCCATGGGCGTCTTCCTCCAGGTGAAAGGCTTAATTAGGCAACTTTGCCACAGATGTCGAAGCTTCCAGGGTCAATCGTTATGCTCTTCGTGCAATTGTCAGTCTTGTAAATGCCCACCAGCCGATCCGCCAGCTCAAACATGTTGTTTCTGAGACTGCAATCGATCAAACAAATATCATACTATCATTAAGCATCCTGCACACTGACAAAGGGTCTAACAAGTCAAAGCAACTTAAAGACGTGTCTCTCCTAGTCATGACCTCTTTATCACTCGGACCTGTTGCCATATAAACTTTGTGCACGTCCAACCGTGCACTGTCACTGGTACTTCAACATGTTTCTTTCATAATCGTGACCGTTTTTATCACTAATAAGTGAACGACCAAATTAACCACTGGCACAATCTGCCATACATCCTCTGCACATTAACTGTAACTGCCACAAGTACCTTGACCCATGCAACTTACGATTACCACAAACACCCTTCACACATGCAATTTACGATTACCTTGGGACATGCATCCTGGTTGTTGTTGTGCACCTTCATATGCCTGTATGTAATTATACACATATATAGAACATAGGCAAATGCGTATATATATATATATGGATTCAGTCACCAACCTGAAGATAGATATATATATATGCACGTTGTCTGGTATATATATGCATATGGAAAGAGGAGAGAAGGAAATTTACAGATGATTTAATTACCTAATTATTATAAATTGTGCATCTCTCGTCCGATCCTTCACATAATGGCCAACAATTGAGACATTCTTGAAATCTGCAACGATGATCAGATTGCCAGAATGTCAGTAAATGCAAAGACAGAAAAAATAAAAGAAAGAAGTTACAGAGAAATTGAGGAATTACCCAAGGCGGCATCGATCTCATCCATCACATACAGCGGAGTGGGTTTGTAATGATGAAGGGCAAATACAAGAGCTAGGGAGCTTAGCGTCTGAGAGAAAAGGTAGCAATCATCAAATAATGATGGAACCTGGCGTCATTTAATGCCAAGCATGACTATGTTCCAACCACAAACACAAATAGCATGGTTACAACATATTTCATCCGAGTGTCTGTTTTAGTAGGAACCTGAATAGTTTCGCATTTCCTTAACTGCCACAGATATTGATAGCTTATCTTTTTTTTCCATTTTAACTATTGATAAGGCAGTTTATGCTATATAATAATGGCCCAAAACCTTGAATTGGTAACCCACTTTTTGGCGGTTATCCTCATCCACTTATTTCTAGTTGACATGACATGGAGAGATATCAGCTGAAAAAAGCACATTGACGTAGAAACTGTCAAATATTTGTGGATTTTTTTAGTCCATAAACCAGCCATTGGCAGATGTAAAAATACAGTCTGAACAAAGGTGCTCCACATTTAAGTCTTTATGCACAAAAAGACATGAATCTGAAGAGCCACAGAGCAATAGATAGCATCACTGTTTATCCACTGATGTCAATCATGGAATCTGGATGTAACATGCGGTTTATCAAGTACTCATGCCATTTACAATTGGGCAATAGATAACATCACTGTTTATCCTTTGACGTTAATAATGGAATCTGGATATAACATGCAGTTTATCAAGTGCTCATGCCATTTACAATTGGACTAGAATGAGATAAGGCTTACCTTTTCACCACCAGATAAATTAGCAATATTCTTCCAGCTCTTCTTTGGAGGCCTGACACTGAAAACCACCCCTTCTGAGAAAGGGTCCAATGAGTCAACAAGCTCCAGTTCGGCATCACCTCCAAGGGTAATCATCTGCCGACAGAAAAATATATCTGAAATAAAATGCATGAAACAGAATCTTCACAGAGAATTTGATAATTAGAACAAAATGGCCATGCTTAAACCTTGAAGTAAAGTGAATCCATGTTTTGTATTCCACAATCAGAGAGGTATTATTTACTTTAATGATTGAAAGTTGTATAGTTTTCTTAGCATCTAATAGAAATCTTTGCTAAAACAAAACACAAGCGAAACCTTTTTCAAATATTTGCAGCACTTTATGCTAAAAATGCTTTTTGAAATGTTGTCAGTACCAATCGATAATGAGCAAATAAGATCGTCTATTTTATAAAACAGTGACAACTATGGAGACCTAAATCATACCTGATACATTTCTTTTAGCTTCAGGGATATTGCATTGAATCCACTCATGAATTCATCTAATCTGAAATATTTTCCAGCACGTAAACAGATGGACACAAAAGAAAGACCAGGAAACTTTAAATTCACAAATGTCTGGGGATGTTGACTTGCCGTCTCTTTCTCAATTCATCATATTGCTTCTTTAGTTCATCACGTTCTTGAGTTGCTGCATTCAGTTCTTCTACACGTTCATTATACAAGGAAGCTTTTCTCCGGTATCTGGCAAAGGATTATTGATCGTTAAGCTGATAAAAAATGAGTTAATAAATAAATCACACAAGAACACCGACTCTGCAATTGAATCCAGGTTAGGGTTCATCTCTTTCAACTGTGCCTCCAGCAACGCGACCATCTCTAGTGCTCTTTTCAAGTCGCAAGCACTATTAAGTGATGCATCGTTCAGTACCTCACAGAGCTGTTCAGGATCAACAGCTTCCCTCTTAATCCTGGAAGGATAATGACTCATTCAGTGGTAATGTTGAAACTTGAATTTGCTCTTTTTGCAACCTCATAGAAGGCCGTTCATGAAAGCAATTTTCCTTACTGTTCCATGTGCTTAGAAAGACTTGTATGTATCTCATCAAGTCTTTTTTTATATCCCTTGTCCTTCATTTCCCAGTCTCTGGAAGTTTCTTCATATCTTGTAGTTTATATTCTGCATCTACCTGGTAAATGCAGGTGGCTACAGTAATATGGAAACAAAAAACTATTAACAGAAAAACTAAGACAATTTCCCAAGTGCAATAAACCTCAGCAGCTCTCAAGTCGTCCATAGTCTTTTTCATTTTATTGTACTCTGCCTTTGCACTAGCAAGCACATCCTTGTGTTTGTCAATAAGCTGCAAAGTCCAAGTCACTGTCATTCATTGGATGATAATGTATGCAGTTGACTGGATGTCATTAGTTCAAGGTCTAAATCAAGAACTGAACCCCTTACTACCTCTTGTGTTTTCTTGTAGTTTTCCTGAACTTTAAATGCCTTCTGCTCTATCTCTTTAAAAGTGATCATCATGTCCTCCTTTTCTTGACTAAGTTTTTCCTTTTCTTTCTTTGAGTCTTCAATTGCTTTTATTAGCTTTTTCATCATCTTTTCACCTGTAGCTATCCTCACCTTGTGGCGGTTGATGTCAGTACTAGTTTTATCAATGTCCTGTCAGAGGCGAAAACAGATTCTCTGGTAAATTCATGTTTCTATGTTTCAAAAGGTTGTTCACAGAGGATGTACTCACAGACTGGATCATGGAAACCTTTTCCTTTTGATTTCTCAGCCTTTCTCCTCCAGCATTCTCAATTTTCATCTGAATCTGAGAGGCCTAAAAGAGAAGGGGAAAAAAAGGACTTAACTTACCGAGCCATCATGAAATGTTACATCTGGGTCTAATGTGCAACTATATGAAAATCAAACATATTAGATTTCACCACAATATGGTTGCCTTTGTCAGTTCGTAGAAAAATAAAATGAGTAGGAATGTAAAAATCATAAAAAACAAAGCAAAAAGAACATGTTCAAAAAACCTACCTTATCTTTAAGTTTTGTTGAGCATTTAGTTAGCCTCTCAAGTTCCTTATTCTCCACAGAGATGATTTTCTCAAGCTCTTTCAGCCTCTCTACCTCATCTTTTCCAGGTTGTGATGCAGCTTTAAGAGAATCAAGTTGTTTCTCTATATAGGTGTGTTGTGTATTTAAGCTGTCAATCTGTTTATGATAAAACGTTAGCAAAACAGAAACTTTCATCATTGCCAGTGCATTATCAAATATCTACCTCCTTTTGGCTTTTGGCTAGTTCCATTTCCAAATGTGCAGAAACTTTTTCTGAACCCTGGTACTGCCTTACAGCTTCATTTATCTTTTTACGTAGGCTGCCAAGCTGAGCAACCAGTTCATCAAGCTCTTTCTCAGCTGTTGCAACAGCTTCTACAGAGACACTAGCCCGAATGGATGTTCCCATCTTACCACCGCGGGGCTTACCCCCACCACCAGTCATTGTTCCAGATTTCTCAATGAGAGCACCTTCCAATGTCACAACACGTCGAAATTCATGGTCCCTTCCATATGCTATCCTTGTTGCCTAGAAAATGCACAGGATGTCGTCTATTAGTAAACCGGTCACAAAATATATTACCCACCTGATGCTTCAAAAGGAAAAAATGACCTGTCATTCCACAGGTCAAGACTGACCAGATAACCTAAAAAACCAACAGCACAGCTAATTTCCTAGAAATGTCAAACTACTAACAAAAGTATATCATAAGATTCCAGTACAACCACAGTGAAGAAATTAAGTGTTTGTTGTGAGAATCAATGACATATCGAACCTGATCAAGATCCTTTGCCACAACAGTATTCCCCAATGTAGCAAAAAATGCCAGCTTCAACTTTTCATTCTCAACAGTCACAAGATCAAATAGGCGTGGAACTCCTTCAGGTGTTTTGACTTTCTCTTTCAGACTCCTCAAATGATCAAGTTGTTTCTCCTGTGTCACAAATGAAATGTTGCTTGTGTTCAGCATGAAAAGATGGTTTTCTAATTACTTCTAGCAAACAAAGGATACCATGAAATACTTCTCTATTGTAAAAAAATTTCTCTTTGTTGAACCATTGGTGTCAGGAGATAGAATTTACTATTGGAGTTCAGAAAGTAACAAGAAATCAAAAAAAGGATGCATGCTAAAATGTCATTAATCTTGTTCTTTCAACTATGCTTGAAAAAGCAAAAGAAAACTGAATAAAAATTTGGGTACCAAGAATGCTCCAAAACCTATTATTCTTTGTCATAGCAGTACTAGTTGTCGGACGCGGAAAAATTACATGTGAATTTAATTTTGATTTGATGTGTATTTAGGTTTTCATTTGCGGGGCGTGCCACTCTGTCGACAGACAGAACTTGAAATCCGCTCGGTGCAGGAAAAAATTTTAATGTCCGTCTACTAGACAAGTGCGCCTTATATTTCTTTTGAAACATATTTGTTCCGCGATTTTACTTTATCAAGCGATTAGGGTTGCGTGTGCTGGACCCCTTCTCCATCGACCGGAATCGATATTAATTTACATCGGATTAAAATCTTTGATGTTGATTTACATCAATTTCAACCCGAACACCCATGGTAGTAAAAACCGAGGTTTACATTTTGTAGAAAATCATAAACGGTATTTTAGTTTTAACGGACGAAATAGATTTTTCTTTTCTTTTTGAAGAAAGAGAGAGCATGGACTCCATTTGTGAGTTTATCATGCATTTTGAATATATGGGCATGAATTCAAAATTTTGATTATTTGAAAACATGCATTTTGAATAGATAGATATGATTTCAGGAATTTGATTATTTGAACAAGTGAGGTTTTAAGTAGAGCTTTCGCATGAGCAGAACTTCCACTAAAAGACACACACGGATATTTGAGATGGATACATGGTTGTATTTTGGGCAAAGTCTCTGTATGGACAGAGTTTCCCCATAAAATACGTTCATTTGAACATATATTTTTGTGAACAAATGAGTATGCCTTTAGGCTGAGTCCCTGCTCGGCAGAGTCTCCTTATAAAGACATACATATATGAACACAAACAATTTACCCTCATAGAGTCTCGCTCAACATGAGGGAAATAACATAGATGTGTTTAAATGTTTATACCCATGGAGACTAACTCGACATGGAAACATTTAAAACACAAGAACATAATGATGTTAAATATCTTATACCCATGGAAACTAACTCGACATGGAAGATATTTGAACACCGAAGCACATGAGCATGTTTAAATATTTTGTATCCATGGAGACTAACTCGACATGGAAAATATTTAAACAATGGAGCACACGAGCACAATCGTTTTAATTTTATCTCCACAAAGACTGACTCGATGTGGAGATATGAACATATATTTGGATTTTAAAATCCCCCCATGGAGACTAACTCGACATGGAGGGGGTTTACAGAGCTTTCGTGGTTGGAGGGGAGCCGACCTTTCGACTTGCCGAGGGCGAGTACCTTCACGCCGACCATGAGCAGAGTCTTCCCCAACAAGCTTTTCAAATTTTAGAAAAAAAAAAGGTCCTCCTTTTCCAAAAGGAGTCCCTTTTTTGCCAGCAAAAACCCCTCTTTCAAACTTCAGAAAAAGGGTCGCCCCTTACCATTGGGCTACATGGGGTATTTATAGGGGTTTGCCCCTTTACATGGATGAGAGAGAGATAACCGATGGGGCAGTCCCATCGGTTAAGGGCCTCCCCTTTGTGGTATTTCTGGGATTTTTGGGATTTTTTGAATATTTTCTGGGATTTTGAGGATATTTCTGGATTTCAGGAAATTTCAGAAAATTTTGGGGTGTTGGGGGTTTTCTGGGAATTTTGGGTATTTTATGGGATTTTGAGGATATTTCTGGATTTTTAGATTTGTGGATTTGGTATTTCTGGGGTTTTGGGTTCTTTTGAGATTGGGGATTCTATGGGAATTTGGAAATTTCTGATGTTTTTTAGGTTTGGGTATGTTGGGTATTTTGGGTGGATTTTTTAGGGGAATTTATGGGATTTTGGCTTTTTATGGAGGTTTGGGTTTTGGGAAATTAAGGTTTTGGGATTTGGAAATTTTTACATGCCAACACTAGTATTATGCATGGTTATGCAATTTTTTATTTTTTTGGTTCTATTCTAGTGGCCAAAGCCACTGGCAAAACACCCCCTCCACCGGGTATGGAACCCGGGCCCTCCCACCCCATCCCTGGTGTCCATCCCACCTAGCCTAGTATTATGCATGGCTATGCAATTGCCTGGCACCTGAATGATGTACCCAAGGTTTGCCATATCGGATCTCGGCTTCGTCTTGGGAGGGTCAAAGAGAAGAGATCTCGAAGAGATCTCGGAGATATCTCAGGAGATCAGGATAACATAAAAGTGTGGATCATATAGGTTCACATAGATAATTCCATAAGGAACATAGATAATTGCATACATTCTCAAGTGAAAAATCTCATGAGCTTAGGTGATGATAGCTTAAGTTTGACCAAATCTTGAGATGACTCAAACAGACTAAGTGTTATCAGTAGGAGAGTGGCTCTATTAGAGAAGTCATATGCACGTTTGACTTTTTTAACCGGACTTTAGATTTTTAGTATTCTATTAGGTTTATTTGAATTATGAAATTTTTAGATATGTCAAATTATGAAAGATTTCGAGATCTCGGAGATATCTCAGGAGATCAGGATAACATAAAAGTGTGGATCATATAGGTTCACATAGATAATTCCATAAGGAACATAGATAATTGCATACATTCTCAAGTGAAAAATCTCATGAACTTAGGTGATGATAGCTTAAGTTTGACCAAATCTTGAAATGTCTCAAACAGACTAAGTGTTGTCAGTAGGAGAGTGGCTCCATTAGAGAAGTCATATGCACGTTTGACTTTTTTAACCGGACTTTAGATTTTTAGTATTCTATTGGGTTTATTTGAATTATGAAATATTTAGATATGTCAAATTATGAAAGATTAGAAAGTCACTATTTTGATGGAACCACCGAAATCGCAATTTTCTTCTTGGATGGGAGAGTTGACTTTTTATTTGTAAGAGATATAATTTTTTTGATATTTTTATTGGATTCAAATGAGGGGTACTTCCTTATTTACATGTAATATCTTAAGTAAATGAAACTACAAATATAACATTTACTTATATGATATTCAAATAAATAAGGGGATCCTGACAACCCTGCCTAAAGAGGACCCTGAGTCCTGACAACCCTACCTGAAGAGGCATCTCGGCCTTCTCGTTTCTCGGGAAGGGGCCGAGACTGATATTCTCGCGAGATCTAGCGAAAATCTCGCGAGATTGCATACCATGGATGTACCTACTCCAGTTACATAAGAGAATAATATACTAGGACAAAATATTCTCGGTGTAACTTTGCACCTCCAAATATTCTCTCATTTGTATTTTATACAAAATAAGTTATCATACAACAATTTTTATGTAAATTCCATTTTAAGGTGTTTACATGCAAAGTCCCTATTTAAAAAAAAATGGAGTCCAACAATAGATTCCATTCCAGAAAAAGATCTCAGATATATCCAATCTTGCAATCGGGATCCATCTGAGGATCTTGCACAAGCAAAAGGCTTGCATGATTACATCCATGATCGGACAACACAAGAAGAATTATGGAAATGATTGAAAGAGAAAACATGTGGACGAGCATTAAAGAAAATGCATAAGAGTGAGCAAAAAAGGATCCCAAGCATGTATAGCTTGTTGTACGAGGTAGACTTGGACACAACGGTCTGAAGCCATGAGATGGTCTGCTTTTGCCAGGTCCCTATTGGACCAGCCAGCTTAGGCAGTCAGACTGAATCACATGAGACTAGCTGCGACTGCAATCCAGCACTCACCCCAAACCCTAATCCTCCATGTTGAGTCAATAGAAGCAAACAGGGCAGTTTTGTAAATTGTGTAACATGTTTATGCACCTTGATTACTGTTAAGTACAGGGGCATTAAGTCTTTTCTTCTGGCCCATCTTGTAGCATTATAATGTGCCCTGGTTAGAGTTGGTTACAGAGGTATTTTAGTCTTTTTATTGTTGGACAGTTACTCTAATCATGTTTTAATATTAGTTGTGGGCAGACTGGATGAATTCCATTCAGTTCCACAGGGCTTTCAGCCATTGCAGGCCCCTTCTTTTCTTCCTCCCTTCTACTGGTGTTTTCATGGCATTAGAGCCAGCGGCTCTTGGCGAAGAAGCTTTGACCTGCTGGTGATTGGTTCTGCCCCTGTGCACATACTCTTCCTACCCATGGCTAGGGTTTCTTCACCTGGTGTCCAGGGATTCATCTTCTTCCTGCGGCCAGGCTTTCTTATTCCTAGTGGCCAGGTTTTAGGGTTTCACCCTTCTTGTTTTGGCTCAGGTATTCCTCATCTCCCTACCTTCTTCTCTGGGGCAACCACTGATTCCATACACTTCGCTCTATCCTTCTTCCACCATGCAAGCAAGAAGCAGTGTCTAGGAGCCGCAAGCCTTCTTTCTACGTGGTTACAGCTGAGGGTCTGCCTGTTCATCTAGTTTTTTTTTCACCTATTTCCATCTCCCATCGCCCACCAAGTATCAACCACCGCCGATGCTACTTCTCAAGGAAAGGAAGGTCCTAGCCTTCATGATGCATCTGGGCACAGCCATGAACACCATGCCTTGCATATCACTCTGGTCAAGTTGAACAAAGTCAACTATGTTGAGTGGACTGCCGCTGACAAGATGTATAGTGGAGGGATGAGAAAATCAGGTTATATCAGTGGTAAAACAACCAAACTTGATGAGAACAGTGACAAGTTTGAGGACTATGTTGAACACGATAATATTGTTATGACATGGATTGTTAATTCAGTGGAGGCTGCTCAACAGAAACTGATCATGCAAAAGGAAACTGCTCCAGATATGTGGGTCTTCTTGGAAAAGATGTATGAAGAGAAGATTGTTGTCCGTGTTTGTCAACCAGAAAACTCCATCTATGCAACCAAGCAAGGGACTTCATCTGTGACATTAGTTTACCACTCTTCAGACTCTTTAGAATGAACTTGATTGCTGTGATGCTGATGACTGGATACTCCTGCTGACCATCAGAGACACTTGAAGTTCATTCAGAAAGGAAGAGTACTCAAATTTCTCGGTGGACTAAACTCTGAATGCCCATCTCTTGTATGCTCTGTTGATGGCTTTCTGTACTTCATCACCTTTATTGATGATTCTCTCTTTGCACTTGAGTTTATCTCTTGAAATCAAGAGAAGAAGTGCCTCGGGCTGTTTAGGTTTTCTCCAAGATGGTGCAGATGCAATTTGAGAAAAATAAATCAAAGTGTTCAGATCAGAAATTGCAAAAGAACATTTTACAAACAGTCTAAATGTGTTCATGGAAGATGAGGGGACAATTCATGAACCCTCCTGTCTCTACACTCCACAACAAAATGGAGTGGTTGAACAGAAAAATAGGTAACTTGTGAAGATAGCCCGAGCATTTCTATTTCAACATAGTCTCCCAAAAACAAATTAGGTTGATGTTGTTCTCATAGCCACATAGGTTATTAATCATATGCCATACAAAGTCCTTGGTTTTCATGTACTTATGAGTTTGTTACACCTAGATCATCCTATATTTCCTTTTAACTCCTTGATGATTGGTCGTTTGAGTTTTGTTTATAAGTGAAATCAGCATTCATCCAAACTTGATCTTAACTATAAAATGCATCTTTCTTGGATACTCTCCTGCTCAAAAAGGGTACAAGTGCTTCGATTGTAATACTAACAGGAAATATATCGAAAAAGATGTCACTTCTTTGAATCTAGTCCTACTACTCCTTGGATCTATCTGTGGGGGGAGATGTATCCAACTACGGTTCCCCACTTCATTCCTTGCCACATGTCTAATGAGAGTCATGTCACTCCTTTATCTTCTTCTTTGTCACCTCCTTCACCTCTAGTCCAAGATGCCAATGCCTCAACAAACTTACAGAGTCAACAAAAACTGAAGGTGACTCAAACTTATGTTAGGAGAAGAAAAAAGGAAAAAGAGCAAAGTGGTCCCCTAGCTGATGGTCATTCCATGAGTTTGTTGGATCATCAAGTCCTTCCAATTCTGAAGTTCAAGTATCCATTTCTCTTTATGGCACAATTTTTTATCTTCACTAACCTATAGCATTTTGCAGAAAGGGCAGAGAGAGCATACCAAGCATCTATATCCTGGTTCTTAGTGTTATTATCAACTTTCTCCTTTACTTCATGCATATATTTCTTCAATTTTCAATTCCACTGCCTCTTCTATCTCAAAACTATAAAGGATCTTAAGTGGGTTAAGGCGATGAAGGAAAGATGGAGGCATTAAAGAAAAATGGCACATGAGATCTGGTTGATCATCCATCTGGACCCAAACTTGTTGGCTGCAAGTGGGTTTACATTATAAAGTTCAAAGCAGATGGGTCTATAGAACATAATAAAACAAGGTTGGTTGCCAAAGACTTCACTCAAACCTATGGGATAGATTATCAGGATACTTTTTCACCAGTTACAAAATTGTCTTCAGTATGAGTTCTGCTCTTTCTTATTGTCCATTTTTCTTAGGAATTGTACCAACTTGATGTGAAGAATGCCTTCTTGCACAGTGACCTAGTAGAGAAAGTTCATATGCAACCTCCTCCAAGACTTCAAAGTGACGGGAAGGTTTGCAAGTTGAAATAAGCACTTTATGGTTTGAAACAATCCCCGAGAGCATGGTTCAGGCTGAGAATAGCAATGTTCAAAATACAGTTCAAACAGGGAAAATTCTGACCACACTTTATTTATAAGCTGGAAAGATGGTCAAGTTGCTATTCTTCTTGTTTATGTTAATGATATGGTTGTTACTAGTGATAACTTGCTAAAAATAAAGAACCTCAAAGAAAATCTAGCAAGGGAGTTTGAAATAAAATACTTTGGCCCCTTGAAGTATTTGTTAGGCATTGAAGTGGCAAGGTCTCAAGGCGACATTCATATCACAGAGGAGGAAGTATGCATTAGACTTGCTAAAAAAGACTGGAAGTTGGGAAGGAGGCTGGTTGACACTCCGGTTGAAATGAACCACAAACAAGATGGTGTTGCTCTCTCAAAGGCTGAAAAAGGAAGATACCAGTGGATTATAGGCAAGCTCATTTACCTATCTCTAACTAGACTAGATGTTACTTATGCTACTAATGTTGTAAGCTTATGCACACTCTCAAGGACAACACATATGCAAGCTGTTGATAGAAACTTGAGATACATCAAGACCTGTCCAAGCAAAGGGTTATTATTTTAGTAAGAAAGGCCAGCTGAGTATAGAAGAGTTTTCAGACGCAGATTGGGCAGGTTCTCAAGATAATCACAGATCTACCTCAAGGTATTATACATTCTTGGGAGGAATCTGGTCACCTGAAGGAGCAACAAGCTGTCGGTTTGTGCTAGGTTTAGTGCAGAGGCAGACATAGAAAATAGAATCGGATCGGCCTCTGGATCAACTAGGGCCGATCCCGATCCAGATCGAGCCAATTCAGCCCAGAATCGGCCGGATCTGCGATAATTGGCCATGGCCGATCCTATACGGAATCGGCTGATCCCGATCCGGATCGGCCGATTCTGCACTCCATGGAGGCAGAATATAGAGCTATGGCTCATATGTTGTTGTTGTTACTGTGCCTTAAGATTTTGTTACAAGGTGATGGGAATCGTAAAGCTACACCAAAAGAGCCATGGGCCATTTGTTTATTTTGTTTGGCCCATTAGAGGCCACTTGATGTAATTTTCTCTTTTAAAGTTTGATGTATTTAGAAAGGGGCATCTTGGTCTTTTGGGTCCTTGGTAGGTGAGAAAGGACTATGTGGGTTCCCATCCGCTTTAAATACCCATGTGTTCCCACCTTTTGAGGGTATTGAATGCAAAGAAGAAAAAAAAGAAATGGTTTAGTCTTCTGCTCAGAAGGGTGTGCCCCTGTTCCCCTTCTCCCTCCCCCTCCTCCGGTGGACTCCGGCTCTTCTCCCTTCCTCCCCCCCTTTCTTCGGAGATCCTCCCTCCTTCTCTCCCTTTCGGCCTCTTTCCCCCTTCCTGTCCCGCATTAAACTTGGTATCAGAGCAGACAGCGATCCCTGCTGCCTTCTCTTTTCTTCCCCTCTCGATCGTCTCCCCATCTTCATGTCCTCTCCCTCTCTGTCTTCTCCCAACTCTCTCTGAACTCTCTCTTTCACGTCTTCCAGCCCCGCGACCCCCATCATCTTCCAGCCCCATCACTTTGAGCCAAACTGCCCACCCCCTGCACAAACCTCTCCCCAGCCGCAATCCCCACCCCTGCGCAGAGTCCCCCCCCCCTCGCCCCTGCGCAGACCCCACCCACCCCACGCAGAGCCCTCTTCCCCCCCCCCTGCTTCGCCTTCCCGCGACACACTCTCCCTCCTCTCTCTCTTCTCCTTTGCGATGCCACAGACCTAACCCCATCGCCGAAAGAAACTGAACATAAAATAGAAGAGGAAGTAGAGGAAGAAGAGGAGGAGGGAGGAGGCACCACCGGAAGTCCCCGTCGACTGTCGACTGCTGCGGTCACCGCCGGCCTCTCCCTTTGCGGCCGGCCCGACCATCCCTGCCGCCGGCCCCCACCTTCCCCTCGGTCTCTGTCATCGCCTGAGGACGCAAGGGGTGCCGTCGCCGTCGCCTGGTTCTCCGTCCGCCGTCGCCGGCTCCACCGGCAGCCGCCGCGAACGCCAGAGCTCTGGCCGCCTTCGCCGGCTCCGCCCGCATCAGTCGCCACCGCTCCGCCCGCAACCACCCCCGCGGCCTTCCCTCTCCCGTCCTTCCCTTGTCTTCTCTGCTCGACTCGAGGAGGGAATAAGAGGGGAAGGCCAACGAACCGAGTCAGGCCGGTTCGACCCGTCTCGCTACAGTAGCCGGTCGGCTACAGTGCCGGGGGTGCACCAGGAGCTCTTATCGCACCGCCAACATGGAGGGCTCGTATGAGCTCAGTTTCATGTGTCGTTTACACCGTTGTGGTCATCTCGACGAATTCCAGTCAATCAGCGGCCCGCAACCTACAGCAGTCTTTCTGCCTCCACATTACTAGTCTCAATCTAGGTAATCTCTTACACATATGCAATATGAATTTTAGCTTCCTCGTCCGTCTACCAAATGAGAAGCCAACAAAGATAGTACTCGATGAGGAGAATCATAACAATTATATTTCTCAGGCTATTGTTGATAATTTATTGCAAACTAGAGAGATTATTGTTGATGGTGATCAAACTTTTGTAGAGTTTCACCTAAAATTTTTAGGTAAAACTCAGATGGAATCAGTTAAATATTTTGATGGAGCATGGTGCACTATTGATCCCTCGAGATCCTACATTACTTTGGGAAAAGAGAGGTTGGAAAAGTGACATGTTGTTATTGACTCAAACCAGTCTAGGTGTATTATCCAGTTACCACATTTAGGAGGTAAATTTTCTTTTCCCAAGTATATTTCTATTGCTGCCAAGCCAATGCTTCCAGAGAAGACCGTGATTGATAAAAAGCCATTGGAGTTGGTGACTATTATTGATCATGTATGTGTGAAGACTGTTTATGTTAATGCTTGGGATCAAGACTTATTCGTCGATTCTGGGCTTCATTTGATATGTGATGATGTATTTGAGATAAGCCCGTCATTGACAGCTATCAGCAATCTGCAAGATTTTACGAGAGATCAATACAACTATGATATAATATGGTGCGATCTTGACACACATTCTATGCAGATTACAGCTTTTCAGAAGGCATAGTGGGTTGGATATCCCTACAGCGACTTTGCTAGTGCATGACTTTGTTATTCCCCTGCCTCTTGTATGGATATTGTGACACATCAAAACTCGAGGACAAGTTTTCTCGAACCAATAGAGAATGATGGGAATCGTAAAGCTACACCAAAAGAGCCATGGGCCATTTGTTTATTTTGTTTGGCCCATTAGAGGCCCACTTGATGTAATTTTCTCTTTTAAAGTTTGATGTATTTAGAAAGGGGCATCTTGGTCTTTTGGGTCCTTGGTAGGTGAGAAAGGACTATGTGGGTTCCCATCCTCTTTAAATACCCATGTGTTCCCACCTTTTGAGGGTATTGAATGCAAAGAAGAAAAAAAAGAAATGGTTTAGTCTTCTGCTCAGAGGGGTGCGCCTCTGTTCCCCTTCTCCCTCCCCCTCCTCCGGTGGACTCCGGCTCTTCTCCCTTCCTCCCCCCCTTTCTCCGGCGACCCTCCCTCCTCTCCCTTTCGGACTCTTTCCCCCTTCCTGTCCCGCATCACAAGGTGTTGGAGTCTCAAAGTGTACTGATGAAACTCTACTATGACAATAAGGCTACAATCAATATAGCAAACAATCTGGTTCAACTTGATCGTACAGAGCACATACAAATTGCTAGACACTTTATTCGAGAGAAATTAGACTCTGGGAATTGTGACTTCCATATGTACAGTCGGTGGATCAAGTTGCTAATATCTTAACAAAAGGCTTAGCACAAGAAGCTTTTCACTCAATTCTGAGCAAGCTGAGCATGAAGAACATCTATGCTCAGTTTGAGGGAAGTGTTGAGTAAATAGAAGTAAACAGGGCAGTTTTGTAAATTGTATAACATTTTTATGCACCCTGATTATTGTTAAGTACAAGGGCATTTCAGTCTTTTCTTCTGGCACATCCTGGAATGGTTAGAGTTAGTTACAGGGGTATTTTAGTCTTTGTATTGTTGGGCAGTTACTCTAATCATGTTTTAATATTAGTTGTGGAAGTACTGGATGCATCATGCATTCCATTCAGATCCGCAGGGGTTTCACCCATTGCAGGCCTCTACTTTTCTTCTTATCCCTTCTGTCTGGTGTTTTCACCCCATTCACCCAAAACTTAAATATTTGGCAAGATGTTGATAAGAAACCATTGAATCAAGGCTTGAGGAATGTTTTGCTGCTGATTTGGGCTCCAGTGCAGGAACTATTTTCATCAAATTTGAAATTTGGACCTTGGCAGACAACTATTTTAAGAACTCTTTTAATTAGGAGGCATTGATAAGCATTGTGTTCCTAATTACAGAGAGCTAATTGATAAAAGAACAAAAAGGTACCCTAGACTCCAAAAGCATTCAGTTGCACATAATGCGAATCCACCTCCAAATCACAACAGACATGAAAATAATGATGGAGCTAAGCACATGGATAAAGACTTGGGGAGATGAAAACAATGTACTCAGTATCTACTGATTTGATGCAAAAGCCTATATTTCTCTTGTCAAAAAAAAATCTATATTTCTCTTATGCAGGCCTTTAAATGAGGACCTGATGGTACCTTATTCATCAATTACTTTGATTTTGTTATGTATTATGTTTCTCTCCTGACTAACAAGGAGCATTTGATGAGTGGCTTCCCCTCCCATCTCTCCTCTAAACTAATCACCTTTTTTCTCTAAATCATTTTAAGAAACAAAAGTGAAACATCAATGTAAAATGATGTTTAACAAACTGGCTGTAAAATTCTAACATTGATGTTTACTAAACTGGCAATAAAATTTACACCAATTAAATTAAGAACTGCATCTGTATAAATATAGTTATCACCTATTAGATAAATTTCACAGGATAAATTTTGGGAATGTCACTTAAATCCCATGCAAATACCAGTATCATGAATGTTGCAATGCCGAGATTTTTCTTCCGGAGTAGTTCAACACAAGCTTGAGCTGCAACAGTTGTCTCTACAACAATATAATCAAGCCCAGGGCATGCAGTTGATATTGCTACATCATATTTTGCTGCAATCATGGAAATTTCAGTGAAGAAGAGAACCACTGGACAAACATAAAGCACAACTACTGAGTGCAGATAACAGAAACAGTACATAAGATCTCATTACATTTTCTCTAACAAAAGAAAATGTATGAAGCTAAAACCATATCTGAAATTTAGACAGATTTCTCAATTGAGCCCTCTAATAGACTTTAAATGTGACAGATTGAAAGATGTAGGACCAGCAGGGGAGAACTCCATAAATTCTATCCAAGGTTGCACATGGTTTCAGAAGTGAGGTCTAAATTATATTCTAGCTAAATTGTTCCAAAGTAAAAGAGTGAGCACAAATCCTCAGCAGCAAATTACCTCCCACAAAGAAAATAGTTAGGAAGAGTTGCCTCATGTTTCCTATGCCATCAAAAATAAAAGGCCAGAATTGGAAATGAATGAATTTGGCTGAGAATATTGTCTGAAAAGGATTGGGGAAACATGCTCTCATAGAGGCCTTTTGAGATTAAAAAAAAATCTAAACCAAGATTGACCGTGTACAGTGAAAAAAGGGCACTAGTGAATCAAGTGGTTTTCGTTGAGGGGTGCAAAGCAGGAGGGAAAAGAGATACTCATCATACATAGTAGTTTTTTTTATTACCAGTCTAACAATAACAGAAGCTGTTGATGACACTATTTTTTATGTTACAACACTGCCAATTTCATCAACATACAAATTGATGAGAAATTGAATGCAGAACTCAAGAAGGTAGACAATTTTCAACAATTTTCAATGGAACCTCTGTCAAAAGCCTAAAAGTCATTCTCCATGTAGAATCATATCATACAAAGAAATGCAAAACCAGGCTATCTACAAGCATTTGATTTTATTAGACAAGATCACAAGACTCTGTTCTTGACGTACAAAGTATGCATACCTTCAACAATCTAAAGCCAAACATAGTGAAATAAAAATATACGGCAAACGTGCGCTTTCTAATACCCTGTCTCACAAGGCAACCTAACATTTCCCCATCCCCCAACTCCAAGTAGTTGTAAGTTGCATCTTTGCAGGCATCGCACCATGCAATGCTCTTCCAACCTTAACCTTCTTAATCCTCTGTATCTATTAATCAATCAAGAAATACTAAAGTAATTAGTTACCGGATACTTTTCCATCTCCTCATCATTCAAGCCAGAACTACCGACCGGAAATGGGATTCAGTAAGACTCACAGATTGTGTAATTGCAGACAAAGCAGAAAATATTTCAGTTGAAGAAATTTGATCACTTTTTCTAATGACTAAGGAGGACATGAGATTTGCTGGAATTGCCTTCCACTTGGCTACACACACGAATCCACCACTACAGACGTTGAGGCTTCACATGCTTATTTTATCAGTTTCACATATCGTTTGAGGCATATATGTCCTAGACCAATGTACCTGTCACGGCAGTCACCTAAGCAGCCAGGCAGATGGACCAGGCACTGGGCTGCATTATCTGACCACAGAGAAGCAGCCTAGGCAGGGCAGGTGGACCAAAATCCGGCTATTTGAATTGTGTTTAAGTTAAAACCTAACCTCAACCCCAAGTACCCATCTGGTACACTAGGGTTTCTCTGCCACCCCACTCAACGACAGTGTCTGCCACCTCCATGATCACCATTGTCACCCACTGCCAATGTCCGCCTCAATATCATCCGATGAAGGCAACTCTAACATGATTCAGCCCAACATCATCCTCTGTGGGCAACTCTCCCCTCCCTCCTCCCACCCACCTCAGACCACAGTGGGCTATGTCCCCTACATACTCTCTCTCTGCCTAAGAAGGATGCCTTGGCAGCTTTACAACAATGTAAAGTTGTAAACCAATAATTTGTTCATCGCAAAGCTAATAAACCTTAGAAAGATATCACAGCCTTACGAAATTGTGAAAATTGCATTTGCTTGCTATTCTGACTATAAAGATAAGAATTCATCAGCATACATGATGATTACAGGAGATCCGCCAATCAAATTAAAAATATATATAGGAGCTGCATCTTAATCAATTTGGAAGAGCAAGTTTCAAATAACCATTGCAAGAGGAGAATAAATATTACCATCAATTGCACCAAGGTCACCAAGACGACCATATATTCCATTGATTTGATTCAACTCTTTAGCTTGCAAAATTGCTTTTAAAACAGAACTCTGACTTTTCTCTGATTCCAGGACTGATCGAAGTTCTGTAACCTTCTGCCTGGCTGCTTGTTCAAGAGGGATTAGCAATTCTTGTTGTTTTACCAACTCCTGAACACAAAAACATACTGCTTAGTTCCACATCAAATATGATAGTATAATGCAAAAAGACATCAAATAACACAAAGAACCAGGTGAAGTTCATACTTGTTCAGCCTTATGAGCTTCTGATGCATCAAGTTTGCTTTTCTGTAATTCATTTTGAAGTTTCATAATATCAGCATTTTTTGTTTTGACTTTATTAGATATTTCATTCATCTGGTTATGGGCATTCTCCAGAGCAGCTCGATTAGAATCATGCTGAAATATATTAGATGTATGATTATTAAAGTCAGTCTATAGATAAGGGTAAGCAGTAGATAAAGAGTTTTCTCTATAAACAACATGGATATGAGAAAAACCAACAAAAGAATGTAAAGAGAAACAAATAGGCAATGGCAAATAAAGTCCAGATATAATTAGATGCCATGAATAGTAAACCTTTTCGGTTAAAAGTTTCCTCTCAGTGGAGGCCACATCAAGCTTTCCTTTGTGATCAATAATTTGTCTTTCCCATGGTTCCAACTCCTTGTGGACATCCACAAGTTCAGATCGCAGCCTCTCTGTCTCACCTGTTCTTTGTCAGGTACAAAAGATATGGCATAAGATATGCTAGCAGAGAAACAGGAAAAGGTCATGTTTCAACACTAAAATGACCAATAACAAGCAAGAAATGAACCTATCTTTCAAATTGAAAACCAAATTGAACCTTTGTCACAAGCTATCCAATCTTTGCACATAGCAACAAGCATGACATTAATAAGGAAAACCAGGATCGCTCACATATTGGACAAACATGATAGAATAAGTTAAGAAAAATCAGTCAAAAAACAAGCCGATTGGACACATTTATAGAACTGTATGTAAGACTTGAACTTCCTTGGTCACAAAATACATAACTAGATCGAATAAGGATCCATATCAGCATCACTAAACATACAATTCAACATTAACTACTCACTGATTTGAGGAATATTTGGTTTGACAAAGACCACCGCAAAGCACCGTAAAAATATCCTATTCCATGTGTTGTGCCAATACAGTAGTTATGGTATTTTAGAGCACTTTACAATGAAATGAGCAGCCCCTTAAAAGGTGGGCATGGGATGGATTTGGAAGCTTATGTCAAGATGATGCTGGTAAAGATTGGAAGATTGCCGAGATGTTGGAAGTTACGAAATTAGGATATTGTTGAACCTCTTTAAAACTGTCTCACTCATGCACAGTCATATTTACCGCAGTGTGTAAAAGAGATTAAAAGGAAAAAGCCACCTTGGACACCTGCGCCTCTGCCAAAGCCAGTCAAAAGACCCCTTTCAGCTGGTCGGTTATCCTTGGGGGAGCACCAAAAAGCCTCTCCTTCCCTCTGGTTACTGGGCCATAAAGTGAGGAAGAAGGAGAGAGTGGCCCCTATTTACAGAGGAAAGGTAGCAAAAGAAGAGAGGGAGGGGGACAGGTGGGGAAGGGTCGCCGTTTCCCACTACACCCCCCCCCCTTCCCAGTCCTAACACTACCACGACTGGACTGTTTCCTTCCCTGAATGGGAACCTGATTAGATAACAGAAATCCCCTTCCAAGTCCAAGTCAAAAACTCTCCCTCTCTTGCCATATTCAAGCTATTCCCAGTCCTCACTGGTGTATGACACTGGTCATTCAAAAGGAACAGGTCTGGCCGCCTTCCCTTTCCTCTTCAAATGGGGGATTTCAAAAAGGACAAACCTGGCCACCTTCCATCTCCTATTTGAAATAGGAATTCTCAACCGGTCCATGACACTGGTGGCATTCAAAATAAGGAAACTCAATTGCCACCCCTTAATGCTTGGCCACTCCAAATCATGTAGGTTTCGCCCGAAACCGAAACGCCGAAATGTGTCGGTTTCGGCCTTGGGCGACACGAAACCGGACCAGATAAAAAATAATATTTTAATGGTTTCAGGCAACACCCGAAACCGGTATCGCCTAGTGTCGGCCCGAAACCGCCGACACCAGGCAAAACCCGACGCGAACTCCCCTAAAAGTGACCCCTCAGATCTGAGATCTGAGGCGGGGGGGTTGTGTTCAGCTTTGAGTGGGGGAGGGGTGGATTTCGCTGCTGGAGACGCTCTTCCCGCCGCCACCGTAGGTGTTTGCAGATCATAGACGCCATCTTCTCATCCTTTGCATTGAAGAAACTTGTATGTATTATTTCTTTTCTTTACTTCTTCCATAGATTTGCATGTTTAAGTAAGTTTAGTGGGAGATTAGGACTAGTACCCCTGTTATAAACAAAAAAATTCTTTCCAAGGCGCACATTTGAGAGTTCGGGCTCCACATTCCAACAATAAGTGCATATGTTTGACTGTTTTAGGTTCCAAAGATGCTCCTAATTGTCTTTCATGTCATTCTACTTACAAATCTTTATGCTTTATTTTCTTATGTAGGACCATGCCTAGAGCTAGAGGAGAGCAAAACCAAGGACTAGATGATCTGGGGTGGGATCATATCACTTTAGTTGATGCTAGGAAAAAGAAAGTAAAATGCAATTATTGTGGGAAAGAGAAATATGGAGGAATTACTAGAGACAAACAGCATCTAGAAGGGGTAAGAGGAGAGGTCAAACAATGTGACATAGCTCCTCGAGAGGTAACGAAGGAGATGCACAAGTGTCTTATGGGCCAAAGAGAGAGTAGCCAAAGAAGGGCTGAAAATAATGCTGAAATAAGTGAGGAAGTTTCAGGAAGATTGAGTAGAAGGGGTAGGAGGGATGATGATGATGAGCACAGCTCTAAAGATTCAAATCCTGAGTTGACAGAGGCAATAGAGCCTGAGCGTGCAGCTCGATTGAGGGGAAAAGCACCTGCAAGAGGATCAGGCAGTACAGGCGCAGCCCCACACAGAGCAGGCCCCATGGACAACTATGTATTTAGAAGGCAGAGTTCAACACAACCCAAAATCAAGCAGGCATTGAGAGGGGTCAAGAAATCAACAGAATCTGCAAGACACGCATTTAAAAGTATTTGCAAGTGGTTCTTTTATGCAAGTGTGCCTGCCCATGCAGCTCAATCAGAGTACTTTCAGCCTATGCTTGATGCTGTAGCAAATGTTGGACCTAGTTTCAAGGCTCCATCACGTCATGACATATACGAGCATGGCCTTGACGGGAAGGTTGAGGAGCTCCATCAGTGGGTTGAAAGCTTCAAACATATATGGATGGAAAGAGGTTGCACTATTATGTGTGATGGTTGGACTGATACTACGAAGAAGTCCATGATTAACTTTCTTGTTTATTCCATTGAACGTACAATTTTTTTAAAAGCTATTGATGCATCAAAGTAAGAGAAGAATGCAAACTATTTGTTTCATTTGATGGATGAAATGGTGGCAAAAATTGGAGAGGAAAATGTTGTGCAAGTAGTTACTAATAATGAAGCCAGTTATAAGGTTGCAGACAAA
Organism: Colocasia esculenta; assembly: GCA_014218235.1. Taxonomy (NCBI): domain Eukaryota; kingdom Viridiplantae; phylum Streptophyta; class Magnoliopsida; order Alismatales; family Araceae; genus Colocasia; species Colocasia esculenta. The sequence goes on along the minus strand of CM024765.1, from coordinate 50,750,770 downwards.
AAGTTGATGCAAAAAAGACAACACTTGTATTGGCCTCCATGTGCAACACATTGCATTGTCGTGATACTTGAGGATATTGGAAAGGATAAAAATGTGAAGATCATAGTTGAGAGGGCACAAGCAGTGACACGATACATATACAGTCATCCCCCCAGGATCCTTAACATGTTCAAAGAGTTAGCAAGTGGAGGCCGAGACATCATTCATGCAGGGCCAACAAGATTTGCTTCTAATTTCATTTATTTGGAGTCATTGTATAAATTTAAGAATAAGCTGAAGTCTTTCATGTATCACAACACCCTGCGGGCGTATATAGATAAAGACAATGCCGAAAATCAAATGGATTATTTGGAATACTGCCATGTTATAGAAGACAAAGAATTCTGGGTAAAGGTAGCACGTTATTTAAAAGTTGTCACTCCTCTCGTAAGGGTGCTTAGAATGGTGGATGGCAATGATAAGAATGACATGGGATATTTGTACAAGGCCATGGACCGTGAGAAAATGGAGTTGCGGCAGTCCCTACCCAAAGACTATAAAAAGTGGTGGAAAATTATTGATCACAAATAGGAAAACACTTTACATCATGATTTGCATGCAACTGGTGAGTAATGAATCATTTCATTATCTATTTCCTATTAAAATATCTACATCTTACATTCACTTAATTATACATAAATGCGGGCTATTATCTCAATCCTCAATTGATATATGCTGATAATGCACATGTTGATAGTGAGGTGCTTCAAGGCACCTTAAATGCCATTGGTCATTTATCCATGACGAGCTTCAAGTGGGTTTTCACTCTTTTTATAATTTTTATCAATAACGGGGAATGTTTGCGAAGTCCATGATGTTAAACTGCAAGTTTCTTCTTATAGATGCATGCATATAGAATATTGTAGGAAGAGTCAGTCCAGGTATACTATATTTGCCCAACACGTATATTATGATGAGTTCATCTCTGTGAAATCTGTCTAACATTCATTTTATTTATGATTGGTGGACAACTGAATGGTGGATTATGGTGCAGAACAAAGATTTGGGCAGTAATGCATTGGCTTTTATTGCTATTCGGGTGCTTAGCCAAACAACATCAACTAGCCAATGTGAAAGAAATTAGAGTACGTTCATCTTTATACACTCAAAAGTTAACAATCGACTGAAGGCAGAACGATTAGAGAAATTAGTTTACTGCCATTACAATATGAGATTGAGGATAAAAAACATGCCATGCAGATGATACAACTAGACAAATTGATGTGGACGCCTTATTTGATGATGATAATCCCTCACGATCTTGGGTTGAGGTACGAGAGGATATTGATGACCCTGTTTTTTGATCGTACTGATACAACATAGGCAGAAGGAATATTAGATGGAGATGAACTAAGGGATCCAGAATTCAAAGTACCAACAAAAAGGCCAAGAGAATCATCATCAAAAGGAAAGCAACCTAAGATTGTCGAGGACATTGAGGAGCAACTTGAGCCAGCTCAATATTCAGAATCAGATAACAAGCTAATCACTCCTAGAATGGTGAAGCCACCTCCATCATTAAAGAGAACTGTGTCAAGGATATATATGACTGAGACTGAGAGGGCTAATGTTGTTGCTCGAGATGGACAATTGAGAAAATAAGGCAAATTTATGTGAGAGGAACGCCAAGGGGTAAAGGACTCCATACAAAGACACGAAGAAATGGCTACCTCAAGTGGGGAAAAAAAAAAGTAAAAGACTAGAAGAAGGTGTCTGATTCCTTATACTTCTGAAGATAATGATGATGACGATCTTAATGCAACTACAGGTGCTACTACTGGCGGTGGCATATATACACAGTCATAAGGTGATTATGGACATGATTCACAGGGTGACTACTATGGACATGATTCACAGGGGCAGTATGGACAAGATTCACAGAGGCACTATGGACATGACTCACAAGGGCACTATGGACAGGATTTAGATTATGGTCATTATGCTTATAAACCTGAATTCCAATTTCAACCACTTCCAACCAATAGCAATTATGACTCAGTATCCTCTTCTCATGCTCGGAATTCTTCTCCTTATTCTGATTTTGGATTCCAAACAACCCAACAACCATTCACTCCAAGAGGAATCCAAAGAGGGATGAATGATTTGGCTACATCTTTGTTTGGTTATAGTGAACATTCAAAGTATAAGAACCCTCTTTATGGGTTTCAAGGACAGCAACAATACGATGAAGGAGAAGGTTCTTCTGGCTATTATCCATCCCAGTGCATTGTAATGTTTAGGTATGAAATTTTAATTTTTACAGTATTTTATTGTGTTTGTAATATTTATAGTAGTGCAAGACTACAAGATCACTCCATGTTTATTGTTTAACTCAGAGTTTGACGGATTGACGATTCGGACCGAATTGGGTTCTCCCTAATTCGGTCCGATTCGCATGGAATCGGACCCGAATCGGTCCAATTCGCCTGATACATGTTCAGGCAAGGTTGTCAGGTCTCAGGATCCCCTTATTTACCTGAATATCATTTAAGTAAATGTTATAATTTTCATTTACTTAAGATATTACATGTAAATAAGAAAGTACCCCCCATTTGAATCTAATAAAAATATCAAAAAAATCATATCTCTTACCAATAAAAAGTCAACTCTCCCATCGAAGAAGAAAATCATGATTTCGATGATTTTAGCAAAATGCTAACTATTTAATCTCTCATAATTTGGTCTATCTAAAAATTTGATAATTCAAATAAACCATATGGAACACTAAAAATCTAAAGTCCGATAAAAAAAAGTCAAATGTGCATGTGACTTCTCCAAGAGAGTCGCTCTCCTACTGACAGTACTTAGTCTATTTGAGACCTCTTAAGATTTGGTCAAACATAAACTATCATCACTCAAACTCATGAGAATTGTCACTTTCTAGTTTCTTTTTAATTAGAAAGTGAAAATTCTAATGAGTTTAGGTGATGATAACTTAAGTTTGACCAAATTCTAAAATACCTCGAGCAGACTAAGTGTTGTTAGTAGGAGAGCGGCTCCCTTGGAGAAGTCACATACATGTTTGACTTTTTTTACCGGACTTTAGATTTTTAGTGTTCTATATAGTTTATTTGAATTATCAAATTTTTAGATAGACCAAATTATGAGAAATTAGAAAGTTAGCATTTCGCTAAAATCACCGAAATCGTGATTTTCTTCTTCGATGGGAGAGTTGACTTTTTATTGGTAAGAGATATAATTTTTTTGATATTTTTATTAGATTCAAATGGGGGGTACTTCCTTATTTACATGTAATATCTTAAGTAAATGAAACAACAAATATAACATGTACTTAAATGATATTCAGGTAAATAAGGGGATCAGGGTTTGGCAACCCTGCTTGAATAGGTATCAGGCGAATCGGACCGAATCAGGCGAATCGCGAATCGGGTTTCCCCTGATCCGCACCGATTGCCCGAATCGGCCCGATCCGATCTGGCACGCCAAACCCTGGTTTAACTCTTTAATATGCTTCTAATATTCCATTAACAAGTCACCCACATATATCTATCACTTAATCCAATTTTTTTCAATCTTATATGCATGTCCACTTGTCCACTGGTTTTTTGTGTTGTGATGAATTTTTATATTTTTCAGATTTATTTGAGTTTTTTTGCATTTTTGGTGGTCTTTTATAGGTTTCGGATGGTTTCGGACCCACCCGAAACCAAAACCGAAACCCTCATCCTTACTCCAAATCCAACATAAGGAAACTCAATAGCCACCCCTTACTGTTTGGTCATTCCAAATCCCCATCAGTGTCATGATAAGGAAATACATGGTCGCTCCCCACATTGCTTGGCCTTTTCAAATCCCCACCAATGCATGACACCAATGGGATTCAAAAACAAGAAAAGTCAGAAGCCACCCCCCACTCACCCGTTTTTAATTCCCACCGGTGCATGCCACCAGTGGGACTTAAAATTAGGACGGGAGGGGCAACATGTGCACTAAATGGCAGAAGGGAAGAAAAATCCCCACTAGTGCATAACATTGGCGAGGTTTCAAAAAAGGGTAATAAATGACCCAACAAGAAAGAACAAAAGGGGAAAAGAAAACCCCACCGGTTCATCTCACCGGTGGGTTCTAAATAAGGTAGGAAAGGTCTCTCCCCCTATATAAAGAGGGCTGCACCCTTGCATCCAAGGCCAAAAGAACACAAGAAAAAAAAAGGGAGAAGAAGGTAAGACCTGCAAAGAAGCATTCAAACCTGCAAAGAGAAGACCTCTGAGAGCTATTCAGAACTAAGAAGGAAGGTCATCCATAGTGGAGAAAGAAAGGATCCAGAGCTACAACAAGCATCCAAGAGGTAAGAAAGATCACCCAAAGAGCAGACTGCCCTTTTCACTGCTGTTTGCCACTGGTGACATTGAAAAGCAGGAAGCAAGGGGCAACCTGTGTACTTAATTACAAAAAAGGAATAAAGAAAAAAATCCTCACCAGAGGTTTTACGAAAAGAAAAGAAAAGGGTTAAGTGGAAATGAAATCCCACCGCTGCATCTGCCCAGTGGGGTTCAAAGAGGGGTAAATGGAAATGAAACCCCACCTCTATATAAAGAGAGCCTCCTCTACGTGTAAAAGATACAGAAGTCAAGTGAGGAAGCTCTAAGGAAAAGGCAAGGAAACCAGTGCAAAGCACACTGTGGTAGGAAAGGGAGAAAAGAGAAGAGAGAAGAAAAGATAGGAAAATCATGTTAGAGGAAATAAGAGGAGAAGGAAAAAAAAACGGAAATCCAACCTAACAAGGGGATGAGGTTCAGCTGGCAGACCCCCCCCCCCAAAGTCTGATCCAGGAAGACAAAAAGGGAGAGGATGATTGTAAATTTGCAGCAAAGCCCTCTGCAGATCAATTACTTAATGAAGACCCTCTTGAGTTGAACAATTTTACTTGAGTCTTGGTGTGACTTGCATCATGCATGTAACATATCAAAAATAGGGAAATTGAACCTAGAAGACATAATCACAATAATACCCTAGTTTTCAGGGAAACTGCAATTACACCCAAGTTTTCTGGATAATTGCAAAATACCCTGATCTTTCAGTTTCTTGCAGTTATGCCCTAATTAATTACTACTTACTCTTTTAACCTTTGTTCCATATGCAATTACACCAATTATTCCTCCAAGAAGCAGTCTAAATATTGTAAACGAGGGGGGTTGAATTTGGAAAGAACAACAAAAAAAAAACAATATGATAATGGCTCAATGAGCAAAGTACATAATTCAATTATCCGGACAAATAAGGGAGGGGCATGCATAAACATAGATGATGAATAAACAAACAAGTAACAAAATGCAATTAAATATTCTTTTTTAAAAATCCCTTCATTTCTAAGTTCCTTTCCTAATTAGCCAAATTATAGGCATCACATAGTGGTTAATCAAGGATGGTCTATCATGTAATCGATGTAATTAACAATTTAACATCAACTTGCGTTGATGGGGAGAGGCAAAGAACACGACTCTACATTAGTAGGCCTGGTCCAAAACACAAAAAACATAAACTAAAGAATACCAAAGTCAGAATCCATGTGAAAATTAAGACTTACTTTTTTCTCGCGAAAACAGATATTAATCCAGTTTTTCAGCCTCTAGCCAGGTTGAACCTCAACCCATGTTGAAAGATCAGCCAAGTCAAAAATGTCTTAACACATCTCATATTTCTTTCTTGACACATCTCATATGATTGAATGTTTACACGTTCAACTCTTTCAATTTTCTTGTACATCAATGGCCCTAATATTAAACGAGAACAGGAGTAGAACTCGGGTTTCCCCTTTCCTATCTTGAAGAGCATCACAGCTAGACCCAATAAGCACTAGGTACGTCAAGGTGGCCACAATCACCTCCCACGCCCTCACTATTTTAGACAAAGATTGATCTGAATGCAGTCATGGCTTCCTGATTAAGCAATTCAACCACAGTTCTAGATGCATATCTAGCGCCCAGGCTAATATGGAGAACTAAGTTGTATCAAGTTTAGTTGCAATATCATAAACAACATGTGATGCCTTCCTTGTGTTTCTCTCCCGTGTTTCTTATGTCAGTTTTTGCATATCGATAGGTCCGAACTTTCCTATTGGTGATGTTAATTACCTAGGAGCCTCTAGTATGAGTTGTATCATTGTATTGGTGGGCCCATTCTAAGATCATGGTTTGCCAGATTGGAATCAGAAGGCGAATCGGGTTTCCCCCGATTCGCCCCAATTCCCCTTGAATCGGTCCAAATCGGACATATTCACATGGGTATATATATATTATATACACGGGTTTCCCCTGATTCGCACCGATTCGGGGGAAACGGGCCGATTCGCCCCGATTCGATAAACCATGTCTTAGACCTCATTCTTCATGACTGCTACCGATTCATAGATGGAAGGCTGCTTCTGGATATCCAGAAAATATGCAACTTCCCACACAAACTAGCAGAAAGTAAAAGAATGTGAGAAACAGACAGAAGGGTTAAAAAAAAGTTTCTTCATTACATGGCAGATTCTTAAAAAATGTACAAGCCACATAGAATAAGTAAAAACAGCTTCAGTGAAGATGTTATTATGAAGTTTATGTTAAGAGTGTCCACCAAAATGTATGTGTAATATAGGTGGATGGATTGGGGGATTTTGTGTGTCGCAAGTATGTAGAAAAAAAAAATAACAAACCTTGACTCAGTAAATGATATGATTAAGCCTGCACATTTGCATAATTCTCATATTCAACAAGCAATACTTCTCAACCAACATTAACACAACATAAACAGTATACTAAGAACTTCAAAATAAAGAGGCAATAGTAAAAGATGCACTAGAAAGAAAAGTGTGCAACTGCATGTACCATCAAAGTAATAAAATGGGCATCACACAGATTCTCAATTTGATTTGTCCATAAAAAAGTTAGACAAGTTGTCTTTAACGTTGAATCATATCATGTTATAAGGGCAGGAGCATGATATTAGGAAAACCAAGTGTTCCGTGAGAAAATCTCACTTAAAAGACTATGTTTTGTTATCTTCGGTTTATTTATCTGTGTGTTACATTCCACTCACCACTTACACAGTGTGAACTCCAAGGGTTTGGTGTAAACCCTCGGGGAATGTGTGTGTTTTGGATCAGGTTGAAGATTGTAGATTTGTGTCCTTTACCTCTCCCCATCAACCTCAATTGGTGTTAATTTACATCGGCCCAACGAACACTCCTAATTGACAGTCACAAGATGTCCAAGAGAATAGGGCCAAAATAATTTTTGAACACAACGAAGTTCAAGTAAAGAGAACACGCTTGGGCTTGATTTTAGGATTGTCATTATCATTTTTTGGGGGGATGATAATTGGTTTTCTTTAGTCTTTTAGCCTCTTTTACTTTGTAGGAACTTACTATTTCTTTTTTTAATTTATTGTTTTTTAAGATTTGAGGATTATGTTGATAATTTCTTGAAAGTACAGGACATTGCATCAATTCAGTCTTTATTAAATTAAAGTATCCCATGGCCTTTACTTTCTTTATTCTTGAAAGGGGGCGCTTTGGACTGGCTTCACAACTGCTCAAGTTTTTTTCATTAATTCCCTTTAAACACTGCAGCACCCATGACTGTGCATGAGTTGTATGGCCTTCTGTTTGTTGAAATTTATATGCTCTATGGAAGACAATATTAATGGGATTCAACACCAACTCAACTAATTAGCATGCACAGGTTACTGCAAACTGCACTAAGGATCAGAAACAAAAATATTCACCTTTGGCATCCTCCTTAATTTCCTCTAAGGTTTTCTCTTCATCCAGTAAGAATTGTTGAAGTTTAGGAATTTCTTCCTCGAGTTTAGGAATCACATTTGTAGATTCCTCACTCTCTTTTTGAAGTTCTTCAGTTTTATATGAATCCTGCAGTACACAACAAAAGTTAATGCATGCAAATTCTCATCAAGCATTAAAAATTATTGTCCATACCTTCTGAAGCTTTTCTTCTACTTTTTTGATCTTTTGCTTTAGATGCTTTAGATCTTCTCTATATTTTACGTCCTGCCTTTCAAATTCCTTAAACTGATCTTTACAATTCCTTAGGTCATTGTCGAGTTCCTGAAAGTTGATTATTCTAAATTATCTATGAACTAAAAATAAATGACAGGATTGTAGAAAGTAAAATGCACTTTCACCAGATGAAAAAAAGGGAAATATAATTCATGCAAAAAAGAGATCATTGGAGACAAAGAGCACTGATGCTTTAAAAAATTAAGCAAGCAGTCAGATAGGCCAAGATGAAAATATATTCCTTAAAGAGCACAAAATCCAAGTCTAAAGTTCCTTTCAAATGATTTATTTACGTGAAACTACAACCCACTAAATGTTATTCTAAGGAAAGATGTAAAATTCCAGCTCCTATGATAGGCTAGTTGACAAACAGGGTACCTAATGACTGTTGGTGTATGTGGCAAGATGGTTTTACTGACATAATATAAAAGACAGACATGATCAGATGCCAAAGCATATGGTGCTAACTACTGAGTCCCAATTGTGCCTAGTCCTTCCTTGTTTCTGGATGATGGCCAACACATCCTAAAGCTTGTATGATAAACGGAGTTGTAGTACAGCCCAGGATATCCAGATTATTCACTGGCTATGCACTTTGACAGCAAGAATGCATTTCCAGGGGTCGAACAGACTATGCCTAGATAAAGCAGATTAACTTGTTCGAGTGATTTTGTCTAATTCTTGTTCTGCCCACTTTTTACATGTGATCGACTTTTTTGACTTGCTACTCTATGAAATTCCATCAAACCCCCTAGAAAAGGATAACAAATTCTAATTATTCTAACCAGAACACAGCCTACTTTTCAAAGCAAAAATATACTATCCTGGGATATCTAATCCATGTGTGACCTCTCCTGGATATGTAATTCGATTATCAAACATACTCAAAGAGCATAATCGGCATTGAATCAGATAGGCATAAGATGAGCTCTTCTGTCTTATGTATAGTACTGACCATGCTTCACCTAAACCTGGGGAGAAGAGGGACATATTCCCCACTTCTGATTTTGCCAATAAGAACCCATCCAATATGGAGTCACTATTGTCTTCTCTAATAATGAGCCCAAGTCTATGTTTCAAAACATGAACACTTGACAAGCTCAAAAATTAAATACATACCTCTTGCTTTTTCATATATTTCTTGTGCAGTGCTTCTAGATCTTTCGATGTGGTAGAATTTTGCCGAAGTTTCTCCCTACAAGTATGAGCCAAGCACTTTCATACATGAGAATTTCATAATGGTTCACAGAAAAGCATTTCTACTCTTATTGTTGGTGCAACCTTTCATTTTTAAGGTTTTCTTCCAAGCTAGACACATCCTCCTGCAGCTCAGAAATATGGGAAATGGCATCTTCAGAAGCCAGTTTTGTGGCTTTCTCCTGCCATTTTAGTAGAGTCAGCTCCTTTAACATATAGGATTCTGCTTCATTCTTCACATTCTGCGAAATGGGGCTAATTAAGAATTTGTTGTCTTCCCAATATTTGGACTTAAAAGAAAACATTAATTAAAGGAAGAAACACAAACCTCCAAGCTGTCTCTTTCTTTCTCCGCTAATTTTACCATTTGTACAACCCCAGATCTTTTTTCATTAAGGGATTCAAGCCTGAAACATTACATTAGTCAAAGACAAACCAAACAAATTAATGAGGACAAACATAAATTGATGCTAGCAATCTTATGACAATCCGTTATATCTAATGACTACAGTAATGGCCATAGCACAAGACTGTATTCCAAAAATTGTTATGCAGAATGATTAAATTGAACTCACTGTTTGTAGGACTCTTCAATCCTCTCAACATATTGGTGTGTTCCAATGATATCTTCAAGATATTCTAGAAATCCTTCATCATGAGGCCCTTGGGCCTTCGGTTTCATGAGAGAGATCTGCTCAACCTCACCCTTGAACAGGAAACCACGTTGAACAATTAAGGAGTCAAAGAGGTAAGTAAAACAAAAACGTGAAACTCCATGTCTACGAATTTTGAAGTGGGACTGGTTAAAACCTGAAGAATAAGAAAGCGGTTGTTATCCAAGTCCACCCCTTTGCCCTTAAGTTTCTTGGTGACCTCTGTGAAATTGCTAGCACGGTCATTTATGTAGTATTTTGACGAGTTGTCACGGAATGCAACTCTGGTGATCACAAAATCACTGCCTGGAACAGCCTTATACGAACCATCGACCTGAATTTTCAAAAGACCAGCCAAACATCCGGCGATATCTGAGGAAAGGTATATTCCTGAAAATTCCAAACCAATGACAGTTCCACCCATTCCTCATTCAAATATCAATTATTTACCAGGTCGATGATCTCCTGGAAGTGAACGGAAACCCCAGCACTGTCCAGGTTTTGATGGTTAGTGGAATTGTGTATTAGCTCCGACACTTTGTTCAGGCGCATCTTCCAGGCATCGCAAACCAGAAACAGAGAAAAAAAAGGTAAGCAACATGCCACGGCCATTTACTTCAAGAACACCATCATGAATTCACCAAAGGGAGGGGGTGGGGAGGCCCATCCTACCTGCTTAGCCCGCTTCCCAAAGACGAAGAGCATAGCGTCTATCACGTTACTTTTCCCACTCCCGTTCGGTCCAACTACTGCTGTGAAACTCTGCACCCCATTCGCCAAGAAGCCGCAAACCCGAACAGAAGGGGAAAAAAACAGAAAAAAAAATTGGATGAGAACACAAGCCCAAACATGGAGTCGGCAGCAGCTGGCAATTGACGGGGTACCAATTGATTTCTTCCATCTTCATCCAACCTTCCCTTTGGGTCAGAATTTAAGGGAAAGGCACATAATCGTATAAAGGCTTTACAACCACTTTCCAATCTGCTCCTCTACTCAACCCAAACTCGCTTCCACCAGTGTCCGCCGGCAGAACAAGGGAGGACACGAGAGGGGGGAGGGGGCGGCGGCAATGACAAAGGCACGTAGCGGAGTACCTTGTGGAATGGACCGACCCGCTGCTCCCCGGCGTAGGACTTGAAGTTGCGCATCACCATCTCCCTGATGAAGAGCCGCGGCCTCGCTGATACCGGCTCGGGGCCAAGATCCGTCTCCGTCGTGCACGTAGCGGCCTCCATGAAGAGGATCGCAAGCCAAACCGAAAGAGGGAGGGGTTGGCGGAGCTGAAGGAGAAGTGGCAACCCTCCTGCTACTACTGCTGCCGCAGCGCCTGCGATAACAGGACGGGGCGGGGGGGACGAGTAGGAGGGCGGTCGAAGAAATTTTTTATTTTTAAAATTTGTCAGGAAAAAAAAAAGGGAGCACTGAATTGAAACGGGGTTGCGTGGGGGGGAAAGAAGGGAGCGAGCGCGGGAAAACGAAGATTAGCTCCTGGAGATTCGAGGCATGAATCCTGGCCGTCCGTTGTCCGTCGCTCAGATGCCCCGAGTTTGATCCTCTCATCGGGTCCGTCCGTACTTCTGGGCCTAATCAGCATGGCCCAATAACCCATTCCATCCAGGCCAACTAGAATTGCTCGATGCAATCCAAAGACTCTGGTTGCAATATATTTATATCACTTTATGATATTCGATCCTATTGTTGACCTTTAAACTCTTTTTCTGGTCAGCTTACAGTAAATGTCTGAGCATTTTTTCAGATAATTTTTTTAGTTAGTAGATTTCTTTCACACAATTCTAGTAATAGATCCCTTCACATATATAATTATTTTGTCTATGCATGTCACTAATGTAAGTTTAAAGAGAGTACATTTCTAACAAGTCCCACCATCTTTATAACTGAAAAATACACCCTCACAATTTCTGAGGTCAAATCCCCTCCTCCTAAAATTGTAGGTGAAAGTTAAATTTGAATCATGGGCTCCTTTAGATGGAAGTGTTGATAACAATGAATTGCATGGTATTTGCTCTTAGATAAGTGGCAATCCCTATATCAAACTCATGTTATATTAGATATCTACTAACTCGTGAGAATTTTATATGAGATGTTTAAATTTGGGAAGCAAAAGTGACCCACTACGTCAAATGAAGAAAGTGAGAACCCCAACTTTAATAATTGGGAAACATTTTGGGTGGAATTAGTTCATCAACATGCATATGATATAGCGTTTCCATCAAACAAATGATGACACCACTTATGTATCCAATACGAGTTGTTAGTTGCACATATATCTACTATCATTAGATAATCATACTCCTTTCTTTGTTCCAAACATTTAACTTTAGAGCATCACTAACGGAGCAACAAACCTATAAAGACAACTGTCTATTTTTTTATTTATAAAAAAAAAGGAATGAAAAAAATATAAGGATACTTTTGTTGATGTCATATTTTTATAGATGAAAAGGTAGAAGTCGCAATGGTAGAGGTGATAGAGTTTACTACCACATATTTGGACAACTTCATTCTCTCTTATAAGTGCTTTTTGAATTTAGGCGGCCTTTACACCTAGTACAAAATCCTCATTTAAAGCCTTATCACTAATGAACAGTGTGACCGTTCTGTAAAAATCCTATATGACAGAGAAGTGGCAAAAATGTGTAAAACAACTTGTGTAGAGGAATAAAATTAAAATATTAGGATTATAGTATCCTTAAAGATGTGAACCACGAGTGAGATGGCGTGCACAATAAGTGACAAACAATTTTATTGTAAACGTATTTTACTACTACAATTTATTGCACTTATCTCAGTACAATAATACCAACTTTAAATATACTTCAAGAAATCCATTGGTCCACCTAACACGGTTCATTGAGCCGCATTATGCCACATTCTTTTATTATTTATTTTGATGTTTAACTTTTTATTTTAGAACCTAATTTTTTATTTTGATGCTTAAATTTCTATTTTAGCGTCCAATGACATCTAATTCGATTCATTGTATCAAAAGAGAAAATTTTGGATGAAAAAAAAAAGAGAAATAAAAAATTATATTTTAAAATAAAAAATTAGACTCCAAAATAAATAAATAAAAATGTGGCATAATACGCCTTAAGGAACCACGTGAGATGGACTAATGAGTTTCTCGAAGTGTATTTAAGACTGATGTTAATAGTGTACCGAGGCCAATAAGTTTTTTCTCTTAATACCCCCTTGAAGTCCACTTTGCACGAAAAGTTCCGCATAGATTTGTGAATCTCATTTCATATACCTCCTCAAACACTTGGATAAAACATATGGTGTCTATGGATGGAGAGTTGTGTATTTTTTATTCTTGATATTAAAAGGATGTTTAATATTCTATTAAAACCAAATTACAGCATACAGAGTTACAGAAAATAGAAAATAAACATGGGATACATCCCAACAGTAAAACCCCTCAAGGAGAGCAGAACGAGTTAAAAATTTATAAAACTCAAGGAGGAGATGCATATAGGCCATGTCCATCAACTCGGAGTACACAACAAGGACCTGGCTACAAACAACATCAGAGAATCCCCATCAAGATCATAACTCAACGAAGTCAAGGCGAAGACGATGCCTGCTTGAACAGAAAAATGCTACTTCTCATTCTTGAAGCTACACCCGAGATACGACTCGAAAGATGCAAACAACTGATTCGTGTGCGGATATGTGCAAATCCATGTACTTACTATGTTAGAAAATCAGACCCCTTTTTCTTCATTCTAAATGTTCAACTTCATGAACTACACCACAAGACTAGACGAGATGATCCCCATCATTAAAAGATTTTTTTTTTAAAAAGTTGACATAAATGTAAAGTTCAAAAGAAAGTTTTAGAAGAAATCTTTGCTTATGCGGCATTGCTATGGACGGGAAGTTACATTAAAGTTCGTTGTCCCATATTTACGCAACTTCATTACCTTCAAATAACGGTGTCCATATTTAAGCAGCCACTCCACCGAGTACAGAATCGTAGTGAGAAGTGTCATCACTATTAAACAGGATGTGGGCATCCTCCTATGTTGGCAAATGACAGAGAAGTGACAAAAGTATATAACATATTATAAATAGAGATGCAATTTGTAGTCACATTGGCATATGATAATAATAAAAAGAAGTGGCAAGAGATAATTAGTAATTAATATGTTAAGATGGCAAACTATAACATCCAATTCCAGGCGTAGCACGTAGGCTTCTCCAATAAGTAGGGGTGAACACGGTTCGGTTCGGTTCACCTCTTATTTTTCAAGGAACCAACCAAATCGAATTACTGTAACAAACCGAACCGGTTCGGTTTGAACCGAAATATAAAAAAAAAACGGGGTTTACGCGAGCGGCCCCGAGAATGGATCTCACGACCTCCGCGAGGAGAAAGGCCCAAGGTGCGCCAACCACTGCACTACAATCACCTTTATTTATATATGTATAATTCAATAATTATATACACATATTCAGTACAAAAATATGCAGAAACCGAATGTTTAAAACAAGATTCGATCTCGAGTGCAAACGGCAGTGCACTAACAATCACTGCGCTACAATAGTTTTTTTTGTAAAAATATATTATTAATTAATTATATATACACATTCGGTTCATTTTGATTTCCCAACCAAAAACCGAACTGAACTGTGTGGTCCCCCAAACCAAACCGAACCGGCCGGTTCGGTTTATCGGTTTGGACCAAAGTTTGAACACCCCTACCATAAGGTTATAAGGGATTACGTTGGCCACAAGGAATTCCCCTGCATCTTTAAAAGAGCACAGGTGGTGAGTGGTGACATGCTTCAATGGCACAACTTGTCTAAGGGGACACTCCCTCCCTAGACAAGGTGCATAGAAAGCACACATACTCTTCACAATACCTAACCCACTGGCCTGTCTCAGTGGTTTTATGCTTTAACATGATCTTACACATCAAGATGATGCTCTTGTTCAAAAGAATACTCTCCATCAGAGAGAGGACCAGCTTCCTAGTAGTTTAGCGGGCAATAGATACTTCTTGTATTAAATAACCAAAAGGGACAACTTTAACCCGAAAAAGAAAAGAGAAGTGAACTCAATATCAAAATTTTAATGTTCATCGACAATTTAGACAAGCTAATGGCAAATGCTCACTTACACCTTCTTGTTGGGTTGTTGGGGGGGGGGGGGGGGGGGGGGAAGTACAGAGAACAGGAAGAACGAGGCACGCCCGACATGGAAGCTACGACACTACCCACAAGAATATTAGCGGGCCTCCGGTGATGGGGCACCAGAACCTTTTGTGCTCACTAATCAGTGGCTGGTAGCGGTCGAAGGGCTTTAAGAGGATTCATGATAACACCATCAATTAGACCGTATTCTTTAGCTTCCTTTGCACTCATGAAGAAGTCACGGTCTGTGTCTTGGTTGATCTTTTCTAGGCTCTGACCTGTGTGGTAGGCGAGATAGCCATTCAAATTTGCTTTGTGATGCAGCATTTCATTGGCCTGTGGAGCAAGTCAAGAAAGAACATGGATCCGTGAGTAGTGACAACATAAGCCAATTGAAGTGATGCCGCCCGTTACTGACAAAAAGGAGTCAAGAAATGTCTTTTATGGACCATAAATCAAATAATATCTCATGCGATGGCATGGGATGCAATCCGAAACCCATAATAATGAAGTTTTAATGTGCCATAATTTACCTGAATGTCTATGTCAGTTTGCCCACCTTGAGCACCACCAAGAGGTTGGTGAATCATAATCCTAGAATTGGGCAAGCTATATCTCTTTCCTGCAATATGTTTGCTCATCTGCGTAAATAAATTTCCCAAATCTAAAAATGAAAAAGTTCCATGATTTGAAGTAATAAGTGTGAAAAAGAACTGTTACCCTTTGTCCCAGCACTAAGAAGGAAAGCGCCCATACTGCAGCCAAACAAGTGAATTTAATGGTAAATGTCAGTAAATTGACATGGTCAAATAATTCAAGTATACATTTTGAACTTGATTCAGTTGGTTCCTCCTATGCAAGTCCTCCTTGACACAAAAAATTTAAGGTATCTAGATAGTTCAAGCATAATGCCTCCATCCAAGTGCTGACTATAGAATGAAGCCACTTGTGAATGAAGAAATCAATCATCTCAGGTTCTGGCCATTAAGAGTAGGATTCACCCCCTCCCCATGCCCCATCCCCTGGTTAACTTGATCTCCATCTTAGCTGATCAGTAGAAAGTGTTAGGACTTGTGTCATATTTTATAGTGAGTAGGGGTTTATTTGATATTGTGGTTAGTTGTTGTGTACTAAGCTTATCTTATGCCTAGAGTACTACTACTCGTGTACTCAGAAATAAGTACTCTCTCCCTTGTGATTAGTGAATTGTCAAGTCACTTTTTATTCTAAAAATGGTATTAGACCCCTAATCCAACTATGGAACCGTTCCCCCATCCCCCACCCCCTTCTTCCTTTCAATGGCGTCGCAGACCACTCTGGCGACTGGTAGAAGACTTTGCCAGAGTGGACGATCACCGCAGGCCGCCACCTCTGCAGTGAGCGCTTACAGAGTTCTCTGCTGAAGCCTCAAGGGTCATTTTGCAGGTGGGGGTTGCTTTGACTGCCATCCAAACCGGCTTCAACCGCTGCAGCTCCTTTGCAGTGGCTTCAGCAGCCATTTGAGGGAGGGGAAGGCTGCCGTTCGCAGGCAGCAAAGGCTTCAGCAGCCATCCGCAGCATCTGTGCATGGTGGTAGCAGCTGTTCGTGGCCTCTACGGCAGTCGTTTGCGACCGCTACGGAGGTGTCAACGGCTCTCAGCAGCTTCAGTGGCACATCTAGCTCTTCCAGCATCTTCTCCGAGCATCAGCCAGTCTGCGTGTTGGGGAGAAGATCAAACATCAATTTGAGCAATGAACAGCATATAGATGACACATGCCTTATTTTCTTGTGTCCTTATGCGCTGTCCCACTTTGTTGCAAATCTACTTGATTTCTTGTGCTTGTCCAGAGTTACATTTGAGTGAAAGTACCTATCGTCCGACATGGAAGGGTCAACTAAGTCGGACATCTCGGTTCCAGGTCAGTCCCTAGAAGGGAAGAGTTTTCCTATGATTGCAACTTCCTTGGCACTCAACGGAACAAACTATTATCAGTGGAGCAGAGTGTTCCGCTTCTTATTACTTTCATTCAAGAAGCTTCATCATATTGAAAAAGATCCACCAAACATGTCTGACAAAAAGGAGTATGAAGCTTGGGTGATAGGGAGCGAGAAGCTGAAGCAATGGTTTAGGCCCAGTTGGAGCCCATTTGGAGATTTCTTATTTTTCTGTATTTTTTGTGTATTTTCGTACTATTTTAAAGTCCAAGGGTAAAGTAGTCCAACAAGAGTCAAATTAGAGTCCACTTAGTTTTTATTATGTATTTTTGCATTTATTTATTTAAGTCGAGTCTTATTTGGGTAGGATTATGTGCTTTCCTTTCTTTAGGTTTGTAATATGATAAGTCTTATTAGGGATAAAAGTCTATCTTTAATTTGAGTCCATTAGGATTGGGAATAGCCCAAACCTATATAACACATGTATGGCTCTATTTTGAGATAGTTGATTGAATGATGAGTTGAAGACAGAGAAAAGTTTGGCAGTTTTGTTCTCTGTGATGGAGAATAGAGAGTTTTGAGAAGAAGCTCTCCACCCCAAGGTGGTCCCTGTGAAGGGGAGAGCGCGAAGCCTACACCCCCACCTTATTTCCCCTCTCCGGTGAGACTCCGGCTATCCTTCCTTTTTCTTCCTCTGTCCCTCACTCTGTTCCGTATCAATTTTGGTATCAGAGCAACCCTCGGTCCGACCCCCCCCCCTCTGCTTCGTCGACCCCGGGAACACCAGTCGTTCGCCGTCGACCTGCTACAGGACCGCGACGTCACCGCCACTGACCTGTGTCTGCGCCCCCAAACCCCAAACCTCGTCGGAAGCCCCCTCCCTTACGATTCCACCCTTCCCCCTGCGCAGAGCCCCACGACCCCACCCCCCCCCCCTCCCTCTTCCAGTCCCTCCCTCTTTCGTCTCCCCACTCTCTCTCGGCACCGACAGAAGCAGAGGAAGGAGAGGAGGGAGGAGTCGCGGTCTGCCACTGCCTCCACTGTCGTCGGCGTGGGACCTGTCGTCCGCCGTCGACGCCGTGAACGCCCGAGCGCCACCACCTCCCAGCCGACACATGCGGCCCTTCTCGGCGACAGCGCTGCTCAGAGCCTTCACGCGCGCGTGCGCCTACGCCCGCCTCTGCACCACCAACGCCTACGCCAGTGCCGGCTAGCCGGCACCCGGGTCCGCACCCGCGCCGACCAATGCCCTCGCTTGCACTGACGCAGCGACCACGCCTACCCTGGCCCTGTCGTCACCTTCTTCCCCTATCTTGCTTTCCTTGCGTGAGACAAGAGTGCGAGGAAGAAGAGGCCGCGAGTTTTAAGGAATCCGGTCAACCCTATTTGACCCGATTTTGGCAAGACCCGGTTCGTTGCAGTAACCGGCCCGCTACAGTATACGGGCGGTGCACCAAAGCTGTTATTGCACCACCAGCACAAGAGTTTCATTTGTGTTCTGATTCACACGCCGTTTGCGCCGTTGTGATCGTCTCGACGAATTCCAATCAATCAACCAATCCATCCAGTTTCACATCAATTTAGATAATCTCTTACACATGTGCCACATGAATTTTAGCTTTCTCGTCCTTCTACCAAATGAGAACCCGACAAAAATAATACTTGATGAAAAGCATCAGGACAATTATATTTCTCAGGCTATTGTTGATATTTTATTGCAAACTAGTGAGATTATTGTTGATGGTAATCAGGCTTTTGTAGAGTTTCACCTAAAAGTTTTAGGTAAAACTCAGATGAAATCAATTAATTATTTTGATGGAGCATGGTGCACTATTGATTTCTCGAGATCCTACATTACTTTGGGAAAAGAGTGGTTGGAAGAGCGACATTTTGCTATCGACTCAAACCAGTCTATGTGCATTATCCAGCCACCGCATTTAAGAAGTAAATTTTGTTTTCCCAAGTATATTTCTACTGTTGCCAAGCCAGTGCTTCCAGAGAGGACCGTGATTGATTAAAAGCCATTGGAGTTGGTGACTATTACTGATCGTGTATGTGTGAAGACTGTTTTTGTTAATTCTTGGGATCAAGACTTGTTCGTCGAGTCTGGACTTCATTTGATATGTGATTATGTATTTGAGATAAGCCCATCATTGATAGCTACTAGTGATCCGCAAGATTTTACTGGAGATCAGTGCAACTATGATATGATATGGCGTGATCTTGATGCACACATTCTATGCAAACTGCAATTTTTCAGAAGGCATATTGGTTTGGATATCCCTATGGCAACTTTACTGGTGCATGACTTTGTTATTCCCCTGCCTCTTGTATGGATATTGCGACACTTCAAAACTCGAGGACGAATTTTCTCGAACCAGGAGAGAATGATGGGGAGTGAGAAGCTGAAGCAATGGTTTAGGCCCATTTGGAGATTTCTTATTTTTCTGTAATTTTTGTGAATTTTCGTACTATTTTAAAGTCCAAGGGTAAAATAGTGCAAAAAAAGTCAAATTAGAGTCCATTTGGTTTTTATTATGTATTTTTTCATTTCTTTATTTAAGTCAAGTCTTATTTGGGTAGGATTATGTGTTTTCCTTTCTTTAGGTTTCTAATATGATAAGTCATAGAAGTCTATCTTTAATTTGAAGTCCATTAGGATTGGGAATAGCCCAAACCTATATAAACACATGTATGGCTCTATTTTGAGACAGTTGATTGAATGATGAATTGAAGACAAAGAAAAGTTTGGCAGTTTTGTTATCTGCGATGGAGAATAGAGAGTTTTGAGAAGATGCTCTCCACCCCAAGGTGGTCACTGTGAAGGGGAGGGCGCGAAACCTATACCCCCACCTTCTATCTCCTCTCCGATGAGACTCCGACTATCATTCCTTTTTCTTTCGTTGTCCCCCACTCTGTTCCGCATCATTGGGAAATAGATGATGCAACAGTCATTTCAATACTTGGAAATAGTCTCGAGTCACACATTTTCAACAACATTATTTTATTGGAGACTACAAAGGAGATGTGGGATTCACTTAAACAAACATACTCTGGTGACAAAATATTTCACACATTTATTATATTTACTCTCTACTGTTCAATATCAAGTAGAATGGCAGGCGTATGGAACAATATTTTTCTGAGATACAAGGAGTTTGAAATAAATTGAAGTTGCACCAGCCGATTATTCTCGACAAAAATGTTCTACAGCGATAGTAAGAAAATTTCATTGTTGCAATGGACAATAATTTCATCATGTTCGAGACACACTTTTTGTTGATCCCGCAATTCCTAGCATGGGGGAAGCTTTCTTTCAGGTGCTTCATGTGAGCACAAAACCTCTGCTTGGTGGAGGGTCTTATTCAGTGGGATCCACAATTGACATGGCTGAGCTTAACAATGCCTTTGCCCTTGTAGCTACTGGAAGTGGTCAAGGTCGGAGATGTACGCGACCTCCTTGTACTCACTATAGCAGGACAAATCATCATTCTAAGGTGGTAGTAAAGATAAACCAGTGTCCCATCTTGGAGTGACAATAAAGTGGCTTCTACTTCAACCACTGCTACTTTAGGATTGGTATCCACTCCTACCACCGAAAGGAGGGGTAATGCTTTCTCGGGAAGAGTATGAGTATGTCCAATGCATTATTAAGGGCTCTATAGCCTCCTCATCTTCTTTTCATGTCGTTCCATCATTAGGTAGCATGAAGGCTGTCCACTCTTCTGCTTGGATTGTGTATTCTGAAGCTTCTTGTCACATGACATGTGACAGATCTCTATTTTCTTAGCTTGATACATCATGTGCATATCATCCAATTTCTTTTGCAGATGGCTCCCATTCCAGCATCGCTAGGAAAGGCACTATGAAGTCAACTTTTCTGACCCTACACAATATCTTGTTTGTTCCTAAATTTCCTATTAGCTAATACTCTATTAGTGCCTTGACTCGTTCCATGAATTTTTCAGTGACCTTTTATTCCTCACACACTTTTTTTAAGACCTTCAAACGAAGATAATTGGTGGAGGACGCGAATCTAGTGAACTGTACTCTCTCTGTGATTAACCTCTTAAGCACTCTTAGGTATTGGCTTCATCCGAAACTCCATACCAATGGCATTGCGAACTGGGTCACCCGTTACTGTCCATGCTTTGAGAACTTGTCTCTTTTCGTCTTCAGTCAATAAGTTTCAATGTAATGCTTGTGAGTCAGGAAAGCACCATGAAGTCTCTTTTCCTTTGAGTCAAGATAAAGGAGTAGTGCTCCATTTCATCTTGTCCACTCATATATCTGAGGTCCTTCTCATGTTCCATCTAGATTAGCTTACAGGTATTATGCCATAATTGTTGATGATTTTTCTTATATGACATCACTTTTTCATCTCAAATCTCGAACTGATGTACTCGGAGTCTTTCAGAATTTTTATGTTGAAATAAAGACTCAATATTATGTTTTTTATCAAAATGTTGTGCACTGATAATGCTATGAAATATGTATCATGCTATCTATAAATTGGGTTCCAAACAGTGTGCTTGGTGACAATCCCTCTTGTGTGTTTACACCCTGATGATAATCCCTTTCCTCTTGTTCCTTGTATTTTTTTAGTGTAAAAGTTTTGTTCACTCTCTTGCATCTAGATATGACAAATTATATCTTTGTTCCATTCCTTGTATACTTTTTGGTTATTCTAGAGGTCAAAAAGGATATCGGTGTCTTGATTATCAGTCCAAGAGATCCTTTGTCTTTGCTGACGTCAATTTCTTTTAGTATGCTCCCTACTTCAATTAGTCTTCTAGACATCAATTACCTTCTACCTCCTAGATGTTCCTCTTTCTCCATGGATAGCGGAATCGCCCGGTCCGGATCGGAATCGGCCATAACCGATCCGGTTATGCTTCAAACGGGCTGATCCAGATCTTCCCCATGATTCTAAATTGAAATGGCCAGTAATTACGTGATTATACAAAATCCCAACCGATCCCCCCAAATCCATTCCCGTGATCCTAGTCGATCCAATCTGATTCCGGATCAGGATTGGGGGGTCCAATCTCAGACCCCAATCCGAACGGAAATTCCTTGTATCATCATGTTATTCTCTCCTCAGATCCTGCATCTATTGTGTTGACATGGAAACAATTGTCACTCCGATGTGGACAGATTTTATGGACAGGTTTATCAAAGACATGATAAAACATGCCAGATGGTCCTCCATCTCCCTCCTCATTGGAGGATCCACCTCCTCCTGGTGAGCTTTCTCCTGTACCTTACTCCGATCTTGACCTTCCTATTGCTCTTCGTAAAGGAATAAGGTCATGTACCTAACATCCGATTACCAATGTTGTTTCTTATTATGTACCCAACATCTAATTACCAATGTTGTTTCTTAAGATCATTTATCTCCCGCTTTTCGTTAGTTTGCCCTGTCTATCTTTGCTATCTCTATTCCCAGGTCTGTTCTTGAGGTTCTGGCACTACCAAAATAGAAGGCGGACATGGACAGTGAAATTCAAGCTCTACTTTCTTGTGCCACTAGGACTAATGTGCGACACCTGAAAGGCATTACCCCTATTTCTTACAAATGGGTGTTTATTGTCAAGTATCATCCTGATGGGTTTGTTAATACGTCCGAGACCTGACCGGTGGTAAAGGGATTCACACAAACTTAAGGTGTTGATTATTTTCAAACATTTCCTCCAGTGGCTCACCTAAATTCAGTTCTAGTTACATTCTCTCTTGCTATCAATTAAGGCTAGCAGATGACTCAAATGCATGTTAAGAATACATTCTTGTATGGTGACCTTTGTGAAGAGTTGTACAATGTGCATGGAGCAACCTCCTAGTTATGCTGCTTAGGAGGAATTAGTATGCAAATTACATAAAGCTATTTATGGCTTGAAATAGAGTCCTCGAGCATGGTTTGACAAGTTTAGCCAAATTACGTCAGACATTGGACTTGGGGGGAGTCAGACAGATCATTCTGTATTTATTAACCATTCATTGGCTGGAATTGTTATCCTTGTGGCTTATGTTGATGACATACTACTCACTGGCAGTGATACAGTTTGGGTCGAAGAAGTCAAAAATATCTTGAAAGTCATTTTTTTTTTACCAAGAACCTTGGAAAGCCTAAGTACTTACTTGGTATTGAGATTGCATATGGACGAGAGGGTGGTCTTTGTCACAGAGGAAATTATGTGTTAGACCTTCTGTAAGAAATGGGGTTAATGGGTGTAAGGCTATAGATACTCTCATTATTCCTCATGTTGAAATTGATATAGAAGAGAGTCTAGCTTTTGAAGATGTTTAAATATAGGAGACTCTGGGGAAAATTTCTTTATCTCATTGTTACTCAATCTGATATACCTTTTGTAGTTAGTGTAGTGAGTCAATTCATGCAGAATCTAAAACAATGTCATTGGGATGTAGCATTGAGAATCCAACATTATATTAAGTCAGCTCTAGGAAAAGGGTGGTTGCATAAGAAAAGAGGTCACATGGTGAGGACACCAGAGCACGGACCCGCTTCGACCCGACTCGAGTTTATCAGCGTCGGCGGCCCTCGGCAGCAGCGATTCCATCTTTGTGGCTTGGTGATGAGGGGTGTGAGTGATCTTGGTATTTATTTGAGGTTATGTGAGGCCCATTTGAGGCCCATGAGGGCTTTTTCATTTTCAGATGTATTTTGGGGGATTGTTTTGGCTTATTTGTGAATCTGGGACGGGACAGTCATTTTATCATTTGTTCTGGGGACATTTTGGTCCCAGTGGAGATGTTAACAGTAGGGTTTCTGTAGGGTTTGTCCTATATATACTTGTATGATAGTTTTTGGAAGCAATGAAATAGAAGAAGAAGAGAAGTTTCTTGCGGAAGAATCCGCCTCGGACTGTGTGTGCTGGTGTTTTCTTCCCCTGAAATCCCCTCATCCTCCTATCTTCGTCTATCTTCTCTCTTCCTCCCCCTTCGTCTCTTCTCCCGTTTCCCCAGTCCACCTCCCTCCCGTTTCTGTTCCCCCCCCCCCCCTAACCCCAGTTCTTCTTCTCCCCGTCGATTGTCGACTCCTTCCCCCCCCCCATCTTCTTCTTCCTCTCTCGCTACTCGCCCTCTCCCCTACGGCACATCTTCCCCGTTCTCCTGTTCTGTAAGACCGGTTTTCCCAGTGTCGTGGGAGGACTGGCCACTGACGCGTCCAGGCTGGGTGATGCGTTGGTGTCGCGTCGGGGGTGCCCGACGCGACAGTCATCCGTGTCGCGCGAGCTTGTGGGTCGCGTGTTGGTCGCGCCCTGGTTCTCGGTCGCGTCTTGTGTCGCCCCCGGTCAACGGGCCGCGACAGTGTTTTGTCGTGTTGCGCTGTCCGATCGTCTGACGCCTGTCAGGGTGGCAGGTGTGTCAGTACGGCTTGTCGCGTTGTTGCGGCGCCCGTGGGGGGCACGTTCTTGTCGCGGTCCGTAGACCCGTCGCATTAAGGTTGTTAATGCGACGGGGCGGTCCGTCGCGTTCTGGGTGCCAGGGGCATGACGCGCTAGCCGGCTACCCCTTCCCCCTCTCTCTTCTTCTTCCCTTCTCCCTCTCCCTCCGGCGACCTCTTCCTCCCCTCTTCTCCCCTTTGTGTATTTCAGGCGAGGAGGAGGGCCGTGCATGGTGTCCCGGCGTCGTGGAGCGTGCGTGGAGCGAGGAGGAGGTGTTCATTCCGACGAGAAGGGCCCTACGGGGTTCGGTTTTTCGTTTGAGGTAGGGATTTCTTGTGCCCTTCCCAATCCGGGTGGATCGGGAGTCCTCGGAGTTTTGTAGTTAGCTTTATAGCTTTCCTCATACTCCCCTCCCCGTGTGTGCATGCTTGTATGGTTTGTGGGCGGCCCGGGATTGAGGATCCCGCTGGTTTGCCTCTCTGCTGGTGTCGCGACGGCTCGGCACGTCGCGACATCAGAGGAGGTGTCGGCCTCTCGGGCGCGACCTTATCGCGACGCGGTTGGCAGTCGCGATAAGTCTGTCGCGCCGCGCTTTCTAGTCGCGACAGGTTTTGCTGTCGCGACGCGTTTCCCCGACGCGACAAGGTTGCTGTCGCGGTCCCATTACCCGTCGCGATACCATCGCGACGGCCATGGGGGACGCGACAGGACCTGTGTTGTCTCGGAGGTTTTCCGTGGCCGGTTTGTATGTCGGCGTGTGCCCCAGGGCAAGCTTTGCCCTTAGGACCTTCTGGTAGGGAACGCGGCAGGTTGCCTCCCTGCGTTCAGTGACCGAAGGTGACACTTTCGTGGCCGTGTCCTGGCAGTGATGCCAGGAGGGTCGCGTCTGTCTAACAATCAATTGACTGGCGGTTAATCGATTGTTAGCAGAGCGACGGACTTTCTGTACTTCTGGTAGTGCTCCAAGGTTTTCGCTCGATCGTGCGTGTTTGCTTGGCCGACGACCCTTTTGAGGGTCATGCGTGTCTCTCGCTTGCTGGGCTTGTGTGTGTTACAAGCCAGTAGTTCGGCATGGTTTTGTTGTGCTGCCCCGCCTGTTCGCCCGGTGCTTGGCACTTGAGGGCTTGTCCCGTTCAGAGGTTGTCTTCGTTTCCTGGGACCCCCATCCTCGAGAGCCTGTTGAGGGAGTACTCCGGGCTACGAGCGTGCTCGAGTTAGCAACCCACGTGAGCGGACTCTGGAGCTGAGGGGAAAACGAGGTTTGGACGGCGGCGCTGAGTTGTTTGTAGAGCTCTCTTGTCTAGGTCTGGGACGCCGAGGGGTTCGGAGTGCTTTCCTGGTGCAGACCAGACAGTCCTTTGTCTCATTGCCTCTCTCTGCGTTGGTTCCGAAGCCACGTAGTAGTGCCAGGTGTGAGGCCGCAGCTTGGCCAGGCTGCGGTGTTGCGTGAGTTGGTGTGTTTCTGTGGCAACTCTGTCTCGCCCTTCGCGGGGGTGGAGGCAGGAGCTAGGCTAGCGAGCAGAGCGCGTGGACTACGGGTCCCCCTCTTGGCTGCTAGCGGCGGTGGCTTGGTTGTTGTTGTTGTGACGACGTTTTCTCGCGACGTTTCCGAGTGTTCCTCATTGCCCTAGCTTGCACGGCGGTTTTAGCCTGGCTGTGCTTAGCTCCCGTGGGCGTCGTTGGTCTGGCCATGGGCAGACCGGTGCTTCTGGTGGTTCCCGCTTGGGTGTTCTCTCGGTTCCGTGGTCCCATTCTTAGGTGCCAGCCCGTGATGGCACCGGCGTATGTAGCTTCCCGACCTGGCGGTGTGTTCGGGGTCCGGGGTGGTTCTGCTTGTGGGCCCTCGAACTTGTAGAGGTCTGAGGTGGCCGTACTTGCGGTGAGGCGTCGTTCTCACTTGGTTGTTCCGTAGTCTCGGCAAGTGTGCTGAGCACTGCTTCCGCTTTATGCCCGACTCCGTTGGTTTCTGTGGGAGTCGTGTGTGTGCCACGACCTTGGTTAGTGGTCGTGGCGTTGTATTGTTCTCTTCCACTGCTTAGTTTACCATGCTGTAGGTGTTCCTCGCTTTACAGCTTTCTAGTGTAGTTTCTTGTTTTCGGAGTTCTTGCTGCTCTGGCCGGTGAGGGACTGGTAATCCCTACTGGGCCTTGTTCGCGAGGCTCACCCCCCCTACTTCTTTTAGCTAGGGGCTCGTCGTCGCGGGAGCTCGGTGTCGGACGGGTTGCAGAGGCGGCTGTGGCGCCGTATGTTGTCAGCAGCAGTGAGAGCGAGCGTTGTGAGCTCTTGTAGCCTGAGTAAGCTGAGAGCTGTGTTTTGCAAGTCCTCGGGGTATGCCCCTTAAGGACTGCACATTTCTTCTTGTACCTGTGCTTTTGCTTGGACGCGTTATACAACCCTTTTGTATAATGTATAGATTATTATAGTTATTTGAACTCAGTACATATCACTAAACTTTTTCATATAACCCTTCCAGGTCTTCGGATCCGTGGGTGGCGGCGCAACCCTCGGGTCCCCGGCCCGAGAGGTCGGGTCGTTATAGTTGGTATCAGAGCGTGGTCTATTGAGATTTGTGATGAGTTAATAACTATAGCTGTCTCAAAAAAAAAGGTACTAGTACGCTACTGACACCGTCCGACTAGTGTTAGGCTTGTTCTTTCAATTATTCTGCAGGCTTGCGACTTCCCTGCATGGTTCGTGTGCGTGTTGCAGTGGGTTGCAGCTATTGTTGTGCCGCGTGTGTGGCGAGCGTGGTCGCTCGGTGTGTTCGTGCCGTGCTGGCGCGGTTGGCGGTGGACTCGCTGGCAGTGGTCTTCCCGTATGGAGGACACTTGCAAGCAAGTCCAGGTGCGGTGCTCCTGGTCGTCTTCGGCGCATTTGAGTGTGTGTGCATCGAGAAGGCTGAGAGAGCCTACGTGTGGTGTGGCCTTCACCGGTGCAGGGTTGTTGCCTGTGGAACCGGTGGAAGGTGTCCCTGCCTTGTTGGCTACCCCTCTGTTGTTGGGGTGTGTGCTGTGGTTGTTGTGTGTTTGGCCTTGTGTGTCTGTGCGCTGTGCTCGGGACACCGAGCTGAGCAGGTGCTTTGTGTGCGGTGTTGCATCGCCGGTTGAGCGCTACGACACTTGTCTGCGTTTGTTGTCAGCCTGGTGCTGACTGGTTGTGAACTCTAGTGAGGTGCTCCTGGAGTTCTTCTCTGTTGGTTCTGGCGGGAGTGAGGTTTCCCCAGGACTGTGTTGCGCGCATTTTTGGTTGCTGTCGCGTTGCCCTCTAGGTTGAGGTGCATCGCTTGGTTGTCTTGTGTTCTGGCGAAGTTTCCCAGAACCGTTTGCTGTTGTCCTGGTGAGGGTTTCTCTCAGGACTGTTCCTCGCTCGTTTCTGCTGTTGTTGTGCCACCTCAGAGTCTGAGGTGCGCTGTTGGTTCGGCTGGTGCGTTCTGGTAGTTTTTCCCGGAACGGTGCCTTGGTGGTTCTGGTGAAGATTCTCCCAGGACCGGCTTGTGTTGTTTCTGTAGTTCTGCTTGCTGCAGTGTTCTCTCTGATGGTCTGTGTTCTTTGGTCGTGAGGGTTGTGCATTCTGGTGAAGGTTCTTCCCAGGATCGCCCTTTGTCACTTCTGGCGGAGGTTCTTCCCAGGAGTGCTATGCGTTCGTTTCGGGCCACTGTTGAGTTGCCCCTTTGATTTGAAGTGTGCCGTTTGGTTGGGCCGCGTTCTGGTGAGGTTCTCCCAGGACGGCTCTTGGCGCTTTTTGGTTGAGGTTCTCCCCAAGGCTGCTTCGTATTGTTTTGGTTGTCGTTGCTCTCGCTCTCTGTGGAGATGAGCTGTCGTTGTTGCCGGTTGGACTGTCCGTGTTACAGTCTGCTTAGGCGTCTCCGGTCAAGGCGTTGTGCGCTTGGCCGTGCGTCTGGCTGTTGCATTGGCCAGCTTGTCTCGTTGTTCGTTTCCAAGTTTTCTCGGCCGCGCTGGTGGGACTATGTGTCCCCGTGGCTTAGATGGTTTGCTTCGTTTCTCGCGCCCTGCGTGCTCTTCCAGATGGTGGTCTGGTGAGTGTAGTGGGTGTTTGGCTGGATGTGCTTCTTGTGGAAGCGTCAGTTTTGCGTCGTGGATTTCTCTCTCGTGTGGGGAAGAGACTCGTGCGTGTCTCCTTCCTCTGCTTTTCGTGGGTTGCTCGAGGTGGTAGGTGCTCTACTGTGGTGTTGTGTTGCCAGGGTGCGCATCGTTGCGACCTTCTGGTGGAGTCATCTTCCCTTGAGTTGTTTTTAGGTTGAGCTAGTTGCTCCCCTCGTGTTGTCGTTTTCTTGTGGCACCTAGGGTCGGTGGACCTATTCGTGCTGTTTGTCGTTGTGATTGGTTCTTGCTGCCTGCCTGCGCAATTGGGGCATGGGTCCCTGTTGTTTGGGCAGGTAGCATGGTGTGTTGGCCGCTCGTGTGAGCGTTATTCCGCTGTGCATTGGTTTTTCATGATTGGCTTGCTCGTGCAAGCATGTTCCGTTGTATGCTCGGTGGTGCCTCGGCTTGTGCCTTGGAGGCTTTTCTTGCCGTCGTTTTGGTGTTTGGCCTCTCTATCAGTCGTGATAGAGGTGGTGCTTCTTGCTCTTGCGCACCAGGGAGTTGCTGCGGTTTTCACTCCCTGTATGCCAGAGTCGGTGCTCCGTGTTTTGTGTTCTTCTTGGAGCGTACGTGGTTGTCGCGCTCTTGAAGTAGTAGTTGTCGGCTTTCCGTGTGCTTCCGTTGTGGGTCTCTGGTAGAGAGTCCCCTTCAGTGGGGCCCATGTCGTCTCAGGCCGTTGGTGCCGCTGTGTGTGCTGCGCCTTGAGCGTTTTCTCCGATGCTTCGTGTTTTGTGCCTCAAGGGCTGGGGCCGACGTGGCCTGTTGCGCTCTTTCAGGCTTGCGGTTCTTGGCGTGTGGCTTTCGGTAGGCCTCCTGTGGAGAGTCCTTCCTGTTAGCCGTAGTTGTTTTGGTCGCTGGTGCACCTGGGTTGCATTTTGTTACTTTTGGTGTTTTGGTAGCACTGTGTGCTCGTGCTCGAGCGTTTCGGTTTGTGCCGTCTGGAGCCCTGGTGCATTGTGTTGTACCCTGGTTAGCTCCCGGTGCTTGTGATAGCACCTGTGTTGTGCCGGGTCTGTTCGTGTGCTTCGTGCGTTGTTTCACAAGTTTACTCGGTGTTGGAGGCGTTGAGCTTTCTGCCCCTGGGACACTTTGTGTTGGCCCGTGCCTTGTGGTTGTACCGACACCGTTGGGGGTGGCTGCTTGCCTGTTTAGGTAGCCCTATCGGTGGTAAACAAGGCTTCTGGGCGTGGCCAGTGTCCCGTTTCCCCCTCGCTTGTGGAGCGAGTGTGTGCGATTGTGGTACCCTGCTTTGGTCTGGGTCCCTTGAGGTCGACGTGTTGTTCTGGACCTCTGCGGTTGTTTCGGTTCCTACGTGGTTGTGTCTTTTCGTGGTTGGCACGTCGGTACCCACACTGAGCTCTGTGTGCGCTTGGCGGGTGTGCTGCCAACCCTTCGTTGGTTTTCTGTTGTATGTGGTGTTGGTGAGTCTAGAAGCCGATGGCAGAGTCTCCTGTCGGTTCATCTGATGACAGTAAGGCCTATTGGCTTGCTAGTACTCGACCATGTGGTTTGTCGACGTTGTGAGGTGCTCGGCTTTGGCTTAACCTCAGACGTCTTCCGTGCTTCCGTCGCGGTGTGCCACGTTGTGGAGCATGTGACTCCTAGTTTTTGTGGCTCCGCGTGCATTTGGTGTCCTTGTCCGACCACGAGGAAGGTCTGTATGAGACCTAGTGGTGACAGCGGATGTCGTTTCCACGTGTTGAGGGTTCTCCGCGTGTGTTTGCTGTCCTTGTTGGACCGCGAGGAAGGTCTGAGTGAGGCCTAGTGGTGGCAATGGACGTTGTTTCATGTGTTGAGGATCTCCGCGAGCGTGTTGTTGCTCTGGCTCTCGTCGCTCACGTGGATTTTCGGTTGGGCTGGTGATCAATGCTAGCTACTGCTAGTAGCGCGAGGCCGTTCCCCTGAGACGTATAGTTGGTTCTCAGGTGTTTCTCGTGTTGCTGTCGGCAACTGTGTACTCTGTCGGGTTTTGCCGGCGACAGAGTGGGTTGCTGATTGGTTGGTCCTAACAGCGAGGTCTGCTGGTGGCTGCATCAATGTAGTTTCCGGCTGGTGTTCCCTGCTGTTCGAACTGGTTTTGCGTCGCTCGGCACCTGTGGGGTTGTCGTTCCGTCTGGACACCCCACGTACGGCTGGAGTGAGACATTGGTTTCTCGGCTTGGTGCTCTCGGAGTGTTGGAGCATGTTGTGAGCCGTTGGGTTTTCAATTCTGTGCTCTTCGTGTGCTTGGAACCTGTTGTGTGAGCCGTTGGTTTTCCGGCTTCGTGAGCTTCACTCGTGTTTTGCTGTGCGATTGTTGCCACAAAGAAGTCGTGTTGAGAGTTAGTGGCTTTTTTGCGCTGGTCTTACGTTTGCTCCCTGTGCTTCATTCGTGCCTCGGAATCTTTTGGGCTTGTCCCAATTTCGAGGACGAAATTGTTTTAAGGGGGGTAGAATGTAAGACCCGGTTTCCCGGCTTCCGTTCGGTGTCGTGGGATGACTGGTCACTGACGCGTCCAGGCTGGGTGATACGTTGGTGTCGCGTCGGGGGGGCCCGACGCGACAGTCATCCGTGTCGCGGCGAGCTTGTGGGTCGCGTGTTGGTCGCGCCCTGGTTCTCCGTCACGTCCTGCTGTCGCGCCCGGTCAACGGGCCGCGACAGTGTTTTGTCGTGTTGCGCTGTCCGGTCGTCGGACGCCTGTCAGGGTGGCAGGTGTGTCAGTACGGCTTGTCGCGGCGCCCGTGGGGGGGTGCGTTCTTGTCGCGGTCCGTAGACCCGTCGTATTAAGGTTGTTAACGCGACGAGGCGGTCCATCGCGTTCTGGGTGCCGGGGGCTTGAGGCGCTGGCCGGCTACCCCTTCCCCCTCTCTCTTCTTCTTCCCTTCTCCCCCTCCCTCCAGCGACCTCTTCCTCCCCTCTTCTCCCCTTTGTGTGTTTCAGGCGAGGAGGAGGGTCGTGCGTGGTGTCCTGGCGTCGTGGAGCGTGCGTGGAGCGAGGAGGAGGTGTTCATTCCGACGAGAAGGGCCCTACGGGGTTCGGTTCTTCGTTTGAGGTAGGGATTTCTTGTGCCCTTCCCAATCCGGGTGGATCGGGAGTCCTCGGGATTTTGTAGTTAGCTTTATAGCTTTCCCCATGCTCCCCTCCCCGTGTGTGCATGCTTGTATGGTTTGTGGGAGGCCCGGGATTGAGGATCCCACTGGTCTGCCTCTCTGCTGGTGTCGCGACGGCTCGACACGTCGCGACATCAGAGGAGGCGTCGGCCCTCTCGGGCGCGACCTTATCGCGACGCGGTTGGCGGTCGCGATAAGGTTGTCGCGCCGCGCTTTCTGGTCGCGACAGGTTTTGCTGTCGCGACGTGTTTCCCCGACGCGACAAGGTTGCTGTCGCGGTCCCATTACCCGTCGCGATGGTACCGCGACGACCATGGGGGACGCGACAGGACCTGTGTGTCCTCGAAGGTTTTCCGTGGCCGGTTTGTGTGTTGGCGTGTGCCCCAGGGCAAGCTTTGCCCTTAGGACCTTCTGGTAGGGAACGCGGCAGGTTGCCTCCCTACGTTTAGTGACCGATGGTGACACCTTCGTGGCCGTGTCCTGGCAGTGGTGCCAGGAGGGTCGCGTCTGTCTAACAATCGATTGACTGGCGGTCAATCGATTGTTAGCAGAGCGACGGACTTTCTGTACTTCTGGTAGTGCTCCGAGGTTTTGGCTCGCTCATGCGTGTTTGCTTGGCCGACGACCCTTTTGAGGGTCCATGCGTGTCTCTCGCTTGCTGGGCTTGTCGTGTGCTACAAGCCAGCAGTTCAGCGTGGTTTTGTTATACTACCCCGCCTGTTCGCCCGGTGCTTGGCACTTGAGGGCTTGTCCCGTTCAGAGGTTGTCTCCGTTTCCTGGGACCCCCTCCTCGAGAGCCTGTTGAGGAGTACTCCGGGCTACGAGCGTGCTCGAGTTGGCAGCCTACGTGAGCGGACTCTAGAGCTGAGGGGGGAAAACGAGATTTGGACGACAGCGCTGAGTCGTTTGTAGAGCTCTCTTGTCTAGGTCTGGGACGCCGAGGAGTTCGGAGTGCTTTCCTGGCGCAGACCAGACAGTCCTTTATCTCATTGCCTCTCTCTGCGTTGGTTCCGGAGCCACGTAGTGGTGCCAGGCGTGAGGCCGCAGCTTGGCCAGGCTGCAGTGTTGCGTGAGTTGGTGTGTTTCTGTGGCGGCTCTGTCTCGCCCTTCGCGGGGGTGGAGGCAGGAGCTAGGCTAGCGAGTAGAGCGCGTGGACTACGGGTCCCCCTCTTGGCTGCTAACGGCGGTGGCTTGGTTGTTGTTGTGACGATGTTTTCTCGCGACGTTTCCGAGTGTTCCTCGTTGCCCTAGCTTGCACGGCGGTTTTAGCCTGGCTGTGCTTAGCTCTCGTGGGCGTCGTTGGTCTGGCCATGGGCAGACCCGTGCTTCTGGTGGTTCCCGCTTCGGTGTTCTCTCGGTTCCGTGGTCCCATTCTTGGGTGCTAGCCCGTGATGGCACCGGCGTGTGTAGCTTCCCGACCTGGCGGTATGTTCGGGGTCCGAGGTGGTTCTGCTTGTGGGCCCTCGACCTTGCAGAGGTCTGAGGTGGCCGTACTTGCGGTGAGACGTCGTTCTCACTTGGTTGTTCCGTGGTCTCGGCAGGTGTGCTGAGCACTGCTTCCGCTTTGTGCCCGACTCCGTTGGTTTCTGCGGGAGTCGTGTGTGTGCCACAACCTTGGTTGGTGGTCGTGGCGTTGTACTGTTCTCTTCCGCTGCTTAGTAGTACCATGTTGTAGGTGTTCCTCGCTTTACAGCTTTCTAGTGTAGTTTCCTGTTTTCGGAGTTCCTGCTGCTCTGGCCGGTGAGGGACTGGTAATCCCTACTGGGCCTTGTTCGCGAGGCTCACCCCCCCTACTTCTTTCAGCTAGGGGCTCGTCGTCGCGGGAGCTCGGTGTCGGACGGGTTGCAGAGGCGGCTGTGGCGCCGTGTGTTGTCAGCAGCAGTGAGAGCAAGCGTTGTGAGCTCTTGTAGACTGAGTGAGCTGAGAGCTGTGTTTTGCAAGTCCTCGGGGTATGCCCCTTAAGGACTGCACCTTTCTTCTTGTACCTGTGTTTTTGCTTGGGACGCGTGTACAACCCTTTTGTATAATGTACAGATTATTATTGTTATTTGAACTCAGTACATATCTCACTAGACTTTTTCATATAACCCTTCCGGGTCTTCGGATCCGTGGGTGGCGACGCGACCCTCGGGGTCCCCGGCGAGGGGTCCGAGAGGTCGGGTCGTTACATGTTCTCCCCCCCCCCCCCCTGCAACTCTTCCATGTTCCTTTTTTCCTTCCCCCCCTACCCCTCTCACGTACACAACATTCCTCCCCCCCCCCTGCTCATCGCCTAGCTTCCCCTCTCCCGAAAGTCCCCATCTCCATTTCCACACCCCCCGAGCTCCCTCTCACGGCCGCAGCTGAGCCCCTGCGCCGCTCAGCTCCTCTGCGCAGTACACCAGGGAGGTCCGCGGTACACCAGGGAGGTCGCCCCCTCACCCCCACCTTTGCACCGGACCAGCCTCGCCGCCTGCTTCCCCTTCGTGTCGGACGCTAGAGGCCGCAAGACTACGCCTGCTCCGTCGCACCGAACACCCCAAGCCGTCAAACCCCTCCGGTCCTCCATCGCGTCGGATGCCCGTGGCCACTTGGCTGCGCCAGCTTCATTGCGCCGGGCATCCAGGGACGAGTCACACCTCCCCGCCACTGCACGCCCCACCCCCCTGCTCACAGACCACAGTCGCCGCACAACAGAACTCCCCAGGCCCGTCAGGGTCGACCAGTCCCGCGCGGACCTTCCCCAGCATGTCGACGGCCTGGTTCCCCTGCCAGGATTGAGCTCCACAGCTCGAGGCCCGGTTGCACCGGTCCTCATGTCCCCACGCCTCAGCTCGGACCACCCCTGTTCGAGTTGTTTGGTCTGCAACGACTGGAGGCGTGACTAGTGACGCGGATGAACGGTCCCAACATCGAAATCGTCGGCGACTCCTTCCGACTGTTCCTGTACCTCCCGGTACTCCCGCACGAGTACACCCAGCCGTTGCGACCCCGGACACCACCACGCCAACACCCCAGTCGGCCCACTGCCGCGCCCAGGAGTGAGCGTCGTCCAGACCCGCTGGTCGCCGGGATCCAAGCTCTGTCGCTGTCTCCAACTGCGCCCCACGCCCAGTCGGGGCTCTCTTCCTCCGACGAATCAGCAGCATAAAGGTCCATTCCATCTCCCCTGCTCTTTTCGTACCCCATTGAATCTGTCGTCGTGCATGAGAGGTAGGAATCTTAGCTTGCTGTGACATCTCACTGCCGGACTGTGTTAAGTGAGCATCCATGTTTAATCCTGTGAGCGCTTGTTTAAGATTATTAGCTGTGTGTTTGCTGCCTTAGACTTGTGGTAGTTCTATCTACCGCCGATCCGACGCATTTCTACTGCGTAGGACGATACCTTGATCTTGTAGTTTACTATTGTGATCATGATTATCATGCTTTGGAATGTTTGCGGACTATTGCATTTTAATAGGGCTTGTTGTTACTTTGTGGCTGGATACTTGTTAGTTGACTGTGTCGCATTTTGGGTGGTCGTCCCGCATCATCACATGCTGATTGAAGCCTTGTCTAATGCTGACCATGGTTAGCTGAAGCAGTGCGAATCAGCCTGATTCGGCCGAATCGGTGCAAATCACGGAAAAGCCGATCCGTGATTTGCTTGATTTGGTCGATTCACATGTGAACCGGCCGAATTGAACAGTGGCTCCCGATTCGCCTGATGCAGACCTGATGCGTGTCTGTGAAACTTATGCCTTATTAAAGTAAATGTTATAATTTGTTGTTTCATTTACTTAAGATATTATATGTAAATAAGGAAATACCCCCCATTTGAATCTAATAAAAATATTAAAAAAAATCTCTTACCAATAAAAGTTAACTCTCCCATCGAAGAAGAAAATCGCGATTTTAATGATTCCATCAAAATAGCGTCTTTCTTATCCCTCATAATTTGGTCTATCTAAAAATTTCATAATTCAAATTAACCTAATAGAATAGTAAAAATCTAAAGTCTTGTGAAAAAAGTCAAACATGCATATGACTTCGCCTACTGACTGAGACTTAGTTGTGGTCAGTAGGAGAGTCACTCCCTTGGAGAAGTCATATGCACGTTTGACTTTTTCTACCGGACTTTTAATTCTTAGTGTCTATTGGGTTTATTTGAATTATGAAATTTTCAGATATGTCAAATTATGAGGGATTAGAAAGACGTTATTTTGATGGAATCACCAAAATCGTGATTTTCTTCTTCAATGGGAGAGTTGACTTTTTATTGGTAAGAGATATCATTTTTTTTAATATTTTTATTGGATTCAAATGGGGGGTACTTCTTTATTTACATATATTATCTTAAGCAAATGAAACAACAATTTATTACATTTACTTCAAGTTGAGTGCAAGGGTAGAATACAGAGCCATAGCTCAAAATACATGTGAATTAATGCAGCTTCGAAGTTTGTTGTTAGACTTTGGTGTGGAAAGTGGAAAAAAAACTATGCATTGTGATAACCAAGCTGCAATTCACATTCCTAGAACCCGATTTTTCATGAAAGGACCAAAACATATTGAGGTTGATTGTCACTGTGTTCGTCATGTTGTTATGTCACAAAAGATCTGCACTCCTTTTACTCCTACAGTAGACCAATTAGCAGATTTGTTCACCAAGGCTTTGAGTGCAGGCCAGTTTGAGACACTTAGCTGTTCTGGGCATGATTAATATCTATACTCCAGCTTGAGGGGGAGTATTATATTTTATAGTCAGTAGGGATTTATTTGATATTGTAGTTAGTTGTTGTGTACTTAGCTTATCTTGTGTTTAGAGTACAACTTGTTGTGTACTCGGATATAAGTACTCTCTCCCTTGTAATTAGTGAATTATCACGTCATTTTTTTTATTCTAAACATAAAGGACATGAATACACAAAAAGGGGCAAAGAGAACCTCCCTCAAGTCAACCAACACAAGTAGGCTAGGTTAATTCACATCCAAGACTGCAAATTATAGAAACCATGTATACTTACCTATTTACATAGTGGAACTTTTCCTTTTCGAGGAAAGATGGACTATGCCATCAATTTTATCAAAAGAGAAAAGCTTACTACACTGAGGGAAGTGTAGTTCTGCCACATTTAAAAGCACATGGAAATCCCATTAGTCCACCTCGCGCCGTGCACTGCGTCTCATTGTGCCACTTTTTTTTTATTTTGGAGCCCAACTTTTAATTTTGGGGGCCAAGTTTCTATTTTGGCACCTAAATTTCTCTTGTGGTGCAGTGAGCCAAATTGGGCGCCAAAATAGAAATTTTGGGTTCAAAATAAAAAATTGGACTCCAAAAAAAAAAAAAGTTGCATAGTGCTATGTAGTGAGCCGCGTGAGGTGGACCAATGGGCTTCCCAAAGTGCATTTAAACATGGCAGCACTGCACTTCCCTCAATGCAATAAGCCTTTCTCTTATCAAAATAATATGGACATTTTGCATATATACCCCTATTACATGATTAATTCCATGAGAATCCATCCTGCATTTGCTGCTTTGGCAAGGGATTTACCCCTGGTTGCTAATTGGATTTGGGTGGGTGGTATTAGCTAACCTAGGTAAATCGCTCAACCCAAGCTTATCCAGACTCCAGAGTATCTCTGCCTCACTCTCGGGGGATGAGGCAGGTAACCTACCCAATGGTAGGTAAGTTCTTTTTATTTTTTTACACATTCCGCTGTCTTTTTGTACACATTCCACTATCTATGTCATGAAATGTGCAAGTTTTTTTTATATTGTTATAAAGATAACTAGATTTGGGGAAGAGGGGTTGTCTACCCAGTCCCATTTTTGTTTTCAAAGCAAGGTGGTTAACTTTTGTGTTAGCTTATACCAGGTTAATCTATGAATGGATTGCTTAACGCTCAACTAAAGTGGCCCTTATAGATGAAAAACTTCCTCAGAGACCTTGTCGTAACCAACCATGACGATTCTATTACCAGATGTCTACGACTAGACATCCTTAGCAAGAAATGTCCAAAATAACCCTCATTATTTTGCAAAAACACCCCTTACAAATGGTTTGTTTCCATATATATATCCTTTTTAAAGCTTGGGGTCTCTCTCATCTGCGCCTACAACTCTCTCTCTCCACCCCCCTCCATCTGCTCCTAGCGACACTCCTCATTGTAGGAGGGTGTGTCCCCTCCATACATATACACCACAATGATGGCATGGAGGGGCCTCTCGTAGAGGTAACATGCATTCCGCAAGTGGAAGGGCACCTCCTCCTTGAACAGTCGCATAGGTGTTGGCATGTGCCATGGTCCTAGTGGCCTCCTCTGGTAGCGATTTCCTCTCTCTCTCTCTCTCCGGAAGGGGGGGATCCTCCTCTAGAGCCCCCATGCAACTCAATCTCTACTTTATCTTCCTCTCACCATCTCTTTGTTCTCTCTCTTCCCTACACACTGGCACCAAAGGGGGGAGATCCCCTTCCAAAGCCCCTTATAACTCTCTCCCCCCCCCCCACACACACACATCAACACTAGAGGGGGAGATCCCCCCCCCCTCTAGAGCCCACTACCTCTCAATCTCTCTCTACTCTCTCTCTCTCTCTCTCTCTCTCTCTCTCTCTCTCTCTCTCACACACACACACACACGTACACCAATATTGGAGGGGGAGATCCTCCCATCTGGTACCCCCACCTGATCCCCTACAACTCTCCTTCTCTATTTGCTCTCTCTCCCTCTCACCGTCTCTCTACTCTCTCTTTCTCTCTCACAAACATTGACACAAGAGGGGGATCTCCCATCTCTAGCGTCCACCCCCCTATAACTCTCTCTTTGTCATTTACAACTCTCTCTCTCTTCGACGTCAGAGGGGGGAGATCCCCTCTATGGCACCCATTGCAACTCTCTTTGCACTATGGGTAGGGCTGTTCACGAGTCGGTTCGGCCTGGTTCAGCGCAACATTTTGGACAAACCAAACCGAACCGAACCGAACCAAATAGAGCAAAAATATAGACTTTTAAGGGAGGTCGCGAGGCTCAAACTCGCGACCTCCCTACGCAGGTCTGCAGCAGGCGTACACTGGCCTACAAGTGCCCTTATGAAATAAGTGTTTATTAATTTTATATATATATATATATATAATTTTATATATATTCAGTTCATTTCGATTTCACTATGTGAAATCGAACTGAACAGTGAGAGTATTGAAACCGAACCGAACCTTCGGGTTGGATCAAAGTTTAAATAGCCCTAACTATGGTCCTCTTTGCCTTATCATCTTAAGAGTAAATTTATCAATTTAAGATTAAACAATTATTAGAATGGATGCATAAAGAATATTTGGAGTACATTCCTCACTTTCGTCATAGTTGGTTATGGCGAGACCTCTCCGAACATGTTTTAATCTATAACAAGGGTATACATGCAAATGCAAGCCAGATTATCGTGCAATTAATCATCTAATAGTGGTATATATGCCAAAAAAAAACCCAAATAATATTTATGTATTGAACTGTAGCTGCAAATGCATACAATATAGAAGTATAGTGAAGTGAGTTATCAATTACCTAAAACAAAGTGTATTAGAAGAGGTAACCCTAAAGCAAGTATAATACAAAGCTTTAAGTGTCCCTTTGAAGAATAGGTAGTTAATATAATTCAGGAATTTTTACATATAATTTAGGCCAACAAATGAGTGTTTTTCAGAACGGTACTCAAAAATGGAAGATATAGATGGGGAGGGAGGGGTCATAAACTAATCCCCAGCAATTTCTGAAGTACTTGTAACTTTCAATTTCTGCCATACTTCATAGCACGTCCTCTTCACTAATGCACAATAGCCATTAGCAGGAAAAAAAAAGTAAGTTATATGATGCAGTGAATTCAACTATACATGCATGCTTCCTCCTCTGACGAATTCTTCCATTGCCAAGTGTGAATCCTTCTATGCTAGATATTTCCCTAAAGAAAAGGACTTCCAATTGCAGTCTTTTTGTACCATCCAAGGAAGTTGAAAGACAGAGGGCTTTGAGATAATTCACATGCCTCTTACCAGAAAAGGTTTTGAATTCAGACCTTCAAGTTTTGATCAAAGCTTTTGGTGGTAAAATTCAGCCTTCCCACCTGAATGGGCCATCTGTAAGCAACCCAAGTATTCTAATGGAGCACTGCCAGTTTAACATCCCGGTTGCTTATGGGAGACTGCAATCAAACTCGATTAAAACTTGGCCTACATCTTTAGATTTGGTCTTTGGACCTCTAACTACCTAAGATAAAGTCTCTTTTAAATTCTGGTGGTAGCTCTTCAGAAGAACAAAGGATCAGGAGATGACAAAGCAAACTTTCATGCCCACAAGGAAGAAAATTTTATGATTTGATAACAAATCAAAAGAAACAAATGAAATGTTGGCAATCCAACTTTCATAATCACATGGAGGTTCAAGTTTAACCCTAAAAAATATGCATCTCTACGTTGGTTTCCTTCCAGATGAAATAACCTCACATTGAAAATCCTTTTACATGCCATCATATCATGTTCTATCTGATTCGCACTTGATGTCATGGAATGCAAAATCAGCTGATCCCGATCAAATCGGGGGGTCCCCATCCGACTCAGGGGTAGGAATGCCAATCCCCCCCCCACACCTCTGGTTCTAAGTAGAATTGGTTTTTTTTTTTTTTTTTGGGTGGGGGGGGGGGGGGGGGGGGGGGGGGGGAGTGGAATCAGCCGGAATCGATCCCAGCCGATCCAAGACAATTCCGGCCGATCCATTCCTGCATTCCTTTTTTTTGTTTTGTTCTTTTTAAGGAATCAGCCCGTATCCGCTAGATCGCAACTGGATCGGCCGATGAGGCACAGTTGCATATGTTGGGAAGACATTTTCTAAGGTTCCACCCCTACCACCTCACTTGGCCAGGTTATATGTGGCAGAGCAAAAACATTATCACCGTAGGCGTAGAGGAAAGCTGGTTAAGAAAGGAAATAAAGTTCGGAATGATGACTCAACTCAGTCACCTAATGATGATAATAATGATGGTGGTGCTGGTGCTACTAGTATTGGAGCCTCAGGAGGCTATGGCTTGGCAGTATTCTTTTAGGATATGAAAATTATTCAACACCATCGAGTCAATAAGGAAGCCAAGGGGAAGCACAACAACATGGGATATGAAGGCCAACAGAGGCAAGCAGGGCATGATTGAGGATATGAGCTTTCTTATCCACCTATTTTTCATACCCTCACTCTATCATATTCAAATATCAGTACCAGTACTAAGACAGGGTACTCTGGGCGTATTCAGATTATTGGTATGGTAGTTTCTTCCCTCCAGCACAATCAGGATAAAGTTTCAAGCCAACAAGCAACGACACCTCAAGGCATCCAAAAGGGATTCCAAGACCTCGCCAATTCCTTGTTGGCTATGGATATACCGAGTATGTACAGTCACACTATGAGACACCAGCTCAGAATTATGAGCTTGGCACAAAAGGGTCTCAAATGTGACCTTGGAAAGGTATTTTTACTTATTTCATGTCTCAAATGTTATGAATATAATTATTATTGTCTTAATCATCTTCATTGAGTTGAATTTCACTATGTTTATATTGAACAAAAATTGTATCTATTTTTCTAATTTTTGTGTCATTTTTCTTATTTTTCCATATTTTTTCTGATTGTTCCTTTTTTCCACTTTTTAATGATTCTTTTTAATCTGGTCGATCTGGATTGGCCAGATTCCAAGCAGATGGGCCGGATGGGCCGATCCCGATCCGGATTGGATCAGATCGGTGGGGTCCAATCCCGGACCCCGATCCAATCCTGCATTCCATGCTTGATGTTGCATGTATGATTTGAAGCATCAACACACATGCATGTTCATCAAGTCTTTTAACATTTAACAAGATACATCCTGAACTTCTCTCTCCCTGCGAATATAAATAATATTTTTCAAAATCATCCAACCAAATTAAGGCCAGCATTATGCACAAGGTTTTCAGAACCTTGAACATCTTTTATCACTCGGTGTTTGTCCACAAATGCCTAGTCATATCCTCCCACAGAATGTTCAGATATGATTAGCTGAAAAAATCTTCCCATATCTCAGTAAAGAAGAATTTTTTTTTTTTTTAGAAGTGGATGGTACCACCAATATATTAAAATGAACGAAAGAATGTACAAGTATAGGCCAGTAAAGAAGAATCTTTGTTGCAAAATAAGCGTCACATAAAGAACTAGGCCTTACAGATATTACATGTGGGGTGGCATCACCGAAACCTTGAAAGCAATGCAATGTAAGAAACTTTAAAACATGCAGAATTGCTTCATATCAAGAATCAACGAGTAGGCAAGTTTGCATACATAAATGGTCAATACGATGTGTAGAGAAACAACTCAAAGTTTTCTGACGGAAATCATGATGGAGGGTAAATCTTCTTACCTAGCTGCCAATCCAACACAAACAGTGGAAACATCAGGTCTTATATGCCTCATAGTATCAAATATGGCCATGCCTGTGAAAATTGCAATAAAGTTACACAAATGACAATCTTCTTAAAGCTTAAATTAATGTAGACATTTCCAAAGGTTATACAATAGCGTTACCAGCTGTCACAGAACCTCCAGGTGAGTTAAACATACATGACGATGTCCTGTAAAGCACCAACAAAGGTGTCAAAAACTACTTCAACTACATGTGCTGCTGTATCACAACATATTTTCTTGGTGGGAGCTCATACTGAGGGAAAGTACGTACACAATGAGTAAGATGATAAAAAATGTGAAGATAAACAAATGAAAAGGGAAAAGCCAATGTATGTGACTATACTACATAATCAAAGTAAATAAACAACATATGGCATGTAAATTAAATACAGACTCCCCAAGCCTTCAAAGGTTAAATTTCCAAGATGAAATGGGTCTGTCCAACTAAAAAAGGTTAGTGTTCACATATAATTAAATGCATTTCTTTTTCACTTGGTTTGCAAGCTGACCAAGCTCATTGAAGCACGAGCTCAGATATTTAACTGAACGAACTTCACTCAAGCTCAGGCTTACCACATTGATTAAATCAGTCGAGCTGAGCTCAAGCAGCTTGTAAGCAGCTCAGTTCATTGTCAGCCCTACCAGCAACTTAGAAAGTCCATTCTCATGTGCAAGCAACTGAGAGACAGCTTATCTAGATTTTGAAAGAAGCATGGCATGCCCTCAATTAATGTAGCCACCAACTCAGCCGACGCAGTCTTATGCAAGAGGAAATACATAGGAAATAATCAATAAAGAAAGCTTTCAAAGCACCCAAACTACATATGGAACCAAAATTAAATTTCCTCATTACTGAATTGAACAACAAACCCAAAAATCAAGTTAACAAATACAGAAACTCAAAACAAACATACACATGAAGTGGAAAATAAGAGACTGAACAGCTTTCACCAACCCCATAGTGATGGGGGACGAAGGGAAGGGAGAAAGGGGAGGAAGGCGAC
The DNA here is from genome assembly GCA_014218235.1 of Colocasia esculenta. NCBI lineage: Eukaryota > Viridiplantae > Streptophyta > Magnoliopsida > Alismatales > Araceae > Colocasia > Colocasia esculenta. The sequence goes on along the minus strand of CM024765.1, from coordinate 50,707,754 downwards.
GATGCACTGTGGGCGGGAAACGGAGGGGAAGAGAGAGAGAGGGCAGGAAACTTAAGATGCAAGTTTGCAAAGTTTCAATTCACGTTCATCATCCCCCTCCTTACGGGGTACAAGACATAAATAGGAAAGTGATTTACATAATTACCAAAATGCCATTTTCCTAAAATATGCCTAAAAATAGCCAAAAATACATAAAATAAGAAAACATCATGTGGGCCCTAAATGGGCTACACAAAATATCCCGGTTCTCAAAAAAAAATGTGTTGGGGCCTTAAAAGTCCAGAAGAGTGTCGCCCAACCAAAGAGACGTCGGCTCCGAAACTCGACGACGTTGGTACACATGTGTCGGATCAAACCGGACGTATGCAAGAGTGTCCGCACCAATCCTCCCCAGCTGAGAGGAACTCAACCCTGTCGAATGAGGGTCTTGGTCGCTCTGATATCTCTCCAACAAATCTGGGTCAAGACGCTGCAACTCCTCTCGACTAACCCAAATGACCTCGGTAGGTGGCCGCCCTCTCCAACAGATCAGGCAGCGCTGAAAGGCTCCGTCCCTGGATGTAACAACCTGCTCATCCAGTATATAGTCAACGTGCTCACATCATGCTATACTCGAGGTCGAGGTGGACGCTCAGGTGTAGGATCACTCACAAGAGGGGAAGAAGGCCGAAAGGCTCACTGGGTATCACTGTTGGGTCCCGATAGGCCACCAAATCTGAGACATTGAATGTGAAACTAAAGCCATAATCTGGTGGTAAATCAACAACGTACGAGTTCGACCCAATTCACTTTAGCACTTTAAAGGGCCCAGCCCCTCGAGCTTGAAGTTTCTTCACGACCCCCGAAGGAAGTCATTCAGGTCTGACCTTGATCATAACATAGTCACCCTAATAGGGTGTTTGGTTACAGTTTTTTACCTCTTTTTTCTCTCATTTTTAAAAAAAGGGAAGAGAAGCAAGTGTTGTTATATTTGGTAAACCGTATTTTATTTTAGGGAGAGAATCCGCAACACCTATATCTCTTCCAAAAAAAACACGTGTCCACCTTTTTTTTTTTCAAGACTGGTGCACGGCTTCGTCACACGCGATCGCTCCTTTGGGAACTCTGTCTTCGCGCAATCGCTAGCTTGGCAGAAGGACACCCCCCCCCCCCCTCGCCCCCGCCGTCAGCCCTCCCCACCCCACGGCGCCAGCACCGTCCCCCCACCCATCGGCGCGCTGCCGCCCCCCTCGCCCCCACATCAACCCCCCCACCCCATCGCGAGCTGTCGGCTGTGCCAAGCTTAACGTCGAGCCAGGTCGTCGGCAACTGGATAAGCACATCCACAACGTCCTGCGGCATGAACTCCGGCCCCTTCACCTGCCGGCGCTCTTCGTGCTCCTCGAGCACGCACTCTAGGAAACGGTCAGCCTTCTTCGCTAACCTCTTCATCCGCCGGACGTTCCCCTGGAGATCAAAGAATCCTGCCAAAGGGATCAGGTCCTTGATGTTGATCACCCCGTTGAGCAGCAGCAACTCGAAAAACATCTTCTTGAACTCCTCAGGCGACACCACCGCCTCCTCTGGCTCCTTGGTGTAGGTCTCCCGGCGGCTGGTTCAGCCTCTTCCGGCGGCGGCAGGGGGGTGGGGGGAGAAGGCCCCTGAGAATGGCGAACCCCGCGGCGCTCCCCCCCCCCCTCGCCCCTACGTCAGCCATTCCCCTCCTCCCCCCCCCCCCCCCCACCCCCCCCCCACCCTCCCCCCCCCACCGCCTGCGTCAACCCTCCCCACCCCACAGCGCCAGCAACCCTACCCACCCCACGGCACTCTGCCTTCCCCCGCCGGCGCCAGCCCTCTCCTTTGAAATTTGCTTCTCCACTTTTACTATAAAAAATAATAAAATCAAAAAGAATCTACCAACAGGTCTATATAAATTAAAAATTATGTCAATTTTGTCAAACAGATAATGTAGTTTTTTTTTCAATTTTAAAATTTCAGTCCAAAACTGACACAGTATAATTTTTTAGTTAGAAAGTGTTTTTAAAAAAAAAGTGTAACCAACACCCTATAATGAAATTCCTGCGGCCGCTTATGTACATCTGCCGCCTTCTTGTAGTGTTCATTGTTGATTTCAATATGACGACGAATGCTATCATGCAGACCCCTTATGTGCTCGGCCAAGGACTGTGCAGACTCTGACACTTGTGCATGAATGTGCAAAGGAACAAGATCTATGAGCAAGATTCAAAAACTCGGCCGGATCGAGATCGGATCGGCCGATCCGAGTCGGTTGTGGGCCGCCAAATCTGATCCGGGGTAACCCATCCGGTCCTGGCTAGCGGATCGGACCGGATCGGGCAAGCTCGGCCAGATCGCCAATCCGGACGCAATCCTCAGCGGATCGGTCCGGATCAGGCCGATCTGGTTCAAACTGCTAGTTTGAAAACTAGCCATTTCTAGCCGTTGGGGGGCGCTCCCTAACGGCCAGAAACGGCTAGTTTGGCCCCTTGGAGGCCTTGGAGGTCTATATAAACCCCCCAAAGGCCCCCATTATGCTCCAAACTCAAGTGTTGAGTTCTCCTCCCCTCCTACCAATCTTTGGGCATTCTCTCTCTCACTCGGGCGCTCTTTTACACTATTGCGAGGCGATCTCATCTTTCACTCTCTTACTTTTCATCTTCGGGCTCTCTCTCACACACACACTCTCGGCCCAAACTCTTGGCTGCGATTGCTCTCTCTCTCTCTCGGCCCCAAAAAAAAATTTATTTTTGTTTGTTTATTTTTTTAACTTATTTTTTGTGTTCTAACTTATAGGCACCTTTCATTGCAGATTACAAGACATAAGTCATGGCCGCCGAAGGGTGCTCCACAATCGTCAAGCAACCCTCTAATGTTGATCCCGCTTTGGCTCATTGTACCATTGTAGATATGGCCCGAGGAGTCCAATGCAAGTATTGTAACCGGGAATCAAAACTCGGCCAACTCGGGATCGGATCGCCCGAGTTGGCTCGGTTTGGGCCCTCCGATCCGACCGGGGTAACCTGTCCGGTCCCCTGCGCTCGGATCGGTCGGGCTCGGCTGGGCTCGGCGGGATCGCCGAGCCCGGGCCGGTCCGCCGCGGATCGGCCCGGACCGGGGCGATCCGCGGCCCAACGGCTAGTTCAGAACTAGCCATTTTCTAGCCGTTGGGACTGTTCCCCAACGGCCAGAAACGGCTCTTTGGAGCCTTGGAGGCCTGGGGGTCTATATAAACCCCCAAAGGCCCCCAATATGTTCTAAACTCAAGTTTTGAGTTCTCCTCCCCTCCTCTCAATATTTTGGGCATTCTCTCTCTCTCGGGCACTATTTTGCACTATTTGGGAGGCGATCTCATCTTTCACACTCTTGGATTCTTGTTCGACTATTCGGGCTCTCTCACACACACTCTTGGCCCGAACTCTTGGCTGCGATTCATCTCCCTCTCTCTCATCCGCAAAAAAAAAATTATTATTTTCTGTTTATTATTATTTAACTTCTTTTTTGTGTTGTAAGTGATGGCCGCCGAAGGTGGTGCTGCTCCGGCTCCCCATTCTTCAAGCAACCCTCCTAGCACCGATCCCGCTTGGGCTCATGGTATCGTTGTGGACATGGCTCGAAGGAAGGTCCAATGTAAATATTGTGACCGGGTCTTATCGGGCGGCATATTTCGTTTGAAACAACATCTAGCGGGAATTAAAGGTGAGGTGGCACCATGCTCGAGAGTTCCTGCTGAAGTTCGAATGCAATTTTGCCAATATATGAAGGAGAAAGAGACATCCAAAACAAACACTAGTAGAAGACGGCAACAAATCCGGGAAGATTTATCTGCCCCTCCTCGAAGGTCCGTAGATTTACCAAGAGGGAGACAATTCTTTGATCTTGATCAAGATGAAGAAGGTTAGTAATTAGTTAACTTACTTTTGAAACATTTATTTTAGTTAAGGCTTTAAGCACCCTCCGACCCTCATTCTATTTCTATCTCATATTATAGAACAATTTCGTCGGGCATCGGAAGCAAGTCGAAGGTCTAATGCGGAAGAGGACTATCTCCGACGTACCGGTCGTCACGTAGGTCAAGGTAGTGGCCATGGGGGTAGCGGACAAGGGAGTTCAAGTGCTGGAATGAGTTCAAATATACCTGAGGTTCCAGTGGATATCCCTAGAGACGGAGATCCTAGAGTGGGACCAATAGACCATTTCTCACCAGGCGAAGGGAGAAGCAACCATCCATTTCTGCAGCATTCAAGAATTTGAAAATATGCAAGGAGAAGATAGGGAGAGCGACGTCAAGATGGTTCTTCTTCAACAGCATACCGGCTAATGCAGCAAAAGGACCATATTATGAGTCCATGATAGAGACTATTGGTGAAGTGGGCAAAGGGGTGGAAGGCCCTACTTCATATGAAATCTACAAAAATACTTGGATATGGAAGTTGAAGATATGAAGGCATATGTTTCCACATTTGAACGAATATGGGATGAATATGGTTGCACGTTAATGTGCGATGGATGGACAGGTATGTACAAGTGTTTGGCTAGTTAACTGTTATTCACTTATTCATTAATAAGACAGGTTTTAATTTTTCATATGGAATTGTGCAGGCATTACACGAAAAAGTATGATAAACTTCTTAATCTACTGCAAAGCAGGGACTGTTTTTTGGAAGTCGGTAGACGCTTCTGGCAAGGTGAAGAATGCGGACTCTATTTCAGTTGATGGATGAGATGGTGCAGGAGATTGGAGAGAAAAGAATTGTCCAAGTGGTAACCGACAATGCAGCGGCTTTCAAGTTGGCGGGCCAAAAACTAATGGAGAAAAGGGAACACTTATATTGGGTTCCTTGCTCCGCGCACTGCATTGACTTAATGCTAGAAGACATTTGTGAAGATCCAATGGTGGAAAATGTGGTCAACAATGCAAGGTTCGTAACCACTTTCATCTACAACCACAACAACATATTGGACATCATGAGGACATACACATGGACGGGAGTTGCTTCGGCCAGCACCTACAAGGTTTGCATCCAATATATTGCATTGGATAGCATAAATGGGCAACGTAGCAACCTATTAGGATGGTAGCATCGGAAGAGTGGGAAAAATATATGTCCCGACATGCTCCTACACGGGTGAGGAGAATGGAAAGAAGGTGACCGACATTATCCAATCAAAGCCATTTTGGAAGGGGGTCCAAATGGTTGAATGTAGTAGAACGCTTGTTCGAGTGTTAAGGGCGGTAGATGGGGAGAGGAGATCCGAGATGGGTTACTTGTACGAGGCTATGGATCGAGCAAAGGAGCTTATCCAAAGAACAACAAAACAACGTATGCCAAGTGGTGGGAAAAGTAGATCGGCGATGGGAGCACACATTGCATCATGATCTTCATGCTGCAGGTAAGATAACACTTTACTATTGTGAATTGTGATTACATATTATTGCAACCATAGTTGTCAAGGCGGCCGCCTAGGCGGCGCCTAGGCGGCGCCAAGGCGCCAAGGCGGGTTTAGGAGGTCGCCTAAGTGGGCCGCCTACTTGGGTTGGGAAAAGGCGACCCAAGGCGACGCCAAGGCGCATAAGGCGGCCCAAGGCGGTCCAAGGCGTGCGCTTGGGCGCCTTAAGAGGGCTTCCGGGTCCATTTGGATCCTTTTAGTGGATCCGATCCACTTAGGGGATCGGATCCCCACCTACATACCCCCCTCCGCCCACGATCCCTCCCCGCCTTCTCCCCAATCCCTCCCAGCCACAGGTAGGGTTACGCAGCAGCTCTCGACGGAGGAGGAGGAGCCGCTGCCGTCGGCGTCGCGCTGCCGCCGGAGGAGGTCGCCGCCGCAGGAGGAGCCGCTGCCGTCGCGCCGCCGCCGGAGGAGGTCATCTCCCCTTCCCTTCCCTGTCACGCTCTCCCCTCCCCCCTTCCTAGTTCCCGGAGGAGGCCGCCGGAGGAGCCAGGAGGTCACTCCCCTCTTTCTCTCTCACGGTCACACACACACACGGCACCCCTCTCTCTCTCCTCTCTCCCTCTGCCTCTCTCTGTCCCTCTGTCTCTCTCTCTCACGGTCACTCCCACACACCGCACCCGTCTCTCTCTCTCTCTCTCTGTCTCTCTCTCACGGTCACTCCCCTCTCTCTCTCTCTCTTTGTCTCTCTCTCTCTCTCACACACACACACAGGGAGACACTGTCACACATGACAGTGTCCCGCCCCCTCTCCTCTCTCTCTCTCTCATGGTCACACACAACACACACCGGCACCCCCTCCTCTCTCTCTCTCTCACGGTCACCACACACCGGCACCCCTCTCTCTGTCTCTGCCTCTCTCTCTCTGTCTCTCTCTCTCACGGTCACTCCCCTCTCTCCCTCTCTCTCTCTCTCTGTCTCTCTCTCTCTCTCACACACACACACACACAGACACTGTCACACACACCTCCGCCCCCCCCCTCTCCTCTTTCTCTCTCTCTCTCACGGTCACACACACACGGCACCCCCTCCTCTCTCTCTCACGGTCACACACACACACAACACACAGTCCCCCCCCCCTCCTCTCTATCTCACACACACTGTCACAGAGTGACAGTCCCACCGGCACCCCCTCCTCTCTCTCTCAGTCTCTCTCACGGTCACACACACACAGTGTCACAGTCACACACACACAGTCCCGCCCCCCCTGTCCTCTCTATTTACAATTTTTTAAATTAGTTTTGCAGTGAGAAAATGGATTCTTCTTCCTCAATACCCACAGCAGATTCAGAATTCAAGAAAGCGAAATCTAATGATCCAGGATGGAAGTATGCTTATTGGCCTGATGAGCACGATAAAATAAAGTGAAATGTGAATTGTGTGGTTTAGTGACAAATGGGGGGATAAAGAGACAAAAGGAGCACTTGATTGGAGGTTTTCGTGATGTGAAGAAGTGTCCTAAGACTACAAAGGAGATTGCTGCAGAAATGATGGTGGCTTTGAACAAAAACAAGAAGAGGAAGATGGTAAGTGCAACAAGTGTTTATGAGAATGTTGTGAGCTCATCTGATGAGGAGGAGTCCGAGCCAACAAAAAAACCAACTACTTTGTCAATTTTTACAAAACAAAAAAAGGAGAAGGGACCAATGGATGCATTTGCAAGGATGAATGTTGATGATTTTATCGATGCAAGAAGAAGCGGGAAAAAAATTCAGAGCACTATGTCTAAATTGAAGAAAGAAGAGAAATGCAATCTTGATCTTGCTATAGCTAGATGGTTTTATGATGCTGGCATTCCTTTCAATACAGCAAAGTGCAGGAGCTTTGAAATCATGGTTGAACTTATAGGCCGATTTGGACCAGGATACAAACCACCTAGTTATCACATGTTGAGGTTGCCTCTTCTACAAAAAATGGTAGAAGAAACAAAACAAATGCATGCTGAATATATAAAACATTGGAAGATTTATGGGTGCACTATAATGTGTGATGGGTGGACTGATAAAAGGCAAAGAAAGTTGATCAACTTTTTGGTGAATTGTCCAGAAGGAACTTATTTTATGGAATCAATTGATGTTTCAGATCAAAAAGAAGATGCTATCTTGTTGTATGACTTGTTAGATAAGATGGTTGAAAAAGTTGGGGAGGAATATGTGGTTCAAATTGTTACTGATAATGCATCTTATAATATTGCAGCAGGAAGGTTGTTGATGGAGAAAAGGAAACGATTGTTTTGGACCCCTTGTGCAGCTCACTGCCTTGATCTCATGTTAGAAGACATTGAAAATTGAAATGCTATGTTGGCGCCATTTCAAAAGCAAAGAAGTTGACTGCTTATCTATACACTCATACACGGCTTCTTGACCACATGAGAAGGGAGACAAAGGGGAGAGAATTGGTAAGATTTGGAGTTACAAGATTTGCTACAGCTTTTCTTACCTTAGAAAGATTGCATGATGATGTAATAAAGAGAGCACTGCGTAGGTTGTTTAGTTCAGATGCTTGGCATTCTAGTGCATGGTCAAAAACAAACATGGGAAAGAATGTAGCTGCAATTGTTTATCAATCAAAATTTTGGAATGCAGTTGAGGAGATTTTGAGGGCTTCCCAACCCCTCTTGCAAGTGTTAAGGTTGGTTGATGGTGATGAAAAACCAGCAATGGGTTATATTTATGCTGCAATGGAGTTTGCAAGGAAGCAAATAATTGAAAATTTCAATTCTAAAGAGAGCAAATACCAACCTATTTTGAAAATTGTGGACCGTCGTTGGAAAGATCAAATGAATCGGCCTCTACATGAAGTTGGCTTCTTCTTGAATCCAAAATATATTATGAAGCTCGAAGCAAAGATGCATCTTTAGTTGCAAAGTTTGAACATGCTTTTATGACATGTCTTGAAAAGATGGAGCCAAATATAGAAATGCAAGATAAGATTGGAGATCAAATGATGGAGTATTCATGTCAAAGAGGTATGTTTGGGAGGCCAATGGCAAGTAGAGCTTATGAAAGGAGGCTTCCATGTGAGTAATCTAATTAATTTTTTCTTAGTTATATATCTTTATCTCCTTCTTTTATGAATATTTTGAATTTATTACAGGTGATTGGTGGATGCAATATGGTGTGGAGACACCGGAGTTGAAGATGTTTGCTTTAAAAATTTTAGGACTTTGTTGTAGTTCTTCTGGATGTGAACGTAATTGGAGTACATTTGAGTTTGTAAGTATTTGATTTTATATTTCATATTTTATGTTAGTCATTTTTAAGTTTAACATTTAATCTTATTTTTATCATATTTGTTCTATTTAGATTCATACAAAGAAGAGGAACAGGTTAGAGGCCAAGAGACTCAATGATTTGGTCTATGTCCAATACAATCGACGTCTTCGTGAAAGATTTCAAGAAAGAAAGAAACATCCAGAAAAATATGATCCCATTTGTTTGGAAGACTTAGATTGGGGAAGCTCATGGATGACAAAGCATGGTGAAGATTTGGTTCATGAGGGAGATGATCTCACTTGGGCAATTGTGGATGAGGCTATGGGAGCATCCGAAGAAAGAGCTAGAAGAGGAAAAATGCCAATAAGAGGGAGCACTTCACAAGGCACAAGGAATGATGATGAGGATGAGGATGATATGATGAGTGAAGAAGAAGAAGAGACAGATGATGATGATGCTCCATGGGAATCAAATAATGAAGATGGTGATAAGGATGATGAAGTTGAGGGTGATAGTAATGATGATGGTGGCATGGCTCTTCAAAATGCCATGTTTGGTTTTAAGCTTTAGATTTTTTTTATTTGGAGTTGAACATTTTATTATCTTTGAAATTTTTGGACCTTTTGGTTGGTTATGCTAATTTGTTTTAGGTAATAGTTGATGTTGGACCTTTTGGTTGGTTATGCTAATTGTTTTAGGTAATAGTTGATGATGGACCTTTTGGTTGGTTATGTTAATTTGTTTTAGGTAATGTTTAATATCCATTATGATAGTAATCTTGCTTGATGTATTAATGTGATGTTGTATTATATTGTCACAACTCTTATTTCTAGATTTTAGAAGAACAAAGGAACAAATTTCAGGTTAGTACTTGCATTTTATATTTTCATTTATTCAAGTAATTTTTCTTTCATATGTTTAATTTTGGTGCACTATTGTAATGGCAATTTTTTTCACATTGTATTTATAATGTCATATTTGTGTAGGTTTTACTAGATTTAATATAGGATGTCACTCTTGAAATAACCTAGGCTAGACGTTATCTTTAGCGCCTAAGCGCCGCTTAGGCGCCGCTTAGGCGGGCGCCTAAGCGCTTAGGCACACAATGAGCCCAAAAACGCCTTGGTCGCCTTGTCGCCTTGACAACTATGTTTGCAACTCATGTTTAACATTTATATTCTACATGTAGGGCATTTCTTCAACCCCCAATACATGTATAGGACTGATGGAGGAGGGAGAACTTGACAATTCCTCCGAAGTGTGATTGGGGCCAAAAATTTAATCAAACGGATGCTAGACAATGAGGATAGGGCAATCATAGCATGCAAAAATGCATGATTATAGACTTCAACTCTACCACTTTGTACTAGTACGGCACAACGAGCTGCTCAGATTTTGAGTCAGGTTAGAAGTTACTCATCATATTTATTTGCATGTACAATGAGTGGTTCTATTTTCTAACACAATACATGCTTCATTTACAGCGGATTGGTGGTTGGATCATGGAAGAACTTATGGATATGAAGACTTGGACTATGTAGCTATTCGGGTTTTAAGCCAAACAACGTCTGCCACAGGGTGTGAGAGAAACTGGAGCACATTTGGCTTGATCCACACAAAACAAAGAAACGGTTGAAGTCTGCACGTCTTGAGAAGTTGGTATTTTGCCACTACAACATGAGATTGAAGCTTAAAAACCTCCAATTAATCAAGCAAGTTCAAGATAGAGAGAGATATAGATCCTCGGGGGGCAACAACAAGCTGAAGCAACTCCATCGGAGACAATAGATATAGAAGAAGTTTTTGAGGAGGAACATCCACTACATGCATGGGTAAATGCAAGCACTTCGGTTCAACCAGAGTTCGACCCGCATGATCGTGCATGGGCTGAAGGTAAATGACATTTACAATGTACATGCATCATTTATAAATATTTATTTTCATTTTAACATGTTTATGTCTCATTTAGGTGAGCTTGATGATGTGCCTTTGCTTCCGGAGTTCGAAACTCCCCAGCCCCTAAACGCCAAAAGAAGACAGTGGGTGCAAGAGGAAGGAGCACGAAACATGGCATTAGCATTGCAGACTTGGACACGATCGAGGAAAGATAGATGATGAAACACCGGAGCCAAGCGATAAGTTCAATACCAAACTTCTAATGACTCGACATCGAAGACAAGTACTCCTAGTGAGGGATCCGATCATGGAGGAGATGTCCTAGTTGTCAGCAGTGTACCGCCACCGGCACCGCCACCGACCCTATTGTATTCACCGGAGAGGAAGACTTCACCCATGCTACTCAAGATCAACATCATGGGAGTAGGGAAGGGAGGGAAGCACAAACCTCAAGTCAAAAATATGCACGAAAGGGGAAGAAAGTGGCATCTCAATTGCAAGGGCAAGGGCAAGGGCAAGGAGCATCCGAAGATTCGGGATACAATCCCAACTTCATTCCGCATAGACGGAATTGGTTAATGAAGAAGAAGAAGATGCAAGAGGAGTGGGAGCGTCAAGAAAAGCTACGGATGGAGTTTGAGACCATGGAGCAAGCGTCAGATATCATCTTATGCTTCCACTGAAGGATATTACCAAGGGCAGGGAGGCTACTTGGGATATCCTCAATACCCGGATGCATCATATTACACGGAGGTGGAGCATATGCACAATCCACTGAGTCCGATCACATTCATGACTCATATGAGTCATATGGCTCATATCAAGTGCCTGAAATACCGGGCTACACACAATCACTATCATATATGCGAACACGGATGCCTATAGTCAATATTTGACTCAATATGAGGCATATTACCAACATATATGTCTTGGACAGATTATGTAAACCTTATGTCACACAATATAATGTACGATTCCAATAAATACATTTTTTTATGTATTTCAGTTCATAAATACAATGTTCATATATTTCTATTTTTCATATTTTTTCTAATTTTTTTTCAATTTTTTTAAGGGGGGCGATCCACCCCCCTTTTGCTTGGCCAGACCCGTCGGGCTCGGCCCGGATCGGCCGAGCCGGGCTCGGGATCGCCGGGTCGGATCGGTTTTGGGCCGACCGATCCGATCCGATCCCCGAGATTTTGAACCTTGATTGTAACCAAGTCTTATCGGGTGGCATGTGGCGTTTGAAACAACATCTAGCAGGAATTAAAGGTGAGGTGGCATATCCTTGTTGAACCCGAAAAATATCGAGATTTAAACAAGTCCCGGGTGGCAAACTCGTCCGGAAATCCACGAAAGGCTGAGAAGAAACCCCGGCCTCCCTCACTCGAACACCTGAGATAAATGGGTTTGAGTTCGGATGTCCACCCAGAATGAGCCGGAGGATGACGCTTAAAAAAGCCCGTCAATAGCGGAAATGCGCGCCCCGGACAGCCGAGACTCAATGTCCGGACTCGCGCTAAAGATCGCGTACGACTCGGATGGGTCCGAAAAGGTGAAATGCACATGCCCTCCGAAAATGAGGTCAAACGCACGTGAAACGGGCAAAAACGCACGTCGAATGCACGTCAAATACATGCGGGCATGTGTGTGCACGTGTGCCGCACATGCCATGACAAACCAGCAAACTCCCAGAAATCCTCTGGGAAATGGCCAAGGAAGAAGAGGCCGCCGGTCAGCCCCCTGACCGGCGGACCCCCCTCCGCCAGCAGGAGGGGCACCGGTCAGGCCCCCTGACCGGCAGACCCCCCCCCCTCCGCCAGCAGGAGGGGCGCCGGTCAGGCCCCCTGACCGGCGGACCCCTCCGCCAGCCAGGAGGGGCGCCGGTCAGGCCCTCCTGACCGGCGCCCCCCCCCCCTCCGCCAGCCAAGAGGGGCGCCGGTCAGGGCCTGACCGGCGGCCCCCTTCCGCCAGCCAGAGAGGGTCGCCGGTTAGGCCCCTAACGGCGCCCCCCTCGCCAGTCAGGAGGGGCCGCCGGTCAGACTCCCGACTGGCGGCCCCCTCCGCCAGTCAGCCCCATCTCCAGCACCCTCCGCCAGTCCGCTGGCTCTCTCGTGGGCACCTCCGCCGGTTCGCCATCGGCTTCGACGCTCACGCTCTGCCTCGACGCCCGTGCCGCCGAAGACCTCCGCCGGGGAGGGTACCCCAGCCGGTATGCCCCCCCTAAAATCCTATAAATAGGGGGGCACACCCCCATTTGAACACACGCCATTCGCCCCCCCCCCCCCCCCCCCCCCGAAAAAAACTCGGAGACGCTTCTCGCACTCACGAGCCCGTGCTTAGAGTGTGTCCGTACGCGAGCTTAAATAGGCCGCACGTGCTGAGGAGAAGTCCTTGGCGCCCGTTGGTGTTCCGTCCTCAGCGTTCGGGCTGCGTTGCGCCACGTCCGCAGGAAGACGCCACAGGTTGTCACATGACTCTCAGCGTTTGTATTTAAGTCCTCCGCCGTCGCCAAATGACGTGCGTTGAGGCAACGTTGTCCGACAGAGGCACAAACACCCTGTCGTAGACTTAAAAGGACAAATGGTCGGTAAATGCTCGGCGGAGGCACAAACACCCCGCCTCGAGCATCAAGGACCCGACAAGTTTGTAAACATCCGACGGAGGCACAAACACCCTGTCACGGACATTTATGTATCCCCCACACCGTGTAACGTCCGACGGAGGCACAAACACCCCGTCGTTGACACCCATGTACACGAAATGCTTGTAATCCCCAGTGGAGGTACAAAAAGGCCCACTAAAGGCACAAATGTAAATGTCATAAATATAAATGACATGAGCTTGAATAAAATTGTGGAAATTTACTTGTCATCTGTCTTTTTCTTTAAATTTCAGCATACGGTCTTTTAACAAACATTACGCATCCGAAGGTATTCGAGTGTTATACTCGATGTAAATGAAACACTGACTTCGGTTGGTGGGGAACGGTCCAGTACACGACCACTCCAATCGCCCTGAACGCGAGCGCACGCAGAAAATAAATGAAATGAAATTCGAGGGTATCAGGGTTCGCACCCAATACCCCTCGTAAAACAAATCTTTGTTTGTTTCTCGCAAACAGTCTGGCACGCCCGCAAAAGAAAGCGAAAGGGATCAACGAACGGAAACCCCTCCCCCCCCCCCCCCGGGGGGCGACCAAAGTTCATCTTTCCCGAAGGCATAGATATAAAATCGGAAAGAGAAAAATCCGCGTTCCAACAATCCTCCATACCAAATGCATCGTATTACATCGGAGGGGGAGCATATGCACAATCCACGGAGTCTAATTCGCATTCACATGACTCATATGAGTCATATGGCTCATATCAAGTGTCGAAAATACCTGGATACACACCCATTACTATCATATATGCGAACACAGATGCATATAGTCAATATTTGACTCAATATGAAGTATTACCAACATTATATGTCTTGGACAGATTATGTAGACCTTATGTCCAGACAATATAATGTGTGGTTCCAATAAATGTAATTTTATTCTTTTTCCTCCCACCAATGATGTATCATGTCCTTTTTTTCATGTATTTCAATTCATAAATACAATGTTTATGTTTTTCCTATTTTTCCTTTTTTTCAATTTTTTTGAGGGGGCCGATCCAGCCCCCATTAGCTCTACCGAGCTCGGCCCGGATCAGCTGACTCGGGATCAGAATCTGCCGATCCGATTGGTTTGGGGCCGGCCAATTCGGGACCAATCCCTGGGTTCTTGAACCTTATCTACGGATCCCCTAGGTCTATAACCAGTGACTATCTCAAATGGACTCATGCTAGTAGATCTATTGACTGAATTGTTATATGCAAACTCAGCATGTGGTAAGACCTGATCTCAACCTCGCTCATGCTCTCCAACTAGATAACGTAACAAATCACCCAGACTCCTATTAACTACCTCTGTCTGACCATCGATCTGGGGATGATAAACTACGGAGAACTTGAGCTTTGTGCCCATAAAATGCCACAAAGTTTTCCAAAAATAGTAAACAAAATGCACATCCCTATCGGAGACAATGGTCTTAGACAGCCGTGCAAACGCACAATGCCCTCAAAGAATAGACGAGCTACGTAAGATGCATTAGAAGTCTTCGAACAGGGAATAACATGAGCCATTTTGAAGAATCTATCAACAACAACTAAGATGGAATCGTGTCGGCGGACGGGCGGAGGCAACCCCAAGATGAAATCCATGCTAACGTCCTGCCACGGGCGGTCAGGCACAGGAAGAGGAGTGTATAGGCTGGTATTCTGCTTACTTTGCTTGGCCAAAGCGCGAGTGCGGCAATGAGCCACAATGTGAGCCACATCGCGCTTCACACTGAGCCAAAAGAAGCGACGCTCAACTAACTCAATGGTCTTCTTTCGACCGAAGTGGCCGATAAGACCCCCATCATGGAGCTCCCAAATCAAGAAGTCACGGACAGAGGTCCACAACTGATCACCACAGAAGAGATAACCCTATTGAAGAATGTAATCGAGGTGCTCTCTGGAGGGGCCAAACTGAAGAGCAACGTGGATCAGACCGAAATCAAGACAGTCACAATACTCCTCTCGGAGCCTCTCAAAACCAATGACCTCAGTGCTGACGAGGGATAGAAGAAAGGTACAACGACTCAGCACGTCAGCCACATGGTTCTCCACACTCGTCTTATGTTAAGGACGAATGTGTAGGCCTGAAGAAACTCAACCCAACGACTGTGCCTGGGATTTAATTTCTTTTGGGCATGGAGAAATCAGAGGGCCTCATGATCCGAATACAAAATGAATTCCTGCGGCAGCAGATAATGTCTCCAATATCTTAAAGCTTGAACTACCGCATAAAACTCATTATCATAAGTGGAGCACTTCAGCTTGGCGTCATTCAACTTCTCGCTGAAGTAAGCAACGAGATGGCCCTCCTGGCTCAAAGCCCTACCTATGCCGACTAGAAGCGTTACTGGAGACCTCAAACACCTTCGAGAAATCTGGCAATCGAAGGACTGGTGCTTGGGTCATGCGCTCCTTGATGTCATCGAAGGGCGAAGGCTGAGGCAACTGCCTTCGTCCAAACGAAAGCCCCTTTTCGAATGCAGTCTGTGATCGGGGTCATAGTAGTTCTAAACCCCGAATGAATCAGTGGTAGAAAGGGGCCAAACCATGGAAACTACACGCATCGTGGAGGGATTGGGCCTCGGCCACTCGGTGATCGCTCTGACCTTCTTCGGGTCCGTAGAGACACCCATATTGGAAACAATGAACCCAAAGAAGATAACTCGGTCAGTCATAAAGGCACACTTCTTGAGGTTGCCGTACAAATTCTCATGGCGCATGATAAGACACACCTGACGAAGGTGGTCTAAGTGGTCATCCCGAGAGCTGCTAAAGATAAGAATATCATCGAAGTACACGACCAAAAATATCCCAATGAAGGGCCTTAGCACCTGGGTCATGAGCCGCATGAATGTACTAAGGGCGTTGGACAGCCGAAGGGCATGACCAAACACTCATAAAGCCCATCCTTCGTCTTGAAGGCAGTCTTCTATTCATCCCCAGGCCGAATCCGGACTTAGTGATAGCCACTTTTCAAATCTATCTTTGAGAATACAGTGGCTCCCGCCATCATATCCAACATGTCATCCAAGAGGAGAACGGGAAAATGGTATTTGACCGTGATACGATTGATGGCCTTGTTGTCAACGCACATTCTCCAAGTACCATCTTTCTATGAAGCTAAAAGTGCGGGACCGGCGCAAGGGCTTAAGCTCTCTCGGATAAATCCTCTCCTCAGGAGCTCCTCAACCTCTCTCTGCAACTCAACAAATTCAGCTGGACTCATGCGGAAGTTGGGCAGGTTGGACAAAGAGGATCCCGGAACCAAGTCAATGGCGTGTTGGGTGTCACGCATCGGAGGTAATCCGTCCGGGAGATCATCAGGGAAGATATCTTGGAACTCCTCTAAGAGAGTGGCTATCTCTAGGGAATGCTCACTAGAAATCTCGCGATCAGCTAGCTTCACTATCATAACATAGAAGCACTCAAACTCCTCGAGTTCCTGACCAAGATCATGGGCATTATCATCTGCAGGGTCACAGAAGGTGGTGCACCAAGAATAGAGACAATGGTGGTGCCCGTGCCAATTCGGGGTAGGACTCGCAGAAGGGGGCTACCTCGTGGCCAAGAGGAACTAGAGACAATAGACGTGCTCTCCGATCTCTGGCCACAGGCAAGAGGGAAACTAGCGGAAGGAGCTTGGGAAGGCACAAGGGCAGTAGAGGAAGAAGGCTCTAAGGGACACGGGGGGGGGGGGGCACACTAGATTGGGCTGCTCTCTGAGGGGTCAAGGTTGCAGATCGGGAAGGCTGCAAGGTGATGAGGGCATTGCCGCAAAGAAACTCATATATATTGGACTAGCCATAGAGGACCGCATCCACATCATATATCCACGGCCTCCCTAAAATGATGCTCCCGACCTCCATGGATAAGACATCGTACCAAACCTTCTCAGAGTATGGGGGAAAAGAGATTGGGACATGACACATTATCCGGATAGGAATGGAAGTGGAAACCACCCAAGAGACACGATAAGGGCGAGGGTGGTCGACCACAGTCAGCCCAAGATGCAAGACAGCCTGGGAAGAAATGGCATTAATGCAACTTCCGTTGTCAACGATCACCTTGCACACCTTCCCATACAGGCAGATATAGGTGTGAAAAATGGAAGTGTAGCACCAATCATCACACTCGGTAGGCTGAGCTAAGATGCATCGGACAACCCCACGCCTACTCTTATCAAGGGGATCTTCCTCCTGGTCCGTCGGGAGATGCTCGGCTTGAATATAACCGGTCTACTCACCCTCAGCTTGAAACTCAATAGCCATATCATCTCCAGCCTCATAACTCACGTGTTGCATCACAAGGGTGGTCTCCTCAAGATGGGCACCCTCCACAGCCAGGGCCCTAGAGGAGCCTTGGGAAGTAAAGTGACCGACCCATGACATTTGAAGCAGCAATCACGGGACCTGATGCCATGAGTGGATTCATCCACCGCTGGGGCCTTCCCCCCATCATCTCGCCTAACGGGGGGGGCCCAACAACGAACGGTCATGGGGTGTAGAGAAAGTGGGGATAGGGTCCCTCTGAGGCAGCGGTCGACGCCTAATAGACGGGTCTTGTCACGGGGGTTCCACAGGTCGAAGAGCGGGACCCCTCAGGGGCGGCCCAAGAGCGACACGTTGATCCATAAGGCGCTGGTAGCCAGGTCTAATCCGCGGGGGTGAACCAAACCTCAACTCAAATGGCTCCATCTCACGCACAACCTGGTAGGCATGCTCAATGGTCGTCACAAGCTGATGAAACAACTCTTGCTAGTATATGGGGCGAAGACCTTTCCTAAATCAGGATAGGGTCAGCGCGTTCTCCTCACGAACTCCACATCTCAGCATGTACTCATCAAACTCGGCGATGTACTCAGAAACAGTTCAGCTTCCCTGTGTGAGATTCTGCCAACAATCAATGACACAATGTCTGTAAGTCGGGCATAGTTGTCAAGGCGACCGCCTAGGCGGCGCCAAGGCACCAAGGCGGTTTTTTTGTGCTCGCCTAAGTGGGCCGCCTAATTGGGTTAGAAGAAAGCGACGCAAGGCGACGCCAAGGCGGGGAAGGCGGCCCAAGGCGGCCGCTTGGGCGCCTTGAGATGGCCTCCCGGGTCTTTTGGTGGATCCGGTTATAAACCCCCCTCCGCCCCGACTCCCCTTCGCGATCACCTGTCTTCCCGTTCCCAACCCCGCTTCGCCCCCGGAGTCCAACCCAGGTAGGGTTCCGCGCCGGAGTTCTCGCCGCCGGAGGAGGTCGCGCCGCAGCCGGAGGAGGTCGTGCCGCTGCCGTCGCGCCGCAGCCGGAGGAGGTATGCTCCCCCCATCTCCCCTTCCCTAGTTCCTGTCAAGCTCTCCCCTCCCCTTCCGGCACACACACACCCTGTCCCACCGGCAACCCCTCTCTCCCTGTCAAGCTCTCCCCTCCCCTTCCGGCACACACCCTGTCCCCCGGCACCCCCTCTCTCCCTGTCTCACCGGCACCCCCATCTCCCCTTCCCTAGTTCCCTGTCAAGCTCTCCCCTCCCCTTCCGGCACACACACACCATGTCCCACCGGCACCCCCTCTCTCCCTATCAAGCTCTCCCCTCCCCTTCTGGCACGCACACACCCTGTCCCACTGGCACCCCTCTCTCCCTGTCCCACCGGCACCCCCATCTCCCCTTCCCTAGTTCCTGTCAAGCTCTCCCCTCCCCTTCCGCCACACACAATACCCTGTCCCACCAGCACTCCCTCTCTCTCTGTCCCACCGACACCCCTCTCTCTCTCTGCCTCTCTCTCTCAGTCTCTCTCTCATGGTCACTCCCCTCTCTCTCTCAGTCTCTCTCTCACGGTCGCTCCCCTCTCTCTCTCAGTCTCTCTCTCTCTCACACACGACACTGTCACACAGAGTGTGTGTGACAGTGTCCCGCCCCCCCCCCCCTCTCCTCTCTCTCTCTCTCACAGTCACACATACACACACAGTCCCGTCCCCCCCCCCCTCTGCCTCTCTCTTTCTCACGGTCACCCCCTTCTCCTCTCTATCTCACACACACTGTCACAGAGTGACAGTCCACGACTCCCACCGGCCACCGGCACCCCCTCCTCTCTCTCTCACGGTCACACACACACACACAGTCCCCCCCCTCTCTCTCTATCTCACACACATTGTCACAGAGTTAATATAGAATGTCACTCTTGAAATAACCTAGACTAGACGTTATCTTTAGCGCCTAGGCGCCGCTTAGGCGGGCGCCTAAGCGCTTAGGCACACAATGAGCCCAAAAACGTCTTGGTCGCTTTGTCGCCTTGACAACTATGAAGTCGGGGAAATGTATTTCTCACGAAGCTTGACTTTCATGTCTTCCCATGACGCAATAGGCTCAAACCCACGCTGCTCAAGAAGAGTTGCGACATTCAGCCAATAGGTCTGAGCCTGGCCAATCAACTTCGGAATGGCAAAGCTTGCACGCCAGGCATCAGACATCCTCATCCAATCAAAATAACGATTCATACTGGCCTCCTAATCGAGATAAACCCTCGGATCCAAAGACCCATCGAAGGTGGGAGCGTCAACACGAACAATTTGTCGGTTATCTTGATCCTCCTGAGGACGATGGGGCGTCCATTCATCAAAATCCTCACGGTCCTCCCGACACCTAAATCTTCTCTAACTAAACGCAGGATCACCTCGACCCCTTGGACGTTGGATAGGGCTACCAACCGGTCGTAGTCGGAATCGGAAATGGCACTTTCCGCATCCATTTCCTATAAGAAAATCGGAAACAGGTCGGAAACGGAAAGTAATCAGAAACATTTGGTACGATCAAATGGTAGATATATGTACCATTAGGAGTAATGGTAAAAGAGATGTCTTTGATAATAATAGGTATAATAAATGCTACGAGAGAGACAAGTTAATTAGATTCTATTTACAAATTAAGGAGAAGCTAAAAATTTAGTCTAAAGTTTTTTAATATTAAGAAATAAGATTTTTAAAATATATTTTGTAAATAAAATAAAAATTATATCTTATCGGAAACGAAAAAATGGAAAATAATCGAAAACGGAAGAACGGATACAGAAAGGTCGAAAACGGGTCGGAAAGTCGGAAAGCGGATATCCATTGGCAGCCCTAACATTGAGCCCTACCTTGATCCATCACCCAATCAGCTCAGCAGTTGCGATCAACTCGTTCATCTCGACCCAATGGGTAGAGGCGATGGCGATGTTCCCCATCCCACTCACAATCTAAGTGCCTATCAAATCTACCATGGGTGCGAACAGAGGTCTATAAACACCCTCAACCTCACCAAAGGAATCATATTCAAGACCGTCCTCTTGCCGATCAACAATGTGGTCCGTCCTAGGGTGGTCCCCAAGGGCAAGAGGTTGAATAGGGACCGGGGGGGCGGTGGGGCGGGTGGTCCCTCCAAGACAGCTAGACGGTTAGCCATCCTCTAGACCGTACAGTCCGACTCAGTGAACCTCTCCTCTACCCAACACTCCATCTGATCCATACAGAGCAAGAGCTAGTTGAGCCTCTCCAACACCTCGGGCATCGCATGAGCATCTGCCCGAGACTCCGACATTGGTGTCGAGATGTGGTACTCAGCACTGCTACGAGTGGGCATGCGAACAAGACTCCAAACTATGACATGACACAACTCAATGCAATGGCCCACTAATACATGACAGTATGTGCAAACTGATGCAAGATGGGACGGACTCAATGACTCTAACAAGTAAGCACAGAATCAAAATCAGCAAATGAGCAACTACTGCAATGTGATTTAGCATGCACAAGAATCTCATGAAAGTGAATACATTAAAATAACTAGAAACACAGCTCTAAAGAGTCATCCCTTGCAGCGATGAAACGAAATAGATCGATTGTAGTGAGAAGTACCACTAGTCTAGGGCAGCAATATAACATTCAATTTCTCAAATCACGGCCACGAAAAGGATCTCACAACTCTCAAACAGCAGTGATTATCAATGATTCAGCAACAGGCTAAGTGGTCCTAAACTCTCAAAAGCACGGGAGCAAATTTAACCATATACCAGAAAGTAAGAATGGGACAAAGTCGATAGCAGTTACTAACCCGCTGAAGAGCGGGGATCCGCACTGGAGACATTGGGTGGCGAAGTGGGAGGGCGTTCTCTGGCGTCCTTCGGTGTCAACGTCAAGGCGGCGAACCTGGCGGCCATCGGCTCCCAGCTACGTCCACGTTGGGGCGAAATAGCAGGCTATCTTGGGCACCGACGTGGCAGGGTCCGTGGGCGTGGAGGCTGGCCAAACTCATACGGGAACACCGGTGCATACAGGTACACGGGGAGTGCGTCGTCGTCGACTCCGGTCTCGTGCAGGTTCATCTGGGAACCGGCCGGGATCGTAGGGCCCCAGGTGATTAGGGTCCGTCAAGACGACCGCAACGACGCGAACGGCACGCCAATCAGAGCTCAGAGAAACCTCCATGCTGGCGGTGAGATAAGGGCTCCTGGCGCACCGTCGGCACTGTTGCCGACCGGTTACTGTAGCGGGCCGGGTTGAACCGCCTGACCCGGTTCGCTGGCCGACCTTCTTCTCTACCCCTCCTCTTCCTAGCATCGTGCAGAGAGAAGACAAAGGAAGGAGGGGAAAGGGAAGACCGCAAGCAATAGCGGCTGCGGGCGATGGCGGCTGTTGGCGAAGCCGGCGGCGGACGGCGGCTCCAACATTCTTCCCCCTCTTTTCTTCTGCTTCTACTTATGTACGGGAGAGAGAGAGTGGAGAGTAGAGCTGCTAATGGATATCCGCTTTCCGACTTTCCAATCCGTTTTCGACCTTTCTTTATCCGTTTTTTCGTTTTTTGATTACTTTCCATTTTTTCGTTTTCGTTTCCGATAATATATAATTTTTATTTTATTTACAAAATATATACTCTTAAAATCTTATTTCTTAATATTAAAAAACTCTAGACTAAGGTTTTAGCTTCTCCTTAATTTGTAAATAGAATCTAAATAACTTGTCTCTCTCGTAACATTTATTATGTCTATTATTATCAAAGACATCCCTTTTACCACTACTCTTAATGCTACATACATCTACCATTTGATCGTATCAAATATTTCTGATTACTTTCCGTTTCCGATCCGTTTTCAATTTTCTTATAGAAAATGAATGCAGAAAGTGTCATTTTCGACTCCGACCTATTGGCAACCCTAGTGGAGAGAGAGAGAGAGCTTCGGAGGCCGGGAGACGGGGGGGTTTCGCGCCGAAGAGAGACGGGGTCTAGGGGGAAGGGCTCTCGCGTGGAGTAGAGAGGGGCAGTGGGGAGCTCGGCGCGACGGGGGAAGAAGGGGGGTGTCTCTGCGCAGGGAGGGGGTTCGTGAGAGAGAGAGAGCCGCGAGAGCGAGAGAGGGAGGGAGGGGGTTCTGCACAAAAAAGGAGAGATCACAGAGCACTGATACCAGATGATGGGGGATGAAGGGGAGGGAGAAAGGGGAGGAAGGAGACGATGCCCTATGGGCAGGAAACGGAGGGGGAAGAGAGAGAGAGGGCAAGAAACTTGAGGTGCAAGTTTGCAAATTTTCAATTCACGTTCATCATCCCCCCTCCTCATGCGAGGTACAAGACATATAAATAGGAAAGTGACTTACATAATTACCAAAATGCCATTTTTCTAAAATATGCCTAAAAATAACCAAAAATGCATAAAATAAGGAAACATCATATGGGCCCTAAATGGGCTACACAAAATATCCTGGCCCTAAAAAAAATGTGTTGGGATCTCAAAAGTCCAGAAGAGCGTCGCCCAACTAAAAAGACGTCGACTCTGAAACTTGGCGACGTCAGTACACGTGTTGGATCAAACCGGACGTGTGAACGAGTGTCCACACCACATAGTCAAAATGAGCCCTTGTACGGTCATATGACAAGTTATGCTTCTGAAACCACGAGGCTAAACAAGTACAAAGGCAACAAGCAAGCATGGCTCTGATATCATGTTATTGAACTGAGCAACAACTCCTCAATGTACAAGATGAAGAGGAACAAAAATACCATAGACACAGTTGTTGGGAATATGTCTCAATTTATGTCGGGGGTATTCGTGGGATTTCCAATGTAAATAGGAAAACCCTAGAGCTGATGGGCTCCTCTATAAATAGTCATGTTGTACTCCTCTAGAGAGAGTCTTGAAGCACAATGTAGAAGAGAGCCGAGTTGGTAGGGGAGGTGCCTCCGATATCTCCAGAGCAAGGTTTGCTATATCGGATCTCGGCTTCGTCTCGAGAGGGTCAAAGAAAAGAGATCTCGAAGAGATCTCGGCAAGATCTTGGGAGATCAGGATAACATAAAAGTGTGGATCGCATAGGTACATAGATAATTACATATATTCTCAAGTCTCAACCATGGATGACATAGGTTCACATATATCATACAACAAGAGTGTGGGAATTGGGATTCGAGATGTGCATTTTCATTTTTTTTCTCCGTAGAATTTTACTTTAAGCATAAAAACATTTAATTTATGACATGGGAACCATGTCAAAATATCTTATTTATCTGAATATCATAGTGGACTATGACTAAGACTTAGTTGCTGTCAGTAGGAGAGTGGCTCCTTGGAGAAGTCATATACACGTTTGACTTTTTTCACCGGACTTTCGATTTTTAGTGTTTTATTAGTTTATTTGAATTATGAAATTTTTAGATAGGTCAAATTATGAGGGATTAGAAAGACGTTATTTTGATTGAATCATCAAAATCGTGATTTTCTTCTTAGATGAGAGAGTTGACTTTTTATTGGTAAGAGATATGATTTTTTTTATATTTTTTGTGGATTTAAATGGAGGGTACTTTCTTATTTACATGTAATATCTTAAGTAAACTAATATCACGTAAATATATGTCTCTCTTGTGATGTGTGTGCTTGATGTGCGTGCGAACGTCATCCGTGAGGTCCGTCGATCCTAACAAGTGCTATTAGAACTATGGTTGTCGCGAAGCGATGTTTGCGGCGTCAACATCACAAAGGTCCGCAGCGGGCGGTGGTCCTCACCCGGAAGAGGCCGGCGGCAGGGAGGCTCGTCAGTGACGGCGGGGACAGCACTTGGCTGCAGGCATGGCAGAGGCTTGCAGCGGGTGCACAACAGGCAGATAGGTGGCAGCGTCTGTCAACAGCGGCAAGAAGCGCCAGATGGCGCTTGAACGACAGCAGAAGCAGGGCTGCTGGTGTACCCGGGCGGTCTGTGGCAGCGTGCACACAGTGGTGCTGCACAGGAGGCCAGTGCAGACCAACGGAGGCAGAGGTGGTCGTTGGCAGGGAGGCCGGCAGCAGCGGCTGGGCGATGGCCTGGCAAGGGGCTGGTCGCGGCAGTGCTGTTCGATGAGCAAGGGTGGGCAGCCGGCAATGCACGGTGTGCAGGTCCGGGGGAGTAGGCATGGGCGGCTCCTAGAAGGCTGCAGTGGCGCGGGACAGCAGGGCTACGGACAGTGGCCGCGGCTGTGGCTGAGCAGTGGACTGGCAGAATCTGTAAATCAGCCAACCGACAGGGACGAACCGGTCGACCGATTATGGGTCACTTTTGGAGGTGTCAGTTCTGTAAAATTCAGTCAACTGACTGGCTTGAACTGGTCGACCAGTTCTGGGTCACTTTTGGAGGTGTTAGTTCTGTAAAATTCAGTCAATTTTGGCTTGAACCAGTCAACCGACTGGCTTGAAATGATCGACCGATTCTGGGCCAACTGCAAAAAGGAGTGATTCTGTGAAAATCAATCGACCGATTCCGTCACACCCAGCCTGACTGTTTTCTAGCTTAAATCTCCGAAACAGCTCTTTGATCAAGTTACCCAGAGCAAGGTGGAGCTTTACTCCTAAGGGACTCAGCAGAAAGTGCACGAGACAAGGTGGATTTGTGCTTCTAAAGGACTTAGCGTGGTGGTCATACAGCAAGGTGGAGTTGAGCAAGATGTTCAGGCTTAGGTGAAATCTCAAAAGGTTCTCGGCAGATTGTGCACAAGTTAAGGTGGAGTGGTGCATGTTGAGGAGGCACTGCATCCAAACGTGGAGGTGACTTCATGAAAAGTGACCAGGATCATGCAGGTGTTCTCCTAAGGTCTTGACATGGTGATGATTGAGAAAGCTAGCACTGCTTTGACGTGGCGAGACAGCATTCATGGTGGCTCTCTATATCCATGATGCCGTTGTCACGGGCTTCGTCATGCAGGTGGAGGTGTGCCCTTTGTGTTGGGTGGCACGGTTCAATACAGATGTTCTCACGGTTGAGGTTGAGCATGGTACCTGGTTCGAGGTACGGGTTCTGCATCAGGTTCGAGATGCAGTTAGCCATCTTCAGATGAGTGGATGCATTGCTGACTATGGAAGAGCAAAGCAACATCAGCTGGTTGATCTTCAAGTGGCTCAGAAAATCGAGCCAAGGTGGAGATTGTTGGGAATATGTCTCGATTTATGTCGGGGGTATTTGTCGGATTTCCAATGTAAAGAGGAAAATCCTAGAGCTGATGGGCTCCTTTATAAATAGTCATGTTGTGCTCTTCTGGAGAGAGGCTTGGAGCACAATGTAGAAGAGGGAAGCGAGTTGGTGAGGAGAGGTGACTCTGGCGTCTCCAAAGTTCCTTGTATCTTTTCACCATAGTGAATCTCTCTCTGTGTTTTGGCCCCCCGGATGTAGGAAGACACATTGCCTCTCCAAACCATGTAAATCTTTGTCTCTCTCTTGTGATGTTGTGCTTAATGTGTGTGTGAATGTCATCCGTGAGGTCCGTCGATCCTAACAACAGCTGTGTGGCTGCATGACTACAGAAACCTAGCATGGGACTAAAACGCTTTTGCCAACACTCAACTATACTCTGCAGCCATCTCCTTTAACAAGCCAAAATTTGGTTGATGTCGTCCAATTGTCGCACATAGAATTATCACCTTTGCACTGAAAGGACACGATAAGGCTGTCTAGTTTACAAGCAAAGACCAACAGGGGCAAAAGCAGAAGGCCCCTCCACAGTACCACTCAAACTTAACACGCATAAGCCAACAAGACCAATAGGGGCAAAAACCTTCCGCCCCTCCACTGTACCACTCCAACTTAACAGGCATAAACAGTAAAAGAGACGTAAGATTATCTCCTCTCAACCTTACAGTAATCTGAAAAGATCTAAATGAACCATTGACCAAAATAGGGAACCTGGTTATGATTAATGATCCTACGTGAAGGCAAAGCATAACCACCCCCTGGTAGCAATGAGACATAGCCAATCCACTGGCCATACATGTTCCCTATAACCAGTTTACAGACATGACTAAGGATGAGTACAGTGATAAAGTGTATACAAGTGCCCAGAATTTCCACAAAAGAACCATCAGCCTTCAGAAATGATCAACGCTGTCTGGATCCAGTTTACTAACAAAGATAGTGATCTTCCACCTGTGAACTGTACTGTGCATTCAAAAGCATCCCATAGGTTATCACTGTCGTGCTTGCAGTGCAGTGGTACTGTTTTCCTTTTCCCTTTTCAGGGAAGTGGGATTGACCAAGTCTAGAAGACCGTAAGGTCTAGGCAAATACCCAACCACCAAAGCAAGTGCACTAGTGGAACCACCTTTTAAAAAAAAAAAGAAAAGGAAAAAAATCTTGGAGTACTCAAAATAATCACAGTACTTGGAAAAAGACCAATAATAGGAAAAAAAAATTGAGTGATTAACATCCTTTCAATATCTGACTAGGAACTGAAATGGTGATCTCATATCATCAAACAGATCTTCTCCGGCAACCAAACAATGACATTCAGAAATGCACTAAGTACCTGCATGATCATCAAATGTCTCAAACATAGTCTTGGGTTTGTTCCCTAGACATATGGGCTTGAAACGCATATGGTACCTAAATGAATGTAGCACAGAGCCTAAAACAAAGTAAGCATGGGCAAATCCCATGCACATCCAAACTTATCTGACCTCTTCAGAAATGGGGAAATAGGGTTCCATGTTGCTAAGAAAATCTACTTAGAAAAGACATCCTCTCGTTTGTATCCTCAAACAGATGAGCACCCTTTTCTACATCTCTGAACCCAGGTCCTTCCCCTTCCATCTCAAGAATAAGTTACTTCACCTTATATGAAAACCCAAATGACCATGTTGTTTGCCAGCATTGCCAAATTCAACAGTTACTTTTAGGTCATGTGGTGAATTGCAAAACAAATGAATTGACAGATGAAAGATGCAGAGAAATTTTGGGTGTGGTGAGGGTATGGTTTAGGTAAATGAGAATTGTTCTAACTTTTACCTGCTGGGCAATCCAAGTAATAACATAACCATTCAATAAGACAACAAACATGAAGGGAATAAGGAAGCAGCACCACAATTAAGACTTTGGTTTGAACAAAAGCAGGTGGAAGACTAATTATATCTCCACATAACATCTAAAAAAGAACACAATGGGAGATCAGCAGCTCATTTGATCATAAACTTCGCTAAAAATTCCTAAAATACCTATATAACTGGAAAGGAAGTCTTAAATTGTTTGGCACAAAAATTTAAAAAAAACAACATTACTTCTTCTAGTGAGACCAATAAAACCAAGTATAACTAAATAACATGAGTTTTATAGACATTCACACTTTCTAAAATGTACAAAATGCAGGAAAGTATAGCCAACCAGAGCCAGATTATCATGGACACACACTTCAGCTGCTACAAAAGTCAAAACTTTGTGCAAACTGGGTAGAAAAACAAAGACCCAAATCTATTACCCCTCTCGTGCAGTTTCATAAGAAAGAGTGGAATGTTCCATAGAACGTGCTATAACTAGATTAAGTCAAATGTCAAGCATGACAACAAGAATTCAAGTCTATGATCTTTTGGCACGTATTAAATGAGAATAAGAACCTTGTTTGGATCAACAGCGTCAAGGTAAAGCAGCTGCGCAACAATGATGTTAGCCATGTCATCATCAACAGCCCCACCACATCGGATTATCCTCTGGGAACCAGAAACCCACATTAGAAATATATCGTGATTTAATCATTATCACTGCTAGAGAAGAGGCAACGAGCTTGAACTATGGCAAATGGAATACAAGAGAACCAACACTCTAAAACCCTAATCCCTTTCATCCATCAAAACCGTCCAAAATGAAAAAAACAAAAGATGCCTTGGGTTTCCTCACATGCTGAAAGAGCTGGCTGATGACGCTTTGGAATCTCTCCTGCACCATGGGCGGCGGCCCCTGGCCACCTTGGGCCTCCACAGGGAAATAAGGAGAGGATTGCAGCTGCAAATCGTCCCTATTTCGAGGCAAGAAGATGAAAGCCAGATCTTATCAAAAGAGATACCACCAAAAAGTGGAATAGCGAGCCACGCAGAACTATATGGGGAGAAGGACGGGAAATTATACCTGATGGACCAAATTCCCTTGCGGGAGCTCCGCTCGGGGCCCCAGTACCCATCGGCGTACACGGCCCTGGGGGAGACCCAGCTCCGCGGTCTCAATGTACACTTCCTGGAATACCTCAAGATTTACAACACAAAATCCTCCAAGAAGAGCAAGAAAACAAGCAAGCATACAAGGCGGCGTGCCGCGCACCTGGAAGAAGAGGAACTTTTCGAGAACGACAACTGGATTTTACTTGGAAAGGTCCGTCCGGCGACGGTGAGGGCTCTGGTCGCCGGAGAGGCAGCGGGCGACGCCGCGCAGCTGGTGGCCAAGGAATTTGCCATCTCTTCACTGGGCTCTCCCCGCTCTCTCTAGTTGCTGCTCCTACAAACTCTACTACTGGCCTCCGCGGGTGCCGCCCGTCTCTACAAAGAAGGGTTCTTTGGCCTCCTTGCTTCTGCTTCCTCGCGCTGTTCTCCGCCTTATCTGGAGGGCGGGCGGAGGACGGGAAGGTGCCTCGAGTGGGCAGCAGCGGTCGCTTCCTGCAGACGGAGATGAACTCTTCCGCCCCCTGAAAGATGTGATTTTTTCTCCCTATCTTTTTCAATTTTTCACTGGATAAATATTATTACATGAGCATTCTTATATTTTGAAATGTTAAGAGAATTCTTTCATCCACCTAAAATAATTTAATATATTATGACGCATTATTTTTATTTTTATGAGTCTAATCTAAACTCTTATAAATCTAATTTAAAACTTTACGAATCTACTTATAATTAACATAGAAGCATACTCTTACACTAAATATTTTTATTTTCACTATGTCTGACCCCCAAGTTAGAATGTGAAGTTTTCTTGGGTTCATGCATGTATTTTTTAAAATATTATGAAAATAAAACTGCCATGAATAATAGTTTCTACTAATCTGAATTGTCTTGGTTTCAAAGATGTATTTATAAGGATATTTTGTGATAAATTAGTTTTTACCGGTTAAAATTTCTTGATATAAAAGTGGTATTTTGAGTTTTTAGATTCCAACACAAGTGTATAATGAATGCTATGTATGTAACATGTATTCTTCCTAAACGCTTGTCAAAAAAAAAATCTTCCTAAACAATGTAAAAAGGATCCAAGGCATGGTTTCTTTTGTACTCGATCAAAATGGTCTGTTTGGCTGGGTGTAGAACCCATGTAAGAAAGTATTTTCAAAGAAAATTTTATAAAATATCTTATTTGATATCCTGAAAAAGTTAATCAAGAAAAATATTATATCTAACATTTTTGAATTTTGACATCCCCGGTAAAACTTCAAAAGCCATTTTCCCCCATTCTTCTCGTGTAGGGTTTCACCATCTCGAAGCCCAAGTGCAAACTCGCCTCCCCCCTTCGACAACATCGCGCTTGCCTTCCCCTTGTCCTAGCAAGGCTTCATTCCGCCCTTCGACATCGTCGGGCTCGCCTCTCCCTTGCGCTTCCCGTTTCGATCTGTAGTACATGGGTGGTGTTGGTAGTGGAGAGTGGTGGAGTAGGGAGGGACCGGGGGCGGAGGAGAAGGCATGGCGGTGTACAAGGCGGAGGATGACTACAACTATCTATTCAAGGTGGTGTTGATCGAGGATTCCGACATAGGCAAGTCGAACCTACTCTCTAGGTTCACCAAGAACGAGTTCAATCTTGAGTCTAAGTCCACCATCAGGGTGGAGTTTGCCACTCGTAGCCTCAGCATTGATAGTAAGATCACTTGCCTTGATATGTTAACTTTCATGCTGTGAGTTCAATCTCGAGTCCAAGTCCACCATCGATGGAAAATTATACATGTGAAATTGCCTTGCTTGGACTCGTTGTTTTTCCATCACTTGCCCTGATATGTTAACTTCTATTTTCTATATGTCATGAGTCTATACTTTCTATGTTATCTTAATTGCTATACTACTTACATGCATGTTTATGAAAGTTCTCAAGTTACGTCACTTACACACATGCATGTTAGGCACACCCTTCTTGACAGATCAGAACCTCTCTGTTGAACATTCCGTATTGGCAAATTATGGACCTTTTTGTTAAGACCTCCACAAGTCTCCATAGTCTATGGATTCCCTTATAGAGACTGAGCTGGTTGAACCCATGAAGTTTTCTGGAGATAGAGAACACTATGTTTCGTGTAAGATTTGATATATGTCGTAACACATGTCAATGTTGACTCTTTTATCTCCATATCTACGTATTTTGGTGATAGCAAAATTCAAAATTATATTTCTTTAATCATCACTATACCTTTCATACTTATTGTTTCATATCTATTTTATTCTGAATGAATCTTGATGATACTTTGCTTTGATATGATTAACATATTCTTGTTCAATTAAGTCGGTCAACAAGATAAATAAGTCTTTTATGACTCCAAAGATCATCGTTGTAAGTATTCCAAGAAACTCAATTTAATTCCTCAGTATTCTCTTTGTGGAAATCTTCTAAGTCCACATCGACTAGAATGTTTGTATCTTGAGCAGTCGAAATCCCACTTCATCATATGCGAAGCTCACTTCGTCATATTCGAAGTCCCACTTTGAATTATTGCGTGTATTTTGATCCAATCGAAGCACCATCCGAAGTTTCAATTCGTCGATATATGAAGTACCATCCGAAGTTTCATTTCATTAATATATGAAGTTTCACTTCCATTGACTGCATGTACTTTGTCCAGTCGAAGTAGCACTTCATCACATCCGAAGTTTCTATTTGTCTTATACAAAGTTCCACTTCGACTGTTAGTGTTATTTTTGTGGACCAACCGAAGTCCCACTTCAACTGACTATCTGATATTCTTAGCAGTTGAAGTTCATATCTTGATCAATCAAAGTTTCATATCGATTGATGTTGTTTCATATTGATTGTCATTTTCCTTCCGATTGATATTAAAGTATTTCGATTGATGTTATATATGTTATATCCTATCGATTGATGAACAAGTAACATGTATCCTATCGATTGGTGATACAATGTTCCGATTGGTATTATAAATATTATAAGTTGTAGTTCCACTTTGCCTGACAACATTATATTATTGATCAGTCGAAGTTCCATATCGATTGGTGAACAACTGACTTGTTTCTATCAATTACTATTATTCTTCTTCTGATTGTTAAACATAATATTAAAATACATCGATTGGTATTATAAAGCTTTTAGTATTCATATTTCACCATCGATTGATTATCGGTCATGTTTATGGACTACCAACTATTATGTAAGACCATTCCAATTAACTTATACATCTTATCAATTGGTCTTTGTAATTATAATATCGTTTGCCTTAGTCTAATATTCATATAATAGCCCACTTTGGGGAAGGGTTAGTCTATTTAGGGGTTAGCTAATGAGGGGTAGGCTATCTCAAAAGTTAACCCATTTTACTTTGAAAATAAAAATTGGGTTAAGTAGATAATCCCTTCTCTTCAAATTTAATTATCTTTAAAAAAATAAAGAACTTGCACATTTTAAGAAGTATATAGTAGAATAGCATTAAAATCATCATCATCAGAGCCTTATCTCATTATTTGGGGTCGGCTACATGAATTCTTTTCCATCAAAAACTTCTATCAAGTGCTATAGTCGTGTTTAAACTCAAGAAGTCCAAGTCTTTTCTAATAACATCCCACTATCTCATTTTAGGCCTTCCCATAGCTCTTTCACTAGTATCCACTAAGATTTTGTCACATCTTTTAACTGGCGCCGAGTTAAGGCAACGATGCACATATCCAAACCACCTAAGTCTATTTTCTCTCATTTTTCTATCAATTGGAGCTATCCTCAAATCCTCACAGAAGCGCTCATTCATAATCTTATCTTTCTTAGTCTTACCACACATCCATCTCAGCATCCTCATCTCCGCCACACACATTTTGTTAATGTATTCCTTTCGCACTACCCAACACTCAGTACCATATAATAAAGTAGATTTCACTACCGTTCTATAAAACTTTCATTTATGTTTCACTGGTATACGAAGATCGCAGAGGACCCCTAATACACTTCTCCATTTTTGCCAACCTGCCTTAATCATGTGTGCCACATCATCATAAATCTCCCCATTCTCTTGGATGATAGGTCCTAAGTATCAAAAGCTACTACTCTTAGGAATGTCTTGTCCATCAATTTGAACCATAACTTCTTGTAACACCTGTAGACATGCGAATTCGACTCCACTGCGGGTAAATTTCATGTTGCGCCATAATGCCACAAATGACCCTCATATTGCCTTGCAAGATTATTTTTCCAATATTTCTGGATCTCACCCTTCCTTCCCAGTGCTTCCCCTTCACTTCCAAGGCTGGCCGGAGGTCGTGGGCTTTCATTTCTTGTCACAACAGGTTTTCGGGGCGTGTTCATGTAGTCGCGACGGGCCTGCGGGACGCGTTAGTGAAGGTAGCTAAAATGCGTCCAGCAAGGCGGCCACGATTCCATTATCGCGTCGGGCATCTTGGGCGCGACAAGGCCAAGGGGTGCTTATCACGGCGGCCCTCCGCGATGCGACAAGGAATTTATCTATTTTATTTATGAAAATGCCCAATGCCATTTCATGAACACGTCCGCTGTGAGCGCCGCGATTCCAATGTCGGTTTTGGCAGATTTTTATAAATAAAATTTATAAATACCTTATCACGTCCTGCCGTCCCGATGCATTTCAAATCAGAGACGTGTCAGATCGTGCCGATGCGATTAGGCCATAGGCCCCAAAAGTCATCGCCCTCAAGCGCCGGACCCTGGAATCACGCGAAATCTCTGAATCGCGTCCGACCAAGCCGACGCGATTAGGTCCTAGGCCTGACACGCCAGACCCCGGAAGTCGTCGCATTTATGGCCCTCGTACCCAAAACGAAGTCGTGGTGGGGTAGGCCGACGTGTTTCAATAACGCGGCGGTCATCCCCGACGTGATTCTGAAGGTGGCCGCAGGCCGCAATCATCGCGCTTTATGTCAAATCAAGCGGCAAATGCGGTGCTTCCTAATCGTGACAGCCATTTCGGACACGTTTCTTATCGCGGCATGCCGGTCGGACGCGATTCACTCTTCTTTTCGCGGCGGCTGTTCTCGACGCGATTCAAGACCTTTGCCTCTATAAATAGACCCCCGAGGGTCATTTGTAGAGAAGGGGTCGACTCACTGCTGCGAAGCCTTGCCGAATTCTCGTATCGACCCCGGCACAGGGAGACCTTCTACGCCAAGCTATGTTCCCGTTCCTCGAAGTTCGGAGCCGGCATCCCCGTCGTCTTCCTCCACGTGCACCAGAGCGGAGCGAGGCGGAAGCATCTTCACTGGCAGCACCACCGCGCCATCTACCGTTTGGAGAAGTACCCCCTCCCCTTTCTCCCTTTTAATTTACATTTCATCTCATCCAGGCCCCACGTAGCTCTTTTCATGTACCTCCTTCGGGCCCCACGCGGCCCCTATACTCCTTTTTCATACACACACACACCTACATTTTTAGGGGTTTAAAAGCCACCACATGGTAAGTCATTCCATATGCCCTTCATTTCATTTATTCTTTATTTTTAGAATTGTATACTGCACGCGTGGCTAATCCTATTTTCTCTTCTTTTTCTTTTTTTTTCTTTGTCAGGGTAATCATCAACGGAAAGCGCCCTCTACCACGGCCGGCCGTGCTCATAGAGGAAGAGGAACCCACATCCCCTGCGCAACCTCCCCATACTCCAAAAGGTAACATCCGCGATCACTTCTTCCACCCACACCCCTCCGCTCGTGCATTCTCCATTCGGCACCCTCGCGTGTCTGGCGATCACGATCCATTTCTCACCCCATATCCTCCTCTTTGTGGACTGTTCTTCCGTCTCCCCTATAAAAAGGGAACGGGAAAACATAATCTACAACACCCTCTTATTATTATAATTACAATGCATAACATCTTATTTACTCTTACTAACTCTGCCATTGCTAGTCCCAAGCCCGGGCGAGAAAGGAGGAGGGTTTGCGTTAGGTTGACAGCCAGTAATAAAAATAATGTCAAATCCTTACATGAATTCTGATCTAAGTGGAATAGTATTAAGATAATAAATAAAAATTTTGAAGAAAAAACATAACTTGCCCTGGGTTAACCCCCTCTACCCCATCTCCTGGGGTGGGTTAGACTTACCTCGGGGCAAAGGGGGGTAAGGGGGGTTGCCTCGGGTTAGGCAACTCCTCCTCCCCAAATTGGGGCAGAGAGTTACCCCGGGGGTACCCCTCCTCTACCCCCCTTTACCCCCTCAATCAAAGAAAGTCTTGACCGCCCCAATTGTTTAGTAAATATCCTTTGGTACCCAAAACTACTTCAATTCAAATTTGGTTTCATGCTTTGACGAAAGATCTCACGCACATCTCTACAGTAAATGGTTAGTAAACCTTTTAGACCCAGGTTGTATGACCATGTTACTGACAGTCTTTCTTTCTTATCAGACAAAAAGGGAGCTACCTTGAATAGAAAACTGTCAGTAGAATTTCTGGACTTCTGCAGCAGAGGTATGGGGTTTGACTGACACATGATATCTCACCTAACGTCTTCCTCTCTGTGCATTAAATGCTCATAGGTACACAACACATATGCAAACTCAACAAAGTTGGAAACATGCAAGCTATAGGACTCAAATATTTTCAATGAATAGATAGCTTACAAGAATCTCTATTGAAAATCCAATGGTTACTAAAGATGATTCTAACGTCTGGCTTACACAGAGGTAACAGGAAGATCTATTGTGTAATAGATAGAAGAGTAGAAGAGAAGGAGAAAAAGATGGAGCTCAAGACTCAACGACTATCTTCTGCCAAGAGTCTATAAAAGAAGAGAAGGATGTAGTCACAAGAAGAGAGATATCCATCCAACAAAAGCATCCAAAGTTTAGATCACACCAATGCCCACATCCTTCCTGAACCAGAAGAGAAAGTAAGAGTTGTCGAAGCCATCTATTTTTAGCTTTCTTCTTCCTCTGTGTGTGTGTGTGTGTGTATGTGTGTGTGTTGCTTTCTGATCATTTGTCTAAAAGAGAGAGTGAGTTGTTTGCGTCTGAGAGAAGTATTCATTGCTCATCTTTACTCTCTTAGGCGCTGCCTCAGATCAAGTCTTGTTTTCAGTTAGCTTGGTATAGGGACCTTAGCATTTTTTTGAGATATATGTTGTGCCTCTTCATTTGAAGAGAAGACTTAATGAACAAGCGTTCCCCTTGTGGTGAAGGGAAGACCAACGAGGAGCTAGGTGTATTTCCCCATGTGGAGAAGGGAAGACCAGCGGGTATGCTGGGTGTTGTATGCCCCTTGTTTGAGAGAAGACCAAGGTGTGCTTGGTGGTTTAGTGAAATCTCAAGAGTTTGCTTGGGTATTGGATGCAGGACTTCCTTTTGGAAGGGCCGAACCAAGATAAATTTTCTTGTGT
The DNA here is from genome assembly GCA_014218235.1 of Colocasia esculenta. Lineage (NCBI taxonomy): Eukaryota > Viridiplantae > Streptophyta > Magnoliopsida > Alismatales > Araceae > Colocasia > Colocasia esculenta. The sequence goes on along the minus strand of CM024765.1, from coordinate 50,671,780 downwards.
TATGTGTGAGATTGTTTTTGACACGGTGGGTTCCCACAGGTCGGCTGGAGCCTCGACTTGGCCAACCTCTTTACACTCCTCGGGTTGACAACCTCAACTCGGCCAAGGATGAGGCTTACTCGACTCGGTCGTGACAGACGATGAGCTCGGTGTGTTCGTGGGATTCCCAAAAACGTGGCTCGCATAACGGCCGAAGAATTAATTGACGAGGTAATGATCGAGGATCGTGTGCCTGGTAATTGCAGCCATTAAGACCACGATCTAGACGATCTGGCATGGCGGTTACTACCATGATCTGATGACAATCACAGAGATCCACCGTGAGATTTGTGGGGTCGTTCAACTGTTTGATGGGTAACCAACTCTATAAAAGAGGCAGACACTCTTTAGATGTAGGTATGTAGTTCGACTCCTTAAGCTAGGCCATTCTGCTCAGCTAGCAACTGACTTGAGCATCGGTGTCTCCCCGCCGAGGCTTCTCGGTGGGCTTTGCAGGTTAGGTCAGGAGCTCGGAGCATGTGTCCCACGTTGGCTAAGCGAACCTCGGCAAGGTCGTTTCGACTCAGACACGTCAGCCAGGTCACCTCAGTGGTAATCTCGGCCTGAGTCGACCCTAGTTACAAACCGTAACATTTTGGCGCCGTCTGTGGGAACCGCTATAAAAAGTTAGTATGACTTCCCTTAATCTCTATCTCTCTATCTGTTGATCTCGGACCTTCCTCTTTGGGGGGGGGGGGGGGGGGGGGGGGGCTAGATGGTCGACGACTAGACACATTGGTGTCGGCAGCCTTGCCTTACGTAAGCTAGCGGTCATGGATCCAAAGTCGACAGTTGGTAAGCTCTCTCCAAATTGAGAAGGCTCGTACCATGTGGTCGAGGACCTCGGTCACAAGGCTTGGCAGTTATCGGACCTGAGTAGGTCGGCAATTCCAAGGACTTGGAATGTCGAGCACCTGCGAAGGCATTTTCTTTGAAATATCATTTCAAGGTTATTTACATTGTGTGAATTAACTATTGATGAAGTATTCAGAACCAACGAGTCGCTTTATAGCATCGTCGCCTATTGATATCATATTGGCATCGGTGGAGTCGGCCATGAGGTTGCTTCGGTACTCGGATGAAGTGTCGGCGAAGATAGCGCGAGGAGGTCACTTTGGCGATCTTGGTTGCCCCGATCCCCTTTTCTTTGGCGATCAAGCTATCCATTCTTGAGTATCTATGCAAAGGATATGAAAATCTTTGGAAGTCAGTAGCTCACAAGTGGAAGCAAAGGTATCTCATCTACTACCAAGCCAAAGATGCTGCTTACTCTCAAGGCTTGCATTGGAATATAACTGTTCATGAATTCCTCCACTTAGCTGCCAGTAAGAAGTTTGTCCCTCTCAAAGTTACCCTGCGCTCAAGAAACTACCATAAAAGGGTTAGCTGGTATCATCGTAGGCATATCAAATCTTATAGGAAGATCCCTTCTATAGGACCCTCCTACAATATAGATGCCAATAAGTTTGATAACTTTTTCCTAGACAATGAGAAGAAGCTATGGGCTCTTCTTCAACCTTTCCTGGCTAAAGTCCCTCCTTCTCTGTATCTACCTAGCTCTTTGTCTACATCTTGAATGTAATGTTCTTTTCAAGAAATCAATACAGATCTGATTCTCCACATTTTTTTTTATATATCACTGTATCTATCTCTCCTTTTGTCTCTTATCCTTTCTGTTAATGCCACAAGGGGGGAGAAAGAAAGTAAGAAACAAATATATAGACATATAGGACACAATTTTGAAAAAAATAAATTTGTTTTCACTGTCTATTTAAAAGTTTTTGTCATTAACAAAACGGGGGAGAATTGTTGAGCAACAATCCCTTAAAATATTATTAATCATATTAAGCATCATGTTTTTGCTATGACAAAAACTTTTAAGACTTTCTATATGACAAAACCTTTTAAAGATCTTCTATAATTAAGTTGATCAGAATATACCACAAAGTATTTTGTTATACAAAGGTATATTGTATAATACTTGTCAAAAATCAAATGATTTATCTCTAACGAAAAATTCTCTAAGTTCACAGCATATACAGTGTATTATACAGACTCCGACTTCGGACTCTGACTTCAGACTGCGACCTCTGACTCCGACTCCAGGAAAGTCGAAGTAGCTTTTCAATCGATGAATAACTGTAGAACTCCGACTCCATAAAAGTCGAAGTCTGGCATGACTTCGACTCCTCCAAAGTTGAAGTCTTTATATCGATTGCTTATCCATTGAGCCTTACTCCGACTCTTTGAAAGTCGAAAGCGGACTTACTTCGACTTCAGACAAGTCGAAGTCTATCTTCTTGTTTGCACTCTGACTCCCCAAATGTAGCACCCTTGATTTTTAAAACAGAAATAAAAATAAAATTTCTATTTTTATAAATAAGGAAAATAGAAATTATTGAACAAAAAAGGGAAATAAATATAATTAGAATGATTTAAATCAAAGCCCATTAGGCTAAATTAGTAATGGGATGTACTAATGGTCCTAACATGGTTTGTTGGACCCAAATAGGGATAGCCCATTATGAGAGGAGAAGTAATTAAGAGAAATTCGTATCTAATTAATTAATAAATTGAAAAGGGGTGAAATAAGTGTTAAATGGGTCATATATATCTAAAAGAGGAGTCCTAACCTTGCTATAACTCATTACCCACGAAATTAATCTCTTCCCCACCCAAAGAAAGAGATAATTGCTAGAAAGGAAGGTGATAAACATGGAAATTCGGAATTAATTGAAAGAAGGAGTTTTAGAAGGGGTAAAACTCTACTAGCAACCCAATACACCCCCAAGTTCTTCCCTACCACCCATAGTTCGTGGCTGGAGTCCTAGGAGACGAGGAGAAGGCTGGAGAACGAAGAGCAAGGAGAGGAGGAGGCTTGGAGCTTGGATTTTCTCTTCTTTTTCGTCATCAAACTAGAGCTTTCTTACTCCACAAAAAAGGTAGGCAATCTCTCAAGCAAAAATCGTGTGTAAAATTATCCTAGGTAGATTTCATGTACCTCTTCAAAAGCCCCCTAGTTTGGTTGCATTTCGCTCATCCATTTGAGCGAATTTAATTCGTGAAGCCCTGCTGTACCATGAACCCGAAATCTCATGTTTTCTCTAATCCCCCGCATGTACTTGTTCCCATGCCAAGATAAAATTCTCAGTTATACTACATCATACTAGCTTTCAAACGCCCCTAGTCTTGCTCTATTTTGACCTCCCATGAGGGAGAATTAAATCTTTGAATCTCTATTTGTTGCATGTACCTGACTCTTCAAGTTTACCTTTAAACTTCATATATACTTGATATCCTGCTACGAGAAAATTCTCTAAAATACTACATCGTGTTAGCTTTCGTAAGCCCCTAGTTTTGTAATTTTTCATCATGTATTCATCTCTAATTAATTCGTTTAACCCTAACTGTGCCTATTTAGGTCATCAAAATGTAACATGTTCAAAGCATGTCTAAATCTTGTTTAGTTTCAAATTAATCGTGCATGTTGATAGATCTATATGTCTACTTTTGTTTAAAACTAGTTTCATGCTTTTTGGATCATCGTGCGATTTTACATTGATTTTTCAAGAGTACTATATCACTCTTTGGAGGGAAGGACCAAATTCAGAACTGGGTCGGGCTACCTCTCTGAAGTCGCGACGGCGCGATACGTCGCGACCTCAGAGCAGTCGCGACTGGCCAGACCGTCGCGAGCTGAACGCGATGGCCTGCACCGTCGCGTTCCCAACCCCCGAACCGGGCCAGGCCAGGCCGGTTCGCCCGTCACGCCAGGCCGCCTCGTCGCGACCTGGACCGCGACGGGAACTCCCGTTGCGTTACCCGTTGACGCGCCCATGCGCCCTATCGTGACTTGATCGCGACGGGCACCCCCGTCGCCTTCTTGAAATTTCGGCCAGAACATGAAATTGCTCTCATGCCCTTGTCAATTAAGCTATATGACTCAAGTTTAACCCTAATCATGCACTATTTTAAACAGTAACAATTGATTATTTCTATTTGTTAATAATCGCATGAAATACATTATTTAAAAGTCAATTACACGACTTGTCATATCCTCAAGATTCCTTTACACTTACACACACATAACATTGTTAATTGCCATTTGACCCTGATAAATTATGCAATAATGTATTCGGTAAATTAGCGAAATAAATGACTAAATTATCATATTTTATTAAATACAATTGTCTTCATTTTATACGCGCATTTTAAATACTGTTATAATTTTCCCTCGGCCTTCGAGCACTCGAGGCACGACGGACCCATTTTCTATACACTTTCTCTTGACTTGGACCACCTCTCCATCGGGAATACTCTCGACTGGACCAGGGACTCCTTGTCAAGACCTCCGTAAGTCTTCTTGGCTTTGGCGCACGTCCTTAGTCAACGAGCTGGTTGTACCCTAAAACCTGTTACATCCTAGGGATCAGTGCAATCCATACCTTAGTGTTTTTCCTTCTTGTCTTGGGATCACACCGGACCACCTAACTCGTGTTCACGATACGGCTAAGTGGGCGGTTGTGTCTTCTGCCAGACTGCCGACCCGCAATGGTGTGCCGTGCAACCGTTACTATTGTGTGTTTACGTTGTTTTATGAAAATGTCCCTATCTCATCTGCTCTCTATATTCTCTTATCTGTTCATGTTCTCTCTACACTCTCATCTATCTCGTCTAGTACTCTCTTATTCATGGTACTCTATTGGCCATTCGTGTGATTGTCTAAGATAAAAGAAATGACTAATGCCAGCGCAATAGGGCCCGATCAGGTCCTGGGAGGAGTGCCCGAAAATTGCCAATGCCCATGGGAGTTAAAATGATCAAGGATGTGTTACGGAATGCATCCAGCGCCAGTTTACTATCTAGATTAATCTTGACAATCAAAGTACTATCTCTACAAGTGCAAGTGTGATCGTTACTAGTGCACCGTTGTGCAATTTACATGTTATAACGTTACATGGCCATTCTATTGTCGTTCTCGTTGTACTATTTTCCCTGTGCCAGTTACTATTGTTCTCTTGTTATCATGACATGCTCTACATGACTTTACTCTCTAGTTAGTCTGCCATTAAAACATTAACTATTTAAAACATGCTTGTGTTCATGAGATATTAAGTCCTACTGGGCGTTATTCGCTCATCCTGCGTATTTATTTAATGTGTTTCAAGTGAGTCAGATCATGACCACACTCACGAGGATGGGACCGATGAGGAGGCTCAGGAGTGACCATTCAGCAACCAGTGCTATCTAGTAGTAGTCTGTTAGCGTAGTATGAGTTAATGAGTCAGTTAGTCGTTATGTAATAGTTTGATTTTGAATAAAGAACTCTGGGCCCTAGTTTTGGCTCTGATACGTTGATGTATTATTTAGTTATGAAGATGATGAGTTATTAGTGAATGTAATGGAGATTGTTGGATTATTAATGAAATTGGAGTTTATTTGGTGTTATCCAATTGTGCAATGGTATTGTTATTTATTTTCTCACTATGTACTATTTAATAATTGTAATCCCGCTCCGATATTCCGCGTCGGGGCGTTACAGTTTTGTGGTATCAGAGTCTAGGTTATTCTTAAGTATAGGATGATCTAGGTTTGACTTGAGTTGACTTAGAGTCTAACTCCATACCTATGTGAGATGGGTAGAACCTTGGGTAATAAGATAAAATGGATACACACACGCACAAACTTAGTGCAAACTCAACGACTTACATTTAAATTCTCTTTTGAAGGAACTTAAACAATGGCAGCAGAGCGTGCTCAACTCCGTGACATGCAACACACAATTCAGCAGCTCACTCAAGCCTTATTTCAAGCCGCTAGAGCCAACAAAAATAATAACAACAACCGAGGAGCTGGTGATTTACATAGAAATTTCCGCAACCTGAATCTGCCTCGATTCAGTGGAACCACAGACCCTGATGAGGCCGAGAACTGGCCCAAGGAGATTGAGCATATCTTCCGCGTCATGGAATGCACGGATGGGGACAAGATACTGCTAGCTACGTTCCAGTTAGAACGGGACGCCCGTGCATGGTGGGAGTCCGTTGAGGCAACCAGAGAGGACGCGCAATTTACCTGGGAGGAGTTCAAAGAGCATTTCAACTCCAAGTACTTCTCAGAGAGGGTCCAAGAGAGGAAAGCATCTGAATTTGCCACTCTGAAGCAAAGGAACCTGACTGTTGTTGAGTATGAGGCTCAGTTTTCCCGATTGGCGCGCTATGCCAATCATCTGGTGAGTACAAAGAAGATGAAGGCGAAAAGGTTTCTTAATGGGCTCAGGCCCGCATATATCACACAGCTGGCACCTATGGACATTCAGACCTACCCAGAGATGGTCAGGAAAGCACAACTACTCGAGGATGCAACCGATCTCACTGATCACATCAAGGGTAGAATGGTAAAGAAGGAACTGACTTCTGGAGCACTAAGCAAGCCTGCCTACAGCAGGAAAAGACCGTTAAGTATCACTGATGGGCCAAGCCAGGAGAGAAATCCCAAAGTCCCCACTACTACTGCCCCAAACAACAAGCCCAGATGCAAACACTGTGACAAATTGGGCCATACTGTAGAAGAGTGCTGGAGGAAGCCAGGTGCATGCCTTCGCTGTGGGAGTCATGATCACCACATCCAGGAGTGCCCTCTGTTAAAAGAAAATGAAAAGCGTCCTATGGGACAGAAGAAGCCCGGCCGACTGCAGGCGTTGCAAGAAGAGGACACCACCGAGGAAGGTGGAGTGGTGGAAGGTACACTGCCAGTCTTTTCTAAATCGGCATTTGTTTTGTTTGATACTAGCGCAACACATTCATTTATATCACAAGTATTTGCTGATACCTTAAATGAGAAACCTGCATCTATGACATTTGAATTACCTATCACAACACCACTAGGAGAAAGGGCTCAATTGAATAAATATTATCCATTGGCTGATGTTAAGATTGGTGAACTCAATCTAAGAGCTGACTTGATTTGTATGCCCATAGAGGGCTACGATGTCATTCTGGGAGCCGATTGGCTATCCACGTATGGGGCTATCGTGGATTGTAGAAGAGGTAAAATTTCCTTTAGTGAATTCCCTAAACTGATCTTCACAGGACGTAGGCACAATAGACACTTGTCCCTCGTCTCTGCTATAAAGGCACAAAACATGATAAGGAAAGGGAGTATGGCGTTTCTTGCCGCCATCGTAGTTGAAAAGAAAGCAGTAAAGATATCAGACATCCACATAGTGCAAGAATACCCTGATGTGTTTCCCGATGAGCTACCAGGCATTCAACCTGAGAGAGGTGAATTTCTCAATTGATCTCGTACCTGGAGCTACACCGGTTTCACGCCAACCCTACAGGATGTCCCTCGCCGAATTGAAAGAGTTGAAAGAGCAACTGATGGAACTTCTAGAAAAGGGTTTCATTAGGCCGAGTACTTCTCCTTGGGGAGCACCAGTGTTGTTTGTCAAGAAGAAGGACGGATCCATGAGATTATGCATCGATTACAGGCAGTTGAACAATCTCACTATCAAGAACAAGTACCCTCTGCCGCGTGTCGATGAATTATTTGATCAGATATTAGGAGCTAAATATTTTTCTAAGATTGACCTTAGATCGAGATATCATCAGATGAGGATTAAAGATATAGATATCTATAAGACAGCTTTCAGGAGCAGGTACAATCATTATGAGTTTGTTGTCATGCCTTTTGGACTAACCAATGCTCCTGCAGCTTTTATGCAATTAATGAATAACATCTATCGACCATACCTCGACAAGTTCGTCGTAATTTTCATTGATGATATTCTCATATACTCCAAGACCAAGGAAGAACACGAGGAGCATCTGAGGATCGCTCTGCAAATCTTGCGGGACAATCAACTCTACGCCAAATTGAGCAAGTGTGAATTCTGGCTCGAGGAGGTGTCATTTCTGGGCCATGTCATATCCAAGGACGGTATCGTTGTCGATCCTTCCAAGGTAGAAGCCGTACTCAACTGGGAAAGGCCGACCAATGTCACAGAGATAAGAAGTTTTCTTGGACTGGCTGGTTATTACAGACGATTCATAAAAGACTTCTCCAAGATAGTCGTTCCTCTTATGCGTCTTACGCGGAAAGAGAACCCATATTTCTGGAGCAAGGAATGTGAGAAAAGCTTTCAGACACTTAAGCAATTACTGACATCTGCACTTGTCCTTGCATTACCAGTCGAAGGCGCAAGATTCTCAGTCTACACTGATGCATTGGAATCGGTCTAGGCTGTGTATTAATGCAGAACGAAAAGGTGATAGCTTATTCTTCAAGGCAGTTGAAGCCACATGAAGTCAACTATCATGTCCATGACTTAGAGCTACCTGCTGTGGTATTTGCACTCAAAATCTGGAGGCATTACCTATACGGGGAGTAATTTATTGTCTACTCCGACCACAAGAGTTTGAAATACTTATTTTCGCAGAAGGAGCTCAATATGCGACAACGGAGATGGCTGGAGTACTTGAAAGACTTTGATTTCAATATTCAATACCACCCAGGTAAAGGTAATGCAGTAGCTGATGCACTTAGCCGAAAGCCAGTAGCTTCTTTATCCTGTCTAGTCATGGGCGAGATGCAACTGTTGGAACAATTTGCTAGTTTGGACCTGAACATTGAAAAGAGGAGTGATAAGATGATCGTGGCTAATCTTAGAGCTCAACCCGACATTTTTGTCGAGATCAGAGAGCAGTAGGCTAATGATCCATTCCTAGTCAGAGTTAGAGAGACTATAGCCGATAAGCCAGACTTTTCCATCGCTGAAGATGGAAGAATATTATTCCAAGCCAGGACATGTGTGCTTGACAATGAAGTGTTGAAAAGGAAACTGATGGATGATGCCCACAAGACCAAGTATACAATACATCCAAGCACAACCAAGATGTACCAAGACATAAAAAGCTCATTTTGGTGGCCAAACATGAAGCGTGAGGTAGCTGAGCATGCCGCACATTGCCTCACTTGTCAACAGGTGAAAGCCGAGCATCGTCGTCCTGCGGGTGTACTTAGACCCCTGGACATACCCGAATGGAAGTGGGAAAGCATCGGCATGGATTTCATCATGAGTTTATCCTGAACTCGTGGTGGACTTGATGCTATCTGGGTTATTGTGGACCGTTTAACCAAGTCCGCACACTTCCTTGCCATTAAGAGCACTTGGAGTGTGGATGTGTTAGCAGCTTTATATGTAAAGGAAATCATGAGATTACATGGAGTCCCCGTGTCCATTGTCTCAGATCGTGACCCCAGATTCACATCTAGATTCTGGAAGGGACTTCAAACAGCATTGGGTACAAAACTCAATTTCAGCACTGCTTTCCACCCACAGACGGATGGACAGATAGAAAGGACAAATCAAATAGTGGAAGACATGCTTCGTGCCTGCACTATAGATTTTGAAGGTTATTGGAATGAGCAGCTGTCCCTAATTGAATTCGCCTACAACAACAACTATCAAGCGAGCATTAAAATGGCACCATTTGAAGCACTGTACGGAAGAAGCTGCAGATCACCTGTGTGCTGGAACGAGATAGGAGAACAGCAATGGCTGGGACCAGACATGGTGCAGAGCACTAGCAGGGACATACAGATTATCAGAGATAGAATAAAAGTAGCTCAGTCTAGGCAGAAGAGCTATGCAGATGTAAGGCCCTCGAATTTCGTCGTCGCATTATTTGTATTTGTGTGTGTGTATACTTGTGCTTGTGTATGTATATACATACTTACGTAAGTATTACTTAGTACAATTATGTGTGCATGTGTTTATACTATATGTAAATAATGCATGTATTGAATGGTGATAGTATGGATACACTACCATATACATATTGCATGTATATAAGCATGGTATGCATGGTTTTCTGCATATTTTAGACTTCTGGCGAAGGCCATCTTGGCGTCAACCCCTAGCCGTTGAGGTGGTGTCAGCGTCCAGACATGGACGCCAACACTAATCCTGGCGTCTAACGATATGGACGCTATTTCTCTGGCTTGCATGCGTTGCAGAGCCAGAAATTCTGGGAACAAGGGAGCTCACCCATTGGGAAGCTGTCCCCAATGGCTCTGAGAGCTGTCTTGTCACCCTGTGAGTGGGAGAGAGGTCTCCCATATGTCTGAACTCGGATCTGCCTCTTCCACTCCTCTCTTCACATTTGCAAGAGGAGAAAAGAGAGAAAGAAAACCCTAGAAGAAAAACTGAGAAACCCCACTCTTTGCACCCAAAGATCCGACTTCCTGGAGCTAGATCCGGCCATCTTCCACGACAAGAGGATAGCTGGAGCAAAGGAGGAGGCTTCCCCGACATCCCCTTGGTGTGGAGATCATCCAGGAGCCCGGAGGAAGAAGATCTAGGAGGGAGTTCTGCACCTCCTTGGGACTGCCCAAGGGGCTTCTCCGAGCACCTTTGATCCATTTGAGCATTTTCTAAAAGGCAAGTGACCTAATCATAATGTCCCCGTATGTGTCTAGGTTGATTCTACAATTTTGTATATTTTTCCCTCGAGTCCTAGACCCTCACATTCACCCAACTTGAGAGCTCGGGTCTGTGTTTCTGCGCAGACCTGCATTAACGGCAAGGTCAATGGACGCTGAGATCATGCTTGGCGTCCATCGACCATGCCGCTGACACTGAGTCAGCAGCCAGAGACCGCCGCCAAGTTCCTCTGGACAGAATAGTGACCTGTTCTGCCCTTCCTATACACTATTTTCGGTATGGTTTCCGTGATGAGGATATATGGTAACCCTATACACTATGTGTACTGTCAAATGTGGTGTGTGGATGAGTGTGATGTGTGGTGGTGAATGTTAGAATATTGTATCCCATGAAATTGTAAGCATGATTTGAAGATAATCTTGCCAATCTATGCTTTATGATTTGAACTAGTCTGAATGCCTCAGTTTTGTCAGATCATGAGGATTAGTGGGTCAGTGTATGTATACTCAAATTTGATAATTGTCCATGCTTGCATGAGTTGCTAATAAACTCGGTTCGGTAAATAAAAAGGCGTGCAAGAAAGATTGTGATGATTGATCTATGCTGTATGATTTAGGATAATTTTGTATTCTCAAATCATGCATATAATAGTAATCTCTGTTCAGACAGTAGCTTGCTAAAATTTGATTGTGTGGTATAAGTCCATATCAACTAAATTCTGAATTATGATCTAGAACCCGAAAATAGCATGTGGTTAAAATTTTAGGTCATTTGGACCAGTACATAAGAAGTTATGTATTTTCCATGTGAATATAGTAATCTATGTATGTTATCGTAATGTGATTAGATATTGCTTAAACCCAACTTGATTGGTGAAATTGACTGTGTGTTAAACTCCTGAAATCTGTAGTGCCATGTCAGGAAAAATAGAGAAATGCATATGAGTGAGAAAGTGAATGAGATGAAAAGTGCTATGTGTAAAACCATGTGCAAACCGGTAAAATGTGTAAATGTGTAACTGTGCCAATGTGACACTGCTTCCGTAGAGGGCAGTGGAGCTGTATCAGGGAAAAGTCCCCCTGAGAAAGTTCAGTGTGTAAGTGACCCTAAGGGCATTAGGGGGAAATCCTGGAGGTGGACAAGTACCACTAGTTAGGGTGGAGACTTGTTCTCCCAGTCTGCGCAGTTCAAGAGTCGCCATTGGAATGCCTAGATGGCGTCTATGTGTAATGTGATGTGTATATGTCCTTCTTTTGTGGTCTGGACTATGTGTCACGGCACCTAAAATGTGTAATGTGTAATGTGTATGTGTTCATGTGTAAATGTGTAAGTGAACAATGTGAATGTGTATGTGCAAAGTGTAACCATGTGAAAGAGGAAACTTGTGTAAAGAAAATGTGAAATTCTAAATGTGAGGACATGATATTGAAATCCATGTGAGACAAATATGAAACATGTGAAATCAGTAATTTTATGTTGTTATCATCATGTTTATATGTGCAAGAATGTCTAGAATCCATGTTAGGGATAATTGATGAGCACGGGCACAAAATAATATGATTGGTTGTTCACATGATATGTTTTAAGCAACATGGTAGCTCTCATGTGTAGGTTTACAGCCATTAAACCACGTGAAACCAGCAACTTAAAGCATGTGAAAATGTCTATGTATATGTTTAAGAACATGTAAAAACTCATGCTAGTTGTGTTTCCTTTCATATATGCACAGTGTTCATGTTGGTAGTTCTCATGTCTTGGTTCTTTAAAGACAAAATTTCATGAGTAAATTGAATAGAGAGCATGTGATAGGCAAAATTTTATTCTTAGAAATCTGAAAGTATGATCCACGTATTAAATCGTAAAACTTTCATGATAGGTTGAAACTTTCAAATGTCTAGCATGCCATGTGTTGAAAATTATGAATGTGTATGGAGAAACCGCTATGACCTATACGTGTAGGTTATGAGTAGTGTTGCTTGCTGAGTCTTTAGACTCATTCCTTACTTCGGCGTACATGTGTAGTTGGTGACGTGGCACCATTAGAGGAGACAGTGGCGACGGACTCCGAGCGCGGAGATTAGACTTTGGAGTTCTTTGTGACTTGTGTATTTCATAGTATGTAATTTGAACATTGTATTAGAGTATCATGAAAAGAATGTATAAGTGTGGACATTATGTATTTTTATTTCAGCAATTTAAATTATGTGAACTTTTAGTTCTTTCTTGTTAATTGCAAACTTCATGTATGTTAAATGTGGATGATGAATGAATGGAGACAGTTGTCTTTTACTTCCGCTACTCTATTGTATATTCGCGTGTATCTCAGGTGTATGTATCGTTTGGGTAAATGTCCCACTGTGAGGACTCTCGCTATACCGACGTGGGTTGGTATAACCGTACTGGTATAATGAGGGCCGTCACAGCAGATAAGAGAAGGAGAAACTTAGAATTTCAAGCCGGAGATCATGTGATGCTGAAAGTATCCCCGACCAGAGGATTTCAAAGGTTTGGGATGAAAGGCAAATTGAGACCAAGATTCATAGGTCCATTCGAAGTATTGGAAAGAGTTGGCGAGGTGGCGTACCGACTAGCACTACCTCCCCAGTTCGCAACAGTACATAATGTGTTCCATGTGTCCATGCTGAGGAAATACGTGTATGATCCGTCATACGTAATAAGCTATGATGACATTACTCTGAATAAGGACATGACCTATGAAGAAAGGCCAGTGAAGATCTTGGACAAGAAGATGCAACAGCTTCGGAATCGAACTATACCCGTGGTTAAAATACTCTGGAGAAACCATGAAGTCGAAGAGGCCACGTGGGAGCCCGAAGCATTGATGCGACGGAATTATCTGGAGTTATTCAGTAAGTCATTCTTCCTCTTACGATTCTATGAATTTGGGGACCAAATTCTTTTTAAGAGGGGGGAGAATGTAGCACCCTTGATTTTTAAAATGCAAATAAAAATAAAATTTCTATTTTTATAAATAAGGAAAATAGAAATTATTGAACAAAAAAGGGAAATAAATATAATTAGAATGATTTAAATCAAAGCCCATTAGGCTAAATTAGTAATGGGATGTACTAATGGTCCTAACATGGTTTGTTGGGCCCAAATAGGGATAGCCCATTATGAGAGGAGAAGAATTTAAGAGAAATTCGTATCTAATTAATTAATAAATTGGAAAAGGGGTGAAATAAGTGTTAAATGGGTCATATATATCTAAAAGAGGAGTCCTAACCTTGCTATAACTCATTACCCACGAAATTAAACTCTTCCCCACCCAAAGAAAGAGATAATTACTAGAAAGGAAGGTGATAAACATGGAAATTCGGAATTAATTGAAAGGAGGAGTTTTAGATGGGGTAAAACTCTACTAGCAACCCAATACACCCCCAAGTTCATCCCTACCACCCATAGTTCGTGGCTGGAGTCCTAGGAGACGAGGGGAAGGCTGGAGAACGAAGAGCAAGGAGAGGAGGCTTGGAGCTAGGATTTTTCTCTTCTTTTTCGTCATCAAACTAGGGCTTTCTTACTCCACGAAAAAGGTAGGCAATCTCTCAAGCAAAAATCGTGTAAAAATTATCCTAGGTAGGCTTCATGTACCTCTTCAAAAGCCCTCTAGTCTGGTTGCATTTTGCTCATCCATTTAGGCGAATTTAATTCATGAAGCCCTGTTGTACCATGAACCCAAAATCTCATGTTTTCTCTAATCCTCTGCATGTACTTGTTTCCATGCCATGATAAAATTCTCAGTTATACTACATCATACTAGCTTTCAAATGCCCCTAGTCTTGCTCTATTTCGACCTCCCATGAGGGAGAATTAAATCTTTGAATCTCTATCTATTGCATGTAACCAACTCTTCAAGTTTACCTTTAAACTTCGGGTATACTTGATATCCTACTACGAGAAAATTATCTAAAATACTACATCGTGTTAGCTTTCGAACGCCCCTAGTTTCGTAATTTTTCATCATGTATTATATCTAATTAATTCGTTTAACCTGACTGTGCCTGTTTAGGTCATCAGAATGTAACATGTTCAAAGCATGCCTAAATCTTTAGTTTCAAATTAATCATGCATGTTGATAGATCTATATGTCTACTTTCGTTTAAAACTAGTTTCATGCTTTTTAGATCATCGTGCGATTTTACATTGATTTTTCAAGAGTACTATATCACTCTTTGGAGGGAAGGACCAAATTCAGAAAAGGGCTAAACCCCTTTTCTGGGTCGGGCTACCTCTCTGAAGTCGCGACGACGCGATACGTCGCGACCTCAGAGCGGTCGCGACCGGCCAGACCGTCGCGAGCTGAATGCGACGGCCTGCACCGTCGCGTTCCCAACCCCCGAACCGGGCCAGGCTAGGCCAGTTCGCCCGTCGCGCCAGGCCGCCTCGTCGCGACCTAGACCGCGACGGGAACTCCCGTCGCGTTACCCGTTGACGCGCCCATACGCCCCGTCGCGACGTGATCGCGACGGGCACCCCTGTCGCCTTCTTGAAATTTCGGCCAGAACATGAAATTGCTCTTATGCCCTTGTCAATTAAGCTATATGACTCAAGTTTAACCCTAATCATGCACTGTTTTAAACAATAACAATTTGATTATTTCTATTTGTTAATAATCGCATGAAATACATTATTTAAAAGTCAATTGCACGACTTGTCATATCCTCAAGATTCCCTTACACTTACACACACATAACATTGTTAATTGCCATTTGACCATGATAAATTATGCAATAATGTATTCGGTAAATTAGCGAAATAAATGACTAAATTACCATATTTTATTAAATACAATTGTCTTCATTTTATACGCGCATTTTAAATACCGTTATCGTTTTCCCTCGGCCTTCGAGCACTCGAGGCACGACGGACCCATTTTCTATACACTTTCTCTTGACTTGGACCACCTCTCCATTAGGAATACTCTCGACTGGGCCAGGGACTCCTTGTCAAGACCTCCGTAAGTCTTCTTGGCTTTGGCCCACGTCCTTAGTCAACTAGCTGGTTGTACCCTAAAACCCGTTACATCTTAGGGATCAGTGCGATCCATGCCTTAGTGTTTTTCCTTCTTGTCTTGGGATCACGCCGGACCACCTAACCCATGTTCACGATACGGCTAAGTGGGCGGTTGTGTCTTCTGCCAAACTGCCGACCCGCAATGGTGTGCCGCGCAAACGTTACTATCGTGTGTTTACGTTGTTTTATGAAAATGTCCCTATCTCATATGCTCTCTATATTCTCTCATCTGTTCACGTTCTCTCTACACTCTCATCTATCTCGTCTAGTACTCTTATTCATGGTACTCTATTGGCCATTCGTGTGATTGTCTAAGATAAAAGAAATGACTAATGCCATTGCAATAGGGCCCGATCAGGTCCTGAGAGGAGCGCCCGAAAAGTGCCAGTGCCCATGGGAGTTAAAATGATCAAGGATGTGTTACGGCATGCATCCAGCGCCAGTTTACTATCTAGATTAATCTTGACAATCAAAATACTATCTCTACAAGTGCAAGCGTGATCGTTACTAGTGCACCGTTGTGCAATTTACATGTTATAACGTTACATGGCCATTCTATTGTCGTTCTCATTGTACTATTTTCCCTGTGCCAGTTACTATTGTTCTCTTGTTATCATGACATGCTCTACATGACTTTACTCTCTAGTTAGCCTGCCATTAAAACATTAACTATTTAAAGCATGCTTGTGTTCATGAGATATTAAGTCCTACTGGGCGTTATTCGCTCATCCTGTGTATTTATTTAATGTGTTTCAAGTGAGTCGGATCATGACCACACTCACGAGGATGGGACCGATGAGGAGGCTCAGGAGTGACCATTCAGCAACCAGTGCTATCTAGTAGTAGTCTGTTAGCGTAGTATGAGTTAGTGAGTCAGTTAGTCATTATGTAATAGTTTGATTTTGAATAAAGTACTATGGGCCCTAGTTTTGGCTCTGATACGTTGATGTATTAGTTAGTTATGAAGATGATGAGTTATTAGTGAATGTAATGGAGATTGTTGGATTATTAATGAAATTGGAGTTTATTTGGTGTTATCCAATTATGCAATGGTATTGTTATTTATTTTCTCACTCTATACTATTTAATAACTGTACTCCTGCTCCGATATTCCACGTCGGGGCGTTATAGTTTTGTGGTATCAGAGCCTAGGTTATTCTTAAGTATAAGATGACCTAGGTTTGACTTGAGTTGACTTAGAGTCTAACTCCATACCTATGTGAGATGGGTAGAACCTTGGGTAATAAGATAAAATGGATACACACACGCGCAAACTTAGTGCAAACTCAACGACTTACATTTAAATTCTCTTTTGAAGGAACTTAAACAATGGCAGCGAAGCGTGCTCAACTCTGTGACATGCAACACACAATTCAGCAACTCACTCAAGCCTTACTTCAGGCCGCTGGAGCAACAATAATAATGACAACACAACCGAGGAGCTGGTGATTTACATAGAAATTTCCGCAACCTGAATCTGCCTCGATTCGTGGAACCACAGACCCTGATGAGGCCGAGAACTGGCCCAAGGAGATTGAGCATATCTTCCGCGTCATGGAATGCACGGATGGGGACAAGATACTGCTAGCTACGTTCCAGTTAGAACGGGACGCCCGTGCATGGTGTGGGAGTCCGTTGAGGCAACCAGAGAGGACGCGCAATTTACTGGGAGGAGTTCAAAGAGCATTTCAACTCCAAGTACTTCTCAGAGAGGGTCCAAGAGAGGAAAGCATCTGATTTGCCACTCTGAAGCAAAGGAACCTGACTGTTGCTGAGTATGAGGCTCAGTTTTCCCGATTGGCGCGCTATGCCAATCATCTGGTGAGTACAAAGAAGATGAAGGCGAAAAGGTTTCTTAATGGGCTCAGGCCCGCATATATCACACAGCTGGCACCTATGGACATTCAGACCTACCCAGAGATGGTCAGGAAAGCACAACTACTCGAGGATGCAACCGATCTCACTGATCACATCAAGGGTAGAATGGTAAAGAAGGAACTGACTTCTGGAGCACTAAGCAAGCCTGCCTACAGCAGGAAAAGACCGTTAAGTATCACTGATGGGCCAAGCCAGGAGAGAAATCCCAAAGTCCCCACTACTACTGCCCCAAACAACAAGCCCAGATGCAAACACTGTGACAAACTGGGCAATACTGCAGAAGAGTGCTGGAGGAAGGTAGATGCATGCCTTCGCTGTGGGAGTCATGATCACCGCATCCAGAAGTGCGAGTGCCCTCTGTTAAAAGAAAATGAAAAGCGTCATATGGGACAGAAGAAGCCCGGCCGACTGCAAGCGTTGCAAGAAGTGGACACCACCGAGGAAGGTGGAGTGGTGGAAGGTACACTGCCAGTCTTTTCTTAATAGGCATTTGTTTTATTTGATACTGGCGCAACACATTCATTTATATCACAAGCATTTGTTGATACCTTAAATGACAAACTTGCATCTATGACATTTGAATTACCTGTCACAACACCACTAGGAGAAGGGCTCAATGAATAAATATTATCCATTGGCTGATGTTAAGATTGGTGAACTCAATCTAAGAGCTGACTTGATCTGTATGCCTATGGAGGGCTACGATGTCATTTGGGAGCCGATTGGCTATCCACGTATGGGGCTATCGTGGATTGTAGAAGAGGTAAAATTTCCTTAGTGAATTCCCTAAACTGATCTTCATAGGACGTAGGCACAAGAGACACTTGTCCCTCGTCTCTGCTATAAAGACACAAAACATAATAAGGAAAGGGAGTATGGAGTTTCTTGCCGCCATCATAGTTGAAAAGAAAGCAGTAAAGATATCAGACATCCACATAGTGCAAGAATACCTTGATGTGTTTCCCGATGAGCTACCAGGCATTCAACCTGAGAGAGATGTGAATTTCTCAATTGATCTCGTACCTGGAGCTGCACCGGTTTCATGCCAACCCTACAGGATGTCCGCCGCCGAATTGAAAGAGTTGAAGAGCAACTGATGGAACTTCTAGAAAAGGGTTTCATTAGGCCGAGTACTTCTCCTTGGGGAGCACCAGTGTTGTTCGTCAAGAAGAAGGACAGATCCATGAGATTATGCATCGATTACAGGCAGTTGAACAATCTCACTATCAAGAACAAGTACCCTCTGCCGCGTGTCGATGAATTATTTGATCAGATATCAGGAGCTAAATATTTTTCTAAGATTGACCTTAGATCGGGATATCATCAGATGAGGATTAAAGATGCAGATATCTACAAGACAACTTTCAGGGGCAGGTACGGTCATTATGAGTTTGTTGTCATGCCTTTTGGACTAACCAATGCTCCTACAGCTTTTATGCAATTAATGAACAACATCTATCGACCATACCTCGACAAGTTCGTCGTAGTTTTCATTGATGATATTCTCATATACTCCAAGACCAAGGAAGAACACAAGGATCATCTGAGGATCGCTCTGCAAATCTTGCGGGACAATCAACTCTACGCTAAATTGAGCAAGTTTGAATTCTGGCTCGAGGAGGTGTCATTTCTGGGCCATGTCATATCCAAGGACGGTATCGTTGTCGATCCTTCCAAGGTAGAAGCCGTACTCAACTGGGAAAGGCAGACCAATGTCACAGAGATAAGAAGTTTTCTTGGACTGGCTGGTTATTACAGACGATTCATAAAAGACTTCTCCAAGATAGTTGTTCCTCTTACGCGTCTTACGCGGAAAGAGAACCCATATGTCTGGAGCAAGGAATGTGAGAAGAGCTTTCAGACACTTAAGCAATTGTTGACATCTGCACCTGTCCTTGCATTATCAGTCGAAGGCGCAAGATTCTCAGTCTACACTGATGCATCTGGAATCGATCTAGGCTATGTATTAATGCAGAACGAAAAGGTGATAGCTTATTCTTCAAGGCAGTTGAAGCCACATGAAGTCAACTATCCTGTCCATGACTTAGAGCTAGCTGCTGTGGTATTTGCACTCAAAATATGGAGGCATTACCTATACGGGGAACAATTTATTGTCTACTCCGACCACAAGAGTTTGAAATACTTATTTTCCTCAGAAGGAGCTCAATATGCGACAACGGAGATGGCTGGAGTACTTGAAAGACTTTGATTTCAATATTCAATACCACCCAGGTAAAGGTAATGCAGTAGCTGATGCACTTACCGAAAGCCATTAGCTTCTTTATCCTGTCTAGTCATGGCGAGATGCAACTGTTGGAACAATTTGCTAGTTTGGACCTGAACATTGAAAAGAGGATGATAAGATGATCGTGGCTAATCTTAGAGCTCAACCCGACATTTTTGTCGAGATCAGAGAGCAACAGGCTAATGATCCATTCCTAGTCAGAGTCAGAGAGACCATAGCCGATAAACCAGACTTCTCCATCGCTGAAGATGGAGAATATTATTCCAAGCCAGGACTGTGTGCCTGACAATGAAGTGCTGAAAAGGAACTGATGGATGAAGCCCACAAGACCAAGTATATAATACATCCAGGCGCAACCAATGTACCAGACATGAAAATGTCATTTTGGTGGCCAAACATGAAGCGTGAGGTAGTTGAGCATGCCGCGCACTGCCTCACTTGTCAACAGGTGAAAGCCGAGCACCGTCGTCTTGCGGGTGTATTTAGACCCATGGACATACCCGAATGGAAGTGGGAAAGCATCGGCATGGATTTCATCATGGGTTTACCCCGAACTCGTGGTGGACTTGATGCTATCTGGGTTATTGTGGACCGTTTAACCAAGTCCGCACACTTCCTTGCCATTAAGAGCAATTGGAGTGTGGATGTGTTAGCAGATTTGTATGAAAAGGAAATCGTGAGATTACATGGAGTCCCCGTGTCTATTGTCTCAGATCGTGACCCCAGATTCACATCTAGATTCTGGAAGGGACTTCAGACAGCATTGGGTACAAAACTCAATTTCAGCACTGCTTTCCACCCACAGACGGATGGACAGATAGAAAGGACAAATCAAATAGTGGAAGACACTTCGTGCCTGCACTATAGATTTTGAAGGTTATTGGAATGAGCAGCTGTCCCTAATTGAATTCGCCTACAACAACAACTATCAGGCGAGCATTAAAATGGCACCGTTTAAAGCACAGTACGGAAGAAGCTGCAGATCACCTGTGTGCTGGAACGAGATAGGAGAACAGCAATGGCTGGGACCAGACATGGTGTAGAGCACTAGCAGGGACATACAGATTATCAGAGATAGAATAAAAGTAGCTCAGTTCAGGCAGAAGAGCTATGCAGATAAGAGAAGGAGAAACTTAGAATTTCAAGCCGGAGATCATGTGATGCTGAAAGTATCCCCGACCAGAGGATTTCAAAGGTTTGGGATGAAAGGCAAATTGAGACCAAGATTCATAGGTCCATTCGAAGTATTGGATAGAGTTGGCGAGGTGGCGTACCGACTAGCACTACCTCCCCAGTTCGCAACAGTACACAATGTGTTCCATGTGTCCATGCTGAGGAAATACGTGTATGATCCGTCACACGTAATAAGCTATGATGACATTACTCTGAACAAGGACATGACCTATGAAGAAAGGCCAGTGAAGATCTTGGACAAGAAGATGCAACAACTCTTCGAATCGATCTATACCCATGGTTAAAATACTCTGAGAAACCATGAAGTCGAAGAGGCCACGTGGGAGCCTCGAAGCATTAATGCGACGGAATTATCTGGAGTTATTCAGTAAGTCATTCTTCCTCTACGATTCTATGAATTTGGGGACCAAATTCTTTTTAGAGGGGGAGGATGTAGCACCCTTGATTTTTAAAACGCAAATAAAAATAAAATTTCTATTTTTATAAATAAGGAAAATAGAATTATTGAACAAAAAAGGGAATAAATATAATTAGAATGATTAAATCAAAGCCCATTAGGCTAAATTAGTAATGGATGTACTAATGGTCCTAACATGGTTTGTTGGGCCCAAATAGGGATAGCCCTTACGAGAAGAGAAGTAACTAAGAGAAATTCGTATCTAATTAATTAATAAATTAGAAAAGGGGTGAAATAAGTGTTAAATGGGTCATATATATCTAAGAGAGGAGTCCTAACCTTGCTATAACTCATTACCCACGAAATTAAACTCTTCCCCACCCAAAGAAAGAGATAATTGCTAGAAAGGAAGGTGATAAACATGGAAATTCAGAATTAATTGAAAGGAGGAGTTTTAGAAGGGGTAAAACTCTACTAGCCACCCAATACACCCCCAAGTTCGTCCCTACCACCCATAGTTCGTGGCTGGAGTCCTAGGAGACGAGGGGAAGGCTGGAGAACGAAGAGCAAGGAGAGGAGGAGGCTTGGAGCTTGGATTTTTCTCTTCTTTTTCGTCATCAAACTAGGGCTTTCTTACTCTACGAAAAGGTAGGCAATCTCTCAAGCAAAAATCGTGTAAAAATTATCCTAGGTAGACTTCATGTACCTCTTCAAAAGCCCTCTGGTCTGGTTGCATTTCGCTCATCCATTTGGGCGAATTTAATTTGTGAAGCCCTGCTGTACCATGAACCTGAAATCTCATGTTTTCTCTAATCCCCCGCATGTACTTGTTCACATGCCATGATAAAATTCTCAATTATACTACATCATACTAGCTTTTAACGCCCCTAGTCTTGCTCTATTTCAACCTCCCATGAGGGAGAATAAATCTTTGAATCTCTATCTGTTGTATGTACCCGACTCTTCAAGTTTACCTTTAAACTTCGTGCATACTTGATATCTTGCTACAAGAAAATTCTCTAAAATACTACATCGTGTTAGCTTCCGAACACCCATAGTTTCGTAATTTTTCATCAAGTATTCATCTCTAATTAATTCGTTTAACCCTGATTGTGCCTATTTAGGTCATCAGAATATAACCTGTTCAAAGCATGCCTAAATCTTGTTTAGTTTCAAATTAATCGTGCATGTTGATAGATCTATATGTTTACTTTCGTTTAAAACTAGTTTCATACTTTTTGGATCATCGTGCGAATTTACATTGATTTTTCAAGAGTACTATATCACTCTTTGGAGGGAAGGACCAAATTCAGAAAAGGGCTAAACCCCTTTTATGGGTCGGGCTACCTCTCTGAAGTCGCGACGGCGTGATACGTCGCGACCTCAGAGCGGTTACGACCGGCCAGACCGTCGCGAGCTGAACGCGACAGCCTGCACCGTCGCATTCCCAACCCCCGAACCGGGCCCGGCTAGGCCGGTTCGCCCGTCGCGCCAGGCCGCCTCGTCGTAAAACAATTTTAAAAGCTCTTAAAACTAATTTCAGAAATTTTCTGGAATTTTTAAAATAATTTTCTGGTTTTAAAAACAATTTAAAATACTTTAAAAATGGGGGAAAAGGGGAGGGGCCGGACCGGATCCAGGCGGGCCGGATCCGATAGCCGGTCCGCCCAGAGGCGGACCGGCGCGGGTACCCCGGGCCCCGCCCGCGTCCGGGTAAGTCGACCCGACGTGGCGGGCCCGCAGGGCGACCCGCGAGGGTCGCCCCTCCCACCCGACAGGGGTTGCGGCCAGGGTGAAACCCTGGCCGCCACCCCTCCACGGCACCGCGCGCCGGAGCAGAGCGGCCCTGCCGCCTTCCGCGCCGCCTCCGGCGGCCGCGGACGGTGCCGGCGGTGCCGGAAAACGCCTCCCATCTCCCCTTCGCGCTCAGAAAACTCCCGAAAAACCCCAGATTTGCAGGAAATGCCCCTTTCTTGGACTGTCCAAGAAGCATGGCAGCGGCATCTTGCACGGGGTCGTGTGGCCTCTACAGAGGGCCAAACGACGCCACAAAGGGTTCTTCGCGAAGCCCTTGGTACCAGGAACAACTTCCATGTACCAAATGGGAAGTGCACATCCCATGTGCGACCCAAGAACGAGGTAAAAATTAGGGATTCATGCAGAACGTGAATCGACGAAAATGCATAAAATGACATTCATATGACGCCGATTCCGACCGAGCCAGCACCTGGCTCTGATACCACTGTAAGAAATCGATCAGAGCACAGCGGAAAGCGCGATCCCTCAGGTAGATATCGTTGCCGGCGGTCGGAATCGAACAAAAACGGAGAACCCGCGCACAAGGAGATCTGATCTATACCTTTGCGGGGTTTGCGAAACTCCCGAATCCGGGGAGGAAGTGGCGCTGGAGGCGTTGTGCTTCAAGCCGTTCAAGTATCCGGCCTCTAGACGTATCCACGCGAGCTCCGGACGCAGACGGATCTCCTCGGTCTCCACGCGTCTCCCGGATCTCAGCTCCACCATGTGCCAGGAGAGAGAAGAGGTGGGGGCGCCCCAGGAGAGAGAGGAGGAGGCGGCCAGAGAGAAGACCTGGAGCTTGGGCCAGGGTTTAACTCTCCACATATATTTATAGACACTGCAGTTTTTCACAAAAACCCAGTTATTGTCTATAACGACCATCCTACCCAGTCTGCTCGGAACTCTATTGCGTGTGACCCTCTAGGCCCAAGTGCTAGTCCAATTTTCAACCCATTAAGCCCAATAACTCTTTATTGACTTACTGTAATTAATTAATATCTCATGTTAATTAATTACACAATCAATTATCGTCTCACGATAATTGACCGGGCTTCCAATCAGTGGGTGCCAAGCAACACCACTTGATCCTGGAAAGCATTGGGGTTCAGCAACCCAATCAAGGAACCTTTTTCTGTCATCAGTTACCACGTGACTATAATCCTTCGCTCGTACAATGCTCTCGAGTGCACTTAGGGTATGGTCAACTGTCAAACCCTAATGTGTGTACTCACTTGGTTTAGATGCGCATAACAATATCAGAAAACTCCTTTTCTGATAAGTAGTCTTGCCCTGGCCAGGGACTATCAGGCATCTTCCCTAGAGCATTCACTCTCTTATTACCGAGAGCGAGCGATCCCATGTTGACCACACAATCACCTTCGAAGGTATTCCGCTAGATCCGAACACTTAACTGATTAAGACCTCATGGCTAGAGATCTATAAGTCAAGGTCAAAACCCAGAAGTCCACCAACAAGGTGTCCTTGGTGTCTCAGGTCTAAGGACCAATCACGCCACTGTGACAATAAATCTAGCTGGTTAACAGTTAGGTAACATTACCATTCAACGATTCATAACGGATCAGTTCAGTGAACTCATTCTCCAATGAGCACCTACAGATTCACCTTAGTGTCTCCACACAAGTGAATGAGACCAGTCACCCTCATCATATGGCATGTGCAACATGTACTAGTCTAATCGGATATTCGATGTCCTTCTCGAATATCCTCCGATTAGGAACAATTAAGAATATGCGTTAAAGGACATTAATCCCATTGTTATGATCTCATTATAATTAGTATCTATTGCGCATATTCATGGACTTCATAATGAAACGATAAACGAATTACACATAATGAATATAAAAGCCTTATTATTATTATTAAAGAACAAGATTGTACAAGTTATGATTGGCTTGAGGACACCCATAACTAACAACCCCGACGGCATAGGCCATGGCCCTGAAGTAAACTGGGTATAGCTTGCTCTGCAGCATGCCGAACTGCTGTCGCGGCAGCACATGCGCCAGGACGTGGCTGGACACGAAGGTCACCCACACGCAGCACCCGTACACCGTCCGAAACCTAGTAGATGCAGCACTGCTGCCAAAGCGTCCGCCGCCTTCTTCTTGGCCTCCTTGACCGTCTCGACCGCGCCCCTCTCCATCTCCTTTGCCGTCTCAACTGCGCCCTTGCCCAACTCCTTGGCCTTCTCTGCGCTACTCCTGGCTTAATGTAATCCCGATGACATTACAGATGTGCCATGCACGAGATTTTTATAGTAGTAAATCCGAATCTTGTCGAAGATAGTTGTGTGTTTTCTCCTGCATTAGGCCGGTGGCGTCCCGTAACTCCGATCAGAGCATCTGAGAACATGCTTAGGCAAAATGCCTAAGCATGCAGCATCTGATGAAGGCAACCATAGTGGCATCTGATGCAACAACTCTGCTTAGGCAAAATGCCTTTGGTGAAGAAGGGGATGCTCAAGGACTTCTAGATTATTTCAAGAACATGCAAGCAGAGAATCCTGTATTCTTCTATGCCATATAGGTTGATAATAATAGTTGTCACCAATGCCTTTTAGGATGATGCTAAGACAAGAATGGCTTACCATTATTTTGGTGAAGCTGTACATTTGACACGACATATAAGAAGAAGAGAAATGCTATGCTCCCGGCACTGCCGGGAGTATAGCTGAGCTGGGGGGGCCACGCCCCCCCCCCACACGCGTGCCGTGTGGAGGGGCGGGCCCCCCGCATTAAATGTTTTTTTTTTTTCATTTTTTGTGCACTATTTGTGTGCACAAATACATCATTTGTGTGCACAAATTGTAAAAAAAAAAGAGTATTTAATGCTGGAGGGGCCCGCCCCCTCCACGCGGTGTGCGTGTGGAGGGGCGCGACCCCTCCAGCTCAGCTAGGCTCCCGGCACTGCCGGAAGCCTAGCATTACTCTAAGAAGAATAAGTACATGATGCCATTTGTAACATTTTCAGGTGTGAACCACCACTTAATTGCAACCAGTAATTTTTGGTTGTGCCTTCTAGGCTGCTGCTGCGCCTTGTTCGCCGCGGCGCCGCTCTTGTTCTTGGTGATGATGATGGCCAGGTTGTTGGGGAAGAGGGTGCGCCAGACGAAGGCGTGGAGGAGCGTGGAGACAAACAGGACGGACACCATGGTGGAGGACACGAGCGACAGTGACAGGGCCATCCCCTTGGTGACGAAGCACGGGACCTGCTCGGCGTACCTGATGGTGGCCAGCGACGCCGTCGTCATGGGGAAGGTGTACGACCACCACGCGACGGAGAACCTGCAACAAACCCGCGCAGACATGGCGAATCAAGACCATGGGGATTGAAAATAAGGCCGCGGTGGGGGAGGGTTTGTTTAGGAGGGTTTGTTTAAATTGTGTAACTGAGGAAGTGAGAAGTTAGATGGAGGGGGAGAGCGATGGCACCAGAGAACGTAGAGGGAGAGTAGTTAATGGAACTACAGGAAGTGTGAGAGGGTGCGGAAAATAAGGTGGTTGGTGCGGGAGTGGGTGCGGACTTTTGCGTTTTGTAACTGCCGAAGTGAGAAGTGAGATGGAGAGAGACAGATATCAGGAGGGTAGATTATTGTGGTGGTGCTACGTGGCTGCTCCAAATTGAGTTATATATATAGTATAGATATTGGCAAATGCGTGTGTGTGTATATATATATATATATATATATATATATATACCAACCTGATGATAGATGTATATGCACGTTTGCCTGTCCATATGCATGTATATGGAGATCTAGAGGAGAGAAGGAAACATACAGAATAGTTAAATACCTAATTATTATAAATTGTGCATCTCTCGTCCTATCCTTCACATATTGGCCAGTTAATGTTGGTAATTGCAAAGAAAGGGAAAATAAAGGAGAGAATTGTCATAGAGAAGTTGAGGAATTAAAGGCAGCATCGATCTCATCCATCACATACACTGGAGTGGGTTTGTAATGATGAAGGCAAAAAAAAAAAAAATGATGAAGGGCAAATACAAGAGCTAGCTAGGGAGCTTAGCGTCCGAGAGCAAAGATCGCGATCATCAAATAATATTGGAACCTAGCGTCATTTGACGTCGGACATGACTATGTGTTCCAACCACAA
Source organism: Colocasia esculenta (assembly GCA_014218235.1). Classification (NCBI taxonomy): domain Eukaryota; kingdom Viridiplantae; phylum Streptophyta; class Magnoliopsida; order Alismatales; family Araceae; genus Colocasia; species Colocasia esculenta. The sequence goes on along the minus strand of CM024765.1, from coordinate 50,644,616 downwards.
ACAATACTAAAGTCATATTTGAGAGAAAGGCTTGTTGCACTTTTTTGCTGCACTTTTAGTGCACTTTTACACTCTTCATTGGGTGGGCATAGTGTGCCAATAGCACATTGGCCAACTAGAGAAGTGCAAAGTGTACTAAAAGTGTAGCAAAAAAGTGCAACAAGTCTTTCTCCATATTTGATATCGAGATAAATTAAGAATAGAGAAAAGATATTTTCAAAATTTTGAAGATATTTTCAATTAATTCTTAATCTATCTTAATACCAAACTTTCCCTAATAACATGGTTACAACATTTTTCATGCTGAGTGTCTGTTTTAGTAGGAACTTGGATAATTTTACATTTCCTTAGATGCCACAGATATTGATAGCTTATTTTTTTTTTTCCATTTTAACTATTGCTAAGGCAGTTTATGCTACATAATAACTGCCCAAACCTTGAATTGGTAACCCAATTTTTGGCAGTTATCCTCGTCCACTTATTTCTAGCTGAGAGATTAGCTGAAAAAAAGCACATTGATGCGAACTGTCAAATATTTGTGGATTTCTTAGTCCATAAACCAGTCATAGGCAGATGAAAAAGATTAAAACTGTCTGAACAAAGGTGCTACCACATTTAAGTCTTTATGCACAAAAAGATGAGTATGAATGATCTGTTTATCCACTGATGTCAATAATGGAATCTGGATATGACATGCGGTTTATCAAGTACTCAATGCCATTTACAAGCATGAAGATAAAGCTTGCCTTTTCACCACCAGATAAATTAACAATATTTTTCTTTGGGAGGCCTGACACTGAAAACCACACCTTCTGAGTCAACAAAGCTCCGGCTCGGCATCACCTCCGAGGGTAATCATCCGCCAGCAGAAAAATATATCTGAAATAAAAATGCACGAAACAGAATGTTCCCAGAGAATTTGATAATTAGAACAAAATGACCAGGGGGTAAAGTGAATCCATGTTTTGGATTCCAAAATCAGAGCCAAACACCGGCTCCTCTGTGACATCCATGCCGGAGGTGTACGCAGCATCCGATTGAGATGTACTTGAGATCTTCGTTCCCTTCATATAAATCAATCAGCTTCCTCAGAGATGATGATGTAATTCCATTCTTTTATGAATAAAATATACATTTTGTTGGTCCACGAAGATAGAGTGAGAAAATTTCCTTTCTCTGGAATGGAATGGGGGTGCACTCTCCCTTCGTTCCCAACAAATGATCCTTAATTTGGCTTTAAGAGAAGTAGCTCTCCAAATTACTCCTTGGCCCAACTCCCTACCTTTTCCGTGTGTAATGTATACTGCTTCGTCCAGGGAGGGAGACAGCGCAAGGAACGAGTACTACATCATACGAGCGAGGAGGCGTGGCCGTGTGTGCCGGGCCGGCAGTATGCCTTTCTCGGCTAACCTTGAGCAATAATAAATCTTTCTCTGCTAACCTAGTGAGTAGTTCTCCCTCCAATTTACATCGCCTGCTGTAACAACATGAACATCTGCGGCCAAAATTACTTCCCATGTGTTCTACGAAATGCCTCCCTTTTGGACCGGTGACCCCACAACATTTCCCTTTCCGTCGATTGCTTGTCTCACCTGCGACGACGGCAAGTACTACAACTACAACCCTGCCGGTTAAGCCATAGGGACGGACCTTGGCAACCCATAGATAGCGGCCGCTGAACTGGTCAGCTCTTCCAAGACGGCCGTCTGTTTCAAGATTAGCCCCGGTCCTCGAAGCCGCCTTGCCACTATGTGTCATCATCAATGGAGGAGGTGGACGCCTCAACTACCGACCAGACCGTCGGCCGGGAGCCCGAGCTACATACCAACATCACCAACCGGAGCGTCGGAGTGCGGCCATCGGAACGACGGCGGGGTCGAGGACCGCATCGGGTTCTATAGGAGATGCACTACGACATTCCCCGTAGTGAGCCCCATACCAAACTTCGATCGTAATAGTCAGACGCCCTCGGTATGTCGTGAAGTCGCAGCCACCTTCGCGGCCATCGAATACCACCAAACCCAAAGGCAACTAACTGCGGCTTCAGTTGAAAGAAGGCTAATTACCTGATCAACAATAGCATGTAAGTTTATCTAAGCATCATAAACGTAATAGAAGCCCCAACCAATAGAGTCACTTGGTGGGGGTGGAGGGTGTCGATGTGGTGGCACCCAACGGAACCACCAATAGTACAACAGCAAAACTTAGGCTGAGCAGCCGCACCTAAAGCATATTAGCGCACACCCAGATGAAGATACGAGTGTTGGTCAACCTCAACGGGACCTCAACACATTAGCGAATGATTAGAGGAGAACATGCAATGACACAATGAATGAGAAAACTGCAATCTGTAGGAATTGTAATTGTAAAGACTAATCTTCTATTGATTAGACCTAAGATGATGAGCGCAGCTCATAGGAAAAATAAATAAACAAATAGTGCCTAATTCTGATCAGCAGATGAATATACACGGAGAATCTACAGCCATAAGCTGATTCACGCATTGGATATCACAATCTGGGATCAACAGTTCACATTCCACGGATAGCAGATCCGCTGTCTGCGATGGGAACAGCTTCACTCCAAAATATTTTCACATTCTGCATGCTGTCTCAAAAGTTACAGGGCAGAAATTTACACAATTTTGGAGGAAAAGCCAATGTAAAAGGATGAACCCATCTGTACAGTCCTGGAGTAGTAGTTCCTTGTTGATCCAAGATTGACACCTCCTAATATAAATGGTGACTTAAATTCAGCACCGAATAAGCTTTATACCTTGGCCAATTTGTTACTATCGGTATTCCACAGCCATTACCAGGCAAAATCCTTCAGCAATGTGTGATTGTATCTATCTGCTGGTCATGTTTAACAGTTTTTGGTGCCAGACACTTCGTAGAACAGCCCCAGCTGAAGATAACACACCTTTGGCTCAGGTATCTACATTCTAGGCAGTAAAACTGGTTTGTCCCTTAAAATTCGAGCCCTCTGTGCCCACTTTTCTGGGAGTCTCTCAATTCCATCATGTCAAGAAGTCTATACAGCCGAGGCAAATGCCTACTCAAAGGAACCTGATTCACCCTAGAGCTGACAGCTGCATGAAGGGCACAAACAGCTGCCACGGAAGTAGACGAACCAACCCATGAAAGACCACAATAAGTTGAAACTCAATTTATTGAAAGTAGGTGACTTTAAGTGCAATCTATGAAACTCCTGCATTCACTCCTCTTTGTTCTTCACTGCGTAGACAGAGGTCCTCATAGATTTTTGCTGATGATTCTGCAAACCTTTCCATTGCGTCAAAAATATGTTTCAGACCCTCCTGTAAATCAAACGCTTCTGATGAATAATTTTGAATCACCCTTTGTCCATAAACAGATGCACCATTCAAGTCAGATACCAAGACAAGCTTCTTGTTAAGTGCATCTACTGCCTTATGGATCATTTGCTCCTCCCTTTCTTGAGTTCTCAACCTCCTATCCATATCCCTATTTGCCATCATTCTTTGGCGCTCGGCAAGTTTGTGTTGATTCCAGAGGCCCAAGACACTTGCCGCAAAGGTTTGCATAGCTGCCACCACTTCCCCATCGGATGTATTATCCATAGCTTGTGACCACTGATTACAAATAACAAAAATACGTGGTGCACCCAGTCTTCCTGGGGAGAAAGGAACTATCCCATCAGCTGTTTCCTCTGGTTCATAACGAATAGATTTTGTAAGCCAACTATTCAGTGCCTTCACAAAGCTTCTTTGTGCATGAAACCATGAGCAGAATGTGTCAATCCACCTCAATAATGCCAGCTCAAGGTTTTTGGTAGCCTCCATTTGGGCGTCACTCAGCTTCCCACTGTGTGCAATTGCATCCAATTTCTTAGATTCAAGAATAGCTTGACACTGTCTCCTATGGCATTCCATCATGGCTCTCCACATTTTCACAAACCTGAAATAACACAATTATATGCTCATTATATATGGTATTGGTGAAAACATAGAAGGCAATAAATTATCAATCTATTCATGCGTGTCTATGTACAGAAACAATTGGTGGTCTTTCATCAAACAGCAAGAAAACATAATCCTTATTTTCTTTACAACATATTGACAGCTTCACTCATACAAGGGGTTTTACACAGTCGTAAAGATGAATCATACACAAAGTAAGCTTTTTCCCCAAAAGAAAAACCTTTTTTGTGCATAAACTCGACTTGTTTATTGCTATCCAGAATATTTACGACACCTTTCATCCTTACTGTTAAGTGTATGATGACTATTCTGCCTCTGAGTTGCATGGAACTCGACACCTTTCATCTGATGTACACACAATTTTAGATAAGGTATATTCTCATGTGAGAAGGTCAAAGGGGGAATCTGGCTCAATAGTTACGTTGAACCATCAGGAATGGAAGCCATGGGTTCAAAATTGGAAGAAGCCTCTTTGTAAAAGATGGTGGGGAGGCTCCATATTTTTTACCTTTTCTGGGTCCCAGATAGGCAGGAGTCTCAGGGCACTGAGCTGCCCTTTAATGGGGAATGCAGCATAGATGTACATACCATAGGTCCACATTTAAGTGAAATTCCATGGATCAGACATTTCAGAACAGCTCTCCCAAGTCCCAAAGCTAAAAAGCAGAGCCTAATGGCATACAAATTGAAAAAGGTATACCCTTGAATTAATTCATGAAGCTGTGGCCATAGCTCATCATCCCTCAGCTTGCTTATCTTGTTTGATATAGAGTCAACCACTTGAATCGCTATTCTTATTTTTGTCGATAACTTCCTTATTACAGCTTGAGTGGAGTCAACTTTGTGAGCCTCTGCACCCTTTTCATCCAAGCACTTCAGTCGCTTGCATTTTTGGTCATGAAGTATCCGCAGCTTTTCCTCAGCCTACAAAGTAGGAGAGCATCATAAGCCAAAAAGACAAGAAAAGAAGGATTCATCCACTCATGCAACCTAGAGAAAGCAATAAGACACTTGTGGCAAACATTCCAAGATATAAGAGCGAATAAAGGGCAATTGTCCAATAATGCACTTCAGAAAGATGATTCTACGAAACCATAGAACCCAACCATTACCATAACAGATTCTATAAAGAAATAGGTGAAACAGACAAGATGGTCTTACATTAAAAGAAGAAAGGGAACTGTTGTGAGCACTACAAAATTAACCATGAATCTATAGAAGAAATGCTCAACACATAGCAGAGGACCAAAGACCCAAAAGAAAAAGAAACTGATGACAGTGACTCCACAATGCAATCCTGCCATTACCATAATGCTAGTTGTTATGGCGACCCCAAGCCACCCTTGGGACACCTGAGTGCCTATGTGCAAGGTTACAGCCTAGGCAGTGCCCACTGTACCCTAGTACTTCACCAGACCTTCTTTACTACCATACTGTAATGATAGAAGGAAAGGGAAAAAAAATCAAACCTGACATTAAAGGTTGCATATGATGTCACACTATAAACTACACCATACAACACCCCGTAATGGGATAAGACTCTGATGATGATGACGACGACGACACCCCATTCGGTTGCAGTAGCAAATCTGATGTAGTTTTGATTTTATTTTTATTAATGATATTTTTACAATATGGAGTGTCAATATCAAAAGTGATATGATTGTTTTCGTAACTGTTTGAATGAACTTGTATCAATGTCACAAGTGATACAACTACCTGTTTGAATGGCTCTTATATCAACATTAATTTACAACAATATCATCATAATATTGCCCATTAAGGTGACATAATTTTTATGAAAAATGGAAGCAAATAGTTGGATGCAGAAATAATTGCAGAAGGCAGAAGCAGAAGGAGAAACAAGGAGCTTTGTGTGAAATGACTTCTGCTTGGCACCTGAGTTTTCCATCTAATTATTCAATAGATTGCTGCCTCGCTTGCTTGATTAACTTAACTATTTCTCTGTGCCTTTCCAGCTTAGAAAGTCTGGCTTTATTGTTGCTCTCGAGGGTGTGTACATGAATATCACTTGGTCGGCCTTATGGTGTCATTTCCAAAATTCCTTTCCCTAACTGTATATGATGTTGCAGACTGGGTATAGTCCAGCTGCTACCATGGGTGAAGAGGGAGGAATAAAAGGAAGAGGGCCAAAAGGACCAAAACTTGATGCGAATTTGTTTCATGAGAGTAAGAGGAACTGGAAATAACTATTTGTCCTTCCTCTTCTACATCTTTTCTTGCAGTAGTCTACACAAATTGTGGAACTAGCAGGTTTGGTGGGCAAGTGATGGTTCTACGTTGAGCCTCCTACTGTCCCACATAGCAACAGCAAATAGATTCTGTGGCAACTGACATAGTCAGGACTACAAAATAACAACTCAAAGAAGTGCTTACTCCGTTTAAGGGGCCTAAGATGTAAAGCGAGCAGAACACCTTTTGTTCATGATCACCTAGGCGACTAGTCCATCTTACCCATACACAATTCCTTGTCACCTAGGCATCACCTAGAAAACAATGTGACAGACTGCAGGATTGTTCCAGAATCCTTGCAAGCAGATAGAAGAGGTATGGCAGTCAAAAACTGGTCACATGACATGTAATACAGTTCATATGCAAGTACAAAAAAGAATGTTCATAGATGAACTTGTATCAAATACCAACAAAACCAGAAAGAATTTAGTAGTATCAAATGAAAGAACAAAAAGGAGAAATCCACGAATCAATAGGATCATTACTGATCTGAGGCCAACAAAAAGCAAAGTAGGTGATGGCAAAGACCTGCATCACTGATAGCTAATGGTAATAATCGGCTACTATCAAATAATTATCCTTATTTTCTTCATTAGTTAATGCAAAGTTTCATGTAGACTAAAAGAACTAAGGCTGTCAAAAGATCATCCTTAATTTGGAATGAGGTATGCCCATCTCTCTCTGCCCAGCCTGAGCCCCCATGCAGTGAACCAGCCATTCTGCCAAACACTCCCAAAGGCCCAAAGGATTTAGCCTTCTGCTCTATTTGCTGCATACTGTCTCTATTCTAAACAACTAATCCGGTTTAAAACACCACACTGTAGCCTAGGCAAGCCTGAACAAAAAGATGAGTAAAACTGCATCGCAGCCTTGCCCAAGGTCAACATGTCAGACAACTAATCTGCTTACCATGGCGAATATTGTGCTCAAGGAAGCTCTTTCATGCCTCTATGAGCTCCCATTTCATAAAACACGTTGACACTATTAAAGTTATATACTTCACATGTGAGTCTGAGAATTTTAGCCCTCTCCTGCAAATTACATCCTATCTGTATGTTTGAGAGAAGGGATATCTGATAGAGGAAGCAATCCAAATGGACTGAACAGCAGCAACAAGAACATATCAGACAATGCAATAGCGTACCCTCACTTCCTCGCAGAGCTTCTTCTCCCAGATGTAAAGCATCTGCAAAGTTGACGAAAGGTTCCCTGACTTCATTGCCTTCTCTTCATGAAATTCCAAGTAAACTGACCCTCCATTTCCAGAGTTCGAGGATGGTTCACCACTTTTAGAACTATAAGGTGACATGGGAAGCACCATTGCGCTTACCATCTTTGCTGACACTGCTGCAAGAAACTACAGAGTGGTTAAAATTCCAGAACTGTTAACCTCAAATAGCACATATTTTCATTTCCGGAAGGAAAAGCAAAGATTTTTCCTGCACCTTCATACTTCTTCCTGTGGTATGGTTGTTTGCCCACCTCTAGCATCTTGGAAAGCTCGCCGCAGGAATCAGAAGCCCTATCAAACATGGCCTTGATCTCCTGCACTACATCGGACGCAGCACGAGAGTGGGAAACCACCTTCCGTTTCACGGCCTCCTCCGGCTCTCGCTTCTGGACTTCATCTGGCGCAACTACATTTTTGTCCACAATGTGCACCTCATACCGTGGATCGCCGCCGCCACCACTTTCGCCAGCACCACCTGTTCTTGCTTGGTAATGCGGCTGCTCCCCGATGCTCCTTCTCCCATCCTCGTCTAGTATTGGCAGAGCAGAAGGCTTGACTGTGGGCATCTCCGCGTTAACAGCCGAAGAAGCGGCAGCCACGAACTTCTGGTCGCCGTAGGCTTCCTTGACGACTTCACTCTCCTCTTCTTCCAGATCAGGGATCCCCTCCTCCTCCCTCAGCTCCCTGGAGCTCCGACTCGGCGTATATGGTGGATAGTAGCTTTCGGAGGACTCAAACGGGTTCAGGAAGTCCCAAGTTGAGGCCCTCGGCGGCGAAGGCGGGGGAGGTGGGGGCCTGGAGGATGATACGGAGGCTGACGGCGGAGGCGGCGGCGTCACAGGCTGGGGCGGGTAGGCACCGAAGAAGCTTCCCACCATCCCCCCATCAGCCGGGTAGGGAAAAGGTTGCGAATACGGGTTCGCGTAGTAGCCCATGTTCTGAACTGGGTAAGGGTAGCCGTGGTAGGAAGCTTGCCCCACCTGGACGACCTCGGGGCTCATAGGCCTCTGCTCGTAGTACACGGTGGTGGTGGCCGCGGGACCTTTCTTGGCGTAGTTCATGTACGTGGTAAAGCCGCCTACATCGGCCATATAGTCCATGGCCGCGGGATCGGTATGGGCATGGTGAAGGGGAGAGGAGTCGTCAGAGTGGAGAGGGCCGTCGTCGTCGTCGGAGTACTCGGAATCAGAGGAGCGGAACTGGAGATGGGAGCCGGAGCTGGAGCGCGAGAGGTGGTGAGTGGGGGCCGCGGAAGAGGAGATGACAGCGGCCGCCGCGGCCACGGGTGGGGGCGAGGGCTCCGGCGATAGAGGGGGCATGGGGTCGCCCTTCCGCTGCGCGGGGAGGGGGAGCACAGGGGACGGAGGGGGGAGAAGGTCGCATCCGTCGAAGAAGCTCTGAAGGGAGTCGCCGACGACGCGAAGGGCCTGGAGGTAGGAGGCGTGGGCGTCAGCGAGGGCGTAGCGGAGGTGGATGGCGTCGGCGAGGTCGTGGGAGCGGTCGCGGCAGAGGGCCACGGCCTGGAGGTCGTCGAGCTTGGAACCGGCGCACCCCATTGCAGCAGCGCACACAAGGCCGACCCGAGTCAGACAGAAAGCAAGGACACCGGCGCCCGCATGGTGATGGAGACGACGCTGGCGGTGGTGGAGCAGGAAGAATCCCACAATGGTGGGTAACGGGGGGTGCTTGCGGAGCAGGTGGTGGTGACCGGAGAATCTGGAAAGCTAGGGTTTTTGGAAAGCAAGCGAGAGAGGCTGGAGCAATCACCTCTTCCCTCCCCACAGCTCTGCTTTCCTCTTTTTCTCCCGTTGGCCTGGTTCCTTCTTTTTCGGGGGCGAGCGAGAAGTGCGAGGCCGCCCCGTTCTTTTGCAGGGTTCTTTTCGTGTGGGTTTGTTTTGCACGTAATTATTACCGCAACTCTGCCAGCGATGAGTGCGTCGTCGGCTTCCTGCGGAGCGCAGCGGCAGCGCCGGAAAGGAAGGTGAGGGGGGAGAAGACGAGGTGGCGGAAATGTTAGGAACAAGGTGGGAAGAGTGGGGGTGAGAGGGTGTGTCAGAAACAGCAGCCGGTGCGCCGCAGAGATCTCGCTCCGCTCAGCGGGACTCGGCGAGCAGCTGCTGCTGCCGCCGCCGTTAAAGAGGAAGGAGAAGAACTAGAGAAACAGTAACGGTAGAAAGAGGAGAGAGAGAGTCATGTGGGTGGAGACTGGAGAGGGGAAAAGGGAGGGAGAGGGCGGGGGTCGCCGGTGTTGTTGACGCCTGTCGTCACATAACGACGCGTACCGGTACCATCAGTAAAAGTAGCAATTACTGGTGCCCCCTCCGTGATATCTCATCGCAGTGGGGAGTCTTGTTTCGGCGCCCAAAACCCTTTTGTTTTCGAGAGACCCCCTCCCGGAGACAGATTATATTCTTGATATTCTAATGCTGTAAAGAATTAATACGAATTAATTTTTTTTGTTTTTAAAAATTATGATCATGTTTGATATTAAGATAAATCAGATATAAAGTAGAGTTTTGAGAATATCTCCGCTCTATTTCCTATCTATCTTAATATCAAACACGTTAAGTAGGGGTGTCAATGGGCCGGGCTTGGGCAAGGCCCGGCCAGGCTCGGTTTTTTAAAAGTCGGTCCGGGCCCGGCCCAGGCCCGGGGTTAGGCTCGGTATGGGTGGCCCGGCCCGGCTCGGAAAGTCCGAAAAAATATTATTTTTATTTATATAATATATAATTTTAATATATCTACTATAATATATCTATAAAAATAATATATATTTTACTTATATCTATATTAACATTTAACTTGTAAAAGATTATGTTTTTGAGTAGATTTATTGTAGAAAAAATATATATAATTCTCTTTCTAAATATAAAATTTATACTTAATATAAATTATATTTAAATTTTCGGGCCGGCGGGTCGACCGGGCTGGGCCTCACAAAGTCCAAGCCCAGCCTTATTTTTTTCCGGGCCGGTCGGGCCGGGCCAAAAAACTTTAACGGGCTTATTTTCCCGGCCCAAGTCCGGTTAAAATCGGGCCGGGCTTGTGGGTCTCCGGGCCGGCCCGGCCCAATTGACACCCCTAACGTTAAGTGCTCATATTATTTGTTTAATACTTTCCTATTTAATCTCAAGATAAATATATTTACCTATATATATATATATAATATTTAGACACATCCTGTTTTCGACATTTTTTAGTTAGCTTTCATTTTTCCACGAATGTCGAAAGATATTTGTCAAGATTTTTTAAAGACAAAAAGATGAGGTACGGTCAATAAAGACAAGTAAACTATCACATGTCTGATCGAATGGCCAGATTGATTGCTCTTTCACCTTCTCACTTATAGGTTTCCGCCAAAATTTAAAGACATAAGTCCTCTCCCAAAAAAAAAGTAATATCTACGTGGATAAATACAAAAATAAATATTATATACTCTTCGTTGGTACCCTTGTATGTTATTTTTCCTTTCAAAGCGACTTATGGATCAAATTTTCCGGTGCTTCTCAAGGAACAAAAGGAGAACGGATTCTAAAAAATGTCCACCAACTTGCTTCTTTTTATTAAATTTAAAAATTTTAATTATTGGATGGTTATTTTAGATGAGGTCCTCTATTATCTTGTGAAGCCATGTGTTATATGAAGATCATGAACGCACCAACTAAGGGAACGTATGTCATTGTAACATCATCTCTCTCTTCCATAAACATAAATATCATTACCTAAAGAGAAAGATTTATTACACTTATTCATTGCACTTTAAGTGTAATATGATTAGACAATACCTCATATGGCACTTCTCACATGAGAGGTGATAAAGTGACAATCCAATTGTTGAATGCCACATAGGTTTGTTGCCTAGTCACATTGCACTTAAAATGCAATGGACAAATATAATAAACCTTTCTCTTACCTAAAAAGGACAGGAGGATGCTAATGGACAGGAGGATGCTAATTTTACTCCCCTAAGATACTAATTAAAATGCCCCCAATCCCCATCATCACCCTCCTTAAGTGTTCAATATTCATTGGAAAAAAAATACAGTTTTGAGTGGTCGAAACCCACCCAAAAAGCTTCCAAATGTTTCGTGCCTTCAGCATAGACCCATGTTTAACCATAGGTTTCATTACAAATATTTTATTCTAAGTAGCCATTATAGATATGATTTGACGTATCACGCGGATCGATCATATCATATTTTTCGTGACACAATATATATTGTATTGTATTGTACTCTTAAGTTACAATGAAAAATTGTTATTTTAATTTTTTTTAATTTTATGATTTGATCAATATTTAAAATGAGTAAATTTTAAAAGAAAATGAGTAAAACATAAGAACATCACATAGAGAGGTTGAAAAATATAAAAAATTTCATTTAATAATTCAAATCAACCCAACATAAACATCTAATATTGTGATCTATGTCGTCCTACATATATAAAGTAGATGTCAATTAAAATTACTATTCTATAGCTATACAAAATTTGCATCCCTCCATCACTAAGGAGATTTTATGAAGGAGCGGCACTCTTTTTGTCGGACGTTCACAATAAATTTCTTAATAGAGATCCTACAATTAAGTTCGACCAGTTCATCCATTAGACATAATTCACATCTGTTAAGACAATGCAACTTTACACTGAGCAAATTTCTTTTTCTATTTTTTTATTTATATTGTAGAAGTCATCCTCGAATGATATCTTTCTATAAGTGCACTATATCCAGAGGACCTCATGTGAGTCCTATATGAAATTTATAGGAATATAAATAAGCTTGAAACAATCATTTTAAGTTTCAAAAAATATTTTGACGTGATAATCAGGCCTCAGCATATGACATCATCTAAGGGCTTCAATTCTCATTGAACAAGAGTCTACCACACTACAAAAAAAAAAAAAAAGAATTATTGACGGAATTTAACAACAGATCAATATCCATATCGAAAAATCTATCGGTACTATATCATACTGCAGCAATCTGAACCGGTCAGCGCCACCTCCACTACCACCACCACCACCACCACAAACTCCAATGTGATCAATATAATAAAATAATAATATAACACTAAAAAATTGAAAAGATAATAAATTATACGTAAGACATGACCACTAACATAAAACATAATTATCCTTAATTTTAGAATAATTTTATATTATTAATATAATTCTGATACTATCTTTGATTGTGCGCACATCGACGGGACGACATCTGATTTTAAAAATAAAATCAAATATGAAGTCACCATAGTTCCGAAAAAAATGTACTTATTCTAAAATATAAATATAAGAAATTATTGATGCATAGATATTGAGATTAAATCGACCTAATGATTTTTAGGTACCTTTTATTTTGAAAAAAAATAGTTTTAAAAAATAAACTAAATTACTATAATTTGTATCGTCTCTTAGTTAACCTATGTTTAAAATTCATCTCAATTCGATACTATTTAGACCCTTGGATGAGTCAGTGAGGGAGGAAAGGAAAAAAAATAGAAGACTGACCGCACCGACATACAGTTCGATCGATTCCTAGCGGTGCGTCACGAACCGGATCTCACTAATCTGTGGCGTGCCACGGCGGCACACTCGGGTCGCCCCATTGCGGCGACCTGACCCATGGCGCGGTGCGAGTTGGGTGTATCGCTGTGATACGCGGCAGTACATCCAATTGTGATTACAGAAACTAAAAAAGAAACTATACAATAGTAAAAATTATGGTAAGAGTTTCAAACATTTTCCACTTAGGAGATAGGACTTAAGAGAGCACTCAAAAGACTTTTATACTATGGCGACCTTCAATTTTAAGCATAAACCTTTGAGGTGCTGTGAGTTTATTTTTCTCTCCTTAACCATAAGAAGTGAAATTTAGATATAAATCATCTATTATTAGGTCAAGAAATGATGAACTAAATTTTGCATTGTAAACAAAATAGAGGGATAAAGTTGATAAGAGTTGTTGGAGATATGGTGGTTGTGCCGCTTCGATTGGTCGAGTCGGACTAAGTCCCTAACACGGTTAACACGAGTTCTTAACACAGTCGACACAGTACATTGAACAATGCTATTTTAATTATTTTTCTTTTTCAAATTTATTATTATATATTTTTACTATTTCTTATCACCTCAATCGAATGGTATGATATTTATATAGTTATTTAACGTGAATGAGACACTTATACACCTTTAAATCATGTATGTATCTGTATCGTTTATCACCTCAATAACTCAATGTGTCATTTATATGTTTATGACATAGGTCAAATATTATTAAACTTCAAATTTGAATTAAAATTACCTACAAAACTAGATTACACAGAAAAAAGGGTGGTGTGTCTCTACTTTGCCGATATGGTACCTATTAATAAGAGGAAAAGTCTTGTTACAAACCGCCACGTTAGGGGAGTTGAGGTCATTGGGGGTGAGCACACCTCCAATGGGGGCTTAGTTTGCAACCACCTAGTTGCAAACTCTCATCGGAGTTTGCACCAAGCGGTGCTCTTAGTAAGAACTCGATACAATCGAATTCCGCGGCACAACCAATCTTAGTTAGAGAGAACATTAAACGAGGATGACAACTTCAACTGTCCCTTTATTTTGTCTTTTTATTGAAAGATTTCAATAGTTACTTTGTTTTGTTCTCCATTGAATTGGACTTGACATGGACCAGTGTGGAAGGCATGCGTGGCCTTAGTTTCATGTTCTTTGTCCTACGTGTGTAAACCTGTATCCACTGTAGTTAATGCTCGGATATCTTATAAATCCATATTGGTGAAATTGATGGTCCTTTGGTACCAACAATGACAGTTATATTATATATATATATATATATGCTGTGGAAACTGCAACAACAACATTCCGTAGCCAGCCTTCTTCAAAGTCCTAATAATGACTATGGCATATTACCATTAATTATACCATATACCTGCCTCCCCTTTCAGCAACTTTATTTCTATCTACATCTTTTCCCTATTTTTTTCTTTCTCCCATGAGCTAATTAAGCCTACCATATAACAAAAGTAGATGAAACACCTACACATAAGTTGCTGACACATCAAAATACAGGTCAGAAAAGTGTTGAAGACCAGAGTTGCTTGGGTCATCACTTGTAACCCATTTAATTAAGAAAAAATTTATTACACTTGAGATTTACACTTGCACCCCCACTTCTTACTTTTTCATTAGTCAATATATTAAAGACACAACATTCTCATCCAATGAGAAGTTAGAAATACAAGTGCAAGTGTAAATCTCAAGTGCACTAATTTTTTTTAATTAAAATAATAAAAAGATTTAATCATCATAAAAAGAAAAATAAAAAAAGTCTTAGCATCTAAATCACTAAATATATATGTTTTTTTTCTTAATTTTTTTATATAACATATGGAATTGAATCTTTAACATTATCCTTAAATCTTTTTTTTAAATTTCTCGTAAACTTGTTCCCAATAAAAGTTGAATTTTTAATCTCTTTCTAATGTACATAGAGAATTATCAACTAAACCACTCTTTGAATATCTTCTATGTTTATTTGGGTCATGACTGGTAACCCCTTTAACTAAAAAAAAAAAAAAAAGTCCTAACATCTAGAATCACTAGATTACATATGGTTATTGTCATATATTCGTTTCCAAATTTCCATTTGATATTCCAAGTCTTGTGAGATCATTAACTTTCCGTCCAATTCTGTCCAAAATTTCTAACGCAGCCAAAATCAGTGAAAATGACATCATCCAAATCTGGTCTGAAAGGAAGGAATGGATCCAAGGATGTAAAATAATAATTGATAACCTGCAGATATCATGTAGAGAAAAGACCCCACTGCATATGATCCGTCTTGAGCTTTCACTATCAACCTTCCATTCATGACCACCCAATCACATATGCATGCACATGCAGGCGCTCACCCGTGCACCGCAAACACAATAAGCATATACGTAGTTGTGCACATGTATACCCATACATGATACATGGATGTACACACATCGAGGTATATACCCAAGTATATACATATATATATATATATATATATATATATATATTGCATATATATATATTGCATACATTAATTCATGTTACCTTCCGTGATACCTTTTTTTGCCATATCTGATTTATTGATGGCCAGATGATAATGCCATTCATACTATAAACTTGATGTTTTGAAAATGGGAATATGAAACTTAAGGTCTGTTTCTTTTGCTGACTGCGTGATTTTAGATCAGAATACTATAGAAGAGTATAGTAAATTAATTAACCAAATGGCACTAATATTTGATGCCATAATATATATTTTAATTTCAATAAACAAGTGCACCGGCACAAATCTAATAAATCTCTAATGCACATCCTTGATCGGAGAGAGGGAGTGAGGGAGAGAAAGAAAGTTAAGGTCCCAAAAATATTTGTCCTGCACACACCAACTACGTACATGGGGGCACCTGATCAATCACAGTTTTGCGATTTCTCACGTTGCCATCACATACAAACACCATCAACACAGCAATTTCTCCCATAAGAATGGTTCTAAAAAAGGTTCACTCTCTCCACAAACTCGCGGGGTTATTCCAATCACAGACAAAAACATATATACGCATGGGGGGCACACTACTACTCGACCGGATAAACTGCATTAATTTTTCACCTCCTCTAATGGAGTCCATGCATGGAGTCCTTGTTCTATTAAGAAAAATAGTTTATTACACTATTTTTAGATTTAAAAAATATTTGAATCTTCTACTTCATTGAGATATATATATATATATAGAGAGAGAGAGAGAGAGAGAGAGAGAGGAGAGAGAGGGCTAGTCACTAGTCACTAAACTACTCTTTAGTGTACAGCACTATAGAAATTAATCCTCTCTTCTGAGTATTTTTTGCTCTACCTATAGCTATAAAAGAAATAAAAAATTTGTTATTATATCATGGGCAATGAATTAATCGGATAGTAGGTAGCAGTTAATAGTAAGAAGTAGAAGAAGAGAACAAAAACGCCCGCTAGATAGATTTCACGTGGCGACTCTTTTGCGTCGTCGAGAGAGGCGAAGTCCGACACAGTGAGGGCGGGAATTTATTCCATTTATGGTGATCGTGGCTTGGCGAAGAAACCACTTGGAATGTTCATGATTGACGAGTGTTTAAATGATCTCAGGCCATGCCAGCTGCAGAAGGGGCTGGCAGCCAAGCCACTGCAGCTGGGACCACTCCCACATCCACGTACGCGTCTTTTAATCAGCTGACATTCTCATGTTTATCCAGCTGTTTCGTGATTCAAATCGTACACGATCAAATGCAACTAAACACACATACACGTACATATTATATATATATATATTTAAATATCAGAATCTTTTTATCTCGGAGCAAGTATTAATGCATCCTTTTGAGAGATCTGTGTGGCCAATTTGTAAAGTCTATTAACACGGGGAGAACTCTCGTAGGTTGGTTAGAGTCTCAACTCGGTCAATCTCCTCGTCTTCGAAGCCGACATCCTAACAGGGTTCAAGTTGGCCTTTCGCTATTATCTCAGCCGATGTCTCTGCATCAGTTAGACCGACTTCCGTCACTGGGGCAGGCGACGACGTCATGGCTAAGAGCAAGGCCTACTCGGCCCGCTTGTAACTGACAGGGAGCAAGATGTGTCTACGTAATTCCCGGGAGCGTGGCTCACATAACGATTAGGCATTAGCCACTAGGGTGTGGTCGTGGATCGTGTGCTCGATAACGGCAGTCATTAAAGCTACGATCTGTCTGATTTGGTATGGCAGTTATGACGATGACGAGACGATAATTAAGGCAACCTGGCCCGATATTCACGGGTCGCTCAACGGCTCCGCTGGGTAGCCTCTCTCCACACACGTTGGTAGGTAATCTCTCGGACCTTTGAAGAACCGACGTCTTTCTTATACTGACTTGAGTGTCGGAGAGTCTACCCACCGAGATCCCTCGTGGTCTTGTAGGTCGGGAGCTCGGAGAAGATCTTCACGTCGGCGCGACAGTTCCCTTTGGTCACCTATGTCTAAGCTGACCTAACGTTACAGACAGTAACATTTTTGACGCCGTCTATGGGAATCTCAAGAAGTGTTTCCATGGCTCCCAAAGGAAAATCTATCAGCTAAGCAATGGAGGAGGAGATCGTCCCCGTCGATTAGATGGAAGAGATGGTGGTCGGAGGTTCTGGCCCAAGAGAACAGAACTCCGCCACCTCCTCCCTCCTCAACTGCGTGGAGCGGGTGATGTTGTAAGGCCTTGGGACTTATTGGACCCTTAATGGGCCTCTTTCTGGAATAGTGCCTGTTGGTGTCAAGGGTGTTGACGTCAATAGTGGGTTGACGTCAAGGTGGTGGACATCAACCGCGGGGTAGATGGCAAGGGTGCTACCATCTACTAGGTCTTGGCGCCAATTGATGTTGACTTCTATCGAAGTTTCCAGAATCTTCCGGACATGAACTTGACAGAAATCGATGTTGATGTCAAGATCATGTCGGTGCAAGTTAACGACAAACATGTTGACGTCAACCTGTCGGGCCTGTGTTTTTAGAGATGACCCGAGGCCCCTTCTTCCCCACTTTTCTCCCTCTCCTTCCCACCACCTTCACCCCTCTTCTTTTCCACTTCTTCCGGTGGCCGACGGGAGCTCGTGGGGAGGCTATGGTGCTCGTGGTGGGGGCGGATTGGGCGGGAAATGAAGGTTTGAAGGATCGTCCTCGCGGGGGAGCTCCGGGATAATCGGCGAGATTCGAGGTTCTTTTGGGAGTTTTATTGCATTTTGAGGTAGGGACTCGACCGCTTGACTCCCCATTGCTGTAATGTTGTGTTTGTATGTGTGTGATTTGCATGAACTCCGTGGTTTTGGGGAGGGTTTATCATGCCGGGTTTTGGGGGGTTGATCCGCCGATCCAAGCGTTGGATCGTTGTTTTCTAGCTTCACATCGGTGTTTTAAGATGAGGGAAAGCGTTTTCCATCATCAAACTGTGGTTTCTTGGGCTAGATCGCTCGTGGGGACTGCCTGGGGCCGTTTCAGCTGCTGAAAGCTGAAGAACTTAACGTCAACATCAGTTGACGTTAAGTTATTCAGGGAGGAACTTGGCGGCAAGATCCCTTGCCATCAAGTTGGGGTAAATGGCCAGCCTGTTGCCGTCTACTTTCTGTAGACGGCAAGGGTGTTGTCGTCTACCCTAGGGTGGGTGGCAATCGATGTTGCCGTCAACCCCACAGGTAGGTCCTAGCAGGCTGAGCCCCTTTTTCCATTGTGCGAGGTGTTGACACGTAGTGTCCGCCTCCAGGCGCGGTGTGCCAGACGTTGAGAGCGTCTCCGTCTGTGCTTGTACTGAGTTTTACCGTGCTTGTGTTATGTTTTCCAGACGTTGAGGTGAAGGCTCCATCTGGATGACTGGCGTTGAGCTGTTCCGCCGGTGAGCCTAGATGTCGAGTGCGACTCCGTCCTATGCATGCCCCTTGTGGTGGTTACGAGCTAGTTTCCATGGGGCCCCTTCTCCACCATTCGAGTCCGATGTAGGGGAAAACCAGTCGATGACCAGACGCGAGGGAGAGCATCTGAGTGTGCACACGTGGCTAGGGTTGGAGGACTCTGTGGTGTCGAGGCGCCAAGCCATAGGCCCTAGCTGGTCCTACCTTGTATGTATGTCTGTGCTTGTCTGTGTGTGTGTTTGTTGTACTGTCGAGCCTGCTAGGTTCCATTCTCTTAGCGCACTCTTGCGAGGAGTTGGGTGTCGCATCACAGATTTCTTGTGTGTTGTACGGTGTTTACTTACTATAGTTTTATTTTTCGCACAGCCTTTTAGTACTGTTACCAGTGGGGGTTAGTGTCCCTACTAGGTCTCTTCAGTGTTGGTCCTGCTTAGCTGCTGTGAGTAGTACTTAGTTTATGTACTCGCTGTACTCTTTATTTTTGTTGGATCTACTCTAACTTGTACCATTTTGATATATCATATAGTGGAATGTTCAAATTTTATGGTGTGTACATTTTTTTATATGTTCTCCTCAGACATTCTCTTCTTACCCTTCCGAGCTTCGACTCGTGGGTGGCAGGTCGAGGTTCAAGTTATTGGTTGGTAACTGGTAATTCAGATCCTGGGTCGTTATAGTTGGTATCAGAGCCTGGTCTCTCGAGACATATAGGGAAATGTTTATGAAGGTAACTCAGAGCATGAAGAGTACAGTAGCAACAAGCAAAACCGGAGTTATTTTGTGTATTAATTTGTGTGCGCGTCCTGTGTAGATCCATTATGGCACCTAGGCGATGTCGTGTTGAGGAGGTGGCAGAGCAGGCACCTCAACAGGAGGCTCGAGATGCCCCGCCACCACAGCAGACGCAGCATGGACTACAGGACGCACACAATGGTGTTGTACCACCGCCACCACCCTCTCCTCAGGTAGCACAGGGGTTTGACTGGACCCATTTTCTCGAGGGGATGGCACAGATTGTTGCTCAGCACCGTGACGTTCCGACACCTCAGGGAGGTTCTGGGAGAGTGCTGAGAGAGTTCTTGCAGTTCCAGCCTCCCTAGTTTCAGGGACAGCCAGATCCAGATGCAGCCCAGACTTGGTTGGATGCGATGGAGCGGACTTTCCGTTCCATGGAGTGTGCAGCAGAGGAGAGGATTTTGTTGACTAGTTATCAGTTGCAGGGTCAGGCGCTGGCCTGGTGGACCTCAGAGTGGGAGATCACTTTTTCAGTCTCGCCCGCTTAGGTAGATCACATGGCAGGAGTTTGTGGCGGCATTTGAGAGAGCTTTCTGTCCCACATATGTCAGGACTGAGAGGCTGTATCAGTTCCTGGATTTGACTTAGGGCGAGATGACAGTGGTCCAATACAGAGCCATATTTGTGGAGTTGGGGCGTTATGCGCCGCAGATTATGGCAGATGAGAACCTGAGGACCCAGCAGTTTATGAGAGGACTGAGGCCAGAGCTCAGGCAGGCAATGATATTGCTCGCATCACCGACCTCAACACAGCCTATCAGACTGCGGCAGCACTTGAGGCTGACACCTTGCGGACCCGTGGCAGACTAGAGCAGTTCAGGCATAGACAGGTCCGTCCCAGCAGAGATAGTAGCAGAGTAGCTCTCAGTAGACCTCGAGGACCACGACCTCATATACGTCCTCTTCCACAAGGACGTCGTCGATGTCAGGGTCCCGTAGGAGGTTCCGACGTGACAGGAGGTAGGCAGAGCAGAGGCAGCCTTCAGTTGAGAGTGTTCAACAGCCTTTTGGGTAGCCTCAGTAGCAGAGCCAACATTCTTTCACTGGTCGGTGTTACCGATGTGACCAGCTGGGTCACATGGTGCGGGACTGCCCTCTGTTACCTCGAGACCCGCAGTAGCAGAGTCAGCCCCAATCTCATACGTAGTAGTAGCAGT
Source organism: Colocasia esculenta (assembly GCA_014218235.1). Classification (NCBI taxonomy): domain Eukaryota; kingdom Viridiplantae; phylum Streptophyta; class Magnoliopsida; order Alismatales; family Araceae; genus Colocasia; species Colocasia esculenta. The sequence goes on along the minus strand of CM024765.1, from coordinate 50,623,791 downwards.
AGGTTCCTGTGCAGCAGCATCAACAGACCATGAGTTCAGTAGGCCGAAGACCAGGGCTCGTGTCATGCACATGACCCGAGCAGAGGCGGAGGCAGGTCTCTTGTGGAAGGTACTGTGACTATCTTTGGTTCTGTAGCTAGAGTTTTGTTTGATTCCGGTGCCTCCCACTCTTTTATTTTCGAGGAGTTTTTAGACTCTCTAGAGGAGCTAGACATGGGAGTGTCCATCGAGCTTGTCGTGGAGCTGCCGATAGGAGATTTTGCTCTCACCTCTTACTGTCTTGAGGGGGTACCAGTGCAGATGCAGGGTCAGTGTTTGCCAGCCCGGTTGTTTGCTATGCAGTTGCAGGATTTTGATGTGATTTTGGGTATGGATTGGCTTGAGCAGTACTGTGCTATGGTGGATTCCAGGAAGAAGAGGGTGTACCTCTGGACCACGAAGGATCCAGTTCTGCTAGAACAAGCACAATTAGAGAGTAGATCCTCTAGCATGATCTATCTCTATAAGAGAAAATGTAAACACACAGAATAGGCGATCTGTGTAGAACACATACATAGATTACAACAGAGAAATAGACACTCAAATGATTACAGACTTAGATGGATCTCCTTCTGATCAGTAATGCTTCGATCAGGAACTCCTCCTCTTCTTCCCTTCTTCTTCTTCCCTTGGCGGCGCTCCTCTGCTCCCTTCTGGATGCAATAGCTTTTTTCCCACTCTTCTCCTCTTCTTCTTGAAAAGTCCCACTCCCGCACTTTTGGAGTACGAGGATAATGGTATTATAGTCCCATGTGTCCATGTGGACCCTTGGAGTGCGTGGGCACAATATGTAGGTCAATTCCCTTGATTCCTAAGCAGCCACGTGTCCAGAAAAATTCACGTACTGAATTGTCATCCGTTGTGTGTCGACACAATCAAGTTGTGTGTCGGCACAAGATTCTATTTTGCTGCTTGGCAGATAACCTGTATCGACACACATCTGAAATTTGTCGACATAACTGGCTCCTTATCTAACTGTTACTGGAGAGCACTGGATGTGTCAACACAGACTGGACTTGTGTCGACATGACTGGCTTCCTTCTTCTGACTGTTTTCTGGAAGGCAAGGGATGTGTCGACACGATTGGCTTCTCTTCTCTTTACTGCTTTCTGGAGAGCAATGCATGTGTCGACACGCAATGGACTTATGTCGACACCACTTTGACAAGTTATGTAAACTTGAAAATATGAAGTGTGGACCATCAAAATATGTCATTAACAGTAAAATGTGAAATATTAAATGTCAAGAACATGTTGTTTATTATAATATATTCAATATGTACAAATTGTCTAATATGTCATCATCAAAATCAAAGTATGAGTGATGTACAATGGTCATCATTAAAAATCAACTTTAAGAAATTTCAATACACACTCAACACAACATGGCGTTCGAGAATCGAGATGGTGATACGATGGTTAACGTCCCACACAGTAGCTGAGGGGTCTGCGCTATTATTACACTGCTGCATTCAATGCAGCGATGGGACACATGACAGACCACATGGGTTGGCAGAGCCACACAGTGATCTATGTGTCATCGACAGAGGAGTTCTAGACAACAGCTTCACCCCGGCCTACCAATGTGGTCCGATGTGAAGCTAGGGGGCTAATGACACAGGGAGAACTCTCACAAGTCTACTAGAGGCTCAGCTCGGTTGACCTCCTCATCTTCGACAAAGCTGGTGCCCTGACATGGCTCAGTTCGACCTTTCACTCTCATCTCGGCCGAAGTCTCTACGTCGGTTAGACCAACTTTGGTCACTGGAGCTGACAATGGCATCCTGGCTAAGAGCAAGGCCTACCCGACCCACTTGTAACTGACGGGAAGCACGACGTGTCTACGTGATTCCTAGAAGTGTGGCTCACGTAACGGCTAGGAATTAACCATTGGGGTGTGGTCGTGGATCGTGCGCTCGATAACGACAATCATTAAGGCCACGATCTACTTGATCAGTCATGGCAGTTATGGTGACGATGAGGGGATATTTAAGGCAACCTGGTGCGATATTCATAGGTCACACAAATGGTTCCACTTAGTGGCCTACCCCTATATAAGAGGCAAGACTCTCCATAGATGCAGGTAGGTAATCTCTCAGACCTTTGGAGAACTGACATCTTTCTCAGACTGACTTGAGCATCAGAGAGTCTGCCCACCGAGATCCCTTGGTGGTTTTGCAGGTCGGGAGCTCAGAGGAGATCTTCACGTCGACGCGATAGTTCCCTTTGGTCACCTCGGTCTGACCCGACCTAGCGTTACAAATAGTAACACTTATCTTCTTTTATTTTGATAACTAATTTGGGGAGTGGACATTTGGACCTAATTAGGCATTGAGGTGTACATGAAAATTCTTGACCTAGTTAAAATTCATCTTCATTAGTTCCCATAACTTGATACATAGATGTTGAGATTAAAAAAAGTATTTACTTTTAAAAAGGTGAGTTTTTAAAAAATTAATTATACATCTCTATCAATAATCTTAATTGCAGATCATTGTCAGAAATATCTATAGAAAAAAATTCAAATACTTTTAGCTTGTCCCTACTTTGTTGAGATCTATATTGACGATTTCTAAGTAACGTTTTCAATTTTCTGGCCATAATGAATTGTTATTTTAAAAAATTTCAACTCTTACTTTATGTCTTTGAAGTTTCACTTTAATCATATCACAATTACTTTAAATCTTACATATTTTAACTCACTGTCACACATACTTTAACAACTTCGAACTCTTACTTAAACATCTTAGAACTTAGAATTTAGTGATGTTAACAGTGACTTTAAGTCCCACACATTTTAACTCACTGTCACACATATTTTAACGACTTTAAACTTTTACTTTAATGCCTTTGAACTCTTACCTTAATATCTTCAAACTTAGACTTTAATTTATGTCAACAGTTACTTTAAGTCTCACATACTTTAACTCAGCATCACACATACTTTAATAACTCCAAACTCTTATTTTAACTTCTTACAACTTAGACTTTAAGCCATGTTAATAGTAGTTTTAAGTCTCGCATATTTTAACTAATCGTCACACATATACTTTAACGATCTCAAACTCTTACTTTAACACTATCAAATTTAAATTTTAAGTTATATCAAAAGTGGCTTTTAAGTCTCATACACTTTAACTCATAATCACACATATTTTGGTGACCTTGAACTCCTACTTTAACACATTCGAACTCTTATTTTAATGTCTGCAACTTAAACTTCAATTTATGTCCCACACACTTCAACTCAGCATCACACATACTTTAACAACTTCAAACTTTTACTTTATCATCTTAAAACTTAGATTTTAAGTCATACTAACAATGACTTTAAGTCTCACACATTTTAACTAATTATCACATATACTTTAGCGACCTCAAATTCTTACTTTAACATTTTCGAACTCTTACTTTAACATCTCCAAACTTAGACTTTAAGTCATGTCAATAGTGACTTTAAGTCTCACACACTTTAACTCACTATTACACATACTTTAATGATTTCAAACTATTATTTTAACACCTTCGAACTTAGACTTTAAATCATATCTGCAGTGACTTTAAGTCCCATATATTTTATCTTATCATCACACATACTTCAATTAATGACTTTGAATTCTTATCTTAAAGCTTTATAACAGTTACATATGTGATATATTGCGTAACATATATAAGGTTAAAGTAAAATTAATTATAAACTATTAAAGTAATAAACAATTCGTCTTACTGTATGATACATAAAAAGTTGAAGTTAAAGAGAATGCCAACTTCCCTATCAAAGTACACACATGAATCATGTGCTAAGGTAATAATGTACGTGAGTTAAAGTAGAAGAAGAATCTAATTAAATTATAAGAATAAAAAATAAAAATAAAAATGATAAGTTAAAGTAGAAGAAGAACTGATTAAATATAAGAAGATAAAATAAAAATATAAATGATAAGTTAAAGTAGATGTAAAATTCAGTTAAAGTGGATGAGAAATTGATTAAGTAAATAAGAAAATCGATTAAATAGATAAGAAAATTAATTAAAGTATGAACATAATGAACATACATATATGATGGTAAAGAATAAAAATATATTTACAAGAAGGTAAAACGAAAATAAAATAGAAGATAAAAATTATCTTTTATAGACTGATTGTTAAAATTCACTAAAAGATACTTAGAACACCTTTTTTACGACATGGAGTAAAAAATAAGTCTCCCCTCTGATGGAGACTTCTAATTAATTTTTCATTTTTTTTCGATGTTTTAATTATGTATATATTCTTGTAGTCTCCAATCCGTATCGGTCTCATATAGACTCACTTGCGAATTCAGTGCACGCTAAAACTGTCCGGTAAATATTATTCCAAAAAGGGTAAAGTGCTAACTCTCTCGTCAAAAGATGTATCTATTTTTTGATGCGTCAAAAGAAAGAAAGAAAAAAAAAAAAGAGAAAAAGGGATTACCCACATCTTAAAGGCCCACTTTTCCGGGCACATCACGATCGAGGCTCAATGCAAAATTCTCTGGAATCGAGCTGAATCGATCCGGATGGGGTCCGATCCATCTGTTTAAATTATAAAGCATATATACCAGCCGCATCTAGCTAGCTAGTCTAAAAGTTGCTAATTAGTGCAATCGAAGACATTGTGTAGATGCAAACATTGGTCCTCATCCAGTCCACTCCTTATAATTCTCGTACGTGCATGCCGCATCCCTCCGCCTACCCCTTTTTTTTTTGCTTCGTTGGCCAAAATCATACATACATACGAAGTCTAAAAGACCGAGAGATATCCTTTGAACTAATTAAACAAGTCTCTTTTGGCTCTTCTATGGTTGTCTATTTTGACGTAAAACGTCGGGACTTTATGATGTTTTACGTCAAACCAACGGACCTTTATTTTTAGACCATGGCAGCTGGTGGACCACCGTCCGGCAAACGCAGGCGTACCGGGGCTAATTACCACTTTCTCGTTAGAGGGAGAAAGCGAGAGAGGGTTCTAGGCTTGTGCGGCAGCTTCTTCCAGCGTCGACACGAAGCATCACCAGAAGGCTGCAGGTGTCGTCTACGGGGGAAAAAATGACACAATTAATAAAAATATGTCACATTATTATTTGTCATAAAAAACACTTCATAAAAGAGAGGGAGTTATATATGATGCAATTTAATTGGTGTGTTAAAAGTTGTCTTATGACAAATATATATGTTACTAATTAAACGTTTTCCATCCGTAGGGACTTTGATATACAACCGAGCGGGGGGGAAACCAAGCAAACCACACAAGGAGGATGAGAAATTTGCGTAACAATTAAGAAATAAGCTGGTCGTTCTTTCTTGTTTAAAGTGCATAAAGATGATGAGGTTCTGGCTAGTCCAACCCACCACTATTACCTGGGTTCAATGTTCTTGTGACATATATATTTAGTAAGAAATGAACAATTTATTGTTTACGGTGCGTTTAATTATTTGGTTGGAGTATTGATAAATTGTTCTGTCGATATTAATTAGCTCTGATATTATTACTAGAGCAATGTTTATTATTCTTGAAATGTATGGGGCAAGCAGACTTCACCTTATAATACTTCTAATTTTCTCACCTCTCATTTCTCTGGCCATATATATATACAACCCATTTATCTCACTTATTTAAAAAAGTTGTATTTATCCCTTCTATTTAATTGTTAAAAATATAACAAAATAAGTGAGACAAGTAAATTTTAGGAGTGTAATTAATCAAATAAATTTTATGACCAAATGAGGTTAGAATTAAGGTATTTTGGTGGCCTTGAAGAAGACCATTTTCAAAATCTTTGGTAATGTGGATTTGCTGCGCCATTGTTTTCAACTATAGTTCTGTGAGGATGTTGAGTTAAGAAAACTAAAAACTTGATCGCGTCTATTTTTACGACGGATACACGTACGCCTAAAAATTCGCAAGCATTTTACTTTTATCTCCATATCCTTTATATATATAATGTCATAATATATGCCTCTTCATAATTAATGTACTATATGTGTTTCATTATTTGAGGTCCTATATATTGTCGTATGCCATTTATTTGCTTTAGTTAGGTAACAAAGGATCAGGGAAAACAATAATACATTCTTTGTTTTAATTTCCTCGCATATATGTTTATATATATTCTCTGATCACGATAGACCTTGAAAACATATTATATGCACTAAACGTTAAAAGTATGTAGATGTGTGAGTAATTAAGTAGCTTTTTTTTTATATCATTTCTAGGTTTCTCAAAACTGTTCTAGATAGAACTTAGACACTAACAAACGTCACTATATATATAGATGCTCATGCTCTACTATGAATAGACAGTGTATATTCCTCGTAACAGCGACACCTTGTTGTTTCATGCGGATGATCATTATGGTGGGTGTGGTTAGGAGGGGACGTGGTTGGTGAGATGTACATGCGGAGTAGTTTATTATTGAAGTCAGCCGACCATTTGGCACCTTCTCCAGTACTCACGCCGACGATGACCGCTCGGAGGTTTGTGACGCTCTAGGGCTGTCAATCACACTTTTTTAAATTCGTCGTTTTTTAAGTGGATCTAAAAATTTGACTCGTTAAAAATTTAGATCGGACTGCCATTTTTTATTTGACCTGAGTAAATTCGTTAGATTCGTCGTATTAATTTTTTAATAAATTAAAATTGAGATAATTGATTGATATTAATTTTTTATTAATCAAATTTCAAATCAATTAATTGATATTAGATTTTGATCGATCAAAGCTTAAATCAATCGACCGATATTAAATATTTAATAGACAAATACTCTTATAATTATTGATACCATTCGTCGCTAACCGACCAAGCTCGCCGACGACAAGGGCCGACAATTCTGTCCGACGACGACGTAGTCCTCAGTTTACCAGTCACCCCTGACCTAGACCCATTAGGTCGGGCGCGCGATCCGGGCTCATCCAATGGGCGCCAGGTCAGACCTGCCCATCAAGCAGCATGGATTCCGAAAAATCACAATCACGCACGCCCCAGCTGTCACACAATCATTTGGGGAAGCCCTTACCACGGTAAGGTTACCGGATCTCAGCTGTGAGGGGCTCCGTGATGGTCGCACTTGCCTCCTACTGCCTCACCTGCTAAGATTCGAAGCAAGAAAGGAGGACACGACTTCTCCCCACCACCGGAGATTTAAACTGCCAGGCCCTTATAAAAGGAAGAGACATCCCTGACAAAAAAGGTACGCTATTCGTAGCACTACTACTGGCTCCGCTCAAAATCCTCTTCTGCTGACTTGATCGTCGGAGTGTCCGACCATCGAGGAATCTCGGTGATTCTTTGCAGGTCAGGCTCACCTCACCGCTGACGACGCGAAGCGGCCGATCCCTCGGGGCCCACTCCCACTTGCTTTTGCAGCAATATTTGGCGCCGTCTGTGGGAAGGTTCGGACAAAAAGCCTTCTATCATGGCACCCAAGGGAAAGGCTGTCGCTCGCTCATCCGGTGACGAGGTCGCCCCCACCAACGTCATTGAAGAGGTAGCCGGAGATGCTTCCAAGGGGGGGGGGGGGGGGGGGGAGAATAAGATTCCACGACGTCAACGCGCCTTGACAACTCGAGCAAACTCTCATGAATCTCCAGCAAGTGTTGACCAGGCTGGAGCTTCATCAACAGACGTCCCCGGCTCAAGGCGAGGCTTCGGGTCGTGTAGTGATTCAGGGTGCGGACATCCGCGAAGGTGAGGATATAGCGAACCCACGAAAGCATCCGGTGTTGTCGGCGAGTCAGGCCAATGTTCAACTGCCAGAACCGACGCCACATGCTCCAGTACCCCAGCTGGTCGTCGCCCAACCTCCGTCGACTGCCGTGGAGCATCCTATCAGAACCGACGTTGTCGACCATTTCTCTGCGGAATCCGCACCAATCTCAATGAGCGTGCCGGCGACCGAGCCTCGATGGAAGGACGACCTGCAGGAGATGAACAGAAAAATAGAGGCGTTACAACGCGGCAACTGAGCGCCATCAGTAGCGACACTCCTCACCACCTCGCCATTCGTCGAAGAAATCACCTCAGCACCGGTGCCATTAAAATTGCAGCTGCCAAAATTTCGACGTTATAATGGAACGACCAACCCTATCCATCACCTCGACCACTTCCAGGGGCAAGTGGAAATGGTAAATATCACTGACGCTTTGACGTGTCGCGCTTTTATGTCAACATTGGATGATGCAGCTTTGCAGTGGTTCAAGGTGCTCCCCGCTTGATCAATCGCCAACTTCTTCGACCTGGCACAACATTTCCTGGACCATTTTTACAACACGGTTCAACACTCCCTATGCACTGACGACTTGTGGCTCGTTGCTCAGAAAGAAGGTGAGATGTTCCGGGACTATGCCAAGCGATTCCAGCTCGAGGTGATGAAAGTGGTGGACCTGGATCTGAGGACAGCCGTCAACATCCTGATGAGAGTGTGCACGGACACCGCGTTTGTGGCTTCCATCGCTAAAAAGCCACCAGTAAGTCTCTCGGACCTGCTCTCTCGAATGCAGAAATATGTAAGGCTGGAGTCGACGCTCGGCGCTGCGGGAAGGCTCGGCAAGTGATCCGAAAGAGGGGAAGCAAGCGAGGGACAACAAACCAAAAAGCCGAGGAGGGAAGAAGAAGAGCCGCGGAGGGAGAGACGACGAGAGCCGGAGCGACGCCGAGACTCAGATCGTGATCATCGTCCCGATGAATTCCGGCGCGTCAGGGACCTTCCCCGCTTCGGGAGATCGCTCTCTGAACACCTCCCCATCATAAAGAGGCTTCCGGAGTTTCGTCAGCCCGAGCCAATGGCGAGGCCCCCTACCAGGCGAGGAACAAATTTGTATTGCGACTATCACAAGGAATTTGGTCACCTGACCGACCAGTGCAGGAGCCTCAAGATGGAGATCGCGAAGATGCTGTGGCGTGGAATCATCGGAAAAGACGTCGTCGATGGAAGGACGCTGGCGCGCTCCCCCGAGAAAGGACATGAAACTGTTGAAACAAAAGGAGCCGTCCTGGTCCTCGCGGGCGGCTCGGCAAGCAGTGGTGACAGCAGGAGGAAGAGGAAAGCTTATGTATGGGCCGTGACAGCAGTAGCGCCAAGCTTACCAGCGCCAAACAGTGGAGTGATCACATTTTCTGACGAAGATGTCGCTGGACTGAGCTTCCCCCATGACGACGCGCTAGTGATCCATGCCGACGTCGATGGATACACTATACACCATATCCTGGTAGATAACGGGGCAGCCCCCGATGTCTTATTTTACGATTGTTTCCTTAAGATGACCAACTGAGCACCGAGCTCAAGCCGGTCGCCACCCCTTTGTTTGGGTTCAGTGGGACACTTGTTAATGCTGAGGGGTCCATCAGGCTAAAGGTGACACTGGGTACCCACCCGCGACATGTAACGGTTGAGGTCGACTTCCTCATAGTGATGGTGAAGTCGGCCTACAACGCGATCTTCGGATGGCACCAGAAGTTGAAGTTCCCAACTCTTGGCGGGATAGGGGAGGTCGTCGGGAGCCAAGCAGAGGCACGCCGATGCTATGTAAATTCCATCAAAGCAAAGGAACCAACTATTTCGGAGTATGTACCAGATGTTGATAATGTCGTAAGACACGAACCAATGGAACAAACTAAACAAATAAAGGTCGAGAAGGGAGCCCTTGTCGTTGGGATGAGCTCAAAAACCTGGAGGATGGGATCGTTGCTTTCCGCAGCCAGAGTGGCGACGTATTCGCATGGTCAGACGACGATCCCCCAGGAGTTGACCCAAAAATCATCCAGCATCATCTGAACGTGAATCCCAAGGCCGGGCCCATTCGACAAAAGAAAAGACCCTTGTCGGCTGACCGACAAGAAGCGGTGGACGACAACTTAACTAGGTATTTATGTGCAGGAACCGTCCGAGACTCGTTCTATCCAGAATGGGTCGCTAACGTCGTCTTGGTACGAAAGGCGAGCGGAAAGTGGCGGATGTGTGTAGATTTCACTGACCTAAACAAAGCATGTCCGAAAGATAGCTTTCCACTGCCTCGGATCGACTAGCTGGTCGATTCCACGGCCGGACACGAGCTCTTAAGCTTCCTCGATGCCTACTCAAGGTACCATCAGATAAGAATGGCTCCAGAAGACGAGGAAAAGACGTCTTTCACCACAGAAAGAGGTTTGTACTGCTTCACTCATATGCCTTTTGGGCTGAAAAATGCAGGAGCGACATATTAGAGGCTCGTCAACATGATGTTCGAGAAACAGATCGGGAAGATGATGGAGATCTACATCGACGACATGTTAGTGAAAAGCCAATGAGTCGAGGACCACGTCCGAGACCTAGCCGAGGCTTTCGAAGTACTTCGACAATATGGGATGAAGTTGAACCCCGAGAAGTGCATCTTCGGCGTTCGGGCAGGAAAGTTCCTGAGGTACCTAGTTTCTGGTTGGGGTATCGACGTCAACCCCGACAAGATCCAGGCTATCATCGACATGATGGCTCCAAGGACGGTGAAGGAGCTACAATGACTTAATGGCCGGATTACTACTCTTAGCAGGTTCATGTCCAGGTCGGCGGAGCGATGCAAACCATTCTTCGAGGCATTGAGGAAATGCCGCTTCGAGTGGACCGAGGAGTGCCAAAAGGTGTTTGACGAGTTGAAGAAATACCTAGCTCACGTGCCAACGTTGAGTAAGCCAAAAACCGGCGAAGAACTGCTGTTGTACTTCTCTACGACAACCTATTCCATCAGCTCGGTGCTCGTGTGTGAGGAAGAACGAGCCCACCTTCTGGTGTACTACACAAGCAAAGTGTTGCGAGGGGCCGAGCAGCGATATTCGGACCTCGAGAAGGTCAGGTACGCGCTGATTACGGCGGCACGACGATTACGCCCTTACTTCCAGTCACACAAGATCGTCGTTCTCACCGACGTTCCAATCCGACAAGTTCTCGAATGACCCAAGTCCTCCGGAAGGTTGGCAAAGTGGGCTATCGAGCTCGGGGAATTCGACTTCGAATTCAGGCCTCGGGTCGCTATCAAAGCCCAGGCCTTGGTGGATTTCATTTCTAAAGGAACTGCTTGAGCAACTCTACCAGAAGAGGCCGATGAAATGTGGGAAGTTTTCGTCGACGGAGCCTCAAATTCGCAAGGGAGTGGAGCTGGGGTGGTCATGCGCTCGCCCGACGACCTCAACTTAAGGTACGCAGTTCGCTTTGGTTTTGACGCCTCTAACAATGTGGCCGAATATGAAGCGGTAATATCAGGGTTGAAGATGGCAAAGTCCCTTGGGGCAAAGAAGGTCCGCATCCACAGTGACTCCCAACTGGTCGTCAGCCAGGTGTCGCAAGAGTTTGAGACGAAGGAGACCAAGCTCACATCCTATATGACGGAAGTCCAGAGGCTCATGGCGTGTTTCGATTTTGCCGAGCTAGTGAAGATACCGAGAATTGAGAACGCCCAGGCCGATGCTCTCTCCAAATTCGCGTCGTCCTCGCTTGAGCCCCCGCCAGCGATGTTGGTAGAAGAGCTTCGTGAGCCATCCATAGCAACCAAGGAGCTGATGAACGTCGACATCGGGGCAACGTAGATGACCTCGCTAATGAATTTAGTTAGGGATGGGATACTTCCAGATGATGGAGAAGACACCGAGAAGATAAGAAGGCGAGCGTCGAGGTTTTTTATTATCGGCGACGAGCTGTATCGAAAATGATTCAGTTACCCAAACCTTCTGTGCGTGGACCCTGTCCGAGCCGAGGAGATCATCTATGAGGTACATGAGGGTACTTGCGGTTGTCATGCAGGTCCTCGTTCGCTGGTGCGGAGAATAACCCGACAAGGTTATTGGTGGCCCACCATGCTTAGAGATGCCGAGAAATACGTGAAGAGTTGCCATCAATGCCAACTCTTCAGCAAGATCGATCGGCAGCCTCCGTCGGAACTCACAAGCATAATTTCCCCGTGGCCATTTGCGCAATGGGGAATGGATATCCTCAGACCATTCCCTCCCGTGTCGGGCCAACGGAAATTTATCATTGTCGGAGTTGATTATTTTACTAAGTGGGTCGAAGCCGAGCCATTGGCGAAGATCACCGACGCTAACGCCTGGGGTTTCGTTTGGAAGAACATAGTTTGCAGGTTCGGCCTTCCTCAGACAATAGTCACCGATAACGGACGACAATTCGACAACGCCAAGTTCCGTTGGAACTGTGATGTGCTCGGTATTGAGCATAGGTTTTCCTCGATTGCCCATCCCCAGTCAAATGGGATGGCCGAGGTCACAAACCGGACAATCTTGGATGGGCTAAAGAAGAGGCTACTGTAACGACCCAAGAATCCGATACCCGGAACCCTCCAAGTACCCGACCCTTGGACTGCCACCCACGGATCCGAAGACCCGGAAGGGTTAGAAATATGTCTAGTGAGATGTACAATAGGTTACAATGGCTAAACAATTAAAGAAATATAACAGCGGAATACAAATAATACACACAAAGTCCCAGATAATAATTCAAGTGCAAAAAGAAAAATACTAACCATTGCTAACGCTGCTGACCACAAGCGGCACGACGCAGACAGAACGAACACGAGCACCGGCTCCCTCGAGCACAAACCTGGAAGGAAGTAAGGGGGGAATGAGCTTCGCGAACGAAGCCCAGTAGGGAACCCAACCCCTCACCGGTTCGACAGCGGAAACAAGAACAACACAACTAAACTAGACAGGAAGAGCAGTGCTACTAAGGAAACAAGCTAACTACACCAAGCGGAAGGACGGCGGTAACCCAAGCAACAAGATTACTAACTAAGCAGGAGATATAATAAAATAAAAACACAACTGCGCAACACTAAAATAAATAAATGGAAAGTACATAGGTCCACAAGTATCGCCACACGGCACAACAGCACACCGTCTCAACCTCGGTAAACGTGCTCCGAGCACGACACACAACTGCACAAGCAGACGGTACGCACTAGCCACAACCCAGCACAAGCAGACGGCAAAACCCTCGTTGAACGACACACGCTAGCCACAACCCAGCACAAGCAGACGGCAAAACCCTCGTCTGAACGACACACGCTAGCCACAACCCAGCCTCTACTAGTCAGTGGTCAGCTGCGCCCACCGGCGTCTTACCACTCGACCACGAGTCCAGGTCTCCCCTCCCGTCGGAGTGAGACGCGTGGACCACCACAACCACAAGCCGTAGTCTGGCCGGACTACGGTCCCACGCCTGTCCTCTCGACACGGCTCCGGAACCGTGTAAGGCGAGGCTGTGAGAACGGACTAGCTGGCCCGCACCGCGACACTCCAAACTCCGCGGGACCCGGACCAACTAAGTGAGCTCAACAAACGACTCAACGCCGCTGTCCAACACCGTTTTCCCCTTCGTCCGGAGAAACGCTCGACGGACGCACTCGTGGCTCGGAGACTACCCTCAACGGGCCCACGAGGATGGGGGTCCCGGGGAACGGTAACAACCCAAACGCGCACCGTGCGCTGGGACAAGCCCTCAAGTGCCACAGCACCGGGCGAAGACTAGTAAGGCGCAGTGCTAGGGAGTCAGCACAAGCGTCACGAGTACGGAACGGAAACTCGATGCGGAAACGGATCCGCTAAAGTACCTGATTGACGGTCAACCATGGAAAGCTAGAATTACCACCCGGACAGTCGGTCGGCCCTCGGAACTCACCCCACGGGTGCCGGAAACCCCAACACGACTGTTCGGGTCAAACAGTCAAACGGCCCTCAACGGCCCGGTCGGAGCCGACCCAGGCAGGCCCAGAAACCGAGGAACGCGGTATGACGAGTCAAATATATATATTACTACCCGAGACGGTCAATCGACCTCGGAACACCCCCGACGGGTGTCGGAAACACTGCACGACTGTCCCGGGTTACCGGTCAACAAGCACTACGGTTCGGGGGAGCCGACCGGGTGGGCCCGACCACCACGTGGTTCGAGAAATGGCCACCAACCCCGAGCAGGCCCACAAGCACAACCGGAGCAACGACACACGGAAAACGCCGAGAAAATGGCGTAAAAATCACGCGAAACGGAGCTCACAAGGCCCACCAAAGGGCTGCCGGCACAATGTGCTGCAGGGGCCGCAAGCCAGCGCCCCGGCGCACTGCGCCGGGGTGGCTGGGCACAGGGCGCAACGCGCCGCCCAGATCCCAGCGGATCTGGGCGCGTTGCGCCACCTCCTTCCTCCCGATCTCTCCTGCGACGGAGGGAGGCGAGGGGGAGACGGGGGGGGGGGGGGGGGGGCGGCGGCGGCCGGTCGGTCGGCCAGCGCCGGCACCGGGCCGCCGGCAGGGGGGGTCGCCGGACGGTGCAACCGCCGCGGCGGCAGTCTCCCCTTGCCGGAAAAGCTCCGCCCCGGAGCAACCCAAACTAACGTCGAGAGAGGCAGTGAGAAAGGACTAGCTGATCTGCACTGGAAGAACAACCAAACCACCTCGGTGTCCCAGACTCAGCTAGGAGAGCTCTAAAAACAACTCTACGCCGCTGTCCACCACCATTTTCCCCTCTGCTACCAGAGTCTGACCTCGAGCTCGCCCGCCGCCTGGAGAACTCCCTCAACGGGTGGGGGGACTGGAGGTCCAGGTAACGGTGAAACCTCTACAACAGACATGCCCTCGAGTGCTAAGCACCGGGCGAACAGAGAATAGGCGCGGTAAACACAACAAGCAAACGACACAGCTGGCTTGTAACCAAGACAAGCCCAGCAGGCATAGGCATGCACGACACCCCTCCTGGAACACTTAGCAGGACCGTCGGCCAACCTCGGCACACACACCTCGGCCAAAAACTCGGAAATAAGAATGCGACCATATGGGCGTCGCCTTCTGAACCAGAAGGTGACGACCAACCTGACGCAACTAGGTCACGACGCATAGGGTGTCGCTTTCAGATCTGAACGTGACATATCGACCCGTCGCGTTCAGCATCAGAAGGCCGAACCCCAAGTAGGTCAGCAGACCCACCCGCAACCAAACAACACCGAAAGTAGAAGGCGACAAGTAAACCGTCGACTCCAGAATGTGACAAGGGACCTGTCGCCACCAGAAGGTGACAAAGAAGGTGTCGCCTTCAGATTCAGAATGCGACATATCAACCCGTCGGGTTCCTCATTTGAAGGCAGGACCCTTAGGGTAGAACCACCCCCAGACCCACACCCAAAGGAACCAAAGTGGCAAGCCACCAAAAAGGAAGACAGGCCTCATGCCAAGTTGGGGAGACTCCCTCTAACCAACTTGGACACGGGCCGTCCCCACCAAGACTGGAAACGGGGAAACAAAAGGGCAAAGAGGACGCGACGGCTAGCTGTCGCCATCAGAACGCGACAGGTTGCACGTCGCCTTCTGTCTGGTGTCGCTAGCTAAACTGTCGCGACTCAGACAGATGCCCAAATCATGAATGGGGGCCATCCCATGGTCCCCCAAGCTACAACAACGCCCCCAAACAAGAGAGGAAGGAGAGCATACTTAGAAAGGAAACTAAAAGTGGCTCGAGAGACACCAATGCCACCTCTCCTCTCCCACAAACCATAATAACTAAACTAAGCACAAAGAGGGAGCACCACCGGCAAGCTTTCTCCCGTGCAAAACCACAAGCAAGCCTCGAGCACAGGGAGGATAGCTCTTACGGAGGTCCTCGGAAGGTGGGCCCGAGTCAGCCTACGAGTGCTCGTAGGTGAGAGGACTCACTCATCCAAAGGGGAACCTAAATAAATGGGCTTCAATAGCGTATGCAATGGGCCTAAATGCCCGAAATGTATGCACAGATGATAGATGAGAATCAAACAGGGTGACCAAATGGCCCTCGGGCGGAGAGTCGCGGCGGCCGTGTACACCGCGACCTTATCGCGATAGGGAGACTTGCCGCGATAGGAACAGAGGCCCGAAACACTAAGAGGTCTTCAACTAACTCAAACAGACTACCCTATCAAATGAGAATAGACACAAAAACAGCGAATCAATTCCACATGGACCAAGAAGCACACAGAAACCGATTCATGAGTCAAAACAGTAACATACAAAGCATACCTGATAACGCGACTCCCTTCCACGACGCGACCTTGTCGCGTCCTCGCGATACGCCGTGACTAGAACCGAAAACTTACAAATAAAAAATAAAAGGAAAATCCAGTCTCTAGCAGGATTTCAACATTCGGAAATGTGACAACATATGATACAAGAGATATCATAAGGATACATGATCTAATAGAAACAAGGCAAGGCAGATAGAAGGAAGAGGAGGCTGACCAGTTAACGAATCCTCGGCAAACGACGCGACCTGATCGCGTCGCCGCGATAGGTCGCGACAAGAACAGAACACGAAAAAACACAGGGAATGAAGAAAAAGAGACTAACGGGCATTAACATGAGAAAACAAAGAAGAAAACATGGCAAGCAAGCAATCAAACTCCACGAGGGTGGCAGTGAAGGTCCCACCGTGATCGCCAAAAGGTGTAATCACGGGGATTGACGCCCCCCCCCCTCGACACGAACAAGTGCTATAATAGTGGTGTGTGAACATGGATGGTGATCGCCACCTAGCAAGCTGCCTTAGATAAAAATGAAGAGACTAACTTAACTAGGAAAAGGAGAGAGAGAACTAGGCGAACCTGATGTCGCGGCGGCCTTAGCGGTCACGACAACAATGTTAACGCATCACCCTTGGTGGGCGCATCTCCTTGTCGCATCGCCCTTCACCGTCGCGTTCTCTTCTGTGCGGGAGATGATGGATGGGACCTTCTCCCGTCCTCCAGCCGGCTAGAGGATGAGAGCTCCTCGTGGATCTTCACTTGGGTGCCTGCCAAAACAATGAAAACAAGAAATAAAACCCTGTTAGACTATGTTAAGTGAAGTAACTATTCTTAAATGAATGAAGAGAGAGAAAGGGAGAGAGAGAGACGGGAGCAGGGAGAGAGAGAGAAACACGACGGTGCACGGGGGAGGGGGAAGTTCGGCCGACGCCGGAGAGGGAGGAGGGTCCCTACCAACGGCGGTAGGACCCGCCGGCGGCGACCACGGCGGCGGCGGCGACGAGCTCAACCACGGCGAGCTGCTGCACCCCACGCACGGCGTCTCCGTGCACGGGCGGCGGCGGCGCGGCTCCTCCGACGACGAGCAGAGCAGCGAAGCTACGGTGAGCTCCTCCGGCGAGACGAGAGAGGAGAGAGAGAGAGAGACGGAGAGGAGAAGAGAGAGGAGAGAGAGAGGAGAGAGAGAGAGGAGAGGAGGAGAGAGAGAGAGGAGAGAGAGACGAGAGAGAGAGAGGAGAGAGGAGAGGGAGAGAGAGAGAGAGAGAGAGAGAGAGAGAGAGAGACGATAGAGAGAGGAGAAGAAAGAAGAGAGATGGAGGGATTGAGAGAACTGAGGGGGGGGGGGGGGGGGAGATCGATGATAGAGGGGGAGCAATCTTGGGGAAGGGGAGAAGTGGCTTGCGGGAGGGGAAGAAGAAGAGGAGGAGGGGTGGCCTTCCCGTAACCAGAAATAGGCCAGCGGCCTTCCCTGGTTCCTCTGCACCCGAAGTGTGCATGGGGAAAGGGGGGACCACTCCCCCTCCCCTCCCAATCCTCACATCCTACCCCACTTAAAACAATTTCGCCCTCGAAATTAAAAAAACAAAGTCGAAGTAAGGAAGTAAGCAGGGGCAGGAACAACTCACTCGAATTGATCCGACAACTCGAGGGAAAAGAACACGACAAGAAACAGCCAGCACCGAAAAGGCCACTAAGTCTCACCACGACTTCCCGGTGGCCACAACTGCGACACAGCCACGCGTGGAGTGCTCAACTAGGCAACCGACAGCCCACGCAGCACACCCTAGACGGGGATGGAGCACTCGATCAAATGCTGACAACTCCACGAGCGTGGCACACACCAACCAACCGAAGATGAACGAAATCATTAGCCGAAAACCACGTGGCTAAAGTCCTCAACAGACCTTGCCGCTAAACCAATCCGGTCAGCAACCCACTCTGCCACCAGCAGAACCTGACAGAAACCACAGTGACTGGTGACAACTCGGAAAAAGGCCTACGAGTCAACCACATGGCTCAGAGGAATGACCTCACACAGCTAGAGACAGCTAGTATCGGCCACACAGCCAAATAGATGCCTCGCAAAGGAAAACCAGAGTCTAAGCAGAACAGAGACGTGGAAAACCCCTCAACACGTGGAACGACATCCACGACACCACTCGGTCTCACCCAGACCTTCCTCGTGGTCCGACAAGGACACTAAACGAATGTGGAGTAACAGGAAAACCAAAAGCAGAACACGCTCCACAAGCGCAACACACAACGACAAGGGTCGAAAAGACGTCTAAGGTTTGGTCAGAACCCAAGACGTCAGCGACTCACACCGGTCAAGTGCTGACAAACTGATAGACCTCACTGCCACCAAGGACACAGACAGGAGTCCTGCTATCAGTTTCCAGACTCGCCACTTCGCACTCGATCGAGCACACAAGGGTTGGCAATGCACCACCACGAAATATGCAACACCAAGAGCGAGTGTCACAAAAAACCCAAAGCAGAAAAACACTCAACCACCAGAAAAACGGGGAAAACATAGGAGCCAAAATGGCACACTGACCCGAGTAGAACTCAAACCAACACAAGGTAGCACAACCCAACACGTACAACGAGGGAACACCATACGCGGGCCACAACCAAAATCAGGCGCACCACCACTAGGGCTACAAAACAACAAGGTAGCTACCACACTGTGGTAAGGTACGACCACAAGGGACAGGCCACCACACGCGCCCCAGAGGCGGAACACTCAACGCCTCGAGCACCTCAAAAATCGCAAAACAACGCACAAACTCGTGGTCAGCGCACACAGGCACAAGCACACGGCGCAACCACAAGCACCAGAACCACCAGGTGTGGTGCACATGGTCGCACCAACAGCCCCAAAACGGCACGGGGCCAACCAAAGGGACTCCCTACCAGAGACCCACCAAGAAGAGAAAACACACGGAAGGTCACGAGCTTCGAAGAGCACAACAACATGCTGGCTCTTTAGAGGCGCACCACACAAGGCATCGGCCCTACCACAACAAGTAGTGAGGGCCACACACTGAGAGGCGACAAAAGCCTCCAAGAGCAGAGAGATGCACAAAGCAGAGCACATGGGAACATAACCCCAACACGAGCAAGCTAGGCGAGAGAATCGGGGCAACCCAGAGCTGATCAAGTGGAAACACACTATCCACATCGACCAGTCAGGCAACACACAAGCCCTCAACAACAAAACACAAAGGACCAGTAGGTTCACCAACCTACAGCGCCAAACGGAAACGATAACACAAGGGGAGCAACCCGCTCGACCATAAGACAACTCGAGGTAAAAAGCCTTCACCAAGAAGGCCACAACAGCACGCACCACAGTACCAAGGCACAAAAGCGGAGCACCACCACCCGAGCAACCCACAAAAAAAACAGAGGACAAAAGCACAGTAGGCCTCTTCCGCACGCAAAAGAGGGGATCGAAAACAAAAACCAGCACCTCCACAAGAAATACAGCTAGCCACATGGCCAAGACACACACCACATCACCAATTACGAGAGAGAGATGGGCACAAGAAAACGAAACAGGACCATCCGAGCCACGGCGACACCGCAGTCCCACCAACGCAGCCAAGAAAAATTGGAAACAAACAACAAGGCACCTGACCAACACAACAACCAGACACACGGTCAAAGGTACCGCACCTTGATCGACAATGCTCAGATAGACTGTAACACAGACAGTCCAACTGGAAACAATGACAGCTCATCTCTACAGAGAGGGCAGCAACAAGCAAATCAAACACTAGGCAGTCCTGGAAAGGACCTCTACCAAGAACGACAAAGAGTCATCCAAGGAGAGCTCCACCAGAACAAACAACCCAAACAACCGATCCACACAGATCTTCAAAGAGAGAACAACAACAAGCATAAACAATACAAGACAGTTCTGGGAGAACCTCCACCAGACGACCAAGACACCGTTCTGGGAGAGCCCACCAGAACGCACCAGCCAACCAACAGCACACTCAACCTTGAGGCAGCACGACAACAACTAGAAACAAGCACGGAGCAGTCTTGGGAGAAACCCTCACCAAGACAACAACAAACAGTTCTGGGAGACCTCACCAGAACACAAGGCCAACCAACAATGCACCTCAACCCCGAGGGCAACAAAACAGAAACGAGCACGAAGAAGTTCTGGGAGAACCCTCCACCAGAACAAGCAAGAAAGAGCTCTGGGAACACCTCACCAGAACTCACAACCAATTAGCACAAGGCCACCAAGCAAACACACAACAAGTGACATAACACGCAACCAGCAACATCACAAGCACACGCAGAGCAACTGCTAAGTCCGAGCAGCAATGCCAACCTAGCAGAAACACAGGGCACCCACAACTCACCTAACAGGTGAGGCAACATGCCAAGCAACCAAAGCACAACAAAGCCAAGAGAAACATAAGTAGGAAAAATAAGGGCACCTTCCACTGGACCCGCACACAACAAATCTGCACCAGTGGAAGCCACACCACAAACAGACTCTCTCAGCCACCACAGAACACATGCAGCCGAAAGCGCATCCAACGACGACCAAGAGCACCGCACCGGACCTGTCTGCAACAATTCTCCTCACAAGGAAGACCTCCACCAGCAACTCCATCATCAACAACACCAACGACACGAACCAACCAGCGATCATGCACCACGCACGCAGCATTGCAACAACAGCAACCCTTCTATGACTCCCACTAGAATCTTTCTGAACCACAACCTACCTGCAAAACATGATCAAGGCGCAAACCTAACACTAACACACCACGAACAGTGCTAGCAACACACTTGAACCATTTTCTGGGATAATCATAGCCATTACCCATTGTAAATCTCAGAAGACATTTGCTCTGATACCAACTGTAACGACCCAAGAATCCGATACCCGGAACCCTCCAAGTACCCGACCCTTGGACCGCCACCCACGGATCCGAAGACCCGGAAGGGTTAGAAATATGTCTAGTGAGATGTACAATAGGTACAATGGCTAAACAATTAAAGAAATATAACAGCGGATACAAATAATACACAAAGTCCCAGATAATAATTCAAGTGCAAAAAGAAAAATATAACCATTGCTAACGCTGCTGACCACAAGCGGCACGACGCAGACAGAACGAACACGAGCACGGCTCCCTCGAGCACAAACCTGGAAGGAAGTAAGGGGGGAATGAGCTTCGCGAACGAAGCCCAGTAGGGAACCCAACCCCTCACCGGTTCGACAGCGGAAACAAGAACAACAAACTAAACTAGACAGGAAGAGCAGTGCTACTAAGGAAACAAGCTAACTACACCAAGCGGAAGGACGGCGGTAACCCAGCAACAAGATTACTAACTAAGCAGGAGATATATAAAATAAAAACACAACTGCGCAACACTAAAATAAATAAATGGAAAGTACATAGGTCCACAAGTATCGCCACACGGCACAACAGCACACCGTCTCAACTCTCGGTAAACGTGCTGCACGCACGACACACAATGCACAAGCGACGGTACGCACTAGCCACAACCCAGCACAAGCAGACGGCAAAACCCTCGTTTGAACGACACACGTAGCCACAACCCAGCACAAGCAGACGGCAAAACCCTCGTCTGAACGACACACGCTAGCCACAACCCAGCCTCTACTAGTCAGTGGTCAGCTGCGCCCACCGGCGTCTTACCACTCGACCACGAGTCCAGGTCTCCCCTCCGTCGGAGTGAGACGCGTGGACCACCACAACCACAAGCCGTAGTCTGGCCGGACTACGGTCCCACGCCTGTCCTCCCGACACGGCTCCGGAACCTTGTAAGGCGAGGCTGTGAGAACGGACTAGCTGGCCCGCACCGCGACACTCCAAACTCCGCGGGACCCGGACCAACTAAGTGAGCTCAACAAACGACTCAACGCCGCTGTCCAACACCGTTTTCCCCTTGTCCGGAGAAACGCTCGACGAACGCACTCGTGGCTCGGAGACCACCCTCAACGGGCCCACGAGGATGGGGGTCCCGGGGAACGGTAACAACCCAAACGCGCACCGTGCGCTGGGACAAGCCCTTAAGTGCCACAGCACGGGCGAAGACTAGTAAGGCGCAGTGCTAGGGAGTCAGCACAAGCGTCACGAGTACGGAACGGAAACTCGATGCGGAAACGGATCCGCTAAAGTACCTGATTGACGGTCAACCATGGAAAGCTAGAATTACCAACCGGACAGTCGGTCGGCCCTCGGAAACTCACCCCACGGGTGCCGGAAACCCCAACACGACTGTTCGGGTCAAACAGTCAAACGGCCCTCAACGGCCCGGTCGGAGCCGACCAAGGCAGGCCCAGAAACCGAGGAACGCGGTATGACGAGTCAAATATATATATTACCACCCGAGACGGTCAGTTGACCTCGGAACACCCCCGACGGGTGCCGGAAACACTGCACGACTGTCCCCGGGTTACCGGTCAACAAGCACTACCGGTCCGGTCGGAGCCGACCCGGGTGGGACCGACCACCACGTGGTTCGAGAAATGGCCACCAACCCCGAGCAGGCCCACAAGCACAACCGGAGCAACGACACACGGAAAACGCCGCGAAAATGGCGTAAAAATCACGCGAAACGGAGCTCACAAGGCCCACCAAAGGGGCTGCCGGCACAATGTGCCGCAGGGGCCGCAAGCCAGCGCCCCGGCACACTGCGCCGGGGGGCTGGGCGCAGGGCGCAACGCGCCGCCTAGATCCCAGGCGGATCTGGGCGCGTTGCGCCCACCTCCTTCCTCCCGATCTCTCCTGCGACGGAGGGAGGCGAGGGGAGAAGGAGAAGGGGAGAGGGGGGGGGGGGGGGGGGGGGGCGGCGGCGGCCGGCCGGTCGGCCAGCGCCGGCACCGGCGCCGCCGGCAGGGGGGGTCGCCGGACGGTGCAACCGCCGCCGGCGGTCTCCCCTTGCCGAAAAAGCTCCGCCCCGGAGCAACCCACAGAAGAGAGAGAAAGGGAGAGAGAGAGAGACGGGAGCAGAGAGAGAGAGAAACACGGCGGCGCACGGGGGAGGGGGAAGTCCGGCCGACGCCGGAGAGGGAGGAGGGTCCCTACCAACGGCGGTAGGACCCACCGGCGGCGACCACGGCGGCAGCGGCGACGAGCTCAACCACGGCGAGCTGCTGCACCCCACGCACGGCGTCCTCCGTGCACGGGCGGCGGCGGCGCGGCTCCTCCGACGACGAGCAGAGCAGCGAAGCTACGGTGAGCTCTCGGCGAGACAACAGGAGAGAGAGAGAGAGAAGAGGAGAGAGAGGAGAGAGAGAGGAGGATGAGAGAGAGAGAGAGAGGAGAGAGAGGAGAGAGAGAGAGAGAGAGAGAGAGAGAGAGAGAGAGAGAGACGATAGAGAGAGGGAGAAGCAGAGATGGAGGGACTGAGAGAACTGAGGGGGGGGGGGGGGGAGATCGATAGAGGGGGAGCAATCTTGGGGAAGGGGAGAAGTGGCTTGCGGGAGGGGAGAAGAAGAGGAGGAGGGGTGGCCTTCCCGTAACCAGAAATAGGCCAGCGGCCTTCCCTGGTTCCTCTGCACCCGAAGTGTGCATGGGGAAGGGGGGACCACTCCCCCTCCCCTCCCAATCCTCACAGCTACAAAGCCACAAAGGTCGTTGGGCCAAACAGCTCCTCCACGTACTATGGGCGTACAGGACGACGCCAAGAGAAGCAACTCAAGAGTCACCATTCACGTTTGCGTTCGGTGTGGAGGCGGTATCACTCTTAGAGATGCTCATCCCATCAGGGAGAATCCTTGGTTCAACGAACAGAGCAATAATCTCGCACTGCGCGCCGAGCTCGATTTGGTGGAAGAAAGATGAGGAAATGCGTCGGCAAGAATGGAAGTCTATCAACGGAGGGTTAAGAAGAATTTTGACAGGAAGGTCAAGCCACGACACTTCGGAGTTGGGAACCTCGTCCTCAGAAAACTTGCCGTCTCAGACCAAAGGTCGGCAAGCGGAAAACTAACGGCAAATTGGGAAGGACCATATCGCGTCACAGAAGACCTCGGCAACGGTGCTTATCGGCTGACAGACCTCGATGGGACGGTCATTCTGAGAACGTGGAACGCCGAACATCTCCGAAGATACTTCCCTTAACGTGTAATGAGGTGGCTTCGGCACTCTGGTTGTAAAGAGGTCGCTTCGGCACTCCTGTCATAAACGAGGTCGCTTCGGCATTCTGGTTGTAAAGAGGTCGCTTCGGCACTCCTAAGTCATATACGAGGTCGCTTCGGCACTCTGATTGTAAACAGGTCGCTTCGGCACTCCTGAGTCATATACGAGGTCGCTTCGGCACTCTGATTGTAAAGAGGCCGCTTCGGCACTCCTAAGTTATGTGCAAAGTCGCTTCGGCACTCTGGTTGTAAAGAGGTCGCTTCGGCACTCCTAAGTCATATACGAGGTCGCTTCGACACTCTGATTGTAAAGAGGTCGCTTCGGCACTCCTGAGTCATATACGAGGTCGCTTCGGCACTCTGATTGTAAAGAGGCCGCTTCGGCACTCCTAAGTTATGTGCGAAGTCGCTTCGGCACTCAAGTTATGACGTCGCGTCGGCACTCCCTGTTGTAAGAAGTCGTCACAACACTAAGTGGACGACAACGGAGTACAAAAAGGGGGGGGGGGGGCTAACTAGTCATCGACAGAATCACAAGAAGAGCAAAAAGATGCGATTTCATTAAACCAGAAATACAAATACATTTTCAAGGTCGAGGGGTCCTCGGCCATCACATCGTCGGCAACCTTGTCGAGGGAACGATCAATCGCGATACCCACGGTCTCATCTACGACCGCCGCCACCTCCTCGTCGTGGTCGCCGATGCCCCTTTCCACGGCTCCGTCATCGCCCTCATCCGGAAGAGCCACCCCGGAGAAGTCAAGGCCAGGATGCAACCCCCTCACCTTGTCGAGGCATGTGTTGTAGACCTCCTTGAAAAGTCCAGCGACCTCATCTTGAAGTTCGTCAGAGTCGCAATATTCCTCTTTCGCTTTCTCCCGTTCCTCGATGATGAGCTGCGAGAACTTCTTATTCATCTGCTAATGAGCCGCGATCTCGTCATATTGCGCCTTCTTTACGGCTTTGAGAGGTTTCTCAATGGCCTGCAGTGCTTCCTTCTCGGATGCGAGGGCCAACTGGAGGTCGCTCTCCCTCTTCTTTGCCTCCTCTTCCACCTTCAGGCGATGGGCCTTTTTGGAGGCCACAAGCTCCTCGGCCTCGGCGACATGCTTGTCGCAGGACAACCTCTTCACCTCAGCCCGGTGCGCGACGCATCAAACGCGGCCAACTGATTTAGAAGCCCCGAATAGAAGTCGTGAGTGAGCCTATGGGCGGGCCGGTTCAGTGCATCCACCTTGAGCTCGGCAGGGAGAGCCTGACGACCCCACTCCACCGGGTCCAGCAGCAAGGGGGCCTGGGTCGATGCAGAGGGAGTAGGAACCAAGGATGACGTCGGTTGCCGAGGACGCTTCGCTGACCCTTCTTCCGCTGTCGGAATGGAAGCCGAGCTTTGTTCGGGTGCCGTGACCGACGAGTCCATGGGTGGCGCGATTCCGACCTCGCGAGGGCGCTTCTCGGGGCGCAAAACCGTCTTCTTCTCCCTCGAGAAAACTCTATTCTTAGACTTCTCGGCCAGCGACATCCCCTTGCGCCCTGGGGCCGTGGACGCGCCCTTGTCGGCCATAGCTGCAAAAATGAGGTGCGACGTCAACACCACAAAATTACAGAAAGATGAGGAAACAGCCGTGAGGATGGCAACCTTCTGTACCCTCGTCAATCAACTCGAACAGCTTCGCGGAGGGTTCTATCAAGTTAGGTGGTTCCACCTCCTTCAAAAATGCGATGTCCGAGAGCTCGGATGCGCGAAGTCTCGGCGACCCGAACGCCTTACTTCGGACGTCGATATCTGACCACTTAGTTGGGAAAGGCCACCCAGAGGGGCAATAAACAAAAATGAATGACCTCTTCCAGCCATGGACAGAGGAAGGAAGTCGGCCGAGGATATGCCGACCATTCCTGGCTACAAAATAAAGCCAATCCCCGAATGGCTTGACGGAAAAGAAGTAAAAGAAAAGGCGCAGGGTCGGAGGTACCCCCGCCGAGACGCACATGTATAAAAATCCGACGATTGTTCTCCAGGAGTTCGGAGTTAGCTGAGAAGGGGCGATCCCGAGCTCCAAGAGGAGGAAAACGGTGAAAGGATGAAAAGGAAAGCAAAAACCAGCCCGAACCGCCTCGGAATAGATGGAGAATCCCCCCTTCATAACGTGGTGAGCCCTAAAACCCCGGTTGGCAAACATAACGGCGTCGGCAGGTAGGACAAGCCTGGGGTGCTTTCGCATCCAGTTAAAAGTGTTTTAGGAGGTTTCACATCGTGCGTCGGTCACATTGTCGGCTGGGCGACGAGCACCGGAGGTATGGGCCGAGGGTGCCTTTGGAGTATACGTGCCAAGGCCAACTTCAAGGACAAAAGAGTCTTCCACGGGACCCGACACCAAGGTATCAAGGGTTTCAGTTTCGGGGCCCTCAGGAGCATGGTCGGGAGCATCATCGGAAGGGTTAGGATTCTTGTCGACAGACTTACTAGGGGAGTGAGTGGACGACGGACCCTAGGACGAGGAGAAGGAAGAAGAGCGACTCATCGCTTACCTCAGAAGGAAGCAAGCGCAAGAAAGCAGCCCCCGGGAACGACTAAGAGATGTCGGGTCGTCGGGGAAACGTCGGCTCGACAGACGGGAGATACGCGCGCGGGAAAAGGCAGCTCGTTTGGTAGGGACCCCCGGCTATTTATAGGCCTATAAGGCTAGCCCGATCGAGCGATTCATAAGCCAGTAACGGCCCAGATTTTGCCACGCATCGGAATATGAGCAGCCAGAGGCCATCCACTCGGATTCGTAACGCAGGTCGCCATCAAGGGAGGCCAATGTTGGCGAGGGAATCAAGGCGGTTACATGACGGTTGGCATCTTCAGTACTGACATGATGGCAGAAGATCACGATCCCCATGATGGCAGAGACGCCATCTGAAACGGCTCTGACACAAGGAAGTACGCACGGAACCCAGAAAGGCGGCACGCGCCAGTTCAATTTCCAAGGGCGATTGTTGGAACGCGTCGACAGCAGGACAAATGGCTTCCCCTCGAGCCTAGAACTTGCCTCGAGAAGAACCCGGGGGGCTAGTGATACCATTCGTCACTAACCGACCAAGCTCTCCGACGACAAGGGCCGACAATTCTGTCCGACAACGACCTAGTCCTCTGTTTACCAGTCACCCCTGACCTAGATCCATTAGGTCAGGCACGTGATCCGGGCTCATCCAATGGGCGCCAGGTCAGACCTGTCCATCAAGCAGCATGGATTCCGGAAAATCACAATCACGCACGCCCCAGCTATCATACGATCATTGGGGAAGCCCTTACCACGGTAAGATTACAAGATCCCAACTGTGAGGGGCTCCGTGATGGCCGCACTTGCCACCTACTGCCTCACCTACTAAGATTCGAAGCAAGAAAGGAGGACACGACTTCTCCCCACCATCGGAGATTCAAACCGCCAGGCCCTTATAAAAGGAAGAGACATCCCTGACAAAAAAGGTACGCTATTCGTAGCACTACTACTGGCTCCGCTCAAAATCCTCTTCTGCTGACTTGATCGTCGGAGTGTCCGACCACCGAGGAGTCTCGGTGGTTCTTTACAGGTCGGGCTCACCTCGCCGCTGATGACGCGACGCGGCCGATCCCTCGGGGCCCACTCAGTTCGACTCCGGTCGACCCCACTTACTTTTACAACAACACTTATATTTTAATAATATTAACATATTTTAATAATTTTTTATTAAATATTTTGAACCGAATTAAAAAGAAGTCAAATTTTATAATTTAATAAATTATTTAGATCCGACAAGATCCAATGTCACTCGAATTTAATCAAATTTAAATCTAGAAAAGATAATATCGGATTTAAATTAGACTGTATTTAATCTGATCCATTGACAATTCTACTGACGTTACATCTGATCACGGTCACTCCCAATTACCACTGCACATACATACATACCCAGGAGAATTAATACACAGCCATATCTGAGAGGGTTTGAGAGGGAAGTGGGGGTGGGA
Organism: Colocasia esculenta; assembly: GCA_014218235.1. NCBI lineage: Eukaryota > Viridiplantae > Streptophyta > Magnoliopsida > Alismatales > Araceae > Colocasia > Colocasia esculenta. Next base: position 50,595,579 of record CM024765.1, on the reverse strand, counting down.
GATTGGAGAGATGAATCAGAACAAGATCCGGTTGCAGAAGCAGTAGATCATCGCGGGCCCATGGCAATAGGGGGCTTTTGGATCTTTTTCGCCCCCCTGCTTTGATAGTGGCGTCCCGTTCTTCTTCTTTAAATTCCTTATAGCAGCTAGCCAGACTTGATCAGTACCTTGTCATGTGCTATTGTGCTCTCATTCATTCACTCACTTGAAAAAGACTATTGTTTTGACATGAATGCTCTCATCCCATTTCCAATCTTCTCTCTGGCTCTCTGCTTCCCTCACTATCCATCTCTCTCTCTCACATGCACACACACGCACACACTAAGCTAACACAATAGTGTGGAGTGTCGGCCAACCTGCGCCTCTTTTTAGTCTTTACGTTCGTGCCTGCATATGATTTAAGTGGGATGGTACGCTTTTACCTGGTGAAACCCCAGGAAGGTGTAAACGGAGGTGGGCCTGACTGCAAGTGATGAATGACATGGATTCCCACTCCACGGACGTGGCCCGTTTTGTCTGCACTCGGCCAGCAGCGACCAGCTCCAGCGCGACCGCGACCTCTCTTTCTCATCCTCTCATTCCGTAAACTTGAACGCATCCACCATAATAAACTAGTCTGCTGTCTGAAAAAATGCTCGGAGAAGGGCCCGTCCCGCTCTCCCACCCTAACATGCAAGAAGGGAAACGAAACGCCTCGCAGTATATGAGAGCTGGCATTAATACTGGATTAACACATCTCTCTGCATGGTGGTGAAGTAAGCGTTTCTGAGAGTAATAAGAACTGACTAGTCGCCGGACACAGACCACGGTAAGAAGATGCTAAGTTACGAAGTTGCGACATCTCCCACACACTGATGCACCATGACAGTACTGCAGGCCTGCAGGGGGGAATCTTCGCTCCAGCTGCAGTGACCAGATAGGGACAAAGACGCGGAACCTCGATGTCTACTTTCCGCAGAGCTAGCAGTGGCTCCGCCGGTGCGGGTCCTCGCGGCCTAACCTTTTCTAACATGGTGGGAATGAGAGAGGCGCGCGAGGAGAAGGGGCTGGGGGCATCTCAACGGGAAGGCCCTTCACATGTGTGGCACTCGCCCAAGAGGACCTTGCAGAGGTGGCCCCTTTGTCGCGTTGCCCCGAACGATTCCCCCTCCCCCGTAGAGCCATTAAAGTCGACGGGAGAAGGCAGTACGGGGGAGGTGGGATAGATCATCAAGTGTACATGGAAACAGAAGGATGGCGGAGAGCTCATGCTCATCAGAGGAGGAGTAGCACCGGAACAGAGCCGGCACATGATGAAGAGGGGGGAGGGGGTGTAAGGGCATGTCCCTGCTACTATAATTTACTGGTATATATGGTAATCACAATTATTCGAGGATCACGTGGGTGCCAACGGGCGCTGTCCCCTTCGGCCGACCGGGTTTAGGATGGGATCACTAGCTTGTCATCATCTTCTTAATTTCCAAGGATGGAGAGCGGGGAGCGTACATGGGTGGGGGATGGCGAGGGAACAATGTGGGCCTTCAGTTCATGCGCACCGCAGCGAAGGCTCAGCACAGGAGGGAGGGACGTGATACGGCATGACGACGTTGCAGCGGGACTGCAGCAGGACTATCTTCTTCCCCCGTTGCAACGGGGTTGCCGGGCGAGGTTGGCCCCTCGGTGGGGGTCACACGGGGTTTCTGCGTGTAGGGCTCCGACGGTAACATGTGGCATGTCGCTGCTAATATCTCATTCCGGTTGTACGCGTGCGCGCGTTTTGCGCCGACCCTGTTGCAGCAAGACTAGCTTCTTCCCTCGATCGTATGGCGGCCTTCTCTTGATTCCCCTGTCGTTGATCCGAGTTTGGCAGCAGGAAGAAATGCTTGCCTCCATCTTCTGGATCCCATCTTCAAAATTTGTTTAAGAATTCAGCAAATCATATGTGTATATTGATGTTTATATATGAAGAGTTCTTCTGCATTTCAACCCGGCCATAGAAGTATCAAATGCTAAAGATAAGACTTATAGTTAAAATTAAAATTATGAGACCTATCAAATGCTACAACAGACGATATATATGTGGTGTGTGTCATGTGCTAATTAACTCTTAATTGTATCAATTAACAAGATAATTAAATCAATATTTTCGTCTGGTGGTGCTTATATATGCAAGCTCCCTTTCCCTTGGATGCCGTGATTGGTGGACAAGAAAATCAAGTCTCACCTTATATATTTATAGTGAAAAGATGCAATATTGATTAAGTAGATTCCCGTGGGACGTGATCTTGCAAAACATAAAATAGTGGAAACATAAACATCTGGCAAGTCACGAATGATCAACTATCGATTGACATCTTTTATCCTTAAGAAATATTTGTTGGAAGGGCAAGACATGCAACAATATGGTACGATTGGATCATATCAACATACTAAACATCGCTGGACATCACACAAGCTAGATAGTATGAACCCGCACCTAGGCGTTCTTATGAATAAAAAACCATTCATACCCATTATTGCAACCCAAAAGGGAAGCCCAACAAGGGCGTCCAATTGCAGGCCCGAAGAGTTGAGAAGCTCCGACAAGACAACGTGCGTGATCAGGTAGAAAGGTCCAAGGACCCCTCAGTCATCTTTATATGAACCGACTGCTACGACCAATCAACCTGACCAGGTCTCTTTAGGAATATGATATAAGAAAAGTTTCTGTGAGGTGTAGTCGGGAAGCATCTTCTCAGACTGCTCTATAAAAGATACTCCAGTGCACTGAGTGGGGAGTACCAACAGAGTAGAAAACTAAAGACCCACTTGCCTGCTATGACAACGATGGAGGTCATGGCTACGTGACGCTCGCAACATGTAACTGTTCAACGTACGTGATGTGAGAACGTCACCATAACCCATGATTAATTAGGAACGCGCCATAAACTGCACTTTAACATGTCTAATTAAGACCCATGCATGAACACCTCGCATTAAATGATCTAGGCACGTTACTAGAAGAGAAGATGAGACTTGAAACCCCTCCCCCTCCCCACATATGTAACCTCTCTCTCGGACTAGAAGCCAAGTACTGTTGAGTCATAGGGTCAAGGGTCACAAACGATGCACTTACATCCTCTATCTAATTCCGAGACGCCGAATACCCAACATAGACAAGTCATCTCCATCTTCATCTTAATTACCGATAATACTTAGTATATATACCAAAAGGAACAAACAAGGATAACTTAATTTGTCCGGAGAGGGAAATCAGGGATGGGTGCGCGCGGTTCTGGCGGAAGCTCATCAACTGGACCGTGAGGCAGCGGGGTATTAAACTAGAAGAGCCGCCGTACGACAGGACCTCGGTGGTGACGAAGCCAAGCACATGGCGACGGCTCGCCGTGGGCATCAGCCCCCGGGCGGCCGGCCGGACCATCTCCACCATACCACCGGGCCATGATCATCCGCTGTTCGAGGTGCACGCCCCCCCGCCATCGAGCACTGCGCCCCGCACCGGCCATCACCGGGCTTACTGTTTCAAGATGCCCGTATTGGCCATTCTGCCACCCGGAGAAGGCTGGCCAGAGGAAAGGTGCGTATCAGTATGGCGTACCAATCCCTGCATGCATGTTGTGCCGCCTGTTGATTCCCCTGCCTTCTCCTGTTTTTTTTTTTACTTTGCCCTGCCTTCCTGTTCATTATAAAGCTCCTCACATGTTAATAGTACTACTCATCTTTTAAACTAATGACCGCGGAGGAATATCCACCCATACCGGGGACCAAACTTTCTAACGTATATTCGAAGAACAAAAATAGCACGTCCAGAGAGAGGGGAGGTGGGCGCGAAGCGAGTGAAGTTTTTGCACAGTTTCTTCATAGGAGGGGAGATCTAGGTTGTCGGGTGGTATAACACGAAGTCGAGAATATGTCGTCCCCACTGCGTTTCGTGGCACCCATGAGTGTTGGATGTGAGTTCCATGGCTTCCGGCAGCTGGAGAAGAACTGGCGGACAAATTAAACCGCAATCCGGCTGCTCAACAGGTTGTGTGATGCTGCCATGGTGGGTGCACTGGTGGCGGCACTGTTTGGATAGGAGCAAGTGGTACGGCCTCTCTCAAAATTCTCAACTTGTTTTTGATTCGCGGCGGTGCTCCAAATGACCAGTTTCTTTGCTTTTTCTTGGATGGTATTGGCAGTTGCTGTCGCCGGGCCCGGGCTTCACTCGGTCAAGACGAGCATCACTGCAGCAACGGGGCACACGCGTCCCCCGATCGACAGTGCCGGCTGGATCGGGATTGCAGTGGGGGGCCTCACATTGCCCTTATGCACGCAGGCCCGTCGCCGTACGTGGTCAACGACCGTGCTGCTCTCATTAGAACGCCGAACTGTCTCTTCCTTTGCACTGACACCGCCGCAACAAAGACACATGCAGAAGAAAGCGTCACGGCCAGTTTTTTTTATCAAGGTTGTTATATACTGCACGGATCAATTATGATACGATCGATCTGTAATCGATTATAGAAAATTATAAATTGATCGATTAATTTTTATATTTTTAATATATTAAATAGATTATGAAATCACTTTTATAGAAATTGATTAATTTTTGATCTGTTAGACGTTCAAAAACATTCCTTAGAAGAATCAATCAATTAATAAAAATAAATTGATCGATCAATTTTATCGTACCGTATCGATCATTTCAATGCTCATGAATACCCTAGTATAGTATGACACAACAATGTAAGCAGTGTGATTCTGAGATAGAAGGGTAGAAGTATAAAAGGTGGGAATTAGAGTCGAAAAATTATTATTATTATTTAATTCTCATAAAAATTATCAATAATTATTAAATTCAGAATCTTTGAATTTGTTTCTTTCAATTATCAAAAATCATATTAAAAATCAAATAGGGTTGAATATGAACAGATCAGAAATTACAGATGAAATAGATTCAAATAATCGTATAAAACATATTCTAGTAATCAGATATTGTTGCTTAATAGCATGTGTTGCATCATTACAATTAGATATAACTAAAAAAAAACATAAAAACAACTTGTTTAAGATGGTCTTTGCGATAACCCTCATTATATCGGTACGGTTATACCAACCGACGTCGGTATAGCGAGCGTCATCACAGTGAGACATTTACCCAACAATGACGTTCAGCTGAGATTAGGGCTGCAAACGATCCGAGCTGAGCTGAGTAACACTCTGCTCGAGCTCGGCTCGTTCGTTTATTGGCGAGTTCGAACTCGGCTCGATACTCGCCGAGTATTTTTGGCCTATGTTCGTACTCGGCTCGATAAGTATTTACCATGTTTGAGTTCGGCTCGTTAAGCTACTCGTTTACATAAACGAGCTCGAATACGAGCTCGAGTTCGAATTCGAATTTCTTACCTAAACGAGCTTAGGCTCGAACTCGACTCGTTTAACCATCCACATATTTGAGCTCGAACTCGAACTCGAACTCGGATCAAAATTTGTACACAAAAACGAGTGCAAGCTTGAGCTCGGCTCGTTTAACATGACAACCTACAAGCTATGCACATACTCCCAAATTTTTTTATCACAGTGTGCAACATAAAGGTTAAAAAAACCCAAAAATGCCCCTAATGCCATACTATATAAATTGTTATAGGCTTATGTTCCTAATTTTTCATCAAAATGTCATAGAAAAATAATAAAAAAATAGATTTGCCCCTAATGTCATACCATATAAATTGTTGCATGCTATACAAATATGCTACCACTTTTTCACCAAAATATGCCATAGAAAAAATTTAAAAACCCAAAAATGTCCCTAATGTCATACTACATAAACACATATACACAATCTTCCACTTAACAGTTAAGATGACCGGCAGAATTTATTCATCACATTTTTTTGTCTCTCCAAATTTAAGCAAAGAGACATCACATCGATAAAACAACAGACCACAATCTTGCAAGCAAATCAAATTGTAAATGTGACAGATTCATATTTCTTTAAAAGTAGAAGAAATGACATGTATATTTACTTAATTTTGCATATGACTGAGTTTTGTTTAACACCTTTCAATAGTACATGTATATAATCTTCTAACTTCAACATCATCACATGTTTCATCCAACTTCAACAGATGTTCCTTGCAAATTATGCATATTACTAAAATAATGATAAATACAAAGGTTATATTTGTATAATCAATGCCTCTTGATTTCTTCTTTGTTTCTACAAGAAAGAAGAACCATACACATACCAGATGCTTGAAGAGCCTTGCTATATAGCTGCAACATAAATAGAAGCATGCTTCACCATCCTCTTCATATGCAATAAAATAAGAGCTGCATGCAAAAGGGGCAAGGAAAAAAAATGGAAATGGAGCAGCATATATAGATCAGTTTTTTCTTCAAGAACCATACAAAAAGGAGTAGCCCAATGGTAAAACATTAAGTGACTCCATACTATCTCCCCAAATTTCTTCAAGAAAAATGACAAAAGGCTACATGTTCAAGTATCCAAATTATTCAACTTCACAAAAGGGAACAACGTAAAAGGTACATAGCCATTTTGGGCATACTCATAGCATCACGTAATAAAGAGATGACCATAATAAGCCTGAACAAGGAGGAAAAACACAAATAATAAAAAATAAAAAATCTGAATAATAGATCTCTGCAAGTGAGCCAGTGAGGTAAAAAGTATTAACCTGCATTGCTAGAAAATGTAGAAAAAAAAATAGAAGAACAAAATAAAAGTAAAAATCATAAATACTACTGCAGTTGCAACAGTTCAATCTAAAAAAAAATAACAAAACAAAAGTCTTAAAAGTCACCTGGTCCACCGTGTGAGAAGTTGGAGAGGGAGAAGAAAGCATGTGAAGATGGCATGGTTCAAACAGTTCTAAGCCAACTTGAATGGTTTATAGTCACATGAGTTCTAGATGAATTTTTAGCAAATTTAATGCTCAGGACTAAAGGCAAGCTCTTGGCATGTATGTAAGACAGGAAAAGTTACTGTTGATTATTGATGTTGTAGCTTCAAAACTGAAATTGTCCCAGGCTCTGAAATTATCCTCAATTAGTCCATGGAAAATTTGAGCTCCAGTTTAATTATGAGATCACTTGCTCCTTGACAGTGACAAAAAATTGCATGTGGTTTCTTAGCTTTTAGTTTAAAAAGCACAAAATGAACAATCAATATTTTTCAGAGTAACTCACCATGATTCACCAACTCGGGAGGATTGCTGCTGCTGCCTGCCCCATGAGCATCATGTGCTTGTGCTGATGTGCTTATAGAAGAAATGCTTCTCTGTGACTAGACACCATTGTTGTCCATCTCATAGGTGCTTGTGCTCCAGAAATCCTCAGAAATACTGGGTTTCTTCACTGTTCACCCTTGTATTTTTAAACCCTTGGAAGGTTCATCAACTGCAATAATAGGGGCAGGCTTACTACAGCATCCAAAGCAACTTCTGCTCTGTACAAATCAGGTTAAATGATTAACGCCATATTCCAAATCCACTAAACACTTGACAGCAACCTAAAAATAATTGTGCTGTTCTAGATTAATTTGTTTGAGATAGCCTACACTTGTTAGTTTGATATGTGAACAACAATTTACTGAGTGTTAGCAAATTTTGACTTTGGACAATTTTCAATTCCATTTAGCATTTGTTTCTTGGGAGTTATGATCCACATGAAACTGAAATATGAGTTATCCACAATGTAAAGCAAAGAAACGGGAGATGAGGGCAAAACCTCTGAATGTCCTTAGAAATTATAAATGATTCACCAAAGATAAGAAAGAGAAATATTAAAACCTGACATCAGGTAGATAATTTATTGTCATTAATAATGTGTTGTATGCAAGTTGACAGCTAAGAGTTACAAGAAGAAGTTTACGTTGCACATCTGTTTGGGATCATGGTCATTGCCCAATGCATTTACTAGTGCAAGGCGGCAACTTGCATTTTACAAAGCAATATAATAAAACGGCAGCCAATAGATTAGCAGCAGTGTTTAGAATTATTCTATGAGAAAATACAATAACATCAAGGGATTCCTAGAAGGTGCATTGAGCTGGCCTTGGTTTGTACAGAACTGGATATTGTGATCAAAGTCGAGACCAGGAAGGATTTGAGTGGATGGGTTGCTGCAAAAGGTCAATTACTATAAAATCCCAGCTGTGGGATGTGGTTTTTGCCACAAACTAGGGCGTGCCGAAAGTAATTGCCACAAGAAGACTAAGAAGACTGATGCACAGGAGGATCCCCCAAAGGCTATGAAAATACCAGAAAAACCGATAAAGATGGGAATTACAAAGATCTGCAAAGAAAACCTGATGTGTGATGGAAACTGGTTCTCACCGCTCCTGAAGACAACCCCATCAATCGTCAACTCAGAATCTCCATCAGTTCTCACATAGCACAGATGATCATCTAGATGTTCTAAATAATAAATAGACCCCAATTTTTAAAAGAAAAAATCAAACATTGAACAGAACAAGGGATCCAACTCCGCGCAACAAAACGACCACCACAAAATGGACGAAACCATCACGATTGGCCCCCCCCCCCTCGCTGGCACCTCATGCTACTGGGAAGGAAGATCTCACCGTTGTCATAGTGCCGCAAGCCCGCAAGAGGATGTCTGATGTAGATCACAAGGAGTCGAGAGATCGGCCCTTCGGAGAGAGTTGAGGGAGAGACCACCGACCGTCGACCCCTGCCGTGCTGCTGCTCTTTGAATCGCGGAGAAGAACCGATGCGCCGCCGTTTGAATCGCCCTTCGGAGAGAGTCGAGGGAGAGACTACCGGCTACCCCTGCAGTGCTGCTGCCCTTCGAATGCAGGAAGAACCGAGGGAGAGACCACTGGCCGTCGTCGAACACCTACAGTGCTCGCAGGGAAGAATCGATGAGCCGCCCTTGGAATCGCTGGCCCTGCAGTGCTGCTGCCCTTCGAATGCGGGGAAGAACCGAGGGAGAGACCACCGGCCATCGTCGAACACCTGCAGTGCTCGCAGGGAAGAATCGATGAGCCGCCCTTGGAATCGCTGGCCCGCCACTGCCAAACCCTATTCGCCCGCGGCGTCAAATGGGAACTGGGTAGGCGCTGGAAGCCTGGAAAGTCCCCAAATGGGAATGGGATTTGAGGGTTCGACGACAAAATTGTTCAAATAGGTTTTATTGGGTATTTGTGTGGAGACATTTACACGTAAGTTCTCAAAATTTTTTATAATTCAACAATACAATTTTAAGAATATAAAAATATATTTATATCTTCATATTTAACAAATATTTTATCTTATATGATATCTAGTAACATAATGACTAATTAATGAGTATGTTAACGAATATTAAATCGAGTATATTAACGAGTATTAATCGAATATATTAACGAGTAATTTATCGAGTATCTTAACGAGTATTTTATCGAGTATCTTAACGAGCTACTCGTGAACATAATCGAGCCGAGCATACCTTTGTTCAAGCTCGGCTCGTTTATGAACCGAGCTTATTTTTTTGTTCAAGCTCTGCTCGTTAGTTTAATAAACGAGTCAAGTCGAGTTTTTAACGAGCCGAATATCGAGCTACTCGTCGAGTGTATTGGTTCGTTTGCCACCCTAGCTGAGATACACGTGAATATAAGAACAGAGTAGCGGAAGTAAAAGAACCACTATCTTCATTTCATTCATCATCCACATTTAACATACATGTTTCGATAACATTTAAAGAGCTAAAAGTCCACATAATTTAAATTGCTGAAAATCAAATACATAGATGTCCATACTTATACATTCTTCCATGATAATGCTAGTACAATGTTCATTTACATACTATGAAAATCACAAAATGTCACAAGTACTCCAACACTCTAATCTCCACGCTCGGAGTCGGTCTCCAACGTCTCCTCCACAAGTGTCTCGTCACCAACTACACCTGTACGCCGAAGCAAGTAGTGAGTCTAAAAGACTCCGCAAGTACTTCTACACATACCGCACATGCACATATCATAGTAGGCTCTACATACACATTCACAAGACACAACATGTAGCATGCTTGACATTAAATTTTACAACTTATCATGGTGAATCTACAATTTAAACACATGGACTATGCTTTCAGATTTCCTAAAATAGAATCACCTATCACATGCTTTCTATTCATTCCTCACATAAAAATCTACCTTCAACCAACTAAGACATGAAAGCCATTAACATAAATTCCCGAGCATGCATGAAAGGAAACATACCTAACATGGAATCTACACATTCCTACGCATATACGTAACCATTTTACATGCTTTAAGCTTGCTGGTTTTACATGCTTTAGCAACCATAATCTAACACATGAGAGCTACAACAACGATTAAATCACAACATATGAACAACCAAGTATGGAAGTTGTTTATATATGCTTAACAATTATCCCTAGCATGGATTCTAGGCATTTTGCATACATAAACATGATCATAACATAGTAAAGCTACTGTTTAAGCATGATTTCAGATTGTCATAACATGGATTACAACTCACATCCTCACATTTTGGTTTCACATTTTTACACAATTTCAAATTCGCATATTTCACACTTTACACATGCACTTTTACACATTGTTCACATTCACATTTTTCACATGAACACATACACATTTACACATTCACATTTAGTGCCGTGACACATAGTCCAAACCACCAAAGAAGGACACAACATATCACATCACATAGACGCCATCTAGGCAATACAATGGCGACTCTTGGACTGCGCAGACCGGGAGAACAAGTCTCCACCCTAACCAGTGGTACTTGTCCACCTCCAGGATTTCCCCCTAATGCCCTTAGGGTCACAACACATTGAACCTTCTCAGAGGGACTTTTCCCTGATACGGTTCCACTGCCCTCTACGGAAGCAGTGTCACATTTGGCACAAGTTACACATTACACATTTTACTGATTTTAACACATATGTTTACACATGTCACTCTCATTCCATTCACTTTCTCACTCACATGCACACTTCTCTATTTTTCCTAACATGGCACTACAATTACAGAAATTTAGTGCTCAGGAAATTTCACTAATCAGGTTGCTATATACAAAATCAAATCAATTTTACAACGGCATGCATTAGTTTCACATTTTTACATAGAAAATTCATATTGCATCATATACTGGTCCAAATGACCTGAAATTTAACCACAGGCTAATTTCGGGTTTAGGGTTCTTCATGAAAAATTTCAGATTTTTCTAAGCTAAAAAGAAATTACAGAAAATCTAACATTAATTCCACATGCTATCCGCAATTCGATTTAACATGGAGTTGAACACAAGCACAATTTTAACAACTCACTGTCTGAGCCCTAACAGGCATGGAGCTACATAATTTATTCCTGAAATTTGTGGGCAATACATGATTTACTGAAGATTTATCATGACCTACGCATGATTTCTATTTCCCAAACAACATTTTCACTAATTCACACAAGCATGGGAAAAATCTCAGAATTTCAGAACAGAGACTGACTAATACATGCATGACCCATAAAATGTAGGACATTCAGACTCGTCCTAAATCGTACAAACAAAGGGTTGACAAGATTAGCAACTCATCATACATGTATTTCCATGGAATAAATAAACTTTATCATTTACTACCTTGCACAAAAATCCATCCACACACCACATTCACTAGTATACATAGTACATAAAGGCTACAATATATCCTCATCACGAGAAACACATCGAAATAGTTGTATAAGAGGAGAGAACAGTTTTCTGTTCTGTCCTGAGGAACTTAACGTCAATCTTTGGCCGTCAAAGGGAGTTAACGGCACAATCGCTGGACGCTAAGCATGATCTTACGGCAAGGGATGTTGCCGTTAAGGTCAGGTCTGTGCAAAACACAGACCCGAGCTCCAAAGATGGGGTGAATTTGAGGGTCTAGGACACGAGGGAAAATACATAAAAATGGTAAAACCATCCTAGACACATACATGAACACTATGGGTAGGGTACTTACCTTTTAGGTATACTCCAAAGGAATCAAAAGGCTTGGTGAAGCTCTCCTTGGGCTGTCCCAAGAAGTTCCCAACCAGCCTCCAAGATGGCCTTCCTCCGGGTTCTTGAGCAAGCTCCAGTGCAATCCGAGGTCGGGGATGCCTTCCTCGATGATCCAGCAAGCTCCTTGATGCAGCAGGTGGCCGGATCATGCTTCAGAACTTCAGATTTTGGGTTGCAAAGGTGAGGGTTTCTCATAGTCCGAAATAGGTTTCACTCCTTTCTCTTCTTCCTCTCTTGCAAAGGGGCAAAGAGAAGGCTTAGGGTTGTAAAAATGGTTTGTATATAGGAGAGGGGGTTCTCCTATCACGCAGGGGTGACAAGTGGCCTTTCAGACCGTTGGGGACAGCTCCCTAATGGTTGGGGTGGCTTGCTTCTGGAATTTCGGGTCTGCAACGCATGCAGGTCAGAGAAATTGGCGTCCACATCGCTGGACGCTGTACTTAGTGTTGGCGTCCACAGGGTTGACGCCGACACAACATCGACGTCTACTGATATTGACGCTAATCTGGCCTTCGGCCAGAACTCTAAAACATGCAGAAACCCATGCATATTACGTATATATGCATGTAATATCTATATGGTATTGTGCACACACTACCATCAAGCAATACATACATTATTTATACCTAAATTATACACATACACACATAGTATACTAATTAATACATACGTAGATACATACATACATACACAAGCACAATATTTACACACGACACAATTAATGCAACGAAATTCGAGGGCCTTACAGTCTTAAAACAAATAACATATCTTGCCCAAACAGTGGGGCACGCCGCTGCACACCAAGCGACATGAGCTTGATTCCTGCGGAGGCTGCGCCTTGTGCGTTTTGAGGATTTTCTCATGGATGGTTTAAAAGGGGGGGGGGGGGGGGCATGGGTCGGAGGTGTGGCCTCAGGTTTTGAACTCAGGGCGGGCTGATTTCACCCAATGGTGCTACAAAAAAAAAAAAAAATCTTGCCAAAGACAACGCAATGGCGTAGCGTAGGCGATGCGGTGGTGGACCTCGTAGGAGGAGGTGGGGTGACGACGACTGTTGATGTGATGGCTTAGTGACTGGCACAGGCGATGTAGGCTGTTGGAGACGATGCGACTATCTGGCGCAGGCGATGGGCAGTGGAGGTCGTAGGAGGAGATCATGTAGGAGGGCTACAGTAGCTATTGGAGACGATGCGATGTCCTAGTGCATGCGACGCGATAGTGTATCTCTTAGTCGAAGAGGAGGGTGATGACGGCAATTCAGTTCTCAAAAGGAAAGGAGGGCGACAATGACAGTAGAGCTCTCGCCTCTCAGGAAGACGATACTACTATAGGGCGATGCATAGAGAAAAATGGGGCGCAAACGAGCAAGGAGGTTTGGAGGGCCTCTAGGGTTGGAACTTGGGGGCAATGTGGTTTGGGATCCTAGCCGTAGGATACTAGGATGAGCATATGTAATATATAATAATTAAATCAATATTGTTACCGTATGCGTAACATAGGTCCGCTCAGGCCGAGGTGTTCCTTGCGGAAGAATGAGCCGAGATGACCAAGCCGATGAATCCCATCTAAGGCACACTTGGCTGACGTACGACGCTGGTTCTGAGCTCTCGATTTGACCTGCAAAACCCGCCGAGAAGCCTTGTCGGGGAGACACTCTGACGCTCTTGTCAGTCGCTTGTCGAGCAGAATGGCCTAGCCTGTGGGATAGAACAGCGTATCTAGGCCTGTGGAATGTCTGCCTCTTATATAGTGTTAGAACACCTGTGTAATAGCTGGACGACCCCGCCAATCTTGCTAAGGGTTTCCGTGATTGACGCCAGATCGTGGCTGTAACCAGTATGTCAGATCACCAAGATTGTGGTCTTAATGGCCGCAATTATCGGGCGTGTGATCCTCGGACCTTACCTCATTCGTTACTGCACCGTCAGTCACGTGAGCCATGCCCTGGGACACCTGCGATCATGCTGGGCTCCAGGTCAGCTACGTCTGAGCCGAGAAAAATGTCTCGGCTGAGCTGAAGAAGTCGGCTCGAGGTGTGAAAGAAGGTTGATCTTGCCGACCAGGGTTGTCGGATTAAAGCTGCGCCAACGGTCCCCCTGCTCCACGAAGGGACGTCGGCCTATACATTCAATGAGGTCGGCCGCACCTGAGGATTCAGCCAACCTGCTGGGAGCTCCCCGTAACACTGGCCCCCCAAGTTCACGTCGGACTGGGAACTGGGCCAAGGTGAAGCTATTTGACAAAGAAAAAATACGTGCCTTGCCACATAACTGTGCCAGCCCACGTGGCCTGTTCTGCGCTACGTCGTCACGCTGTCAGCGTGGGCCCACCACTAGTCACATCGTGAAGCCGTTAGTGCCGGTCTGTACCACGCCGTATTGTCAAGTCTCCTCGACTGCTGTGCAGCGACGCCAACCATCACGTCGCCTCCTCCACTCCCGCGCACCATCATGGCGATCCTCGCCAACCATGTCGGTCGGAATCTGAGGCAACGCTGGGTGGCCAATCCAATAACGCCATGTGTCAAGATCTGAACCGCAGTTGTCATCGATGATTATCCACCGTTGGATCTAGCCCCCCGGAACTATAAATAGTGGGGTCTACTATCAAAAAACCACCCTTACTCCCACACGCGAGCATCCTTCAGACGACCAGCTGACGTAACAACGACCTTCTGCCGACATCCGAGCATTCGTCTTCTGTTATCTGCTTCTTCCCTTCAAAGGTAAGCCTTAAGCTCTACCTCGTATAGTTCTTTCTCTTCCTTGTATGGAGGTTCTCCTTCTGAGAACTTCTCTACTTTGGAATTATCCGGAGTAGTCTCACCTCGTCCTTCCGAGAAAAGGACGTCTCTCCCGGAGGCTGCTCGGCCCGACGCTCGTCGAATCCTGCCGAGGAGTCTTCCGATCTGGAGGTCGATGTTAGGGCCTATGTTCCCAAAAAATCTCTTCTCATACCTCAGGATCTCGTCAGCAAGCTGACAGTGTTGCTGATGATCAGTGCGAGATCGACGAAGAGACCTTGCAATGGATGAAGACTCATCCAGGTCTCGTCCTCCCCGAGGACTTCACCATCTACACCGCTAAGCAACTCCGTGCCCACTACACCATGTCGAGCGGAGTTTGCATCTACTCCGAGGCTGTCCAAGCAGGGTTCCACCTACCCCTTCATCCCTTCATCATTCTTCTACTCCTCAAGCTGGGAGTCGCTCTATCGCAGCTGACCCCCAACTCCTGGAGGTCGGTAATCGGCTTCCTGGCCACTTGTGCCCTGGCTGAGGTCCTTCCGACCACACGCCTTTTCTTCAATTGCTTCTCCGTAAAAGCCTTCAGAGACTGGTTGTACTTCGCAGCTCGGTCAGATTAGAAAATTCTTGGCCAAATGCCTTCCTTTGTCCACAACTGGAAGAGGAACTTCATTTTTGTCCACTCCCCGTCCAGATGGCCCTTTCCGACCACATGGTCGGTGGTGAACATCCGAAACAAAGCTTTCCGCCCTCCAAATCTTGTTGCATCTGAGTTCTCAGAGTTCAAGTCTCTGCAGGCGGTGGAGCCTCCCGACCTATTCGAGCCTTCCGAGAACCTGTTCGAGCTGATTGCTGAGGCCAGCCGAGGTCTGATCTTTCTGTCGATGTTCTTTCCTTTCATCATTGTCTAATCTTTCGTGAGAACTAACTGATTCACTTCTCGCAGAAATGGCCAACAAGGGTAAGTCGTCAGCTCCATCTGCCAGAGCGAAGGGCAGCATTTCACTGTTCGAGCTGGCTACGCGTGAGCTCATGTCGAGGAGCAAGAAGAGCGCCAGCCGAGGCTTGAAGTGCAGTCACCCGGCCGAGACCAACATCCCTGTCGTTGCCCTGTCGTCCTCAGCCTCTGAGAAGACGCAAGTTTCGGAGAAGAGGGCGCCATCCAAACGTCCTCGGCCTGCCACAAGGTCAGCATCGACCGAGGTCACCGCCTGGGGCCCTCTCTTTTGACGTCACTCAGTCGATCGAGGGAGCCCAGCACCACTGAGAGGGGCCGACAATCGGTCCCTGCTAGAGCCAAAGCCTGCTCCTTGGCCCGAAAATCCAACTAGGTCCTTGAGGACTTCTATAGGGCTACGCAAGAGTAGCTAGCGTCGTTCGGGATGCTTCTGCTCTGGATCGAGACCTCCTGAGCATCAGCCGAGGCGCGAGTAGCTGAGGTCAACGCCAAGCTTGAGGCCGAGAAGAAGCTAAGCGTCGAGGAGGCTGAGAGGGCGGACAAGTTGCTCAAGTCCCTCCAGGATGAGAAAGAGGCCCATAAGGCGGAGCAGAGGGCCCACGAGAAGACGAAGGCTGCGATCGCCCACCTAATGGTCGAGGAGAAGAAGAAGGTGTCTGCCAAGGCTATTGCTGAGTACTAAGAATCCGACGAGCTCAAGGCTGAGGTTGTCAAGCTCTTCAAGCAAGGGTACGACTTCTGCCTCGGGCGCATAATGGAAACGCATCCGAGCCTCGACCTCTCCGAGCTAGTGATCAACAATGAGGGGGACGTGGACGTCAAAGGCTTAGCCGATGACGTTCTAGCATGTACCAAGATCCCGACCACTGCCGAGGCTTCTACCGCCGATGCGGGTGCTACCCATGAGACCTCTACCACGGACGTTGCTATTGATACTGAGGTGACGACCTCTCCGACTACGACAGTATCTTGGATGACCCCTGCCAGGGTCCTCTTGTTTTTTCTTGGTCTCATGCATTGTCGAGACCTATTTTTGTACACCACTGCCTCGGCCAAAAAGCCGAGGACTTTAATGCAAATAAATTTCTTTAAATCGCAAGCTTTCCTTGCCAAACAAGATGGTTGTTCATGTCACGCCCCGACGCGGAATATTGGAGCGCGAAGGCAGTTGCAAGTGAACGGGTATAGAGTGAACACTAGACATCAAACTATTGCACTATGAATAATACTAAAGCAAATTCTTTTCATTAATACATTCCGATGCCTAGTTACAACCACTAATATCAGAGCCAATCTATGAGGCCCAATTACATTGAAAGAAAGTAAAAGACTAAACTTCAAACCTAACTACTACAACGCTAAATATAGCAATAGGACACTAGGGTACTCAAGACATCACTCCAGGTCATTCCCGTCCTCTTGAGTGTATGGTTCATCCTCGGTATCACTTGAGAACACAACGACAAATAACGCAGGGTGAGCGATAACGCCCAGTAGGACTTAAATCTCAGGATCAAGCATGCTTTAAGTGTTTAATGTCTTGCAAAGCAGGATATCTAGAGAGAGTAACGAGAAACATATAGAAAGTACTGGTACACGATAATGAGAAACAATAGCACAATGCACGAGTGTATAGCACGACAAGTGTTGATATCGGATTGGCCGTATAACAAGATAACAAGTAAAGTTGCACAACAGTGCACAAGTCACGATAGCATGTGTTGGTCGATATTCTGTCAACCACGAGATTCAAGTAAACCAATAATTGACTGTTTGATTAATTGATTGCCATAGATCAAATCTTGCGTGTTCATGCGTTAGGTGTATGCCATCACCCAGATCATTAGACCCCCGCGAGTTATAGCCTTTCAGGTGCTCCTCCCAAGGACCAGACCGGGCCCTTATAATGTTTCCTAGCATAGTCATGTTTTTATCGTAGACAATCAATCATTTAATTGGCCAAATAGAGAGTACCAAGAAATAGATGAGATCACTAGATGAATAGACGAGATAGTAGAGTGAACGCGAATAGATGAGCGAGTCGAGTATAGATGAGAGCTAGTGGACATTGCACGTAAAGCGACGAGTAAACAAGCGATAGTAACAGTTGCACAACATGCGCACGTCGTATTGGCAGTCAGGTGGAATTCACGATCTTCTCGCTGGCCATGTTATGCACAAGTCCAGAGGTCCGATGTGATTCAAGGTAAGAGCGAACTTCTAATAGCCGTTTGGATCATATCGATCCCTAAAAGTGTAATGGGTGTTAGGGTACAACCGGCTCGTCGACCATGTGGGAATCCATGATCAGAGGAGACTTACGGAGGCCTTGTGATAGGGTTCACTAGTCCGGTGAAAGGAATATCCGACGGAGAGTTCACCACAAGCCAAGTAAAGTGTGTTTATAAAACAGGTGCTCGACGTTCTAGAGGAATTCTAGGATAGTGGAGCGTTGATATCGGAATATAAAGAACGCAAGAAACGATTACAAGTCCTTTAAAATAGGGCAATTAATGTACTTTATTTCAATAAATTACCAGGTACATTATGAGATATTTTCTGCAAGATTTCACCCATAAATGGATGGTTTATGTGTGTGCAAGTGCAAGAGGAATCATAGATAGAAATAAGTTGTGAAGATGTATTTAAAATTATTCAATATTGCTCCATTTTTAGGCAAGGTTTTGATCGGGGGTATAACTATAAAAAGGCGACATAGGTTTTGACAAAAATATTTTTATGGGTTTTTCACCAAAATTCCTGTGAATGCGACATAGGCCAGTGAGGATCGCGACAGGGGTATGATGGAATGCGACAGGGTCCTGTACGGGTCGCGACAGGGCTTACAGATCGGGTACTGGGAATGCTATGGTACACATGTCTCCTTCTTGATTGCGACAGGTAGGCTGTCACAATCGGAGCCTAGAAAGCGACATGTCGAGGCGTCACCTTCTGGTTGTCTGCGCCTGACTCTGACAGGAGTCAGAGCAGACATTGGATTGCGGACCAGGGATATCAATTCTTGATATAGGGTTGTTCAGAATATCATAACTAATTATATATGCGATGAAAAATCATGAAACTAGTGGCAAATAAAACTAGACATACGAGAGTACTTCCAGTAAATAGGGATTCGAGAGAGAGCAGGGTTTGAACATGGCTTGAGAATGAACAAGGCGAGTAACATAGAACATGACACAGGGAGCAAGATGGATTTAATTCGAGGAACATGCTCAACAAAAATTAGGGCTTTCGGGGTCAACAGATCCCAAACAAGATCAAGTATTTACAATAAAAATTCATAGCATGGGATCAAGTATACGAGGAGATATGGATTTAACATGATGTCTCGGGGTTATCATGTTTGCAGAACTTCAAAATTAAGAACAAAAGATAGGATGGATGGAAAAATATGAAACTTGGGGGTTTCGTTCAAGAGGGTAGGATGAACCTACAGACGAAATTTTAGCTTGTGAGAATGCCTACCTTTGAATTTATTTGTCTTCTAGGGTTGAAATTCCCAAAAACGAGGAAGAAGCTTCAAGAACACCTTCTTCCCACGAGATCCTCTCCTCCTTGACCTCTTCCCCATGTCCAGCAACCTTTGGCAATGAGCTAGGGTCGGCCAAGAGGGTTTATGAGGTGTATTTATGCATGCATGAATTCCTATTCCTATTTCTACTCTAATTCCTCTAAATTCCGAGATTTCCTAACTCTAACCTTCCTTCCTTGCTTTCCAATCCCTATTTAGGCTAGGAAGAGATCTATATTCGTGCTAAACCATATGGGGTAGGTTTAGGAATCCAATTCCAACTCTAACTTCCTATTTAATGCATTAAATACCCCTTTTCTATTTAGGTAATAATTTAGTTACGAATTTAGGGTATTTTCCTATTATTCTCCCTTTGTAAATTCATATTTTTGACCCAATAAATTCTAGAGGATCCATTAAGCAAAGCCCATTACTCTTTTCCCTTTAATGCGTTTTATTTAATGCTCTTTTCATTTAAATATCCATTTAGCTAGGTTTTAAATTCTTTATTTAAATTTTTATTTTTCTTAAAAATTCAAGTTGCTACAGTTCAGGTCGTCGATTTTATCCGAGAATGCAACCTTGGTTTAATTATTAAGGTATCGATGCCACGCATAACACCATCGCCATCTCCATCTAATATGGCCGAGCCCGCGGTGGCTAGTCCGATGTCTAAGAATATAAGTCGATGGGAAACAGGATCGAGTGCAGTAGCGACCCTGCCTTCATATCATGTCGGTTGTGGTCATTCGGTTCCTGACGAGTGTCGAAGTGACCTCGTCCAGCGATTTACGTCTTCTACGTTTCTCGTGAGTGCCAAAGCGACCTCGTCCTTAAATTGGTGAATGCCGAAGCGACCTCTTCTCAGGAACAATCTAATCATCACAACGCACCGAAGAGGCCTCGTCCTCAGTTCACGTCGGACATTGTTCCTCAGTTCCTGATGTGTGCCGTAGCGACCTCGTCCAGCGAACTACGACGTCCATGCTCATCACATGTGCCGAAGCAACCACGCCTTCAATTCACATCGGACATCGTTCCTCAATTCCTGAAGAGTGCCGAAGCGACCTTGTAATGACCCAAGAATCTGATACCCCTTACTCCAAGTACTTGGCCCTTGGTCCACCACCCATAGGTCTGTAGACCTGAAAGGGTTAGAAAAGACCTGGCGAAGTTAGCAAAGAAGACAAATGAACGTTACCCTACAGTACATAGTACGAGTCCACATGTCAAGTACATGTCTATTTGTCTATCTCAAGTACAAGTACAGTAAACAAAATGGAACACAAAACCCTTAAGGGGCATACCCCAAGGGTGAGAACTACTCAAAATAGGGAAACAACTGCTGAACGTGACGCATTGGAACTAACACTCCGTCCGAGGGCAGTCCTGCCGATGCTGCGAACTCTCACCTATGAAAGGGAAGGAGTGAGGTTTGTGAACAAAGCCCAGTAAGGAACCCAACCCCTCACTGGTTCGAACATCGAAAATAAAAGGAACAACGCAGCTAACTAGGAAGGAGAACAACAAGGCCAAAAGAGTAACTAATTGTGCAAGCAGAAACGTGGCGATAAATTAACTGAATATAACTACCAGCTAAACAGGTAAAGTAACAGAGTAGCAATTGTGCAAGCACTGAAATAAATAAACATAAAGTACATGAGTCCACAAGTACCGCCAACACGGTACAGTAACGCACAGTCCCAACTTGGTAAAAGCACTCGGTGGACGCTACAGGCTGCACACGCAGACGGAAAAACCCTCGTCTGGATAAGAACACTAGCCACAGGCCAACCTCTACTAGTCGGTAGTCAGGTGCGCCCACTGGCGTCTTACCACTCGACCACAAGTCTAGGTCTCCCCTCCCGTCGGAGTGAGACGCATGGACGAAACACAACCACAAGCCGTAGTCTGGCCAGGCTACGGTCCCATACGTGTCCTCCCGACACGGCTCTGGAAGCGCGTGAGGTGAGGTAGTGAGAACGGACTAGCTGGCCTGCACCGCGACACTCCAAACTCCGTGGGACCCAGACCAACTAAGTGAGCTCTATAAATGACTCAACACTGCTGTCCAACACTGTTTTCCCCTTCATCTGGAGAAACGCTCGATGGACGCACTCGTGGCTCGGAGACCACCCTCAATAAGCCAACGAGGACGGGGGTCTCGGGAAATGATAACATCCCCAAAAGTGCATCATGCGCTGGGACAAGCCCTCAAGTGCCAAAGCATTGGGTGAAGACTAGTAAGGCACAGTGCTAGGGAGTCAGCACAAGCGTCACGAGTACAGTACGAAACACACACGGAAGCAGACGAGGGCACAACAATTGGTCAACTCGAAACGCCCACACGGCACAAGCGGAGAGTCGGACGGCCCTCGAAACACCCCCGAGGGGTATCGGAAACCGTGCACGACTGCCCCTGGTTGACCGGTCAACAGGCACTACCGGCCCAGTCGGAGCCGACTCGGGTGGGCTCGACCACCACAGGGCCTGACAAAACGGTCACCAACCCCGGGCCGGCCCACTGACACAGCTGGAGCGATGACACGGAAAACGGCCCAAAATGGAGGTCAAATGGGCCACACAAGGGGGCTACTGGCGCATTGTGCCGGAAGGGAACCTAGGCCAGAGCCCCATAGGGCGCAGTGCGCCACCTAGATCCCTGGCAGATATGGGTGCACTGCGCCACTCCTTCTTCCTCCCGATGTTTGCTCTGCGTCGCAAGGGGGAGAGGGGGAAGGAGGAGAGGGCCGGCGCCGGCGCCGGCGACTAGGGGGTCGCCAGATGGCGTGACCGCCGCCAGCAGTCCTCCCCTTGTCAAAAAACTCTGGCCCGAAGGCCACCCACAGAAGAGAGGGAAAGAGAGAGAACGACACAGAGGGAGGGGGTTGTCGGTGCCAGATAGGGAATGAGGGGATCCTTACCTTGACGGTAGGACCCGCCGGCGGCACAAACGGTGGTGGCGAAAATGGCTCGATGGAGACGGCGTGGCAACTCCTCCCTCTGGTGCAACCTTAAGCAGGGGAGGAAGGGTGCGGCGACAATGGCAGGGCACGGAGGAGCAGCGGCAACACGGCGGCGGGGCTCCTCTCATTGCACGACCCTGATGGCAGGGTCCCCCAGGGCCTCCGACGGTAGCAGTAGCGGCAAGCAGAGATAGAGAGAGAGAGAGAGAAGAAAGAGAGAGCTCGAGGAGGGGAGAAGAGGAGAAGAAGAGGGTGGGGAGAGGGAGGGGGCGAACCCAGGGAGGAAAACTTGTGCGGTGAGGGGGGGGGGGGGGGGGAGAAAGGAGTCGGGGTGGGGGTGTCACTCTCCCCCTTACCAGAAATGGCCTGAGGACCCTTTTCTGGTGCCCATGCAAATGACAAGGAGCCGTTGCATGGGCAGGGTGGCGAATGCCACATCCCACCCCCTTACACAAAATTTCACCCTTGAAATTACAAAAATAAATTTGAAAGCACAAAGCAGGGGTAGGAACAAACTGTGATGGAACGCCTCGGCCAAGCCCGTTAAACCAATAACGCACTTGATCCGAGTCCGCCTCCCACGAACGGGCCGTAGCCTCGCAAGGGAAACCAAACCACAGTCCGTGTAAACATAAAGGAACACACCACATTTCATATATAATTTTTCACAATTTACATAGCCATAATCCATTAAAACTAAAAAGGTGCACAAAAGTCTGGGGCATACCCCGAGGTACAACAAAAAAAGTAAACAACTACAAAACTACAAAGCTACAAGGCTACACTGCTGAAGTACTACTCTGCTGGAGGTACTGACCCTGCTCCGCTACGACGCGGCCCAGAACTGGACGTCGGACGGGAAACGTCCTCCTCCCCTCACCTGAGGGGTAGGGGTGAGCCTCTCTAGTCACTGGCTCAGTAGGGAACTCCCCCAAAGCCGAACAAACCACAAACCACAGGTACAAAACAGTAAACAGTACCAACAACATATAAAACAGCTAAGCAGGTAAGTAAAGCTGTAAAACTACTCACCGTCTGCCGACTACAGAAAAACTGTAGTAACTAAACGGCAAACCCAAACAGGTGTACAAGCCAAAGTAGAGACAGCCAACACGAGCCACGTAAACTGGTTCGCGACACCAGAAACTGACTCGGACAACTAACACAGGTCCACCTCTCAGTCTCGCAGCCACGGACGAAAGGTCCAGCTGCCGCTCCACGTAAAAAGGTCAAACAACTGTGGAGACCAACTAAAACACCACAACCTGCAAACCACACGGTCACAGGCCCATGCCTGGCACCTCCAGAGACCCTGGCCTGGGCTCGCTAGAGTGAGGCACTGGAAAAGGACTAGCTGGGGTCCAGTACGTCTACTGGTGTCCGTACCCCCAACTACGAGCGCGCTACAAGTGACTAAAAACAACCACAACTGTCACTGTCCCACTGTCGTCTTTCCCTCCGCCGGACGTACAACTCTAACACAAGAGTGAGGGTGTCCAGGTCAGACGACACAGACCTCGACGGCACAACTCAAGTACCGGGACAAGGCCCCGAGCTAACAGCCTGGCTCACAAGAACCTGGGGCACCCAACTGGAGAGGTAACCACGGTAGGCGTCGTACTACTCGTCACGTCACAAAACCACGTGAAACCTCACGTAAGCCACAAGTAACCACTGGTCCACTACATGTGAACCCAACTGACTCGCGTACACAACGCGCAGTCACCGAAGTAAACACTTAACAGCATATCTTGTATGCTAAATACGAGAACCATGTGCACTTAGTGCACCTCGTATGATACCACGCATGCATTATCGATAAAACACCATAAATAGCCATTTCTGTTCATATAGGAGTAGGCGGCCACATCGATTGCCGCTTACAGGAAGTAGACGACAAGGTCTATGGCCGTCAACCTCCTGGCTGAAGATCTTGGCGGCAACGATGTTGACGCCAAGTTCCCCGGCCTTAAACCCTGCAGAAACCCTAATCCGGTCCTGCGAGTTTTCCACTCATTCATATTACTAGAAAAACAGTAAATGCTATTCTTTAGCATGATAGAACCCAACAACCCAATTATACATGCTTTAACACATAAACTACACAAACCACCCATTATCCCGCATGGTGCAACTCTATCCAAACAAATGGATTATCATGCTGGTTCAAGTAGTTATGATGTGTTTTAATGTTTCTAGGAGCTACCAGGGTTCGTCCCCTACCTCAGAACGCGTTAGAATCTCCCGCAACTCCCCTTTACGCCGAGCCCTCCGCGAGCTCCCACGCGAATTGCACCACGCCGCGACGTTTCCTCGCGCAATTCGGCGACGCCGCGCGTCTCCGATCGGCCAGCCACTCCTCGATACCTGTTAGAACCTTCAAAGACTCGGGGCAACAAGCTGGGGCAAGAGGGAGAGAGGGTGAGCTGAGAGAGCTGCCCTCGGGTGAACATATAACCTGCTGAACTGACAGGTTGGCGTCAACCCCCTTGTCGCCCACATGCACCGCCAACTAAACGTCCACAACTACTGCCGCCAAGTTCATGATGTGAACGTCCATGAACCTGGACGCCAACAGTCAACGACCACCCCTTGGCCGCCAACTCAGACAGACAGAACAGCAGCAGGTCCTATTCCAATTCAGAACCTACCCTGCTCTTCACCTGCTCAAGCCACGCAATCACACCATGCATTCCACACACCCAACTCACACTGGCCTCACAACGGCCGCCACAACCACAATGCACATGATCCGCATGGATCCGAAAAGCACGCGACGTTACATTACTATCATCTAAAAAGAAAATTTCGACCTCGAAATTCATAACACAACACAAAGTCAAACGATTTAAACATACACAACTTTACAAGTACTATCATCTAAAAAGAAAATACACAAACTTATACAAACAGATAGGGATACCCTTTAGCCATTTCAGCGGCCAACTCCCAGGTATCCTCACCACCCAACCTATTTTCCCATCTCACCTTAACCAACTCAATTTCTTTATTTCTTAACTTTTGATTTTTCGATCCGTGATTTGTACCGGATATTCAGGCATGGTCATATCGGCCTCAGGTCACCACCTTGATATCTAATTATCTGAGCTGGATCTTCAATGCATTTCCTTAACATGGAGACATGGAAAATATCATGCACATCTGCAAAATCAGCTGGCAAATCCAGCCTATAAGCCACTTCCCCAATTCTTTCAATTACCTGGAAAGGTCCCACATACCTTGGACTCAGCTTTCCAGATTTACCAACCTCATAATTCCTTTACTTGGAGAAACTCTCAGAAAAACAAAAATCTCCCACCTCAAACTGAAGTGGTCTCCTCCGCACATCTGCATAACTTTTCTGCCTACTTTGAGCTGCCTGCAATTTTTCTTTGATAAGCTTCACTATTTCAGTGGTTTGCTGAATCAATTCAGGACCCACTAATTGCCTTTCTCCCACTTCATGCCAGTTCAACGGAGTTCTACATGGCCTTCCATATAAAGCTTCATACGGTGCCATTCCAAGACTGGTATGATAACTATTATTGTAGGCAAACTCGACCATTTTCCAAATGATGTTCCCAACTGCCTCCCCAAACTAAGCAACATGCTCGCAACATATCTTCAATTGTCTGAATGGTCCTCTCTGTCTGACCATCTGTCTGGGGATGATAAGCGGAGCTATATCTCAATTCAGAACCCATCACCTTTTGTAAACTTCTCCAAAAACCAGAAGTAAATCTTGGATCTCTATCCGATACAATAGTCTTCGGAATACCATGCAGTGGAACAATTCTTTCAACATAATATTTGCCAATCTGTCCACTGTCCAAGACATACTTACTGCCACTAATCTGCAAACTTTGGTCAATCTGTCAACAACACCCATATTCCATTATGCCCAAAACTTGTCCTTGGTAAACCTGCTACAAAATCCATTGCAATATCATCCCATTTCCACTGTGGAATGGGTAACGGTTGCAACAGACCTCCCGGCTTTTGATGCTCTGCTTTATTTGCTGACAGATAGAACATCTTGCCACAAATTCTGCTATTTCTTTCTTCATATGAGGCCACCAAAAATGTTTTCTTAAATCATGGTACATTTTAGTACTACCCGGATGAATAGTGTACCTTGATTTATGAGCCTCTTCTAGAATACGCTGCTTCACTTCTCTTTCTGCAGGAACAAACAACCTGCCCCTAAGCCTGACCACACAATTATCATCATTGAGACTCCTTCCATTTTCACAATTTCAGGTAAACCTGCATCTGCTCTTTGAGCCTCAATAATCTGCCAATATAAAGACGGCTCTACAGCACTAGCAGCTAGAATTGCCCGACGCTGACTGCTGGGCACATACAAAGAATTCTCTGCTACCTCTTCATACAACTTCCATTCTTTAATCATCATTAAATTCATATATGCCTTTCTGCTCAAGGCATCAGCCACAACATTGGCCTTACCCGGATGGTAAGCCAAACTGAAATCATAATCTTTCAGATACTCACCCATCTGCGCTGGCGAAGATTTAAATCTTTCTGCGAGAAGATATACTTCAAGCTTTTATGATCTGTAAAAATCTCAAATCTTTCGCCATACAGATAATGCCTCCACATTTTCAAAGCAAATACAACTGCAGCTAATTCCAAATCATGAGTGGGGTAATTTTCTTCTGCTGGCTTCAATTGCCTAGACGCATAGCTATTACTTTACCATGCTGCATAAGCACTGCCAAGACCTCTCCTTGAAGCATCAGTATACAGCACAAAACCACCACTCCCTGCCGGCAATGTCAATATAGGTGCTGATGTGAGTCTTTTCTTCAATTCCATGAAACTTCTTTGACATTCACCGGACCACACAAAAGGCACACCCTTTCTGGTCAGTCTAGTCATAGGTGCTGCAATTTTAGAAAAATCTTGAATAAAGCGCCTATAATAACCTGCCAACCCCAGAAAACTTCTAATCTCGGTTATCGACTTAGGCACTTCCCACCTCGACACAGCTTCCACTTTACTTGGGTCTACAGCTACTCCTTTAGCAGAAATAACATGACCCAAAAACTGAATTTCCTTTAGCCAGAATTCACACTTACTGAATTT
The DNA here is from genome assembly GCA_014218235.1 of Colocasia esculenta. Lineage (NCBI taxonomy): Eukaryota > Viridiplantae > Streptophyta > Magnoliopsida > Alismatales > Araceae > Colocasia > Colocasia esculenta. The sequence goes on along the minus strand of CM024765.1, from coordinate 50,568,260 downwards.
AGCAAACAGCTGGTTATCCCTTAACAACTGCAAAGTAAACCTCAAATGAGCTGCATGCTCCTCTTCAGATGCTGAATAAATTAAAATATCATCAATAAAGACCACAATAAATTGATCTAAATATGGATGAAATATTCTATTCATCAGATCCATAAAACCTGCAGGAGCATTAGTCAACCCAAAAGGCATTACCACAAACTCATAGTGACCATATCTGGTTCTGAACGCTGTCTTGTCTATATCCTCCTCTTTATTCTCAACTGATGGTACCCGGACCTCAAATCAATTTTGGAAAACACTTTTGCTGATTGCAACTGATCAAATAAATCATCTATTCTTGGCAACGGGTACTTATTCTTGATGGTCACATCATTCAACTTTCTATAATCTATACACATCCGAAAACTTCCATCTTTCTTTTTCACAAATAAAACCGGCGCTCCCCACGGGGAATGACTCGGTCTAATAAACCCTTTTTGCAACAATTCTTCTAATTGCTTTTTCAACTCCTTGAGTTCTGCTGGTGCCATCCGATATGGGGCTTTAGAGATCGGCATAGTACCCGGCAGCAACTCAATAGTAAAATCCACCTCTCTATGTGGAGCTACACCAGGCAAATCTTCCGGAAAGACATCAGCAAATTCCCTAACCACGGGAACTGCTTCCATTGGCTGACTGGCTTCTACCAACTTACTGAGGCTAAATAGGCCACACACCCATCATTTATCAACTTTCTAGCTTTAATTGCAGAAATTAGAAACTTTGAGGTATAAAAAGGCATACCTTGATATTCAAACTCTGCACCATTAGGATGATAAAACCTGATCCTTTTCTTTCTGCAATCTAGCATTGCTCCATACATCTCTAGCCAGTCCATACCCAGAATAATATCATAATCTGACAATGCAGGGCATACAACCGACCCGGCATCTGGTTCCCTTCAATCATAACAGGAGCTTCATCTATGTAGCTCGAAGTGAGTAAGAACTCACCTGAAGGAACCTCTACCACTAACTCACAAGACTTCTCTTCTAATGGATGAGCTATGCAATCCAGAAATTCTTCGGAAATAAAAGAATGAGAGGCACCCGAATCAAATAAGACTCTTGCTGAATATTCATAAGAGGTAAAGTACCTTCTATCATATTTGATGCCTCTGCCTGGGCTCGGGTGATAGCCATAACCCGGCCTCTCCCTTGCTGCTGCGGTGCTCCTCTGCCACGACCTGCCTGTGGCTGCTGAAACTGCTGAGGCTTGCTGCTGCTGCACACCTCTGCCATACCCATATTCTCTTGCATAGGGACAATTGCGGATCAAATGTCCCGGCTGATTACAATTATAACATCTGTATCCTGGAGGAACTATAGGCTGCCTGGCTGTACTCTGCTGCGACTCCTCCACCTCAGGCCTACCACGGCCTTGCTGATACTGCGGACGACCTCCCCATCCTTTTCCTTTTCCTTTAAGTGCTTGCTTTAATTTCTGTCCCCACTTCCCAAAGCCTGATGAAGAAGGTCCTGCTGGTGCCTTGCCCTTGCTTGCACCCACTGTCTGCTGCGGTAACCGAGAACTACCAGAACCTGACTCACCTGCCTGACGAGTCCGAATAGACCTCTCTAAAATAGCTGCCCTTTGCGCTGCCTCTTCCACTGTCTTGCACATAGGGGTACTATCGCATTCTGCAATTCCACTCTCAATCCTCTGATAAAATACTCAACCATCATGTTATTATTAGAAACAACATAAGGTGCATAACGGCTGAGTGCCATAAATCTCATCTGATACTCTAGAACCGAAGAGTTACCTTGCTGAAGAGTCCGAATTGCTCTCTTTTTACCTGCTGTACTTGGATCGGAAAGAATGTATCATTAAATACCTCGAGAAACTCCGACCAAGTGATAGCTTCTTCTCTTCTACCTGCGAAGGTGGTCTGCATCTTCAATCGCCACCATTCTAAAGCAAAACCTCAACTGATAAGCAGCCAATACAACTCTGTCTGCTTCAGGACACCGCATAGTCGCAAAAACCCTCTCAATTTCATGAATCCAGTGCTCAGCTGTATCTGGATTCGGCCCTCCTGAATAAGTAGACGGCTGCAATCTCAGAAATTTCTCCACCTGTATCACTGGTTCTTCAACTAACTTGCACTGGCGGTGGTGGTAGCACAGGTGCTACAAAAGGTACCTCCACCCTCGGCGGAACTGGAGCAACAGGTACTGCCTCTCCTTCCCCAGGTGGCACTGCAACTGGTGGTATAGGCGCCTGCTGATCCATTCTCGCTCGAATATCCGTGAGGCTCTCCCAGATTCTCTCAATCATACGCTGGGTTTTTCCTCCGGATCATCTCCTCCACCACCCCAATCTCTCCTATCAGCCATTCCAGAAATTCTACATACACAAAACACCAAACAAAAATCAAAACCACAATTATCAAAAACAGGGTCCTTACCAGCAGTGTATAATGACCGAAATAAGGCTATGTATTCTTCTAATTCCCTTATATTAACACGGACCTTGCTCTGATACCAACTGTGACGGAACGCCTCGGCCAAGCCCGTTAAACCAATAACGCACTTGATCCGAGTCCGCCTCCCGCGAACGGGCCGTAGCCTCGCAAGGGAAACCAAACCACAGTCCGTGTAAACATAAAGGAACACACCACATTTCATATATAATTTTTCACAATTTACATAGCCATATCCATTAAAACTAAAAGGTGTACAAAAGTCTGGGGCATACCCCGAGGTACAACAAAAGAATAAACAACTACAAAACTACAAAGCTACAAGGCTACACTGCTGAAGTACTACTCTGCTGGAGGTACTGACCCTGCTCCGCTACGACGCGGCCCAGAACTGGACGTCGGACGGGAAACGTCCTCCTCGCCCTCACCTGGGGGGTAGGGGTGAGCCTCTCTAGTCACTGGCTCAGTAGGGAACTCCCCCAAAGCCGAACAACCCACAAACCACAGGTACAAAACAGTAAACAGTACCAACAACATATATAAACAGCTAAGCAGTAAGTAAAGCTGTAAGCTGTAAAACTACTCACCGTCTGTCCGACTACGAGAAACAACTGTAGTAACTAAACGGCAAACCCAAACAGGTGTACAAGCCAAAGTAGAGACAGCCAACACGAGCCACGTAAACTGGTTCGCGACACCAGAAACTGACTCGGACAACTAACACAGGTCCACCTCTCAGTCTCGCAGCCACGGACGAAAGGTCCAGCTGCCGCTCCACGTAAAAAGGTCAAACAACTGTGGAGACCAACTAAAACACCACAACCTGCAAACCACACGGTCACAGGCCCATGCCTGGCACCTCCAGAGACCCTGGCCTGGGCTCGCTAGAGTGAGGCACTGGAAAAGGACTAGCTGGGGTCCAGTACGTCTACTGGTGTCCGTACCCCCAACTACGAGCGCGCTACAAGTGACTAAAAACAACCACAACTGTCACTGTCCCACTGTCGTCTTTCCCTCAGCCGGACGTACAACTCTAACACAAGAGTGAGGGTGTCCAGGTCAGACGACACAGACCTCGACGGCACAACTCAAGTACCGGACACAAGGCCCCGAGCTAACAGCCTGGCTCACAAAGAACCTGGGGCACCCAACTGGAGAGTAACCACGGTAGGCGTCGTACTACTCGTCACGTACACAAACCACACGTGAAACCTCACGTAAGCCACAAGTAACCACTGGTCCACTACATGTGAACCCAACTGACTCGCGTACACAACGCGCAGTCACCGAAGTAAACACTTACAGCATATCTTGTATGCTAAATACGAGAACCATGTGCACTTAGTGCACCTCGTATGATACCACGCATGCATATCGATAAAACACCATATAGCCATTTCTGTTCATATAGGAGTAGGCGGCCACATCGATTGCCGCTTACAGGAAGTAGACGACAAGGTCCCTGGCCGTCAACCTCCTGGCTGAAGATCTTGGCGGCAAACGATGTTGACGCCAAGTTCCCCGGCCTTAAACCCTGCAGAAACCCTAATCCGGTCCTGCGAGTTTTCCACTCATTCATTTATAGAAAACATGTAAATGCTATTCCTCTAGCATGATAGAACCCAATACAACCCTTAATACATGCTTTACACATTAAACTACACAAACCACCCATTATCCCGCATGGTGCAACTCTATCCAAACATGGATTATCATGCTGGTTCAAGTAGTTATGATGTGTTTTAATGTTTCTAGGAGCTACCAGGGTTCGTCCCCTACCTCAGAACGCGTTAGAATCTCCCGCAACTTCCCAGTTTACGCCGAGCCCTCCGCGAGCTCCCACGCGAATTGCACCACGCCGCGACGTTTCCTCGCGCAATTCGGCGACGCCGCGCGTCTCACGATCGGCCAGCCACTCCTCGATACCTGTTAGAACCTTCAAAGACTCGGGGGCAACAAGCTGGGGCAAGAGGGAGAGAGGGTGAGCTGAGAGAGCTGCCCTCGGGTGAACATATAACCTGCTGAACTGACAGGTTGGCGTCAACCCCCTTGTCGCCCACATGCACCGCCACATAAACGTCCACAACTACTGCCGCCAAGTTCATGATGTGAACGTCCATGAACCTGGACGCCAACAGTCAACGACCACCCCTTGGCCGCCAACTCAGACAGAACAGCAGCAGGTCCTATTCCAATTCAGAACCTACCCTGCTCTTCACCTGCTCAAGCCACGCAATCACACCATGCATTCCACACACCCAACTCACACCGGCCTCACAACGGCCGCCACAACCACAATGCACATGATCCGCATGGATCCGAAAAGCACGCGACGTTTCCACAAAACTCACTCAAACATGGCGGGAAATCTCTCCGACATCTCGTCCTCAAGCTCCCAAGCGCCCATGGTCCGCACAGTGCTCCCAGTTATCTTGACCATCGTATCTACTTCTTCTCACTGCTGAACCTTCCTGTCCACCTATCCTACTTGTACTCTGGAACTGTGAATCTGGCGCAACCCTAACTCTGAGTAGTCTATACTGACTTCGACTGGCATGGACTTCTCAGCATCGACACATAGAACACACTATGAACTGCTGACAATGCTGGTGGTAGTGCTAGTCTGTATGCACCTCGCCGATCCTCTCCAAGATGGGAAGGGGCCTATAAACCTGGGACTGAGCTTCCCTTATTCTCGAACCTCATCACACCCTTCGTCGGTGAGATCCTCAAGAACACAAAATCCCCTAGTGCGAACTCAAGTGGCCTCCTGCATCTATATGCATAGCTCTTCTGTCTATTATGTGCTGTCTGTAACCTCTGCCTAATCATCCTGACTGTATCTGCACACTGCTGCACTAACTTTGGTCCCAAAAGCTGTCTCTCACCAACCTTGTGCCAGTGTAACGGGGTCCCAACTACGGTCTGCCATATAGTGCCTCAAAAGGTGCCATGCCAATGCTAGAGTGGTAGCTGTTGTTGTAGGCAAAACTCACCATTGGCAGGTGTGTCTCCCAAAAACCACTCCACTCCATACAACAGGCCCTCAGCATGTCCTTCAAAGTTTGTATTGTCTTGTTTGACTGACCATCTGTCTGTGGGTGATAAGCGGAACTCTTCCTTAGCTCGGTGCCTAGTGCTCTCTGTAGACTCTGCCAAAACTCTGAAGTGAACCTCGGATCTCTATCTGACACGATCGAAACTGGTACTCCATGAAGTGGTATAATCTTGTCCATGTACAATCTGGCTAACCTGTCAACTAACCATGTCATCCTCACTGGTAGAAAGTGTGCTGTCTTCGTCAATCTATCTACTACTACCCAAATGCCATCATGTCTCTGTTGTGTGCGGGGCAATTCAACCACAAAGTCTATGGCGATGTCGTCCCATTTCCACTCGGGAATGGGCAACGACTGAAGCTCGCCACCTAGATGCTGATGCTCTGCCTTAACCTGCTGACAAACTATGCATCTGGACACGAACTCTGCAATCTCCCTCTTCATCCTAGGCCACCAGAAGTGCTTCTTCAAGTAGTGGTACATCTTGGTGGAGCCAGGATGAACGACATACCTCGATCTGTGTGCCTCCTGAAGCACTCTCTGCCTCAAACTCTGCATCCCTCAGTATGTATAACCTGCCTCTGTATCTGACCTCTTAACTGTCATCTAGCTGAACCTCTGGCAACTACAGTATCTCTGCCAACTCTGGATCTGCTCGCTGTGCTCCTATCACCTCAAAGTACACTGCCGATCTGACTGTGAAGCTTCCCAACACTGCCTTGTCTCTACTCTTGGGTACCTAAAAGGAACTCTGAGCCACATCCTCAAGCATCCTCCACTCTCTAACCATTAGTGCACTGACGTGGGCTCTCCTATTAAAGGTGTCTTCTATGACGTTCGCCTTCCCCGAGTGATAGGAAAGGGTGAAGTCGTAGTCCTTCAGGTACTCCATCCATCTGCACTACCTCAAATTCAATCTCTCTGTGTGAACACATACCTGGGACTCTGGTGGTTGGTGAAGATCTTAAACCTCTCGCCATACAAATAGTGCCTCCATAGCTTCAAAGCAAACACCACTACCGCTAACTCCAAGTCATGTGTCGGGTAGTTCTCATCATGCCTCTTCAGCTGCATGGACACGTAGGCCACCACATTATCATGCTGCATCAATACTGCTCCTAAGCCTACCTTCGAAGCATCAGTGTAGACCACAAAACCTCCACTACCTGACGGTAACACTAACACTGGTGTTGTAGTCAGTCTGTGCTTTAGCTCCTAAAAGCTGGCCTCACAATCTACAATTCACTGAAATCTGACATCCTTCCTAGTCAACATCGTCAAAGGTGCTGCAATCTTGAAGAAGTCTCGAATAAATTTGCAGTAGTACCCTGCCAAACCTAGAAAACTGTGGATCTCTGGAACTGTACTCGGCTGCGTCCAAATCAAAACTGCCTCTGCCTTGGCCGGATCCACTGCCACAGCGGCACCTGAGATCACGTGTTCAAGGAAATCCACCTCCTTTATCCAAAACTCACACTTACTGATCTTGACATAAAGTTGGTGATCCCTCAACGTCTGGAGCACGATCTTCAGGTGTCCAACATGCTCCTCCTTTGAGGCTGAGTAAATCAAGATGTCGTCCACAAACACAACCACAAAACTGTCCAAGTATAGATGGAAGACCCTGTGCATCAACTCCATGAAAGCTGCTAGGGCATTCGTATGCCCAAAAGGCATCAGACGAACTCGTAGTGGCCATACCTGGTCCTGAAGGCTGACTTGCTGACATCCTCTGTCTGGATCCTCAACTGGTAATACCCTGACCTCAAATCAATCTTCGAAAACACTTTGGCTGACTGCAACTGGTCAAACAAGTCATCAATCCTCGGCAGCAGATACATGTTCTTCACTGTCACCTTGTTCAACTCTCTGTAGTCTATGCAAAGCCTCAAACTACCATCCTTCTTTCGCACGAATAGCACTGGCGCACCCCAAGGCGACTGGCTAGGACGAATGAAACCCAACTCAAGCAACTCCTGGAGCTGGAACTTGTGCTCTCTTAGCTCAGTGGGGGCTTGGGTAAGGTGCCTTGGACAACGACATTGTCCCAGGCAACAACTCAATCGCAAAATCCACCTCTCGCTCTGGAGGTAAACCCAGCAACTCCTTGGGAAAGACGTCCGAAAACTTGCTAACCACCGGTATACCCGAAACAGAAACACCACCGATCTCAGAGAAACAAACCGAAGCATGGTAGGCCACAGCACCACCACGAACCAAACGCCTCGTTCTACAAGCAGAAATGAAAGGTCGACATGTAGATCGGATACCTTTAAAACATAGGGAAGGCGCGCCAGGTACTCCAAACTGCACCATCTTCCTACAGCAATTTAGCACTACAGAGTAGGCCTCCAGCCAGTCCATCCCCAAGATCACGTCAAAGTCCCGGATCTGGAGAACAAACAACCTGGCTGGCAACACGTGCCCCTCAACCTCAATGGGCACACACTCCAAACAACTCGAAGTAAGCATGAAATCACCGGAAGGAACCTCCACGAGCAACTCACACTGCTGCTCGGGCACCGACTCCACCAAGCACTCACAAAACTCATCAGAAACAAAAGAATGAGTAGCACCAGAATCAATTAAAACACGAGCAATCCTACCAGAGATGGGTAATGTACCTTCCACTAGGTTCGAGGCCTCCGCCTCTACCCTATTGAGCGCCATGACTTGACCATGACCTCGACCACGCTGACCCTACTGCTGACGCTGTGGCTGACCCTGCTACTGTTGAAACTGCTGCTAGAATTGTGGCTGCTGAAACTGCTACTACTGCATATGCTGGGGTGCCGATCTAGATTGTGTCGTCTATACTAACTGCTACCGCTACTGCTGTCCTGCTCCTCCTGGGCACTCTCTCACATAGTGATCCATCTGGCCGCACCCGTAACAGACGACGGTGTGTCGACTCGACTTACTGAACTACTGAACTGATTGCTCCTCTGCTGGAAACTGCCTCGAAAATGGTCCACCTGATCTATTCTGTTGTCTATGATTCCTAGAGCAAAACAACCTGCGGAGCCTCAACCCGACCCCAGACGACTCAACACCTGATGCAGAGGTAGTCGAAGTGTGAAGACTACGACTGGAGCGAAGGTACGAACTCTGCCTGCCAAAATTCTCTGACCTGGTCACCTGCTGCTAAATGTCCCTCTAAAGTTCTCCAGCTCTGGCAACTGCATCTGACAATGTCTGGCACAAGTGTGTCGCTATTGCTCACCTCAGCTCCGGCCTTAGTCCTACTATGAACATCTCAGTCTGCACCTTCTCACTGGCAGCAATCGATAGTACATGCCTCATGAGGGAGACGAACCTCATGTGGTACTCCGTCACGATCATGCCTCCCTGAACGAGAGAGAAAAACTAGTCCCGTCTCTCACGCTGTGCATGCACTGGAAAGTACGCATCGTGAAAGAGGGGCACAAACTTCTCCCAACTAATCTGCCTCATGGTATGGCCTGAAAATGTGTCTGCCTTTGCACACTCCACCACTCATGTGCTGACCCACACAACTGGTACACTGCCAAAGTAACTCTGTCCTCAAGTCTGTAGTCCATCGTCTCGAAAGTCCGCTCGATCTCATGCACCTAGCTCTCAACTCAATCTGGATCTACTGCTCCGGCAAACTGTGGGGGTCGAAACCTCAGGAACCTCTCTAACACTGCAGCGGCATCCTCTAGATCTGGATCTCTACCTGCCCGACCTCTATGACCACCTCCGTGCCTCATGTGCCTCGTAAAACTAGTCCACATCATGTCGAGAAACTGTGTCATGGGGTCACCTCTGTGATGTCTTCTACCTGCGTCTCGAGGGTGCTGTGCCTCATCCTGTGATGACTCTGAGTAACTCATCTCTGACGGCTCAGGATCTCTAGGTGGGTATGGAGTGTCATCAAGCTGTCTCTGCCTACGCAGAGCCATATCTTACCAAAACCTTAGAACAACAGTACGTCGAAGGTAAGTCGAACGGTCAGCAGCACACCTGTACTCTTCCTTGAGACCGACACGGTCATTTGGATCCTTTACTAACTACGCCAGGATTGCTCTGATACCAACTATAATGACCCAAGAATCTGATACCTGGAACCCTCCAAGTACTCGGCCCTTGGTCCGCCACCCATGAGTCCGTAGACTCGGAAGGGTTAGAAAAGACCTGGCGAAGTAAGCAAAGAAGACAAATGAACGTAACCCTACAGTACAAGTCCACATGTCAAGTACATGTCTATCTATTTGTCTCAAGTACAAGTACAATAAACAAAAGGGAACATAAAACCGTTAAGGGGCATACCCCGAGGGTGAGAACTACTCCAAACAGGGAAATAGCTACTAAACGCGACGCCTCGGAACTAACACTCCATCTGAGGGAAGTCCTACCGGTGCTGCAAACTCTCACCTGTGAAAGGGAAGGAGTGAGCTTCGTGAATGAAGCCCCGAAAGGAACCCAACCCAACACAGCTAACTAGGCAGGAGAACAACAAGGCCAAAAGAGTAACTAACTATGCAAGCAAAAATGTGGCGATAAATTAACTGAAGAGAACTACCAACTGAATAGGTAAAGTAACAGAGTAGCAATTGTGCAAGCACTGAAATAAATAAACAGAAAGTACACGAGTCCACAAGTACCTCTAACACGGTACAACAACGTACAGTCCCAACTTGGTAAAAGCACTCGGTGGACGCTACCAGACTGCACACGCAGACGAAAAACCCTTGTATGGACAAGAACACTAGCCACAGACCAACCTCTACTAGTCGATAGTAAGGTGCACCCACTGGCGTCTTACCGCTCGACCACAAGTCTAGGTCTCCCCTCCCGTCGGAGTGAGACGCGTGGACGAAACACAACCACAAGCCGTAGTCTGGCCGGACTAAAGTCCCCCACCTGTCCTCCTGACACGGCTCCGGAACCACGTGAGGCGAGGCAGTGAGAACGGACTAACTGGCCCGCACCGCGACACTCTGCTCCACGGGACCCTGACCAACTACGTGAGCTCTACAAACGACTCAACGCCGCTGTCCAACACTGTGTTCCCCTTCATCTGGAGAAACACTCGAAGGACGCACTCAATGGGCCCACGAGGATGGGGGTCCCAGGAAACACCTAAAAGCGCACTGTATGTTGGCACAAGCCCTCAAGTGCCAAAGCACCGGGCGAAGACTTGTTGGCCCTTTTGGTACGGCAGCAAGCTAACCTAGAGGGGGGTGAATAGGTTTTCTGAAATCTGAAATAGAAACTTAAACATAGAAAATTATCACTTGAAGGTTTGGTTAGTTTAGTGTGATAAAGAGTAGCAGTGCGGAAGCAAATAAACAGTCACATAAATAACACAAGGGATTTATCCTGGTTCGGCTCTTCCCACATAGAAGTCCTACGTCCAGTCCCCAAGCAACCTCTTGGCATTTTACTAACTAAGGGTACAGTTCTCCTCAAGGACAATACAACACAGCACCCCAGCTGGTCTTCTCTCTTTCCTGGGCAAGAAGGCAACCCACTTCTATTACAGGTTAAGAAGCCAACCTCCTGGTACAACCCCAGTGCTGTTCTGCTAGACACAAACCTCTAGCTAGGTTTATACTGTATATAGTCCTTCATCTGGACAGAAGCCTTCTTAGAAAAGAAAGAACAAAGCTGAGAGTTGGAACAAATGAACACCAACTAAAATAAAACTCTCAGTGGGCAGACTCTCTCCCTAGATTACAAAGATGCACACAGAGAGAGTGAAGAGAGGAGAAGGAGCTTGAAGCTTGAGGGCTTCAGATGCTTGAACACTTCTTCTTGGGCTTGGGCTCTTTCTCTCTTTTCCTTTGAGTGTATGTATAGTTTTTGGTTCTTCACTGGATGTACACTCTTTTTAAGATCTTCAGGAAAGTTCTCTTGTCTTGTTCTTCAGCCTTGCTTCATCTTTAATAAGAGAGGCTTTGAATAGATCCGCTGAAGAGATCCGTTGGAACTCTTCTAGTCGTTGCTGATCTTTCTATTCTTTTTCTTCTTCAGACTGTCACCACTTGGTGGTCTTCGAGGTCTGTAACATAGAAGAAAGAGTTTAGATAAAAGAGTGTTTTCTGTCAAAAAGGTTCTTACCTCTATGTTACTGTTGTCTCCCAGAAGTGGTAGGTAAGCCCCTTTTTATCTGACAGGAGAGAAGAGATCTAGAGAGATAAAAAAGATCTTCTATCAGAAATATATTTGACTTTTCATTAGGCGCCAAAACATTTGAAATATGAAGGAAATCGATGTTTAAGAAAGAGCAAATTGTTGTTTGCCTTATCGGAATGTTACAACGATCAAATCGCTATTGTGACTTATCGAATCATATGATGATCGAATCGTTTATAGAGACCAAATCGATGTGACACTTATGAAATCGTTGTGTAGACCAAAATCGATGTTTTTACTTAACAAATCGTTGTGAGACCAAATCGTTATTCTCACTTAACAAATCGATGTTTGAAGCAAATTGATGTTTTACTTATGAAATCGATGTAGCAATCAAATCGTTATTTAACTTATGAAATCGATGTTCTGGTCAAATCGATGTTTTTACTTATCGAATCGATGTGAGACCAAATCGATGTGAGAGGCAAATCGATGTTTCTCTTATCGAATCGATGTGAGAGTCAAATCGATGTTTCTCTTATCGAATCGATGTGAGAGACAAATCGATGTTTCACTAATGAAATCGATGTGAGACCAAATCGATGTTCTCACTTATCAAATCGTTATAAGATGAAATCGTTGAGCGATCAAATTGATGTTTAACTTAACGAATCGTTACATGATCAATTCGATGTGACACTTTGTGAACTGAAATCGATGTATATTGAATAGACATCGATTTGACTTTTCAGTACAAATCACACAACGATAGTACCATAAATTTATATTTATTAGGAGAACATGATATTAAATATATTAAATAATATTTAATTAATCATAAATTTTGTTATCACCAAAATATAATGGTAAAATATAGGAGTGGTTCAACAATCTCCCCTTTTTTGGTGATGACAAAATTTATGAGAATTTTCAGATAAAAATACTTAACGCATAAAAATACAGAAAATTCATAAATAATGCATACTCTCCCCCTATTTGTCACTAGCCAAAACGGAAGGATCTTACCATGTGATCTCTCCCCTTAGAGAAAAATTTCTTACCATTGAGGGGTTCAACAATAATAGACGATAACAAATAACTCCCCCTTAGTCTGTGCTTCCCCTGAATGTTTTCTCCCCCTAAGCATAATGCTCCCCCTGACAGAGAGGGTCCTCTTGAGGATTCTTCACTTGTCTATCGATAAGTGTTTCTTGGTGTGTTGACCTGTTGATCTCTTGAGTCGTCTTGTTGACTGGTTGTTTGACAAGTCTTAATTTTTTTGTTTATCTGCATAGATCTTAGGAAAAGCGTGCAAACATTGTTAGTAGCAATATAAAATTCAATATTGTGACTACTCCCTCTTCAGATAGGAGTTGGATGAAGAGTTGGCAGTCACCCTTGCCTTGAGCATCCTTTGTTCCTGATGCTCCAAGGCTATCCTGCAAATAAGCTACTCAGAAGTAGATACCCAAATCTTTTTGGGTCCTTGATGGTTAGACGCATGAAAATAACCTTTAGGAATCCAAACTAAGTGCCTTGTTGTGCAGACATTTACAGTGTGTCCTAGTTTATTGCAATGAGAACAACAATGAATATAATTTGTTCTGCAGTTCTGATTGTCTTTGTGATGCCTATTTAGGACACTATTTTTAGAAACCTTTTTCTTTTGATAAAGCTTGTTTATTTCAGGTGCCTTTTTCTGAGGTATTTTGGTTTCTTTTACAAATTTTGGTAAGGGATATTTTCTTAGAATTATGGACTATTTTCCTTTTTCTGGAGATATGTATCCAAGACCTTGTTTATTGTTTTCAGATTTTGATCCTTTTAAACATAGAGCTAGAGATATTTTCCCTTTAGTTAGCTTCCTAACTGATTCTCTTAAATAAAGATTTTCTTCAGTTAGAGTTTTCAATTTTTCTTCTAACTCTAATTTTTCATTATCCTTGCTCCTTAAATTTTCATTCAAAAGAGAATTATTATCTTTACTTTCCTTCAATTGTTTTTCCAATTGTTCTATTTCTGATTTAAGATCAGAATTAGTGTTTTCCAAACAAGTAAGGTTGCTCTTGATAATTTTTAATTCTTTTACAACAATCTTATGTTTATCATAAAGTTCATTAAACACTTGTTCTAAATCTTCAAATTCTGAATCTGTGCAAGAATCAAAGGATGAGTTAGAATGTACCTCATCTAGTCCTACCATGAGGGCTAGATTTACTTGCTCTTTCTCTGAACTTGAGTTTGATGAGTCTGAGCTTGTGGCCTCTTCATTTTCCCATGCAGCCGCCATGACTTTTCTTTTGAACTTGTTGTGCTGCTTCTTGGACTTTTTTGTTTGACCAGTCTTCTTTAGTCTTGGACAATCTGGTCTTAGATGTCCAGGTTTTCTGCATTCATAACGGACTAGTTCTTTTTCTTTTCTTTCTTTCTTTTGATTCCTTCTCGAACTATTTTTCTTCTTCTTGAGAATCTTCTGAAGTTTGGATAGAACTTCATCTACATCACTATCTTCAGAACCTACAATTTTTGAGCTAGAAGAAGAAGAAGTGGAAGGAGCAGTTGCAACTTTAAGAGCATTAGTACATTTTTTCTTTGATGAGCTCTCAGATAGTCACTCCATATTAATTTCATGTGCCAAGAGGGAACCAATTAGCTTATCAATAGAAAACTTGGTTAGATCATGAGCTTCTTCAATAGCTGTGACCTTAGGGGTCCATAAAATAGTTAAAGACCTAAGTATTTTTCTGACAGTTTCTTCATCAGAAAGAATTTAGCCAAGTGAGCTTAGACCAACCACTATGCTAAAAAATCTATTGTACATCTGAGTTATATTTTCGTTAGGAAGCATTTTAAACTGCTCATACTGTGAAACGAGAATATTTATCCTATTTGTTTTACTTTATCTGTTCCCTCATAAGTTATATGCAGTTTATCTCATATTTCTTTAGCAGATTTACATGCAGATACTCTACTGAATTCTCTTTTAGATAATCCGCAACATAGATAATTCTTAGCCTTAAAGTTTAAAGATAATTTAATTTTATTTGCTGCTGTAATAGCAGTAGTACCTTCAGCAGGAATAATAACATAATCATCTACCTCTATTACCTGCCACAGATCAAAGTCTGTGCCTCAAATGAAGGATTCCATCCTCATCTTCCAATATTGGTAATCCTCTCCATCGAAATGGAGGTCTGGTGACTGATTGTCCTACAGCAAATCCTTAAGCTGCCATGGATCTTTGCTCTAAGATCGTTGAATCTTCTTTGAATGTTTAGAGACCCGCTCTAATACCAGTTGTTGGCCCTTTTGGTACGGCAGCAAGCTAACCTAGAGGGGGGTGAATAGGTTTTCTGAAATCTGAAACAAAAACTTAAACACAGAAAATTATCACTTGAAGGTTTGGTTAGTTTAGTGTGATAAAGAGTAGCGGTGTGGAAGCAAATAAACAATCACACAAATAACACAAGGGATTTATCCTGGTTCGGGCCTTTCCACATGGAAGTCCTACGTCCAGTCCCCAAGCAACCTCTTGGGATTTTACTAACTAAGGGTACAGTTCTCCTCAAGGACAATACAACACCCAGCACCCCAGCTGGTCTTCTTCTCTTTCCTGGGCAAGAAGGCAACCCACTTCTATTACAGGTTAAGAAGCCAACCTCCTGGTACAAACCCCAGTGCTGTTCTGCTAGACACAAACCTCTAGCTAGGTTTTATACTGTATATAGTCCTTCATCTGGACAGAAGTCTTTCTTAGAAATGAAAGAACAAAGCTGAGAGTTGGAACAGATGAACACCAACTAAAATAAAACTCTCAGCGTGAAGACTCTCTCCCCAGATTACAAAGATGTAGACAGAGAGAGTGAAGAGAGGAGAATGAGCTTGAAGCTTGAGGGCTTCAGATGCTTGAACACTTCTTCTTGGGCTTGGGCTCTTTCTCTCTTTTCCTTTGAGTGTATGTATAGTTTTTGGTTCTTCACTGGATGTACACTCTTTTTAAGATCTTCAGGAAAGTTCTCTTGTCTTGTTCTTCAGCCTTGCTTCATCTTTAATAAGAGAGGCTTTGAATAGATCCGTTGAAGAGATCCGTTGGAACTCTTCTAGTCGTTGCTGATCTTTCTATTCTTTTTCTTCTTCAAACTGTCAGCCACTTGGTGGTCTTCGAGGTCTGTAAACATAGAAGAAAGAGTTTAGATAAAAGAGTTTTTCTGTCAAAAAGGTTCTTACCTCTATGTTACTGTTGTCTCCCAGAAGTGGTAGGTAAGCCCCTTTTTGTCTGACAGGAGAGAAGAGATCTAGAGAGATAAAAAAGATCTTCTGTCAGAAATATATTTGACTTTTCATTAGGCGCCAAAACATTTGAAATATGAAGGAAATTAATGTTTAAGAAAGAGCAAATTGTTGTTTGCCTTATCAGAACGTTACAACGATCAAATCGCTATTGTGACTTATCGAATCGTTATGATGATCGAATCGTTTATAGAGACCAAATCGATGTGACACTTATGAAATCGTTGTGTAGACCAAAATCGATGTTTTTACTTAACAAATCGTTGTGAGACCAAATCGTTGTTCTCACTTAACAAATCGATGTTTGAAGCAAATCGATGTTTTACTTATGAAATCGATGCAGCAATCAAATCGTTGTTTAACTTATGAAATCGATGTTCTGGTCAAATCGATGTTTTACTTATCGAATCGATGTGAGACCAAATCGATGTGAGAGGCAAATCGATGTTTCTCTTATCGAATCGATGTGAGAGGCAAATCGATGTTTCACTTATCAAAACGATGTTTCACTAATGAAATCGATGTGAGACCAAATCGATGTTCTCACTTTTCAAATCGTTATAAGATGAAATCGTTGAGTGATCAAATCGATGTTTAACTTAACGAATCATTACATGATCAAATGGATGTGGCACTTTGTGAACTGAAATCGATGTATATTGAATATACATCGATTTGACTTTTCAGTGTAAATCACACAACGATAGTACCATAAATTTATATTTATTAGGAGAATATGATATTAAATATATTTAATAATATTTAATTAATCATAAATTTTGTTATCACCAAAATATAATGGTAAAATATAGGAGTGGTTCAACAAGACTAGTAAGGCGTAGTCCTAGGGAGTCATCACAAGCGTCAAGAGTACAGTATGAAACACACATGGAAGCGAACGAGGGCACAATAATTGGTGAACTCGGAATGCCAACATGACACAAGCGAAGAGTCGGCAGGCCCACGGAACACCCTCGACGGGTGCCGGAAACCCTGCACAACTCCCCCCAGTTGATCGGTCAACAAGCACTACTTGCTCGGTCAGAGTTGACCCGGGTGGGCCCGACCACCACGGGGACCGACAAAACGGCCACCAACCTCAGGCCGGCCCACTGGCACAGTCGGAATGACAACACATGGTAAACGACGCGAAAATGGCCCAAAATGGAGGTCAAATGGGCCACACAAAAGGGTTGCTGGCGCATTGCGCGGGAGGGAGCCTAGGCCAGCGTGCCGACGCAATGCGCCGGGGTGGCAGGGCGCAGTGCACCGCACGGATCCCTGGAGGATCTGGGCATACTGCAGCACTCCTTCTTCTTCCTCTCGATGCCTCCTCTGCATTGCAGGGAGGAGAGGGGGAAGAAGTAAAGGGCAGGCCAGGCAGCCGGCACTGGCCCTCGCCAGAAAACCCCGGCCCGAAGGCCACACACAGAAGTGAGAGAAAGATGTAGGGGGGGGGGTTGCCGGTGCTGGATAGGGAAGGGGGGGATCCTTACCTCGATGGTAGGACCTGCCGACGGCACGAACGACGTGGCGGCGAAAATGGCTCGACAGTGACGACGCGTCAACTCCTCCCTCCAGTGCAACCTTGTGTAGGGGAGGAAGGGGGCAGCAGTGATGGCGGGGCACGACAGAGGCATTGGCGGCATGGCACCGGGGCTCCTCTCACTGCACGACCCGACGGTGGGGTCCCCTAGGGTCGCCGACGGTGGCAGCCACAACAAACAGAGAGAGATAGAGAGAGAGAGAGAGAGAGCGGAGAGAGAGAGAGAGAGAGGAGAGAGAGAGGAGAGAGGAGAGAGAGAGAGAGAGAGAGAGAGAGAGAGAGAGAGAGTCGAGAAGAGAGAGGAGAGAGAGGAGAGAGAGAAGAGGGATGGAGAGAGGGAGAGGGTGACTCATACGAGGGGTGAGAGAAGGACGGGGGGGGTGGAAGCGCTAGGGGTGGGTGGGGTCGCTCTACCCCTTACCAGAATGGCCCGAGGGCCCTTTTTTGGTGCCCCCATGCAAACGGCAAGGAGCCTTTGCATGGGCAGGGTGGCAGGGCTCCCCCCTCCCTTCTGCGGTGGCGAATGCCACAGGCCTCATCCAGCGAACTATGACGTCCTCTCTCATTACGTGTGCCAAAGCGACTACGCCTTCAATTCACGTTGGACGTCGTTCCTCAGTTTATGAAGAGTGCCGAAGCGACCTCATCCAACGAACTACGACGTCCTCGCTCATCACGTGTGCCGAAGTGACCATGCCTTCAATCTATTTTCATGTTGTCAGGACCGGCTGAGGGCCCACGGGATAACCATTGACAAAGCTATAATGCATCTCGCCAATATTTCAACCATGTTTAAATCAGGCAAATCCAAAAGGAATTCAACTTTATCGTCAAATCACAACAAATATCCCAGGCTCTCGGAATAGCCGACCTGCACTCACATAACGCGTTGGCCCCGAGACCGAGGTCAATCGCATGGTATGGGCCTTCAGCTCAGAGTGCTCATGAACACGGTATTCGATATGACTAGATTACGAAAAGCAAGGTCGCCGACGACAAAGCGTCTGATGGCTGACCACTAGGCCTCCCAAACTAGAGGTACGAGATCTACTAGGAAAGAGTAAGGGATTTTCTCAGGACGATGCTCTAAGTGACTAGTCATTTGCCCTTTTTAACTGATCTCTGGAGATACTTGTCGGGGTAACCTTATATGCTCTAGATCGGCCCCCTTGTCGATCATGATTGATGCCTCAGGGGCTCCTTAATGTCCACACTTAGTTGAGATCAACTAAAGGGGTGTGAGGAAAATCGTACTGACCTTTAGTAGCATTTCCCACAGATGGTGCCAATGTTATCGTATGCGTAACATAGGTCGGCTCAGGCCGAGGTGACTATTGAGGTGCTCCTCGCGAAAGAATGAGCCAAGACGACCAAGCCGATGAATCCTGTCTAAGGCGTGCTTGGACGATGTGCGACGTTGGTTCCGAGCTCTCGATCTGACCTGCGAAGCCCGCCGAGAAGCCTCGCAGGGAGACACTCCGACGCTCTTGTCAGTCACTTGCCGAGCAGAATGGCCTAGCCTATGGGATAAAACAACATACCTATGCCTGTGGAGTGTCTGCCTCTTATATAGTGTTAGGACACCTGTGTAATGGTTGGACGGCCCCGCCAATCTCGCTGAGGGTTTCCGTGATTGACGCCAGATTGTGGCTATAACCAGTATGTCAGATCACCGAGATCGTGGTCTTAATGGCCGCAATTATAGGGCATGTGATCCTCAGACCTTACCTCATTCGTTACTGCACCGTCAGTCACGTGAGCCATGCCCTTGGACACCTACGAGCATGTTGGGCTTCAGGTCGGCTATGTCTGAGCCGAGAAAAACGTCCCGGCCGAGCTGAAGAAGTCAGCCCAAGGTGTGAAAGAAGGTTGATCTTGCCGACCAGGGTTGTCAGATTAAAGTTGCGCCAACGGTCCCCCTGCTCCACGAAGGGACGTCGACCTATACATTCAATGAGGTCGACCGCGCCTGAGGATTTAGCCGACCTGCTGGGAACTCCCCGTAACAAATATGTTATTGAATTTGAAAATTGGTAACAAATACAAAATCAAAACTTTTCATATCCGATTATGATAGTTTACTAAAATATCTGATTCTGAATTTGATAAGTTTATCGATGATTTTACAGTTTTTGTATCTTATATATTTTATCAAAATTAGATCAGATTATAAAAAATAATCGAGTACCATTTACAACTCTATTAAGATGGATGGATTGGTAATACCACGGCCGATGCATGAATGATAATCTCAGTTATTATTATGCCTTTATCAAGTAGAATTTGAGTAGATTAGTCCAACTGAATGAACTAAATATTATCGACTTGCATCAACCAGTCGAACTAAATTTAGCTGGGTGATCTGTTTGTACACAACTTTAGCAAATTATCGAAGTGACTAACACTACAAGAAAAAGTGTCGATAGTGACCGACTAAATCAGTCGCTAATCAGTCTCAATGTGGTCACTATAGTGTTTAGCGACCGAATTGCCACAGACTATTAAGCGTCTAACAGTCGATCGCACGATCGGTCGCTAACAGCGACCGATATATAACAGTCACTGGTCAGTTGCCGATTCAGGGACCGATTAGCGACAACCATAATTTCGGTCGCTACTTGTGTAGCGACCAAAAATAGCGACCTAATTGTGACCGATTTATTCGGTCATTAATCGGTAGCTATTATTACAATATGTTGAGCTATCTTTGATGACATATACATTCTCTGTAGTCTCGGTGTGAGGGGAAAATACCGTAATGACATGTATGGTATATCTTTTTGCTTTGAATTGTCCCCTTTCTTAGGCTTGAATCTATCATGACCACACATGGAACATGATACCTTATTTTTATCTTCATTATAATATAACATACAATGATTAGGACATGCATCTATTTTCTCATATCCAAGCCCTAAGTCATTGACCATCTTCTTTGCACGGTAAAAATTTTCAAGTAACTTCCATCTTGTGGCAACATACTTTGATAATGAGCAACAAACGATCAAAACAAATCTCACTGATGTGAAATTCAGATTACAAGTTCAATAACTGTGTGACCGCAGATAGCCGAGAGTGATTTTGACATCCATTCCACAATGACTCATCAGCATCTTTAAGTAGCTGATAAAATCTTTCAACTGTCTTGTTTGACAATTCTTCATTGTGTACATGCTCCTCATGAACATTTAATCCTGGACCAGTAGCATCTATGACCATATCAACGTATGAACTTCCACTTCCAATATTGGAAGGCTCGTAGCACCACAATGTTTCACCATGACATGTCCAGTTTACATAATCTTTAACAAATCCTTTTCTGTATAAATGACATTGTAATTCCCATGTTGTAAGCCACTTCATGTTCTTACAGACTACACAAGGACATCAGATACGACCCTCACAATCTATAGCTTCAATAGGATTTCTCAATGCAAACTGAATGAATCTCTCAATTCCATTTTTAATTTCCACATACACCACATGATCAACTACTCTACAATACATCCATGAACGATCTTCAGACATTTTCTTTATGCGAATTAAATGTTAACACACAAATCTTTAACATGTTTAACAAAATAAAAAGTCCACCCCTTTCCTCACATCGTCCATCTCTGTCATTTTAAATAGGAAGGAAATATTATTTAGATTTTCACTTTTTAACCCATCTGTGAAGATTTGATTGCACGATTAATTACTATATGTGTTGTGTTATTTGCTAAAAATTTCGACAACATCTCCCCACACCTCTCCAATATACCACAAAATATTTATATTGATTAAGAAATTTTCTTAACACTTACTAGTAAGTGGTTAAGAAAATAATCAAAATCAATAAGGTATATAAGAGGGAGTGAGAAGACACAACCAAATTTTTTAACAAACAACACAAACACATAATAATTAACCACTTAAGTGTGATCAAACATTCACAGATTGTCCAAATGGGACAATTCAAGACTTTGAGTTAGATATACACGTTCTCATCATTTAAAATGAGAACGTGCACATCAATCCCAAAGTCTTGAACGAGTAGGTTGATTGACATGGGCTTAACATGCTCTCCTAAGATGCGTGCAATGTTAGGTTGCATTGACGCATCTCAGCTCACATACCACACCCAACTAATTAAATATTGACAAGATAATAACACATTTTAAAAACACAAAAATAGTTATTCTAAAAACTCTATACATATAAAATATATCAGCAAGCACATAAAACAAGTAAGATTGACTTTGTGCTGATGATTATTCAACAAGAAAGCTAGAAAGCATATTCAACAAGAAAGTTAGAAAGCAAATTTACAAAACTAGAAATCAAATTTACAAAACATCCAACACATTCAAAAGAGCAAAAATCAAATACAGCAGGATGCTATTCTTTTTACTCGTACACAATTACATTATCTTGTTGATGTAGTAGACCTTGCTTCTTTAGTGCCAGATGAGGAATATGCGATCCCATAGCTCTCAAATAGTGTGGAGGTATGCAGTGATACCCCCATCAATATGAATTGAGTGATGCACTGTAATCAAGATTGATACCATGTTCTAGATATATTCCATCTGTTTGCAGGATATGTATCCTCCCAATTTCATTTGCATAATCTATGCATGCCCAGAGCTACTAATTCCATAATCAACATATACATATAGTAATTGAAACCCATATTTTCTAACCTTATCCCAACCCCATTAATAGTCTAAGTTGAAACTCAAGGAAACCTACTTCTTGTGATAATTGGGTACTATAGAGTCATGTGGGATGGGTTGGTTTCTTCGATTTATCTACGATATAAAAGACTAATTATATATCCTATAAAATGAAAAAGGAGGAGGAGTAACTTTTGTGGTATTTTTAATTACCAAAAAAAAAACAAGGACATAAGAAAGAATGGATATAAGAAATAATTTACAGGCACAAGAAAGAATGGATATAAGGCCAATAGGGATTCGATAAGAAACATATAATTCAAAAAACTTGGTATTGGAATTGATGGTCATAGAAAAAATCACAAGGATGCACTAATAATCTAAAATGGATGAGAAATACAATTCTTGCATACAATTATGAAATAAAAAGAGTTTGGGAGCTGGGGCTGGGGAGAGGGCCGACGAGGGAGCTGGGTAGGGGAGGGGCGGTGGTGGCTAGGTGGGCGGCGGGGGGGGGGGGGGGGGGGTGGCTGGGTAGGGGAGGGGGTGGCAGGAGCTGGTGGGAGAGGGAGGGAGGTGGTGAATGGGTGGGGGGGGGAGGGTGGCTGGGAAGCTGGGGTCGGGAAGAGGGGGCGGTGGGTGAGCTGGGCAAGGGAAGGGGCGGTGGTGGCTGGGTGGGGGGTTCATGGTCGGGAGGGGGAGGGGGGGTGGTGCTGGGTAGGGGAGGGGGTGGCAGAAGCTGGCTGGGAGAGGGAGGGAGGTGGTGGATGGGTGGGGGTGGCTGGGGAGCTGGGACTGGGAAGGGGGGCGCACAGCAGAGGGATGGGGGGTGCCTAGAGAGAGAGAGAGAGAGAGGAGAGAGAGAGAGATAGCGAGAGAGAGAGAGAGAGAGAGAGAGAGAGAGGAGAGAGAGAGAGAGAGAGAGAGAGAGAGAGAGAGAGAGAGAGAGAGAGGGTTACTGGCGATTAGAGGCTGCCGGCAGTGTCAACAGGAGGTGGGGCGATGGAGTCAGAAACAAGCGATGGCGGCGGCGATGGCGAGCGGGCAGGGCGTCGACGGCGAGCAAGCGGGGGCGGCGACGGTGAGTAGGTGGGGGCGGTGATGGCGAGCAGGCGCGGTCCTCGGCGTCGATGGAGAGCAATCGGTCGTCGACAGTTTCGTGGGAGTATTTGGTGCGAAAGAAAAGGGGGGAAGTTAGGGCCACAGTGACCGAATAGCGACTGACATTTATCGGTCGCTATTTGGTCGGAAATATAGCGACCGAAATTATGTTGGTCGCTAATTGGTCGCAAATATAGCGACCGAAATTAATTCAGTTGTTGATTGGTTGTAGATTTACGACTGATTATAGTAGTCTCTATTCGGTTTCTATTTGCGACTGATTATATTGGTCGCAAAATTGGTCACTATAGCCACTTTTTCTTGTAGTGTAATATATATAAAATCAAAGGCATATGGCATCACAAGATCATAATGGAATACGACTTCGAGTAACTTTGTCAGGTGGGGTGGGATGTTGTTAGGGTTCGAACCCTGACAACTTCTAGATTATCTAAAAAAAAAAAAAAAAACTTTGCGCACGCATAATCAAGGGCTATTTTTTTAGGTACCAATCAGTTTTGTGCAAACTATGAAAGCCATATATGCTACATAGAGACACAAGGATATAGAAGATGTCATCGATCTCCATTGTAGCCAACTTTCCCCAACGAATCGTCGTGGATTGTTTTGTCATAGTTAGATATGACATTGTAATTGAAAGTTGCATCTAATCTAATATGACATCTTACGATAGACTCTAGAATATTTTATGAATCGAAGTAGGGACTGTGCCCATTCCTAGAAGATATATATAGCCCAATGGAGTAGAATTCGGATCCCTTTAGTACTGCGTAAGAGGGAAGTTCGGTCAGTACAAATAAGAAATTAGAGTTTTACATTTAAATTCATTCTATGTAAAGTTTTTAATATTTTACACATGGATCAAAATGTAAAACTCTAAAATTTTCCCTTGTATTGGCCGACTCCTCTCTTATGCGATACTGAGGGGATCCAGATTTAATGAAGTAAGGCAACCTGCAATTTTACTTTATCTTTTGGAGTTAGCCACTATGGTTGGATAGGCCAAAACTATTGGATGTTTGGGGGTTCTATTGAACTTGCATATTCTTATTCTGACATGAAAAATTAGCAAAGATAAAAGAATACCATCCTCTAATGATTACATACCTGATCTTGCCACAGCGGAAATTAAGATAAGTTAGCAAGTATATATGTTAAAATTTTATGTTACTACATCATTTTTTTGGGCTTCTTGTCACAACGTCAGCAAAAATGCTTAACAGAAAAGCACTGAGATCGATGGTTAGTGTTAGAGATAATGAAGACAAATGCACAAAGAAACAATCACACGACACAGAGGATTTTTATCCTGGTTCGGACCTCCTATCCCAAGGAGTCCTACTTCCAGTCCCCAAGCAACAACTTGGGGTTTCACTAACCAAGGGTATTATCCCCCTTAAGGACCCTTACATATCCAGCCGCAACTGGCCTTCTCTTCTAAACCCGAAGAGGTACAAAACCACCTTGATACACAGGTCTTCCTTCCTCAACGAAGGGAATACTAACCACCGGTTTCCAACAGGTCTTCTCTTCACAGCCCGAAGACGAACTTCACAACAAATGTGAATAAAAGTGAATGGCCCCTAGACCAGGCTCACAACAAATGCTTGATCTGAGGCAATGTCTGAGAGAGAATTCACTAGATGAAAACTCTCAGAACTACAAAGTGTTGCCCAGCTAGCAAGCCTAGAGGGGGGGGGGGGGGGTGAATGGGATTCTTTAAAATTGGTTATTAAAAACCCGTCCACAAAAATGTTCACACAACAAGCACTTCGATGATTGTTAGCGTTAGTGAAAAGTAAACAACAAACACAAAGCAAGTAATCACACTACACAAGATTTTATCCTGGTTCGGACCTCCTCTCTACAGGAGTCCTACGTCCAGTCCCTGAGCAACAACTCAGGATTCACTACCCAAGGGTACAGTCCCCCTCAAGGACACTTACACACCCAGCCGCAGCTGGTCTTCTCTTCACAACCCGAAGAGGAATACAACACCCTGGAACCCTCCAGGTCTTCCTTCAACATGAAGGGAATAACACCCTGGAACCCCCAGGTCTTCCTTCAACACGAAGGGAATAACACAAAGATGTGTTCAAGGGATGATACGCCCCTGGAACAAGCTAATAGCACAGTGCTTGATCCGAAGCGAAGACTGAGAGGAAAAGATCTACAAAAAAGAACACTCTCAGTTCACAAAAGCTCTCTCAAGGTTCTACACTAGACACAGAGAGCTAAGAGCTACAACAAAACGATGGAGTGAGACTTGAGCTCTTCTATGGTGCTTGCAGTTTTTGAATTCTCAAGATATATCTTTACGTAGGCACCAGTCTTCTATTTATATCTTCTTTGAAAAATATAGTCGTTGAAGTATCTGTTGTCTCTATGTTCAGAGAACGTTAGACTGCATGGCTTTCCTTTGCAGTCAACGGTTCTTTGCGTTCTATGCACGTAAGAAGAAAATCCTTCTTGATATCCTCCAGCTTCTACTTTATCCAACGTTGTATAGAGTCGTGCTGTCAGAGACCTGCACACATTAAATGCTAAAACGTAGATAGCTAAGCTGTCTCTTATTGTCAATCAATGTTAGAGTGAGAATACATCAAAATAGAAGTTCCATTCTATCTTTCCAAAAAGATATTACATGCAGAAGCATAAGAATAGAAGATATATGGACATGCATCATGTAGAGAAATGTACGGTTATATTTAATGCATGGATAAAAGAGAAATACGCGGGATGACTTTGACTTGTCAAGATATTTGAATATCAACTTGTTGTAGCTCATGAAATCGATATGAACATAACTTATAAAATCGTTGTGTGAATGAGTCATTGTTCATGTGAATCGTTGCACATTCATAACCAAATCGATATACACACAAATCGTTATATACTCATAGTAAAATCGTTATGACAGTGTAAGCAAATCGTTATGAGCAAGTCGTTGTGAACAAATCGTTATATTGACCAAGTCGATGTTGTAACTTATCGAATCGTTACAGCAAGTAAATCGTTGTGTAACTTATCGAGTCGTTACAATGTCAAAGTCGCTGTTGTAACTTTTTGAATCGATGTAAATACCAAATCGATGTGGAACTAATCAAATCATTATAAGAGACAAATTGTTGTGAGACCAAGTCGTTGTTCTCACTTACCAAATCGATGTGAAACCGAATCGATGTTCTCACTTATCAAATCGATGTGAGAGCAAATCGTTGTTCTCACTTATCAAATAGATGAGAGGGCAAATCGTTGTTCTTACTTAAGAAGTCATTGTGAGATTAAAATTGATGTGATTGCTTAGCGAATCGTTTTGAGATCGAAATCGATGCGACCACTTAGCGAATCGTTTTGAGATCAAAATCAATGTGATCACTTTGTGTATCGTTCTGAGATCGAAATCGATGCGATCACTTAACGAATCGTTCTGAGATCAAAATCGATGTGATCACTTAGAGAATCGTTCTAAGATCGAAATCGATGCAATCACTTAGCGAATTGTTCTGAGATCGAAATCAATGCGATCACTTAGCGAATCATTCTGAGATCAAAATCGATGTAAAACCCAAAAATGATATGAAACTTATGAAAGAGTTATTCTTTGCGATGACTTATGAAATCATTATGCTTCAAAGCGTGTTTATGTGTACTTCGAGAAATTTCATGCTCTGAAAATTAAAAACAACAGTGTAAGGATTACTTACAAGTCTTTGCTTGATTTTGCTTGGTTTATTTCCTGTGACTAAGCTTCATGAAAACTTGTTGGATACTAATTGTTAGGATTTTTTTAATCACCAAAATAGATATATAATTCATGAAATTATATGGGGATGATCTGATCATCAATCTCCCCCTTTTTGGTGTTGATAAAACATAACAAGAATATAGATGCTTCTGAAAGAAAACCTAAGTAACTTTGCTGGTAAAAAATAAAAGGAATTTATTTTTATTTTTATGTATTTCAGAAGTGTGATATTTCTCCCCCTTTTTGTCATTAAGAAAAAGGATAACGCAAGGAGACAAAGACAGGAAGAGAAAAGATGAGTGGGGTCAAAGAACAGTTTTATTTATCTTGAGGGGTTACAGAGATGTAGAAAGCAGGAGACAAGAGAGAGGCGTGCCGTTGTATAATTGGCAAGGCCTGGCGTTCCTGCTCCTCAAAATAAGCCTGAAAAGCCCCAGAAGATATGGAGTAAGAGGGTCCCATGTCAGGTAGCATCTTTTGAATATGAAGCCGCCGCTGAGTACCTAGAAAAGTGCCATATTCAGCATTGCCAAGTAAAAGTTTGTAGGTACTGAATGAACCGAAGCTGGCAAGCCGAAGAAAGTGATCAATCTTCAAAGGATAGTGGATCTGATGCTACAGGAGATCTTTCTTCATAGCCACAAAGACTTTGTATCTTTCAATCCATAAATCATAAGAATTTTGAATAAGGTGAAGAGATTTGGAGTCAAGGAACTGTCCAACAGTCAGCAAAGGCTGATTGGATTTGGCCTGAGCGGCATTTAGAGCCTTAAGCTGCTCAGCAGAAAGAGGATAAGCCTTTTCCCATTCGGATGGAGAGAGGCACTCACATTCAGCCAAAATGGGGGCAAGAATATCTGACTTGATGTAGCCCCGATGGTACTCTCTGAAAACAAATCTATGAAAGGAAAGAGAGAGGCCCTTTTCAGCTGAAATTCTGGCCAGTACCTGAGTAGCCCTTTCAAAGATCAAGGAGCCTACTGCAGATTCCATGATGAGAGAATGGAGAGACGGCAAGAAGACAACATCTGGAATCTCCAATTTTGCAAAGTCAACTGTAATGGATTCGGTGTGAGCATCATGGGAACCAAGAGCAACAATAGCTTGCCAGAATTGGCCAAGCTGGACTTCAGGAAGATTATTCAGGTAGCAGTAGTTGTTGTACATCTGATATTGCCTGATAAGTTTGATTTCTTTTTGAATAAAAGGCCCCCAAGTATCCTTGTGAAGGATTTGGAACCACGCAGAGAGAGACAACAGATGATCCCTGGGTGGAAACCTGGCTGATTTAGCTCGAGGGAACTGGCTGTAAAGAGATTTCTGTCCCCGAGCCCACTGCTCTTTAGTCTTGGCTTCAGCCATGGAAAAGATTTTGGTTTGTTCAGATTTAGATAGTGAGGTATAAGGAAGAATGGTATTCAAGTGATCAGTGAGATGGAGAATGGGAAGATCCAGAATGGTGGCAAAGGTGGTTTTTACAAGAAATTCCCTGTACAAAGGTTTATTTTTAGTGACAACTGTAAGGGAGAACCAAAGATGTGGATAGTGAGGTTCATAGGAAACATGAGGATTGGAAGAAAGTTTCCTCTTCTTAGGAGCATGGCTAGAAGAGCCACTCCTGTGAATATGGGTGCTAACCTTCAGAATAGATCGAAGAATGGCTTCTTCAAATTCATCCTTGATGCCTTGGATCTCAGGGTGTTCAAGTTGAGCACCTTCTGGAATGATGGTTATATATGGAGGAGGAGTAGGAGGGTGAAGGAAGGAACGAGAGGTGACTAGTGGTGGAATGGATGGTTCAGAAGAGGAGAGACCAGAAGAAGAGGCTCCTGCGGATGAGGATGCTTGATGAACCTCAACAGAAGGAGGAGGAAGAGGAGGAGAAGATGTGGTGGTGACAGGAGATGAGGAGGATTGCAAAGGAAATGGTGCGAGGCATGGGTTGTTTGAAGGTGGTAGGTGTTGTAGGAGTTGTGGAGGAAGATGGTGGTGAAGGAGGGGTTGGAGTTTGAAGAGGAGAAGGAGCAGGGGCTTCTGGAACTACAACTGGCTCTTCTACTCTTGAAGTCTCAGCTTCGGAAACCACTAGCCCTGATGGCCCAAAAACATCCTCTATTGGCCCTGGTGGCCCAGACTTTACAGCTTCAGCACAATCCTGCACTTCAGTTTCTACCTCTTCAACAACCTGTGGCCCGAATGGCCCTGCTGGTTCTTCTGAAATTTGTCCTGATGGCCCAGCATCTTGTTGCCTGGCCTCTATAGGCCCAGAACTACAGACGGGTTCTGCAGGAGAAGGAGCAGGAGGGGCATTTATGGACTGCACCCTCACCAAATCTGCAAGTGCAACAATAGACTCCTTAATGCTAATAAGCTCACTGCACACCCATCTAACTGCATTTCTGACCATGCCCATCTCCTTGGATGAAGTACTCTGGCTTATAAAGATAGAAGCAATATCAGATTGCACAGAGCATAGAATCTTCCCTTGTTCATCCATTCTTTCAATAAGAGGCTTCAAATTGATTTTCAACTTCTTCTGTCTCAGCCTTCGATGTGGCTTCCTGGTGCGGAGGGGAATCTTTGGAGCTACTTGTTTCCCCTTTTTGCTTGCCCTTGCAACGGGCTCCACAAAATCATCATTGTCATCATCTGAGGCACTCTCCACAATACCTTCTTGAAATTCATCTACAGGGGCATTGGTAGTGTGCTCCCCCTGGATTTGTGCTTCCTTCTCAAATGACTACTCCCCCTCAATAGGAGCATCCTCCATATGAACATTTGCAAGGTGGCCTGATGCCACAACCTCTGGAACATTTTCTTCTTGCTCCTCCTGGCTGGGAATGGATTCCAGCACACTTCTAAGAATAGATGCCACAATTGAGGTGGGGTTGATAGCCTCTGAAGCTCGCTCAACTGGCTCAAAATTTTCTTGAGGAATATCCTCAATCTGGCTTCCAATGATCACTGATTCTTCTGCTCTGACCTCTGCTGTTGCTGCTGCTTGTTCCACTGCAATTTTTGAACTGATAACTTCTTGATGTTGCTCTTGAACTTCTGGTCCTGCTGGTACTTCTGCTGCTACTGTTGCTTCTCCTACCTCTTCTTGGACTTCTTGGGCTTCGCCAAGAATGGCTTCACCCTTAGCCACTGTGGTCTTGGTCCACACACCATTAACCAGTGAGAATCCACTTTTCTTCAAGTTTCTGCTGCGAATAGCCTGCCCCATCTTTTCTGACACTGCTCCAGACAAATTAATGCCAAAATGTTGAAATACCTTGGTGAGCAGATGTGCATATGGTAGGGACACATTTAGGTTGCTCTTCTTGTCCCAAACCTAAGCGGATGCAAACTTCATCCTTTCTATAATCACCTCCGCCATATTTATACTTTGGTTCTAGATAGCCCAGAACATCAGGTCGGAGTCCGCCTTAGTACAAGTCGAAAAGGTGGCACTTCTAGGGACCAGTATCTGACATACAATAAAATGCAGAATTTAGTTGAATGCGTTCAGCTGGTTGATATCTATCTTCCCGTCCCTCAATTTGTACTCGGGACCAACAATCCCTAATCCCTTCGCCTGGATATCCTCAGTGTGAACCCCACTGTGACCGGTGGTGCAAACTCCAAATAGATATTCCAAAAGCACATATGAGATCTTAATCTGGGTTCCTTTGATAGTGGATGTCAAAGACCCATCCTCTTCGGTCTTCAAATAAACGTAAAATGCCTTCAATAGGTCTGGATAACTCACCTCTAACAGAGTTGCCATCTTCGTCCATTTCATCCTCTCCATTACTGCAATGATGCTGCCCATTCCATTCTTCTGCAAGTCTGCAATGTCCACTGCCTTGTTGCCACAGACCTTGATCTTCACAGTGGTATACCTCTCTTGCTGCTTGGCGGTAAGAAACACAGCTCCATAGCCCCCGATGCTGCCGGATACACCAGACGCAGCCATGGATTTGAATGGGGAAAGTTTCTGGATGATTGGAATGAGGAAAGGAGCAGAAGCCCTCAAGAAATTTCTCACGGGAAGGAGTTGGAAGCTTTGAAATCCCAGAGAGTCGATGCCAGAGTCGATAGGGTATCGCCTCAGGCAAGTTGAAGGAGATGAAGATGAAGGGTGAATCAATGTAATACAGATTTCGGGTTTTTATCAAAAAGACTAATAGTGACTTTTCAAAACAAGAGGCGCCATAATCGCAGAAAACGACAAAGTGACTAGTTCGAGAGGAATAAATACTTTAAAATTAATCAAACTGTTTCAGATAAGTAAGAAACAAGTAATATTTTAATGAGATTTTGCTTAACTATAGGGGAGAGAAAATTTAGTTATTCTGAAATAATTTATATTTCAGTTTTATATAGATAAATCTTTCACAACTTACACATGCCCAGTTCCCTTCTAAGAGAAGTAAATCTCTCTTCAGGTAAGGCCTTTGTGAAGATATCTGCTAACTGATTTTGTGTATCTATAAAAGAAATGTTTATATTACCATTAGCTACATGATCACGAATAAAATGGTACCTAACCTCAATGTGCTTTGTCCTTGAATGCTGGACTGAATTCTTGGTAAGATTTACTGCACTTGTGTTGTCGCACAGTAATGGAATTGTCTTGATCTGAAGTCCATAATCCTCAAGTTGTTGTTTAATCCACAATAGTTGTGTATAACAGCTTCTAGCAGCCATGTACTCAGCTTCAGCTCTATAAAGCTTCTGATCTACTTTCTTACCATCTTTATCACTGTCTAGCCTTGTTGATGTACTCATTGGTGTTGACAGTGGCTTGGCATTTTCAAATCCAAACTTCTTTAGTAATTCTTTGATGTATTTGGCTTGACAAATATGTGTGCCTTCTCTTCCTTGTTTGATTTTTAATCCAAGGAAGTAGTTGAGCTCCCCCATCATGCTCATTTCAAACTCTCCCTACATAAGCTTTTCAAAATACTTGCAAATAGACTCGTCAGTAGAACCAAATATTATATCATCAACATAAATTTGTACAAGCAATACATGTTTGACTTTAGACTTAATAAATAATATACTATATACTTGATCTCTAATAAAACCATGGTTCAATAAAAATGTACTTAAACGTTCATACCATGCTCTTGGTGCTTGTTTCAAACCATATAAAGCTTTATGCAACTTAAATACATGATTTGGAAAATCAATATCATCAAAACCAGGAGGTTGTTCTACATAGACTTCCTCCTTTATATAACCATTTAGCAAAATTGATTTTACATCCATTTGAAATAATTTTAAATCCAATGCTGATGCATATGCAAGTAAAATTCTGATTGCCTCAAGTCTAGCCACTGGTGCATAGGTTTCATCGAAATCTATGCCTTCCTCTTGGGAATATCCTTGAGCTACCAGTCTGGCCTTGTTTCTAGTGATCACACCAGCTTCATCCAATTTGTTCCTGAACACCCATTTGGTGTCAATCACAGGATGATCTGATGGTCTTGGAACAAGGGACCATACTTGGTTTCTCTTGAATTGATTTAGTTCATCTTGCATGGCTAATATCCAAGATTCCTCAGTCAGTGCTTCATTGACTGTCTTAGGCTCTATCTGTGATACAAAAGCTAAATAATCACATGGAATTACATTACCTCTTGTTCTTACCCCAATAGATGGATCTCCAATTATGTTGTCCAGTGGGTGATCCTTCTTATACCTCCATTCCTTTGGAAGATTGTTGTGTGATGTATCCTTTTGTTGTAGATCTTCTAAGGGTGGATCTTCTTTATCCTTAATAGATGTGTTCTTTAGCTTCTTGGACAGTTCATCTGTATCATCAACATCACTATCTACTTCCTTTCTCAAGGAAGGGTTAGTCTCATCAAAAATAACATGTACCGTCTGTTCAATTAATAAACTACGTTTATTGAATACTCTATACCCTTTGGGTTTAGAAGCATACCCCATGAAAATACCTTCATCTGATTTGGAATCTAACTTACCAATATCTCTTTTGTCGTTGTTGTGGATGAAGCATAGACATTCGAAGATTCTGAAATGGATGATTTTTGGCTTCTTCTGCTTGTATAGCTCGTATGCAGTCTTCTTCAGGATTGGCCTGATCATCACTCGGTTGATTATGTAACAAGCTGTTTTGATGGCTTTGGCCCAAAAGTACCTTGGCAAATCATATTCTAATAGCATTGTCCTTGCCATATCCAATAGGGTTCTATTCTTTCTTTCAGCAACTCCATTTTACTGTGGTGTCCTTAGAGCTGAGAAGTTGTGTTTTATTCTTTGGCTATCACAGAATTTTGCAAAGCTCTCATTCTGAAATTCTCCTCCGTGATCTGATCGGATACTAATGATGCTATTCTTCTTATCCTTTTGAACTTTCTTACTAAAACTAACAAAACTCTCAAAGGTATCATCCTTGTGTTCTAGGAAAGAAA
Organism: Colocasia esculenta; assembly: GCA_014218235.1. Lineage (NCBI taxonomy): Eukaryota > Viridiplantae > Streptophyta > Magnoliopsida > Alismatales > Araceae > Colocasia > Colocasia esculenta. The sequence goes on along the minus strand of CM024765.1, from coordinate 50,534,849 downwards.
CCCTTATAAACCCGGAGTAGTCATCTACTATAATAAATCCAAAGTTCTTTCCCCCAAGACATGTGGTCCTCATTGGCCCAAATAAATCCATATGTAGAAGTTCTAAGGGTTTAGAGGTTGTTACCACAGTCTTTGACTTGAAGGATGACTTGGTGTGCTTACCTTTTGCACACGGTCCACAGACACCAATCATTTTTATACTTACTTTGGGTAGGCCTTCCACCAAGCTTCTCTTGATCAATTTTCTCATGCCATCCAAGCTGCAGTGGCCCAGTCTTTGGTGCCAGAGATCTGTTGACTGCTCTTTATTTACTGCCAGACATATGTCCTGATCCTTTAGTTCTTCCAAATAGCGTACATACAGGTTCTTTTCTCTGTTAGCTTCAAAAATGACTGCACCATTCTTTATAATACTGCACTTTGACTCTTGAAATCTGATTTGATGTCATTTATCGCACAACTGGATGATACTAATAAGGTTGTGCTTTAGACCTTGATGCATAGCACATCTTCGATAACGGTTTTGTCTTTACTGCCTACTGATCCACTGCCTATCACAGTTCCTTTTCCATTGTCTCCATACGTGACTGTTCCTTCTTCAGCTTCGAGATGTGAGAATAACTTTTTGTTCCCTGACATGTGCCTTGAGCATCCGCTATCTAAATACCATTTGGATGCTCGAAGGTTTCCCTGCATTAAAAACATTAAGCTTTAGGTACCTAAGTTCTTTTGGGTCCTGGTTGGTTAGTATCATCAATTTTTCTTTTAATTATCCATATTTTATGTTTAGTTGGGCATGATATTTTAATGTGTCCTAACTTATTGCAATGGCTACAGCAAGACATTTTAGTTATCTTTTCAGTTGGAATGTATTTAAAATTTGATTTATATGTTGTGTCTTGTTCAGGTACAAATTTAGGAGTTGGATATGTTTTAGGATATACTACTGTTTCCTCATTATCAAGAGGAGTATAACCTAATCCATATTTCTTTTTACCTGATTGTCTAGCACCTTTTAATATTAATATTGTTTTGCCATTAGTAAATTTTTCTAGTGTGCTTGACAATCTTCATTTTCTGTTGTTAAAGTGTTAACTTCTTATTTTAATTTATTTACAGTTTCTTGGTTTTCCGAACTTGCTAATTGTTCATTTTTATTTTTCAAGTCTTCACATAGCAATTCATTTTTCCTTTTTTAGTTCAGTAATTTATTTTTCCATTTGCTCATTTTCAGATTTGAAGTCTGAATTAGTATTTTCTAAGCATGCGAGATTTTTCTTATTGGCTTTTAGTGATTTGCATACTTCTTTATATTTACAATACAGTTCATTAAAAGCTTCTTCTAAGTTTTCAGAATCAGATTCATTGCACGAAGAGAAAGATGAGTCTGATGTTACCTTGTCTTCGACGTTGGCCATGTATGCCAGGTTGGCTTCTTCTTCTTCTTCATTGCTTAAGCTTGACTCACTGTCCGAGTCACTACTGTTGTCCCATGCTGCTGCCATGGCTTTCTTCTTAAATCGTTTGGGTCTTCTAGTGCTGTCTTTCTTTCTGAACTCAGTTTTCTTGAGCTTCGGACATTCTGCCTTGATATGTCCGGGCTTCTTGCATTCATAGCAAATAGGTTCAGTCTTCTTTGTATCTTTGACTTCTGACCTTTTGAAGTCTTTTCCCTTCTTGAAGTATCTTCTTCCGGACCAATACATCTTTTTCTTAGACAAGATGCGTTGTAACCTTCTGGATAGCATTGCTTCTTCATCTTCACTGCTGTTCATGCTTTCTTGGCTATATGAGCCTTCTTCTGATGTGTCTTCTTCTGCCTTGAGTGCGTTGGAATGCTTCTTTCTGCTATATGATTCTCCCAACCTTTCCATGTTAATCTCATAGGCCATAAGGGACCCAATGAGTTTCACTAAAGACATTTTTTTTGTGTGGTCAAAGTGGTCCTCAGAGCCTCAAACTAGGAGAGTGCACCCCCCTCCAAAGGGGAGGATGTTATCACTCCACCAGTGAGGGCAACCTGGGCCAAAAAACTATTAAATAAACACGATGAGTACAAAGAGCACAGGGGCATACCCCAGCTAAGCTGATCTGAAATTGGGCAATCCAGATCGGTCCAGAGTGAGAGGACCTTTACATTCAGGAGGTATAGAAGAGAAAGAGAAGAAAACTTGATTACAGCCAGACTTACAACCCACACTAGCAAGAGCATCAGCAACCTGATTCACTTGGCGATAAGAGTGAACCACCTTAACATTAGAAGCTTGAATGTAAGAAGAGGCAATACGCCACCAGCGCAAGCACTCCTAAGATGGGGGTTTGTTAGTGCTGATGGATGTAACAAGAGTGACCGAATCAGAATAAATCAAGGAGAGCAGGAATCCATATTCAGACGCCAGACGAAGACCATCGCACCTCAGCCACCAAACTGCTACCAAAGCCATAGTAGTGAGCAAAAGCAAATAGAAAATTGCCAGAACTATCTCTTATACACCCTCCTCCCCCAGAAATAGCCGGGTTCCCTTACTGGCCCCATCAACATTGAGTTCCAAACCGGTGTCAGGCGGAATCCACCTGACAAGCTTGAAAGACTTCTCCTTGATTTTAAGATTTATACCAAAACAGTGAACATCCCTGAGGTACCTCTCAGATGAGGGGTTCTGAAACATCTGCATGTTAAGAGACGAGTTAATCATGTATCGGATGTTCTGAGTAATACGACTAATGGAAGGCCGCTCCCCTTCAAACCTCATACGACATCTAGCACGCCAGATTTCCCAGATGACCAAGGTTGAGGCATAGAGGGAAATGAACCCAGCGGGTGTAGCTGGATTGCACTGGCTTAGGATCTGCCAAAGGTGAGTCGTAATGTTGGCATATGTAGACACATTAAGATCCAAAATGGGTGCGACCCACCCCCATAGGCTGCGCGCAAGGTCACTTGAGATAAACAGATGATTCAAGTCTTCAGAGCAATGGATAGTACAGCAAGAGCACCGGGAGACAAGCGCAATACCCTGATCAGAGATGCGGGAGTCCACAGGAATAGCACGATACAAGAGCTTCCAACAGAAGAGTGAGGCACACTTGTAAAAATTGTAATGCCACAAGCGAACCAGAGGCTTTCTTTCCACCCCATGCAGAGAAATAATATGATAAGCAGATGAGGTAGTAAAAGAGCCACCAGGATTAGCGGTCCATATGCAGCAGTCTTCATGGTCCAGAAGTTTAACATCCTGAAGGATGTTGGCACAAGGAATCAAACTCCGAACAGGGTGACTAGCATTGTCGACCACCTCTCGAACAGTAAGGGGAGGGCCAGTGTAAGGAGAAGATAGAAACTCGCTAAGGGGCCCTTGGCCAATCCAGACATGATTGAGAAAATTCACCCTCTTCGATCACTAATAATCCACCTGGAACTACCAATAATGGTTTGCTGTGCGATAGAATAAACTGCTCTAGGCATGCCGTGAGGAAAAGGTTTAGAGAGAGGCATCCCAGAATCAACTTTAAATCTAACTCTGGCATATCTAGCCCACATTGAGGAGCCACGATATATATTCCACAGCTGCTTAGTTGCCAAAGCAAGCTGAATGTGCCAAAGACTCTTGATATGAAGTCCACCTTCAGAGATAGGTCGATGAACAATGTCCCAAGAAATCCAATGCCTCCGAAGAGCACCATCACTCCCGTTTCACAGGAAATTAGCACAAGACCTCTCAATGTAGCTGACCATAGATTTAGGGATAGCAATAGCAGCAGCAAGGTATATAGGAATGGCATTAAGAATTGAGTTAATAAGGGTAACCCTGCCGGCCTGAGAGAGGAACTTAGATTTCCAAGAGATCATCTTAGCATTTACCTTATCAATAAGAGACTTATAGTCAGCAACTCTAGTCCGACCACACCTGATGGGGACCCCAAGGTAGCGAAAAACACCCTGCTGCTGGTGAAAGCCCGTGATGGAAGAAATTTTCTTAGCCAAAGAGATAGGAGCTCTGGGAGATAAAAAGAAACTACTCTTACCCACATTAATTTTCTGACCAGAAGAACACTCATAGCTGCGCAAGAAGGTAAGCAACTTCCGAATATTGGAGGTATTACCATTGGTAAAGACCAGAGTATCATCCGCAAAGAGCAAGTGAGAGATAGGCGGACAGTTCCTGGGACCCGCATAAGGAATGAGGGGAGTAGTAGAGTGGACGTGATTTAAGCCTCTGCTAAGAGCCTCTTCCATAATGATAAAAAGAGCTAGAGCTAAGGGATCACCTTGACGCAAACCTCTAGAAGAATGAAAATAACCAACCGAAGAGCCATTGAAAATAATGGAAAACCAACAGTTAGTAAGCAACATGCCAATAAGAGAAATGAACCTGTTGGAAAATCCAAACTAGCGAATGACAGCAAACAAAAAATCCCATTCAACTCTGTCATAAGCCTTCATCATATCTAATTTAAGAATGACATTGTGACCACGAGTCTTCCTTCCAAGATCCTCGATAAGCTGGTTCGAAAAGTGGATATTATCAATAATGTTCCTGCCCTTGACAAAAGCACCCTGCTTCTCAGATATAATAAGCGGGAGGATATCAGTGAGGCGGCTATAGATAATTTTAGAGATGATTTTATAGCAGAAATTGCACAAGCTAATGGGTCTGTAGTCCCCAAAAGATGATGGGTCTGAGACTTTAGGAATAATAGCAATGAGTGAGGAAGTAACACCTTTAGGTAAAGGGTACCCCATGAAAAAACCTCTCACAGCAGCACAGACATCATCAGAAATAATGGCCCAACAAGATTTGAAGAAACAACCTAAAAATCCATCAGGGCCCAGGGCACCTTCGCCATTCATAGACCAGACGGCCTACTTTATCTCCTCAACAGTGGGAACAGCAGTTATCATCACATTGTGATCATCACGAATAAGAGTGGGTATAGGCTGCAGCATAGAGTAGTCCACAGCATGTGATTCTGAAGAAAGCAGGTGTTGAAAAAACTTAACCGCCTCATTAGATAAGATATTTTGGTCCTCACACCAAGCTCCATCAATCCTGAGCTTATGGATAAAGTTCCTCCTTTTGTTGTCCCGCACCACAACATGATAGAAAGAAGTATTCTTGTCCCTATCGTTAAACCACTGAAGTCTAGCCTTCTGAGCCCAAAAAATCTCCTGATAGTTTAGAGCACGCCGGAGTTCAGCATTGGCAACATTAAGAGACACTCTATTCACAGGAGAGGGATCATCGTCAAAGAGGAATTGCATGGCAGTCACGTGTTTCTCAGCATTCAACACCACATCCTCCAACCTTCCAAAAACATTTTTATTCCATGAACGCAGCATCTGATTAGTTGCTTTATGTTTAATTTGAAGATTAATAAAAGCATTATGAGATGTGGCATGAGTGTTATACCAGACATCAGCAACACTTTGCATGAAAGACTCGTGGGTGACCCACATCCTCTGGAAAATAAACCTGGAAGGAACGATAGAATTTGTAGCAAAGTTCATAAGCAGGGGGGCGTGGTCAGAGGGACCTCTGGGGAGGTGCTTAACGCAGAAGCCAGGGAAATACGAGCACCACCGTAAATTAATAAACATCCTATCCAGCCTAGCCTTAACAGCCGCAGGGCCAACTCTATTATTCGACCAGGTAAAGTGCTGGCCAACGTAACCAGCATCCAGGAGACCTGCAGCTGAAGAGAAGGAATTAAAATCAAGAATGGCAGTGGAATTAGGAGGAGCACCACCCTTCTTCTCAGAAATGCTAGAAACACAGTTGAAATCACCACCAACAAGCCAAGGCAAAGAAACTCTATTTCCCAGATCCAGGAGATCATCAAAGAGGGCACGACGAAGTTCCACGTTGCATGCAGCGTATACCGTAGTAACCATGCACACCGGCTGGTCCCCATTCATGACATTAGCAGTAATAAACTGATCAGAGCTCCCAATAACTGTGAGAGAAACTGAATTGGACCACAGTAACCAAATCTTGGACTCCTCCCCAGCATTTCCAGCATAGCCATCCATTTTTAAATATCGACACAATGGCCCAGCTTTAGAAAAAGAAACTTTAGGTTCAAATATCGCTATAACCTGCAGCTTGTTAATCTTGATGAGGCATTTGAGAGATCTCTTAGAGGCAAGGTTGGAAATGCCTCTAATGTTCCATAATAAAGCAGAAAAATTCATGACGAACGATACCCAGAGGACACCTTCGACGCCTTGTGTTTTGACCTTGTACACACACCCTGCTTAGGGTTAGGGGGCAACACACCATCTTTGGAGATCTTCATGTTGGCCATAAGGATGTTCTCAGAAATAGCAAGAGCAGAAGAAGACGCCCGCAAAACACAAGACGTAGTGTCAAAAGATGGAATTCCCGTAATCTCAGAATCATGAGACTTGCTTTGCGACCGTAATAAAATATTTTCCTCCGATCCCGAAGATTCATTGCCATGCACACTTTTAGGAAGAGTACAATTCGCCGGAGAACCATCACTTGACCAAACATCTGGCATCCCCTCCGGCAAGACAACCGGGGAGGAAGCTTCAGCCGTAGGCTCTTGAACAGGAGCAGAGCCATGAACGTCCATCCGGACAGCAGGCAAATTGACAGGATCAAAACCCTCCTTACAAGAGTTCTCAATCATGGACCGAACTGGCAGTGAATCGTTCTGGACCATAGGGACCTCAAAAACATGCTGAACAGGGGGAGCATGCGAATCAACATGATCCTTAGACAACCCATGAACACCACGAACATCACCAGATAACGAGACTTGTTTAACAATATCGGCATGCAGAACGTCAGGGCCCTTGGAAGAAACATCAATAGGATAAAAATCATCAGATAGCTGATAAAAAACATTAGAAAGTGGGACCGTGGAGGCCATCTGCATAGGCATACTATCCTTCGCAAGTGCAAACTTGCGTTTAACTACGCGCCACTCCATATCTTGGTTAGCAGGCACAGAAGAGATAGGGACAGGAGAAGTAGTTTGCACTGCCTGGACCTTTTCCTTGGATTTCTTCTTACAGTTATCCAGTGAGTGACCCAATCTACGAAAAAAGCTACAAATAGGCGGCACCCTGTGGAAGTTAACAACCTGCCAGAAACCCTTCTCCCCATGACCAATCCAAATATGATCAAATAGAGGCTTAGCGATATCCACATCAACACACACTAGGGCTTCTGATGTCTGAGTCCAGGCCAAAGTAGAATCATGGATGCGAAGCACCTCTCCAAAATTACCAGCAATACTTCTTAAATAGTCCTCATTATAAAGATTAACCGAGAGATTGGGGAAGCCCACCCAGATGGGAATAAGAGTAGGATTAGAGGAGAAATCAAAGTCCGCAGACGAGCGGAAGAACCGAAACAGGTAGCCCTTTAAATATAAATTTTTCCGGACAAGCACCTTCAAGAAGTCTTGCTCATCAAAAAAATGAAACAAGAGATGCCACGGATTTAAAGAGCTAACAATGAAGTCACCCTTGAGCGATAACCACTGTGAGAGGCAGCTTTTGATGTCAGGGATAGAAGGCCTACCATAAGAACATTTAGCAACAATCGCCAGCCTCAGCGGTTCCTCAAACCTCCGGAACTCTTCCTTGGAGAAGTAGACGGCCGGCAGACCATCATCTGTAAACGCTAGAGCTTTGGAAGGAAGGACAATTGTTGTTGGACACAGAGTGGAAGCCAAGGCATGCGCAAAGCTCATACCCTCCACACCACGGGGGACATCATCATCCATGAGGAGCAGACAAAGGTTACCTGCCGGCAACTCACAGGCCGCCGACAGACAAGGAGAAAGAAATGCAGGTGAACCAAATATCCAGAGCTTCTCTCTCTAAAATTTCATCGATAAGCCAAAGACTGTCACCCTACAGACGAAATTGATTTAGTTTTTCTCGTCTTCTCTAACAACTTTATCTTCAAGTCGTTAGCCTCTTCTATTGCTATTACTTTTGGAGTCCACGAGGCAGGTAAGGATCTGAGAATTTTCCTAACCATGTCTCCCATCTGATAGGTCTTACCAAGACCAGCTAACCCATTTGTGATATCTGTAAATCTGCTATACATTTGGGTTATTGATTCTCCTGGCTGCATCTGAAATCTTTCGTACTGTGTCACCAGAATATCTATTCTGGTTTCTTTTACTTTTTCTTGGCCTTCGTAGGTGATCCTCAGCTTCTCCCACATCTCCATTGCGGATTTGCAGGCGGAGATTCTGTTGAATTCCTTCTTGCTGAGAGTACAACGTAGTATGCTCTTGGCCTTGTAGTTCAGAGAAATCTTCTTCTTGTCATCTTCCGTCCATTTATCCTTTCATTCGTGACCAGAAGATCTCCTTCTTCAACTATCTACCAGATTTGATAGTCAAGACCTTGTAGAAAGAATTCCATCCTTGTTTTCCAATATGTGTAGTCTTCACCATCGAACAATGGTGGCCTGTTTACTAACTGACCTTCGAAGTGACCTTGGGCTGCCATTTGATCTTTTCTCTTCAGATCGTTGGATCTTCTTCTTTGTCCAAGAGACTAGCTCTGATACCACTTGTTGCCCAGCTAGCAAGCTCAGAGGGGGGGTAAATGGGATTCTTTAAAATTGGTTATTTAAAACCTGTCCACAAAAACGTTCACACAACAAGCACTTCGATGATTGTTAGCATTAGTGAAAAGTAAACAACAAACACAAAGCAAGAAATCACACTACACAAAATTTTATCCTAGTTCGAACCTCCTCTCCACAGGAGTCCTACGTCCAGTCCCTGAGCAACAACTTAGGATTCACTACCCAAGGGTACAGTCCCCCTCAAGGACACTTACACACCCAGTCGCTGCTGGTCTTCTCTTCACAACCTGAAGAGGAATACAACACCCTGGAACCCTCCAGGTCTTCCTTCAACACGAAGGGAATAACACCCTGGAACCCCCATGTCTTCCTTCAACATGAAGGGAATAACACAACGATGTGTTCAAGGGATGATACGCCCCTGGACCAAGCTAATAGCACAGTGCTTGATCCGAAGCGAAGACTGAGAGGAAAAGATCTACAAAGAAGAACACTCTCAGTTCACAAAAGCTCTCTCAAGGTTCTACACTAGACACAGAGAGCTAAGAGCTGCAACAAAACGATGGAGTGAGACTTGAGCTCTTCTATGGTGCTTGCAGATTTTGAATTCTCAAGATATATCTTCACGCAGGCACCAGTCTTCTATTTATATCTTATTTGAAAAATATAGTCATTGAAGTATCCGTTGTCTCCATGTTCAGAGAATGTTAGACTGCATGGCTTTCCTTTGCAGTCAACGGTTCTTTGCATTCTATGCATGTAAGAAGAAAATCCTTCTTGATATCCTCTAGCTTCTACTTTATCCAACGTTGTATAGAGTCGTGCTGTCAGAGACCTGCACACATTAAATGCTAAAACGTAGACAGCTAAGCTGTCTCTTGTTGTCAGTCAACATTAGAGTGAGAATACATCAAAATAGAAGTTCCATTCTGTCTTTCCAAAAAGATATTACATGTAGAAGCATAAGAATAGAAGATATCTGGACATGCATCGTGCAGAGAAATGTACAGTTATATTTAATGCATGGATAAAAGAGAAATACGCGGGATGACTTTGACTTGTCAAGATATTTGAATATCAAGTTGTTATAGCTCATGAAATCGATATGAACATGACTTATAGAATCGTTGTGTGAATGAGTCATTGTTCATGTGAATCGTTGCACGTTCATAACCAAATCGATATACACACAAATTGTTATATACTCATAGCAAAATCATTATGACAGTGTAAGCTAATCGTTATGAGCAAGTCGTTGTGAATAAATCGATATATTGACCAAGTCGATGTTGTAACTTATCGAATCGTTACAGCAAGTAAATCGTTGTGTAACTTATCGAGTCGTTACAATGAACAAGTCACTGTTGTAACTTGTTGAATCGATGTAAATACCAAATCGATGTGTAACTAATCAAATCGTTATAAGAGACAAATCATTGTGAGACCAAGTCGTTGTTCTCACTTACCAAATCGATGTGAAGTCGAATCGTTGTTCTCACTTATCAAATCGATGTGAGGGCAAATCGTTGTTCTCACTTATCAAATCGATGTGAGAGCAAATCGTTGTTCTCACTTATGAAGTCATTGTGAGATTGAAATCGATGTGATTACTTAGAGAATCGTTCTTAGATCGAAATCGATGCGATCACTTAGCGAATCATTCTGAGATCGAAATCAATGCGATCACTTAACGAATCGTTCTGAGATCGTAATCGATGCGATCACTTAGTGAATCGTTCTGAGATCGAAATCGATGCGATCACTTAGCAAATCGTTCTGAGATTGAAATCGATGTAAAACCCAAAAATGATATGAAACTTATGAAAGAGTTATTCTTTGCGATGACTTATGAAATCGTTATGCTTCAAAGCGAGTTGATGTGTACTTAGAGAAATTTCATGCTATGAAAATTAAAAACAACAATGTAAGGATTTACTTACAAGTCTTTGCTTGATTTTGCCTGGTTTATTTCCTGTGACTAAGCTTCATGAAAACTTGTTAGATACTAATTGTTAGGATTTTTTTAATCACCAAAATAGATATATAATTCATGAAATTATATGGGGATGATCTGATCATCACAAAGGCTCTCCAAAAGCTAAGGAAAATGAACACAGAGAGCTAAGAGCTACAGAAAATTATGGAGTGAAGCTTTGGGGATCTTGTTTCTGATGCTCGCAAGTTGTGGGTTTGTTCTATGAAAGCTCTAGGGTGCAAAAGTTTTTCTTCATGGATTTATCAGTCTTCTATATATCTTCTCTTGAAATTATAGCCGTTGAAATGGCCATTGTCTCTATGATAGACACATGTTAGACAGCATGGTCCGAGGGGTACAACAGGTAAACCTGCAGCCAATTAATGCTCTGGAGCCATGCACGCAAAGAGAAGATTCATCCAGATATCCTTCAGCTTCTGGTTGTCCAACTGTAACATAGCGTGTTTTTCGGATCTTCGCGGATTGTTGATTAGTCATAGTTCGGATCTGTGTTTGCTGGTTTTGGTATGGTGCTCATGACCAATATGGGGTCGTTGGGTCTTGGTTGTGGTTTCCGCGTGCTGTGTGGAGCTTAGTGGGCCGGCAGGTTAGGCCTGTGGTGCCCGTTGGTTCAATGGATGTGAATGCGACAGAGATGTAGGTTGCGTTCTGAACGCGACGACAGTAGGGGTCGCGTTTTGGTTGCCGCTGTTGGGGTCGACGTCTGCATGTGCGCCGCGTGTCGCGCATGAAGTGGAGTTTGTTGACATCAGGAATGGGAAGTCGACGCCTTAGCCCATCGCGATCAGGTCACGACGGGGAGGTACGTCGCGATCCCAACCGCTGTGCGGTTTTTAAGCAGGCTGGCTGAATAGAGCCTTCACAAGCTCTGCTCGACCATGGAAGAAGCTGCTGCGGCTCTGTTGGGTGATTTGGCGTTTCGGAGGAGTTCTCATCGCGCTCTCGACGCGAGGACGTCGCGAGGAGTGGGGGAAATGCCGTGCCATGTGTGGATTGCGTGTTCTTCGTGAAGGTAGGGAGTTCTACCTTGAATTGTTACGTGGATTGCATATTGGTTTGTTTATTGCTTTAAAAACAGTAGATATCATGCCTAGGAGGTGAAATGAGCATGAGAACCGGGTTGAAATCATGTTTAGGGTGGTTTGCATGGAAAATCCAGAGATGGTTCCTGGATTGGGGTTTTCACCTGAGAAGGTGACGGACCCTGCTGTCGCGACCAGGTAGCGACAGGCCGACCCGTCGCGACAGGGTTTCTTATCGCGACACATCGTGGCATCGCGATCAGAAGGCGGTCATGGCCTCTATCACGATCACAGTCGAGGGTTCTGCTTTGCATGCTTTTCATGTTATGGTTATCCGATTATCGATGTTTAACGTGCATGGTTTTGGTAAGAGGTACATTGGCACATGTAAAGCTCTATGAGCATGCTGCCCACGTGGTTGGTGGGTGGTTTACATATGGTTTACGTAGTTGGTGTGGTGTTTACGTAATATGAATATGTGCATGGTACATAGTATAGTTATGGCTAAGCAATGATGGTTCAAGTGTGAACCTAGCCTTAGTCTTGTAACGTCCTTTATGGACTAATAAAGATGGTTTAATTAGTGTAATATAAGTAAGGTTAAGAGTTAATGTATAGTTAGTGTATATGGTATGTATGTGGCAAGGAGGTCATGTGATGACCAATAATAGGCCAGTTGTAATTGGTTATCATGGTTTACATGTGTATTGGTGTGAGGTAGTTTGTAGATCACAGGGTGATCGAGGTTAAGCTATTCTTGACATTTGTACTGTGGTTTGTAATAAAGAATATATAAGTATATATCGTGGTTTGTGCATTGCTGAGTTTGGTGGTCCGGCGCCTATTCCGGAATGCCTCTTCAGTTGGGTGCTCTAGGTTTTATGTGAGCTAGGCACCTGTGTGTGCTCGGGGCTTGTCCCGGTACAGTGGTACCATTGAGGTTTTGTCGTCTTCCTGGACACCCTCACTCTAGGGGAGAGTTGTCGTCCAGCTGAGGGAAAGACGGCAGTGGGACAGTGACTTGTGAGAGTTTGTGTTTAGTCACTTGTAGCGCGCTCGTAGCTGGGGGTTGCAGACACCAGTAGACGTACTGGGCCCTAGCTAGTCCTGTTACCAGTGCCTCACTTTAGAGAGCTCAGGCCAGAGTCTCTAAAGGTGCCAGGCATGGGCCTGCAGGGTGTGTGACCTATAGGTTGTGGTGGTTTGGTTGGTCTCCACAGTTCTTTGACTTTACTTGTGTTGTGGAGCGGCAGTTGAACCTTACGTCCGTGACTGCGAGACTGAGAGGTAGTTCTTGTGTTGTGTTGTCCGGGTTGGATACTGGCATCATGAACCAGTAGTTTGTCCCGTGTGGTGGCATCGTGCTTTTCGACTCGTGCCTTGCTATTGGTTATAGCATGTATTAGTTGTGGTTTTATCCGTCGAGGTGTGCCCTGGTGTTGGCATGGTTCTAGTTGTGGTTTGACTGGTTGTGGTGTGCCCTAGTGGAGGCACAGTTGTGTTTGTGTTCCAGTGGTGGTACCACGCGGTCGTAGGCACCTGTATCTCATGTGGATACTAATTTCTCGTAGTACGCTGAGTTCTAGACTTTTCAGATGGTGAAGTGGAGGTCATGCGGTGAGACCTTCCACTTGTTGTGTTTACCCTTCTTTGTCCGAATAAGGTTTAGTGCGCGATGGATTGGCATCGTGATAGCCAATCCTGTTTCTTAAGTATGACATCCGATACATCATGATTTAAGGGTATAAAGGATTAGCTCTTGGTTAGCAATCCTGTTACTCATATGTTTAGAGGCTTGCCAGTGAAGCTAGTAACTTAGGCAATGCTTTGCCTGTGTGGCTTACAGTTTAGGCGACCAGCTGTTGAGGTGGTGTGCCTATGAGGCTTGTCGCCTAAGCTTTCCAGTTATTGGGCAGACTAGTAGCGTGGTGCTAGTTCTACCGTTGTCTCATCTTGTTTTCGGAATTGGTGTGAATTGATATAATTACGCTTTACTATGAGCATGAAATGGTTTGGCTTCCGGTGTTGCCAGTGAGACCTGTTGGGGTTGAGGTTCTCTTGCGTTGTGTGTGGTTTTGGGTGGTTCCCTACTGAGCTAGTGACTTGTTGAGGCTCACTCCCTTACAGTTCTTTTCAGGGTTTACCATTGGTGTCGCTTGAGGAGGTGTTGTGACAGACTTGTACCACCAGCAGTAGTGTTAGTAGAGTTGTGCGAGCTTGTGCTCCCTCGGGGTATGCCCCAGGTAGTTGTACTCTTTTTAATTTGGGCATGTAATAATGTAATGGGACAGTTGTAAATTGTATATGCAGATATGAGCACATATCCTTTCTTGTGTCTCTTACTGTTTTGGTTTGTCTTTTATATTCTTCCTGGACACGTGTTCAAGCTATCCCTTGCGAGACTTCGGTCCGTTCGCGGGAGACGGATCTGGATATGCACCCTTATTGGGTATAAATATCTAGGGCTGTTACACCAACGTTGTAAGATATGATACTGGCAAATACCTGCACACAATAAATGTCGAAGCACATATAGCTAGACTGTCTCTATGCTTGTCAGTCAACGTTAGAAACCATGCAGTAAGAACGTACACCAAAATAGTAATGCCATTCTACTATCTTGAAAAGTGTTTGCTATAGAAACGTAGGAATAGAAGGCACCCAGATATACAATGTGCAGAGAAGTGTACAATCTCATTAAATGCAAGGATATTAGTGATGCACGCGGGAAGACTTTGACTTTCACAATATTTGAAAATATATTTGAATATCATGTATGAAATCAATGTAATCCATGAAGTCGTTATGACAATGAAATAGTTGTATAACTTATGAAATCATTGTTTAAGCAAATCGTTGTACAAGAGGAAGCAAATCATTATACAAGCAAATCATTGTACAAATATAAGCAAATTGTTGTACAAGCATAAACAAATCGTTGTTTAAGAAAATCGTTGTTCAAACAAATCATTGTTTGAGCAAATCGTTCTAGCTATCAAATCGTTATTTTCAATTATCGAATCGTTACAACAATCAAATCGTTGTTTTCACTTATGAAATCGATATGACAATCAAATCGTTGTTTTCTCTTATGAAATCATTATAAGAGTCAAATCGTTGTTTTTACTTATGAAATCGATACGACAATCAAATCGTTGTTTTCTCTTATGAAATTGTTATAAGAGTCAAATCGCTGTTTTCACTTATGAAATCGGTATGAAACCGAAATCGTTGTTACAATAAGGAAATCGATGTGAAACCGAAATCGTTGTTTCACTTAATGAATCGTTGTGAGACCGAAATCGTTGTTTCACTTACGAAATTGTTGTGAGATCGAAATTGATGTTTCACTTACGAAATCGTTGTAAGACTGAAATCGTTGTTTCACTTAATAAATCGTTGTGAAACTGAAATCGTTGTTTCACTTATCAAATTGTTGTGAAACCAAAATCGTTGTACTGACTTATCAAATTGTTATAAGATGAAATCGTTGAGCGATATAATCGTTCTTTGACTTATGAAATCGTTATGCTGTAAGGGAAATCGTTGTTCTACAAAGGAAATCGATGTGTATTTAGAAGAAATGCATGCTCTGAACTTTGAATGATATAGTGTAAGAATTACTTACAGATTTGGCTTGACTTATTCTATGTGGATGAACTTCATAAAAAATTGTTAGAAAATAATTAATGTTAGAATTTTGTTAATCATCAAAATTATATATAATTAAATAAAATTATATGGGGATTGACTGATCATCACGAACAAATGTCTACTCGACTCATTTAAGTTTGTGAACAAATTCGTTTAATTTTTAATTATAAATATAGTTGTTAAATATTTTAAATATTATATAAATAAATAACTTATGAAGGATCTTGAGATATGAGCTTGAAATAAGTTAGATTTGGATCTTAAAAATAATTAGTTTGTTACTTGTAGATTGAATTGAACTAATATATATATATATATATATATATATATGTATATATATATATATAACTCGTAAATTTAATTAAATTCGTTAAGATACTCGTTAAGAATTGAATTTGAGAGTATTTAAATGAACTAAATTTAAATAATTATTTTTAATACTCAATAATATTAAACTCAATTAAAAATTAACGAATAAAATTTAAGTAACATAATATTCTAATTCGGACTACACCCTTAACCGAGAGACTATGGGAGAAAGTAAGGAAAAATTTTTATTAGATTGGCACAACGCATGCATACGACTAATAAAGAGTTATTGAAAATGTATTTATGCACTTTTACAAATAAAATATAAATATTTTTTATTAAGGAGAAGGTACAAGTGTGGTACGGAATCCCATGTGAGATAGAATCCCGTCCAATTGGCCCTCTTCTGTCCCCTCCATTGTCGTCATATGCTTTAAACCCCGTCGGCCTTCGCTGCCCGGTACACTTCCTCCCTCTTCCCCATGTTGCACCGACTACATTGATTGCGGTCAGGTAGGGAAGGGATCGAGCGCCGGGGACGGTGTTGCCAGCCTTTCCTAGATTCTTCCCGTACATGGCGAAATCTAATCTGTCAGCCTCTCACTTTGGAAATGCCGAGCTTCGTACAGATGTAAAACCCCAAGGAGGGTTGCCACTGTTCCGTCACGAGCGTTTGCCATCGGCGGCAAGAATTAGCACGCTGGTCATCTCGTTAAAAAAAACTCTGCAGTTGGGTCATAGAATGACGAGAAATATTTATTATATTGATGCGGGTTCCAAGAAAATTAATATTGTTACTTGAGACATTTTGGTAACTTTTCACGTGCGTTCTCTCTCTTGCAATTTATATTGTCTTTATTACAGGATTTATCATACAGTAAATATTTGCGAAGAATAATTGTTGTAAGTGAGCGAGGGTGCATGTGCGGTTTGTTTGATTGACATATTCGTTCGAATGTTCGCAAGCTAAGTATGTTCTTTCATGCTAGGCCCAGGTGCGTGTATACAATCATGCCTTTCGGGACTAAGATGGGGAATATAGACAAATCATCTGTGGTTTCATGTGGGTCGAATTTAAATCTGGTTGGTATATTTCAGATCCTCAATTTTCTCTACCCGCAATAGACTCAGATTACCGAAATCTAGCGGACGGTGATTGACGATTCGTTGGAATCTAGCGGCTGATTATCGGCAATTCATTAGATTTTGACGATGGTCCGTGACCCGGTGACTCTGTCAGTGAGTCACCAGATTTCGATGTCCGGTGGCTAATGAGTCATTAGATTCTGATTAATTGTCATCAAAATCGGCGACTCTATCGACAATTAGTTCTCTGATTTAGGTGACTCTGTCGATGACCGGAATCCGACGGCTCCGTCGGCGACTGTCGAATTCTTTGGTCACAGGATTTTGATGGTCAACAGTCAGATTGGGGTCGGTCATCTTTTCATATATTAAGATGTTCAAAAAAAATTTAAATATGCTATTTTTATCAAATAAGATATTCATTTAGATGTTATTTAAGTTAGTTATCAAACAACTCTGAATAAATATCTTACATATATTACGTATTTTTTCAGTTTCTAATTTAGAGAATAGATGCGAAATACTATTTCAGACTTAAGACTTACACATTGTCAAATGCCATTAAGAGCCCATAATGTTTTGCAAAAAATAAAAAAGAAATGAGGTTATCCTATTGAGGTGAAGAAAAGTTGAGATAAGATAAAAAATAAATAAATGGAGGAAGAAGGGAAGGGGGGAGTCGAAATGAGAGAAGGTGGACACTCTAAGAAACCAACTTTTGTGGCCTGGAAATAACTAAACTAGAGAAGAAAGCTTTTCTAGCTATGAGTGAGAGTTGTCGGAGAAGGAAGGAGAAGCCGTGGTGGATCTATGATGCTGTCAACTTGCTGTGGGAGTATTGGATGAAAGGAAGTGGACGTAATGTCCCTTGATCAACCCCGACCCCTCCATTTCACTTTTAGGTGGTGTGTGTGGGGAGAAATTATGTCGGGCTCCCACCTGGAAATGTGATGCAAATTAATGGATTGATTTGTTGCTCGCATTGGGTGTAGATACCCAAGTGATGTGGTTGGTCTCGACCCGAATTACAAGCTCAACTGTGAGCTACCACTTTGGCCTGAGATGGGCTCAGAATAGAAAGGCTGATGGTGGTGAACAAGTCCTCCGGCCAGCTCAGTTCACCTCGGCCTACAGAAGAAGTTGAGAGAGAGAGAGAGAGAGAGAGAGAGAGAGAGTAGGCTCTTTCTGGTGGGGTGAATTCCCAACTTTCGGTATGAGATTTCTCTCCCTCAAGAGAGGACATGGGGAAGCCTCCTAGCGCTGCTTTTGGTCCCTAATGGTCTCCACCGTGTCGTGGGCCTGGCCACTCATTGGGCTAGGCCGAAGGTTCTATCATGAGCTAGCGAGGCGTGGCTTAGGAGTAGTTAGTTGGGCAGTTGGTTGGTTCGTTAGGGCACGCGCGCAGCTATGTCCTTTGAGCTTCCCTTTGTAGGTTCTTCTTGATGGGGTGAATTCCCAACTTTCGGTATGAGATTTCTCCTAAGCCGCCTAGCACTACTTTTGGTCCCTAACGATCTCCACCGTATCGTGGACCTGGGCCCGTGTTAGGCCAGGCTGAAGGTTCTATCATGAGCTACCGAGGCGTGGCTTAGGAGTAGTTAGTTGGGCGGTTGGTTGGTTCGTTGGGGCAGCTATCACCTTTGTCTCGGTGCACAACAGTCGGCATGCACACGCACGTCTCAAGTGGGCGGGAGTTGTACACGTGCTCGTACTTGTGGGTTGTTGGCTCCGTAATGATGATGTCATCCTCAAGCGCAAAGACTTAGTCGATGGCACCATGTGGAGGCAATCAGGGCCGGTGTTACCTGAGGGAGTGGCTGCAAAATCCCAACTGGGAGGCCATTTACTTCCTTCACGCGTGAAGATTGCTGCTGAGAACTTGGGAGAGGTCAATGTATGAGGTTGGGAGAAGTCGGTAAGAGTGAGTCCTGGCAGTGCAGTACATAGTGGGCGATCACTGTTGATGAGTATATTCTTGACCATGTTGAGGTCGTTCGCATCTGTCGGCGGGAAGAGGGAAGCTCTAGCGCCCTTCACTCTAGGTTGGTGGAGAGTACGAGGGAGGAGAGTCCTCAGGATCGTCCTCATCATTTGGGATTGAGGTGAAGATAGTTAGGGAGCGATGTCCAATGTGAGGTTAGCAAGTGGATTCTGCCCAGGCTGAGATGAGTGGGAGGGCCGAGGAAGAGGCCGCCTTGGCGGTGGGAGGAGACAAGGAGGCTAATGGCGAGGAGGAGAGCGATGGGCCATCGAGCCACCCACGGCATGCCATGCAATTTGCTGGGGAGATAATGCTGATCGTGACTGAGGTGGGACTTAAGCCGATGCACAAGATCTACCGCATCCACATGGACTATGAGCTCGTCGTGCCCCAACCCAACGAATGCTCTCACACATGCCAACCTGGCACTTGTGCCTCTATGAGGAAACCATCCGAGTGGATCTTCGGTTCCCCCTTTCTCTATTTGTGGCATAGATACTCGGGTTTGTAGGGTTGGCACCATCGTGGATCATCCCGAATAGCTGGTAGGTGATCTTGTCATTCGCCGTTATGTGCCATTTAGTCAGGGAGAAGTCATCCGAGATAGGACCATTTTTTTCGTTCTACTCCTTTTGGCGCAGCTTGCACATAAAGAGTGGTACTATGTGGAGGTGAAGGTAGGTTGGGTGATAGTCCGAGGTCTCCACTCAGTCCACTCGTGGAAGGAGGGATTCGTTTTTGTCAAAACAAAGGACAATAGTCTACTGTCAATCCTGATGGTGTGGGACAAGAGTGTGTCTTGGGATTGGTTGGCATCCCCTGACTTTGTAGTTGTGCATTTCCCTATGCTGGGAAGGCTATTAGCTGGGGAGAGGTTGACGGAGATGTTATTGATGGAAGAGAATCTTGAGTGGGCCGAACTGTGCCCTACTCATCCACGAGGTAAGCTTGGCCTGGACCTAGTAGTCTTTGTCTTTATGTGCCTTCTTCTCTTTTGTTTAGAAACTAACTCTCTGCTCAGTTTGGTTCAAACATAATGATGGACCTGACGAAGTTGCATGGCTAGTTCAGAAGCACACTAGCCACCCCTTACGATGAAGGGCAACTTGGTCATCTGATTGAGGCGGCGAGGTCATTTCATAAGGGATTGAAGAAAAAGACCTTGAAGTATGTACGATGGAAAGGTTCGCGGGGCACGGGTAAAGGGACTTCTTGATTTGCACGGGAGGTTGAGGCCAAGGGTGAGGTGGCCGCCAGCATCTCGGCTAGGTTGTGGCTGTGCAAGGTGCGGCAAAATGATTAACACGCCCTGGATGACTTCGGGGTTGTATTAGAGTTGTCGGGAATTTGTTTGCTCTCATCGATGTGGAGTCTCTGGGATTGATTGTGATGGTTCTTCATTCAACCGTTAACCAATAAAGAGCTTGACCTGACTCCGCCTCCCGTGAAAAGACCAATGCTCGCAAGGGATATCCACACACATGTCTGTAGAAAATAAAAGAATACACTAAACACATATAAGATGCACATCTCACATATATCATGAATATTACATAGTTCTCAACGATAAGTAGTCAATACAATGTACACAGCCTAGGAAAATACCTCGAGGTACAACGGAAAGGAATTACACTACTGGAGGAGTAGACCTAACTCTGATATGATGCGGCTCAAACTAGAGAAGGACGGGAACCCTCCTGCTCTCCCTAACCTGAAAGGAGTAGGGTGAGCCTCAGAGTCACTAAAGCTCAGTATAGAAAAACTCCCAAAAAGCCTAAAAACAGTAGGCGGTTAAAACACTTAAACAGTTATGATGATCAGTCTGTCCCCATGCAATTTTAATTAATTATATATATACATTTTGATGATTAACAAAACCAAACAAGAATTTATCAATTATATCTGCTGAATATCTCATAAGTCTTAAGTACAGGAAAAATTACCGAAGTCAAACAAGCCAATAAAGGTATGCATTACTACTCTGAAGCTTTAATCTTTTCAACATGAGATTTCTCTAAGTCCATATCGATTTCTGTTAAAGATCATAAAGATTTCTTTAGAACTCGCAAGACTTACTTGTTGTAACGACTTCATAAGTTATCATAACGATTTCTTTAGAACTCGCAACGACTTGCTTGTTGTAACGACTTCATAAGTTATCATAACGATTTCTTTAGAACTCGCAACGACTTACTTGTTGTAACGACTTCATAAGTGATCATAACGATTTCTTTAGAACTCGCAACGACTTGCTTGTTGTAACGACTTCATAAGTTATCATAACGATTTCTTTAGAACTCGCAACGACTTGCTTGTTGTAACGACTTCATAAGTTATCATAACGATTTCTTTGAACTCGTAACGACTTGATAGCCGCAACGATTTCTTTAGTTCTCGTAACGATTTCTTTGATACTCGTAACGACTTGCTAGCCGCAACGATTTCTTAGTTCTCGTAACGATTTCTTTGATACTCGTAACGACTTGATAGCCGCAACGATTTCTTTAGTTCTCGTAACGATTTCTTTGATACTCGTAACGACTTGATAGCCGCAACGACTTCTTTAGTTCTCGCAACGATTTCTTTGATATACTCGTAACGACTTGCTTTATGTAACGATTGTTAAGTGTTTCACATCGATTTCTTTAGAATCAAAATGACTTGCCATAATTCATAACGATTTCTTATATCCTCTGTTATAGAACGATTTGCTATAACTCATAACGATTTCATAAGTCATATAGTCTTCAACTTCATATTTTGATATCTTATTCATCTTAAAGCATTGACCAGTCAAAATCCACGTAGACATCTCTCTGACGCTTTTGCATTTATGAGATCTGAACGTATCTCTGCATGCATGCAGACTATATCTTCCTTTATGGTGTTTATTCTGATAACGTCCTTTAGACTTAAGCCAGTTGGTATTACTATTTTCTTGACTATTGCTACTGACGTTGACTGATATCAGAGACAGCCTATCTGTCTGCTGTTTAAGCTTGACATCTGTGCAGACCTTTGATGTAGCTTCATTGTACAACGTTAGACAAATAGAAGCCAACGGATCTCTGTGAAGATCTCATCTCTTCGCGTGCTCAAGTGATCAAAAGACTGTGACAGGAAGCTTCCAAGACTCCAGATGTCATTCAGTCTAACGGCTACTCAAGAGAGAGACAACGATCTCTTCAACGACTAGATTTCAAATTGAAGATATATATACAAGACAGAAGAATAGAAGCAGACACGATCGAGAGACTATTTTCAAATTCTTCTGAAGAAAATCAAGAGCCAAGATCCTTCACTCCGTTTTGCTCTTTGCTCTCTTGCTCTCCGCTAGTTCTTGTGAAAATCTTGAGAGAGCCTGTACAGTTCTGAGAGTGTGAATAGTTCTTAATCTCTTCGCTCTCAGTTCTAGTTGCTTCAGATCCTCTCTTATCAAAAGCTGGATCTAGGGGCGTGAAAGTCTTTTTCATTCTTCTCTGTGCTGTTCCCTTCGGGTGTGAAGGAAGACCTGGTGGTATCCAGGTGTTGCTCCCTTTGGTTGTAAAGGAAGACCTGGTGGCATCCAGGGTGTTGTTCCCTTCGTGTGTGAAGGAAGACCAGCTGAGCTGGGTTTGTAGCGTCCTTAGGGGGACTGTACCCTAGTTAGTGCAATCCTGAGTTGTTGCTCAGGGACTGGACGTAGGACTCCTAAGAAAAGGAAGTCCGAACCAGGATAATCCTTGTGTTGTGTGATTGTCTTCATTGCGTAATTGTTATTTAAACTAACAAGTAACTAACGTAGTTCGAAGATCGTTTGTGTGATTGTTTTTGGTTACAGGTATCTCCTAGATTGAATTTATAAAAACCCATTCCCCCCCTCTGGGCTTGTCAACAGGGCAACAAGTGGTATCAGAGCGAGTCTCTTCGACAAAGAAAGGATCCAACGATCTGAAGAGTAAAGATCCATGGCAGCCCAAGGTAATTTTGAAGGTCAGTCAGTCAACCGACCCCCTCTCTTCGATGGTGAAGATTACCCTTACTGGAAGACCAGAATGGAATACTTTTTACAAGGACACGACTATCAAATTTGGTCCATAGTAGAAGAAGGTGATCTGTTAGTCACAAATGAGAAAGCACAATGGACAGATGATGACAGAAAGAAGATTTCCCTGAATTGCAAAGCAAAAAGTATCCTATGCTGTGCTCTAAGTAAGAAGGAATTCAACAGAGTTTCAGCCTGCAAATCATCAATGGAAATGTGGGAAAAGCTCAGGATTACTTATGAAGGCACAGACAAAGTGAAGGAAACAAGAATTGATATTCTTGTCACTCAATATGAAAGATTTCAGATGCAATCAAGTGAGTCCATAACCCAAATGTTCAGCCGGTTCACTGACATCACAAATGGACTGGCTAGCCTGGGGAAAGTATATGAAATGGGAGATATGGTAAGAAAGATACTTAGATCCTTACCGTCCTCATGGACTCCAAAAGTCACAGCAATAGAAGAAGCTAATGATCTGAAGAGAATGTCTGTAGAAAAACTCATTGGGTCCCTTATGGCCCATGAAATCAATATGGAAAGGCTAGGAGAGTCCTCTAGCAGAAAGAAGCACTCCAACGCCTTAAAAGCTGAAGAAGATTCACCAGAAGCAAGCTCAGCTGAAAGTGAAAGTAATACAGACAGCGAAAATGAAGAAGCTATGTTATCCAGAAGGTTACAGCGAATCTTGGCTAAAAAGAAAAAGTCTCAATCTGGTAGAAAGTATTTCAAAAGGAATAAGGACTTCAAGAAACCAGATGGAAAAGAAGTGAAGAAAGGAGAACCCATTTGCTACGAATGTAAGAAGCCAGGACACATTAAGACTGAGTGTCCTAAGTTAAAGAAATCAGAATTCAGGAAGAAGGACAGTTCCAAGAAGTTTAGAAAGTTCAAAAAGAAAGCAATGGCAGCAGCATGGGAAAACAGTAGCGACTCAGATAGTGAGTCGAGCTCCTGCAGTGATGAAGAAAAAGCCCACTTGGCTTTCATGGCAAACACTGAAGAAAAGGTAACTTCTGACTCATCTTTTGATTCATGCAATGGTTCAGACTCCGATAGTTTAGAAGAGGCTTTCAATGAACTTTATGAAAAGTATAAAGAAGTAACTAAACTATTAAAAGTAAGTAAGAAAACATAGTCTGTATAGAAAATACAAACTCAGATCTAAAATCAGAAAATGAACAACTAGAAAGTCAAATAATTGAACTTAAACGAAGAAATGAACTGTTATGTGAAGACCTAAAAGTTAAAAATGAACAAATAACTAAACTAGAAAAACATGAAAGTACTGATGAATTACGGAAAGAAATTGAAAACTTAAATGAAGAAAATGATAAACTATCAAGCACACTAGAAAAATTTACTAATGGTAAAAACTCTCTAATATTAAAAGGTGCGAGAAGATCAGGTAAGAAGAAAAATGGATTAGGATATACACCCCCAGATAATGAAGAAACCAAGGTCTATCCTAAAACATATCCAACACCAAAATTTGTACCCGAACAAGATATAGCATACAAAGCTGATTTTAAATACATAGAAAAAGTGACTAAGTTATCCTGCTGTAGTCACTGCAATAAGTTAGGACATATTAAAACTACATGTCCAACAAGACACAAAAATGGATATTAAAAGATAAAGTTAATGATACTAACCAATCAGGACCCAAAAGAATTTGGGTACCTAAAGCTTGATGTCTTTATTTCAGGACAACCCTCGAGCATCCAAATGGTATTTGGATAGTGGGTGCTCAAGACACATGTCAGGAAACCAGAAGTTGTTCTCTCATCTCCAAGCTGAAGATGGAACAGTTACCTATGGAGATAATGGGAAAGGAATTGTAATAGGCAGTGGCTCTGTGGAAAACAAAGGAAAAACAGTCATAGAAGATGTGCTACTAGTCAAGGGATTGAAGCACAATCTCATTAGCATTAGCCAGCTGTGCGACAGAGGCCATCAGATCAAATTTCAAGAGTCAAAGTGCAGTATACTAAAGGATGGAACAGTCATCTTCGAAGCTAATAGAGAAAAGAATTTGTATGTGCTCTATCTTGAAGAACTCAAGGTTCAAAATGTTTGCCTGGCGGCAATAAAAATAAATCCACAGAATTATGGCACAGACGACTTGGACACTGCAGCATAGATGGCATGAGAAAATTACTAAAGAAGAATCTTGTGCAAGGTCTACCTAAGGTCAGTACAAAGTTGGAAAGTGTATGTAAACCTTGTGCTAAGGGTAAGCACACCAAGGTCTCCTTCAAGTCAAAGACGGTGGTGACCACCTCAAAACCCTTGGAGCTCCTTCATATGGATCTATTTGGGCCAATGAGGACTACCAGTCTTGGAGGAAAGAATTTTGGATTTGTCATAGTTGATGACTACTCAAGATTTACATGGGTATCATTCCTAGAGCATAAAGATGATACTTTTGAGAGTTTTGTAAGCTTCAGTAAGAAAGTTCAGAAAGATCAGAAGTTCAGCATTGTGTCTATCAGATCAGATCATGGTGGTGAATTTCAAAATGAGAAATTTTCTAGATTTTGTGATGATCAGGGAATTGAGCACAATTTCTCAGCACCAAGGACACCTCAACAGAATGGCATCGCTGAGAGGAAGAACAGAACCCTATTGGACATGGCAAGAACTATGCTCTCAGAATATGATCTGCCTAGATACTTTTGGGCTGAAGCAGTCAATACAGCAAGCTATATTATCAACCGTGTAATGATCAGGCCAATCCTGAAGAAGACTGCATATGAACTATTCAAAGGGAAAAAGCCTCAGATCAGTCACTTCAGAACCTTTGGGTGCCCTTGCTTCATTCACAACAATGGAAAAAGAGATATCGGTAAGTTGGATGCCAAATCAGATGAAGGCATCTTCATGGGGTATACGTCTAAACCTAAAGGCTATAGAGTGTTTAATAAACGTACCTTGTTGATTGAACAATCTGTGCACATTATTTTTGATGAAACTAACCCTCCTTGAGAAAGGAAGTAGATAGTGACGATGATGATGCAGAAGAACTATCCAAGAAACTAAAGGATGCATCAATTGAGGACAAGGATGATCCACCTCTGGAAGAATTACAACAAGAAGAAGTTACTCATGAAAACCTTCCAAAGGAGTGGAGATACAAGAAAGATCACCCACTTGAAAATATCATTGGTGATCCATCCATTGGGGTAAGAACAAGAGGTAATGTTATTCCTTGTGATTATTTAGCTTTTGTTTCTCAGATAGAGCCTAGGACAGTCAATGAAGCTCTCTCTGATGAATCTTGGATAGTAGCCATGCAAGATGAATTAAATCAATTCAAGAGAAACCAAGTATGGTCTCTTGTTCCTAGACCATCAGACCATCCAGTCATTGGCACCAAATGGGGTGTTCAGAAATAAACTGGATGAAACTGGTGCAATCTTAAGAAACAAGGCCAGGTTGGTAGCTCAAGGCTATTCTCAAGAGGAAGGCATAGATTTCGATGAAACCTATGCACCTGTAGCTAGACTTGAGGCCATTAGAATATTACTTGCATATGCATCTGCTTTGAACTTGACACTATTTCAAATGGACGTTAAATCCGCTTTCTTAAATGGTTTCATAAAAGAGGAAGTTTATGTGGAACAACCTCCGGGCTTTGATGACACAGAATTTCCTAATCATGTTTTCAAACTTCACAAGGCATTATATGGTTTAAAGCAAGCTCCTAGAGCCTGGTATGAAAGGCTTAGCTCTTTCCTTCTAAACAATGGTTTCAGCAGAGGTCAGGTAGATAGTACACTTTTTATAAAGTCAAAAGTCAAACAAATCCTACTGGTTCAAATCTATGTAGATGATATCATTTTTGGTTCTACTGATGAGTCTCTTTGCAAGTACTTTGAAAAGTTAATGCAGGGAGAATTTGAAATGAGTATGATGGGAGAACTCAACTATTTCCTTGGACTACAAATCAAACAAGGAAAGGAAGGAACTCACATCAGTCAAGCTAAGTACACAAAAGAACTATTGAAGAAATTCGGATTCGAAAATACCAAGCCACTGTCAACACCAATGAGTACATCAACAAGAATGGACAGTGACAAAGATGGTAAGAAAGTAGATCAAAAGATCTACAGAGGTATGATAGGTTCACTCCTTTATTTAACAGCTAGTAGACCTGATATTTTATTTAGTGTATGCATGTGTGCTCGATATCAGGCAGATCCTAAAGAATCACATTTAATTTCTGTGAAAAGAATATTTAGATATCTAGCAAGATCTCATGACTTAGGTCTATGGTATCCAAAACAATGTGAAATTAGCCTAGTAGGTTACTCTGATGCTGACTATGCTGGATGTAAATTAGATAGAAAGAGCACCAGTGGTTGTTGCCAGTTCCTTGCAGGGTGTTTGATATCTTGGTCCTCAAAGAAACAAAATTCAGTAGCACTCTCTACAGCTGAAGCTGAGTACGTGGCTGCTGGAAGCTGCTGCACACAACTCTTATGGATAAAGCAACAGCTTGAGGACTTTGGATTAAATATCAAATCGATCCCGTTGCTATGTGACAACACCAGTGCCATTAATCTCACCAAGAATCCAGTCCAGCACTCAAGGACCAAACATATTGAGGTTAGATATCATTTTATTCGTGATCATGTTGCAAATGGAAATATTGAAATATCTTTTATTGATACAAATGGCCAATTAGCAGACATTTTCACAAAAGCCTTACCTGAAGAGAGATTTACATCTCTTAGAAGGGAATTAGGCATGTGTAATTTGTGATAAAAGTTTGCTTACAAGTGGCATATTAAAGTTTAGAATTAAAGTAATTTTTCCCTCCTTGGCGATAAGCAAGAAAAATTCAAATTATATTGCAATAAACTCTCTCTCATTGAAGTCCAGTTGAACGGTCAAAATCTTTTGTCGTTTTCTCCGCCGCTTGGCGCCTCACTTCCACGTAGCATTAATTTATTCATAAAATCGATGTCAGAACGATTCGTGCCTCATCGTCTACCTTTTTCCCCTCTTTTAGCCTGCCGCTCGAGCCGATGCCCTAACAACTCCATCTCAATCCTCTGCAAATTCGAATCTTCCTCCTACTTCCCGCAAAATTTCTTGAGGATTCTTTCTCCTCACCTTCCGTCTCCACCCTCCGTTATCTTTCCCACCTGAATCTATGGCCGCTCCTATCATCGCCGGCAGTTTGGGTGGCTACAGCGCCGAGTTCCTCACTCCTGAGGAGCAGGAGAGGTTCACGTTTGTGAAGACGAAGCTCTGTGGCAACAAAGCAGTAGATGTAGCTAATCTGCGGAAAAGTGGAATGAGAAGCTTAGTAGAGTTGATCAATCAGATGCAGTGGACAGAAATTTCCACCTTTTCAGAGGTCAGTTATCCGGACTTGGTAAAAGACTTTTTTGTGTGTATGCGAACAGAGGAAGATGGGTCTCTGGTTTCGTCAGTAAAGGGAACTTTGATTAGAATAGACCTCGAGTTGCTGAAAGTGTTGTTCAATGTAAAGACTTCCGGATTTAGTGGGATTCACTCTGAGGATGCTCAAGTGAAAGGTCTGGGAATTATAGGGCCATGATTCAAGCTGTGAGACGGCAAGATCGACATAAATCAACTATCAGCCTTCAATCATCTTCTCCATTTTATTGTCTGTCAAATCCTAGTTCCCAGAAGTGCAACGTTTTCATCTTGCACAAAGGCTGATTCGGACATGATGTACTGGGCCATTCAGAATAAGGAAATAAATATGGCCGCAGTGATAATGGAAAGAATGAAGTTTGCAAGAGATCAGATTTGGGACACCAAGAGTAAGTTAAATGTGTCCCTGCCTTATGCCCATCTACTCACCAAAATTTTCAAACACTTCGGTGTTGATTTCTCTGGGGCAGTTGTAGAGAAAATGGGCCAAGCAATCAGGTCCAGGAATTTGAAGAAGAGTGGTTTCTCTGTGGAGAATGGTATTTGGTTCAAGGCTTCAGTGGCCGAAGGCGAGGCCATCATTATCGACACTGCAGTTGTTCATCCGGAGATGGAATCAGCAAATATGGATCCAGAATTGCCAGTGGAGTCAATTTTAGCTCCAGCAGTTGAAGCAGCAGAATCTTCAGGACCCTCCATTGCAGAAGTTCAGTATGAAAGTGCAGTAGAAGAAGAAAGGGCGTCTGCAGAAGCTTCAGGATTTCCAGAAGAACCAGTTCAAACCTTTGCAGAAAGGCGCATTGAGGATCTCCTCCCAGAGGACATTATTCCTGTTGAGGACCCACATCCCTCAATTGTAGTTGCATCGATTCTGGCAGACATCATAGATTCCATTCCTTTTATTTCCAGTGCTCCAGAAGCAAGTAGCAGTGTTGCTAAAGAGACTGTGGCACCAGGCCACATTGATGAGCAGATGGAAGATGTTCCAGTCGAGGTCGAGCACCAAGCTGCCCAAGGTGACTCACAAGTGGAACCTGCTCCCAGTCAGGGGGAGCAAGTATCAGATGAAGAAAATGCTCCTATTGAGGGGGAGCTATCAAAAGAAGGTCATGAAGGTGCATCTCCAGGTTGAGAAGGTTGAAGAGCAAAGAGATTTTTCCAATCTGGATGACAGAGAAGGAGTGACTGCAAGCTCTTCGAGCTCAGATGATGATGTCCCTCCCCCAGAAAATAAAAGTAAGAAGAAAGGAAAAGCGGTTGCCTCTGGAGTTCCTCTCCTGGCTGATTCTCCATTTCAGAGGAAGGCTAAGAAGAAAAATTGTCATACATTTGAAGCCAGTTGAAAGGTTAAATGTTCAAGGTGAACTACTATGTTCTCTCCAGTCAGATGTCAACTCTATTTTCTGAGTCAAGCTTCGGCTAACAAAGAGTTGGCCCAAATCAGAAATGCTATGACTTGGTTCAACCAGGAAATGAGCAGCATGAAAGGGATGCTCTCAGATATTATCAAGGTAGTTGGAGCTCATGCTCCTCCTCCTCAAGAAGAAGCAGTTTCACCAGGAGCAGCAGCAGCATCAGAAAATGCAGGGCCAACAGGGCCAGATGTTCAGGATGCAGGGCCAACAGGGCCAGATGTTCAGGATGCAGGGCCATCAGGGCCATCTGTGCAAGATTCCAGACCATTGGAGAGTGAGCCTGTGCAGTTAGAGGCAGAAGAGATCTTGGCACCCAAGCCCCCAGCTCCCTCTTCCCCTCTCACACACCTATTCCTCCCACTCCACCATCAGCTCCTACAGCACCTCCTGCTCCCAAACATTCAAGAAGCCTCAATCTAGACCAATTTCATCTCCTACTCCATTTCAGTCCACCATTCCTTCTCCTTCATTGAGGCCCCTCCTGGATCCTCAGCTGGAGCATCATCCTCCTCCTCCGGTCCCTCCCTTGGACCCACTGATGCTCCTCACACTACTTCACATTCTTTTCTTCATCCTACTCCTCCACCATCTTTCATCACTATCATACCTGTACATGCTCAACTCAGTTCTCCCTTTATTGAAAGATAAAGGATGAATTTGAGGAAGGGATCCTCAGGTCTGTGTTGAAAGTGGGAGACCATATTCACAGGACAGATCCTTCTGTTCCTGCCTCCAAGAAGAGGAAACTTACTTCTACCTCTTCCTCTTCCTCTGAACCCAAATACCCTCCTTTGTGGTTTCTCTCACAGTGGCCAACCACCATAACCCACTGTATAGGGAATACCTTTCTAAAGTTGCTTATGCCACCATCATCAACCTTCCTTTTCAAAACCTTACAGATTATCTGCACACTATTTTTCCTTATACTTCTCTTTCAAAAACCGAAAAATCCAAAATTTTCTCTCTTGCTCACTCCAAATCTGAAGAGCAGTGGGGCAAAGGTCACAAGGATCTTCTCAAGAAGTTCACTCTTGCCAGATCTGCCAGATTTCCTCCAAGGGACCACTCCTTGACTCTCTCTGAATGGTTCAGGATGTATCACAAAGAACTCTGGGCACCCTTCATTCAATCAGAAATCAAGATGATCAGGCATTTCATGCTCTTCAACAACTTCAGATACATTAATAAACTTCCAGAAGTTCAGCTCTGTCAGTTCAAGAAGGCCATTTCAGCCTTGTCTCCAGTTCCAGCTCACTCTTCAGATATTAAGGTAGACTTTGCTACTCTTCAAATACCTGAGGAGATAGCCCTGCCTCAAATTCACTTTCTAGTTATGGAATCCTCTGTAGGATCCATCATCTTTGAGCGTTATGCCAGGGTTTGGGCAGAATTAAAGTTCAGAAAGGATGCATGGTTTCCTTTCTAGATTCCTCTTCAGGGAATATCACCAGGCCATGTCAAGGCTGAAGTTCTCTCCCCTATCTTGTCTGAATGTGAAAGGCTCACATCTTCTGATTGGTCCACATTCTACCCTCTGTCAGCTCAGCAGTTGTCAGCACTCAATGAAGCTCAGGCCAGGGAAGGCAAACCAGCTATTTCTCCAGCCACTTTTTTAGATATGAACTCCATCAATCTTGTTGATGACCCCTTCAGGGTCTGGAAGAAAGATACAAAGTGTATGTGGCTTTGCACCAAGCTCTCAGAGCTAACCACAATCACTACCGGTCACCATGGACCAGTTCCTCTCCTGTGCCAGCTTTGGCACTTCTCGGTTTCTCAAGTTCAACATGGACAAAGATGCCTATGCTGATCTTCTCTATAGGCATTTAGATCTTCATATCAAACGGATGGCTTCCACCATGGGACCATCTTACTCTGTGTCTTTTGGCGCTTTTAAGACTTTTTTGAAGAGCAGGAAGTTCAGGCATGGGAAACCATCTCCCATTTTGCCTCTCTGTTGTCTCCTGCCTTCTATTTGCCTGTACCTCCGCAATGAATGCCATGACTCTATGTGTATTCTCTCTTTCTCTTTCTCTCTTCTTTCTTTGTCAAAGTGTTTCTTTTTGCTTAATGACAAAAGGGGGAGAAAAGTACAAAAATTCAGATATTTTTTATGCTTATTGTTCAGTTTTGTCATCACCAAAAAGGGGGAGATTGATGATCAGTCTGTCCCCATGCAATTTTAATTAATTGTATATATATATACATATTTTGATGATTAACAAAACCAAACAAGAATTTATCAATTATATCTGCTGAATATCTCATAAGTCTTAAGTACAGGAAAAATTACCGAAGTCAAACAAGCCAATAAAGGTATGCATTACTACTCTGAAGCTTTAATCTTTTCAACATGAGATTTCTCTAAGTCCATATCGATTTCTGTTAAAGTTCATAACGATTTCTTTAGAACTCGCAACGACTTACTTGTGAACGACTTCATAAGTGTTATCATAACGATTTCTTTAGAACTCGCAACGACTTACTTGTTGTAACGACTTCATAAGTTATCATAACGATTTCTTTAGAACTCGCAACGACTTGCTTGTTGTAACGACTTCATAAGTGATCATAACGATTTCTTTAGAACTCGCAACGACTTGCTTGTTGTAACGACTTCATAAGTTATCATAACGATTTCTTTAGAACTCGCAACGACTTGCTTGTTGTAACGACTTCATAAGTTATCATAACGATTTCTTTGATACTCGTAACGACTTGATAGCCGCAACGATTTCTTTAGTTCTCGTAACGATTCTTTGATACTCGTAACGACTTGCTAGCCGCAACGATTTCTTTAGTTCTCGTAACGATTTCTTTGATACTCGTAACGACTTGATAGCCGCAACGATTTCTTTAGTTCTCGTAACGATTTCTTTGATACTCGTAACGACTTGATAGCCGCAACGATTCTTTAGTTCTCGCAACGATTTCTTTGATACTGTAACGACTTGCTTTGTGTAACGATTTTAAGTGTTTCACATCGATTTCTTTAGAATCAAAATGACTTGCCATAATTCATAACGATTTCTTATATCCTCTGTTATAGAACGATTTGCTATAACTCATAACGATTTCATAAGTCATATAGTCTTCAACTTCATATTTTGATATCTTATTCATCTTAAAGCATTGACCAGTCAAAATCCACGTAGACATCTCTCTGACGCTTTTGCATTTATGAGATCTGAACGTATCTCTGCATGCATGCAGACTATATCTTCCTTTAGTGCTTATTCTGATAACGTCCTTTAGACTTAAGCCAGTTGGTATTACTATTTTCTTGACTATTGCTACTGACGTTGACTGATATCAGAGACAGCCTATCTGTCTGCTTTTGAGCTTGACATCTGTGCAGACCTTTGATGTAGCTTCATTGTACAACGTTAGACAAATAGAAGCCAACGGATCTCTGTGAAGATCTCATCTCTTGCGTGCTCAAGTGATCAAAAGACTGTGACAGGAAGCTTCCAAGACTCCAGATGTCATTCAGTCTAACGGCTACTCAAGAGAGAGACAACGATCTCTTCAACGACTAGATTTCAAATTGAAGATATATATACAAGACAGAAGAATAGAAGCAGACACGATCGAGAGACCATTTTGAAATTCTTCTGAAGAAATTCAAGAGCCAAGATCCTTCACTCCGTTTTTGCTCTTTTGCTCTCTTGCTCTCCGCTAGTTCTTGTGAAAATCTTGAGAGAGCCTGTACAGTTCTGAGAGTGTGAATAGTTCTTAATCTCTTCGCTCTCAGTTCTAGTTGCTTCAGATCCTCTCTTATCAAAAGCTGGATCTAGGGGCGTGAAAGTCTTTTTCATTATTCTCTGTGCTGTTCCCTTCGGGTGTGAAGGAAGACCTGGTGGTATCCAGGGTGTTGCTCCCTTTGGTTGTAAAGGAAGACCTGGTGGCATCCAGGGTGTGTTCCCTTCGTGTGTGAAGGAAGACCAGCTGAGCTGGGTGTTGTAGCGTCCTTAGGGGGACTGTACCCTAGTTAGTGCAATCCTGAGTTGTTGCTCAGGGACTGGACGTAGGACTCCTAAGAAAAGGAAGTCCGAACCAGGATAATCCTTGTGTTGTGTGATTGTCTTCATTGCGTAAATGTTATTTAAACTAACAAGTAACTAACGTAGTTCGAAGATCGTTTGTGTGATTGTTTTTGGTTACAGGTATCTCCTAGATTGAATTTATAAAAACCCATTCACCCCCCCTCTGGGCTTGTCAACAGGGCAACAGTTAAGTCATCTCTCTAAGCATGGTGCCACAATTGTAATTAAAATAAACAATTCTACACCAATTACATGGCTTAAATAATAATAATTAAACAACAAACCACGCTCAGTAGTATGAGCAAAAGAAGGGTAAGCCAAACATGGTCTCTGAAACCTAGTTCACGACAATAGCTATGACCGAGTAAAGCACACAGGTTACCTCTCAGCCTCGCAGGCCACGGACGTAAGGTCCAGCTGCCCGCTCCACATCAACAGAGTCAAACAAATGGTGGGAGACCAACCTAACACCACACTTTTAGACAATACAACTGTAGGCCCAAGCCTGGCACCTTTAGGGATCCGGCCCGAGCTCCCTGTAGATTGTTGCTTTTCATTCTTTGGAAGAACTCCAAGAAGTCCACAAAGAGAATAAGAAGAAAATAAGAAAGATAAGGGGGAGCACAACTCCTTGGATGGATCATGATCGCCAGATGCTCGAGGGTACCAAAAGGAGGTGCAAAGCGTGGGTGCAAAGGGAAAAGTTGATCGCGAGCGTACCTTTTAAGTGGGGAGATTGAGACGATGAGGGTTCCTTCTTTTTCTATGAGCTCGGTCGACCGTGGTAGAAGGCACTTTCCAAATTGATTACCCTTGCAAAATACACAAATAAGAAAAGGGGATTAGCTAATGTGCGTGTAGTATTAAATCCCAAATAAATTGAATAATATGAATAGCATGGAGATGAACTCACCTGTGTGGTGGCTTTTAAACCCCTAGGAAATTAGGTGTGAGTGTGTATGCATGCATGTGTGTAGCTTAAAAAAAGGGGAAATGAAAGAGTAGGCATGTGGGGCTTGGAGGAAATTGATATAAACAAAGAAAGAGGGAGAGGGAGATGCTTCCCAATGGAGATGGCGCAGGAGGCTGCTGAAGCTTGAATGAATGAAGGAAGAAGAGCGTCCACCCGCCTTGCTCCGATGCACGTGAGGCGACTGCTCCAAACTCTAAGGATAAGAGACTTGAGATGCTTGGGATGAAAGTTCTCCTTAGCTCGGAGTTGAGTCTCCAATCCGGGAGGGCTTCGCCGTAGTGTGTGGGTTGTTCTCAAAACAGTGGCCTCGGGGGTCTATTTATAGGGAAAAAAATACTGAAATCACGTCGGACACAGTGGACGCCTATATGATAGAAACGCGTTTGACTAAAGCGCCCCGATTAGCGAGATTGATTTGCTCCGATTTGCCATTTCCAAACATCGATTATAGCCATTTTAAGAATCACGCCGGAATCGTCCGCCGCGTTTCTAAACCTTCCGATTTGCAACGATTCTTCCAAATATCAATAAATGGAAATAATGAATCGTGTCAGTTTTTATCCGCTGCATATTGAACAGTATCGATTTTCTGAGGAAATAGATCTTCATATGAGGGAAGGCTAGAAACGCGTCGGACAATGTGGACGCTATTATATTTAGCCACAAAGCTTTCCAAAAATGATTTTGGAAATTGCCATAACTCGAAAATGGAAACTATGAATCGCGGTGGCTTTCTCGGACGTGGATCTAAACAGAGTAAGTGCCAGAAAAGGAAGTGTGATATGCGTCGGCTTTACCTGTCGTGGACCAAGCCTCCTGAAAGGTGTCCACTATGTCAGAAGTGAATCATTGAAGCTCAACAGACCCCTTTGGACCCCCTTATAAAAATCCCTAAAAATCTTAGAAAATTTAGAAAAATAGGAAAATCACTCAAGAGGTTAATTGAAGAGAGCCACTTCGAGCCATCGTGGTATAACATGAAATTTGCTCGATATGGTTCCAAAATGGCGTGTCTACAGCTGCCTCGCCTTAGCATCTACTTTGCAAGGAAGTGGAGCGAAATGACACGAAATGAGGGCAATGAAATGGGATGAATGAAGTGGAGTGATTGAAAAGTAGACGCCAAGGTGTGATGAGACACACCTCAACAACATATGACTGGAGGTGTTCCTCAATTCAGGATGAAGCGGCTTGCAAAAAACCTCAAGAGAAAACTCAGAGTCTGGACGAAAAGAAAGGGTGTGCACGTGGGCAAAGAGAGAAAGATCAACTTCCAGCGTCCGGTTGAGGGCAAATGAACATGAGGATCATCTTATCACCTATATTTTGGTGTCAATCCCTTTTTTCAAAGCACTCAACCCTCCACTTTTCTATCTTTCAAACTTCCCTCTTCTCCTACAACTCCGGAAGAACGACGCTCTATTCCCTCCAGGTTTTCTCCATCGCCCTTCATCTTCAGATCTCATGGCACCCAAGCAAGCTCCAAGGCATGGAGCAAAGGCTAGAGCAGCAACAAAAGGTGTGGTCATTCAAGAATCGCCCGTGGAAAGAAGAAGCAAGTTCAAAAATGATCCCTCGAAGAGGAAATCTGATTCCACTCCCTTTGGCACTTCTTCAAAATGGGGTAGATCCATCCCTCAGGACAAAGGAAAATCTGTGATGCCATCTAGATACCCAAAAAGGAAGATTTTGCAAGATTCCAGTTCTTCTGATGAGAGCAGTTCATCTTCATCCGACGGTCCATCTTCCTCCAACCCTAACCCAGAGTTCCAAGAAGTCTCTTCTTCAGACACCTCTTAGTCTCCAGTAGAAACATCCTTGAAATCTGTTCAAACTGAAGGGAGAATTTTTGAAGCCAAGGGCACTAGATCTTCATGACATAGAATTATCAAATGCCTTCCAGACTTCTGTCCTTCTTTAAATTTCTGCAACGTGTCTATTGGTAACGCAGTGAGTGCCACCCTCCCAGTGGACTTTACTATTTCTGATGGGGATGAAAATACGCCAAGGCCACACTCACCTTTTGTCACTGCACCTTTTGGCAGCCTAGCAGCTGCCCCTGTCATGGCAAATCCGAGTCAGAAACTCACTCACCTCTCCCTCTCTTCTGATGTATCTGTCTGGTTGGAATTTTTAGACTTGTCTCATTCACCTGCACCTCTGATTAATACTTCATCTGCTGATTCAGCACCTTCTCCTTCTGAGGTGGCAGCCCTGTCATCTACGGGAGTCAAGTCAGCCCCTAACCAGACTTGTGCTGCTGGTCCAAGAATGACAGCCAGGAGAAAAGAAATTCAGGGACCGATTGCTTGCTTACCTATTAACGACGACAACTATGTCTGCCCACCTGTTGATTATGCTCCTGTATCTCCGGGCGGTTTTGTAGGTAATCATAAAGGAAAACCAAGGAAGGCTTTTCTAGGTGTTACAACCAAAAACACTTTCCGCAAAGTAAACTCTACAAGCTCTTTTCGGGACCGGGACTGATCCTTGGCCCACTGGTGTGTCTCTCATTTTCATGGGCCGCTGCTTCATGCATATTTGACCCCTCTGCGTAGGGAGTCTTTAGCGTGTGCCCGCATTGTTTATGTACTCTCTTTTCATGCTTTCTATATATATAAAATTTGTCTAGCTGTTTGCGACATCGGAGGCTCACTCCTTTGTCGTATCAGTCTAGAGATCACTTTAGTTAAAAAAAAAAGGCTGGACAAGGTTCATCAGTGAGTATAGAACCTTCTATCCACAGCTAGTTCAGGAATTCTATTTTGTAAGGCCCTCGAACTTTATTCATGTATGTTTATCTATATGCATATGATATTTTTTGTAAATAGCATGCTTATATATTTACTTATGTGTATATATATGTATATAGTGTTTATTTCTGTGCATAGAATATTTATTTAATTCTGTACATATTGTATTTAAATAATGTTGTATATATTGTATGTATTTACATGGTGTATGTATGATAATAGATATTTCTGTTATCTGCCCGAAATCCCAGTTAACATCCACATCCCTTGACGTGAAGGGCAGGTTGACGACAACCAGTGTGCCATTGACTTCTTGTTGACATCCAGATCGAAGGACGCTGACTTCCTGTTAATGGCAGCAATGTGGCCATTTACTTCTCCAATTTTGTTGCGATTCCAGATCTAAAAATGGCTATGTTTCTTGCAGTTCTTTATTAGGAAACCCACCTACAACGGTAGGAAACCTAAGGTAACGCGTACCCCGACCCTCTAGCTCTACAAAACACCTAGTTTCGACTCAGATTAGGTCTTTTGGCTTATGAGAGCCTAGGGTTTTGCTGTGAGAAAAATAGAGTTTTGCAAGGCTTGATCTGGTGTGTGTGGGCTTCTTCCAGTGATCTACATCGACTGGGAGGTGCTCCTTGAATTGTTGAGGCTTCCCCGACTCTGGAGATCGATCTACATCAACAAAAAGACTGGGTCTGGGAGGAGTTTTCTACATCTTCTTGGCTTGGCCTAGGAGAGCTTATATGACTAATTAATCCCTTTAGAGATTTATTTACAGGCAAGTAATCTAGGAGTCTCATCCCTAGACATGTCCTTTAGGTCCTAAGAATTTTTCTGGATTTTATTCGTATCCTGGAAACCCAAATTCTCCAAGTTATTTGCGTTTAGTCTGCACTTTCTATAGACAGGAACTTGACGGCAAGCTTGTTGCCGTCAAGATCCTGAGCTGGCGGCAACATCGTGTGCCGTTAACACACCTTGACGGCAAGGACCTTACCGCCAAGTTCTTCTGTTCTTCACAGAAATATGTTGAGCATGTCTATATTATGATTTTGGATTTCTGGATGACTGTCCATGTTGCAAAATTTATGTTTGGTTAGGTATGGTCAGTAGGTCATATCATGAGGGTATGTCAAATTTATGTGCATGATGTTTTTATTATTATAATTTCTGTTGTGGTGGAATAAGCATGTTATGACTATATTTAATTCTGGAAAATTAGTTTTACTGCATGATAATGTCATAGAAAATTTGTATAATATTAAGGTTACTGTTATCATGTTTTGAACCTATTACAACTGACTGCTCTACTCCCTACCATGTTAACTAAGTATTTCATTGAAATTACCTAAATTTTATGTTAAATTGTTAAAATTAGTTTTTCTATTGCGAAAAATATGAAAAATTAGACATGTGACATATTACTTATAAGAAGTCATGATACAAAATTGACACTATTTTGACACCAGTGGTTACTGTTTGCTTTGAACGAGGGTATTAAACCATGATTAAGGGTATGTGAGTTAAACCATGTAAAAATTAGTGAATTGCAGCATGATTAAGCACTATTATGATTAAATTGTCACTGTGAAACAGTAAATTCATGTTATGTAAACTAAAGCATGTGAATGAGTTAAATAGTGCATGTGAATAATGTAAACCATGTGATAAAGTGTTAATGTGTAAAGTGCGCTGAAATTGACACTGCTACCATAGAAGGCTGTGGAGCCGTACTGTAGTAAAATCTCTATGGGAAGGCTCAATGTGTATGTGATATCCTATGGGCATTAGGATGAAATCCTGGAGGTGGACAAGTATCACTGGTTAGGGTGGAGAGGGCTTCTCCCAGTTCCGCATAGTTAACCAAGATTCATCACTAGATTGCCTAGGTGACGGGTATGTGATTATATGCATGTGTGTCCTTCTTTACGGTGGTTCGGACTATGTGTCACGATAAATTAAGTGTATAAATGTGAAAATGTGAAATATGAGCATGTGATAGTGTAATGTGAATGTGTTAGCATGTGAAGAGATGTGATACCATGTGAATGTGATAATTTTATATTAAAACAGCAAGCTTAAGTTGTGAATAAGTATTATAAATGCATGTGAAAATGATTAGATATCATGCTAGGTTTGCTATTTACCATGATTAAATTGTGTATAATTGTGAAATGATATAAATATAATTGGAAACCATGAATCATGTTATTTATTATGCATAGAAAGCATGTCATAGGTTGTTCTTATGTATTTGCATAATTAAATATGAAGCATGTGCCATGTGTTTCCTTTATTGTTAATTAGATTAGTATGTGTATGTGATATGTATAAGGTTGTTATCTTTAGATTGCTTGCTGAGCCTTTCTTTTTGGAAGGCTCATACTTGCTTGACTTACAGGTGAGACAGGTGTCCCCGTTCTTGAGGAGGACATAGTGAGAAGCGACTCCGAGCATGAGGAGTAGCTGCTTGTGGAGTGCTGCGTAGTTTGCACATTTACTTTACTAGAATGTGGAATGGACATTGTTATTCATATGGACATGTAATAGTGTGGACATTGTTATTTCTTTTATTGTTATATAGACTGTTGAATTATGTGAATGATGATGGAATAAGAGTTGTATCTTTTATTTCCGCTGTACTTTCCTTGTTATTTATGTACATCTCAATCTATTGTGTACTGTTGGGTAAATGTCCCACTGTAATGACGCCCTTTATATCGATGTGGATTGGTATAATCGTACCAGTATAAGGAGGATCGTTACAGAGATTGGTATCTGTCACGTCCTAATAAAAGGCTATTTATCGGGAGTGACAGAAAAATAGGCACAATAAGTAATAATTATTTATCCATTCATAATATCATAAGCGGAAATTTATTACACAAGTACTCCTCATACCAACTAAGAGAGGAGTAGATCAAAATAACGTAATTACACATCTCATTTTACACTACTAAATAGAAATAGGAACGGATTGGCTTTGCTTGTCTTAGTGGGTCCACTCAGCACTCAAGCCCTTAAAGGTCATCCCCAATTGTATCACCTGAAAAAGGTAGGAAATAATGAGCTAACTAGCCCAGTAGAATTCAAATTCCATAGTTCAATTCATAGTTCAAGAATGTATACAGGGTAACCAAGACAAGGATAGAACGGAATATCAAAGAGTCACACCAGATTTCAGGACAGTAAGCTTGATGTAATGACAGTAAAACTCAGATCATGCTTAGATATATAGCTCAAGAATTGATTCACATATCATCTACATAGTATAGGAATTATGATGACCATATTCAAAAAATGGTTGATGCAATGCCAGACATCCAGACATCCTTATCATTCCGCGTGGTCCGAAAATGAATTCGGGTGCTCCTCCCAAGACTGGACCAGCCCTATTTGCACAGGCATAAAAATCACAGAGGGTACAAAGACCCAATAATGTCATCTCCATTTATTCACATCTCATAAGGTGTTCAAGCATATGAACTCTCAAGTGATCAGATTTCATAAACTCATTACCGAATACCGAAGAATAGACTCAATCAGAGTGCTATTCGTAATTGACAACTTTAGGACTAATTCAAGGAAAGTTAAGGTACACAAAGTGGGTGAAATTTGCAGTAGTATGACAGTAAATATCAAGGTAAATGAGAGGGTAACTTCCTTGGCTTTTAGGATGAAGTTTTAGCATGGATTCGGACATGAAAAAGTGCAGAAATTCGAATCAGCATAGTACCTGTCGACAGCCAGGAAGGGGCTGTCGACAGCAAGCAGCAGACAGAGCTCAGGTTTTCTGGCTCTGTGTGTTCCTGTCGATAGCAAAAAGGGACCTGTCAACAGATCCACACAGTCCAGAAACCTGGAGTTCTGGAAGGCATGCGCCTGTCGACAGCTTTGGGCTAGCTGTCGACAAGTAGCTGCAGAACTTCCAGAAAGGACTTTAAATCTATCCTAAACATCCTAACTATAGAACTTATGAAACTAAACATGTTTGATATCAAATAGAAGAGTCTAATGGTAGCTCTCACAGCGGTTTATAAGCTAAAGAAACAGGATGAAAGAAGAAACGTATAATTCCAACTTAGCTAACTAGAAACAAACTCTATAGAGAAATGGAGACATAGTCTTAATAATAATGGCTAAATGGAAGATTCTTATAGGTTGGACACTAAATCACAAAATATTTATGGATCTCAATCAAAGCTTGGAATACCTACCAATTGAACAAAAGATCTCATACAGTTCTAAAAATAATAATGCTTCTACATGACTCTAACTCATGAACAGGGATCAAAAGTAGAACAAGAACTGATTCCTAACTAGAATCAAGTTATTCCTTCCCCAACAAGAGTAACTCTACCATGATTGAAAGGAAAAGCAGAGAATCACAAGTATAATCACTCTTTCTCTTATTACGAATTCCTTGTGACATATGAACAAAACCGAATTGAACCATAGAGAGATGAATCCTACCTTGTCAAACGGTTAACTCCTCAGAATTTCCAAACAAGATCCTAAACCAGCAGGAGAAGAACTTCTCCTCACAGTTGATGGTGTGATAACTCCGTTAACACCAAAGTACACCAGCTATAGTGGCACACAGTAGCAGAAGTACAAGCAATTTCAGATGCAACGGAGCTAGCAACTCCGATAACTCCCCAGCAATAGTTC
Organism: Colocasia esculenta; assembly: GCA_014218235.1. Classification (NCBI taxonomy): domain Eukaryota; kingdom Viridiplantae; phylum Streptophyta; class Magnoliopsida; order Alismatales; family Araceae; genus Colocasia; species Colocasia esculenta. The sequence goes on along the minus strand of CM024765.1, from coordinate 50,492,922 downwards.
AAGGAGCTCCTCCACAACATTTTTGGCAGTCAGGAACAGGGAAAGACAAGAACAAGGATAGGAGCTAAAGAGTAGAAAGGTTTGAACTCAGGAGAGGGAGTGGCTTTTATAGCTAAGTAAACTCCCCTGCGTGAAGACACCTCCCATGCACAGGTGTAAACGATAAAACCCCTTGGTTTTTACTGTTTACACATGTCCCATGCATCCAACCTCACACCTACACCTCATCCACCATCATGTAAGAATTTTAACTCCAGTTCCATCCTTATCCTAATGTGTGCTGGCCTCCTCAAGGCTTCACACGTAAGCACATAAATAACTACAAAAATGAGTTACCGTAATTACTTCATAATTCAACTGGCCTAATATTCACTTTGTAAACCTATCCAAATGGTGTCCATTTGTAATGAAATTTTAACCATAGACTAATATAATGGTTTTACAAATTATGGTAATTTGTATTCAATTTTTAGAATTTATTTTACAGTAGGTGAAAATCACCCAGAAAATAGTCGCATCGACTTAATCTCGAAATCCGCACGTCGAAAAATTCAGATATTTACATATTTGACTTCTCCACATTTTTTTGGAAATTATGATGTTCTCGGATTTCTATTTCATTGTCGTTTTTCGGTGTCGCCCTGTGGGAGTGCGCACGTTCGACTACGACACTGGGGTAACGTTAGTTAATACTAATCATACCCAAATATCAATTATTACAATTTAAGACTAATGCTTATATCCAATAACTTTATTATTCATGTTTTTCTACAAATAGAAATTCTGGGGTGTTAAAACTCTCCCCCACTAAAAGAAATTTGGTCCTCCAAATTTAATTACACAAGGATGTGGTTACTGACCTATAAACAATTCTGGATACTTGTCTTTGATGGCCTCTTCCAATTCCCATGTTGCTTCTTCTTGTCCTTGCTTATTCCATTGAATCTTTAGTAAAGGAACTTCCTTGTTCCGAAGTTGCTTGATTTTTCGATCGAGGATCTGTACGGGTCTTTCTTCATATGCCAAATTTCCTTGTACATCTAGATCTTGGTATCCAATAATGTGTTCCGGATCATATACATATTTTCTTAACATTGACACATGAAAGATATCATGCACATTGGATAATTGTGGTGGAAGTGCCAATTGGTATGTCATTTCACCAACTCTCTTCAATATTTCAAAAGGTCCAATGTATCTTGGACTCAATTTTCCCTTGATACCAAATCTTTTAATTCCTCTTCGGGGTGATACTTTAAGAAACACATGTCCCCCTTGCTAAAATTCTAACTCTCTTCTACGTCGATCGGCATAACTTTTCTGTCGGTCTTGAGCAGCTTTCATCCGATCTTGTACTAACTTGATAATTTCTGTTGTCTCTTGGATCATTTTTGGTCCAAGAATATGTGTTTCTTTTAATTCGACCCAACACAATGGTGATCTACATTGTCGACCATACAAAGCTTTGAAAGGTGCCATTCGAATAGTAGACTGGTAACTATTGTTATATGCAAATTCCGTAATTGCTAGATGAGTGTTCCAGTCATTTCCGAACTCTAATACACAAGCACGACACATATCCTCAACAATTTGATTCACCCGTTCGGTCTGTCCAACTGTTTGAGGGTGAAATGCAGTACTAAATTTTAATTTTGTTCCCAAAGCATCCTGTAATTCTTTCCAAAAATGCTAAGTAAATCTGGCATCTCAATCAGAAACTATGTTCTTTGAGATTCCATGTAACCGTACAATTTCTTTTATATATAACGCTGCCAAAATATTAACAGACCATCTTGTCTTTATTGCTAAGAAATGAGCTGATTTGGTAAGTCTGTCAATGATTACCCAAATAGCATCAAATCCACTATGAGTTTTAGGTAATCCCACAATAAAATCCATACCAATGCTATCCCATTTCCACTCTGGTATCTCAAGCGGTTTTAATTTTCCTGCAGGTTTTTGGTGTTCTGCCTTAATTTTCTGACATGTCAAACATTTTGCAATAAAATTTACAATATCCTTTTTCATGTTGCACCACCAGAAATACTTCTTCAAATCCTGATACATTTTGACAGCTCCAGGATGAATAGTGTAGTGAGACCGATGAGCTTCTTCTAAGATCTGTTTCTTGATTTCGGGATTATCTGATACACACAATATGTCCCGGAATCGAAGATTTCCATGAAAATCTTCATTAAAATCAGGCTTAGAAGCCAATTTTTCTCTAATTCCTACCAATATAGGATCATTGTCCTGTTGCTCATTAATTTGCTTCAGCAAATCTGACTGCACTACTAAGTTGCTAATTACAATTCTTTCTTCTTGTTTTTCAACTTTCAAGCTCAATGTGGAAAATTCTTCTAACAATTTTCATTCACTTGCTTGCAACCGAAACATCTTGGCTATAGGATTTCTGCTAAGTGCGTCAACCACAGTGTTTCCTTTTCCCAGATGGTATTCAATCTTGAAATCATAGTCTTTGATATATTCCATCCATCTCCTTTGTCTCATGTTCAGTTCTTTTTGTGAAAACAAATACTTGAGACTCTTATGATCGGAGTACACTATGAATTGGTTATCATACAAGTAGTGTCTCCAAAGCTTAAGAGCAAAGACCACAACACCTATTTCTAAATCATGTATTGGGTAGTTCTTCTCGTGAGTCTTCAATTGTCTTGAAGCATAGACAATAACTCTTCCATCTTGCATTAATACACATCCCAGTCCAATGTTGGAAGCATCGGTGTAAACCTCAAATAATTTTCCTTCCACCGGCAAGGCTAGAATTGGTGCAGATGACAGACATTCTTTTAACAATTGGAATGCTTCCTCACAATTCTCATTCCAAATAAAAGCAGTTCCTTTTCTAGTCAACTGTGTAAGAGGTGAGGTAATTCTAGAAAAATCCTTGACAAATCGCCGATAGTAACTGGCCATGCCCAGAAAACTTCTTACTTCAGTAAGATTCTTAGGTTGCTCCCATCTATGTATAGTTTCAATCTTGGAAGAATCTACTGATAGACCTTTTTTAGAAATAATGTTTCCTAAGAACATTACTTCTTTCAACCAAAATTCACACTTGCTAAACTTTGCATATAACTTGTTGTCTCGTACCAATTGCAAAGTGATACATAGATGAGTTTCATGCTCCTCCACAGTTTTGGAATAGATCAGTATATCATCAATAAATATCACCACAAATTGATCTAAATAAGATTTGAACACATCATTCATCAAACGCATAAATGCAGCCGGTGCATTGGTTAATCCAAACGGCATCACCACAAATTCATAATGTCCATATCTTGTTCGAAAAGCCGTTTTATAAATATCTGATTCTTGAATTTTAAGCTGATGATATCCAGATCTTAAATCAATCTTAGAAAAATACTGAGCTTCAGACAATTGATCAAATAGATCATCAATTCTTGGAAGTGGATACTTATTCTTTATAGTTAATTGATTTAACTGCCGACAATCTATACACAACCGCATAGACCCATCCTTTTTCTTAACAAATAGAACCGGAGCACCCCAAGGTGAGGTACTAGGTCTAATGAATCCCTTCTCTATCAATTCCAACAATTGTCTTTTCAGTTCTTTCAGTTCTTCTATTGACATTCTGTAGGGTGTTCTAGAAATTGGTGTAGCTCCTGGTACCAACTCAATTGAAAAATTCACCTCTCTATTAGGTGGTACGCCAGGTAGCTCTTCAGGGAAAACATCATGAAATTCTCTTACTACCGGAATATCTTCCAATCCCGCAATACTCTGATTTAATAGGGTCACAGAAGCCAAATACCCTTGACAACCTTTCTGTACTAATTTACAAGCTTTCACTGCTGAAATTATTGGTATTCTTTTGGTTTGGGGTTTATCAAAGGTTATGGAATAAATTTCCTCTCCTAAGAAAGTCACTTGTCTCAATTGGCAATCTAGATTTGCATGGTATTTCGATAGCCAATCAACCCCAAGAATTACATCATAATCTCACATTTCTAAACATATCAGATCACTGGGTAAATCATGTCCTTTGACAATAATCTGGCTAGCAGGGTAATATTCTTTAAGCTTTTTACCTTCACTTAAAGGAGTTGCAACCTCAAGTTGTGTGGTTAATGGAACTGACTTTACATCCAACAATTTAGCAAACTCATAGCTAATGAAAGAGTGCGTAGCTCCAGAATCAAACAACACAAATGCAGGTTTTGAGTTTAATAATAAAGTACCTTCAATCAATCTGCCTTCCTGCGGGGATTCAGGTTCCACATCCTGAATGGCTTGTAGTCTTCCTTGCTTTACTTGGGGGTTCTTATTTGTTGGTGTTGTCTTAGCCATCGGGCAGTCCGGAATTCGGTGTTGAGTGCTACCACACCGGAAACATGCACCCAATTTACGCCAGCAATTCTCAACCTTATGCCCGATATGATGGCAATGTTTACAAACATCCTTACTCCCTACCGGAGCTTTGCCTGCCTTCTTAGCAGTGTGCTGAACCTTCGAAACATTCCCCGACTCATACTTCCTTTTTCGATCTGAAGATCCTTCTCCAGATTTCCCTCTAATCTTATCCATAGTTTCGTTCGCAGCTTCTAATGCCAAGGCTCTCTTTACCATTTCTGAATAGGTAGTAATCAGATGAGGAGTTAGCTGCGTAATAAAATGGGGACGCAATCCATTCATAAACCTCTTAGCCTTTAGCTTCTCTGTGGATATAAGATGAGGAGCATATTTTGACAACCGGGTAAATTGAGCCTCGTACTCGGATACCGACATTCTTAGCTGCTTTAACCCAGCAAATCCATTCACTTTCTTCTCCTGAACCACCTCAGAGAAATATTGCTCATTAAACAATTCTACAAACTCTTCCCAACTAACTTGATTTAAATCTTCCAGGGTGGCTTCTACAGTTTCCCACCAAGCACGAGCATCCCGATCCAATTGGAATGTAGTGAGACAAACCTTTTCTTCTTCCGTACACTTAATCATTCTGAATATCCTTTCAATGTCTTTTAACCAATTCTTAGCTTCATCCGGATCCGTACTTCTTGCGAATCTCGGAGGGTCCAGGCTTCGAAAATCCTTGTACAAGCTTGTTCCATTATGACTATTATTTTTGGCTACCACCTTCATTACTCGGGTTAGATTATGCATAGAACTCTCCATCTTCTTCTAGTTAGCATCACCACCATCCATGATTAAGTCAAAAGGAATCTGAAACATTCAGTAATACATTCATTAATTTCACAAGCATCCCAATCTTGCATTCATCACATACACAATTAAATTTCACATAACACACCATCTATATTATCAAGTCAAATATTACATTGTAATACATTCCCATGTATCCACAAAATATCACAGCCTTCTCCTACCAAGCTTATCATATATACAAAACTCTAACCTCCACTAACCTGCAGTCAAGTTGAGCACCTCTTCCTTAATTTGCTGGTGGACTTCTCGCTGCGCTTGGGCATACAATTCTATATCCTGACGTAGCATTTCCATGGCAGCAACCAACCTTTCTTGGGCATTCATGTCCATTCTGAAATAATTTACAGGTTAAGCACTTACATGATTACAAAAATCATGCTAACTAATCCCATGTTTCTACCCCAACTCACTGGTTTCCCTAGGTTTATCGAACTAATGCTCTGATACTAAATTTATCTGTCACGTCCTAATAAAAGGCTATTTATCGGAAGTGACAGAAAAACAGGCACAATAGGTAATAATTATTTATCCATTCATAATATCATAAGCGGAAGTTTATTACACAAGTACTCCTCATAACAACTAAGAGAGGAGTAGATTAAAATAACGTAATTACACATCTCATTTTACACTACTAAATAGAAATAGGAATGGATTGGCTTTGCTTGTCTTAGTGGGTCCACTCAGCACTCAAGCCCTTAAAGGTCATCCCCAGTTGTATCACCTGAAAAAGGTAGGAAATAATGAGCTAACTAGCCCAGTAGAATTCAAATTCCATAGTTCAATTCATAGTTCAAGAATGTATACAGGGTAACCAAGACAAGGACAGAACGGAATATCAAAGAGTCACACCAGATTTCAGGACAGTAAGCTTGATGCAATGACAGTAAAACTCAGATCATGCTCAGATATATAGCTCAAGAATTGATTCACATATCATCTACATAGTACTGGAATTATGATGACCATATTCAGAAAATGGTTGATGCAATGCCAGACATCCAGACATCCTTATCATTCCACGTGGTCCGAAAATGAATTCGGTTGCTCCTCCCAGGACTGGACCAGCCCTATTTGCACAGGCATAAAAATCACAGGGGGTACAAAGACCCAATAATGTCATCCCCATTTATTCACATCTCATAAGGTGTTCAAGCATATGAACTCTCAAGTGATCAGATTTCATAAACTCATTACCGAATACCGAAGAATAGACTCAATCAAAGTGCTATTCGTAATTGACAACTTTAGGACTAATTCAAGGAAAGTTAAGGTACACAAAGTGGGTGAAAGTTGCAGTAGTATGACAGTAAATATCAAGGTAAATGAGAGGGTAACTTCCTTGGCTTTTAGGATGAAGTTTTAGCATGGATTCGGACATGAAAAAGTGCAGAAATTCGAATCAGCATAGTACCTGTCGACACCCAGGAAGGGGCTGTCAACAGCAAGCAGCAGACAGAGCTCAGGTTTTCTGGCTCTGTGTGTTCTTGTCGACAGCAAAAAGGGACCTGTCGACAGATCCACACAGTCCAGAAACCTGGAGTTTTGGAAGGCATGCGCCTGTCGACAGCTTTGGGCTGGCTGTCGACAGGTAGCTGTAGAACTTCCAGAAAGGACTTTAAATCTATCCTAAACATCCTAACTATAGAACTTATGAAACTAAACATGTTTGATATCAAATAGAAGAGTCTAATGGTAGCTCTCACAGCGGTTTATAAGCTAAAGAAACAGGATGAAAGAAGAAACGTATAATTCCAACTTAGCTAACTAGAAACAAACTCTATAGAGAAATGGAGACATAGTCTTAATAATAATGGCTAAATGGAAGATTCTTATAGGTTGGACACTAAATCACAAAATATTTATGGATCTCAATCAAAGCTTGGAATACCTACCAATTGAACAAAAGTTCTCATACAGTTCTAAAAATATTAATTCTTCTACATGACTCTAACTCATGAACATGGATCAAAAGTAGAACAAGAACTGATTCCTAACTAGAATCAAGTTATTCCTTCCCCAACAAGAGTAACTCTACCATGATTGGAAGGAAAAGCGGAGAATCACAAGTATAATTACTCTTTCGCTTATTACGAATTCCTTGTGACATATGAACAAAATCGAATTGAACCATAGAGAGATGAATCCTACCTTGTCAAACGGTTAACTCCTCAGAATTTCCAAACAAGATCCTAAACCAGCAGGAGAAGAACTTCTCCTCACAGTTGATGGTGTGATAACTCCGTTAACACCAAAGTACACCAGCTACAGTGGCACATAGTAGCAGAAGTACAAGCAATTTCAGATGCAACGGAGCTAGCAACTCCGATAACTCCCCAACAATAGTTCAAGGAGCTCCTCCACAACACTTCTAGCAGTCAGGAACAGGGAAAGACAAGAACAAGGATAGGAGATAAAGAGTAGAAAGGTTTGAACTCAGGAGAGGGAGTGGCTTTTATAGCTAAGTAAACTCCCCTGCGTGAAGACACTCCCATGCACAGGTGTAAACGGTAAAACCCCTTGGTTTTTACTGTTGACACATGTCCCATGCATCCAACCTCACACCTACACCTCATCCACCATCATGTAAGAATTTTAACTTTAGTTCCATCCTTATCCTAACGTGTGCTGGCCTCCTCAAGGCTTCACACGTAAGCACATAAATAACTACAAAAATGAGTTACCGTAATTACTTCATAATTCAATTGTCCTAATATTCACTATGTAAACCTATTCAAATGGTGTCCATTTGTAATGAAATTTTAACCAGAGACTAATATAATGGTTTTAAAAATTATGGTAATTTTTATTCAATTTTTAGAATTTATTTTATAGTAGGTAAAAAATCACCTAGAAAATAGTCGCGTCGACTTAATCTCGAAATCCGCACGTCGAAAAATTCAGATATTTACATATTTGACTTCTCCACATTTTTCTGGAAATTATGATCTCAGATTTCTATTTCGTTGTCGTTTTCTGGTGTCGCCCTGTGGGAGTGCGCACGTCCGAGTACGACACTGGGGTAACGTTAGTTAATACTAATCATACCCAAATATCAATTATTACAATTTAAGACTAATGCTTAAGTACAATAACTTTATTATTCATGTTTTTCTACAAATAGAAATTCTGGGGTGTTACAGTATCAGAGAGCCCAAGGTTGAGATTGTACATGAATATGCCATCATCTTCACAATAATGCAAAGTCTTCATAAAATTTGTCCATATATGTGGAAAATACTTAATAATGAATGAAAGATAGTTAAGAAAATAGTTAGGACTAAGTAACTTATATTCTAATTAGATTAATTATTTTTCAGGCTAGGCGTGGTGCTCAGGCTAGGGAGGATGAGCATAGACGTGAAGAGAGGGGTGAGAAGCAGGCCCCAGCACCCCAGGGTCCAACAATACTTCCTCCACCACCACCTGTGGAGTACGGCGTGTTCATGCAAGGCCTGGTCCAGGCGATGCAGACCCAGGCGCAGACTCAGGCGGCACTGCAGGCTCAACTGCAGGCTTAGGTTAGAGTTGGTAAATAGGAGTAGTCTGATTTGATTAAATGCATGATTGTTATATATTGCTTATATGTATTACTTCTTGTCTCAGGCTCAGGCTCCAGATCTAGTTCCCCATGAGCATGGCCATAGTGGTCCGTCCATCATGGAGAGGTTCAAGAGAATGGATCTACCCTCTTTTAAGGAGGAGAGTCAGCCACTTTTGTCGGAGAGCTAGATGAGGGAAGTGGAGAAGATATTCTAAGCCATCAAGTGTGCCGAGGAAGACAAAGTTAGCTTGGCCACCTACATGCTATAGATACTTAAAATAAGTTTATGTACTTGTATAAGTTAGGGTCTTGTTTAGTTTGGTGCTTATGGGCTGTGTTTTGCAGGAGAGAGCCGATGTTTGGTGGGCCTCCGTACTTTACACCAGGTACGAGGATGGTGCCATAGAGGTGACTTGGGCTGAGTTCACGAGGCATTTTTGGGCCAAGTTCATCCCTGAGCACATCCAGGACAAGATGGAGCAGGAGTTTCTCTCTCTTACTCAGGGCTCCATGACGGTTCTGGAGTATGAGGCCAGGTTTGCCAAACTGTCCAAATATGCTCCCCATATAGTTGCTGACGAGCGCAGGAAAGCTAAGAAGTTTGTGATGGGGCTCAAACCATCACTGAGGTCGAGGCTTGTGGCTTTTGACCACTGCACCTTGGACGAGGTTCTCAGGGTAGCATGCAGGCAGGAGAGCGAGATGGACCAGTATCTAGAGGAGAAGAAGGCAGTGTAGAAGAGGTCCACGCCACCTTTCCAGAGGTAGGACAGGAAGAAGGCAGTGTACCAGTCACCCCAGCGACTAGTGGCAGCATCAAGTCAGTAGGCAGTGACACCGTAGTCCCTCAGCTTCAGGCCCAGTGATAGGAAGGCGTGTCCTCACTATGGAAGAGCACACGACGGCACTGGATGTTGGAAGCTAGCAGGAAAGTGTCTCAAGTGCGGCAGCACTGAGCATCAGATCCGAGATTGCCCTAGACTGCAGCAGGGTGTTTAGCGTGGAGCACCAGCCCCAGCAGCAACAGCAGCGGCAACACCAGTGATAGGGAGACTAGGAAGGCCTCGAGCCCAAGCTCGAGTGTTTGCACTAGCATGCGAGGATGCGGAGCAGGCAGAGAAAGTCACGGAAGGTACAGTTTTAGTCATGGGTGTGCATGCTCGGGTATTGTTTGATACGGGTGCCACACACTCGTTCGTTTCCGAGCATTTTGCCAAGCAGTTAGCAGTAGAGTTTGGAGTAGAGGCAGAGGAGTTAGAAGTCCCTTTGTCTGTGCATACACCGGCAGGTACGGTATCGACTAGGAAGTGTATTCCATCTTTACCTGTGTGCATTGAGGACCGAGGCTTATTTGGGTGCTTCTATTTGCTCAAGATGAAGGACTATGATGTCATTCTTGGTTTGGATTGACTTGAGGAGCACTATGTCTTGGTGGATTGTAGAGGGAAGAAGATAACTTTCCATATTCCTGGTGAGGATGAGTTCTCACATCCGTTGCCAAGGAACTTAGTGGGAAGGTTTGTGATCTCCGCCATAAAGGCAATGAGGATGGTGAACAAGGGGTGTGACACATTTCTTGCTAGTGTGGTCTTAATTCCTAAGGCCGATCAGTCACCGACCCTTGTGGAGATTGAAGTAGTGCAGGAGTTTTCAGACGTGTTTCCTGATGATTTTTCTGGATTGCCACCGGCTAGGGAGATAGAGTTCACTATAGAGATGCTTCCAGGCACCTCTCCTATCTCTAAGGCTCCTTATCGGATGACACCTGTGGAGTTAGCTGAGCTGAGGTAGCAGTTGCAAAATTTTCCGGACAAGGGATTTATTTGCCCTAGTGTGTCACCATGGGGCGCACTTGTATTGTTCGTGAAGAAGAAGGATGGTTCCCTCAGGTTGTGAATTGATTACAAGAAGCTCAACTAGGTGACAGTGAAGAATAGGTATCCCTTGCCGCGAATTGATGATTTGTTCGATCAGTTGCAGAATGCATCGGTGTTCTCTAAGATTGATCTGTGGTCCGGTTATCACCAGTTTAGGATTAAGGGTGAATATGTGTCCAAGATGGCCTTCAGGACTCGTTATGGACACTATGAGTTTCTTGTGCTTCCATTTCGTCTGACCAACGCCCCTGCAGCGTTCATGGATCTCATGAACATGGTGTTTAGGCCTTATTTGGATAGCTTTGTAGTGGTGTTCATTGACGATGAGTTAGTCTATTCTCCTGATGAGGCTACACACCGTGAGCATTTGAGGGTTGTTCTGGAGGTTCTCCGAGAGCACAAGTTGTATGCTAAGTTGAGCAAGTGCTATTTTTGGATGCGCGAGGTACATTTCCTTGGGCATGTTATCTCTGGCGCTGGAGATGCAGTTGATCCGACAAAATGTCCAGGCAGTGTTAGAGTGGGAGATTCCCAGGACCCCATCGGAGATTTAGAGTTTTCTTGGTTTAGCGGGCTATTACAGGTGATTCATTGAAGGCCTTGCCTCTATCGCCGCACCTTTGACTAAGCTAACCAGAAAGGGTGTGAAGTTTGTGTGGTCTGATGATTGCGAGAGTAGTTTCCAGTTGTTGAAGGAGAGGCTTACATCTGCACCCGTGTTGATTTTGCCTAGTGGTGTAGAGGGTTTTGCCATCTATTGTAATGCTTCTCAGATAGGTCTTGGATGTGTGTTGATGCAGCATGGTAAGGTAGTTGCATATGCTTCTCGCCAGTTAAAGGAGCATGAGCGTAACTATCCGACCCATGATTTGGAGTTAGCAACTGTGGTTCATGCACTGAAGATCTGGAGACACTATCTTTATGGTGTCAAGTTCGAGGTGTTCACTGACCACAAGAGTCTGAGGTATCTCTTCTCGCAAAAGAAGTTGAACCTGCGGCAGAGACGATGGATTGAATTCCTTAAGGACTATGACTTCGAGCTTCAGTATCATCCAGGGAAGGCAAATGCCGTGGCGGATGCGTTCAGCAGGAAGAGGTCTTTGCTCCTGCAGGATTGGAAGATGCTTAAGGATGCAGCATGTGCGATGACTGAGTTAGAGCCAATGTTATGTCAGACTTTCATGGCTCAGTTGTCTATTCGGTCCACAGTTCTAGATGAGGTGATCGAGCAGCAGAGAGCTGATCCTAGACTTCAGGAGATGGTGGGCAAGGTAGGCATTGCTCGAGATGAGGACGGTGTTATTAGATTCCAGCACCGAGTTTGTGTTCCTGATGTTGTGGATGTCCATGAGCGTGTGCTTGTAGAAGCTCACAGGTCGAGGTTTTCTATTCAACCAGGCAACACTAAGATGTAGCAGGATTTGAAGAGATCTTTCTAGTGGTCCGGTATGAAGAAGTATGTGGCCGAGTTCGTGTCCAGATGTCTAGTGTGCCAGTAGGTTAAGGCCGAGCGTCGGCGACCGTCGGACCTTATGCAGAAGATGGAGATACCAGTATGGAAGTGGGAAGCAATCACTATGGATTTTGTGACGGGTTTTGTAATGACGCGAATTTTTCGGATCCATGTGGATCCTGTGTTTAGTGTTTGTGGTGGCCAGCGTGTGGCCAATGTGGTGTGTTCCAGGTCTCTACGCTGGTTTTTGGGCTTACTGGGCCGGCTGTTTGGGCCCACAGTACCCCTTAGTTCACTGTCTGTGAACATGACAAGGAGGGACGTCGCGTTCTAAATGCGACGGTCTTGCATGTCGCATTCCTGTTGCCGCCCAGAGGCACTGATCGTCTGCATGTGCGCCGCGTGTCGCGTGCCGGGCGACCTGCAGACGTCAGCTTTAAGAAGACGACACCCAAGTCCATCACGATTTGGTTGCGACGGAGGGGTCGGTCACGTTCTTAACCGCAGCAAGCTCTTAAACCCTTGCTGGCCAAACAGAGCTGGGTATGCTCTGTTTGGCCAGGGGGAGAGGCTGTGAGGGCTTCTGGGGGAGACTTGGTGTTGGAACGAGGTTTTGGGCGTCTTCTCACTGTGAGGACCATGCGTGGAGCGGGGGAAACGCCAAAAGATTGCTATTCTTCATGTTCTTCGAGAAGGTAGGGTGATTCCTCCTATTTTTGGGCTATGGATTGCATGTGGCAATCGTGTAAAGTGTTATTTGCTTAAATAACAATAGATATCATGCTAGGAACCTCATTAAAGCATGAAATATGTGAATTAAGGGTGGTTTGCAAGGAGTGGGGTGGTAATCCGGAGGGTGTTCCCTGGATTAAGGTTCCTGCCTGTGAAGGCGATGGAACCCCCTATCACGTTTAGAACGCGACAGGCTGACCCGCCGTGTTCAGTTTATGAACGCGACACATCGAGGCGTCACGTTCAGAAGGTGACAGCGCCCTATGTCACGACCTCAGCCAAGAGGTCAGTTTGTGCATGGTTTCAACGGTGTGAATATCCGATTGTCATTATTCGATGTGTATAGTAATGGCGAGCGGGGCATTGGCACTTGTGACGCTCTGGGAGCGTGTTGTTTCCGAGGCTAGCGTACTGTTTACGTAGCTAGCGAGTGGCTTTCGTGTTGGCTTGCTGTGCACACGGTGTGTGTTGAGTTCACGTGTTATGGTAGGCTGTACATGAGGTTGACGTGAGATTTCACGTGGTTTGTGCGGTGTGCACATGGTTTCTGTGTGTGTGGCGAGTAGTACGACGCCTGCCGTGGTTACCTCCTCATTTGGGTGCCCCAAGTTCTGTGTGAGCCAGGCTGTTAGATCGAGGCTTGTCCCGGTACTTGAGTTGTACCATCAAGGTCTGTGTCGTCTGTCCTGGACACCCTCACTTCGTTGTTTGAGTTGTACGTCCGGTTGGGGGAAAGACAACAGTAGGACAACGACTTGAGTTTGTGTTTGTCACTTGTAGCATACTCTTAGTTGGGGTACGAACACGAGTAGATGTCACTGGTCCCTAACTAGTCTTGTTTCCAGTGCCTCACTCTAGGGATCTCTAGCCAGAGTCCCTAGAGGTGCCAGGCATGGGCCTGTGGCTGTGTGGTCCACAGGTTGTGATGTTGGTTGGTCTCCACAGTTGTTTGTTTTGTTCTTGTGGAGCGGCAGTTGGACCTTCCATCCGTGGCTACGAGGTTGAGAGGTAGACCTGTGTAGTTTTGTTAGAGTCAGTAGTTGGTGTCGCGAACCAGTCTACGTGACTCGAGTGTGGCGATCTCTACTTTAGCACGTACACGTGGCTGTGGTTTGCCGTTTATTTATTAATGTTATTTTACATTGTTGGCAAACGGTAAGTGGTGTTTACAACTTTAATAGTCTGTTAGCTTGTGCTATACAAATTGCTAGCGTAGCCTTCTGTTTCTGTTTACGCACTTGTGTTGGTTTGCTCATTTTTTTTTTGGGAGTTTCCCTACTGAGCCAGTGACTTGTGAGGCTCACCCCTACTCTCAACAGTGAAGGAGAGGAGGAGGTTTCACTACCGTCTTCCAGTTCGGAGCCGCATCGCGGTGGCGTTGGGCCAGCACCTCCAGCAGTATAGTTCTGTTTTAGTTGTACATCGAGGTATGCCCAGGCTCTTGTACTTTTCTTGGATTTTGTTGAAATGTGGCTATGTAAATTCAGTATGAATATATGTGAATTTGTAAATCATATATGTGAATCAATGTGTTCCTTTGTGTTTCCACAGACATGTGTGTGTTACCCCTTGCGAGGCTACGGCTCGATCATGGGAGGCAGACTCGGGTCAGGCTCGTTATTGCTTTAACGGGTTTGAGCAATGTAGTCCGTCACAGTTGGTATCAGAGCAAGGTTCCTATAAATATGAAGGAACCAGGAAGTTATATAGTCTTATTTCTACACTAGTCCACTGCTGGTAGCTGACCCTAGTTTTGTAATGATTTGTTTGTTTGTTTGTGGTTGGAATGTTTTTTGTACAGGAATTTGAAATGGCTGATAGAAGGGATTGGGGTGGTGGAGGAGATGAGCCTGAGGAGTCGACTTAGCACATGATAGAAAGGATTTAGGAGAGTCTGACAGATATTCGGGTGAGACTGGACCAGCAGGCACCACTACCACCAGCAGTAGTACCACCTGTTGTCGGAGGAGTAGTACCCGAGGCACCCGTTCCACCACCGCCAGGTGTGGAGGTACCTTTTCTAGCACCAGTACCACCACCACCACCAGCGAGGGTAGTAGAGGAACCAGTGATGCAAGTTGATAAGTTTTTGAGGTTGCAGCCGCCTACTTTTACAGGAGGACCGAATCCAGATGTAGTTGAGCACTGGATTCATGAGATTGAGCGGGTTTTTGTGACGATGAGATGTCCGCCAACTGATAGAGTTGTGTTAGCTTCATATCAGTTGAGAGGTTTTGCTCAGTAGTGGTGGCACTTGAAGATGCAGACCACTTTCGCAGACAGAGCAGAGGAGACAATTACTTGGTCGGAATTTCTTGAGGTATTTAATGATACTTTCTTTCTAATTCAAGTGCAGCAGGCAAAGAGAGAGCAATTTCTAACACTTCAGCAAGGAAATTCTCCAGTTTTAGAATATCAAATGCGATTTATGGCACTTAGTCGTTATGTGCCTTATGTCGCATCAGATAATGATGTGATGGTTGAATATTTTATCCGAGGTTTGAGGGTAGAATTACAGAATGCGGTGATACCGCTTATGTGTAGAACAATAGAGGAGGCAGCCCAGAGAGCAGCCACACTTGAGAGATCTATTCGGACTCGTCAGGCGGGTGAGTCAGGTTCGGGTAGTTTTTGGCTACCCCACCAGTCAGTAGGAGTCAGTAAAGGAAAAGCACCAGCGGGACCATCTTCCTCAGGTTTTGGCAAGTGGGGTTAGAAATTGAAGAAAATATTCATGGGTCGAGGAGGAGGTCTCTAGTAGTTCCATCAGGGGCGTGGCTACAAGCCAGAGGTGGAGGAATCTAAGCAGAGTACCGCCAGACAGCCCACACTTCCATCAGGCTATCGATGTTATAATTATGATCAGCCAGGACATTTGATCCGCAATTGCCCCTATCTTGGAGAATATGGATATGGAAGAGGTGTTCAGCAACAACAGCAACCCCAACAGCCACCAGCAGGCCAAGGTAGAGGTGTACCACAGCAGCGAGGTAGGGGCCGAGTTATAGCTATCACCCGAGCCCAGATAGAGGCATCAAATCTGATAGAAGGTATAATACCCATTTATAATTTCTCAGCAAGGGTTCTATTTGATTCAGGTGCATCTCATTCTTTTATTTCCGAAGAATTTTTGGATTGTATGGCTCATCCTTTAGAGGAAAAGAGCTGTGAATTGGCAGTAGAGGTTCCCTCGGGTGAGTTTATGCTCACCACGTGTTATATAGATGAAGCCCCTCTTGTGGTCCAGGGGAATCTGATGCCGGTCAGGTTATATGCTTTGCAGTTGAGTGATTACGCTATCATTCTGGGTATGGATTGGCTTGAGGCCTATGGAGCCATGGTTGATTGCAGAAAGAAAAGAATCAGATTTTGTCACCCCAGCAGAGCAGTGTTTGAATATCAAGGTATGCCTTTTTATACCTCCAAGTTTATAATTTCTGCAATTAGAGCTAGAAAGCTGTTAAATGCAGGGTGTGTGGCATATTTAGCTTCCGTAAGTTTAATGGAAACTGGCAAGTCAATAGAGGCAGTCCTCATGGTTAGGGAATTTGCAGATTTATTCCTAGATGATTTGCCAGGCTTGGCACCTCATAGGGAGGTAGATTTTACTATTGAATTGCTACTAGGTATGATGCCAATCTCTAAGGCACCGTACATGATGGCGCCGACAGAGCTTAAAGAATTAAAGAAGCAGTTGCAAGAATTGTTGGAGAAGGGGTTTATCAGGCCGAGTCACTCCCCGTGGGGAGCTCTGGTACTGTTCGTAAGGAAAAAGGATGACAGTTTTCGAATGTGCATAGACTATAGAAAGCTAAATGATGTCACCTTAAAGAATAAATACCCATTACCGAGAATTGATGATTTGTTTGACCAGTTACAATCAGCTAAGGTGTTTTCTAAAATTGATTTAAGGTTAGGTTATCATCAATTGAGGATCAGGGAAGAAGATATTGATAAAACAACCTTTAGAACTAGATATGGTCATTATGAATTTGGGTTATGCCATTTGGGCTAACCAATGCTCCAACAGCGTTTATGGATCTGATGAATAGAATTTTCCATCCATATCTAGATCAATTTGTTGTGGTCTTTATAGATGATATTCTGATATATTCAGCATCTGAGGAAGAGCATGTAATGTATTTGAAATTAGTTTTGCAGCTTTTGCGGGATAATCAGCTATATGCTAAATTCAGTAAATGTGAATTTTGGTTGAAAGAAATTCAGTTTTTGGGACATGTAATTTCAGCTGAGGGTGTAGCAGTTGATCCCAGCAAAGTGGAAGCAGTTATGAAGTGGGAAGCACAAAAAACAATCAGAGAAATTAGAAGTTTTCTAGGTCTAGCCGGGTATTACAGACGGTTTATCCAAGATTTCTCCAGAATTGCAGCACCCATGACTAGATTGACCAAGAAAGGTGTACGATTTGTATGGTCAGGTGAATGTCAAAAAAGTTTTATGGAATTGAAAAAAAGACTTACAGCAGCACTGATACTGACATTACTAGTAGGCAGCGGTGGTTTTGTAATTTACACAGATGCATCCAAGAGAGGACTTGGAGCAGTGCTTATGCAATATTGGAAAGTGATAGCTTATGCGTCCCAACAGTTAAAATCAGCAGAAGAAAATTACCCAGCTCATGATTTGGAGTTAACAGTAGTTGTATTTGCCTTAAAAATATGAAGGCATTATCTATATGGTGAAAGGTTTGAAATTCTTACAGATCATAAAAGTTTGAAATATATCTTCTCTTAGAAAGATTTAAATGTTCGTCAGTGAAGGTGGGTTGAATATCTGAAAGATTATGATTTTAGTTTGGCTTACCATCCGGGTAAGGCCAATGTGGTTGCTGATGCATTAAGTAGAAAGGCATATTTACGTCTAATGATGATAAAAGAATGAAAATTGTATGAAGAAATAGCAGAAAATTCACTATATGTCCCAAGTAGTCATCAGCGAGCAGTGTTAGCCAATAGTGCTATAGAGCCATCATTATATTGGCAAATTTTTGAAACTCAAAAGGCGGATGTAAATTTAGTAGAAATTGTAAAGATGGAGGGAATTAATATTGATGATAATTGTGTGATCAGGCTCAGAGGTAGGTTATTTGTACCAGCAGACAGAGAAGTGAAGTAGAGAGTATTAGAAGAAGCCCATAAATCCCGATACACGATTCACCCAGGTAGCACCAAAATGTATCAAGATCTACAAAAGCATTTCTGGTGGCCGCATATGAAAAGAGAAATATCAGAGTTTGTTTCCAAGTGTGCAGTTTGTCAACAGATCAAAGTAGAGCATCAGAAACCTGGAGGTTTATTGCAGCCATTACCCATTCCACAGTGGAAATGGGATGACATTGCTATGGACTTTGTGGTAGGGTTACCAAGAACAGCTTCAGGACATAATGGAATATGGGTGTTTGTTGACAGATTGACCAATGTCTGCAGATTGGTGGCAGTAAGCATGTCCTGGACAGTGGACAGGCTAGCAAGAATTTATGTTGACAAAATAGTTCCATTGCATGGTATCCCGAAGACTATTGTTTCTAACAGGGATCCTCGGTTCACTTCTGGTTTTTGGAGAAGTTTGCAAAGAGTTATCAGCACAGAATTAAGATACAGTTCAGCCTATCACCAGCAGATAGATGGTCAGACAGAGAGGACTATTCAGACAATTGAAGATATATTGCGTGCATATTGTTTAGTGTGGGGAGGCAACTGGGAGCATTATCTGGGCATGGTTGAATTTGCTTGTAATAACAGTTATCACACCAGTATTGAGATGACACCATATGAGGCACTACATGGAAGACCATGCAGAACACCACTAAACTGGCATGAAGTGGGAGAAAGGCAGGTAACAGGTCCTAAGTTGTTACAGCAAACTATAGAAAAGATCAAATTCATTAAGGAAAAGTTGCAAGCAGCCCATAGCCGGTAAAAGAGTTATGCAGATAATCGACGAAGGCCACTTCGATTTGAAGTTGGGGACTACGTTTTTTTGAGACTTTCCCCTAGTAAAGGTGTTCTGAGATTTAGCAAGAAAGGAAAGTTGAGCTCGAGGTATGTGGGGCCCTTCCAAGTGTTAGAAAGGATCAGGGAGACAGCTTGTAGAATTGAATTACTAGCAGATTTTGCAAATGCTCATGATATTTTTCATGTCTCCATGTTGAGAAAGTACATTGAAGATCCGACACAAATTGTCAGCTATCAGGGTGGTGATTTAAAACCAGACATGTCTATGACAGAGTATCCAGTGCAAATCATAGGCCGTAAGACATGAAAGTTAAGGAATAAAGAAATTGAGTTGGTAAAAGTCAGATGGGAGAACATGCTGGGAGGAAAGGATACCTGGGAATTGGCCGAAGAAATGATTAAGTCGTATACTTATCTGTTTGAGTAACCCTTTAAATCTTTTTAGATGACAGTACCTATTAATGTGTTTAATGTTTTGGATGCTTAAATTGTGTTATGAATTTCGAAGTCAAAATTTCTTTTTAGATGATAGTAATGTAACATCGTGAATTTTTCAGATCCATGTGAATCTTGTGTTTAATGTTTGTGGTGGCCAGCGTATGGCCAATGTGGTGTGTTCTAGGTTTCTACGCTAGTTTTGGGGCTTACTAGGCCGACTGTTTGGGCCCACAGTACCCCTCAGTTCACTGTCTGTGAACGCGACAAGGAGGGAGGTCGCATTCTGAACGCGATGGTCCTGCATGTTGCATTCCTATTGCAGCCCAGAGGCACTGATCGTCTGCATGTGCGCCGTGTGACGCGCGCCGGGTGACCTGCAGGCGTCAGCCCTAAGAAGGCGACACCCAGGTCCGTCGCGATCTGGTCGTGACGGAGGGGTCGATCACGTTCTTAACCGCAACAAGCTCTTAAACCCTTGCTGGCCAGACAGAGCTGGGTATGCTCTGTTTGGCCAGGGGGAGAGGCTGTGCGGGCTTCTAGGGGCGACTTGGCATTGGAACGAGGTTTTGGGCATCTTCTCGCCGCGAGGACCATGCGTGGAGTGGGGGAAATGCCGGAGGATTTCTGTTCTTCGTGTTCTTCGAGAAGGTAATGTGATTCCTCCCGTTTTTGGGTTGTGGATTGCATGTGGCAATCGTGTAAAGTGTTATTTGCTTAAATAACAATAGATATCATGCTAGGAACCTCATTAAAGCATGAAATACATGAACTAAGGGTGGTTTGCAAGGAGTGGGGTGGTAATCCAGAGGGTGTTCCCCGGATTAGGGTTCCTGCCTGTGAAGGCGATAGAACCCCCTGTCGCGTTTAGAACGCGACAGGCCGACCTGTCGCATTCAATTTATGAACATGACACATCGGGGCGTCACGTTCTGAAGGCGACAGAGCCCTATGTCGCGACCTCAGCCAAGAGGTCAGTTTGTGCATGGTTTCAGCGGTGTGAATATCTGATTGTCGTTATTCGATGTGTATAGTAATGGCGAGCGGGGCATTGGCGCTTGTGACGCTCTGGGAGCGTGTTGTTTCCGAGGCTAGCGTACTGTTTACGTAGCTTGTGAGTGGCTTACGTATTGTGGTGCTGTGCACGCGATGTGTGTTGATTTCACGTGTTGTGGGAAGGTTGTACACGAGGTTGACGTGAGATTTCACGTGGTTTGTGCGGTGTGCACGTGGTTTCAGTGTGCATGGCGAGTAGTACGACGCCTGCCGTGGTTACCTCCTCAGTTGGGTGCCCCAGGTTCTATGTGAGCCAAGCTGTTAGCTCGGGACTTGTCCCGGTACTTGTGTTGTACCGTCAAGGTCTGTGTCGTCTATCCTGGACACCCTCACTCCGTTGTTTGAGTTGTACGTCCGGCTGAGGGAAAGACGACAGTAGGACAATGACTTAAGTTTGTGTTTGTCGCTTGTAGCACGCACGCTCTTAGTTGGGGGTACGGACACCAGTAGACATCACTGGTCCCCAGCTAGTCCTTTTTCCAGTGCCTTACTCTAGGGAGCTCCGGCCAGAGTTCCTAGAGGTGCCAGGCATGAGCCTGTGGCTGTGTGGTCCACAGGTTGTGGTGTTGGTTGGCCTCCACGGTTGTTTGTTTTGTTCTTGCGGAGTGGCAGCTGGACCTTCCGTCCGTGGCTGCGAGGCTGAGAGGTAGACCTGTGTAGTTTTGTTCGAGTCAGTAGTTGGTGTCGCGAATTAGTCTACGTGGCTCGAGTGTGGCGTTCTCTACTTTAGCACGTACACGTGGCTGTGGTTTGTCGTTTATTTATTAATGTTATTTTACGTTGTCGGCAAACGGTAAGTGGTGTTTACAGCTTTAATAGTCTATTAGCTTGTGCTATACAAATTGCTAGCGTAGCCTTCTGTTTCTGTTTACGCACTTGTGTTGGTTTGTTCGGTTTTTTTTTGGGGAGTTTCCCTACTGAGCCAGTGACTTGCAAGGCTCACCCCTACTCTCAACAGGTGAAGGAGAGGAAGAGGTTTTGCTACCATCTTCCAGTTCGGAGCCACTTTGTGGCGGGCTTGGGCCAGCACCTGTAGCAGTGTAGTTCTATTTTAGTTGTACCTCGGGGTATGCCCAGGCTCTTGTACTTTTCTTGGCTTTTGTTGAAATGTGGCTATGTAAATTCAGTATGAATATATGTGAATTTGTAAATCATATATGTGAATCAATGTGTTCCTTTGTGTTTCCACGGACATGTGTGTGTTATCCCTTGCGAGGCTATGGCTCGATCGCGGGAGGCAGAGTCGGGTCAAGCTCATTATTGGTTTAACGGGTTTGAGCAATGTAGTCCGTCACAGGTTTACCCAGATCAGCAAAGGGCAATGACTCGATTTGGGTGATTGTAGACCGTTTCTCCAAGATGGCGCATTTCTTGCCTATGAAGAAGAAGCAGTCCGTGGAGAGTTTGGCTAGGCTTTATGTTGGCAGCATTGTGAGGTTGCATGGTGTGCTGAAGTCTATTATCTCTGATCGAGACCTAAGGTTTACATCGAGGCTGTGGCAGGGTCTTCAGGATGCTTTGGGTTCCCAATTGAAGCTTAGTTCGGGGTTCCATCCCCAAACAGATGGCCAGTCCGAGAGGACAATCCAGACGCTCGAGGATATGTTGAGAGCGTGCATGCTAGTGATAGTGTGGCTTGGGAATCCTCTCTCTAGATTTCTAGAGAGAGACGGTCTGGGATTTTCTCGCTGGTAGCCAGCCTCAGGGAGGAGGCCGCCGGCCTTGTGCCGGCGGTGGTGTTTTCTCTATTGTGCGATGGGATCTAGGGCTTCTCCATCTCACGATGGGGAGGCTATGCAGGGAGTGGCATCTACAGCACCTGTGGCAGGCCGTCTATCCTATGCGCAGGTCATCTTCCAAACCAAGCCGCCTCCACAGGTTAACATTGGTGTCAAGGCTCTAGGTTTCACTGATGCTGGAGAACCAACTACTTTTTTCTCTCGTGAAGAGGTCAGTAGATCTATTGTTCATCTTAATCTGGCAGTCATCGTGAGGTGCTCTTATGGTAGAAGTTCCATCCCTATCTTCAATAGTTGTCTTTCGCAGCGTCTTGAGCTTAAGTGTGATTTCATAGTTAGCTCTCTAAATCAACGTCATCTACTGCTGCGGTTTGATGAAGAAGATGACTATCTAAAGGTCATCTTGAGAAGAAGCTTATACATTAAAGGCCTGCTCTTCAGATTTTTCAAGTGGGAGGCCAATTTTGACTTCAATAATGATCCAACGATCATGCCTATCTGGGTGGGTTTTCCTATGCTTCCTGTGAATTACTACTTCCATGACTTCTTGAAGTCTATCGCTGGTAACATTGGCCATGTCCTTAGAATTCATGAACCTACCCAGGCTCTAACGCAAACCCATGAAGCTTATGTTTGTGTGAAACTTGATATTGCTAAGCCAAGACCTGAAAAAATATGGATCGGGTGTGGCCAAGATGGGTTCTGGCAAAAGATAGTTTACTACAGGGTGCCTCCTATCTGCACCTTCTGCAAGAAACTGGGGCATGCTGAGTCGGAGTGCAACAAAAAATCAAAGGAATCTGATGCCATTCAAATTTCTCAAGCACCGCACCAGGTTATTATTAACTTGAATGATGAAGGGGCTGCTCAAGGGGTTATTGGCAGGAAAGTTTGGTGTCAAAAGGAGAATTCTTCTACCAACCCAGTTAATCTGGTGGAAGCTGTGGTGCAAGCTGTGAATGTTCCCCCTGTGGTCAAGGAAAATTTAACTTTAGCTACAGCTCATCATATTATTCAAGAGGGTGTTCTCCCTCTGTCAGAACATGCCCAAGATCAGGTGCATGGTTTGCATGGAGTGATAACTTTGTCCCAAGAAGGGGTTCTCCCTCTGTCGTCTCACCAACAACCAACAGATCGGATCTACAATCAGGTGCATGGTTTGCATGGAGTGTTAGCGTCGGGCAGCCCAGAACCAAAGCAACATCCTGTATCGGACCCAATGCAGGAGGCCCCGACTGGGGATCATGGAACCTTTCATGGAACCTTTCCCACATTGCATGGCCTGCATGAAAATCTTGTTGAGTCCACAGTTAGTGCCATTGTTCCTTCTCATCGGGGATTACTCGCCGGAGAGTCGTCTACCAGAGCCTCTTCGCGTAGGCCTTCCGCCGGGGAAGAAGAAGACTTACCAAGTTTAATCACTTCTAAATCTCAGCCACCGGATTCCATTCTGCAGAAGGCAGCTTCTATTGCTAGTCAGGAAAATATTTTCATGCCTCCTATGGGTCAGCCAAAGAAGGTGTGTCAGGTTATAGAAGTAGGTGCTAGAACTCGTTCCAAGGTGAAGGCTGAGACCGGAGGTCCCACTGGTTATTCATCATCATGATCCCCACAATCTTATTTTGGAACATTAGGGGTATAGCGAACCTAACATCTAGGAGATCGCTAAGAAGGCTGGTTAATGCTAATAATGTAGATTTTCTGGCTATTGCTGAACCCATGGTTTCCCTGAACAAAGCGGATGAAATTTGCTCTTACCTTTGCATGGATTCTGTTTATGGCAACAGTGACACTAATAGCAAACTACAGATTTTCTGGCGCTCTCTTCCTTGTCAACTGATTAGCCGTTCCGAGCAGCACATTACTTGTGCGGTTCTTATGGGGAACAACATCAGTTATTACATCACGGTGGTTTATGCTAGCTACAGTGCTAGCTGTAGGCGGTTGCTTTTTGATGAGTTGATGGACTTCTCTAATACAATGGATGTTCCCTGGATGGTTGGTGGCGATTTTAATTGTGTGTCCCTTCCCTCTGAGAAATTTTGTGGCAATTCAGTTAGTCTGCATGGAATGCTTGATTTTAACTCATTTATCTCTGAGGCTTCCCTTTTGGATATGGGTTATGTTGGTCCTCAATTTACTTGGTCTAATAATCGTACAGGATCGGCGTTAGTGAAAGCTAGATTAGATAGATTCTTGAATAGCTCACTCTGTCTTGATGCTTATTCTGGTCTCCAAGTCAGACACTTGCCTAGGGGTCCATCTGATCATGCCCCGCTTATGGTTACTCTTCTCCAGTCTACACGCCCTCCTTCCAGGTTCACATTCCAATCGATGTGGTGCACTAATGAATCTTTCAAAGAGATGGTTCAAAAGTCCTGGGAGACTACTACTGGCTGCCATTACAATCCCTTTGTTACTCTTCACATTAAGCTCAAGGCGGTTAAAACAGCTTTGCGCTATTGGAACAAACACATTTTCGGGAATATTCATGATAATTTGACCTTTCATGAGGAGCAGGCTAAGGCAATGCAGGAAATTTTTGATGAGTCTCCTTCACCTGCTAATTGCTCGGTGATGGGGGAAGCTAATGCAAACCTGAGAAAGGCTATTAACACTGTGGAGATGTTTTGGGCCCAAAAAGCTCGGATGCAATGGCTGGATAATGGTGATCAAAATACTGCTTTCTTCCATGCTGCTGTCAATGGGAGGAGGAAGCGCAATTCTATTTACCGACTCCAAGTGGCGGGTTCTTGGACAGAGGACCAAGACTCTCTTAAACAAGAGGCGGGAAGTTACTTTCAGGCTCTTCTTCAATCAGCTCCGCATGTAGTTGATCACACCCTTCTTGATGTCATTCCATCCTTGGTTACTGAAGATCAGAACTCTCTTCTCACTGTCACACCTACAAAGGAAGACATAAAGGAGGCGGTTTGGAGCCTGAATGCTAATGGTGACCCGGGGCTAGATGGTTTCACAAGTCACTTTTTCATTTCTTGTTGGGACATCATTCAGAAGGAGGTTGTGGATGCGGTGGTCGGGTTCTTTAATGGTTTTCCCTTGCCCAGGGGGGTGACATCAACTTTGATTGCCTTGATCCCTAAGAAGGAAAATCCAACAACTTTTGATGATTATAGACCAATTAGTTTATGCAATTTCTGCTTCAAGATTGTCTCTAAAATTCTTTGTGCAAGATTGTCTAACATCTTACCTCATATAATTTCTGAGGAGCAAGGGGCCTTTGTTAAAGGAAGGGTCATCCTTGATAATATCTCCCTTGCTAGACAGCTGGTGCATGACATGGGGAGGAAGGTGAGAGGTTATAATATGTTGATGAAGCTGGACATTAAAAAAGCCTATGATAGTGTGGAGTGGGATTTTCTTTTTGCGGTTCTCAAGAAGTTTGGCTTCTGTCATAGATTCACCTCTTACATTGGTATGTTGATCAACAATTGTTGGTTTTCTATTCTCTTTAATGGCTCTCCAACTGGCTTTTTACCTCCTCTAGGGGTCTTCGCCAAGGTGACCCCATTGCCCCAGCTCTTTTTATCATTATGGAGGAGGCGCTTAGTAGAGGAATCAGGAATTTGTTGACAGCAGGCAGACTCTAGCCATACTCGGGCCCTAGAGCTTGTCCCCGATCTCCCATCTCTTGTTTGCAGATGACACACTCATTTTCCTCAATGGTGAAATTCTTAATGTGAAGAGATTGCTTATTTTTCTCAACAAATATTCTTCCTCATCAGGCCAGCTTATAAATTCCTCCAAGAGTTCGTTTATGATCTCAGAGAAAGCTCCACCTCAAACTGTCCACAGAATTAAAAGGGTCACTCGATTTCGCAGGTAGACTGGTGCTTTAACGTACCTGGGCACCCCCTTGCATCCTAGAAGAATCTTGGCCTCAGACTATTCCCTGCTCATTCAGAAGATTAACGGGAAGCTGGCTAGCTGGAAGCCTAGACCAATTGCACAAGCTGGGAGAGTTACTCTCATAAATGCAGTGCTAACTTCCTTACCTATTTACTTGGCGTCATCTACATCCCTTCCTGTCAGTATATTGAATTATATTCATAGAACTTGTGCTGTTTTTTCTGGAATAATTCTGATGGTAAGAGGCGTCGACATTGGGTTGCTTGGGCTACCATTCAGCGTCCTTTAGAGGAAGGAGGACTGGGTATTCACACTATTAAACAGGTCCAACTGGCTTTAGCAATGAAGTCTATTTGGACTATATACAATGGTGTTTCCTTCTGGGCTCAGTATGCAAGGAAAAGGTATATGTTGGATAATTCTAGATGGATACATGGCAATGGCAGTGATATCAACATTTTATTTGACCTTTGGATTGGGGAAAGACCATTGGTGGAATTATTGAGCTCTCCGGTGGAGGGGGGAGGCTACCTTTTCAAGGACGTTCTATCTGCCCCTGATCATCCCATTCGGCCGCTTCTACCTGCTGGTGTCCTTCAGGGGGTTGTCCTTAATGAGGAGAAGGATAGAAGAGTTTGGGCTCCTTCCAAGGATGGGAATTTCACTGTGAAGTCAGATTATAGCATGGTTCGGCCGGTTGGTACTAAGAGACATGCATTAACAAAAATATGGCATAGCAGTCTCTATAGAAGAGCTTCATTATTCTGTTGGAAGCTCCTCAACAGAGCGGTTCCGGTGGACCAAAGAATTGTTGAGAGCGGTATCTACATGGCCTCTCGTTGCTCGTGCTGTGTGTCTCCAAACTTTGAGGACTATAACCATCTGTTCATTAGAAGCGATTTTGCTCGTCCCTTGTGGAATTGGTTACTACCGCTCGTCAATGGAAAAGTTCACCTGCATAACAATATAACTATGAGGATATGGAGCTTTCTTTCGACGACTAATATTACTTCTGCTATGGGGTATATTTCACTCTACTGTTTCATCCTCATGCTCTGGGAGATCTGGAAGGGGAGGTGTGGAATGCGATTTGAAGCAAAGAAGTTCTCCACGGGATCTATCATCAGCAATATCAGGTCGAAGGTAGCGCATTCACTTCTTTCTCTTCAATTCAAGGCGGCACCGACTCCTCAAGATGTGGACATCCTTCGCAGCTATGGGTTCGCTCCAACTTTTTCTACTCAGCAGCTTAAACTCATCCGTTGGATTCTGCCAATCACTGGCTATTGTTTGAATGTTGATGGTGCGAGTAAGGGAAATCCAGGTGACTCTGGAGGAGGTGGATGCATTCGTGATCATTAGGGAAATTTACTGGCTGCCTTCTCTTATTTCTATGGCTATGGTAACAGTTTTGTAGCAGAAGTTAGGGCGTTGTGTGATGGTATCCGTCTGGCGACGTTCCTTGGTTTAACAATTGCAGTGATTCAGTCGGACTCTTTAGTCCTGGTGAATTCTTTTAAAGCTAGGCGGTGCCCTTCTTGGAGGGCTTCCTTCTGGTGGCAGGAGGCTTATACGTTAATCCAAAATAAGAACCTCCTTATCTACCATGTATATAGGGAGGCTAATCATTTGGCAGATAGCTTAGCTAGTTTTGGGTGTCTTTCTAAGGGTAACAAGGTGTATTGGGGGTCTACTAGCATTCCTGATAATTGTAAAGGTCCTTTGGTCTTGGACAAAATTGGTCTTTATCATGTTAGACTTTTGTAGCCGGTTTGTCCCTTTATAATCTTCTCCTTTATTTATATTCTTGGCCCAGGTTCTATCTGGTGGAGTGAGAACATTCTTCCCCTTTGGGGAAGGGTGCACTCTCCTAGATTCCCTGAGGACCACTTATTTTTTTTTAAAAAAAGAGCATGTGTGCTTGACTAGAAGGGTGATTGGGAGCGTCATCTACCTCTTGTGGAGTTTGCCTACAACAACAGTTTTCATGCGAGCATTAGCATGGCTCCATTTGAGTCTTTGTATGGACGACCCTATAGATCTCCTTTGTGCTGGGAGGAGACAGGCAATAGGCAGTTAGTTGGTCCGGAGTTGGTGCAGAAGACGTCGGATAAGATTCAGCTTATCAGGCAGAGGTTGGTTGCAGCGCAGGATAGGCAGAAGAGCTACGCTGACAATAGGAGGAAGGATTTAGAGTTCGAGGTTGGTGAGCATGTATTTCTTAAGGTTTCGCCTACCCGAGGCGTTGTTAGGTTTGGCAGGCATACCAAGTTGAGTCCTAGATTCATTGGCCCATTTAAGATTCATAGGCGGATGGGCAGCGTGGCATATGAGCTAGCCTTACCCCCATTGCTAGCTAGTGTTCACCCAGTCTTCCACGTGTCTATGCTCAGGAGATACGTGAGAGATCCATCACATGTTATTAGTCACGAGCCAGTGGAGATTCAGCCAGACTTGTCCTATGTAGAGCAACAAGTAGCTATCCTAGATCGGAAGGTTCAGCACCTCAGGAACAAGAGTATTGCATACGTGAAGGTGTTATGGAGGAATTTCTCGCAGGAGGAGGCTACATGGGAGCTTGAGGACGCCAGGAAGAAGAAGTATCCCCATTTGTTTGGTTAGTATTTTTGTTCTAACTTCGAGAACGAAGTTTTCTTTTAGGGGGAGAGGGTGTAAGGCCCTCGAACTTTATTCATGTTATGTTTATCTATATGCATATGATATTTGTTGTAAATAGCATGTTTATATATTTACTTATGTGTATATATATATATGTGTGTGTGTGTTTATTTCTGTGCATACTATAATTATTTAATTCTGTACATATTGTATTTAAATAATGTTGTGTATATTGTATGTATTTACATGGTGTATGTATGATAATAGATATTTCTGTTATTTGCCCGAAATCCCAGTTAACGTCTACATCCCTTGACATTAAGGGCAGGTTGACGGCAACCAGTGTGCCGTTGACTTCTTGTTGACGTCCAGATCGATGGACGCTGACTTCCTGTTAATGGCAGCAATGTGGCCGTTTACTTCTCTGGTTTTGTTGCGATTCTAGATTTGAAAATGGCTGCATTTCTCGTGGTTCTTGATTAGGAAACCTAAGGTAATGCGTACCCTGACCCTTTAGCTCTATAAAACACCTAGTTTCCACTCAGATTAGGTATTTTGGCTTATGAGAAAACCTAGGGTTTTACTGTGAGAAAAACCGAGTTTTGCAAGGCTTGATCTGGAGTGTGTGGGCTTCTTCCGACGATCTACATCGACTGGGAGGTGCTCCTTGCATTGTTGAGGCTTCCCCAACTCCGGAGATCGATCTACATCAACAAAAAGATCGGGTCTAGGAGGAGTTTTCTGCACCTTCTTGGCTTGGTCGAGGAGAGCTTCTATGAGTACTTAATCCCTTTAGAGATTTATTTACAGGCAAGTAATTAAGGGGTCTCATCCCTAGACGTGTCCTTTAGGTCCTAGGAATTTTTCTTGATTTTATTCGTGTCCTAAAAGACCAAATTCTCCAAGTTATTTACGTTCAGTCTGCACCTTCTGCAGACATGAACTTGGCGACAAGCTTGTTGCCGTCAAGATCCTGAGTTGGCGGCAACATCGTGCGCCGTTAACACACCTTGACGGCAAGGACCATGCCACTAAGTTCTTCTGTTCTTCACAGAAATATGTTGAGCATGTCTATATTACGATTTCAAATTTCTGGATGACTGTACATGCTGTAAAATTTATGTTTTGTCAGGCATGGTCAGTAGGTCATATCATGAGGGTATGTCGAATTTCTGTGCATGATTTTTTTATTATTATAATTTCTGTTGTGGTGGAATAAGCATGTTATGACTATATTTAATTCTGGAAAATTAGTTTTACTGCATGATAATGTCACAAAAAATTTGTATAATAGTAGGGTTACTATTATCATGTTTTGAACCTATTAGAACTGACTGCTCTACTGTCTGCCATGTTAACTAAGTATTTCATTGAAATTACCTGAATTTTATGTTAAATTGTTAAAATTAGTTTTTCTGTTGCAAAAAATATGAAAAATTAGACATGTGACATATTACCTGTTAGAAGTCCATGATAAAAATTTGACATTGTTTTAACACCAGGGGGTACTATTTGATTTGAACGAGGGTATTAAACCATGATTAAGGGTATGTGAGTTAAACCATGTAAAAATTAGTGAATTCCAGCATGATTAAGCACTATTATATTAAATTGTCACTGTGAAACAATAAATTCATGTTATGTAAACTGAAGCATGTGAATGAGTTAAATAGTGCATGTGAATAATGTAAACAATGTGATAAAGTGTTAATGTGTGAAGTGTGCCGAAATTGACACTGCTACCATAGAAGGCTATGGAGCCATACTGTAGTAAAGTCCCTATGGGAAGGCTCAATGTGTATGTGATATCCTATGGGCATTAGGATAAAATCCTGGAGGTGGACAAGTACCACTAGTTAGGGTGGAGAGGGCTTCTCCCAGTTCTGCATAGTTAACCAAGATTCGTCACTGTATTGCCTAGGTGATGGGTATGTGATTATGTGTCCTTCTTTATGGTGGTTCGGACAATGTGTCACGACATGTGTTGGTGTAATGTGAATGTGTTAACATGTGAAGAGATGTGATACCATGTGAATGTGATAATTTTATATTTAAACAGCAAGCTTAAGTTGTGAATAAGTATTATAAATACATGTGAAAATGATTAGATATCATGCTAGGTTTGCTATTTACCATTTGCATATTCCCATGATTAAATTGTGTATAATTGTGAAATGATATAAATAGAATTGGAAACCATGAATCATGTTATTCATTATGTATAGAAAGCATGTCATAGGTTGTTCTTATGTATTTTCTTAATTAAATATGAAGCATGTGCCATGTGTTTCCTTTATTGTTAATTAGATTAGTATGTGTATGTGATATGTGTAAGGTTGTTATCTTTAGATTGCTTGCTGAGCCTTTCTTTTTGGAAGACTCATACTTGTTTGACTTACAGGTGAGACAGGTGTCCCCGTTCTTGAGGACATAGTGAGGAGCGACTCTGAGCATGAGGAGTAGCTGCTTGTGGAGTGTTGAGTAGTTTCCACATTTACTTTACTAGAATGTGGAATGGACATTGTTATTCATATTTAAATCTTATGGATACAGAAGAGGGATTTAAGTCAGAAGTAAAAGGTGTCAAAATTCTTTTCTCTCCAGCATTGGCACATCAACTATTTCAAATCCCTAATTCTAGTGAAGACTATTGCACTTATGAGTTTGTTCTTCATGAAGCATATTCACTTCTTACGGGATTACCTCATGATAAGTCAGATACAAAACAAGCAAATGTCACTAGTTTGAATGCCAATTCCTTTCCCTCACCGCTTAGATTGGTACATCTTGTTTTTACCACTATTCTTACACCTCAAGGTGGTGGTAGGAATAGACTCAGATATCCAGAGGTTTTTGCTATTTTGTATGCTGAAAAACATCAAAGTGAATTTGATTGAGATCATGTTTCAAATCATTTCTGAAACAATAAGGAAACAACTACACAGATCTCTTCCATATGCTACTCATTTGACTTCTGTGTTTGAACATTTTGGCATATCTTTTTCAAATGAAAAGGTTTAGAAAATCCCTCAGTACAACATTTTCTACCTGCACAATGTAAAAAAATTCATGAAGTTCAGAATTGAGGGTGATCAGGTCACTAGAGGTCTACTCATGGAACAAAACCATAATGAAGAACGACCAGTTCCTAGTGCAAAAATACCTCAAGTAGATCCAGTGGAACAGCCACCACTAGGGCCTGAGTTACCCCAAGATGTCCCAAAACAATCAATTCCTCAAGAAATTTGAACTCCTCATTCAAACTTGATTGTTTCTACCTCTTTCTTTCATCATCATCAAGGTTCAGCATCCACATCTTCTGGTGGATCAGCAGTCCCCCCTGAACTCTACAACTTCCTTCAAGTTCAATTTGATAATCTTAACTCCTCAATGAGAGAGATGTCCAGCAACTTTGAATTCAGAATTCAAAGATATTCAAAGATTGGATAACACTGTTACCAGTCACTTTTTGAGGCAACAAGAGCTTGCTGAACATGCCTCAAGGAGATTCAATAGGCTGGTTGGGACATTGGGAGATGCTACTACTCAATTATCTTTTCTTCAGTTTGGTTTACAAGATTTACTTTCACGAATTCTTGATAACACACAACATGGGATTAACCAAGGACAATAAGTTGTGGTTCAGATTTCTAAGTGCAGACTGTCATTTTCTCACTTTGTAAGTGATATGGAACAAATGAAGGAGCATACTACACATATTGATCAACAAATTGAGGAACTTAAAGCTGATTTCAACAGTGTGTGGAAGCTCAGAGATGATACAAGCACTGGTGATAGTCGATATGCTACATCCTCTACAGCAGTTCCTCCTATGCCCCATGGCATTGATCAGATGTCAATCCATATTTCTAAGAACTTTAAGAAGATGGAAGAGACTCTTCATACAAGATTGACAGTTGTTCAACTTTTGCTGAGGAACAACTTGGGAGCATTGGAAGCCAAGATGAAGGACATTGACAACAACCTGTTTACTCCTCCCCCACCTCCACCTCATTAATGTTATCTTTTTGATTGATGTCAAAGGGGGAGAAGTGTGAATATTTCAGTTCCTTGTTTATTTCAAACCTTTGGTTCATTTTGGATTCACAGCATTGACTTTTATGATTGTGATATGAATGTTATATTCCTACAATTTAGTTCTCAATGAATGTCATGTTTCTGTGATTGTCATTGCTTTTCATATATGACATGAAATAATGTGATTGACTGTCTTAAAACACCTTCCTTATTTTAACTGGAATGTTCAATGAATTATAGTTGTCATCATCAAAAGGGGGATATTGTTGGATCTCTTGTTTTGATGTTGCTTAACTATAATTCATAGAAGTTTAAATACCTTATATCAGTCATATCTAACACCATATTTCATGTTTGATTCAGAGATTACGTTGTTATGATGACAGTGGTGTCGACACATCATTGGTATAGTGTCGACACATAACTCAATTCCAGTGAAGATTGACAAGAAGAGAAGCCAGTGGTGTCGACACAAATTCATTGTGTGTCTACACATCCATTGCATCTAGAGAACAATCACAAGAAGAGAAGCCAGTGGTGTCGACACAAGTTCATTGTGTGTCGACACATCCATTGTATTCAGAAAGCAGTAAAGTGAAAAGAAGTCAGTGGTGTCGACACATCCTTTGTTCTCCAGAAAACAGTCAGAAGACAAGAAGCCAATGGGGTCGACACAGGTTGATCATGTGTCGACACATCCTGTACTCCCAGAAAGATGAATTTTGGTCTATGGTCAGGTGTGTCGATATGAGTAAAATGTATGTCGACACAAGTCACCATCCATTGTTGTCGGGACATAATGCAAGGATCATGTGTCGACACATAACTTAAGTTGTGTCGACACACTTCGACTTTTGTTCCAGATCTGAAATCTTGGACACATGGAAGGATTTGGTACAAGGCTTTTGAGCTGGAATTCTATGCCCCCCAAACTCCAAGGCACCTCGTGGGTACATGGGAGTATAAATGCCCATGATGCTTGCACCTTTTGGGGTACACACACCTCAGTTCCTCATCTCCCAGAAGCATAAGGCGACAACCAGAGAGGGGCTTCATCTGTGGAGTATTGCTGGTCCAGATCTGAAGCATTGGAGATCCAAGTGCCTTGATCCATCAACATCAAGCTGAATTTCCAGATTTTTAAGTCCACAACATTGAGCTAAAGCTGGAAGTCTGAAGTCTCAACTGGGAGCATAACAGGGGGAAATTCGAACCTGTAAGGCCCCCGAATTTTGTCCACTTATATTTTATGTATGTGATGTTTGCTTGTTCTTGCATATATGGTGTGCATAAAATATTTAACTAATAATGAACACGTTTCATTCATAGGTTCATGCACGATGTATGTGATTATGTAATATGTATGTATATGTGCGTATATGTATGTTATTGATGCATATTAGCCTTAATCTTGATTAGTGTAAGTTGTATTTAAATTAAATATTATGTAATGCATGCACTTTATATGGTAAGGATATATGTAATTATTTCTACATATACTAAATTATTTATATGTATTTATGCTTTTATTTTGGGGTTTTGCAGGGTTTTGGCTGCACTGTGCAGTTGGCGGCCAGGACCTGGACGCCAATGTGACTGGCGTCCACATCCCTGGACGCCAACCCACAGTGGGCGGCCAGCCCCTGGACGCCAACAACATGTTGGCGGCCAGCCCCTTGACGTTAAATGTGCAGTTAACTACAACTGATGTTGACGTCAATATCCTCCTGCGTAACGGTTCAAGAATTGTTAATGCTCGCATTTTGGCTAGTTCCAGATTAGGAAACCCATCCTAACTCGTAGGAAACCTACCCTAAGGCGTACCCCAACCCCCAAGCCTATAAAATACCCATCCTAGGTCAGGGAAAAGGCTTTTTTAATATTTGGTGAAACCCTACCTCCGAGATGGTGAAAAGTTGAACTTCAGAAGGCCGGATCCGTCGACTGGAGGTGTTCCCCGAGGAGCTACAACATCTGGAGGACAGCCAATACATCCAAGAAGAGATCCCAACTCCGAGGAGCCATCTACATCGACAGGAGAAGAAGATCTAAGGAGTTTCTGAGCACCTTTTTCGCAGGGCCGAGAAGGGCTTCATCGACATATTCTGATCTTTGTAGATTTTTTTAAGAGGCAAGTAATCCTAGATCTTGATCCTATACATGTCCCCTTAAGTCTTAGTATTTTTATGGATTTTTTCTCGAGTCCTGGAACCCCAAATTCACCCTTGTATGAAAAGTTGTCTGTATGTGCTGCTGGGACCAGGTTGACGACAACATAGGTTGCAGTCAAGTTCTTCAGAAGAAGTAAACGGCAACATCCCTTGACGTCTACTTCTTCAGGACCTGAAAATGTGCTTTTTGATTCTTTTCACGCTGTTTGAATGATTTCTGGACATAGTTACATACTGAAATTTTTATTGGTGATTGTATACAGCCATTAGGTCATATCATAAGGTTGCCTAATTTTTCTGTGAATCGTGTTAATTATGAAAATTCAATAATTGTATCATGAGCACCATATAAGCATGTTTAAATTGTGCATAAATGGAATTGCTGTAAATTAGGGTTGCATGAATTTTACATGATAGTAGGATTACTAATATCTAATTTCTGAACTGTTAGAACATAACCATGTTCACTTGTACCCTGTCTAATGATATTTCAATGAATTGTCTGAAATCTGGATTTAATTATAGAAATTGTATTTACTGTCTGAAAAACCTAGAAAATTACATGTGTGATATATTTACTGTTAATGACCTGGGATAAAAATTTAGAACTAAGATGTTAACAGCAAGTATAATTATTAGTTAAACCATAGAATTTGTACATATTAGATAGGTTGATCTAATCTTGTGTAATTCGGTAAATGTACAGCATGTTTAGGACTGTAATGTAAGTTATTTTATTTCTGAAAATAGTAGTATCATGATTAGGCTAACTGAGACATGTGCAATTGATAATTAAGATGTGTAAAGTGATTAAGTATTATATGTAAAATATGTGAATAGTGTGTGAAAATGTGATAAAGTGAAAGTATAATGATTGGGCCAAGAATGACACTGCTACCCTAGAGGCATCGAGAGCTGTACATAGAAAAGTCCCTATGGAAAGCTCTACATTGTAAAACTTTGTCCTAAAGGCATTAGGAAAAACCTGGAGGTGGACAAGTACCACTGGATAGGGTGGAGAGGGCTTCTCCCGGTCTGCGCAGTTACCAAGATTCACCACTTCATTGCCTAGGTGGTGGGTATGTAATATGAGTTGTGTTATGAGTTATGTGTTATGCGATGAGTATGAGTATGAGATATTGTTTTGTGTCCTCTAATAGGTAGTTAGGACTATGTGTCATGACATTTTAAGTTATTGGAATATGAGTAAAGTGTAAGATAATATATGAATATGGCATGTGATGAATGCAAATCTGTGATAAGTAAAAATAAAAGAGTAGATGATATGAAGATTTTGTGAAGAGATATGTAAGGGAAAAATTAAGGTTAGTGAGAATGTGATTTAATGTGAAACTAATATGATAGTGTATATGTTCATAGTATCATGTATTAATATTTAAATTACAATGTCATGTTTAATATCATGTCATGTATTCATTAATCTTCTTGTAATAATGTATGTGAGTATATATATATGTGTAAACATGCGAATTATGTAACGCAAAAAGATGGAAATGTGAATTTGCTAAAGGAATAAGATAAAGTGTAAATAGATCTAATTCTATATAATTGAGTTTATTCCATGTCAAAACAGCAAGTAAAATATAGTTATGAATGTGTTAAGCATAAGGAAGAATGTTTATATTCCATGGTAGATGTGATGAGTACTTAGTATAGAGTTCCATGTTTAAATTGTTTAGTATTGCCAATCAACTTGACTATGATCTAGACTTTACAATTCATGCTATAAAATATGAAACCATGCATATAAAATTTATTTACATTAAACCAGCAAGCAAGATGTGAAATTTAATATGAAAAGTGCATGTGAAAAATGAATAGTCATCATGTTAGGTTGTTCTTTTCTCTATGCCTAATTCTCTATTCTAATTGTAGAAATAAATCATGAAATGAATTAAGGTGTGAATGAATGATTCATGTTACATGTTAGGTGTAGAGAATATGTACAAGTATATAATATTAGTATCCATGATTGAGAATAAACATGTGATAGAACAAAGCATGTCTAAGTGATTTAGGAATGTGTTGATAGTTAAAAGTATGTTCCATGTATATTCTTGTAGTTTAAATAATCGTATGTATTCTTTAGTGTTTAAAAGATTAATGTGAATGTGATATGTTTAAGATTAAGTCTTTGTTTTACTTTCTGAGTCTTTTGACTCACCCTTGCTTCGGCGTACAGGTGAGACAGGAATTACTATTTTGAAGGAAGACATAGCGAATGTTGATCTCTTGGAGGAGTAGCTTTTGAGGAGCAAATTTTCAGTTTTACTTTTCCTTTCATAGCTTGAATAAAAATATTGTATGGACAATATTTGGACAATGTAGTTCTTTCATTATGTAATAATGTGGACATTGTCGTTTTATTTCGCTATTTAGACTGTGGAATGTGTGATGGTGATGGATTAAAGTTGAATTATTTATTTTATTCCGCTGTACTAAATTGCTATCTACGTACTTTTCAACCTATCGGCTAGTGTTGGGTTTTATCCCACTGTAATGACGTTCTTTATACCGATGGGGATTGGTATAATCGTACCGGTATGAGGAGGGTCGTTACAGAACTAGTCCTTTCTGATATGCAATTATCTTGATTCATCTGGTTCTTCATCTAAAACTCAATTCAATTTGTGTGTAGTGTGAAATTGAAGCAATTCTTCTGCTCAATTTCATGTGTGTGTGCTAATATGAGGTTTCTATCATCTCAGATTGTGTGTGTGTTGTGATATCTGTTTGAACTTGCTAGATAAGCAGATTTGTGTGTGTGTGCAGATGGTGGATGTAGGATACACAGTTGTGTAATCCGAACCACCCTAAATCTTTGTGCCTCTGTGGATTGATCAATCTGAATGTTAGATGTTTGATAGGCTCGCTCATTATTTCCTATGATAACATCTAACAAGCTGTAGATTCACACACTACTTAATCTGTTTAAGTTGTTCGAACATGTGCATAATTCATAAATCTGAAATTCTCATAAGTTTCTGAGTTGATAAGTGATTAATTTTTAATTTGGTGGAAATCTATTCACCCCCCCCCCCTCTTTTAGATTTCGTCATAGCTATTTTTCGCTGTCTTTCACCAAGCACATCATACACTCATGTTAAGAAAATTGCTTATCCTAAGAAACCATTTCATGATAAGAAATCCTTGCAATCAAATAAATCTACTCATTCTAGAAATTCTCAACAGTCAAAGGAACACAAGCATGTTGCATCCATTGTCATTCACATGCCACGCTCCACACATTGCTCATCTAATGTTACTTGCTATTTCTGTGGTGGGCATGAACTTGTCCTTGAAAGAGAAATATACAGAAACTAAATCTTGTGTGGATTAGGAAGGATTTACTTCCTTCTAAGACTAACACTGCTGGGCCCAAAACTATTTGGATACCAAAGAAATCCACCTGAGATTTGTGGTTGTAGGTGTCTTGAAAATATTGGAGCTAGAGCATCAATGTACAATTTACGGCATCAAAATTGTTATGTGAGTATCATGTTCATTTCTGTTTTGGGATTCCAAGGCAAGACATGAATACTCATGTATACCTCATTGTTTATTCTTTTAGATTTTGATAATAGGCTATGTTTTTGTTTTCTTTCTATGAAGAAAACTAAAAAAAAATTGAAAAATCAAAAACACAAAAAGGGTCATAGAATTTAGTGTCTAATGCATATTTGTGCTTGCATGTCTATCCCTTGTGTGCTTACATGTATTATATATGTAAAGACACCCTCCTTGATTCTTCCTATGGCCTATACTCCCTTGCTATTCTTATTGCGCTAACTTGAAACTTAGTGTGCATTATTTTAGCCATTAAGGGGGCGAATTATGCTTTGGTTGTATGCATACATTAAGGGGGAGCTAAATAGTTATGTATTTAACATACTTCTCAAAATACATTTTAATTTGAGCCCAACACACTAATGCACGCAAATATGATTAATGTATATCACGTTGATGATAGGTGGAAATTTTTCTTAGCACTTTTGTGGTTCTTAAAATCCAAATAATTTGTAGTAACTCGTGGGGAAAAAGCTACCTATCCCAAGTTGAAAGAAAAGAGGAACTGAGCTTAGTAACTAGATCACTGAACAACTGAGAAGCTTGCGTCAAACGACAATACTTTCCTCATAAATGAAAGAAAAAGAAAGAAACAAAAAAATGGGTAGAGTGATAGATACCAAAAATCGAGGGTCTATCATGCATGAGTTGGATTCAGAGTATCCGTTAGTGTTAATTATAATTTATGTCCATCCTCATGTGTGATGCCTTTTAATCATATCTCACACATCACTTATCATAGTGGTTAATTTTGGGTGTGTCTTGAGAAATTAATTAAATTCATGGGCTATCAAATGGATATTTCTTAGTGCTTGCACTCCCTTATTCTCCCCATATTGAACTCTTAACATACATACTATGTTCATGAGTCGATTACATTTCTTATCCCTATTACCACCCACTTTTTGATGTTGTCAAAAAATGGGAGAGAATATATAGATTTTGTATTCTGATTTGGGGGAGAGATTGTGTTCAAGAGATAAGGGGAGTTAGAAGTATTTTTCAGAGGGGGAGTTAATACTGCGTGACTATGAATGCTTGCATCCATGTGTGTTGTAAAATTAAAAGAAAAAAAAGGAACAACAAATTTGTATAAAAAAAATCAAATGTTGTGTTTTGTGTGAAAAAACTACAAGTGTTTTGACATCATCAAAAAGGGGGAGATTGTTATGCTCTATAGATTTTGATGATCATAAAAGTAATGAGTCTAATTCATGTTGATATGCTCCCAAAGCACCAATTGTTGTTCATGTTAATGATATATGTAATTTATTTATTTATATTTAATTTGAGAGTCTATTTTATGTGTTAAGTGTGCAAAAGAATAGGCCAAAGTCGAATTTGTAAGTTAAATTTACAAAGGCCGAGGCTTGGATAGAATAGGATTGAAGACTGGCTGGAAAAATTGTAAAATTGATAGTCATACTACTACTTTTGGAAAAACGGTCGACTGATCCTCCTAGTAACATTGTTTCTGCGATAGTGCAAATCAGACAATTGATTGTGAGAAAAAGGTCGACCGATTAGGAGAAAGTGTCGACACATGAGAGCTACATGTCAACACATAGAAGATCATGTCGACACATAGAAGAGGAGCAAGTCGACTTCATGTCTAGATCAGGAAATCAAACGATCGATTCAGGAATTTCAGATGGACGATTTTCCCAGTACCTTTGGTCCGTGAACAGTGCAAAATTAGATGACTGATTTGGTAAAATTGGTCGAGGTTATGAAAAATGTAGTTTCCTAAATTGGGTGTACTCTTTCCTCTGTTAGGTCTTTGCCCGAGGATTCGTCCAAGTTGAGATCTTTTGGGTTGGGCTATATATAGAACACCCTTTCCAAGCCCCCAGAAGAGATCCCATCATACTAGAAGTATTCTATCACCTTGAAGCTAGGATTTTAGGTGATTCTCTGAAGAAGCCTGCATCAGACTTCAAATATAGACATTCCACATAATTTAGCTGCTGCGTGGGTTGCTGTCAAGTACTGAAGGCTGAGCTACATCCAAGAAACACCCTGGAGGCTTCAGTGAAGAGTTCAAACAGTGTTCTTCATCATCGTATACTAGTCTACAACGACTCTTCATCTCTGGACAGGGGGAATCTATGCACCAATGTTTTATTCTCTATTCTTCATGTCCATTTGTTTTGGTTTCTAATTGAAATAGAACTACTTGTATGTGTGCTTGGTCTGTGAGCACGTGATTAGGTTTTTCTTTTCTTTGTACCCGGGTAACAAAGAATTGGTTGGGGTTGGGGTTGCCCCTGTAAAACAATTGTGTGGTGAGGGTTTGTAGCTTGTACCTGATCAAACAAGTTAGTGGAGAAATCCTCATTGGGGTGTGAGGTAGTGGACGTAGGCGCACACATGGTGTGTTGGCGGAACCACTCTAAATCCTATGTGCATGTGTGGTTTGCTTCCATCTTTTCTATCTCCATTCTACGCACGTTAGGATAGTTGGCATCATTGTTTATAGTGTTATATTACACTGTGCTTCTTGCTTAATAGATTTTCTTAGTTAAGTTTAATGTGTTCTATGTTAAAGAATTTTTTAGTAGGTGATAACCAATTCACCCCTCCCCACTTGGTTCATCATCGCACATACTTGTCTTTCAGCTAACGCATGAGAGTAGGAGATGAAGGAGGAGCTAGAGAAGCTATGATCCGTGGCAGCAAGGCTGTGGATAGGGCTTGAGAGCGAGCCAAGGGGTAGCCCGCCAAGCTGTGGAGAAAGTCACCACCAAGTTTTTCAAGAAGCTGAAGTTGGCTCATGTAGAGGCTGTGAGGACTTTTAAGAGTTCCACAGAGTACAAAGACCTTTGCATGGAGGACATGAAGGAGGCGTATGCGATGGGCTACACTGACTACACCTGATTCGTGCACATTCAGTATGCCAGACTCGACCTGTCTTTCCTTCCTGAGCACGCCGGGGTCGACCGATGGGATGAGGCTGAGGCAAGGTGGATGGCCATGGAGAATGAGAGGGCTCCCCCCCCCTCCCCCCGCCCCCTCCTTCATGTTTGTTTTTATGCTCAACTGGTTCTTAAAGATTGTTGTTTGTGTGAAGAGTGTACAGTTTGGGGACTCGATTTTGTTTTAGTCTGAGCCCAAGCCTTGTATTTTTTTTATGATGGAATGCAAATTTCCTTTGTTTGAAAATGGGAGAGTTAGAAGTATCTTTGAGAGGGGGAGTAATCTTGAATGCTTGCTTGCATGCATGTAAAATAAAATAAAAAACAAAAAAAAGGATTAACAAATTGGCACATAGATCACATGTTGTGTTTTTTGTGAAAAATCTACAAGTGTTTTGTCATCATCAAAAGGGGGATATTGTTGTACTCTGTAGATTTTGATGATTACAAAAACACTAATTCTCAATTATGATGAAAAGATCACAATGCACCAATTGGTATTTATCTTAATGATCTAAGCATTTGATTTGAGGGTCTAATTTGGGTGTTAAGTGTTCAGAAAAGTATGCCACAAGTTGCACTTGAAGTGGACATTATGAAGCCAAGACTTTGACAAAACAAAAGTCAAGACTGGTAGAAGAAATGCAGAACTGGCACAATCGGATGACCGACATAAGTAAATCGGTCAACCAATTATCAAGAGGTGTCGACTGATGCTCTGAAGGTGTTGACAGATCAGGAGATCGAACGACTGATTTTTGGATTTCGGTCAATCGATTATGGACCAATCAATTTATGTTCAGTCCAATCGATTGATGGTGAAAAGGCCAATCGATTGATGACTAAGGTTCCGATTGGTGAAGAAAAGATCGGATGACTGATTTGGAAAAATCATATGACCGACCTAGCTAGTACAGATTGGCACTGGGACAGTCAAGAAATCAGACGAGTGATTTTCCAGAATTGGATGATCGATTGGCCAGCAGATTTGTCAGTCGATGTTCTAGCCGAAGCACCAGTTGAAGTTAAGTCAGAAATCGGACGACCGATCCAAAGATTTGGTCAACCGATTCCAGCATTTCTGCATATGGACTTTCCTAGACAGAGTCCTACAAAGATCCAACTCTTTCCAAACTTTGAGTAATCCTTTGGAGTTCTAAATAATATATGTTCTTGGGATTTGGAAGAAACCCACACATCTCCAAGAGATCATTTCATGCCCTAGAGTTCAAGAGAGGTTTGTGAAGCCCTTGGAAGAGCCTATAGATGCTTTGAACTTGTAGAAGCCTGAAGAACGAAGTCTTCATCATCCAAAAGCCTTTCAGAAGATCTAAGAAGGTGTTCTTCATCAAAAAGGCATGGACTTGGTGCTGCTACTTGCAAGGCTCCATTCTGAAGCATTCTACATCGTGCAGTTCTACACTGAGACATCGTCGGGCAAAGACGACCACAAGGCCGACCTTCTATGATAGGAAAATTCTATACTTGCTTATTTATATTGTTGTCCTCCTGTTCACATTATTCTTTTGTTCCTTTTAGAACCCTGAGTATTATCGTGTGTTATTTTTATATATAGCACTATGGACGTTCCGTTTACTCTAAAACTCCAAAATCCCCCGAACGTGGGGCTCCCTCGTGGCGAGTGGTGTGTGTGACGCGCTGGTTGACCTTCGTCCTCCTTCCTTGTTGACTTCCATTGACCAAGTTGGCCAAAGGAGAAAGGGAGGAAAAGCAAAGAAACCAGCAAGGAAATGAATGGGATGTGATCGCCAGGGCCTTACCTATGCCCAAGGAGGTATACAGATGATGGTGGGACGTCGACTTTTTCCCCTTTGGACTGCCAAAAGGAAGAAGCTCCACGATATCGTTGAAGGTGTTCCTGTGACAAAGAAGACTCTATAAGACTGAAATGAAGTATAGTTAACGTCCAGAAGCAAAGAGAAATGACCCAAAAGGTGAGCCTTGTATCGGTTGCGGGCTTGAGAATAGGGGTGGCCAAGTGCTATGACCACCCTTCTTCCCTCCGTTTTTGGTTGCGAAAACCCCTTTTAGGTGTGTGGGAGTGTGCACTACATGCTTGGTGTGTGTGTGTAAAGAGTGAATAGCATGCAAAGCTAAGAAGGAAGAAAGGAAAGAGAAGGAGAAGAGAGAGATGATCCTCATTTGTAGGCATTGGTGGCTGCTTGGTGGGGTCCTCTAGCTCGTGGTGAAGCCTCCTAGACGCTCCAAGTGTTGAGAGGTAGAGAGGAAGCAAGGGTGGAAGCTCTCAAGGCTCAAGATGACTTTTTCTCTCTCTACTCTCAAGGCATGAAGGCTCTAGCTCGTCCAGCATCTCCCCCCTTGGCTAGAAGGCTAAGGACCTTCATATATAGGCAGTGGGGGCAGAGCTAGGGAGCATAGGATGCTCAAGTGTGAGAAAACACACTTAAACATGTGGCAATCTAAGTAGAAAGGCTAGGCCAATAGGAGGGGACCACATAGGACTTTTACTGGGTCAAGAGGGTGCCAAGATGGCCCATTTGCCCATTAGGAATGGCCCCATGCATTGCATGGCCAAGGTAGGGGTGCAAGTGGGCAAGATTCTCGGGCAGTTCCATAGAACAGGTAAACCTAGGTTGACATCAATCGATGTTGCCGCCAACCCCATG
The DNA here is from genome assembly GCA_014218235.1 of Colocasia esculenta. Lineage (NCBI taxonomy): Eukaryota > Viridiplantae > Streptophyta > Magnoliopsida > Alismatales > Araceae > Colocasia > Colocasia esculenta. Next base: position 50,449,045 of record CM024765.1, on the reverse strand, counting down.
CAAACATCAACCTATGTGGATGTCAACCTGAGTCGACGTCAAGGGTGTGCGCCGTCAACCTGGGGTAAACGACAGTTGATGTTGAGGTTAACATGGGATATGAGGCAAGCCAACAAGCAGTCAAACAAGTCTTAATGGGCCATAGACCATGCGGGAATGGGTCAAATCTCGCGTCTACAAATGCCCCTCTGAGACATCCGATCTTGCAAGGGAGTGGAGTGGATTGAAAGGTTGGTGTCTCGGTAAACAAAGGACACGAAGATTTGATAAAAGGACCATCTCTAAGGATAGGAATTCTAGCAAGCCACACGAATGAGTTAGGCTAGAAACAAGTGATGAATCGATCAAGAGACAAATGTGCGGAAAAGGGAGAGTGATCTACATGTGTAATTACAACTGTAACCCAACGGTAGGGTTCCCGGCATTGCCAAGTAGGACGTTGACTGGTTTCTGGTGTTGTTATGACGGTTGAATCAAGGAAATCTCACAATTGAAGTCCGTCGGGACCCGCTAACATAATCAGGACATTTGTTCAATCAGGGGGTTGTGAAGACAAAAGGGATTGATTGCACTCTCAAAGGATCATCAAAGATTCTAACTGGAATCATTGTTTGGAAAGCTGGAAGTCCAGAATTAAGCTCATGACTGGCGAATGGTTCACATGACCCCAATAAGACTGATTGACTTTAATGATAGCTCAATGATATACTCGGTGGGACTATTTGGGGTTGCTTGGGGAATAGACAACAAAGGTCTGGAATCAGCTTTGATATTCAGGAAGGTGGTGTTGATTCAGTTGGCCACTTGAGCTGGGTGCCACACAGTAATCGAGGAAAATCTCTATTTTTTTTAATTAGTAAGGGAATGTCAGCAGTGAAATCCTTGTTGGGTTGAGTGTGTTTTGGAATTTCCTAAAGTTGTATTTTAATGATGACCAATGAACATCACTCATACCTTGATTTTGATGATGACATATTGAACATTTTATACATATCACAACAATGCTTAAACAACATATTTTTGATGTTTAATATCTCACATTTTAATGATAATATCTTGTATTAATGGTTTACGCTTTATATTTTTAGGTTCACACAAAATTGTCACAGTGGTGTCGACACAGTCCACTAGTGTGTCGACACTAATTCACTGTCCCAGAAGCCTGTTCTGAAGTAGTAGCTAGTGGTGACGACACAGTCTACCTGTGGTGTCGACATAGTGCACCTGTGTGTCGACACTAGTTCACTGCCCCAGAAGCATGTTCTGAAGCAGTAGCCCAGTGGTGTCGACACAGTCTGCCTGTGTGTCGACACACTTCGACTAAAGCTCAAAAATGGGAATTTTTTTGGACACGTGGCTGCTTAGGAATCAGGGGATTTGACCTAGATTTCCGTGCCCATGCACCCCAAGGCACCTTATGGACATATGGGGCTATAAATACCCATGATCCTCGTACCCCAAAGGAAGGCGAACCCCATACAACTCCCAGGAAAGCTTTTGGCGGCAAAAGGGGCTCTTCCAAGTCTTGCTCCATCTCCAGAAGCTGTATGCCATCGTTTCAAGAGGAAGGACATGGGATTCAAGGCCAATCTCTGGAGAGAAGTGTGATGTGCTGAGAAAGGGAGCAGATCCAACTGAAGAGCAGCAGCAAAAGAAGAGTTTCTGGTAATTCAGATGCCAGTGGAGCAGAGCATCGCAAATTGAAGGGGATCTTCATCGAATTCTTTCAAGTCTTTTCAATTCGAGCTTCTGCAAGACCTCTTCACCAAGGAACATCTAATCTACATCTATTTTACCCATTTCTTGGATTGTTCTTCTCACTTTCGTCTGTGAGATCTGTGCATGAAGTTCTATACAAATTTCTATGTACGATTGAGTCTGTGAGTCAGATCATTGCTAGAGGATCTGATTTCTTTTGTGTTTGATCTAGCCTTTTGTGGTTTGAGCCGTCGTGCTCAATTTGGAGTCGTTGTGCTCCTTGTGTGGTTTGAGCCGTCGTGCTCAATTTGGAGTCGTTGTGCTCCTATTGTGGTTTGAGCCGTTGTGCTCAGTTTTTGGAGTCGTTGTGCTCCAGGTTGTGTGTTTGAGCCGTCGAGCTCAAGGGTGTTTGGAGTCGTCGTGCTCCGGTGTGAGTTGTACTCTTTTGAGTAGTGAAGCCTCACTATGTGAGGGGTGGATGTAGGAATCACTGGTGTGATTTCCGAACCACCTAAAAATCCTTTGTGCAATGGTTTGATCTGCTTATCTGCGCTAGATGCTTGCATAGGATTTCGCTCTCTCTATTTGTTCAATTTCTTCACACACTCTATTCACACAATTTACACATTCATACTTCAGATCAGTAAATTGTTTGTCTGAATTGATCTCTGATTCGAAGTAATTTTGAATTGCTTAAGTTTCCGCGTTAATTGGTGTTAGATCTATTCAACCCCCCCCCCTTCTAGATCTGATTCATCTACCTATTCAATCCTACAATTGATATCAGAGAGGGTTAATATCTATTTCTGATCTGATTTGATTGCTTCTGTTTGATCTCAGTGTTAATTGCTTGAATTGTTTGCTTTCTCTTTCACTATCTCATTTTGATTGATGGATTCTCGAGGACTTGTAGCTGAGGGCCATTCCATTAATAGACCACCATTTTTAATGGGTCTGATTACTCTTATTGGAAAAATCGCATGCAAGTTTTTCTTAGGGCTCAAAACTATGAAATCTGGAGGATAGTTGAAGTGGGTCCTTATGAAAATCAGGGAGATGAGGAGAATTGGACTAGAGAGCAGATTAAGAAAGCTACTCTTAATTATAGTGCCATGAATATGCTTCAGTGTGTTGTCCACCCTAAAGAATATTCAAGAATATCCATGTGTAAATCTGCTAAAGAAATGTGGGATAAACTTGAATTAATGTATGAGGGAACATCTCAAGTTAGGGAAACCAAAGCAAACATACTTGTTTCTGAATATGAATTGTTTATGATGAAATCTGATGAATCAATTTTTGAAATGTTTGCTAGGTTTATGACAATTGTCAATGGACTGAAGGCACTAGGTAAGGAATACAATGATGCTGATCTGGTAAGAAAAATTTTGCGTTCTCTATCATCTATCTGGCACACAAAGGCTACAGTGGTTGAAGATTCTAAAGATTTATCCAAAATTTCTTTGGATGAACTCATAGGATCTTTAATGTCTTACAAAATAAATCTGAAAAGAAATGAAGAATATATGCTTAAAGCTAAACCAGTAGCACTTAAGGCTTCATCAAGCAACAAAGAGAAAAATCATGAAAAATGAGTCTGAGTCCAATGAGGATGAACTTGCCCTCATGACTAGGCAATTCAGAAAATTTTTAAAATCAGGAAGAGGAAAATTCCATGGAAAGAAAAAATATTCTTCTGGTAAAAGGAATGCTTCTTCTTCAAATTTTAATGCTTGTAGAAATCAAAAAATTTATGAAGGTATTATTTACTACAGGTGCAACAAGGCAGGACACATGAAGGGTGAGTGTCTTGAGATGAAAAATGGCAAATACAAGAAGAACAACAAATTGATGAAGCCAAAAGCTATGATGGCAACTTGGTCGGATGAAGACCAAAGTGAAGATGAAGAAGAGAACTCTTCAAGTTCAGTAAATGAGGAGTTATGCTTTATGGCCAACAACACTGATGGAAAGGTAAGTCCATCTTTTGAGCAATATACTGTTGAAGATTGGCAATATGCATATGCTGAGTTGGTTGAAAAATATTCTGAAATAAGAAAAGAAAATAAACATCTGAAAAAGAAAATTGAAAATTTCATGCATGATACTTCCTTAAATAGAAGAATTTCTGAACTGGAAAATGAAATATCTGAACTTAATGAAGATAAGGAAGACATTCTAAATGAAATTGATGAATTTAAAATTGCATCTCAAAAGGCCAACAATGATTTTGAAAAGCTTTCTGAAAGAATGAAATTGCAACAAAAAGAAAAGCAACAAGCTATTGATGAAATTCAGAAACTTAAGAAGTTGTTGGGTAAAAAGGAACAAGTGATAAAACATTTCACAAATAGAAAAGAAAATCTTGATGCATTGTTAGGACTTAGAATGAATGTCGAAAAACATGGACTATGATTCACCACAGAAAAATCATTGAAGAATAAATCTGATGAAAAGAAAGAAAAACCTTAAAAAATTCCTTTAATAAACTTTGTCAAAAGCACTAGTCTAGAAAACAAAAATAAACAAGTGTCAAAGAAAACATCTAAAATAATAAAAAACCAAAGTAAAAAGATTGTTTCCAATCAAAAGAAACAAAATAGGTCGACACACATTGATGTTAGGTCGACACCAGATAACCACAAGTTGAAAACTGTGGCTGCTGAGTCGACACTACCTCAACACAGGTCGACCTACCCATTTCTAAACAACAAAAATATGTTGAACAAAAATTCAAATAAAAATCTAAAAAATTATAAAAACACTAAAACAAACCTTCATGATGGTTCTTGGAGATCCAGGACATCACATCAATCTAATTGGATCAATTCTTGAAATCAATGGTATTATAATCCTCATTGGTACCATTCACAATCTTTTTATCCAAAATTTCCAAGATATCAACAGAATTCGTGGTTTGGATTTCCATACATGAATAATCATGCCAAAATGCATAATTTCCATGCTTATGACAGGAAGAACACTGGTGTTTTCATTCCAAATCAGAATGTTAAAATGCCAAAAAGAAAAATCATTGCTGAAACAAAACAAAAACAGAAAACAACTCAAATATGGATCAGAAAAGATTTATTGTTTTTGCTCAAACAAACTGATGGTCCCAACAATGTTTGGGTACCAAAATCTTTTCTTCTCTGATCTGATTTATGCAGGAAGGTCGTGCACCCAGCTCCAATGTGTGGTTTCTTGATAGTGGGTGTTCACGACACATGACAGGAGACATAACAAAATTTTCATTTCTGATTGAAAAGGAAGGAGGATCTGTCACATTTGGAGGTAAAAATAAATGGAAAATCATTGGATCTAGCAAGGTTGGTAAATCCTCCTCAAACTCAATTGAAATGTTCTGTTGGTTGATGGTTTAGACTACAATCTTTTGAGTATAAGCCAATTGTGTGACAAAGGTCACAAGATTGTTTTTGAATCTGATTTCTGCAAAATAAATGATTCTTCAACTGAAAAAATAAAATTCTTTGGTAAAAGAGAAAACAATGTCTACATGATCAATCTTGATAAAAATTTTGCTGAAAACATTTGTTTGGTGGTAAATAAAAATGAAATTGCATGGACATGGCACAATAGACTTGGTCATGCAAGTTTCAACACAATAAATAAACTCTTAAGGCTAAATCTGGTTAAGGGACTTGCTGAATCTTTCCCAAATGTTAAAAATGAACTTTGTGGGATATGTTCTCAAGGAAAACAAACTAGAAAATCTTTTAAAATTTTCAATGATGTACTCACTTCTAAGCCACTAGAATTACTTCATATGGACCTTTTTGGGCCAACAAGAATTCTTAGTCTTAGTGGTAAAAGATATGGATTTGTCATCATTGATGATTTTACTAGATACACTTGGGTCATCTTTCTATCCCACAAAAGTGATAGTTGTTTAGAATTCAGGACTTTCTGCACCACTATCTTAATGGGTTTTTCATATGAAATCAAATCCATTTTGACTGGTCATGGGGGAGAATTTGAAAACAAATCTTTTTCTTATTTATGTGCTGAACTAAACATTTTCCACAGATTCTCTTCTCCAAGAACTCCAGAAAAAAATGGAGTTGTGGAAAGAAAGAATAGAACCCTTGTGGAAATGGCTAGATCCATGCTTCTGGAAAGTAAATTGCCCAAATCTTTCTGGGCTGAAGCTGTGAACACAACAAATCACATCTTGAATAGAGCATTGGTCAGACTAAAAATCAGAAAAACCCCCTATGAACTTTTGAAAAACAAAAAGCCAACTCTGTCTTATTTTAAAATCTTTAGTTGCAAATGTTTTGTACATAACAACAATAAAAAAATCTTGATAAATTTGATGCCAAAAGTCTTGAAGCCATTTTTTCTTGGATATTCAGAAATTTCTAGAGCTTATAGAGTTTACATTCTCAAGAATAAAATTGTGGAAGAATCTCCACATGTAGATTTTGATGAAAACTCATATCAAACTGATGACTCTACATCTTGCAGGGTTCCTCAAAATATTGAAGAGGATGACTTAGTTGTCGAATCTTCACCAACTGTTGAAGAGGATGAAGATCCATTTGAAAAGCTGGACAATCAATCACCTACCACAAGTGGTTCAGGTAATATTGTTCCAGAACTGAATGCATCTCAAGAGGTAATTCCTGAAAACAGATTTTTAAGAGATCATCCAATTGAGAATGTAGTTAGTAATGTGCATGATAGAGTTAGAACTATATCATCTTTTCTAAATGCAATAAATGAAGACCCACTAGCACTAATTTCCCAAATTGAACCCAAGTCAATTGATGAAGCTCTAACTAGTGAGGATTGGATTAATGCAATGCATGATGAACTTCATCAATTTGACAGAAATCAAGTGTGGGAATTAGTACCTAGACCTAGTGACCAATCTGTTATTGGTACTAGATGGGTGTTCAGAAATAAATTGAATGAAAATGGACAGGTTGTTAGGAATAAAGCTAGACTAGTTGCCAAGGGATACAATCAGGAGTTTGGAATTGATTTTAAAGAATCATATGCCCCTGTAGCTAGACTAGAAGCTGTGAGAATATTTCTTACTTTTGCATCATCCCTGAAATTTAAAGTTTATCAAATGGATGTGAAAATTGCTTTCTTGAATGGATACATCAAAGAAAATGATTTTGTAGAACAACCTCCCGGATTTAAAAATCAAAAATATCTTGATCATGTTTTCAAACTCAATAAGGCTCTTTATGGTCTTAAGCAAGTTCCAAAGCTTGATATGACCGTCTGAGCTCATTTTTGTTGAATAAAGGTTATACAAGAGGTAATGTAGACCAAACTTTGTTTACAAGAATTGTCAATAATCAAATCATTATTGTCCAAATCTATGTTGATGACATAATTTTTGGGTCTACAAATAAAGAACTGTGTACTGAATTTGCGGATCACATGAAAAATGAATTTGAAATGAGTTTGATGGGAGACTTATAATTCTTTTTGGGATTGCAGGTACATCAAATCAGTGAAGGGATTTTTATAAGTCAAACAAAGTATGTGAAAGAACTTCTGAAAATGTTTGACTTTCAGCACCTCAGGCATTCAAGCACACAAATGGCAATAAATGTAAGACTAGAGGAAGATTCATTTGGTAAGTCAGTAGATCCAAAGACCTACAGAGGTATGATTGGTTCTATACTTTACCTCACCACCTCTAGACCAGATATTTAGTATAGTGTGTGTATGTGTGCTAGGTTTCAAGCCAATCCTAAAGAAAGTCACATGTTAGCTGTCAAAAGAATTTTTAAATATCTTGTTGGAACATGTGAACTTGGAATTTGGTATCCTGCTAGTTGCAAGTTAGATTTAATTGCTTATTGTGATGTTGATTATGCTGGTTGTAAGCTTGATAAAAAAAGTACTAGTGGCTTGTGTTTATATCTAGGTGGATGCTTAATTTCTTGGGCTTCCAAAAAGCAACATTCAGTAGCTCTATCCACTACAGAGGATGAATATGTTGCGGCTGGTTGTTGTAGCACTCAAGTTCTTTGGATGAAACATCAGCTCCTAGACTATAATCACAAATTGGGTTGTATTCCTATTTTGTGTGATAACAATAGTGCTATTAATTTGTTTAAAAACCCAATTCAGCATTCACGAACAAAGCATATTGAAATAACGTATCATTTTCTAAGGGATGAGGTCGCCAAGAAATCTTTTGAACTTCACTTCATTGAAACTGAAAAACAAATTGCAGATATTTTCACTAAGCCTCTTCCAGAAAACAAATTCTCATCTTTAAGAAGAGAGCTTGGTTTGTGCAAATTTCCACATTCTTGATATCTTCTATCTCTTTTTGTAAATAAAAGTCTTCGTGTTCTTGCAAATAAATTCCTCACTCTCACATTGCATTGACATTCTTGGTATATCAAATGGTGATTTGAAGAAAGACAAGTATCAAGAGTCTTGTATGCAATTGTTGAGGGAGAGTCTCTGTCTTTCAATAAAATATTCTTGTTCATTCTATTTTCACTTCATTCCATTCCTATTTCTTCAATAATCCTCATGTTCACCTTGTGAGGGGGAGATACATGAATGGGGGAGTCATTGTCACATTCCTTGACCTCACTTGTCTATCTTGAACCCCAAAATTATCAGAATTTTTGAGTCATTGTGCTATTTTCTTACGAGAGAATTAAGACATTGAAACTAAACTCCTTGTGCATTTAGTTTAATTTCAAAGATTCATTATCATTTCAAGGTTAAGCAATCTTAATACTGAATGTCTTTAAAATGACTTGCAAAACACTTGTAGGCACATGAGTGGCTTTACTATTTAACATATGCATGTTTAAGCTTCATTTTTACTACATGTTAAGAATAATTTTTCTAAATTCGTAGTCATGACTTGTCTGGTCAAAGCAAACATATTCCTGCAAAACATCAAAAGAAAATGATCAACAATCTGGAAAGATACAAACAGAGCAATGCAAATTTTTGAACCACTGAGTAATCGGGCCATTTCACCTAAAAAGTGATTTGTTTCGCATCCAAAAGTGGAAATCAAAATTTTCAACTCTGTATAAGATAATGAAAGTTAAACCACTGAGTAATCAGGAGGTCTTGCATCTGATCAATGTGATCTCTTGCACTGAAAAGTGAGATTTAACTAATTTATTTTTGTATTCTTTCCCAGTTAAAAATGAAAGAAAATCAAATTGACAGGATGGAAAAGCTTAAGACCTTAATAAAGTTCATGTATAATGAGTTTAGAACTATTATTCTACATTGTGTTAAAATTAAAGCTACTAACATCCTTGTTAAATACTTCTACTCACTCATATAGGTCACTTTACTTCACATTTGCATCATTATTTTAACTACATTTAGATCATTATATCTTGTAATACCTTGTGTTGAGTGTGTCTTTGTCGTTAAACTTTGTTGCACAATAACCAAAACACAATAATTTCTCTCATTTGACAATATCACTTTGCCTCACTTATTTTGATTATTTCTGACCATTCATTTCCTACATTTCATTTCTTGATCTCCTACAATCTTTGTTTCTCTCTCTTATCTATCTTTTTGATGCCATCAAAAAAGGGGAGAAAGTTCTATAAAGGGGAGAAAGTTTCTTATGGGAGAAAGTTCAAAGGGTGAATATGGTCAAGGAGAGTTACTGCAGTCAAGGGAGCCAGGCTATTGTGAGATTGTGCATATATTTTGTCATCATCAAAAAGGCGGAGAATGTTGGGTTGAGTGTGTTTTGGAATTTCCTAAAGTTGTATTTTAATGATGACCAATGAACATCACTCATACCTTGATTTTGATGATGACATATTAAACATGTTATACATTTTATACATATCACAACAATGCTTAAACAACATGTTTTTGATGTTTAATATCTCACATTTTAATGATAATATCTTGTATTAATGGTTTACACTTTATATTTTTAGGTTTACACAAATTTGTCACAGTGGTGTCGACACAGTCCACCTGTGTGTCGACACTAGTTCACTGTCCCAGAAGCCTGTCCTGAAGCAGTAGCCAGTGCACTGTGTCGACACTAGTTCACTGTCCCAGAAGTTTGTTCTGAAGCAGTAGCCAGTGGTGTCGACATAGTCTGCCTGTGTGTCGACACACTTCAACTAAAGCTCAAAAATGGAAATTTTTCTAGACACGTGGCTGCTTAGGAATCAAGGGATTTGACCTAGATTTCCGTGCCCATGCACCCCAAGGCACCTTATGGACATATGGGGCTATAAATACCCATGATCCTCGTACCCCAAAGGAAGGCGAAGCTCATACAACTCCCAGAAAAATTTTTGGCGGCAAAAGGGGCCCTTCCAGGTTCTCCAGAAGCTGCAGGCCATCCTTTCAAGAGGAAGGACATGGGATTCAAGGCCAATCTCTGGAGAGAAGTGTGATGTGCTGAGAAAGGGAGCGGATCAAATTGAAGAGCAACAGCAGAAGAAGAGTTTCTGGCAATTCAGATGCCAGTGGAACAGAGCATCGCAAATTGAAGGGGATCTTCATCGAATTCTTTCAAGTCTCTTCAATTCGAGCTTCTGCAAGGCCTCTGCACCAAGGAACATCCAATCTACATCTATTTTACCCATTTCTTAGATTGTTCTTCTCACTTTCGTCTGTGAGATCTGTACATGAAGTTCTATACAAATTTCTATGTACGATTGAGTCTGTGAATCAGATCATTGCTAGAGGATCTGATTTCTTTTGTGTTTGATCTAGCCTTTTGTGGTTTGAGTCGTCGTGCTCAATTTGGAGTCGTTGTGCTCCTTGTGTGGTTTGAGCCGTCGTGCTCAATTTGGAGTCGTGTTCCTGTTGTGGTTTGAGCCGTTGTGCTCAGTTTTTTGAGTTGTTGTGCTCCAAGTTATGTGTTTGAGCCGTCGAGCTCAAGGGTGTTTGGAGTCGTCGTGCTCCGGTGTGAGTTGTACTCTTTTGAGTAGTGAAGCCTCACTGTGTGAGGGGTGGATGTAGGAATCACTGGTGTGATTTTCGAACCACCTAAAAATCCTTTGTGCAATGGTTTGATCTGCTTGTCTGCTTAAGATGCTTGCATAGGATTTCACTCTCTCTATTTGTTCAATTTCTTCACACACTCTATTCACACAATTTACACATTCATACTTCAGATCAGTAAATTGTTTGTCTGAATTGATCTCTGATTCGAAGTAATTTTGAATTGCTTAAGCTTCCACGTTAATTGGCGTTAGATCTATTCAACCCCCCCCTTCTAGATCTGATTCATCCACCTATTCGATCCTACAATCCTAAATGTATGTTGGTGTGGGTTTCCTATCTATAATTCAAGTTAGGACCAGAGGAAAATTCTAAGGTGAAACAAATAACTAGGAGATCGCAAACCCGTCATGGTTTTTGGTAAAGGGGAACTCTGGGTTCACAGTCGCCAAGTTATTTACCTCTGGTGACTAAACCTATGTTAGACATACCTGTACAACACTCAAGGTCGCATGAGTGTTCTTGGATTTGAAAATATCCTGCAAAATAATTCGAAACACAAGATGAGAAATAATGGCCATATGAATGAGAGAGCTTGGAAACTTCACCAAGGTTGACATCCAGATCGATTGCCATCAACTCACAGTTGACGTCAACAAAGGGTGACGTCTACCACAGTAGACATCCACATATGTTACCGTCAATAATTTGCTAACGTCAAACGATGTTGACGTTAACCTGCCAGTGGATTAAATTGAAAAAATATCAATTGGGAGGCCATTTGGACTCTTCCATCTTCAACCTCCATCCACCCTTCCTCAATTATGAATCAGAGACCTCTTGGACGACCTACAGCAAGCCTCCATGGCCTCTACATCAACCAGAATGTCCACAGGCATGAACCCGGGTGTTTTGAGCGAGGTTACGGGGCATCTGAGCACCCGATTGGCCAATGGGGAGGTACGTATCGTCTATTCTTGCTTCCTTTCTTGCTGAAAATGCCTCAACCTCTTCTCATGGTGCTTTCGGGATGTGCAGGATGTGCCCGCCTTCCCAAGCCAAGGCCCGGTGTGAGCTTTCTCCTGGCTGATCAACCTGGTAAACGCATTAACGATCGACATGAGGAGCTACATTGGGGCATGAAACCTGAGCTTCATGATCATCCTAGCCAAGAACATGAAAGACATGTGGTGGGGATTTGATGCTCTGGGAGCACTAGTGGAGCGCTGGCACCCACATACACACACATTCGTGTTCCAGGGATTTGAGGCGATCGTGCTGTTGGAGGAGGTAGAACTTTTCTTGGGTTGGAAACGCTGCCTGGAGTATGACCCTACGGCCCCTCTTCTCCCGTGGGAAGAGATTCTGGTAGACATTGTGCAGGACAAGAAGGAAGTGCTGAGGATGACGAACAAGAATGAGATTTTCCTAGACCGACTAGCCTGGTGGTTGATCCAGCACGTGAAGGAGATAGACGGTGAGAGGGTGACTCGTGGGCTAACACTCTGCCTCGCCGGTGTGTTCCTGCTCCCTACCAGTGGTGATTTCCTCTTGTACGAGCATGTGGGAGTTCTATCTCTACTGTGGCATGGGCAGTCACTTGCTCCTGCAGTGCTAGCACATCTCTACAGCTTCCTCACTACGATGAGTCTAGGTGGACGCACATCTAGGAGCTTGTTTCTACTTCAGGCATCGATGGAAGCTCATCTAAAGTTTGATTATGCTGAGAAACGGTAGTGCCATTGTGTATCCCTTCGAATCTAGAATCCAACACAATAAACGGTTTGTCAATCCGACATCTATGGAGGGAGATATGATCTAATTAGTGGGCCTTGTACATACTATTTTCTGAATGTGGGCGAGATGGCCACCATGTAGGGCTGCCACTGGATACACATTATTCGATTATCGAATCCGTTTCCAATTTTTTTATAGGATATGAAACTTTGAAAAATCCTTTTGAACAGTTTATCGGATTTGAAAATGGATCTTTGATAACTTATCAGATCCAGAAATGGAAAACAACTGTTTCTGCATCTGTTTATACATTTTCGATTTTGATTCAATTTTCTACACCCTATCGCCCCTTCATTGCTCTCCCCACCTGCACCCTAACTGAGCTGGAGGTGCTGCAAAACCTGCTCACCAGTCTCGCAGGGTGCCATTGGACCTACTTGTCGGAGCTGCACAAGCACAAAGCTGAGCAGATCTGCTAGACCAAGCCACGCAGACGCCCTATTAAGGAGGGGGTGTTGATTGTGGGGAGGGTGGGGGTTCTTTCGCTTTCAATGTGGGGAGTGGGTGTCGCAGTGTATACAAATAGGGGTTTGCCGGGGTGAGGGCGGCTTTTTTACTTTCGATGGGGGGAGGGGAGGGGGTGTTGCAGCAGTAAGCGGGGGTTCTTCAGGTGGGGAGGTGCTTTCACAATAGCCAACGGGGTTCTTCGGGTGGGGAGGTGCTTTCACAATAGCCAACGGGGTTCGTTGGGGGGGGGGGGGGTCGTACTGGCTAGGGGTTGGGGTTTCCACTTTCAGTGGGGGGAGGGGGGGGGGTGTTGCGTGTTGCAGCACTAGCGGGGGTTTACCGGGTGAGGTGGTGGTGGTCCGCTTTTGCAGCTGGCGAGCGAGGATGTGGTTGGGGGGGGGGGGGTGTGCACTTCAACTAAGGGCCTAGGGGCCAGGGGGTTTTTGCAGCCAGGAAGCGGCGACGTACCTTCTTCCTCAGGGTTGCTTCCCCTGTCATTGTGGCCACGACGATGGCAATGGGATGGGTGGTTTGAAGAGGTGGGGGTTGGTTGGGGGGGGGGGGGGGGGGGAGCTATGCATAGTTGGCGGGTCTGTGGTCTATGATGTGGGAGGGATAAATACATTGATTTAAGTTTTTTATAATATTGTAACTTTGATAATAACTATTTCATGTGCAGCAATGCAGGTTAATTTGGCTTCCTCAATTGTAGGAAATGGCATCAACAGGAGAAGCAGGAGCATCTACACTAGCTATATTTACTGTTCAGAAAATAATAATTGTTATTTCATTGTTATTATTAGATTGCTATTTCATGTTGTATTGATGTTGTTTATTTGTGTGTAAACATTTCAGAATGGTTGAGATTGTTGAATTAAAAGTTGAAAGTAATACTCAAGCATCATCAATTTTATTACAGTTTGTAACCAGGGTAAAAATGTTACGATTTGTAACAAGGATCAACCCAGGCCGAGATTTCCGCTGAGGTGATCTGGCTGACATGTCTGAGTCGAGATGACCAAGCCAAGGATGACCTTACTGAGGTCCACTTAGTCGATGTGGGATGCACGCTTCGAGCTCCCGATATGACCTCTAAAGCCCACTGAGGAGCCTTAGAGGGGAGACACTTCGACGCTCAAGTCAGTTGCTAACCGAGTAGAATGGCCTAGCCCATGAAGTCAAATAGCGTACCTGCATCTATGGAGTGTCTACCTCTTTTATGGGGTCAGGTTACCCATGGAATAGTTGGACGACCCCACAAATCTCGCGACGGATCTCCATGATTGTCACCAGATTGTGGTTGTAACCGCCATGCCAGATCATTCAGATCGTGGTCTTAATGGCCGCAATTACCAGATGCACAATCCTCGGCCATTACCTCATCGATTAATGCTCTGTCCTTTACGTGAGCCACCTTCTTGGGAATCCCATAGACATGCTGAGCCTTGGGTTAGCCACGGTTGAGCTCGGTAAGCCTCGTCCTTGGCCGAGCTATTGTTGTCAGCACAAAGAGTGTGAAGAGGTCGATCTAGCCGACCTGAGTCATCAACCTAGACAACATCACTATATCTGGTCCAAGTCACATCAAGACGTTGACTATTATACTGGGCGATCAGTTGAGCCAAGACTCCAGCTGACCTATGGGAACTCCCCGTGTCCTTGGCCCCCCAAGTTCACATCATTGTGCTCTTGGCAAGCCCTGCTGATCGGAATCTGAGGCAAAGCTCGGTACCAATCTAGGGCCACCACGTGGTTTGATCTGGATGCTCATCCCAGACAACAAACCCAACGCCAGGTCGCTCATCACTCCAGTCCATTCTCGTTGGTGTGTGAAAGGTCATCATCTGACTTACCTGAAACACATATAACAAATAGCACAGGGTGAGCGATAACGCTCAGTAGGACTTAATATCTCGTGTAAACATGCATGTTTTAAGTGATTAATGTCTTCTAAAGCAATATAACTAGAGAGAACAATCAAGTATAGTCAAGAGAGTAATAGCACATGATAGTAAGACAACAATAGTACTTTTAAAAAATATTGCAAAACTAGCATGATAAAGAATTGGTCATATAACGAGATAGCATGTAAAGTTTGCACAAAAGTGCACTAGTCGAGATAGCATGTAACGTTGCACAAAAGTGCACTAGTCGAGATTGCACATTTGGTTGATCTTCTTGTCAACCGAGAGAATATAGTATTTTGATTGATTGCCTTATATTAAATCTTGCTAATATGGTGCTTGGATGCATGCCGAACACCCTGATCATTGAACCCCCGCGAGTAAATAGCCTTTCGGGTGCACCTCCCAGGACAAGATCGGGACCTTTATAATGTTGTCTGGCATTGATTACGATTTTATCTTAGACAATCAATAGATGGCCAAATAGAGTACCAAGAATAGATGAAAGTAATTGAAGAATAGACGAGAGTATAGAGAGATCGTGAATAGATGAGAGTGTATAGATAGTAGATGAGAACGAGGGTCATGTTCATAAATCATAGTTAAACGGGCGATAGTAACAGTTGCACAACACACACGATCGTGTGCCGGTAGTCCAGTGGAAGTCACTAACCGCCCAATAGTCGTGCTATGAACATAGGCCAGAGGTCCGATGTGATCTCAAGGTGAGAGAGAACAAACTAAGGCCATTGGATCATGCTGATCCCTAAGGGTAAAATAGGTATTGATGGTACAATCTGCTCGTCGGCAATGGACGTCCACCAACCCAAGGAGTCCTACGGAGGCCGCGACAAGGAGTTCCTAGTCCTATTAGGAGTATTCCTAACGAAGAGGTCATCCAAGCGAAGATAAAGTGTGTATAGAAACATTGTCCGTCTTGCCTCGAGTGCTCGAAGGCAGAGGGAAGTGATAACGATATAAAATCTCGCGAATAAATCGAAGAAAAGTCCATTTAATAAAATAGGGGAATTTAATATGAATAATTGCACTAAATTACCAGATATATTATTGAGCATTTTTCGTAAGGTCTCATTGCAAAATTCATGTTTGGTATGTACATGTAAGAGAGAAAATCAAAGGTAACATGTGAGAGTGTGCACACATCTTTCAAATATTAGAATCATATGAATATTATCAAAAAAATACATTAACAAGTCGTTACTATTCATAACAAAGCTTATGAGGGTTAAACATGATTAAGAAACATGGATTTACAAGCTTTAACTAATTATTAGGGTTTCTGAAAACACAGTCAAAACGCGACGGGGGTGCCTGTCGCATTCAAATCACGAAGGGTAGGTTTGTCGCGTTCACATGAACTGGGTCAGTGCAATCGATTGATGCGCCCAAGAACGCGATGAGATCACCAGTCGCTACTAGGGCAATCGGTCCAGAACGCGATGTATGGGTTCGTCGCGTTAAGGCCAATCAGAACAGGACATGGAGAATGTGACGTGTCGGGCCATCGCATTCATGACGCGGCGTGCTCCTTGGTCGCAACCTTCTGAGAAACGCTACCGATCGGGCCATCGCGTTCTCAGAGGGTCAAGCCGAGCCCAAAAAGTGAACTAGTTCACTTTGAGATTTCGGTCCTGTCTTCCAAGGGTTGATACAGGTGTCTTGTAAAATTCATATAAAATTGTATACTCGATGAAAAATCATGAAACCACTTTTAAACAAAAATAGACTTGATATGTATCATCAGTAAAGAGTAATTAGGCATTTGACATGGTCTGTGCATGCTATGGTCAGGTTACTTCACGATGACCCAAAAATCAGACACATTGTTGAAAAATGATTTAATTGGAAAAGATTACTTGATAGAAATTGAGTAAAATAGAATCATTAGATCCCTAACATCATGTAGAATGTACAGTAAAAGTTTAATGCCACGACATCAAGTATGAACAGAGAATTAGGGCGAACATGAGGGGTCGGTCACATGTTCCCAACAGAATTTTGAGCATGAAATACTCTTAAACGGTATGATGAAAATTGGGGAAAACATGAAGCTTTTGATGCTCAGATCATGGTCGGTTTGGGGTCGAAATTAAATTGTTTTTTCTTGAGAGATTGCCTACCTTTGAACGCATTGAATCCTAGGGCAAGAAAAATGAAGAAGTTCGAAGATGTCCTCCTTCTAGCCTTCCTTCTCCTTGATCTCCTCGTCTAAAAGCTCCTCTTCCTCATCCTCCAAGCTTCAGAAGGTTTCTAACGTTGGCTAGGTACAAAATAGAGGAGTATTTATATGTTTTAAGTCTCCAAAACACTTAAAACTCCTTCCTCTCTTCCAACTACGAAATTCCATAATTATCTTACCCTTTTCTAGCCTTTATCCTTCTAATTGACGTGGGGTGGGCTCTAATTCCATGGCCAACATGTTAGGGTAGTGTTAGGAGTCCATTTTGGATTTATATGAGTCATATTAGTGATTTAATTGACCATTTTTAATTAGGAGATAATGTAATTACAAATTTTCTAGCATTTTCTTTTATTTTATCATTCTAAACTCCTCTAATTATGAATCTCCTATATTTATCACAATTTTCTGTTATCTAAATCTCCTTTTTAGATTAGGATAGAGCACTATTTCATTGCTATTGAGTTAGACTGGGTTAGGACTCTTTTTAGGATAATTATATGAGTTGTAAAGTGATTTTCTTGCCCTTTTTAATTTACCAATAATTTAGTCACGAATTTAATTCTATTTATCTCTCATCCATCATTTGGACTCTTGCTTTTGGCCCAATAACCTATATATGGATCATTTGTACAACTCATATACTTAATTTACATAATGAGTTTTAATTACCCCTTTTAATTTACAGGATTTATTCTTGGGCCAAATTGGTCCATTGCTCCAGTTCCCAAAAAGGGTTATCAACACACACTGGTTGGAGTCTACCCACATGTTTATTTTAATTTATGATTCACTCTGGCTCATATGATAATGGTTCTACGACTTATTCCTTAATTATGATAATAAGTCGCAATAATTCCTAAACTTTGTTCAAATGATTTTTTTCTATGTCTAAATTTTTTGATGGGTCATTACAGAATATCATTTAAGGTATAACTATTATTTTACAAAAGTTTTATATGTGTTTATACACATGCGATAAGGATGGGTACCTTTTTAACTAGTTTGAATTATTAATTGACACATTTTCAATTTATCTATAATTTTTAATTAATGAAATTTTGTGGGTACTACATCCTCCCCCTCTTAAAAAACATTTGGTCCCCAAATTCAATGACTCCTTCGGTTAAATATAAATAATAATTTTTATGCTAAAATGTATTAATCATTGTGAGTTCAGAGTTACCTTCAATGGTTCCCACTTCTTGATTTGGAGAGGGTTGTGCCAAAACTTCCAGTGTATCTTGCTATTTTGATTCTTCATGATGTTGGTGCTTTAACTGTGGGCATTTTATAATCATGTGGTATAGACTGCCACATCGTAAACATTTTCCTTGATTCCTCCAGCAATTCTCTATCATATGGCTTGTCTTATTGCAGTGCTTGCATTGACCTTCGTGAATAAGAGCTAATCGTCTATCATTCTTCTTATTCTTTATTTTTCTCTTACCACCATTGGGTCGCTTCTCTTTGGTCATAGAGTTGAGATCTTTGGTTCTAGTGGAATTTTAAGAGAGGGCAGTCTCACATCTAATGCTCCAGATTGCCACAACGTAGACATGCACCAACTCTTCATCAACATTCCTTGGCCACACGACCCAACTTACTATAATGAAGGCATATGATCTTGTAAAAATTCTTGCTATGTTTCTTTTGTGGGTTTGCCTCTACATTTCTTTTGTGGGTTTGCCTCCTTGCCATGTTGGTGTCTTCCTTTTCTATTCTTGTTGGTCACCTTTCTAATCTTTTTGGTTGTCTCTAAGGCTCTTTCTAATAGTTGGGTGGCTTTCCAACACGCTCGAACTAGCTTTTGAGTTAACCTCATTTTGTCTTGCAGTGGCATACGTTCAGCGTCCGTTAAGAGTTCCTTCAAGAATAAGGTTGACATTAGTATACTAAAGTAACATTAAGATGATACATGTATATATGTATATATTTAAATCTTAACTATGGTTCTACCCAATCCTCACATAGGTATGAAAGCTAACTTAGACGCATGTCATGATAGTTTACTTAGAACATCCTAAACTTAAAATATTCTAATAAGGACATCCTAAGCTCTGATATCAAATGTCACTCCCCGCCAATTTAGTAGTAGAATAAATCGGGGAGACGTGAGCAATATACATGGTGGAGTAAATTGCACTTACAGTCGCAAAAATCAGAGTAACTAATAAACAATAATTGCAATAAACTCTTCATTTTATTGATAATTCACCTAAACTATTACAACTACTAATTCTGAGCCAAAACATAGGGCTAAATGACATCATTATATTGGAAAGGGTATTTAAGCTAATATCTAACTAGACTCTATGATACTAAGGTCATTCCATTGCTATGATGCCAAGTCGCTCATCACTCCAGTCCATTCCCGTTGGTGTATGAAAGGTCATCATCCGACTTACCTGAAACACATATAACAAATAGCGCAGGGTACGCGATAACGCTCTGTAGGACTTAATATCTCGTGTAAACAAACATGCTTTAAGTGATTAATGTCTTGTAAAGTAGAATAACTAGATAGAACGATCAACTATAGTCAAGAGAGTAATAGCACATGATAGTAAGAGAACGATAGTACTTTTAAAAAATATTGCAATACTAGCATGATAAAGGATTGGCCATATAACGAGATAGCATGTAAAGTTTGCACAAAAGTGCACTAGCCGAGATAGCAAGTAACGTTGCACAAAAGTGCACTAGTTGAGATTGCACGTTTCGTTGATCTTCTTATCAGCCGAGAGAATATAGTATTTTGATTTATTATCTTAGATTAAATCTTGCTAGTATGGTGCTTGGATGCATGCCAAACACCCTGATCATTGAACCCCCACAAGTAAATAGCCTTTCGGGCGCACCTCCCAAGACCAGATCGAGCCCTTTATAATGTTGTCTGGCATTGATCATGTTTTATCTTAGACACTCAATAAATGACCAAATAGAGTACCAAGAATAGATGAAGTTAATTAAAGAATAAACAAGAGTATAGAGAGATCGTGAATAGATGAGAGTGTAGAGACAGTAGATGAGAACGAGGGTCACGTTCGTAAATTGTCGTTAAACGGGCGATAGTAATAGTTGCACAACACACACGATCGTGTGCCAGTCGTCCGGTGGAAGTCACTAACCACCCAATAGCCATGCTACGAACACAAGTCAGAGGTCCGGCGTGATCTCAAGGTGAGAGAGAACAAACCAAGGCCGTTGGATCATGCTGATCCCTAAGGGTAAAATAGGTATTGATGGTACAACCTGCTCATCGGCAATGGGCGTCCGCCAAAGAGACAAGGAGTTCCTAGTCCTATCAGGAGTATTTCCAACGGAGAAGTCATCCAAGCCAAGATAAAGTGTGTATAGAAACATTGTCTGTCTTGTCTCGAGTGCTCGAAGGTAGAGAGACGCGATAACGACATAAAATCTCACGAATAAATTAAAAAAAATCCATTTAATAAAATAGGGGAATTTAACATGAATAATTGTACTAAATTACCAGATATATTATTGAGCATTTTTCGTAAGGTCTCATGGCAAAATTCATGTTTAGAGTGTGCATGTGAGAGAGAAAATCAAAGGTAACATGTGAGAGTTGTGCACACATCTTTTAAATATTACAGTCATATGAATATTATCAAAAATACATGAACATGTCATTACTGTTCATAATGGAGCTTTTGAAGGTTAAACATGATTAAGAAACATGGATTTGCAAGCTTTAACTAATTATTAGTGTTTCTAAAAACACAGTCATAACGCGACGGGGGTGCATGTCGCGTTCAAATCACGACAGGCAGGTCTGTCGCATTTGAAATGTTGCGAAAAGAATTGCTACTAGAAATCTAGAGGGGGGGGGGTTGAATAGATTTCTCCAAATTTTTAAAACCATTTGAACAGAAACTTATAGAAACTCAATTGAGTGTGAAATCTGAGTGTTAATGACAATTCTAAACAAATTAGACAAGTTAGATGATGAAATTTTGACGAACCTATCAAGCATCTGGCGCAAGAAACAAGCAAACCACAATGACACAAAGATTTAGGGTGGTTCGGATTACACAACAGTGTATCCTACATCCACCATCCACACACACACACAATTGTGGCTTATCTTGCCAGTTCAGAAAAGTCACAAAGGAACACACACACTCTGAGATACAGAAATCTCAGATTCAATCACACACGTGAAATTGGGCACAAGGATTGCACCACTTTCACAAAAACACATAGTATAGAGTGAAATTGAAATGAGGAACCAGTCGGAGCAATTGAATTCCAAATTGAAGAGGACTGGTTCGAAGATCCTTGTTTCTGCTTCAGGAATGGGGATCATTTCTTCTGCTTCAGCTCCAGAAAGAAGACTTAGATGGATCTAAATTCTCCTTCAATTGGATCATCTAAGGTGTACAAAGCTCTTGTTCCTTCAGATCTGGGAGCGATTCGCCAGGTTGGAGCCTTCCTCAGAAATTGGCTGGAATTCTCTAGAGTCTTTGAAGAACAGAAGTGTGGCTCGATCTCTCTTTAAAGCCAAGTGGATAAGGGGTATTTATAGCCCCATGGGTCCACAAAATATCTTGGGATCTATGGGCATAAAAGTTCCCACCCAAAAGCCTTTCCCAAAAGCTTCCACGTGTCCCTGTTAATTGGATTAAAAAGAGAGAGAAAAAATAGACTGATTGTGTCGACACACCTTACCTATGTGTCGACACCTTGTCCCAGTCATCGCAAAATGATCTCCTGGACTAGGAACTAGTGTTGACACACAATTGAACTGTGTCGACACACAGGTTCATGGCAGAGCACCAGATTTTCTGACAGGCTACTGATGTCGACACCACAGGTGAACTGTGTCGACACAATGGAGCACTTATGACTTTTGTTCCTTTGAGCTGTACATGAGAAAACATTGTGAGATATAAATGTAAGCATGACTTTAATGCATTAATGAATCATATTTGTATATCATCAAAATAAGAGATCCAACAATCTCCCCCTTTTTGATGATGGCAACTATGATTCATTAATTTGGTTTAATTTTCTTACAAATATGACTTGAAAAATATCCATTCACACTTTCAAAGCATATCACAAATGTAACAATGACATCCACAATTTTCATCAGTAGCATCTAAATATTTTCATCTCTTTGCAAACAAACATGTCAATCATTTATTATTGCCAAAGAAGAAATCAGTCACACAAGCATCCAACAACAAAAAACATGTGCTAGCATTCACATCACACAAAATTATATTACCCCCCAAAAAGTTTGGAAATTTAACATAACATTTCTCAAAAAAATTTCAAAAAGTTTCTTGATTTCCCAGATGCCAAAAAGTAAATCATGAATCCTTCTCCCCCTTTGACATCATCAAAACAAAAGATATCAACCAGAAGGGGGTGGAGGAGGAGGAGGAAGAGGCAATAAGATGGTTTCCATGGACTTCAATCTTGCTTCTACAGCAGACAGATTTGATCTTAATTGATTCTGCATTGTTGAAAGTCTGGTGTGCAAAAGATCTTCCATCCTTTGATGATTTTCATACATATTCTCTTGAAAGACAGTAGTTGCATGACGAGATGAGGAAGATGAGCTGGGAACAGTGCCATGTTGCATGAAATTTGCAAAGTCAGACTTTAGAGTTGTCATCTCTTAATCAATGTGAGTCATCAAGTTTTTCATGCCTTCCATATCAACAACCAAATGTGCAAAGGGCAATCTGGTTTTAGAGCCTTGAGATCCAGCTTCTTGACTATTGAATAGTCCCTTTTGAATGTTAAGCAAAATGCCTTCAAGAACTGCTTGAATCTTGTCCTGGAGATCCTTAAGTTGGGTATATACATCACCCAAAGTACCAATCAACCTATTGAATCTTCTAGTGGCATGCTCAGCTACTTCATGCTGTCTCACAAACTGACCATTCACTGAATTTTCTAGCCTTTGAATTCAAAGTTCAAATCTGTTGGACATTTCTGTCATGGTGGAATTGAGAGTTTCAAACTGAGTTTGTAGAAATGTATATAGCTCAGGTGGAATGGGAGGTCCACTAGGTGAAGTGGAGGCTGAGCTGTGATGTTGGGTGAATATGGTTGGAGGGACAGGTATGTCTGATGGAGGTGGAGAGGCATGAGGAGGAAGCACAGTTTGTGGTTCAAAAGGAATTTTAGGATTCTCAACTTCAATTTGTGGCTGGTCCACTGGATCACCTTGGGGTCCTGCATCTTCTGGAGGAACTTGTTCTTGAATATGGTCAACAGGAGGCTCTGGCTCTACAACCTGACCTCTTGGAACCTGATCTCCCTCAATTCGAAATCTCATGAATTTCTGTACATGATGTAAGTAGTAAATGTTGCTTTGAGGAATTTTCTGAACCTTCTCATTTTCAAAAGAGATTCCAAAGTGTTTAAAAACTGTTGTGAGGTGAGCAGCATATGGCAAGGATCTGTGTAAATCTTTTCTGTTTGTTTCAAAAAGTATCTGAGTCATAATCAAGTTCAAATTGATCTTCACATTTTTCTTCATGCTATACAACACAAATCTCTAAATGTCTGTCAATCGATTTCTGCCACCACCCTGTGGTGTGATGATGGTGGTTAGAATGTGATGAACCAACCTCAGAATTGGAGGAAAAGTGTTTGTGTTGTATCTTGTTACATGTGTTTGCCTAGAATCATTTTCATCATGTGGAAGACCAGTAAGTAGAGGGTAGGCCTCATGAAGATCAAATTCATATTCACTCCAGGCTTCACCATCATCAGGAATACCAAAGAGTTCTGATGCTAATTCAGGTGTGAAAAGAATGGAAACATTTTTGACCTCAGACTTAAAACCCTCTTGAACATTTGTCAAATTCAAGTAAAATTCCTGAACGAACCGTGGATAGAATGTCCTGAATTTTGAAATGAATTTCAACCAGCCTTGAAATTTAAAGAAGGGAATGAGTTCAAGAAAAGCAGTCGTCAAGGCTTCATCATGAATATTCACAGCCCTAGGTTTAAGTATAGAGCGACCTTTAGATGCAGTTTGGGATGGGGTGACTGCTTGGTCCTCAGATGAATCAGAAGATTCAGAAGATGATTCTCCAGAATATTCAGTAGAATCCGGTATGAGTTTCCTTCTAGGGTAACATGAGGACATGGGAGACTTGCCTTTGCAGAGAGCAGATGCTCTTCCCCTTTTAGATGGGGTGCCTGAAGGAGTGTCCTCACATTTTCTCTTGGGCTGATCATGACTGAACTTGCTTCTTCTTTCTGGTTGAGGCTCTTCAATGGTGATACCCTTTGCCGCTGACCTAGTCTTGGCTCCTCTCCTTGGAGTCTTCTTGGGAGCCATGGAAGAGGGAAGAATGAGAAGAGAGGAAGAATGGAGATTTGGAAGAGAAGAAACGACCAGCCAGAGGATCAGTCATTTGAGAGTTTGATGGAGGGAGGAGTTCAAATGGGGAAAAGAACAAGTGATAGGGTTGACTTGAGGGTTAGGGTATATAAAAAAGAGGTTTGCTCTCTCAAGACGGGAGTTAAGATAAACCCTCGGTCCAAATACCTAAAACATGATCCACCTATCAAGCCCAGGTGTGTCGACACACAGGGTGAGTGTGTCGACCTGACAGGGTCATTGTGTCGACACACATGGAGAATGTGTCGACCTCACAGATACAAGAATTTGTAGTTTTGAGAGAGATGAAGGAGAAGGGATATATTTAATATGATGAATCATATCTGAAATCAATTATTTAGGGATTTTTAATATGTTAAAGAAGTCATTTCCATTTTTTTTTCTCAACATCATCCCATTATTATTTAGTGGGCTGAAAGATATCTGACATGAAATTGATCACCAAGAAATTCTGAAGGATTAGAGTGATTGCTTAAGTGATATAAACTATTCTATACAGTCAATTTCAACCTTTTACACTTTTCTTAACCAAAAGTAATGTGATTGCTTTAGGATTAAGACAATTCATATGGAGATTGAACACTTTTAGAAGATTTGATTCAGGTTTAAGCTGTTCATTTTCTTTGACTGTATTTTCTTTCACTTTTAAGTAATGAGCAGTCAAATATAGTAAATCTTTTTCACTTAAGTAAACATATTTTTTACACACCAGAATCCCTATTTACTAAAGATTTACTAATTATCCTGCCTCAAGGGGTGAATGAAAACATTTTTACATGGAAATATACATTTACCAGATGCCAATATTTCCAGTTACTCAGTTAACATTAGTTATTTTTGTCTTTATTTTACCCCTTAGAATAGAGATAACACAGCACCTCATGACATACATGGCACTTCACTGTTTGTGAAGGTGTGCAGTTTCTCAGTGTTATGCCATTGCTCTGTAAAACATTTTCTTTAAAATGAACATTGAGACTTTTGACACAGCTTTACCTTTCATCAGTCTTGAAGGAAGTGTTTAAAATCAATACATAATTGAGCAAAAATCCATGAAAGGAATCAAATTACTTGAGGAATTCAAAGTAAAAGAGAGTGCTGACAGAAAGAACATGTTATAGCATTTAAGAAATCATCCCTTATGTTCTTCAGAAGAATGAATGAACATTTCATGTATTAGATATTCATCAACACACTGAATTAACTTTGGTTTAATGAGAGAAAAATGGTAATGAAGTCTTTAGCTCCCCCTGAGTTATTGATCTCATCTATTTGTCATCACAAGTGAAGAAATCCTTCTTCTGTGAAAGAATGAGTAAGATGATCAAGTGAATTTGATGAAATTGAAATTGAAGAGATAGTGATTACAAGAATGAGCATGAATTTGATAGAATTCAGTGTGAGATATTTTCACCACACAGAAGTATTCAGCAACTCAATCAGACTTCAACATTATCTTGATGAACTCCAGCAACTTGTTCTCAAAAGGGCTTCATAAACAGTTCTGATTCTGAATTTAATTCTCAGACCTTACCTTTGTTTCTCAAGCAACAAGCTCCCCCTCAATATGTGCATTAATGAGCCATTCAACATTCAACTCAATGACATCTAATTGACATTCAATGTTAGAAAGTAATCATCCAGGAACAGTCAACCTTCAATATTCAGTTTTTGGCAGTCAAATCCATCAAGTAAACATACATGATCAATTATGTTTCAAGCACATGAATGATTCTTACACATTTTAGATCATGGGTACTTGGTGGAGGATTTTCCTCAACACATAATGATAGCTTTCAAACAAGCATAACTTGTTCTTCCACTAATCACCATTTGATATACCTCATAATCTTAGCATAACGAATCACAAAGTTCTCAGTTTTTGTTTTTTTATTCCATGTTGCATATTCCAAGTTCTCTTCTTAAGGAAGTGAATCTATCTTCAACCAAAGGTTTTGTGAAAATATCTGCAATTTGTTTTTCAGTAGGGATGAACTCTAATTCAATGCTTTTATTTGCAACTTCATCTCTTAGAAAATGATACCTGATTTCAATGTGTTTTGTTCTAGAGTGTTGAATTGGGTTTTTGGAAAGGTTGATTGCACTAGTATTGTCACACATGATAGATGAACATCCAATATCAATGTTGTAGTCAAGCAATTGACTTTTAATCCACAACACTTGAGTTGCACAACTTCCTGCAGCAACATATTCTGCTTCTACAGTAGATGGTGCAACTGAGTGTTGCTTTTTGGATGCCCATGTTATCATGCAATTTCCTAAGAATTGACAATATCCACTAGCACTCTTCCTGTCAAGTTTACACCCAGCATAATCAGCATCAGAATATGAAATTAGATTAGCAGGATATCCAACTAGATACCATAAACCCAAATCACAAGTTCCACAGAGATATCTAAAAATCCTCTTAACTGCAAGCAAGTGACTCTCTTTTGGACTAGACTAAAATGTAGCACAAAGACATACACTAAATTGAATATCTGGTCTACTTTCAGTAAGATACAAAAGAGATCCAATCATACCTCTGTATTGCTTTGCATCAACCAGTTTACCTTTTTCATCTTTTTCCAATATGATGCTAGTACTCATGGGAGTAGTTGCTGGTTTGGCTTGTTCAAAGTGAAATTTCTTGAGCAGCTCTTTGACATATTTGGCTTGATTAATAAAGAATCCATCCTCATGTTGTTTGACCTGCAAACCAAGAAAGAATTGTAATTCTCCCATTGTTGGATCGAAATGGCAAACAAACAGTCCTAGAGGGGGGGGGGTGAATAGGACTTTCTATCTTTAAAAAATTTCTTCTGAAAACACAACACTAAATGGATATGTTAGTACTTAGTGTGATGTGTGTGATTCAAGTGAAAACTAGGCGGAAACAATCACACAAAGAAATGCACAAGGATTTTATCTTGGTTCGGCCCTTCCCACATGGAAGTCTTACATCCAGTCCTCAAGTCAACCACTTGAGATTTCCACTAACTGCCAACAAATTTGGCCTTCTCTCACCCTTGAGAGGAATTACAAACCCACTTGCTCCCAAGCAAGTCTTCCCTAAACACAGGTACAAAGACTGCCTTTCACAAGGCCTTCCCTTCACAGGAGGGGCAGTGCAGAACTACCTTCTGCAGAGATTACAACAGAAGAAGAATTAAAACACTTGTGTGTTTGCCTCAAATCTGAGCACAAACACACACTGACTTCAGTAGGATTAAAAGACCAAGAAATGAAGGTAAATCCTATCTGAAGTAACAAGGGTGGACTTGAAGAAAATATGACAATTACAATTCCCACCCAACACAGAACTTCAGAGGAGAATTTTCTGAAGTGGAGCTCTCCGACTGTTGCTGGCAGGAAGGCTTGAGAGAGAGCTTTGAATGATTCGAATGAAGCTTTTCAAGAGAATTGGCTTGCATGCACTTTCGTGTATCTGGAATGTATCAATCATCTTTTTCTTCAAACTTGAGCTCCTTTTATAATTCTCAAAAAGTAGCCGTTTGAGAAGATAACCGTTGGAGCTTGTGGCCGTTTGCAATTTTAGCCGTTTGAAGAGAGTTTCTGGGATCCTATGGGTCTTGAAGACTTTGTCCAGGAGATCTTGAAACTTGCATCTTCCCAAGGTCTTCAGAAGAGGAGCAGTTGTCTACAGCTAGAAGATAAGCTCTTTTAAAGAAAGACATGCTAAACACATGCTCAATTAATACCTGTTACAAGGACAAGACAAAGAGAAACGTATCTCCATACCTCTGTGGTAGGTGGGTTAGTTTTTAGGACAAAAGAATGTATGGAACCTAGTATCTCACACACCTTTCATAAAAGAAAAGCAGACAGACAGATTATGCTAAAAAGGTGAGGCATGGGTCTGTCAGAGGTAGGTGAGACCGTCAGATGCCATGCGCTCAGATATTCATAAATGCTTTGTGTCTTATGAGTCTAATAAACTGAAGCAAGGACATCAAGACTTATAGAGCTCAGAAAGAGAAAGCATTTAAGACAAGATTTTGCACAGGATGAATATTTTAAATATAATGTGTCATGTCCTGTCAGAAAAAAAAAATTCTGACGTTTCAGTAAGATATTTATACAACAAACATCTTATAAGGAAATTATGTCTAGGCTACTTAAGAATCAAAATAGATTTGATAGTCTTTTATATTTCAAGACATACAGAACTGACAATGAGGTAAAAAGTACCAAGTACAAAACTGACAGTGAAGTCGAATGTACAAGAACAGATAATTTGACTTCAATAAAGAAAAGCTCAAGTGATTCGACTTCAGGAAAAGAACAAAAGTAATTCAACTACAGCAGTTGAATACTGTGTAGTGATTTCTAAGGAATTCAGCTGTATGAGTTAGTCGAATATAGAGTAAGGAAATATTCGGCTGTACGAGTCGAATGTTATGAAATGTATGAGTCAGTCGAATATAGAGTAAGGAAACATTCGGCTGTATGAGTCAAATACAGAGTAGGGAAACATTCGGCTGTATGAGTCGAATGTTATGAAATGTTGTGGACTTAGAAGATTTTCAAGAGTCGGATTTTGCAGTCAAAGGCATCAATCGAATTTAGTAGGCTATACAGGTAGACTGTGGCCTTAGAAATTTTTTAGGGTTCATGATTTTTATCTGTATAGAATTTTGTGGTATATTTACTTTGAAAAACATATATTTAAAGATTTGTCATAGCAAAAACATTGTTTATAGAAATTAAGAAAGTTTCTAAATTTCTTAGAGACTTAAAACATGGTATGGGCATGCTATGGTCAGGTTACTTCACAATGACCCAAAAATCAGACACATTGATGAAAAATGATTTAATTAAAAAATATTACTTAATAGAAATTGGGTAAAATGGAATCATTAGATCCCTAACATCATGTAGAATGTACAATAAAAGTTTCATGCCACGACATCAAGTATGAACAGAGAATTAGGGCGAACATGAGGGGTCGGTCACATGTTCCTAATAGAACTTTGAGCATGAAATACTCTTAAATGGTATGATAAAAATTGGGAAAACATGGAGCTTTTGATGCTCAGATAATGGTCTGTCTAGGGTCGACATTAATTTGTTTTTGCTTGAGAGATTGCCTACCTTTGAGCGCTTTGAATCCTAAGGCAAGAAAAATGAAGAAGTTCGAAGATGTCCTCCTTCTAGCCTTCCTTCTCCTTGATCTTCTCATCCAAAGCTCCTCTTCCTCGTCCTCCAAGCATCAAAAGGTTTCTAGGGTTTGCTAGATATGAAATAGAGGAGTATTTGTATGTTTTAAGTCTCTAAAACACTTAAAACTCCTTCCTCTCCTCCAACTACGAAACTCCATAATTATCTTACCCATTTCTAGCCTTTATCCTTCTAATTGACATGGGGTGGGCTCTAATTCCATGGCCAACATGTTAGGGTAGTGTTAGGACTCCATTTTGGATTTATATGAGTAATATTAGTGATTTAATTGACCCTTTTTAATTAGGTGATAATGTAATTACGAATTTTCTAACATTTTCTTTTATTTTATCATTCTAAACTCCTTTAATTATGAATATCCTATATTTATCACAATTTTCTCTTATCTAAATCTCCTTTTTAAATTAGGATAGAGCCCTATTGCATTGCTATTGAGTTAGACTATGGTTATGACTCTTTTTAGGATAATTACATGAGTTGTAAAGGGATTTTCTTGCCCTTTTTAATTTATCAATAATTTATTCACAAATTTAATTCTATTTATCTCCCATCCATCATTTAGACTCTTGCTTTTGGCCCAATAACCCATATATGGATCATTTGTACAACCCATATACTTAATTTACTTAATGGGTTTTAATTACCCATTTTAATTTAGAGGATTTATTCTTGGGCCAAATTGGTCCATTGGTCTAGTTCCCAAAAAGGTCTATCAACACACTGGTTGTTGTCTACCCACATGTTTATTTCAATTTATGATTCACTCTGGCTCATATGATAATGGTTCTTCGACTTATTCCTTAATTACGATAATAAGTTGCAATAATTCCTAAACTTTGTTCAAATGATTTTTTTTCTATGTCTAAATTTCTTGATGGTCACTCTGGCTAGAGAAGGTCCCACAACTTTTTCTCACTTTCACGGAAGAAGTTCTCAAAAAGACTAATATCAATTTTATAGTTGGGACCTATAGAGGGGAGTTTCCTATGAGATTTAATGTGGCGCTTGTGGTACTAAGCAAGATTGGTGAAATAGTGATTCTGATGCAAAAGATTCTTGAGAGGAACAAATTTCCTAGTGGCTACTAGATGGAGAAAGTTATGCACTGTAATGTTCAGCCTTGAGAGATAGTTGCTTCCTTAGCCTGATAGTAAACCAAGTACCTTTGCTTCCACTTATGAGCAATTGTTTTCCAAAGGTCTTGATATCCTTTGCTTAGATACTCAGTGACAGAAATCTTCAGCTTCTCACAATCTGCATGATCCTCAGGGTAAGCTGCTGCCAATTGATCTTCTGTGAATCTCTCAGACTTAGCAAAACAAAGCTGGAAATCAATCATTTGCTGGGAATTCTTTGAAGCTTGCATAAGCAGAAATCTATGGAGAGACAGTCTCAATTGGTATTTGATTTTGAATCTAGTAGCTATCAAGATGTGCCGGTTGAAGACTACTTGAGCAAAGTCTTTTCTAGCAGAAATGGCACCAACTAAGGATGGATACAAACCAGATGGAAGTCCAACTGTCATGGAGGGGGTGATTTCTCTCTGACCTCTGATAAGATGTTCCCATTGGCCTTTATTGACATCAGACAGCCCCAATTTGAATCTGGCAAAATTGAATTCTTTCATCCTGGTGAACTTGGCCTGAGAGTCTCTAATGAGTGGGCCAAACAAGTCAAAGAACCTAAGATTTAGGTGGAGATTAATATCCATAAATTGGTTCTTGGACAGGGTTTGTTGGTACCTGGTGGCTTCTCCAGAATAGATTTCAAGAAAATCTTTTGGAGTGAGACTATGGCATTTTTAAGAAATCAGTTGGAGATCAGCCAGCACTACTTGAGTGGAATGGATGAGAGTGGGAAGCCAGTCTTCAAAGGTGAAACCTGGCATCTCATGAACTTCATGGAATGCCTTAATGGATAAAAATTCTCTGAATAGGTTCATTTAATGTTCAGAGTGATAGATGAAGGCATACCAGAAGTGAGGAAGTAGCTTGGCAGAATTGTCTTTCAACATCCGCCCACCACTAGATGAAAGTTGTATGCTAGGAAGTATTTCAGAGATAGTGAGGGTGGACCTCCCTGCTACTAGTGTGGAGGCAGTGGGAAGAGAAGAAAAGAAGTTGGGAGGTCTTGTGTGGAGAGGAGGAATGGTTTCCGAGGATTGTTTGAATTTGTATTTCGAAGGATAGATTTTGAGATTCACATTGTCAAAAGCAAGTGACTGATCCTCTGAAATAGATGAAGAGGGAGGAGGATCAGATGAAGTGGAGACTGGAAATTGTTCCAGAATGGAAGGAGTGGGAGCAGTGGGTGCAATAGGAAGAGATGAGCATGTAGGGGGTTGTTCAGGGTCAGGAGGAGTAGGATCAGTAGTAGGGGTTTGAACAAAGGGAGTTGGTTCAGGAGGAGGAGGAGAAGAAGATACAGGTTTACCATTTTTATGGAGTCTTCTCTTCACCTTCCTCTTAAAGGTCTTGATCTTGGACCTAGTAACAACATCAGACTCTTGAGACTCTAGAGGTCTTTTAGGCCTAGACTTCTGAGGGGATTTCTGCTTCTGCTCAACTTCCTCTACTGCTGCTGCTGGAGGCTCCTCTAGCACTGATTGCTACTTCTAATCCTTCTGCCGAACTTCCACAATAGCCATTTGGGGCAGAACTTCCTCTAGCTCTTGCTCTAGCTGCTGCTGCTGCTCAGACTACTGCTCAGGCTGTTGCTCAGGTTTGCTGCTCAGGCTGATGCTCCTTCTCTTGCTCTGGCTGCTACTTAGACTGCTGCTCAGGTTGCTCTTCTTGATGAGTGGATGGAGGAGCAGAAGGCTGATTAGTGCCCTGTTGGCACACTAACTGAAGTAAGAGGTCTTTCATTTGCTTGACCTCATCTGCCAAACCATCAAACTTTGCATCTAAAAATTCCACTTGCAACTGAAGGACTGACAAGCTCTCTTGTTGCTTTGTCAGTAAATCCAAAATGGTCGTCAAACTGTTGCTACTCTCCCCCTGAGACCTAGACCTGGGCTTAAACTGAGAAGGGGAGGAATGGTGCTGCCTCTCTTCAAATTCTTGTACTGATGGAGTAGATCTGGGAATATCAGCTTGATCTTGTGCTACTCCTTTTCCTCTTAAATCTCTTAGCACTTGATTGATAGTTTCTTCTAGTGCATCTTGTTCTGGAGGGGAGATAGGAACTTGACTTTGCTGAAATTGCTCTTCAAACTGATGAGCTTCTTGTTGCTCTTCTTCTTGAACATTGACTTCCATTCTCTCTTCTTGTCTACCTTCTTCTTCTTGATGATCTACTGGAATGGATGAGGAAACTTGTGCCTCATAAGGATAAACTTCATGTGTGCACTGGGGCACAGAGTCCTTCAGCCATAAATTCTGACTTCTATCTACCAAGACATAATGGCTTCTTCTCAAGGTAGATAAGCCAATTTTTTTTTAACTCCTATAGAATTTTCACCACTCAAATCCACTGAATATTTCTTGAAAATCAAAGTAAGCAGAGGTCCATAAGGAAGGGACTCCGGCAAATTTTTCGAGGCTATCATTTTCTCTAAAATAACTGCTGGCAAATTTACCCTATGCCTTTGAATGGCCCAAAAAAGCAAACTACCATCCTTGGCAGTTATGGAAGAATGGGTTCCAGCCCTTGGAGTCACAATATTTGAGATGACTGAATGGATGATCCTTTTCTCTGCAGATAGCTCATTTACTAACAGACCCTTCTTGCTAACTGTTGCCAGGCTACCAATAATGCCCAATTTCTGCTTGTCCATGGGGACTAACTCACTAAGCTTGTGCCCAGAGTTGGGACAATCTAACAGTTCTATTAACAAGTCTTCAGAAACTGTAACTTTGGTCCCTTTCACATACCCAGTGATTGACCTTTCGGAGGAAACTTGGAGGGAAACATAGAAAGCCTTAAGTGCATTATCAACTATGGGCTCAGAAATCTGACACAATCTAGTCCAACCCATTGCTGCTAGGGTTTCTTCTACCCATAACAGGCTACCATGCAAATGAGAAAAGTCTACAACTTTTCCTTCTACAACTTTTCCTGGATAGACTGAAAACTTAGCAAAGGAAATGCATTGGAGTTGTTCAGGGGTCAACTGAGTTTCTTCCAGAGCCCTAGATGATGCCATCTAGATAGGAAGCAAGGGAGAAGACTCAGGAAATTGTCAAAGGAGTGAGAGAAATGCAGTTTAGAGTTCAAGGATCTTACCTTTCTTCAGAGAAAATGAGGGTCTTCGAGTTGCTCTGAAGATGGTTGCCGGAGAAGATGAACAGTGTAGGCGCGAAGAGGAGGAAGATGACAAGAGAGTTGAAGAGAGAGTTTGAAAGGGTGTCTTCAGACAGGAGAGGGTTGTCCTTATAAAGATGATGAAAAGTAACTGACCAGAGATTTCAGGGTGAACGGTTGCGATTGATTGATTGAACCGTTGTGTAATAAATATGTCTTAATTTGATTTATTATTTTAAATTAATATGCACCTTTTCAGACTTCGACTCTAGGAAGTCGGATTGTGTCTCCGACTGTTAGAGTCGAACAAATTATTTTAACATGAGTCGGATTATGTCTCCAACTGCAAGAGTCGCAGTTCTGGGACTTAGAAAAGTTTACAGTGAAGATTCAACATACAATTTATACATGAAATATTTCACAGCAATTTCTTAATACATGATTCAAGTATGAATTCATCTTAGCAATTTAATCAGGATTACACATACATATTTCTCTTCTAATAGATGTAAATCTATCTTCAGGAAGAGGTTTAGTAAAGATATTAACAAGTTGATTTTCTATAGAAACAAAATCAAGTAAAATATCACCATTACTTACATGGTCCCTGATGAAGTGATGTCTAATCTCAATGTGCTTTGTCCTTGAGTCCTGGATAGGATTTTTGGTCAAATTAATTACGCTTGTGTTGTCACACAACATTGCTATTTCTTGAAGTATGTGACCATAGTCCTCCAATTGTTGCTTGATCCACAGCAGTTGAGTACAGCAACTTCCAGCTGCAATGTATTCAGCTTCTGTTGTGGATAATGCCACTGAATTTTACTTTCTGGAAGACCAAGATATCAAGCAACTTGCAAGTAATTGACAAGTACCACTGGTGCTTTTTCTATCTATTTTGCATCCAGCATAGTCAGCATCACTATATCCAATTAATTTGAAATCTGAACATTTGGGATACCATAATCCTAATTTACTTGTATTTATAAGATATCTAAAAATTCTTTTAACAACATGAACATGAGATTCTTTAGGATCAGCTTGAAATCTTGCACACAAACATACACTAAACATTATATCAGGTCTACTAGCAGTAAGATAGAGTAGTGATCCTATCATGCCTCTATAGACCTTTTGATCTACTTTCTTACCAAGTGGATCACTATCTAACTTAATTCCTGAGCTCATGGGTGTTCCTAACGGCTTACACTTGTCAAACCCATATTTAGAAAGTAAATCTGAAATTTATTTGGTTTGACAAATGTGAGTACCTTCCTTGGTCTGCTTGATTTGCAACCCAAGAAAATAATTAAGCTCACCCATCTTGCTCATTTCAAACTCACTTTGCATAAGGTTTTCAAAGAATTTACAAAGTTTTTCATTAGTAGAACCAAATATGATATCATCAACATATATTTGCACTATTAAGATTCCATCTGAAAATTTCTTGATAAATAGTGTGCTATCAACTTTACCTCTTATAAAATCATGTGATATAAGATAAGCACTTAATCTTTCATACCAAGCTCTTGGAGCTTCTTTCAGACCATATAGTGCTTTCTTTAAACAAAAAACATGATTTGGATATTTAGTATCTTCAAAACCAGGTGGTTGCTCAACATAAACTTCTTCTTTTATAAAACCATTCAGAAAAGCACTTTTAACATCCATTTGAAATAAATTGATGTTTAGAGAGCATGCATATGCTACAGAATTCTGATTGCCTCTAATCTAGCTACTGGGGCATAAGTTTCATCAAAATGCTTCTAATCTAGCTACTGGGGGGCATAAGTTTCATCAAAATCAATGCCTTCCTCTTGGGAATACCTTTGTGCTACAAGTCTGGCCTTGTTTCTGGTAATTACTCCTAATTCATCCATTTTGTTTCTGAAGACCCATCTGGTCCCAATAACTGGATGGTCAGAAGGTCTAGGGACAAGAGTCCAAACCTGGCTGCGTTGGAACTCGTTAAGTTCCTCTTGCATAGCAAGCATCCAAGATTCATCACCCAGTACATCATTGATTGTCCTAGGATCAATTTGAGAAAACAAAGCAGAAAAATCATAAGGAATGTTCATACCTCTTATTCTTACCCTACCTTGAGGATCACCTATAATATATTCTCTTGGATGATATCTGTGATACCTCAATTCTCTAGGTAGTCCTTGTTGTTCTTCTTGCTATTGAAGTTCTTCTAGTGGAGGATCTTCCTTTTCTTCTTCTTTTTCTTCATCTTCAAGAGATGTTTTCTCTAGATCCCTGCACAAATCTTCAACGCAATCTTCTTCTTCTTATATTCTTTTAATAGAAGAGTTAGTTTTATCAAATAATATATGCATAGTTTGTTCTATGGTTAAAGTTCTTCTATTAAAAATTTTATATCCCCTAGGTTTTGAAATATATCCTAACAAAAATCTTTCATCACTTTTAGCATCTATTTTTTCTAAATTATCTTTACCATTATTTAAAATAAAACACTTACAACCAAAAGACTGAAGATGACTGATGTTGGGCTTATTTTCTTTGTAAAGCTCATATGGAGTCTTCTTTAGTATTGGTATGATCATACACCTGTTGATGATGTAGCAGGCTGTGTTGACTGTTTCTGCCCAGAAATACCTTGGTAGATTATACTCAGTAAGCATAGTTCTGGCCATGTCTAGCAGTGTTAAATTCTTTCTTTCTACTACTCCATATTGTTGGGGTGTTCTTGGTGCTGAAAAATTGTGTTCAATTCCATTCTCTTCACAGAACTTCATGAATTCTTCGTTCTTGAATTCTCCACCATGATCAGATATGATACTGACAATCTGAAATTTTTTATTCTTTTGGACTACTTTGCTGAACTTTAGAAAAGCTGAAAAGGTTTCTGATTTGGCTTCCAAGAATGATACCTAAGTATATCTTGAGTAGTCATCTACTATTACATAGCCATATACCTTTCCTCCAAGACTGACTGTTCTTAAAGGTCCAAACAAATCCATATGAATGAGCTCTAGTGGCTTGAAAGTTGTAACCACAGTTTTGGACTGAAAAGATATCTTGGTCTGTTTTCCTTTTGCACAGGATGAACATATTCTAGATTTCTTCATCTTCATCTTTGGAAGACCTTCAACTAGGTCATGCTTAATCAACTTCTTAATCACTGTAGTGCTTGCATGCCCCAATCTTCTATGCCACAAATCAGGTTCTTCACTTTTGGTAGTTACAAGACATAAATTTATTTCTTTTAATTCTGATAATTGTAATGTGTACAGATTCTTCACTCTTTGAACTTCAAACATAGTCTTTCCATCCTTTTGAATAATACACTTATCATTCTGAAATCTTACTAGATGACCCTTATCACATAATTGACTAATGCTTATGAGGTTGTGCTTCAATCCTTCTACATACATAACATCTTCTATCAAATTCTTTTCTTTGGTTCCAACTGTCCCACATCCTAAGACTTTTCCTTTGCCATTATCACCATAAGTGACTTGACCACTTTCATTTCTAAAGCTTGTAAACAACCTCCTATCACCTGTCATATGCCTTGAGCACCCACTATCCAAATACCATTTAGATGCTCTCAGTTGACCCTACAAATAAAATTAAGTTGTAACTTTTGGTACCCAAATTTTCTTGGGTCCTTGATGGTTAGTCTTAGGGATCCAGCGTAAATGTCTGGTTGTACATGTGCTAACAGTGTGTCATAATTGATTGCAGTGACTACAGCATAAATCAAAAGCATTCTTAATGTGTGCAGTGTTGTGAAACTTCTATTTTTGTTTATAAACATGCTGATTAACCTTTTTGGGGTTTTTAATTTCTTTTTCTTTTACTAATTGAGGTGTTGGATATTTTTCAGGATACACAACATTTTCTTCATTGTGAGGAGATGTATATCCTACTCCATATTTTTTCTTACCTATTCTAGAGCCTTTTAATTTGACAAACAAGGAAGTTTTACAATTAGAAAATTTCTCTATAGTAGCTCTTAGGTAATTGTTTTCTTCTTGTAATTTTTCTTCATCCTTAAGTTCTTTTAGGTTTGACTCTAGTTCCATGATTTTACTGTTTTTATTTTTTAAGTCTTCACATAATAATTCATTTGCTCTTTTGGTTTCACTTAAACTTTGTCCTAACCTTTCTGCTTCATTTTTCAGAAATGTGTTAGCCTTTGTTGGTTTAGCAAATTTAATTTAACTATTTTCATTTGCTTAACTACTGTTTTATATTTTTCATATAGCTCATTGAAAGCATCTTCAAGACTGTCAGAATCTGATTCAGAACAAGAAGTAAAAGAGGTTTCGAAATTTACCTGATCCAGTCCTGCCATGAGGGCTAGATTTGCCTTTTCTTCCTCTTCAGATTCTGAGCTTGAGGAGTCTGAACTGGTGGCTTCTTCATTATCCCATGTTGTTGCCATTGCCTTTTTCTTGTATTTTCTGAACTTCTTTTCTTTGCCTTTCTTCTTGTCAGATATTTCTGCTTGATCCTTCTTCTTCAGCTTAGGACATTCAGATTTCTAATGTCCTGGTTGATTGCATTCATAGCAGGTTGGCTCCTTCTTCTTATCTTTCTTGAAAAATCTCTTGGAGCCAAACTTCTTCTTCTTGGCAATAATTCTTTGCGATTTCCTTGATAGCATTACCTCATCATCACTATCATCTGATTTTTCTTTGGAGTCTTCAGATGAAGAAGAATCTGCAACCTTCAAAGCATTTGGCATTTTCTTTTTCAAAGAATTTTCAGAAAATCTTTCCATATTAATTTCATGAGCCATGAGAGATCCAATTGGTTTATCAATGGAAAGTTGAGTCAAATCATGTGCTTCCTCAATGGCAGTTACCTTAGGAGTCCAAACATTAGTTAAAGATCTTAGGATTTTCCTTACTGTTTCTTCATTAGTAAGAACTTTTCCTAGAGAACTTAGACCTACTATTATGTTTGAAAAATGATTATACATTTGAGTAATGTTTTCATTAGGAAGTATTTTAAACTGTTCATATTGAGATACAAGAATGTCTATTCTAGTTTGTTTAACTCTACCAGTTCCTTCATATGTAACTTGTAGTTTATCCCACATTTCTTTTGCAGTTCTACAAGCAGATAATCTATTGAATTCCTTTTTAGAAAGGGCACATGAAAGATAATTTTTAGCCTTATAATTTAAAGACATGTTTTTTTTATCAGCTATTGAAAGACCAGATGTGGATTCACCAATGATTTGGAAATTACCTTGTTCTATTACCTGCCACAGATCAAAATCTGTGCCTCTAATGAAGCACTCCATCCGCACCTTCTAATACTGATAATCTTCACCATCAAAGAATAATGGCCTTGTAACAGACTGGCCTTCATAATTGTGAGCTTCAGCTGCCATCTCTTCTCAAATTTTTAGATTCTTCTGAGAAGACCTTGCTCTAATACCACTTGCTAGACCAAGATGGCACTAATGATGTCCTAGAGGGGGGTGAATAGAACTTCTTGTGCTCTTAAAAATTTTATCTGAAATTAAACAGCACTAAATAAACCTGTTAGAATTTAGTGTTGTGTGTGATTCAAGTGTAAATAGGTGAAAACAATCACACAAATGCACAAGGAGATTTATCCTGGTTCGGCCATTCCCACATGGAAGTCCTACATCTAGTCATCAAGCCAACCACTTGAGATTTCACTAACTGCCAATAAACCTTGCCATTCTCTCACCCTTGAGAGGAATTACAAGCCCACTTACTCCCAAGCAAATCTTCCCTTACCAGGGGTACAAAACTACCTTTCACAAGGTCTTCCCTACACAAGAGGGGAACAATAGGAACAATCCTCCTGCAAGAATTACACAGGAAGAGAATGTAAAGATTCTTGTGTGTTTGCCTCAAGAATGAGAAAACACACCTAATTCAGAAAGGATAAAAGATAAGAGTTGCAACTCAAATCTTTTCTGAACAAGCAGGGTGGATAGAAAAAAATCTAAGTATAATTTCCACCCAAAAACAAGACTTCTGTGAGAATAGGAGAGCTTGGAGAGTTTTTCTGAAAGTGGAGCTCTCAATCTTGTAGCTTGGAAGAAGGCTTGTGGAGATCTCTTGCTAGCATAAGGCAAAGGAGAGTTGAAGAGAATGCTAGCACAGCTCTTGGTGTTCAGTTCTCTGAATGTCTCTCTCTCCTTTCAAACATCGGCTTCTTTTATAATCTTCATGTAGAATGTAGCCGTTTGAAAATGGCCGTTAGAGATTTGGTCGTTTTAGGAGAGACCTTGGATCCTTTGGATGCTTGCTGAGTTTGTTATCCATAGGTCCTTCTGTCTTTGCTTCTTTCCAATGTTTCTTGGATGAGGCTTGCAGCTTCACAGCATAGAGGTCAACTTCCAATTAAATAGACTATGATAGCTCCATGCTGAAAACCTGCTTCAATAAATATCCTACAACAAAGACAAGACAAAGAGACAGGGTACCTCCATACTTTTTGAGGTAGGTAAGTCATAGAAAAATAAAAAATATGGAAACCTCAAATAGATAGCTTTTTAGACTAATAAAAGATGGACAGACAGTTTGCAAATAAAGGTATGGACAAGTTCTGACAGAGGTAGG
The DNA here is from genome assembly GCA_014218235.1 of Colocasia esculenta. Taxonomy (NCBI): domain Eukaryota; kingdom Viridiplantae; phylum Streptophyta; class Magnoliopsida; order Alismatales; family Araceae; genus Colocasia; species Colocasia esculenta. The sequence continues at coordinate 50,408,626 of CM024765.1, read as the reverse complement.
TGAGCCTCTGTCAGATGCCATACGCCTGAAAACAATAAATGCAACATATCTTCTATATGAAGAAGATCCGGACTGTTGTCACTAAGCAAGAGATCAATTTGAACAGATGTATTCAAATATATTCATTTGACAATTTTAGAAGAATATTTTAAGTATAATATGTCTCATCTTGTCAGAATATATTAAAAATTTTATTAGATAAAGAAAATATTCAGTCAATGTAGCTTCTAACAGAAATCATATCAAGGAAGATAAAAAGATATGCAAATAATATTTCATGAGATAATAAAATAGTATCTTCACAGAAAAAGTACAAGTACAGGACTTCTTAGTGAAGTCGGATTCACAAGAGAGTGCAATTCGACTCTAGGAGTCGAAGACAGAAACATGAGAATGGACTGATTCGACTTCATCAGAAGTTGCATAGAGGTAATATCATTTGACTTTACAAGTCAGATAGAAGAGTATTTGTAAGTCGTAATTCGACTTCCATGGAGTTAGATAGAACCAGACAAAGGATTCGACTTTAGAAGTCGGATATAGACGAATTCAAATTCTAAGAGTTGAAGTCCAGAATGAAGTATCCGATTGTAGGAAGTTGGATTCAGTGGAGTTAGATTCTGAAGTATTCGACTGTATGAAGTCAGAGTTGACAGTCAGATAGACTGGACTTAGAAAATTTTAGAGATAATCTAGTGCAGAAATTTTCGATTCTAAAGGAGTCGGAGTCCACAGTCAGATTGTGATGTCTCTGGACTTAGAAAATTTTTCGAGATAGAGTTTGTCCAAACTATTTTTCTGTGATATGTATATTTAATTTGTAGAAAGTCTTTTAAAGGTTTTGTCATAGCAAAAACACAAAGTTATAATAATCTTAAATTAAATTATTTTCTTAGGGGTAGTTTCTCAATAGAGGTCGGTCTACCTGACCTGAGTCATCGGCCTAGACGACGCCACTATCTCTGGTCCAAGCAACGTCAAGACATTGGCTATTATACTGGGAGGTCAGCTGAGTCGAGGCTTCAACCGACCTGTGGGAACTCCCCATGTCAACTTCCAACTCCTACTTTGAAAAAAAAGAATGTTAAGGTTTGCAGTATGGAATGAGTTTGAAAAGGTTCAAAAAGAGGATGGAACACCAATTGCTAAATGTCGTCACTGTAAGAAGGAATTAAGTGGAAATAGTAAAATGGGGACAACACATCTAAAATCACACTTGCATTATAGTACCACATTTAAAAGGGTTAAAGGGCCACCTAATGTAGGAGCAGGACAAATGCTTCTTGCTCATGCTACAAATACTGATGGGAGTAGTAGTCATGAATGTCTCTAGTTTGATCAAGAAACATGTCGAGAGATTTCAGCAAAAATGGTCATTGTGCATGAGATCCCTTTTGTATTTGTTGATCAACATTACTTCAAGTTGATCTTGACAAATTTGCAGCCACTATTTAAACCTGTTGGGCAAACATCAATTAAATCTGATTGCATGAAAGTATATGAGAAAGAGAAGGTAAAATTATATTGTATACTTAATGAGACATCGTATGCTTAATGATACATCATCTCGTGTTAGTATTAAAGGCTCAGCCAAAGCCCCAACTATAGAAACATCTGGAGCCACAACCTATACTAACGTCCCATCTACTGCAATCCCCAATAAAGCTCCAACTTGAGACTCCAATATTCCTGTTGAGGAAGGCATCCCCTCCACCACATTCCAAAAATATCTCAGCTCATTTTAGAAGCCTTTTCTGACTTGGCACCGGATTCAACCCCTCAGGGGGAGCACAACAAGCCTCCTGAGTAGATACCTTCAGAAACCCCCCATCTATACAAGCCTGAAACCTCTCAACAACATCCAATTGACGAACCCTCCACACCACAGGGATGCCATCTCAGGACACTGAAGAAGGATCAAAGTTTGATCAGTCAGACAAAGCTCAGACTAAGACCCATGAACAACACATAATTGAGGAGCCATCCACTCCAGAACCATCGAAAAAGGATATTGCAAAAATCAAAGTTGAACGCATTCTCAAATTCCGTACTTTTCCTGATCCCTTTATTTCTCATATTTCTGAGAGTGATGAATATCCCTCCCTCATTGGAGCCATTGCTACTAGTCCTAACGCCTCTCAAATTCTCACAATGGTCATTAGAACTGAATGCCAAAAATTATTCAAATACCAATTCTATCTATCATTGTTCGAATGTCACCTTATTATTGCCAAAAAATACTCCTCTCTTACTCATTCCATTCAACTCATTTTGGCTCAAATGGAGAGACTATCTCTATATGAATGACACAACTGCTATCCTGCACTTTCTGATGCAAACACTTCCTTTGAGGGTGGCATTGATGCTTTCTTTGTTCACCAATATGACATCCTAGGGGGTCATCACACTCAAACTTGGACTGAAAAATTCGTCATTTACTATAAAACCAAGCATGATGCCCAAGAAGAATGCTACTTATGAGCTATGACTTCTACTTTCCTCTTTCTTCACTCCAAGAGACAACAATTTGTATTCATCAGATTTCATCTCCAACTTCAAACTCACACCACTATCCAAACCCTTTATCAAAGGCATCTTGCATTTATCAAACGCACTCTCGATCCAAATGCTCATATGGACTTCTCTCTCTTTGAACGATGCCTGCAAAGTACTGAACTTAATCTTCACAAATTCCTCCTTCCCTATTATCAGTCTTTTCCCTCCACCTTGTACATGACTGATGATGTGTTGTTGCTCCCTTTTTGTTGACCTAACAAAAAGGAGGAGATGTAAATGCAACTCTATAAAGTGAAAGGGGAAGACAAATTATACATGAAAGGGAGAGATAACTTATGAAACTCCATGTCTCTTATGTGCAATTGAATTTATTCTATTATTGCATTTACCTTAATATCTGGTATTTTGTCATCAACAAAAAGGAGGAGTTTGATGAACCACTGCTCAATTATAACTTTCATGTTCACAATTCAAACCATAACATATATTAGTTTTGAAGATGACAAAATAAACAGATAAATTGTCAAATATTATATTCTCTCTCCTACATATCACATAGTAAAAATCTCAAAGGCATACTTCATCATACAAGTTATTCATCTCAGATATTCTAAGTATAACTTTAACTAACTAAGGAATATATGAAGCTATCTTCATTGTATATGAAGTTCATTTCATCATATGTGAAGTTATTTACGAAGTCTAATTCAACTGACTACGTTATAATGAAGTTCACTTCGTCATATACGAACTTCACTTCGTCATATGTGAAGTTATATACAAAGTCTAGTTTCAACTGACTATGTTATAATTGAAATTCACTTCATTATACACAAAATTCACTTTGTTATATACGAAGTCCACTTTGTCATATGCGAAGAAAAATACGAAGGTCTCACTTCAACTGATCACATTGAAATTGTCATATACGAAATTCACTTCGTCATATATGAAATTCACTTCATCATATCCGATGTAGCAACACACTATTTTAAATAAATTAAATAAATAGAGATAAATGAGTTAATTAAAAACCCAATAAACAAAAATAACTGATGGGCTTTACTAAATGGTTCATCTAAATGTTATTGGGCCAAAATAGGAGTTGTAAATGATAGAATGTAAGAAAATACCCAAAATTTCGTAACTCTATTATTGCCTAATTTAAAAAAGGCAAGTAACTCATTAATATGACTCATATACATCTAAATTGGATTCCTAACCCTACCCTAACTAGCTAGCCACGAAATTGGAGTCCCATCCTAACCAATTAGGAGGATTAATCCTAGGAAGGTTAGATAAACATGGAAATTCTTAGAAAAATAGCAGTTAGAGTTGTATTAGGAAATAAACATGCTAGATGCATAAATACACCCACAAACCCTTCATGGCCGACCCTATTGCTCAGTTGGGACTTCTTGGACGAGGAGAAGATGCCATAGAAGGAGGGAATTAGTGGGGAGAAGGCTGCCAGAAGATCTACAAGCCTATTCTTCGAGTTCTCCCTAGGAGTTTACATCGTCTAAAGGTAGGCAATCTCACAATCTAAATTAAATTAATGTCGTCTGTAATTTGTTCTTGATACCAGGAACAAAAGCCCTCTCTTTTCCCTAATTTCTATCGACCCTATCATGTCAATTTCTTGTTTGAAGTTCTGTTAAAAACATGTACCCGACCCATAATGTTTATCTTAATTCTCTATCTACACTTGATCTCGTGCTATGAAAATATTACTGTACATGATACTTGATGTCAGAAAACTAATGACACACTTTTCCCCAATTTCTATCATGTACCCTTTCCAAATTAATTCTCTTTTTATCACTGTGTCATATACTTTATGTTCATCGTGAAAGAACCAGATTATAGCCCGTCAATACCATGATAAGATTCTAATTGCTCTTTACTGTTTATACTCTTGCAAGTCTAGTTTCGTTTAAAATTTGTTTCATGATTTTTCATCAAGTGTACGTCGAGTTTTTGATTTTAAAACACCCCTATGTCAACCCTTGGAAAGCATGGACCGCAATCCAACGCAAGGCTATATCCCTCTCGAGCTCAAGTGGAAACCCTGAGAACGCAACGGCCTGATAGGTCGTGTTCTCAAGGGGGTCATGACAAGGAACCCGTCGCATTCTTAATGCAACAGACACTTGCGTCGCGTTCTGTCTGTCTGTCCCAGGGATCCTGTCACATTCCTTTAAACACTCTGTCACGTTCTTGAAGTACCCTGTCACGATCCTTACAGTGGTACGTTGCCTTCTTGAATTTTGTACATAAACCCTAGTTTTCTATGGTTCTTGTCTTTCTACAGTCTCTATACATCCTGTCAATGCAGAAAATGCAATAAATGGTTCATCTATTATGATCATGTAATCATGCTATTAAAAGCCATACACATGATCTTTTCATATCTATGATTTCACTAACACATGCACACACTTGAACCATCAATATTGACATAAGATACTCCATAATGCATTTGGTAATTTACTTCAATAATTATACATCATTGCCCTATTTTTAATGGACTTGTTTTTGTTTCTCTCATTGTTTTGGAATACCATTACCGACGCTCCACTGTTATAGAATTCCTCTAGAATGTCGAGCAACTTGTTTCTATATACACTTTCTCTTGACTTGGACAAACTCTTCGTCGGTTATTCCTTCTGTCGGACTAGTGAATCCTTGTTCAAGGCCTCCGTAAGTCTCCTCTGTCCATGGATTCCCATATGGTCGATGAGCCGGTTGTACCCTCAATACCTATAACACCCTTAGGGATCCGTATGATCCAAACAACCATAAATTTGCTCCCTCTTACCATGATATCACGCTGGACCTCTGGACTATGTTTGTAGCATGGCCAGTGGTTGGTTAGTGAATTATACCTGACTTCTAGCACCAATCATGCGTGTTATGCAACTGTTACTATCTCCTATTTAATGTTGTTTCATGCGCATTGACCTATAGTTCTCACCTATACTCTATTCACTCATCTATTCACGTTCTCTACACTCTCGTCTATTCATCAAATACTCTCATCTATTCTTGGTACTCTCTATGGCCATTTGACTAATTGTCTAAAGATAAACAACATGACTAATGCTTGGCAATATAAGGGGCCTGGTCTGGTCCTGGGAGGTGAGCCCAAAAGTGCTAGTGCCCGCGAGAGTTAATTGACCATAGTGTTTGGCATTACACTCGAGTGCTATCTATCTCGACTATATAATGACAATCAAAGTGCTATACTATACTGGACTCATTGTGCTATCGTGAACTATATTGTGCTATTTATGCTATGACCATCTTGCTCTCTGTGCTATACTTGACATTTGTGCTATTTGCAATAATGTTTGTGCTATCACTTGCTCGACCTTACTTGACTCTCTCTCTATCAATTGTCACTCTACTCTTAATACATTAATCATTTAAAGCATGTCTGATCATGAGATTTAAGTCCTAGTAGGCATTATCGCTCACCCTGCGTTATTTGATATGTGTTCTCAAGTGCAACTAAGGATGATCGCGACACTCATGAGGATGGGGAGGACCAAGAGTGATACAAGAGTACCAGCGTCATACTAGAGTCTTACTTTTAGTTTCTTTCTTTTCCTTCAAAGTAATGATGTCAATTGGGCCTTATGTAATGGCTCTGGATTAGTGGTTGTAATAGACATTAGTGGAATTATCAATGAAATACATTTGATTTAGAATTATTCATTTGTCCAATGGCTTGATGTAATGACCCTCTTTATACCGGTATGATTATACCAATCCACATCGATACACAGGGCGCCGTCACAGTGGGACATTTACCCAATAGAACACAATAGATCAAGATGTACATAAATAACACACGAGAGTACAATGGAAATAAAAGATAAATCTTATTCCATCATCATTCACATATCCCACAATCTATATAGCAATAATGAAAATAACAATTGTCCACAATTATACAAGTCCATATGAATAACATTGTCAATGTTCACATACTAATGAAAGAAATATAGTCTAAACAAATCTCTCCATAAGTGCAGCTACTCCTCTCGCTCGGAGTCGCTCCTCACTGTGTCCTCCTCTAGCACGGGGACACCTGTCTCACCTGTATGTTAAAGCAAGTATGAGTCTTTCAAAAAAGACCCAGCAGCAACCTAAAGGCACATCCTTAACACATCACACACATGCTATTCTTTTACACAATGAAAGAAATATATGTCACATGATTCATTTCAATTAGGAAAATATACATGAACAACCTATACATGCTTTCTACACATATATGTAACATGATTCATGGTTTCAATTTCTATTCACATCATTTCATAATTCAACACCATTAGATCATGGAATTATGCACATAGTAACTAACAATCCTAGCATGATAACTAACATTTTTCTCATACTTTTATGTCACATATCCACATCTTTTGCTTGTTGTTTTAACATAATTAAATCACATTCACATGGTTTCACATCTTATCACATGGTATCACATTCATATAACACTATCACATGTTCACATTGCACAATTTCACACTTTTACACTTTACTTGCTGTGACACATAGTCCGAACCACCATAAAGAAGGACACACATTCACATAACACATACCCGTCACCTAGGCAATAATGATGAAACTTGGTAACTACGCAGAACCGGGAGAAGCCCTCTCCACCCTAACCAGTGGTACTTGTCCACGTCCAGGATTTCATCCTGATGCCCACATGATATCACATACACAATGAGACTTTCCATAGGGACTTTTCTATAGTACAACTCCACAACCTTCTATGGTAGCAGTGTCAATTTCGGCACATGATACACTTAAACACATTATCTCACTTAATCACATGATTTCATTCATTTACATGCACTACTTAGTCCATTCACATGCACTTTAATTAAACATACATATTTCAGATTACAAAACTTAACATGACTGTTTCACAGTGTTAAATAAACATAACAGTGCTCTAACATACTGCTAATCACTGGAATTTACATGCTCTTAATCAATCATACTTAACATGGCATAATTACCCTTGTTAAAAGCAAACAGTACCCACGGGTATCAAAACAGTATCAAATTTTTACCACAGAATCTATACATGTAATATGTCATGTGTCTAATTGTTTAGAATTTTTGAAACTATAAAAGTATTTTTAACTTTTAAAACAAATTTCATGCAATTTTAACAAAATATTCACTTTAACATGGTATACAACAAAACAATTGGCTCTAATAGGTTTAAAACATGTGAACAGTAACTCTCAGATCATGATAATTTTCTGTAACATTAACATGCAATAAAACTATTTATTCAGAATTAAACCCTATAAATTCATGCATAATTCACCATAACAAAAATTATACTAATTAAAATCATGTTCAGAAATTTGACAGAACCTCATGATCTGACCTAAAGACCATACCTGACTATACACAATTTTTACAGCATGATCCAACATCCAGAAATCCGAAAATTGTCACACAGACATGGCAAACACAATTATGTGAAAATAGAAGAACTTTGCGGCAAGGGCCTTGCCGTCAACATGGGTTAACGACACACTTTGTTGCCGTCAACTTAGGAACTTGGCGGCAACAAGGTTGCCGTCAACCTCCTGTCTGCAGAAAGTGCAGACCGAACTCAAATAAAAGAGAGAATTGGGGTTCCAGGACACGAAATAAAATCCATAAAATTTCCTAGAACCTAAGGGACATGTGTAGGGATGATACCCCTCGATTACTTGCCTAAAATAAAATCTCTAAAGGGTTTAATTTGTCGAAGAAGCCCTCCTCGGCCAAGCCAAGAAGGTGTAGATCTCCCACCCAATTCCGCTCTTCCTGCTTGTGCAGACGGTCCTCCGGAGTCGGGGAAGATTCCTCAACACCAGGAGCACCTCCCAGACGAAGAACATCGCCGGAAGAAGCTCTAAAATGCCGGATCAAGCCTTGCAAAAGTCTGGTTTTTCTCTCAACGAACCCTAGGTTTTTCTCTGATCCAAAAGACCAAATATGGCCGAAATCTCTAAGTTTTATAGGTTTAAGAGTCGGGGTGCACCTAGGATTAGGTTTTCCTACCGTTGGGATTGGGTTTCCTAAATGGGTTCCGGGGAAAACGCATCCGTTTTAGATCTGGAATCACAAACATAACTGGAGAAGTAAACGGTCACTTTACTGCCGTTAACAGGAAGTCGACGTCCATCAATCTGAACGTCTATATCTCCTGGTCATGAAGTCAACGGCACACAGGTTGCCGTCAACCTGCCCTTAACGTCAAGGGATGTTGACATTAATAGGGATTTCAGGCAGAACACATAAATATCAAATAAACCTACATACACAGAATAAATACATACAATATGCACACAATAATTAAATACTATATGCACATTTAAATAATATATTATATGCACAGATATATAATATATATATATATATATATACATATGCACATAAGTAAATAAATACTTATAATATGCACAAAATTAAATATACATAATGTGAACAAATTCGAGGGCCTTACACTTGATGTCTATTATATGCTCTGTACTCGCTTACTTGCAATTGTCTCACGTTCCGATATTCCGCGTCAGGGCGTAACAGTTTTGTGGTATCAGAGTCTAGGTTGTTTGTAAGTATAGGATGATCTAGGTTGACCCGCCTCGACTAGAGTCAATTATCCTACCTATGTGAGATGTGGATTGAACCATGGGTAACTAGTTAAAATAAACTCACACATGCACAAACCAAGGATATTATAACCTATTAACTATCCTTTTCTTTTTGAAGGGAACTGAACCATCGCAATGGCCGCAGAGCGTGCACAACTACGCGACATGCAACAAACCCTCTAATAACTCACTAGTGCGCTTTTGCAAGCCGCACAGGGTGGTGGTGGTGGTAATTGTGAGACAGGTAAACTACATCGCAACTTCAGGAGCATGAATCCTCCTTGGTTTAGTGGAACAACTGACCCTGACGAGGCAGAGCATTGGCTAAAAGAGACTGAGCATATCTTCTGTGTCATGCAATGCACGAATGGTGACAAACTATTGCTGGCTTCATTTTAGCTGAAAAGAGATGCCCGTGCATGGTGGGAATCTGTGGAAGCCACCAGGCCAAATGTACAATTTAGTTGGAATGAATTCAAAGAAGCTTTCAACTTCAATTACTTCTCTGAATGCGTCTAGGAAAGGAAGGCTGCAGAATTTGCTGTTCTTAAACAGAGAAGCCTATATGTGGCTGAGTACGAGGCACAATTCTCTAGGCTAGCACGTTATGCCAATCATCTTGTTAACACTGAAAAGATGAAGGCTAAGCATTTCCTTAATAGTCTTAAGCCACAATATATCACACAACTAGCCCCTCTCGACATCCAAACTTATGCCAAGATGGTTAAGAAAGCTCAACTACTAGTGGATGCTACTGACACCTGGCTCTACTAGTGTCAAGCCACCCAACGGCAAGAAGCGACCTTTCAACATCACTGAAGGGTCAAGTCAGAAAAGGAAGCTAAAGTAATTGTCCCCACTATCCCGGTCAAAAGCAATTGAAAACACTGTGACAAGTCAGGTCACACTGCTGACGAGTGCTGGAGAAAGGTAGGCGCATGTCTGCACTATGAGAGTCGCGAGCACTGCATTGAACATGAGAAGTGCATTAATGTGCCAAGGAAACAGGGTAGACTGCAAGCCTTGTGTGACGATGAAACCACTGAGGAAGGTGGCATGGTGGAAGGTACATTTCTTCTCAATCAGTATTTGTTTTGTTTGATACTAGCGCTACACATTCATTCATATCTCAAGACTTTGCTAATACTTTGAATGTTAAACCTACAAACCATGGGTTCTGAATTCTCTATCACAACACCATTGGGAGAAAAAGCCAAACTTAACAAATACTACCCATAAACTGACGTCATGATAGGAGACCTTAACTTGAAAGTTGATCTAATATGTATGCCTATGGATTGCTATGATGTGATTTTGGGAGCCAATTGGCTATCTACCCATGGAGCTAGTGTTGATTGAAGAAAAGGGAAGGTTACCTTTAGTGAATTCCCTAAGGTATCCTTCACGGGGATTAGACACAAAAAAGAGTGTCTCTGGTCTCTGCCATACGAGCCCACAACATGATAGGAAAGGTTGTATTGATTTACTTACGGTCGTGGTGATTGAAAAGAAAGGATCCAAGATAGAAGACATACACATAGTCCAGGATTTTTCGGATGTTTTCCCCAAAGAGTTGTCGAGTATTTCCCCTGAATGAGAAGTAAACTTCTCTATCGACTTAATCCCTAGAGCTACTCCGATGTCACATCAACCGTATAGGATGTCACCCGCCGAGCTGAAAGAATTAAAGGCATAATTGATGGAGCTTTTAGAGAAAGGGTTCATTAGACCAAGTACTTCCCTATGGGGAGCACCTGTCCTATTTGTAAAGAAGAAGGATGGATCTATGAGATTGTGCATCGACTACAGGCAACTGAACCAGTTAACAATCAAGAACAAGTACCCATTGCCTCGAGTTGATGAACTCTTTGACCAAATATCTGGAGCTCAATATTTCTCCAAGATTGATCTCAGATCTGGCTATCATCCAATGAGAATCAAGGACAACAACATCTTCAAAACGGCTTTCAGGAGTAGGTATGGACACTATGAATTCATTGTTATGCCTTTTGGTCTAACCAATGCTCCTACAACGTTCATGCAACTCATGAACAGTATATACCGGCCATACCTTGATAAGTTCATGGTCGTCATCATTGATGATATTCATATATACTCTAAGACTAAAGAAGAACATGAAGAACATCTGAGGATAGCTCTGCATGTCCTATGCGACAACCAACTACATGCTAAGCTGAGCAAGCGTGAGTTCTGGCTCGAAGAAGTGTCCTTTTTGGGCCATGTCATCTCCAAAGATGGCATATCTGTTGATCCCTCCAAAGTTGAAGCTGTGCTTAATTGGGAGAGACCAACCAACAACATAGAAATCATGAGCTTTTTTGGACTGGCTGGCTATTACAGGTGGTTCATAAAAGACTTATCCAAAATTGTTGTACCTCTCACTTGCCTTACTCGGAAGGAGAATCCCTATGTTTGAGGCCAGAAGTGTGAGAAAAGTTTCCAAACACTAAAGGAATGCTTAACCTCTGCCCCTGTTCTCGCTCTTCTTATAGAGGGGGAAGGTTTCTCAGTCTATACCGATGCTTTGGGAATTGGTTTAGGTTGTGTGTTGATGCAAAAAGCGAAGGTCATCCCTTATTCTTCAAGACTATGAAAGACTCATGAAGTCAACTATCCCATACATGATCTAGAGTTGGCTACTGTTGTCTTTGCCTTAAAGATATGGAGACATTATCTATAAGGTGAGCAATTCACTGTCTATTCAGATCACAAAAGTTTAAAATACTTATTCTCTCAAAAAGAACTCAACATGAGGCAAAGAAGATGGCTAGAATATCTAAAGGACTTCGACTTCAACATCCAATACCATCCATGCGAAGGTAATGTTTGTTGCTCAGATAGCAAGTCCATAGGGGGGGGGTTGAATGGATTGCTAAAAATTCTTCTTCTAAAAATTCCTGTAAATGAATAAACTTAACAGACAACACTAAGATCGATAGTTAGAGTTAGTGTTAATCAAAACAAAGAGAACAATCACACAGACAACAGGAAATTTTATCCTGGTTCGGATCTCCTATCCCAAGGAGTCCTATAAGGACACTTACACATCCAGCACTAGCTGGCCTTCTCTTCTCTACCAGAAGAGGAATCAAACCACCTGAAGCAACAGGTCTTCTCTTTACACCCGAAGAGGAATGCTCACAGAAAATGGAGTTTAATGAGAAAGGCCCCAAGACCAAGCTTATAGACAATGCTTGATCTGAGGCAAAGACTGAGAGACACAAGATCATCTCAAATGAACTCTCTCTCTCTCTCTCAGATCCACACAAGCTCTCAAAAGTAATGCACTATTCTCACAGAGAGCTAAGAGCTTAGGAAAAAATAAAATGAAGGAGCTGGCTCTCGTTGTTCTTCAGGTGGCTCATATTTTCTTTTGAAAAACTATTCGAACTATTCTTCATGGAGTCACCAGTCTACTATTTATCATCTTTTAAATAATTGGACTGTTGTAGTATCCGTTGAAATATCCGTTGTCTCACATCTTCATGCACATTAGGATGTCTGGTCCGAAGCAAAGAGCAAATGAGCCTACAGTCATTAATTCTTGGATAGACACATACACTCAAGAGGAAAGATTGTCTGAATCTTCTATCCTCTTGTTAGGTTGACAAGTCCATCTTTGAGACGTGCGTTTCCTCCGGAAACCCTGCACACAATAAATGCTGACACCGAGACAACTTATCTTTGTCTAAACTGTCAGTCAATATTAGTAGTTTTGCAGTATGAAGATACACTAGAAGGGAAATGCCATTCTGTCATTGACTTTGTGTGAATAGGCAAGATAAGTAAAAGATATATCGTGCAGAGATGTGTACTATCGCAATAAATGTTAGACATTGTAGGATACAACATGCTTTCGCGGGAAAACTTTGAAATCCACAACAATTTGAAATACATTTGAATATAATGGAACTAAAGAATGTTTAAAAATGATTTGAACAAGAATGTTTGACAGTTGTACTAAATGTAATCATTAAGAGAGAGCTGTAGTCAAAGAAGAGAGAGTCGATGTGCGCATAATTCATGATGAAATCAAGTTGATGTGAGCATAATCCATGTATTAATGAAATCGATGTTCTGTGCAAAGTCGTTGTTTAACTGAAGTCGATGTAGAGATGAAATCGTTGTTTCAACCAAATTGTTGTAACAATAACCAAATCGTTATGGCGACCAAATCCTGTTTAAGTGTCACAGAATCGATGTAGCGACCAAGTCGTTGTTTAAGTGATCAAATCGTTGTTTTAATGATGAAATCGTTTAAGTGAAATCGATCATGAAGTCGTTGTTTCAATGATGAAATCGTTGTTTAAGTGAAATCGTTCATGAAATCGTTGTTTCAATGATGAAATTGTTGTTTAAGTGAAATTAATCATGAAATCGTTGTTTCAATGATGAATCGTTGTTTAAGTGAAATCATTCATGAAATCGTTGTTTCAATGATGAAATTATTGTTTAAGTGAAGTCGATCATGAAATTGTTGTGTCAATGATGAAATCGTTGTTTAAGTGAAATCGTTCATGAAATCGTTGTTTAAGTGAAATCGATCATGAAATCGTTGTTTAAGTGATATCGATCATGAAATCGATGTATCAATGAAATCGATGTTTAAGTGATATGAAATCGATATATCAATGAAATCGATGTTTAAGTGATATGAAATCGATGTATCAATGAAATCGATGTTTTATTATATGGAAGTCGATGTATACTTAAACAAAATTCATGCTTTGAACTTCAAATGATAGTGTGTGTGGACAACTTACAGATTTTGCTTAAGTTATTTCTTGTGGATAAACTTCAGAAAATGTTGTTTGAAAATAATTTTTAAGGTTTTGTTAATCACCAAAAATACATATATATAATTCATAATAAATTTTATATGAAGATGGACTGATCATCAATGTTGTGGTTAACACTCTTAGTAGGAAGCCCATGACATCTCAATCATGTCTAATTCTTGGCAAGATGCAACTATTAGAACAATTTGCAAGGTTAGACTTGAATTTTGAACACATAGATGATCAAGTCTTGGTTGCCAATATCAAGATCCAATCCCGCCTGCTTGTGGAAATCAAAGCTCAGCAGGACAACGATCCATTCTTGGTTCGTATTAAAGAGACCCTAGCAGAGAAACCAGATTTTGCTATGACCGAGGATAGACGGTTAGTATTCCAAGGAATAACCCGTGTACCTGACAATGAGGATCTCAAGAAGAAGCTAATGGATGAAGCACATAAAACTAAGTACACTATTCATCCTAGCACTACGAAGAAGTATCAAGACATGAAAAGAACGTTTTAGTGGCCAAACATGATGACGGAAGTTGCTGAACATGCTACTCATTGTCTTACTTGTCAACAAGTAAAGGCAGAACACTGGCGTCCTGCAGGTGTACTAAGACCTCTAGAAATTCCAGAGTGAAAGTGGGATAGCATTGGCATGGATTTCATCACGGGTTTACCCAAGACTCGTGGTGGACTCGACGCCATATGGGTTATCGTGGATCGACTAACTAAGTCTGCACACTTTCTGCCAATTAAAAGTAAGTGGATTGTGGACGTGGTAGCTGCTCTGTATGTAAAGAAGATAGTGAGACTATATGGAGTTCCATCATCCATAGTCTCAGACTGAGACCCACAGTTTACCTATCATTTTTGGAACGGACTTCAAACTGCACTTGGTACTAAACTCAACTTTAGTACTACTTTTCATCCACAAACAGATGGACAGATTGAAAGGATGAATCAAATTGTAGAAGTCATGTTAAGAGCCTGCACCATAGACTTTGAAGGCTACTGAAATGTGCAACTACCTTTAATTGAGTTCGCCTATAACAATAGTTACTAGGCGAGCATAAAAATGGCTCCATTTGAAGCACTTTATGGTAGGAGTTGTAGATCTCTAGTATGCTGGAATGAAGTTGGAGAACAACAATGGTTAGGTCCTGACATGGTACAAGCTACAGTTAGAGACATACAGGTCATTAGAGATCAGCTTAAGATCGCTCAATCTAGACAGAAGAGCTATGCCGACAAGAGGAGGAGAGACTTGGAATTTCAAGTGGGAGATCATGTACTCTTGAAGGTATCTCCTACTCGTGGAATTCAAAGGTTTGGTGTCAAAGGGAAGCCAAGTCCAAGATTCATCGGCCCTTTCGAAGTACTCACAAGGGTAGGTGAAGTCACTTACCATCTGGCATTACCCTCGCACCTAGCGTTCGTACACAATGTATTCCATGTTTCTATGCTTAGGAAGTATGTGTACGATCCTACCCATAACATAAGTCATAAGGCCTTAGTGTTGCATAAGGATATAACTTATGAAGAGAAGCTGATCAAGATACTGGATCGGAAATTACAACAACTCAAGAACCAATCTATTCCCGTGGTACAGGTTCTATGGAATCACCGTGAAGTAGAAGCAGTCACATGGGACCCTAATAAACAATAAGGCGGAACTACCTCGACATTTTTGGTAAGACAATCATCTTATTATGATCATATGAATTTGGGGACCAAATTTTTTGTAAGAGGGGGAGGATGTACCAACTTGCTATTTTAAATAAATTAAATAAATAGAGATAAATGAGTTAATTAAAAACTATTAAACAAAAATAACGGATGGGCTTTACTAAATGGTTCATTTAAATGTTATTGGGCCAAAATAGAAGTTGTAAATGATAGAATGC
Source organism: Colocasia esculenta (assembly GCA_014218235.1). NCBI lineage: Eukaryota > Viridiplantae > Streptophyta > Magnoliopsida > Alismatales > Araceae > Colocasia > Colocasia esculenta. The sequence continues at coordinate 50,392,720 of CM024765.1, read as the reverse complement.
AAGAAAATACCCAAAAATTCGTAACTCTATTATTGTCTAATTTAAAAAGGGCAAGTAAGTCATTAATATGACTCATATACATCTAAATTGGATTCCTAACCCTACCCTAACTAGCTAGCCACGAAATTGGAATCCCATCCTAACCTAATTAGAAGGATTAATGTTAGGAAGGTTAGTGTAGCAACCTGATTTTTTCAACAAAAAAAAAACAATAATAATAATAATAATAATAATATGAATAATAATGATTAAAATAGAAAATTAAAGAAAAAAGGGAATTTATTCAGACCGATTAAACAAAAGAAGTGATGGGCTTTGTTAAATGGATCATATAAAATTTATTATGCCAAAATTGTGATTTTTAAAAGATAAATAATAGAATAATACCTTAAATTCGTATCTTTAATATATCCTAAAAAGAAATGAGCTATTAAATCATTAAAATAACTATTTTGTGTTGGAATTGGACTCCTAACCCTACCCAAATTGGCTAGGCACGAAATTGCATCCCAACCTAACCAATTAGGAGGTGGAAAGCTTGGAAGGTGGAAATAAATAGAGGAAACTCGGAATTAGAGGGGAATTAGAGTCATAATAGGAAATAGAAACAAGGGAAGCATAAATACAACCCAACCTCTCCATGGCCGGCCCTAATGCGCTGCTGAGGCTTGCTGGACGTGGAGGAGAGGCCAAAGGAAGGGAGAATTCGTGGGGAGAAGGATTGCTCAAGACCTAACCCTTGTTCTTCGAGTTCAAAGCCCTAGGAGACAAATCGACCCAAAGGTAGGTATTCTCACAAGCCAAACCCAATTAAATTCCTCTATAGGATGTTCCAAACATCAGGAACAAAAGCCCTCTCGTTGCTCTATTTTTCATGGACCCTATCTTTTGATCTCTATTTTCGAAGTCCTGCTCACATCTTGACCCCGAACCCTCATATTAAATCTAGATCTCCATGTACACTCGAACCCATGTCATGAAAATTTTACTGGAGATACTGCTCGATGTCAAGAAACTTTTGCCACAGAAACCCCCAATTTTCATCTAGTATACTACTCGAATTAATTCTTTTACCTTCACTGTACACAGTTCTGTGTTCTTCGTGCATGATCATGTTTAAAACCTGCCAAGACCATGTTGCTTTTCAAATTCCTATTTATTGTGTATACTCTTGCATGTTTAGATTCGTTTAAAAGTGGTTTTGCGATTTTTAATCAACTGTACAATGAGATATCAATTTTTGAACGACCCTATATCAAAACATGGAAACCTTGGACCGTAATCCAAGGCAAGAACCTTTTCTCGCGCGGACTCAGGCGCAGGACCTGAGAACGCGACAGCCTGATAGGTCGCATTCTCAGGGGCTGATCGCGACAAGCCACCCATAGCGTTCTGAACGCGACAGGCTCTAGCGTCGTGTGCTAGCTATTTGAACTGACCGACCCGTCGTGATCCTTGAACAGCCCTGTCGCATTTTGGATGTACCCTGTCACGATCCTTACAGGGGTACGTCGCCTTCTGGATTTTCGCATATAAACCCTATATTTTTGCTAATCTTGACTTTCTACAGTAACCACATACCCTTTTAACTATCTTAAACATAGTAAACGATGCTGTTAAACTTGGACATGTAATTGGTTAATTAAAAGCCATACACATGATCTTTTCATATCCATGATTCTCTCTATCACATGCACATACTTGTAACCATCCATTATGACTTGACTTGACATGAAAATATCTCATAATATATCTCGTAATTTATTTCAATAATGTATTTAAATTGCGCAATTTTAATGGACTTGTCTTTGTTTCTCGCGATGTTTTGGGAATACCGTTACCGATGCTCCACTGTTCTAGAATTCTTCTGGAACATCGAGCACTTGTTTCTATATATATTTTCTCTTGACTTGGAAAAACTCTCCGTCAGATATTCCTTCTGTCGGACTAGTGAAGCCTTGTTCAAGGCCTCCGGAAGACTCCTCTGTCCATGGATTCCCACATGGCCGACGAGCTGATTGTCCTCTAATACCTTTGATACCCTTTAGGGATCAGTAAGATCCAAACATCCTTAGTATGCTCTCTTGCTCTTATCTTGAATTACGTCGAACCTCTGAACCTGTGCTTAACATGGCCAGTGGAAGGGTAGTGAATTCCACCTAACTTCTGACACCAATTGCGCGTGTTGTGCAACTGTTACTATCGCTCGTTTACTCGACATTTCATGTGCAATGACCTATAGTTCTCATCTATACTCTACTCGCTCATCTATTCACGCTCTCTATACACTCGTCTATTCATCTAGTACTCTCATCTATTTCTTGGTACTCTCTATTGGCCATTTGACTGATTGTCTAAAGATAAACAATATAACTAATGTTTAGCAATATACAAAGGGCCCGGTCTGGTCCTGGGAGGTGCACCCAAAAGTGCTATTTGCCCGTCAGAGTTAATTTACTAGAGTGTTTGGCATTACACTCAAGTGATATCTATCTCGACTATCTAAATGACAATCAAAGTGCTATACTATATTCGTTGTGCTATTGTTATACATTGTGCTATGGCCATCCTGCTCTGTGCTATATTTTGGAACTTGTGCTATTTTCAATCACGTGCTATTGTACTATCTCTTGCGTTACTTAACTCTCTCTCACTCTATCATGTAGTGACTCTGCTTTTAATACATTAATCATTTAAAGCATGCCTGATCATGAGATTTAAGTCCTACTGGGCGTTATCGCTCACCCTACGTTATTTGTCATGTGTTCTCAGGTGATACTGAGGAAGATACTTACACTCAAGAGGATAAGAATAACCAAGAGTGAAGTCAAGAGTACTCTGGTGTCTTAGTATTATGTTAGAGTCTGAGTTTAGTCTTTTACTTTTATTTAATGTAATTGGGCCCTATAGAATGGCTCTGATATTAATGGTTGTAATAGACATTTGAGGAATTATTAATGAGATGCATTTGCTTTAGTATTTATTCTGTGTCCATTGGTTTGATGTCTATTATACGCTCTATACCCGTTTACTTGCAACTGCCTCACGTTTCGATATTTCATGTCGGGGCGTGACAGTTAGATAAACATGGAAATTCTTAGAAAAAGGGGAGTTAGAGTTATATTAGGAAATAAACATGCTAGATGCATAAATACACCCTCAAACCCTTAATGGCCGACCCTATTTCTCTGTTGGGACTTCTTAGACGAGGAGAAGAGGCCATAGGAGGGAATTTATGGGGAGAAGGCTGCTAGAAGATCTACAAGCCTATTCTTCGAGTTCTTAACCCAAAGAGTTTACATCATCCAAAGGTAGACAATCTCACAAGTTAAATTAAATTAATCTCATTTGTAGTTTGTTCTTGATACCAGGAACAAAATCCCTCTCTTTTCCCTAATTTCTATAGACCCTATCATGTCAATTTCTTGTTTGAAGTTCTGTTAAGAATATGTACCCAACCCATAATGTTTATCTTAATTCTCTACCTACACTTGATCTCGTGCTATGAAAATATTACTCTACATGCCACTTGATGTCAGAAAACGAATGACACACCTTTCCCCGATTTCTATCATGACCCTTTTCGAATTAATTATCTTTTCATCATTGTGTCATGTTCTATGTTCATCGTGAAAGAACCAGATCATAGCCTGTCAATACCATGATAAGATTCTAATTACTCTTTAATGTTTATACTCTTGCAAGTCTAGTTTCATTTAAAATTTGTTTCATGATTTTTCATCAAGTGTACGCCGAGTTTTCAATTTTAAAACACCCCTGTCCCTTGGAAAGCATGGACCGCAATCCAAGGCAAGGCTATTACCCTCTCGGGCTCAGGCGGAAACCCTGAAACGTGACGGCCCGATAGGTTGCATTCTCAAGGGGGTCGTGACAAGGAACCCATCATGTTCTGAATGCGATAGGCACTAGCGTCGCGTTCTGTCTGTCTGTCCCAGGGACCCTATCGCGTTCCTTTAAACACTCTGTCGTGAATTAAGAATGTGTGTGTATGGCAGCGGAATTAAAACAAGTGACACACACAATTCAATTAGATCAAGGAGTGGTGTGTGGATAGAGAGTGAAACGAGGCAACAAACCACAAGCAAACCACTATGCACAGAGAATTTAAGGTGGTTCGGAGAACACAACCTGTGTCTCCTATGTCCACCTCCCCACGACAGAGGAACCACTAACTCAAGTACATACAAACTGAAGCACGACAACTCCAAACCCTTTGAGTACGATGACTCAAAGAAACACCCAGGAGATAGGCACGACAACCTACTCCACAGACCACTTGTGAGTTCAACAACTCACAAGCAATTGAGCATGACGTCTCAAACACTAGAGCACTACAGCTCCAAAACCTGAGCACACTGTGCTCAAAACATTTGGACCACGATGGATCGAAGTTCTGCTAGAACAAGCTCAATTAGAGAGTAGATCCTCTATCACAATCTATCTCAATACAATGATGAAAAAGAACAAGTAGAATTAGATGATCTGTGTAGAACGCATATACAGATCACACACAAAGAAAGTGTCAACTAGATGAATTACAAACTCTGAGAGATTCTAAAGCTTTTCAGATCTATCTTCATCAGTCGAAACTTCTTCTATCACCAACTCCTCCTCTTCTTCTCCTTCTTCTTCCTGGCGGCACTACTCTGCTCCCCTTCTAAACGTAGATGCCATTTTCCCACTCTACTCTTTTCTTGTTCTTTTCTACAGATGAGATCGAGGCTTATATCGCCATTGCACAGTCCATATACGTGAAGAGAATGCGCACAGAACCTAGACTACACCTGGGGCTGCCACGTGTCCAAAAGGTCCTTTACCATACTGCCACTTGGATGAAATGGCATTATGGTAATTATGGAATTTCCCATAAAGTTCTCAGAAAGAGATCATAGATGTTGGATATAATGCTCTGTGTGATTCTGGGTTGTATACAAAAGTGAGTCGACTCTAGTCTCCAAGAGAGTCGACACTATAGACCAATCCCAAAAAGCATCTCACTGGCAGAACACTAGTGTCGACCTGACATACCACTAGTGTCGACCTGACATACCACTAGTGTCGACCTGCTCAACAGTTAGAGTCGACCTGTTCAACTGTTAGAGTCGATCTGTTGTGTATTCCTCCAAAACTGGCTCACTGGATGGATGCTAGTGTCGACTTCATCTCCAAATAGAGTCGACACTACTGACATTTGCTCTTCAGAAACTTGCTGGACAGACTTTGTGACTTGACCTGTCTGTCAACTAGAGTTGACCTGTCTGTTAACTAGAGTCGACCTACATTGACAAGAACTTTGTAAACCTATATGAATGAAAAGTAGACCATCAAAATATGTCATTAACAGTAAAATATGAGATATAAAATATCAAGAACATGTTGTTTGAGTATTATTGTAATATAGTGAATTTGTACAATATGTTCAATATGTCATCATTAAAATCAAAGTATGAGTGATGTTCATTAGTCATCATTGAAAGATCATCATTAAGAAATTCCAATACACACTCAACAAACATTTGTTTCTCTCGTTGTTTTGGAATATCGTTACCGACGCTCCACTGTTCTAGAATTCCTCTAGAACGTCGAGCAACTTTCTAATGACCCGACCTCCCGGACCCCCACCAAGAACCCCCGAAGGTCGTGCTGCCACCCACGGATCCGAAGACCCGGAAGGGTTAGAATTTAGTCCAGTGAGATAAGCAATGAATTCAAATAACTATAACAAGAAAGACTGTACATTAATAAAGAAATTAGTTACAACATGTCCCAAATAAAAGTACAGGTACAGAAAGAAGGCGCAGTCCTTAAGGGGGATACCCCGAGGACTTGCAAAAAGGCCACTCACAACTCCCACTACATGTGCTTATGCTCACAACTCACACTGCTAGAAACGCACGGTGCAACAAACCGTCACCACGACCGTCCGGCAATGAACTCCTGCGACAGCGAGTCCCTACCTGAAGAGAGTAGGGGGGTGAGCCTCGCGAACAAAGCTCAGTAGGGATAACTAGTCCCTTACCATCCAGAGCAGCAGGAACTCCAACAAACGGAAGTAAAACTACTCTACAAAGTAGTAAAGTGAGAAACACCTACTGCAGAGTACTACAAAGCGGCGGAAACAGAGTAAACGCCTCGACCACAACCCGAGTCAGGCCAAACACGACTCCCGCAGAACCAACGGAATCAAACACATGCAGAAGCAAACCCTCGGCACACACCCGCCGAGACAAAGAAGCTCACGGAACACTAGAGCGACCACGTGAGACCAGAGTCTCATGACACAAGCACCAATATCCCGGACCTCCACGAGGTCGAGAAGGAACAACCAGGTGTCACCTCGAGAGACACCAAGCAACCAAGTGAGAACAGACGTCTCACCACAGGCACGGCCACCTCAGACCTCCACAAGGTCGAGGGCCCACAAGCAGAACCACCCTGCACCTCGGACACTCCACGAGGTCAGGGAAACCACACACTCCGGTGCCACCACGGACGGCACTAAGGAACAGGTTACTGAAACAGCAGATGGGTGCCTACACCAGGCACCCCGAGATAACCCGCATGACGGAAACCACTACTATGGCCCACGAGGCCAAACTAACCAACCCCACGGAACTAGGCACGGCTAGGCTACAACCCCCGTGCAAGCTAGGGCAATGAGAAATCATTTTTTGAAACAGCGTGAAACACAGTCACAGCAAGAGCAACCAAGCCACCGCCATTGGCAGCTAAGAGGAGGACACACCGTCCACACCTCAAGCACGCCGGCCGCCGACTCCCGCCTACAACCTCCCCAGTAGAGTGAGGCTAGCGAGTCACAACCAAGAACACAAACACAACACCGGAGTCCGGCCAAACTGCGGCCCCATGCCTGACCTCCCTACGTGGCTCCAGAACCAACACAGAGCGAGGTAGTGAGACGGACTAGCTGGTCTCCACCGAACGAGAACCATAACAACCTCGTGTCCCAGACCCAACTAAGAGAGCTCTACAAACGACAGAAGCTGATGTCCCTACCGTTTTTCCCTTCTACTCCAAGTCTGAGACTTGAGCATGCCCGTCGCCCGGAGAACTCCCTCTAACAGACGAGGGGGGGGGGTAGGGGTCCCAGGAAACGGTAACAACCTGTCTCGCGGACAAGCCCTCAAGTGCCGAGCACCGGGCGAAAGAAGTAACGGGTGGGGCAACCACCAACAGAAATGGCACAGCTGGCTTGTAACCAAGACAAGCCCAGCATGCACAGGCATGCACGGCACCCCTTCCGGGAACAACCTCCAGAAGGGCCGTCAGCCAAACGCCGGCACACACGGCACGACCCGAGAAACTCGGAACAACACCAAAGAGCACAGCAACCAACGCTCTTCTAATAATCGATTGACAACCAGACCATCGATTATTAGACAGATGCGAGCCTCCTAGCGACATCGCTAGGACACAACCACGAAGGTGTGACCTTCGGTCACTGAATGCAGCGAGCCAACCTGCCGCGTTCCCTACTAGAAGGTCCTAAGGGCAACCTTGCCCTGGGGCACAAGCCGACACGCCAAACGAGCCAAAGAACCACACAAGGCAACTCAGGTCTTGTCGCGCCCTCCTGAGCCATCACGATAGCATCGCGACGAACAGGGAAACAACGATAAGAACCGAGTCATGACGGGCCCACGCGTCATGACAACAGCTTGTCAAGATGAGGTAGCCTACCGCGACACCAAGCTTGTCGCGACAGCCAACCAGGTCGCGACGCGACCCTTATCGCGACGGCCACCCGCGCCGCGATAAGGTCGTGTCCGATCGGGGCGACGCCTTCTCTGATGTCGTGAAGCGCTCGGTGGTCGCGACATCAGCTGGAAGGCCGACCGTCCTCGCTCCCACGACGCCGCTCCACGTTCCGCACGAGCCGCCGGCGTCACCACGAGGCAAACCGCCGGAGAAGATGAGAGGGGAAACCTCTCCTCCTCGGATGGAAAAAGGAAAGGGGAGGAATGCCAAAAGAGGGGAAGGGAGAACCGGCCAAGCCTTTTAGCCTTCGGTCCCCAGAACGCGACGGGGTGGGGCGCCGCAATACTAACCTTATCACGACGGCCGCCCCCACCGCAACCAGAATGCGCCCAACCTGGGCGCCGTGATAGCCTGACAGGTCCCCCTGCCACGCCTACCACTTTGACAGGTGGAAGACGCCTGTCAGAAGACCCAAAATCAAAACCCTTGTCACGACCCGTTGACCAGGCGCGACAAGAACGCGACTCGACCACCGGTCGTGACTTGGATGGCTGTCGCGACAGGCAGCACCGTCATGACACTAACGCGTCGCCAACGCCGGACGCATTAGTGGCCTGCTATCCTACACGCAGCCGAAAAGCCTGAGATGTTACAATACATCTAACAAAAAAATAATTTCATCCTCAAAAACAAGGGCGAAACCCGGTCGGAGAAAACAACAGGTGCAAAGGGACCACTAAGTCGTACCACGACTTCCCGGTGGTCAACATCTCAAGCCCACCACAAATGGAGCGCCAACCCAAACATCTGATAGCTCACAGAGTGCACAACAACGACGCAGAGCACACAGGCAGATGTCGACAACTCCATATGCGCGACGCGCACCAGGATGACCAGAACCACTGAAACCGCCAGCCAGAAACCACGCAACTGAGCCCTCAACAGACCACGCCATTGAGACCAACCGGTCAGTATCTCACTCTGTCGCCAATGGCAAGACAGAGGTCCCAGCTACTGATGACAACCGAGGAAAATGCCAAGAGGTCATCCACAAGACTCCGCTGAATGGATCCGCACAACTAACAACAGCTAGCACCTAGGGTGACCCAAAGCCAAGCGAAAAACACACACGTGGAGAAAACCACGGCAAGCCAGGTAGCGTCTGCAGGCACCACTAGATCTCACCCAGATCATCCTCATGGTCCGACCAGGACACATAACGACTGTGGAGCTACAGAAAGCTAAAACACCCGCTCCACAGGCACACGCACAGAGGCAAAACCAAAGAAGACGTCTGATGTTGGCAAAGCCAAGCATCCCTAGACGTCGACAAACAACACAGAAATCGGAACAGCTGCAGAGGTTGAGGACAACACGTCGACCTCAGGGGGATCCAAATCAAAACAGGGAACCCCAACCGGACATAGGCCACGACCAAAGCCTGGCGCACCACTGATAGGGCTACCTAGGTAAAGCAGCCACCCTACAGCGGTAACGGTACAGCCACACGCACGATCAACACAAAGTGTCCCAGAGGCGGAAAGCTCAATGCCTCGAACACGCACGAAGCTTATGATCAGGACACACGGTGCTAACACAAGCACCAGGAGCCACCCAAGGTACAACACAATGCACCAGGGCTTCAGACGACACGAAAACAAACCACTTGGGCACGAGCACATGGTGCCTCCACAAGCACCAAAACTCGGCAAGATGCAACACCGTTCCTCCAACGGCCGAAACCACACGGCTAACAGGAAGGACTCTCCACAAGATACCTACCAAAATCCGCCCACAAGAAACCGTAAGCCACCAAGGGTAGAATAGGCCACACCAGCCCCGAATCCTCAAGGCACAAAGACACAAAACAACGAACGAAAACACGCTCAAGGTGCAGTACCCAACTGCACCAATGGCCTAAAACGAATCAAGGCCAACCGAGAGGGACTCTCCACCAGAGACCCACACATTCAAAACACGCTGAGAACCAGCAGCTTCAAGAGCGCAACCACCATATTGGCTCTTAAAAGTGCACAACACGAGGCACTGCTCCTACCACCGCAGGCGGAGAGGGCCACACACCAAACGGTGACAAGTGCCTCCAAGCACAGCTGAGGCACAAGCGAAAATACACACTTGGATGATGCTGGCACAAGTAAGCCAAACAATAGAAAACCGGTGCTGCCTCAAACTGAACACAGGGCACACTGCCGTACATCGTCCAGTCAGGCAACAAGAAACCATCACAGCAAGAGACGGAACCATAGGTCACCACAACCTATCGCACTACAAGAAAACAACGCGCACAAGGGGAGCAACCTGCTCGCCTCAAAACAGAACAAGGGGAGGGACCTTCACCACAAAGGTCGCTACAGTGCGCGACATGGCACCAAATGCCATGTGAAAGCACTACCACCTCGAGCAACCAATGGAAAACAAGGGAGGAGAACTCTCACAATGAGTCTCTTCCACACGCCAGGAAAAAAAAAATGAGACTGGAACTTCCACAGAAGCACAACCAGCTAGACACCCATGGCACTCAACAGACCACCATTTGGTAGAGCCCGCAGGGCATGAGAAAATGAAGACAACCTCCTGATCCTGGGGACACATGAAGTCCCACCAGCGCAGTCGGGAAAGCCGAAAAACGAACAGGAACAACCTGGCCAGCACCGGGGCCAGACACACGGTCAAAGGCACAACACCTCGATCGACAACGCCCAAACAGACTGCAACACGGACAGTCCCACTAGCAACGACGACAGATCACCTCCACCGAGAGAGAGCAATGACAACCAACAACACGAAGCAGCTTTGGGGAGAACCTCCACAAAAAATGCCAAGAGTTGATCTGGAAAACATCACCAGAAAGAGCCCAAACATACGGCCAACAGAGAGAACACAGCGGACAATGGAAGCAACACAAACTGGTTCTTGGAGAAACTCTACCAGAACCACCAAGGCGCCGTTCTGGGAAAAACCCACCAGAACGCAACGACCAACACAATAGAAGCATACCTCAACCCCAAGGTAGCACAACAACCGGCAAAACAAGCCCAGAACAGTCCTCAGAGCAAGCCTCACCAGGACAACAACCAATAGTTCTAGGAAAACATCACCAAAACACAGGGCAACCAAGCGATGCACCTCAACCTCGAGGGCAGTGCAACGGCAAACAACTAGACAACAGAGACCTCAAACTACATAGGCAACATAGCGGAAGACTTTAACAAGCACAAAAGCAGTCTCAGAGGGAGACGAACTCTCACTAGGATGACGACAACCAGTTTTGGGAAACACCATCAGAACATAGCAGCCAAGAGATGCACCTCAACCCAGAGGGCAACGCCGCAACAACTAGAAATGAGCATAACACAGTTCTGGGGAAGCCTCGCTTCCGCCAGATCCTGCAGAGAAGAACTTCGGGAGCACCTCACTAGAGTTCACAACCAGTCAGCACAAGGCCGGCAACAACCACAGATAGGTGTCGCAGTGCTCAACCAGCGGTGCGACACAGCACACAAGCATCTGCTTAGGTCGAGCAAGGACGCCGACTGAGCATAGCATAGCGCACAATGGCGCACAGGCACACAAGGCCAAACACACAACCAACAAAGCACACATCCCAACAACAAGGAGGATATCCAACAAGGACACACCCCAACAACAAGGGGGACATCCAACAAGGACACACCCCAACCACAGGGGAACAGCCAACAAGGAAAGGACACCTTCTACCGGTTCTGCAGACCACAACCCTGCACCGGTGAAGGCCACACCACACGTAGGCTCTCTCAGCCTTCGCGACACACACACACGGATGCGCAAGCCGAGGATGAACCCAACCGCAGCACATGCAAACCAGCAACCACGCTCAAAGCATGCGCACCCAGCAATAGCAGCAACGCTCTTCTGCAGCTCACACTCGGACCTTGCTGGGAAGCTAGCAGAATCGTGGCATTATTGACTGTGCACTTTCGTTGTCCAGAGTTCCATGCACAAGTCAATATGCTCACCTTCTCTAAACTGTCTCACAAACATAAAATTGCAAAAGTGAACTAATAGAGTGGTGAGAACAGGTCATATCCACGGAGAGGCTGAATAGAATCTGAGTTAAACTACTTTGACTTGAAACCATTCTAACAAACACTTTTCACCAAAATAACATTGTATTAGAATCAATTCTATGAACAACATCCATGAAATCTCTCACACTCGACATGCCAAACTTAATGAAATAACAAATAGAATTGAAATTATAGAAGTTTGTATCACTGTACCCTCTCAATTGAGGGATCAAACAAGTAAGAAATCACAAAGGAAATATGAAGTTATAACATCAAATTCTTGATCTGTCCAAAATAACAAAATAAGAACACCAATGCTATAGAAATTGAAAAGAAAGAAACACTGAACCACTGTCCTCACAACTCAAAAACTCAAAGATTGAACAGGAAATAAGAAACAGAAATTATTGTTGCTAAACCAGAAGCACAGTATGAAAAAGAACTCAAACAGAAATTTAATCTAAGAACAATATGAAATATAGAAATGTACCCTCACTGTTGAGGGATGGAGAACAAACGAGAGGAATAGAATGTAATAAATGCCAAAACAGCAAGAAAAACACAATAAATCTCTAAACTCTCACAGTCTGATGCATCAACCAGAAAAAAAAAATATTAAAAGAGATATAAATTGCAACATCAAATTTCTAATCTATCTACAGAAGAGAACAAGAACTCCCATAGAATAGAAATCTCCAAGAGATAAAGAAAACAGGAAAAGAACTAAGCTCTCTGATGTCTCAAATCCTAGTTGATCTCTGGAAACTCAACGGCTCACCGACTATAATTACAGAAGACGGATCCCCTCGCTTCCCCTTCCAACAGCAAGAAGAAACCCACAAAGTTACAGTCGCCCTCCGGATGAACAGTGGAAATTGCCAACAATCGTCAACAGCACTCCCGGATGTCGAGCCTCCTAGAAATTCTTACAGAAGAATTGAAAATACTCGATCTCTCACACGGAAGCCATCACAGAAAAAGCAAATTCAAATGCCTACCTCTGCTCACAGCAAGAAGAAAGTCCCAAAATACTGAACTAAAAACTCCAAAAAAAAAAATATAGAACTCCTCCATTCGAACCAAGAACAGATGTTGAAAGAAAACAAAATACAGAGGGAAGATGGAAGATAAAATCCCTAAAAGTTCACTGGCGAACCAGTCTCCCTCCCCTGCTCTCTAAAATGAAAAGTACAGAAGTAAATTGGTAGAAGAAATAAATCCACAAAAGCTTAAAATACCCTGACTCTGGAAGAACAGAAACTAAAATTAAAATCCTAAAACATCTACCAGCCAACATCTGAACTCTGGAAGATCAGGAAAGACTAAAATTCCTCAAGAAATCGAACTAATGCTTGCTCTGCTGAAAGGAAAGCTACAGAAAGAAATGGCAAATAAAAATATCTCAAAACTCTCTACTGGAGAAGCCCTAAACTCCAGAAGAACATAAAACTAAAAATCAACCAATCTCCCTCCCTACTATGCTTGAAAGGAAAAATACAGAAAAAAAAATAGTAGAAGAAATATCTCAAAAATCTCCCCCGGCGAACCCCTTGGGAAGAGGACCTTGGGGTCCTTTTATAGGCACTCGGGCCTCCTGCTTCCTCTCCAGTTTGCACCAGGATCACCAGCTCAGCTCCCGCCATCTTCACACGGCCGCCCTTCTGCATCACACAGCACCCAGCTGCTGCCGCGCACGGGCTCTCTCCAGCTCCAGCCGCTGTGCACGCCCATCTGGCCTTCACACCCCAGCCTCCAGATCCGCCCGCCCTAGCCCAGCTCCATCCGTGCCGCACCAACGTTGGCCGCCAGCTTCAGCAGCCCGCCACTGCACCCAAATCCGGCCTGAGAAAGCAAGGTTTCAGTGGTGGCCCATCTAGGTTGAATGAGAGGTATTATATTAAAAATATTTTTATTGATTTAATGGGATTGGGTGAGTTATTAAAATACTTTTATTTATTTATTGGGATTAGGTTGAGTGAAAAGAAAATTGTATTTATTTACAAACTTATACCTATCTACTATTAAAATGTATTTACAAAATATTATTGCGCACAAGAATTATTTACAAAAGATTTTTTATTTTTCAAAATGAACCTAATTAGTCAATATGTAAAAGACGACTTATTAAATGAAAATCTAACATGTATTCTAACCCCAACTAACATGTTCAAAATCTTAAACATGAATAGAATGAAAATTAAAGTCAAACTACACGTTATTTATGGACAATTGATGTCTAAAATTAACTAAATGTATGAAATTTAACATGAAAAATTTTACAATTATCACTCCCCCCTACTTAAACATTGCTAGTCCCTTAGCAATAAAAATTACTCCAAATGTAGGACTAGAAGATGTAATGTTTCATGCTAAACAACCATCATGTAAAAGATTAATGTAGAGATATGTCTTTCCTAATTGTAAGGGCTTATGGCAAGAAATTAGTGCACAAGTGATAGCCCACTTAAGAGTTCACATCAGCCCTCCTGGAGCTCCTCTGCCTCAGCTAGTACTTGAGATTAGATTAATTCGAGTGAGAAGAAAAGAATTGTGGAATAAGATCCTTGCTCAGTCAGATTGGGTTGTTTCTCTCAGTTCCATTCTGCTTATCTTCCTTGAGGATTATTTCTCTGAGTTGAGGACTTTTGTCCCTTTATTTGCACTTTGTGCACTCAAATTTTTTCTTTTTCATCCATAATGCTGCACAACCCATCACTTTTCAAGAGTAACGAGTCCAACTTTACTCAGATCCGGGGCATTTTTCATGGATATATTTTCTTTTGCTTTTACTTTTTCTTTTCTTTTCTTTTCCTCTTAAAGGAAGGATGGGCAGTCAAGTTTCTTGATCACATGCCTTCACTTCCTTCACAATTCACTTAAGGGGAAGGGAGAAAACCAATCACCTCTCTCCTACTAGCCTTGACAAATTTGCTACAATCGGGTTCAGCTAGTCTAAGTGGCTATGTAGTGTGTGTATAAAAACCTCTTTCCATAAATCCTTACATAAGGTAAACAAGAAGTATATGTAATCCTTTACTAGAGGTGACCTAACATGGATGTTTGCAAAGGAATGTGACAACTATAAAATTTTAATGGTTAAAGATCATACACATAGTCTGTGTTTTGCAATGCCAAGCATTTTTTATTCAAAGATGAAACATTGTGAAAATTTTTTTTTATTTGCACATGCTCAATATAAAGAAAGAAAACGAAACATTAGTTAAGATGGGGACTATAAATGCATGCTTATTCTACCTCTCCCCCCTACTTATTTAGAGGAAAAGAAAGTAAGATAGAGAATTACCTGATAAAGGAAATCTGTACACTTGGGTTGCCTCCCAAGAAGCGCTAAGTTTATCATCTTCAGCCGGACGCAATTAGGCTTCATTTGGCTCAGCTAACTTGGTAGAATCAATTTTCAAGGAAGATGGGCTTTCAAAGAAATGCTTTGACCTCTGCCCATTAACAGTGAATGATTGTCCATTTTTAGGATCAAGAATAGTGACAGCACCATTGTCACAAGCCTTGACAACATTGTAAGGACCATCCCATCGGGACTTCAATTTTTTCGGAAACAGACGAAGCCTAGAATTAAACAACCAGACCTTATCATGCACTTGAAAAGTTTTTCTATAAATGTGTTTATCATGGAAAGCTTTGGATTTGGCTTTATAGATCTTGAAACTTTCATAGGCTTCATTTCTGAGCTCTTCTAGCTCATTCAGCTGAAGGGTCCTTTGTTGACCAGCTTGGGCTAAATCAAGATTTACCTATTTAATAGCCCAATAGTCTCTATGCTCAAGTTCTACCAGCAGATGATAAGATTTTCCAAAAACAAGCCGGTAAGGGGACATTCCAATGGGAGTTTTGAAAGCAGTTCGGTAGGCCCACAATGCATCATCTAACCTTTCTGACCAGTCTTTCCTATCAGGCCTAACCGACTTCTGAAGAATGTTCTTAATCTGCCTGTTTGATACTTCCACCTGGCCACTGGTTTGTGGATGGTAAGGTGTTGCCAACTTATGGGTGATCCCATACTTCCTTAGGAGGGTCCTAAACTGAGTGTTAATGAAATGTGGCCCTCCATCACTAATGATTGCCTTGGGCCACCCAAATCTAGAAAAGATGTTTTTCTGAACAAATTTGATAACCACCTTATGATCATTGGTTTTTGTGGCAATGGCCTCTATCCATTTGGACACATAATCAACAGCAACTAAAATGTACGTGTATCCAAAGGACAGTGGAAAAGCTCCCATAAAGTCTATCCCCCATACATCAAAAAATTTCTACAACCAAAATGGGGTTAAAAGGCATCATGTCCCTCTTAGAAATATTTCCCATGGTTTGACATCTAAGACAGGCCTTACAAAATTGTTGAGCATCCTTAAACAATGTAGGCCAATAGAAACCAGAGTCTAAGACCTTAGCAGCGGTCTTCTTTCCTGAAAAATGCCCTCCACAAGCAAGAGAATGGCAAAACTTAAGAACACTTTAATGCTCACTCTCAGGGACACATCTTCTTATCACTTGGTCTGGTCCAATGAAAAATAACTCTGGGTCCTCCCAAATAAAATACTTGTCCCTAGCAAAGAATCTCTCTCTTTCATTTCTGGTCCAATCTCCAGGTACTCGTCTAATGACTTTGTAATTCACAATGTGTGCGTACCATGGAGATGAAATATTGGAGACAGCTAAAATGTGCTCATCTAGGAAAGCATCTCTAATAGGCATAGAGTCTGGGACAACTATTCTGGACAAATGGTCAGCTACAACATTCTTGCACCCTTTCTTATCATGAATTTCTAGATCAAACTCCTGTAACAAGAGGATCCATCTAATCAACCTAGGCTTGGCATCCTTTTTGGCAAGCAAATGCCTTAAGGCAACATGGTCAGTGAAAACAATGATTTTGGCTCCTAAAAGATAGGATCTAAACTTCTCCAAGGCAAAGACAACAGCTCGGAGCTCTTTCTCAGTGGTTGTGTATCGAATCTGAGTGTCATTCAATGTTTTGCTTGCATAATAAATCACTACAGATCCTTTATCAGTTTTCTGACCCAAAATGGCACCTATAGCAAAATCTGATGCATCACACATTATCTCAAATAGTAATGACCAATCTGGAGATTGTAGAATTGGAGGTCTGGTCAAAATGTCTTTTAAGTCCTCAAATGCTTTAGTACAAGCTTCGTCAAAAATGAAAGGAGTGTCTTTTAACAAAGAAGTCAATGGTCTTGCAATTTTGGAAAATTCTTTGATGAACCTCCTATAGAATCCAGCATGACCAAGGAAGGATCGAATTTGTTTGACAGAGTTGGGAGGGGGTAATTCAGAAATGAGATTTATCTTGGCTTTATCTACTTCTGTCCCTCTCTCTGAGACAATATGTCCTAAGACAATCCCCTCCTTAACCATGAAGTGGCTCTTTTCCCAACTGAAAACAAGATTGGCATTAATGCATCTTTTGAGCACTTCAGTCAAATGGTCGAGGCATGAATCAAAGTCACTTCCAAATATAGAAAAATCATCCATGAAGACTTCTAAGTAATCCCCGACCATGTCTGAGAAGATAGACAACATGCAATGTTGAAAAGTTGCAGGAGCATTGCACAGCCCAAAGGGCATGCGTCTAAAGGCAAAAGTTCCAAATGGGCATGTGAAAGTGGTCTTTTCTTGGTCCTCAGGGTGAATAGCCACTTGGTTATACCCTGAATATCCATCAAGAAAGCAAAAGAATTTTTGGCCTGCAAGCTTCTCTAAGATTTGGTCAATTAAAGGCAAGGGGAAATGGTCTTTCTTGGTCATCGCATTCAATTTGCAATAATCAATGAGCACACTCCATCCTGTAGCCAGCCTAGTGGGAATGAGCTCACCCTTTTCAGTTTGAATTACAGTTAGTCCTGACTTTTTAGGCACAACTTGAGTTGGACTAACCCACTGGCTATCAGAGATGGGATAAATGAATCCAGCATCAAGCCACTTGACAATTTCTTTCTTAACAACTTCTTTCATGTTGGGATTAAGCCTTCTTTGCATTTCTATTGAACTTTTGGCATTCTCTTCTAAGTATATGCGATGTGTGCACACTGAAGGACTTATCCCTCTCAAATCATCTATTGTCCAACCTATAGCTTTCCTATGACTCTTCAAAACTTTAATCAATTTCTTCTCCTGCCCTTCCTCAAGATCACTAGAAATTATGACGGGCCAAGTCTCGTTCTCTCCAAGAAAGATGTACTTCAAACTAGTAGGGAGTGGTTTTAGCTCAACCTTAGGAGGACTCTCTGATGGAATTGATAGATCACTATTCTGAAATAAGGAATTGAATTGTCCTTCCTCTCCCTCAAACCCTACAGCACAGGATTGGTCTACTGCTTCTTCCACACAAGATTCTTCCAAGGAGTCTACCACTAGACAACTCTCTCCTTTAACATGATGCCTAGATGCCCTAAAAATATTGATACTAACCTGCCTATCCCCAAATGATATATCCATCATCCCGGTAGCACAATCAATGTTAGCCCTAGCTGTGGCCAAAAAAGGTATACCAAGGATGATGGTGGACTGAGTTAAATCTTGAGGAGTGTTCATGTCCAGAATGATGAAATTGGCAGGGAAGTAACAATCATTGATTTTCACAATAACGTCCTCAACTAAGCCTTTAGGAGTGGTGACAGAACGATCGGCTAGTTGAAGGACAACAAAAGTGAGTTTCAATTCTCCTAATTTGAATTTTTAAAAAATAGTAGAAGGTAGGAGATTGACACTGGCTCCCAAATCTAAAAGGCCACTTTCAAAAGTGACTCTACCGATGGTGCAAGGAATTAGTGGAGTGCCTGGATCTTTGAGCTTTTTAGGGAGTTGGTTCAAGACAATGGTACTCACAATTTCTGGAAGAATGATTGTTTCAGTTTTGTTTCTCACTTCACGTTTTGGAGCACACATTTCTTTTAGAAATTTAGCATAGGCAGGCACATGCTTGATGGCATCAAGGAGAGGAATGTTGATGTGAACTTGCTTAAAAAGTTCCAAGAGTTCTTCATTACCAGTTGGTTTGTTTTTGGATTTTGGCTTTAAAGCTTTAGGAAAAGGGACTCTTGGAATGTAACATCTTGGGTCTTCATTCATCTTGATTTTGTCTAGAGGTTCTTCAATTATTTTCTCTTTTCCCTTGGATTTTTCTTTTTCAGCATTTTCTTCAATCTCTTCTTCAATTTCATTTTCATTTTCTTTATCCTCATTCAATGTTGACATGTGTGGGTGAGGATTTGTTCTAATTCTTCCACTTCTTAAGGTAGACACAGTTTTTGCATTCTCTACTTGGGGGCCCCTAGCTTGGGAAGGAGGATGGTCCTGTTGTATAGGTTGATTCTGACTTTGTGGTGCTGGAATGTTCTGGACAAAAGCTTGTTGTGGGTTTTGTGGTGGAGGTGCATTTTGGTGAGCAGGTGGTCTGTACCCCTGGACTTGATGGTTTTGCTGGTTCTGATAAAATCCGAGAGGGTTGTTCCTTTGGTTTTGCTATAGTTTGACTTGGCAATTGACCCAATTCCTCCTTTGACATACTTCAGCAATCTGGGACTCTATCCTTGTCAAATTTTGTTGAAAATTTTGGTTTAGATTTTGATATTGATTTTGTTGTTCTTGCACAGTTTGACATAGAGTCGCCATCATGTTTTGGAGTTGATTCATTTTATCTTCCCAATTAGGTTGAGGAGGTGGTGGTTGATATGAAGGTTGCTGAAAATTGGTATGAGCAAGTTGATTGGAGTTTTGATTTTCTTGAACTTGTGAAAGTTTGGAATAAGAAGATTGGCCAAATCCCTGATTCTGATTGGGATAGGATTGACCGTACATGGATTGCTTAAAAGTATGTTGAGAAACTTGTTCAGATTGATTTTTCCAAGAAAAGTTTGGGTGATTTCTCCAACCACTGTTGTATGTGTTAGAATATGGATCGTAAGAGGGTTTGTAAAAACCTTGGGCAGCTTGGACTTGTTCTTGAATAAAATGAGGCAATTGGGCAGTAGTGGGACAAGCATTGGTAGAGTGAGCTAGGCTAGCACACATAGAACAAGTTTCAGGTGGTTCAGAAAATTTGGGTGTAGCTTGCCCAGTCAAAGACATTAATTATCAAATTTTTGTTCCAATTTCTACTCCAATCTCTGATCAAGTCTAGCTAACATGTCTTCTACCCTAGAATCTGATTCTCCTCTCTCCCTTAGTTCATACAACCCTGCCTTCTTTATAGGTCCTAGTGCTCTCTCATAAGAGTGGAGTGAGGCATGATTGATAGAATTCTCACTCAATGTTTCAAAAAGATTATATGCCTCATCCTCGCTCTTAGTCATAAATGCTCCTCCACACGAGGCATCAACCATCTGCCTATTCGATTATGTTAATCCTTCATAAAAAGCTTGAACAATTTGCCACCTTGACAGACCATGATGGGGGCATTTTCTAAGCAACTCCTTTAATCTCTCCCACGATTCATGCATTAACTCTCCCGGGTGTTGGGAGAATCCAGTTATAGTTCTTCTCATGGTGTTGGTGCGACCAATGAGGTAAAATTTCTTCAAAAATTCCTGCTGCATTTCTGGCCATGTTGTAATGGTTCTCCCTATGGTTCCTAAACAATGTTTGGCCTTATCTTTCAAAGAGAATGGAAATAGGGTTAGTCTTAAGGCATTTTCAGTAAAATTTTGGATCCTGACAGTGGAACAAATCTCTAGGAACTCATCTATACGCCTATAGGGGTCTTCATTGGGATTACCATAGAAGGATGACAACATTTGAATGGTTCCAGGCTTGATTTCAAAGTGGTTTGCAGGAATTTCTGGTCTGATGCAAGTAGCGGGTTGATAGTCAGAAGGAATAAAATACTCCTTCATCTGTCCGGGTGCGACCTCCTCTACATTTCTAACAACTTGGTTTCGGTCTTGGTTGGCCATCCTATGAAAGAATCTTTCAATCTCATCTATAGGTTGAGCCAAATCTATGCTCAGGGAGCGTCTACCAAGCATGCACAGTTGAAAAGCCTCTATTTATGATTTTTGAATTTTTAGGTTTTTATTGATTTTTGAATTTTTATGAACAAACACAAACAAGCAAACACTTTTAAAACAAATTAACCTAAACACTAAGTGTTCCTTGGACTTATGTTATTTTTCTCAAAATCAGATTTATACTTGCTTAAACCCAATCCTAACTCTTCTTGTACTGGCCAGGTAAGAGGTGGAGTAGAGGGAGGCCCCCCTTGCTTTCACAAGGACCCAATTAAATAACCTCTAACTCACTTAAGCATAAGCTTTTTAACCTCTAATGCTAGACACCAGACTTAAAGAGAAGTTTTGAATTTGAGAAAGGATAAATCTAATTATGAACCCTAAGGCCACGTCTACTGGTTTTTATTGAAAGTTTAGGCAAATGCAAGAATGTGGAAAATTTTTGTGATTTTTGGGCAAAGGAAAGGGTGATGAAATCCCTCACCTTATCTTTATGATTTCTAAAGGGTGATGCCCTTAAGGAGTCCCTTTTACAAATGTGAAATGCAACAAACAAAGTCCAAATAAGGGTTTTCTAATGCTAAGTCTAATGCATGCAACAAGCGATGGAAGTCTTACCTTTCCCCCGCACTCTTCAATGCAAGAAAAGAAGTGGAATTAAAATGACAATTAAAATGATGAATGTCCTAAAACAAGTGATTCTAATCTTGAGATATGAAATTTTTATTTTGC
Source organism: Colocasia esculenta (assembly GCA_014218235.1). Lineage (NCBI taxonomy): Eukaryota > Viridiplantae > Streptophyta > Magnoliopsida > Alismatales > Araceae > Colocasia > Colocasia esculenta. The sequence continues at coordinate 50,371,173 of CM024765.1, read as the reverse complement.
AAAACAAACGGCTTAGATGAAAGAGCAATTTGGAAATTTTTTAAGATTTTAGATTTTTTAAATTTTTATTTGGTTTTTGAACTAAATGAAATGAAACTTAACTAAGAAAATATAAAGTGATACTATAAACAAATTCTCAAACCACTCAAATCACCAAAAGGCCAATTATTACATGCCAACTAAAAAGAAATCTTTGTACATGCACAGAGAATACATGAAAGCATCACTACAAGATCCACTCACACTCTCCTATCTAAAATTATGAATTAAAAGCAAGTGTAAAAAGAAATCAGCAAACTCTCCTTCTACAATGGGCTTCAAATGTCAAGCCCAATCTCGATGTTCCTCCTTTGTGCAAATATGAAATGAAGACCCAACAACAAGTCAATAAGAAGCACAATGCAATTGAAATCAAATCAAAATAGAATTAAATCAAACTCTAATGCCTCCCCGGCAACGGCGCCAAGATGAATGCGTGGCATTGTTGACTGTGCACTTTCGTTGTCCAGAGTTCCGTGCACAAGTCAATATGCTCACCTTCTCTAAACTGTCTCACAAACATAAAATTGCATAAGTGAACTAATAGAGGGGTGAGAACAGGTCATATCCACAGAGAGGCTGAATAGAATCTGACTTAAACTACTTTGACTTGAAACCATTCTAACAAACACTTTTCACCAAAATAACATTGTATTAGAATCAATTCTATGAACAACACCAATGAAATCTCTCACACTCGACATGCCAAACTTAATGAAATAACAAACAGAATTGAAATTAAAGAAGTTTGTATCACTGTACCCTCTCAATTGAGGGATCAAACAAGTAAGAAATCACAAAGGAAATATGAAGTTATAACATCAAATTCTTGATCTGTCCAAAATAACAAAATAAGAACACCAATGCCATAGAAATCGAAAAGAAAGAAACACTGAACCACTATCCTCACAAGTCAAAAACTCAAAGATTGAATAGGAAATAAGAAATAGAAATTATTGTTGCTAAACCAGAAGCACAATATGAAAAAGAACTCAAACAGAAATTTAAACTAAGAACAATATGAAATATAGAAATGTACCCTCACTGTTGAGGGATGAAGAACAAACGAGAGGAATAGAATGCAATAAATGCCAAAACAGCAAGAAAAACACAATAAATCTTTAAACTCTCACAGTCTGATGCATCAACCAGAAAAAAAAACATTAAAAGAGATATAAATTGCAACATCGAATTTCTGATCTATCTACAGAAGAGAACAAGAACTCCCACGGAATAGAAATCTCCAAGAGATAAGGAAAACAGGAAAAGAACCAAGCTCTCTGATGTTTCAAATCTTAGTTGATCTCTGGAAGCTCCACGGCTCACTGACCAGAATCACAGAAGATGGATCCCCTCGCTTCCCCTTCCAACAGCAAGAAGAAACCCACAAAGTTGCAGTTGCCCTCCGGATGAACAGAGGAAATCGCCAACAATCGTCAACAACACTCCCGGATGTCGAGCCTCCAAGAAATTCTTACAGAAGAATTGAAAACACTCGATCTCTCACACGACATCCATCACAGAAAAAGAAAATTCAAATGTCTACCTTTGCTCACATCAAGAAGAAAGTCCCAAAAATACTGAACTAAAAACTCCAAAAAAATATATAGAACTCCTCCAATCGAACCAAGAATAGATGCTGAAAGAAAACAAAATACAGAGGGAAGATGGTAGATAAAATCCCCAAAAGTTCACTGGCGAACCAGTCTCCCTCCCCTGCTCTCTGAAATGAAAGTACAAAGTAAAGGGGCAGAAGAAATAAATCCCCAAAAGCATAAAATCCCGTGACTCTAGAAGAACAGAAACTAAAGTTAAAATCCTAAAACATCTACCAGCCAACATCTGAACTCTTGAAGAACAGGAAAGGCTAAAATTCCTCAAGAAATCGAACTAATGCTTGCTCTGCTGAAAGGAAAACTACAGAAAGAAATGGCATAGAAAAATATCTCAAAACTCTCTACTGGCGAAGCCCTAAACTCCAGAAGAATAGAAAACTAAAAATCAACCAATCTCTCTCCCTGCTCTGCTTGAAAGGAAAAATACAGAAAAAAATAGCAGAAGAAATATCTCAAAAATCTCCCCCGGAAAACCCCTTGGGAAGAGGACCTTGGGGTCCTTTTATAGGCACCCGGGTCTCCTGCTTCCTCTCCAGTTTGCACCAGGATCGCCAACTCAGCTCCCGCCATCATCACACGGCTGCCTCGTACAGGAGCTTCACACGGCGCTCCTCCTTCTGCATCACACCGCACCCAGCTGCTGCCGCGCACGGGCTCTCTCCAGCTCCAGCCGCTGCGCACGCCCATCTGGCCTTCACACCCCAGCCTCCAGATCCGGCCGCCCCAGCCCAGCTTCATCCGCGTCGCACCAACGCTAGCTGCCAGCTTCAGCAGCCCGCCGCTGCACCCAAATCCGGTAGGAGAAAGCAAGGTTTCAGTGGTGGCCCATTTAGGTTAGATGAGAGGTATTATATTAAAAATATTTTTATTGATTTAATGGGATTGGGTGAGTTATTAAAATACTTTTATTTATTTATTGGGATTAGGTGGAGTAAAAAGAAAATTTTATTTATTTACAAATTTATACCTATCTACTATTAAAATGTATTTACAAAATATTATTACGCACAAGAATTATTTACAACATTTATTTACAAAAGATTTTTTTATTTTTCAAAATGAACCTAATTAGTCAATATGTAAAAGATGACTTATTAAATGAAAATCTAACATGTATTCTAACCCCAACTAACATGTTCAAAATCTTAAACCTGAATAGAATGAAAATTAAAGTCAAACTGCACGTTATTTATGGATAATTGATGTCTAAAATTAACTAAATGTATGAAATTTAACATGAAAAATTTTGCAATTATCACTAGCCACCTGCAACAAAGAGCCAAATGCTCACTAAAAGCAACTCTACACGAACGGGCCAGCAGCGCACGAGTACCTTTCTTTGGGACAGCCATAGTTATTAACCCATTACAAATCTCGTTGGACCTTTGAGCTCTAAAACCACTGTAACGACCCGACCTCCCGGACCCCCGCCAGGGACCCCCGAAGGTCGTGCTGCCACCCACGGATCCGAAGACCCGGAAGGGTTGGAATTTAGTCCAGTGAGATAAGCAATGAATTCAAATAACTATAACAAGAAAGACTGTACATTAATAAAGAAATTAAGTACAACATGTCCCAAATAAAAGTACAGGTACAGAAAGAAGGCACAGTCCTTAAGGGGGATACCCCGAGGACTTGCAAAAAGGCCACTCACAACTCCCACTACAAGTGCTCACTCTCGCGCTCACAACTCACGCTGCTGGCAACACACGACACAACAAACCACGACCACGACCGTCCGACAATGAACTCCTGTGACAGCGAGTCCCTACCTGAAGAGAGTAGTGGGGGTGAGCCTCGCAAACAAGGCTCAGTAGGGATAACTAGTCTCTTACCAGCCAGAGCAGTAGGAACTCCAACAAGCGGAAGCAAAACTACTCTACAAAGCAGTAAACCGAGAAACACCTACTGCAGAGTACTACAAAGCAGCGGAAATAGAGTAAACGCCTTGACCACAACCTGAGTCAGGCCAAACACGACTCTCGCAGAACCAGCGGAATCAAACACATGCGGAAGCAAACCCTCGGCACACACCTGCCGAGACAAAGAAGCTCACGGAACACCGGAGCTACCATGTGAGACCAGAGTCTCACGACACAAGCACCAACATCCCGGACCTCCACGAGATCGAGAAGGAACAACCAGGTGTCACCCCGAGAGACACCAAGCAACCAAGTGAGAACAGACGTCTCACCACAGGCACGGTCACCTTAGACCTCCACAAGGTCAAGGGCCCACAAGCAAAACAACCCTGCACCTCGGACACTCCATGAGGTCAGGGAAACCACACACTCTAGTGCCACTATGGATGGCACCAAGGAACGAGTTTGTAGCACCCCGAAAATTTTAATTACATAAAAATTTAAATAAATGGAAATAAATAATTTCCATAATATCGGAGTATTTAAAACATACGTACCATTATCGTATGTGCTAAAACACTTCGTAAAATTTCGTAAAAATTATAAATCAACCCTAAATATTATTACTAAATGTTTCACAAAGAAATTTGTGCCAAGAAAAATCAGATCATCCAAGTTTAAAGTGTTTCGCGACTTATTATCGTAATTCATGAATAAGTCGTAAAATCATTATCACACGTACGTGGATGAGTCAGAAAATTAAATAAAAATCATATATGGACTTCAAATAATATCCTCTAATGACCCATCAAGAAATTTGGTTCAATAAAAATCATTTGGGCTAGGTTTAAGAGTTATTGCGATCGATTATCTAAATAAGGAAACAAGTCGGAAAACTGGTAACACGGAAATACGACGCAATCAAAAATTTAATAAAAATGTTGGAGAGATTTCCAACATTATATATTAATGACCCAATATCTTAATTGGGCCAATGGACCACATATGACCCAAAAATCAAATGAAGCAAGAAAATGCATAGAAATTCGTAACTCTAAATAGGCTGAAATTAGAAAGAGGCAATTTGAGTTGAATTGGGATGCAATCATGCATTCATGGCAACCCAAATTCGTGCCTAACTATGAGGGGAGGTTTCCTAATACCTCACACACTCAAAGGGAGGAGGAAATCATCAAAAATAGGAAACCAAACATGCCAATCCCGAAACCCTCCTTTCCTAGTTATAATAGGACTCCTAAACACCATGGTTACTTAAATACTCTTCACCCAAACCCTAGGAACGAATTTAGAACTTGCTAGGGTCGTGTGGAGGAGCTCTTGGTGGCTGAGGAGCTGTGGAACGACCACAAGAAGCTGTTCTTCTTCCCCTTCTCGTCTGCTGCGACCTGTACAAACCACTCTCTTGAAGTCGACCAAAGGTGAGTCAAACCTAAACCAAACCTTGCAAGGCCTATACCCCTGGAAAGAGGGTCAAGTCTACGTTCTAACCCAAGTGGAATGCCCAAATTCCATGCAGTATACCCGGAGTAGTAAGCGTTTTCCTCCAAGTGGTCTGAACACTGGTTTTCTGGAATAACGGGACTTCTTCAACCCAAATGGTAGGTTGTCTCGGGCCAAATCTTAACATATCCTATACCAATGTGTAGAGCATCAAGTTAACTTTCATTTCCACTGGTTTCATCGAATTGCATTTAGTAGATTTTGAATTATAAGTGTTTGTCGCGCACTGTTAGAGCTTTTCCCGTTCTTAAAATGTTGCACATGTTTCAAGACCGAATTAGAGAAAACTCATAACATAAAAGTTATTCTACTAGTTGTCCTCGTCAGGTTCCATGTTGAACGTTTTGTCTAAATCTCATTAGTTAGAGAGTTATAAGCACATTAAGAGGGTTGCTGCATAAAACTACGTCTTCAAGTTACCCTTGGTCTGACCTTGTGTTCCCCATGATCAAAGCCTATCGAAACCATCTTTATTGTTCAATTCCGATTTACTGGATCCAGGTTATTTTAAAACTGGTTTCGTTATTTTTCACGCATCGTGCAATTTGTTCTCTATTTTAAAACAACCCTATGTCAAAAGAAGGAAAGACAGGTCCGCAATCCAAGGCACTGTCCTTGCTCTGTCCGAGCCAGGCACGGACCCTGTGAACGCGACGGCCCGATATGTCGCTTTCAGAGGGTTGATTGTGACATATCCCTTGTCGCCTTCTCAAGGCGACATGCGTCCCGTCGCTATCCAGCTACCTGATCGGACAGACATGTCGCCTTCTTCACAACCCTGTGTCGCCTTCTGGGCCCGCCCTGTCGCCTTCCTTACATGAGCCTGTCGCGATCTGACCCTGGCCTGACACCCATGTCGCTTTCCTTATATGGCTATGTCACGATCTCAGGATTTTTACCTGAAACCACGTGTTTTCTTACAAAGTTTTCCGTATATACCCGAGGTCTGTATAAATGTGATATTTACTGTGTAAGTTACCTGTCTTGGGTCTGATCATTACATGATTGTTGCTTAATGGCTTAAAAGCGATTAACCCATTTAAAAAGCTTTAATTACATGGATGCTATTCTAAGTGCTCCTTAAATGTTATGATCCATTCATGTTTCTTGTGATTAAATCTTCCTACTGTTCTACCATGTTTAAATGATAAGAGTTATCATAAAATCTTGCAAACCATGATGAGTTAAAGTGCATAGTTTTATTCCATGTTATATTGTCAAGTGCTTCCTGCGAGTTTGAGACCGATGGTTTGTGAATTGAGACATGCATACCGCACTACACACTAGCACTATTAGGCAGCCTTTCTTGGGAAATTGGAAACTCTCTACCGGTCATTCCGAATCGGTAGACTAGCGACCTTTTCACTAAGGCCTCCGTAAATCTCCTCTGACCATGGATTCCCACATGGCCGACGAGTTGGTTGTACCATTGAAGTTCCCTGGAGATAGCACGTAACGTCTCGGGTTTTTACCGGATCCTTATCGGGTCTTCTTCCGGGTTTGTGCCTGTTGGCGTCCATAGGTGCTGACGTCGACAGTGGGTTGACGTCCAGGTGGCTGGCGTCGGCTTTGTGTTGGCGGCAAGGGTGTTGCCGTCGTCAGGTCTTTGGCGTCCATCGATCTTGCCGTTAGTTATTAGTTCCTGAGTTTTGCGGAGCTAGAACTTGGCGGCATGCGATGTGGACGTCAAGTGTTGGCGGTTCAGTTGGCGGCAATAGGGGTCGACGTCAACTGATCCGGCCTGTGTTTTTAAGGGCAACCCGAGGGCTGTTTTCCCTCATCCTCTCCTCTCTTTTTCCCTCCTTTTTCACCTATGTTCTTCTCCAGCACTTCCGGTTGCTGACGGGAGCACGTGGGAAGGTCATGATGCGCATGGCAGTGGCGGATCGGGTGGGAAATGACGAATCGGACGACGGTTCTTGCGAGAAGCTTCTGGGGGTTCGGCGCGAATTGAGGTTTATGTGAAGTTTTTAAGCATTTCTGAGGTAGGGACGTAAACCCTTTAGCTTCCTTGTGTGCTATTCCATGCTTGTGTGCGTGCGATTTGCGTGGAATCGAGCTTTGGGGAGGGTTTTTCTCCATGCCGGGTTTTAGGGCGTTTTGGCCGATCCATGTGTTGGATCGTGTTTTACCGGCATTGTGGTAGTGTAGTGTGATGTAGGGGAGTGTTTCCCTACATTAGATTGTGGTTTGTGGGGCGGATTTGCCCTGTGTGGGCATCAGCTGGAGGCTGATTCAGCTGCTAGAGCCTGAAGAAGTCAACGTCAAGGGATGTTGACGTTGATCTCTTCAGGGAAGAGGTAAACGGCGTGATCCTTTGCCGTTAAGCTCTTCAGGGGAGAACTAGACGGCGAGATCTGTGCCGTCAGGTTCTTCAGATAGGATATAAACGACATGATCCTTTGTCGCCGAGTTTGGGTAAACGGCCAACCTGTGACCGTCTACTTTTCTAGACGTCTGGAGTGTTGCCGTCTACCTTTTGTTAGCGGCAGTCGATGCTGCCGTCTACTGTTTGCTTGGCAACATGTGATGCTGTCGTTTACTTCCTGGTTGGCGGCGGTCGATGCTGCTGTCTACCTGCAAATGTGTTCCCAGTATGCTGTGTGTTTCCCTTTCCGTGGTTTGAGGTGTTGACATGCGGTGTCTGCCTGTTAGCACAGTCTGCCAGGTGTAGAGAGTGTCTCTGCCTGTGCTCGCGTTGTGTTTGGCTGTGTTGTGACGTTGACACGTGGTGTCTGTCCGTTGCGCGGTACTTCAGATGTTGAGAGTGTTTCCGTCTGTACTTGTGTTGGGGGTTACCGCGTGCCCGTTTCTGTTGTGTTCCTAGGCGTGGGTGCGGCTCCGTCTAGATGACTAGTGTGTGGTTATCCTCTGCTAGTGAGCCAGGACGCCGAGTGCGACTCTGTCCTGTGCGTACTCCTTGTGGTGGTTTCGAGCCGATCTCCGTGGAGCCCCTTCTCTACCGCTAGGGTCAGGCGTAGGGGGAAAACCGGTCGTGGACCAGACGCGAGAGAGAGCGTTTGTAGTGTGCACACGTGGTTAGGGTTGTGAGACTCGGTGGTGCTGGGACGCCGAGCACACAGACCCTACTAGTCCTACTTTGAGAGAGTGTGTGTGAGCTCTTGCTTGTGAGCTTGTTGTGTTTGCTGTGCTTGTAGTGCTGTCGAGCCTGCGAGGTTCCAGTTTTCTCAGTGCGCTCCTGAGGGAGTTGCGTACTACGCCACCGGTTCCTGTGTGTTGTACAGGCTGTGAGTGTTTACTTACTGAGCTTTCTTTCCTGCTTAGTAGTGTTGTTACCGGTGGGGGTTAGTTGCCCTACTGGGTCTCTTTCCTGAGACTCACTCCCTTTTCCCTAGGTGTTCGTGTGCGACTTTCGAGGCTGTGGAGCCTTGTCTCTCCGGTGCTGGTCTTGCTTGGCTACTGTGAGTGGTACTTTTCTTTGTACCCACTGTACTCTTGCGTTTAGCTTTGACTCTGAGTTGTTCTTATGTTAATTGTTTTAATTTGTAGCGTGTACATTTACTTATATGTTCTCCTCAGACACTCTTTTCTTACCCTTTCGAGTTTCGGCTCGTGGGTTAGCGGGTCAGGATTCGGGTTACTGGTCGGGTACCAGTAATGCGGATCTTGGGTCATTACATAGCACGCACTTCCTTTCTCTTCTTGTTCTCGTGAGTGAGACTTACAAACTGGACTAAAGCCATTAATGTAAAGATTGAACGAACGTATAAATCGTACCGTTATGCTGCCAAATTTATCTCTTGACCATTGTACTCGTGAAATCATGTTTCATTACTTATTACTTGTTCTCATCATCATCATGAACATGACATTACACATGCTTACTTATTGAAACTCTCATTGGCCATTATAAATGACTGTGGGTATCTACATTTAAAATTTTTCATGAGATGGCTGACAGGGCACGGCGTGTGTCCAAGGGCTCCAGTCTAGCCCCAATGACGGAGAGTCATAAATATACTGTTAACCATGGGGTATAATGATTACTGGCGTTGCATCTACGCTGGAAGTACTTTCTTGCTTGTTGAATGTTAGATACATAACCACATACACGTGTCCTGGTGTACATTCTTGATGGATCTTTTCTTGGTGTACATTGGTGTCTACGTGCCGGATTAGTGTTACTTGATCGTGCTTGTGAAATCTTGCTTGCTTGCTTGCGTGATATGTCCATCCTGCATTTATTGCAATTTACATGATATCTTGCGTGCTTGTACAAAGTGATCTATTTCTAGTTCTCTCTTGTCATCTTGTTCATCAATCTTGTTCTATCATGATCTCTCTCTCTAGCTTGTTTTATATATCATATTTTAACGTGTTTTATTCGTACTTGCATATCATTCATCGTACTTGCCTAGTTCTAAAATGTTAATCACTTATATCATTGCCCGCACATTGAGATATAAATCCTACTGGGCTAGTTTGCTCATTCCCTACTTTTACCCAATCTAGGTGACTATGAAGTTCAAGAGGAAGAGCAAGTCGAGGATGGGAATGCGTCCGAGTGATGAGCGTTCCAATTATGAGTCTATCTATAGTTAGTTATTTTGAGTGTTAGAACAATGTAGTAGGAAGTGAAGTATTATGTACTTTCGCTTTTATTGAGTCTTAGTCCTGTAATAGTTTTCATTTTTAATACAATTGAATACAATTTATATTGAGTTCAACATTTGGGCCCTATTGTGATGTGGTGTTGATACACATTTAGTGCGTGCTAGCTAGAGACTTATTTGCCGACTGTTCACGTCTCGGAATATCGACTCGAATTATTCAAACTAATATCCGCTGCGTAATTCTCGGGATGTGATAGGGTTACTGAAACAGCAGATGGGTGCCTACACTAGGCACCCCGAGAGAACCCGCAGGACGAAAACCACTACTATGGCCCACGAGGCCAAACTAACCAAGCCCACAGAACTAGGCACAGCTAGGCTACAACCCCCGTGCCAGATAGGGCAACGAGAAACCATTTTTGGAAACAGCGTGAAACACCGTCACAGTAAGAGCAACCAAGCCACCGCCACTGGCAGCTAAGAGGAGGACACACCGTCCACACCTCAAGCACGCCGGTCGCCGACTCCCACCTACAACCTCCCCGGTAGAGTGAGGCTAGCAAGTCACAGCCAAGAACACAAACACAACACCACAGTCTGGCCGAACTGTGGCCCCACACCTGACCTCCCTACGTGGCTCCAGAACCAACGCAGAGCGAGGCAGTGAGACGGACTAGCGGGTCTGCACCGAACGAGCACCACAATAACCTCGGAGTCCCAGACCCAGCTAAGAGAGCTCTACAAATGACAGAAGCCGTTGTCCCCACTGTTTTCCCCTTCTGCTCCAAGTCCGAGACTTGAGCACGCCCGCCGCCCGGAGAACTCCCTCTAACAGACGCGTGGAGCTAGGGGTCCGAGGAAATGGTAACAACCTGTCTCGCGGACATGCCCTCAAGTGCCGAGCACCGGGCGAAAGAAGTAACGGGCGGGGCAACCACCAACAGAAACGGCACAGCTGGCTTATAACTAAGACAAGCCCAGCAGGCACAGGCACGCACGGCACCCCTTCCGGGAACAACCTCCAGAAGGGCCGTCGGCCAAACGCCGACACACACGGCACGGCCCGAGAAACTCGGAACACCACCAAAGAGCACAACAACCAACGCTCTTCTAATAATTGATTGGCAGCCAGACCATCGATAATTAGACAGACGTGAGCCTCCTAGCGACACCGCTAGGACACGGCCACGAAGGTGTCACCTTCGATCACTGAACGCAGCGAGCCAACCTGCCGCGTTCCCTACCAGAAGGTCCTAAGGGCAACCCTGCCCTGGGGCACAAGCTGACACGCCAAACGGGTGAAAGAACCACACAAGGCAACTCACGTCTTGTCGCGCCCTCCTGAGCCGTCGCGATAGCATCGCGACGGGCAGGGCAACCACGATAAGAACCGAGTTGCGATGGGCCTACGTGTCACGACAACAGCTATTCGCGACGGGGCAGCCTGTTGGGACACCAAGCTTGTCGCGACGACCAACCAGGTTGTGACACGACTCTTATCGCGATGGCCACCCACGCCGCGATAAGGTCGCATTCGACCGGGGTGACGCCTTCTCTGATGTCGCGACGCGCGACCACCTCCTCCTCGCTCGGATTGGAAAGGGCACAAGAATCCCTACTTCTTTTGAAGACTGAAACCTCCGAAGCAGGCCTTCTCCACGCACGACCACCTCCTCCTCGCTCCCATGACGCCGCTCCACGCTCCGCACGAGCCGCCGGCTCCACCACAAGCCAAACTACCGGAGAATATGAGAGGGGAAACCTCTCCTCCTCGGATGGAAGAAGGAAAGGGGAGGAATGCCAAAAGATGGGAAGGGAGAGCCGGCCAAGCCTTTTAGCCTCCAGCCCTCAAAACGCAACGGGGCGGAGCGCCGTGATACTAACCATATCACAACTGCCGCCCCCACCGTGACAGAACGCGCCCAACCTGGGCGCTGCGACAGCCTGACAGGTCCCCCTGCCACGCCTGCCACTCTAACAGGCGACAGACACCTGTCAGAAGACCAAAAAGCAAAACCCTTGTTGCGACCCGTTGACCGGGTGCGACAAGAATGCGACGCGACCATCGATCGTGACCTGGATGGCTGTCACGACGGGCAGCACCGTCGCGACACTGACGCGTCGCCAACGCCGGACGCGTTAGTGGCCAGCTATCCCACATGCATCCAGAAAGCCGGAAAGCCCGAGATGTTACAAACTTGTTTCTATATACACTTTCTCTTGACATGGACAAACACTTCGTCGGATATTCCTTCTACTGGACTAGTGAATCCTTGTTCAAGGCCTCCATAAGTCTCCTATGTCAATAGATTCTCACATGGTTGATGAGCTGGTTGTACCCTCAATACGTATAACACCCTTAGGGATCAGTATGATCCAAATGGCCTTAGATTTGCTCTCTCTTATCATGATATCATGCAGGACCTCTGGACTATGTTCGTAGCATGGCCAGTGGTTGGTTAGTGAATACTACATGACTGCTAGCATCAATTATGCGTGTTGTGCAACTGTTACTATCGTCTATTTAACGTTGTTTCATGCGCATTGACCTATCACTTATACTATATTCGCTCATCTATTCATGTTCTCTACACTCTTGTCTATTCATCAAATACTCTCATCTATTCTTGGAACTCTCTATGGCCATTTGATTGATTGTCTAAAAATAAACAACATGACTAATGCTTGGCAATATAAGGGGTTCGGTCTGGTCCTGGGAGGTGCGCCCAAAAGTTCTAGTGCCCGCGAGAGTTAATTGTCCATAGTGTTTGGCATTACACTCGAGTGCTATCTATCTCGACTATCAAATGACAATCAAAGTGCTATACTATACTTGACTCATTATGCTATCGTGAACTATATTGTGCTATTTGTGCTCTGGCTATCTTGCTCCCTGTGCTATACTTGACATTTGTGCTATTTGCAATAATGTTTGTGCTACACATGCTCGACCTTACTTAACTCTCTCTCTGTCAATTGTCACTCTGCTCTTAATACATTAATCATTTAAAGCATGTCTGATCACGTTATTTAAGTCCTACTGGGTGTTATCGCTCACCTTGCATTATTTGATATGTGTCCTCAGGTGAGACTGAGGAAGATCGCAACACTCATGAGGATGGGGAGTACCAAGAGTGATATAAGAGTATCGGCGTCATACTAGAGTCTTAGTTTTAGTTTCTTTCTTTTCTTTCAATGTAATGATGTCAATTGGGCCCTATGTAATGGCTCTGGATTAGTGGTTGTAATAGACATTAGTGGAAATATCAATGAAATTTATTTGATTTAGCATTATTTATTTGTCCAATGGCTTGATGTCTATTATACGCTCTATACTCGCTTACTTGCAACTGCCTCACGTTCTGATATTCCACGTCGGGGCGTGACATCCGAAGTCCACTTCGTCATATGCGAAGTAACACACAAAAGTCTCACTTTGACTGATCATGTTGAAATAGTCATATACAAAGTTCATTTCATCATATTCAAATTTTACTTCATCATATACGAAAGCCACTTCGTCATATACGAAATCCACTTCGTCATATACAAAGTATCATTGCGACAAACATCTTAAATAGATGTAATGAATACACATAATCTGTATGATATCTTCTCATCATTAACATATGTTTATCACATTCATAACATTTTTTCACAAATAGAAAATTTAATATATGATTGAATGTCTACTTTTGATATAATTCATGTTTGATATGATATGTTGAGAAATGAATTTTTCATACAAATACATAATCAAACCACTCTCTGAGAACATTACCTTCAATCTTTTGCAAAGCTCTCATAAAAATAATATCATCTAAGCTTTGCCTCATGAACCTAGAAATATCTGTATCTTGAACTTCTAGTCAAAATCTATGAAAAAAGGTCTTCTGACACCTGCCACAAAACACCCACTTTATCTTATGTCAGAACAGTACAACACGATCTCTACATACTACATATTCTATGATATCTGTGTGAACTTGTGTAGAACTTTGTCCACAGATCATTAATTGTTAGCTCATAAAAGACAAACGTCAATATTTGAAATATCTCCCAACTACCAATGATCATATCCTTAGCTAATATATGGACCTAGTCTAGTATATATTTTGGAACTTGTCTCGTTCAGGAAAAAGACAAAAATGATCAATGCAAGACTATTTGACCAATGTGAAAGTAAAAGACATGCATGTCGGCCTCTGAAGGAGACATGCAATGACTATCCCTCCAATGTATATATTCAAACGGACCGGAGCAACGACTAAAATGATGTAGCCTATAAAAGGAAGACATTCCTAAAGAATAGAAAAAAATGAGATAACCAACTAAAGACAAGAAAGCAAGAGAGATACATGCACATACACGAGAAAAGGTGAAAGAGTGCAAGTGTGCTATGCCAAGCTTCCTCTCCATAGATTCTAGCTAAGTTGATATGTTGGAGCCTTGCTTGTGCACACATTGGTGCAACTATTGGAATCTCGCCTTGTAAAGGTTCTCTCCTTAGACTCAGAAAATCTCTCTTCAGACTAGAGTCTATCTGTTGTATACTTCTAAGTCTGGAGTCATTCTAAGTCTAGTACTTCACACAAAAAGCTTACCATAAGTAATTGTACCCCTTGAGAAGGGAAGGCATGCTGAGTAGGGTGTTTTTCCCCTCTAGAAGAGGGAAGGCCAAAGAAATCTTGGCGGTTTGTTCTCCTATTAAAAGGGAAGGCGAGTTGAAGCTGGCAGGTTGTCTTTCCTCTTGTGTAGAAGGGATCACCGGTGAAAGACGGGGTGTTGTATCTTTGGAAAAGATAGTAAAATCCTATGCCATTGGATTAGGGACTAGACATAAGACTTCCATTAGAAGGATGGTCTGAACCAGGATAAAATTTATGTGTCTTTTATGATTTGACTAACATAACTAATGTGCGTTAGTAAGCTCTTGTTTAATTAGCGTCCATGACGAAAAACACCTTATCACCCCCCTCTAGGTGAAAAGCTCTACTGCCATCGATCCAACATGTGGTATCAGAGTCTTGTTCTCTCTAACAAGAAATCCAATGATTTCAAGAACATGGCAGCTGAGTTTGGACAAGAAGGTTAGTCAATCAATCGCCCTCCACTCTTTGATGGACAAGATTACAACTATTGGAAGACATGCATAGAATTCTTCATACAAGGTATAAATATTGATCTTTGGTTAGTTATAGAAGATGGCGATAAAAACCCCAGCACAAAAGATAAAACAAAATGGACTGCTGATGATAAGAAACTAATATCTCGAAATTATCGTGTGAAAAACATCATATGATGTACATTATCTAAAAATGAATTTAATCGTGTTTCAGCATGTAAAACTACTAAAGAAATGTGGGATACCTTAAGAATTACTTATGAAGGTACTGACAAAGTCAAAGAAACAAGTATTGATATACTTATTACTAAATATGAACAATTCAAAATGGAAGATAATGAATCCATAACACAAATGTATACTAGATTTATTGATATAATATATGGGTTAAATGCATTAGGTAAAAAACATAGTCAAAGTGAAATAGTCAGAAAAATTTTACGATCACTCACCATTAAATGGATTTCTAAAGTAAATGCTATTGAAGAAGCTAATGACTTATCAACATTGGTAATGGAAAATTTGAAAGGATCCTTAATGGCTCATGAAATAAATATGGAAAGACTAAATGAAAGCTCATCTAAAAAAAAGGTAACAAATGCCTTGAAAGCAGCACCACCCTTGTCTGGCTGTGATGACACAAGTTCATTGACCTCTGAAGACACTAATGAAGAAGAAGCATTGCTGTCAAGAAGGTTGCAGAGAATTCTCGCCAAAAAGAAAAAATATCAACCCATGCAAGAGTACAAAAGGAATAAAAGCAAAACAAAAGAACCAATTTGCTGTGAATGCAAACAACCCGGACACTTCAAAATGGAATATCCAAGATTGAAGAAGAAAGACTCAGAAGAGACTTTAGGAAAAGACAAAAAGTACAATAAAAAAAAGTATAGGAAAACTTCAAGAAAAGCAATGGCTGCAACATGGGAAAATGAAGACTTTAGCTCTAGCTCATCAAGCTTTGAGTCTGAAGCAGAAAAGACAAATTGTGTCTTTATGGCACATCTTGAAGAAAATGTAATATCTGAAACCTCCTATAGTTCTTGTTTAGAAATTGACGATGATAATCTAGAAAGTGCTTTTAATGAATTATATAATAAATACAAATTAACCTCAAAAGAATTAAAGAAAACAAACAAGAAACTGGAACAATCGAAAGAAGAGAATAAAAAATTAATGGAAGAAATATTAACAAATGATAAAAAGATTAAAAATTTGGAAGAAAGAATTGAAGAACAAAATATTAACATAAAAACAATTGAAATAAGAATGAAATATAGAAATGTAGAACTAAAAGAGACAGTTAAACTGAATGAAGAATTGCATGAACACATCATGGACTTGCTAAGAGATAAAGATCAAACTAAAAATATAAAAATACAAAACAATACAATAACAACCCTTAAAAATGAAAATGAATATCTAAAAACATCCCTAAGTGTTGTAAAACATCTCTGATGCTATACTCAAAAAGATGTAAAAAGGGAAAGAAAAATATGGTGTTAGATACATACCTAAGAAAGATGAAAAACAAGTTAAGAATATTAAGGAATATCTATTACCAAAATTTGTAGAAGAAAAAAAAAAGAATAGTGACTGAGAAAATAAACCTACGTAACAAACAAAAGAAAAATAGTTATAACTGTAAAACAAAAGATATCGAATGTTGTTCACACTGCAACAAGCTAGGTCACACCAATGTCACTTGCACCACTAAGTACACGATATGGATACTTAAACAATGTTCAACTAACCCTTCAGGACTCAAAAGAACTTAGGTACCTAAAAACTCTCATTAATTCTACTTTCAAAAAAAGCCTTAAAGCATCTAAATAGATTTTAGATAGTGAATACTCAAGGCATATGACAGTGTAGACACCAGATTCTAGCCTATGAGTTGAACAATTATTCTTGTTCTCTTAATGAGCCCCAAGTTGGTAAGTCACCATGAACCCATTGATTAGCCTTGTTGTGAGCCCATTAAAGGCCTAATTTTCATATTATCCCGTCCAATTATCTTCTTAGAGAGTCCTCATGCTTAATTGTCCATTATTCTCCCTTATAATTGATCCATATTATGAGAATAATCATTTTTCTTAACGCGACGGGTCGTGGCGCCACGTTATCATTGTCGCACCCCTCATGGCCGTCACGACAGCCCATGCATATCCATGCACGTGCCCTTGGGGTCGCGACCATCCTAGCCATCGCGACTATGGCTGTCGCGCCCCTACGACCCGTCGCGACTACAGCCGAGTGCGCTGGCCTCCGCAACCACCTCCTCATTATCCTCTACTGGCCTTATCTCTATCCTATGCAACCTCCCAACCCATCCTTGCACGGTTTGAGGTTCCAGGACCTTTGGAGACCACTCAAGGACTCTCCCATCTGGATTTACATGATTTTATCATTTCATTTTGGGTCATTATCACCTAGTGATGGGATAATCTCTCTCCTCTTCTATATAATCAAGGCTTTTCCTTCACAGGAAGGAGAGCCCTATTTTTGCCACGAAGTGCTGCCGAATTCTCACCAGGACAAACACTTAGCTCGTGGCTCACTCATTCCACCTCATTTCCTCCTATTTTCTCTACCAAGCCATACAACATTCTTCATCCATGGAGCTTGGAGGAGGAGAGGGCGGCTTCTGAGGCTTCTCCAACACCCAAGGACACCACATAGCAGCCAGGGAGTTGGCCCTATTGGGGCTCCCTCTTCCCTTCTTCACCTTCATTTCACTCTTCATGCACGTTATTTGTTTTCCTAGATAGGAACGCATTTCATCTTTCCTTCCTATGTTTTACACCACCCTAGGGATTTAAAAGCCATCCTCAGGTTCGTTCCCTCCATGCTCTCCCCTTTCACTTCATTTTTGGATAGAGATTACACATAAATATGGTCTAACAGAGTTTATTTGTTTGTTTTCTTTATTTTGGCAGGTACAAAAACATCACTTGATGAGGAGCTCTTGTTCTCTGGCCGGCCAGAGGGCAGGAAGAAGGTCCACGTCCATTTCTCCCGCACTGCAGAGAACGCGATAGGCACGAGGGTCGCGATAGCTAGAACGCGCCCGGGTAGGCCGTCGCGACACCAGTATCATCGCGACGGGCAAACCCGTCGTGATCCCAGTAAGTGCCCTATTCTCTTTCCTTTTCCTAACAACGTTAACCTAGTTTAATTTCTATTCATGGCAACTTGTTAGGTGGCGATCACATCCTCATTTCCATGTTATTTTAAGTTGATTATAAATCATGTTGTGTGTTTCGAGGGGTACGCAACCCCGTGATTACACCTTTTGGCAATCACGGTGGGACCTTCAAGGCTAGCCTCATCGATTGTTGCTTGTTTTCCTGCCATGTTCATCTGTTTAAATGCTTTGTAGAACCCTATTTGGTGTATTTCTGCATTTTTTTATTTGTTCTCCTATTCTCGGTTGTTGACACGACGGATCATGTTGTCACAACATTATCACGTCCATCACGGTGGACGCTACTTTAGGTACGCGTTCCCCCTCTCCTCTTAGCCCTGCTCCTGTTATGGAATGTGTTCATGTCCTCTCCATGCTTCGTTGTCATGTGTAATCGTGTTTCTCTCTATTAGAATCCTGCTAGGGTTCGGATTTCTTGTTTAATTTCATTGTTGGCTTTCAGGTCATGTCGAGTCGAATAGGGCAGCCGCAACAGTGTCGCGTCGAGGGTGGTGGTCGGGTCTTAAGGTACACAGTGTGTGTTATTGCTTTCAGTCCATATGTCAGTTTCTGTGTGTTTAGGGAGTTGCCCTATGTTTCTTACTTTCATCCCTGCTTGTATTTCACTTTAGGCTAGCATGTTTGCTCTTTGTTTGCGTGTAGCTATAGGTCTCTGCACTCTGTTATTATCGCGGCCGGGTTTCCCGTCGACGGATCTGGTCGTCGTGACCTCAGCCGAGGCCTGTCAGTTACTGTTTGTTAGTTTAGGTTGGACATTACATGCACCTTGGTGCACTCAGGCTCATGCATACACTTCTGTCTCATGTAGTTTAGGTTTCCTCTTTGGTAGTGGAGACCCTCTCATCCGCGAGCACTCGTGGGCTGACCAGGGCCTGCTTCCGAGGGCCTCCGTAAGTCCCCGTGGTCATACGCACGTTGCGGTTGTTGGGCTGGTTGTACCCGTCGTACTGTTAGTTCAGGCCGTCTTACTCGTGAGTTGTGTGTTTCCCCTTACTCATCCCGGAGGACTTGAGTACACACCCATTAGGGTTCCTCTTTAGCCAAGTGCAATTCAATTAAATCAATCCATTAAAAGGCTAAGTGATAACCCTAAAATCCTAACGCTTATCATGTTAACTTGGGTGTTTGCTTGAGAACTCCCTTTCTCATCCCCTTCTTGTGTGATCTTGACTGTTGTTGTCCCCCTTATTTGTATTTTACTGTATCCTATTTAATTCCTCCATTTCTCATCCTCTCATGGATCCTTTCCACTTCACCTATCTTCCAACCTCTCCTCCTCATGCAGACCCTTTGTCTCATGATTCTATTCCAAATTCCGCCCAGTCCAGGGCCCATCGAGCCAATGGGAGAGCAATTTCCCACTATGTTCCGTCACCATCCCCCTCTAATGAGGCCGTTGAATTGGAGCGCCTCTTGCTTGAAATGGGCCCTGACTAGGCCTGGGAGTTGTTCTTCCAGGATGGGCCCAACAAGTCCGCATTATCCTGCTCATTCTAGATCCACTCACATTGTCACTCCTGGATCGAGCCATCCTTTTGTTCAGCCCACATCATTGCAACTGGCCCATTATACTCAGTCTGGCCTGAACCTTGACTCTCGACTCCGCTCTCATTCCCAATCTGGCCCTCGCTATCCATAGTCAACCTCGGCTCAGGACTTCCAATCCGAGTTCGAGTCCATGAAGCATGAGCTTAGCGACTTGTGGAGGCAGTTAAATCCCAAACCATCCTTTAATGATACACTCCCCAATTTCCAGGGTCTCCGGATCCCTCCACTCTCTCAGCTCCCCGTTTATCACAAAGATAATGGAGCTGGAGACCCTTACATCCATCTGAAGGAGTTCCTCTATGAGTCGGTGTCCTATCAGCATGATCGCCGCTTGTTGGCTTATCTTTTTAGGCGGTCATTAGATAGACCTGCTCTGGAGTGGTTCTATTCACTGCCTCCAAATGAAGTCGAGGATTTTGAAGTGGTCAAGGTCAGATTCATACAGTAATACCAAGACTGGGCAAGGCTCCAATATTCAATGGCCGATCTGGTGGCTGAGCAGATAAAGCCCGATGAAGAATTTGTGACTTATGCCGACTAGTGGCGTCAAATGTCTGTCCATGTTCAAATGCACATCCCTGAAGAAGAGAAAATCAAGCTCATTATAGCTAATGCAACACCCATGTACTGCCACATTTTGGCCATGAATGACATCACATCCATACAACAATTATACAGTCGTGCTCGCTTTGTCAAAACCCAACTCATTGATTCTCCCATGCCATCCTTGTTTGAGGCCCAACAATCCAGTTTCACATTTCAAGGGCCCACTTATGAGGGAGCTCAAAACCGTGCCCATGCCCATGTTAATGTTGTCCACCATCCCATGCCTACCCACTCCACTGACCATTATGCATCCTCACCACTTCCACCTAGCCAACTCCCACCTCTTCCACAAGATCAACCACCTCGCCCGTGCCACCGCACCACACCATCCACTACTCATCCTTCACGACATCCACTTGGCTCAAAGTGAGCCCATTATCATTCGTTGCCCGAATCCCTCTCTGATGTCTTCACAGCCCTGATGTCCATCAATGCATTATAGCTCCCTCCAGAAAAACCAAGCTGGGACATGACAAAGGACCAATCAGAATACTGTCCATATCATCGCCATCAGGGGCATACAGTCGCAAGCTGCTGTGAATTTTGAGATGTGATCTATAATCTGGAGCACAAGATAGATTGGGCTGAAATGCATAGGCTCATCCTACATTGTCAGGAAAAGAGAACAGCACAAGGTCAGGGGCAGCAGCCCTCTCCGTCGCAAGTAGCAGAACAACCACCCAAGCAACCAGTAGAACAGTTAAGATAGGAAGCACAAGCATCAAGATTGGCATCCCAATTATCTAAGGATCAGAGGCATTTCTTTACCTACCCTCCAAGTGTATCATCCGCTCTGTCACCACCTCAACAACCTCCTCCACCAACCCCTGCTCAAGCTATCACCACCACACCTACCCATGATACTGTACCGCACCCTGATGACAAGCTGTCATTGTCGGTGCGTCGTTGGTCATCTCCCCCAACACCACAACCCACTAATCCCTCACCTCCCACAAACCCTCCATCCTTACCCCTCGCTACCATCTCCACCCCATTACCACTTGCACCTGAGCAAGCCACTGCCACCACACCAAGGCTCGAGCAAGTCCACTCGTCTCCGAGATAGGGCAAGAGTTTCATGCTCCCAATCTTAAGGCTGACTCAGCCTCTGAGTTGGAAGAAGAGCTCTCTTCGTGCGAGCCTATCCTTGCCGCCATCCAATCACCTCATGCTAAACCCATCACATCTGACAAACCCACCATAGCCACCATACATCCCGTCACCATAACCACCCAACGGAGCGAGTGTGAACCACCAGGGGCATGCCTTGAATCTACTCCCCGGGAGCAAGATAGCCCTAGCGAAGGTAGCCCAGTACCGATCATGTGCCGCATGCCAGTCTATGTCCTTATCTCAGACACATATGGGAAGGATGAGCCTTCATCCCCTCATGAGATGATTATAAAGAAGAGTTCTCAAGCGCTAGCGCTAGTCACTTCCAAGGCAAGAACGGTAGCCGTTACACTGTTTATTGGAGATGCTACCATTAATGCCATTATTACCCCTCGCTTGGTTGTATTGTAGGTGACTGGACAGAGGAAGGGCTTCTCTACAAATGTTGTCTTATCTCGTACTGCCGTCAAGGCCGCCATGAAGTCAATGCTTAATGGTCAGGCATGGCGACCTCTAGTTGAAGCTCTTAACAGTACAACCCCCACATCTCTACTTGAGTCTTCACTCAAGGGGCAACAAACCAAGCTGCCCAAAATAAGTGCACACATGGCAGTCATGGCAATTGATGAGAGAGCCATATGGCTACAGAAAAGAGTGAGGCCATCTGCTGCTTGGGGCCGTCATCTGAGGAGACATACCAAGAAGAAGCAATCACGTCCATCCATGAAAACAAAGCAGTTGCGGCATGCAAAGGCATCTGCCAAGAAGCGAAAGAGGCTAAGGTCAAGATCAAAGTTCTACAAGAAAATTGTCGATCTCCCTATTTTTACATCTTCTGACCTTGATCTCTCGATGCCATTCATTCTGGCCAATCTTGTTCCAAGAGGGGGTGCCCGATCTCTCAATCCTGCGCTGGTGCCGCACCCTTCCCCTCCTACTCCCCCATGGTCTTTGGACCCTCACTTATCTCCTCCACCTGAGCTGCTCGATCATCCTCTGGGTACTCCAGGTATCTTTTCACCCCCCTCCACCTGAGCCTCCTAATCATCTTGTAAGCACTCAGGGTTCCCCTCTTCTTCTTCCTCCTAAGCCACCTGATCACCCTCTCGGTTCTTAGGGTTCCTTTCCGCATCCACCTAGGTCACCTAACCTACTTCTTGGTGTTCAGAATTCCTCTCTCCCTCCCAAGCCGCCTAATTGTAGGTCGAGTCCACATCCTCCAGGGACTTCTCCTTCCACTTCCCCTTCTGATCCTCTAGATCCTCCACTCTCTATCCTACAGTTCCTTCCTCTAACCCCTCCTGATCTCGGGTTTGACCCAATTCCACCTTCACTACCTACTCAGGGTCCTGACCCTTTCTCTCACTGTTTCTGAGGTTTTAGTCCTCAATAACATTCTTCTCCTTCTTTATATATCCTTCTGTTTGAGGGTTCTTATCCCTCATATTCATGTAGAGTCTTGTCTCCCTCTTGTTTGTGTTGAGTTGACTCTAATTCTCGCCACCCCTACCTTTTCCTGCAAATGAGCTAATTAAAATCCACCAAAATCAAAGTTCAAAGACTAATGCAGGTCGTTCTTTCAATAAAGGGGTCACATTGTACACCAAATAACTAGGTAAATATTTGTTTCAACACAAAGAACATCAAAGAAAGTCATTTCAGTGCACAACCAGAGTGGTCGAGTCGGTCTTAGGTTTACTTTGCTTCTACAGCACTCAGGCTAGAGATTACTCTGCGCCAGGAGTCCGACATTATTTCCCCCACAATTAAAAGTCACCATAATCAAGGATCATCACACACTCACATAGAAACCTTAGTCGGTCCCTCTAGCAAACACCGTTGCTACTTAGGCCATACCCAGGAGGTACAAAAGATGTTCTCTTCTTTACTCGGTCGAAGTGTAGGGGCAGAAAAGGGCTGTCTGGGCAAGGCGACCAACCTAAGCACATCTCAATGAGACGAAAACTCAAATAGGAACGGCCAATCAAGTCTGCAAAATAAAAGCAAAAAAAAAAAGGAAGAGGGAAGGAATGAAGAACAAATGAAAGAAAATTGATGAATAGGGTCATGGCAAAGAGTGGCAGTACAGTTCCCCGCGAGACGCCCTTGAGCCCAGCCATACGCATGCCCCAAGCAAGAAACATGCAAGAAAAAAAAAAACATAAAATGACCAAAAGTCCCTCCACAACAGACTGAATCTCTAAGGGGTGCACGGTGGAAGGAAGCTAAACCTGATTTGTCTTTTAAAACTTGCACTAGACTTATCCCCAAACTTTCTTCCCTTTCTCCCTATAAGGTTGGATTATCTCCTGAGTATGGCCTTTGTAGCGGCACCGTAAGCCAGGGGCAACCATCTATAGGATGCCACCATCTTAATGCATATCTAACCTTTTCGGTGGTCTTTAATGAAAGGGGGATAAATGGGGACCCCTTGCCAGTAGTTTGATCTTGCTTTAGTGCTGTAGTAGCAAGGGTGAGTACCTTCCATTTCACGTGTTTTTTAGGAAAGGCTATTGTTGGCTTTAGGTATTATTCAAAATCTTAAAAAAAAAAAAACTTTTGAGTAGCACAGCGATGTACTCAACCTCCTCTCTCTCTCGCTTGCTCGAATCTCGTCTCTCACCCGTGTCAACCGCAATTCATTCATTCAAACCACAAACATTGGTACAAAAGATAAAGGTTCACTAATAAAAGCATCATGTACAGAGATAAAGGGGAGGTGGTTCACAAACTCCTCACTGCTCACCACCACTCTCCCCGGATCCCTCCTGTCTCTCGGGTGGGGGAGGAATCTCGCCAGCACCCCTACCGCTCCGGGCACTAGTCTCTCCTACCCGACATCTCTCCTCCTCCTCGTTCCTCCGATGGCTGGAGGAACCTGCCAGGTTCTGCCTGACGGAGGCACCACTCACTCCGCTAGCTCCACTCGTGCCATTCCTGCTCTGGACCGCCTGGCTCATCATCACCATGCAACTCCAGAGCTCTTCAATCCAGCCCTGTTGCGCGATCGTCTCCGTGCGTAGTCGTGCCAGCTCCGTCTGGTCTGCAGATGACTCCTGCACTCGCAGTATCACCAACTCTCTCGTCAGATCCGAGGTCTGGGTGCACAGTTGGTCCACCTCTACTGCTGCCGTCTCTGCTTGGAGACGCCACTGAGCGACTGACGCTGCCACTGTGTTTGCCTGATCACGCCAGTGGGTTGCCTGCCCAGTGGCGGTCCTCAGCTCCATCACCTGTGAAAAGAATGTCATGCCAAATTCTAAATCTAGCGGAAATCAGGTTTATGTCACACTTACCCTCTCAGACAACTCTGTCTCCGCCTCCTCGCTCTCCTCACTACGCTAGCCAGCTGGTCTGCTAGATCCGATGGAGGTGCCTCTGCTGCTGCTCGAGATGAGGACGACCCTGCCTGTGACGCCCTCAGTCTCGCCAACTCTGCACGCTCCACATACAACACTCGTTAATTCCTCAATAAGTTGAAATTATTGGTAAGCTACTGAAGTCTGAGTAAGTAATTTACCAACTACTCTGTCTCTCTCCATGCCACGTCCCGGTCTTGCACGGCGGAATGCAGTAGGGCCTAGAGTGAGGCAATCTGCTCAGTCACGTCCACCTACAAGTCATCAACTGTGTCAGCTCAATTCAATTCAATAATCAACCACAAGGTCTGAAGTTAGAAGTCTACTTGTCGTCTCGCGCCCCTGTAGACCTTCGCCCCATACTTCAAGGCAAAGGACTGTAGGTATGTGTCATCGGACTCGGCATCGGACCGGACACGCCTGCCTCGATGCTCCCAATCCAAGATCTGCTTGCGGGCCCTCTCGCACCAGTCCATGGTGTCGTGGAGTCCCCGGAAGCTACGACTAGGCCTAGGGGTTCGACCTCGGCTAGGGAATTCCATAGCACTCTAGTGAAAACTGTAAGACCTCTGAGTTAGGTGTAGATGGAGAGGTAGCACAAGGTTTAGAGCATGGACCCACAGCGCCGTACCGAAGTAGGGTCGGGCCTGCTCCAACCAGGGCTGACCCTCGTCCCCCTCCTCTAGGTATGGCTGTCAGACCACCTGCACATCGAAAGCACATCTTGTTAATAGCCGAACAGTTAAAATAGATCAAATTGAACTAAGAGAGAGGGTAGGATACTCACATCTAACTGTGGATAGACGCTAATCGCATCCTAGATGGACGCCAGTTGCTCTTCCAATGGGTGCGTGTCTCGGCACGGCACCCAGCATCGAGCTAGGGGCATGAGGCCCGGTCGCTCCAGGGTCCCCCTTCTCAGTCCGGGGAGGTGGAGATAGGTCCAGACCTGCATGAATATGAAGGCACAGTCAGATCACAGTTCTAATTTGAAGGCAGTTTCAGTAAAGGGCAAGGGAAAGATAAGTGTACTTGAAGGAAGGGGAAGAAGCCACTGATAGAAGTCAGCCGGTCAGAGGAACCTAGACTGTCGAACTGATGCGCTAGGAATGCTGCTCCCCACGCATAGCTCCCCACCTAGTCCAAGTCCTCTAGAAGTGGCAGGAACTTGCAGTGGACTACGTCACCCCTCGTGGCAAACAGAAGTCTGCCAAGGAAGAAGGTGAGGAAGTGGCGCAAGTTTAAATCTACCTGATCCCCTGGCTCACTAGCTAGGGTCTCCCTGCATCCTCTCGTCAACCTCTGCAGCTGCTCATCTGCCACCTCCCTGCCCATCTGGAATAGCCCTAGACTCTCTTGCAGATCTACTCTAGAGATGAGAGAAGACCTAGGACCTACCGTCCAGTCTAGGAGCCTACGTGCTATCCCCTGGTAACACGGGTAGGTAAACCCGCTCACCGGACGCCCGTACACCCTCAAGCCCATGATCCTACTCACGTCCTCCAGGCTAGGGATCATATGTCCCCATGGGAACACGAAGGCAGTCGCCTCCACATCCCACCTACTACACAGAGCCTGGGTAAGAGGGGCGTCCACCCTCATCCTCTCCATCCTCAACACTTCCCCAAACCCCATCTCATCTAACCTATTTCTCTGAAATCCGGGGAGGGCTAGGTATACTGCTAGGACTAGGAGCCATGAAACCTGGGCCCTTATTTCACCCTGCAAGCGCAGAAGGAACAATAGGTCAGATTAAGCATGGTTTGTTTGGTCTCTCGGCTGAGGTTGCGCCGGCCCAGTGGGCCGCAACCTTGTCGCGACGCTCCAATGCGTCGCGTCCTGATCGCGACACCTAAGGGGACCGCGATCTTGTCACGGCACCTGACCCCGTCGTGACACTGATGTCACGATGAGGCGGGCCGTCGCGTTCTTAGGCGCAGACCAACCAGAACCTTCCTTGTCTAGTGGTCATTTTTTCAGGCGAATCGCCCTACATGTGCCCTATGTGGGGCTTCCTCATACATCCAATCCCATCAATCAGAAGATTAAGGGCCTCGGGGACTTACCTTCCTCATCGCCACTTCCCGTGCTTCGGTCGCCACCTCAATGTCTGCCACCGGTGTTTCTTCTCCCTCCATCTCCACCTCGGGTGTGATCTCCACCACCGGAGGAGCCTCCTCGTGCCGTCGGCCACCCCTTGTCACCGATCGTTTCCGCCTTCCATCGTCGGGAGAGCCACCACCGCCTCCGCTTCCCTGCATCACCACCGTGAGGAAGAGAGAAAATGGGGGAGTGAGAGAGGAAGAGGGAGAGAGGGGGTGAGTAAGCCAAGAGAGTGAGAGCAAAAGGGGTTGAGTCAGAGTCACCAAAATCGCCGGAGCTCAAGCACTTTGAGCGCGCAAGGGGGAAGACGAAGGGGCCTGCTGTGTTTTTGAAATGTCGGTTATTGTCGCGACATCCATAAGCGTCGCGTTCATATCACGACAGGGAGGCGGGTCACTTTAGTGTCGCGACCATCATTAAAGCCGCGACAATATTGCGTCTACCTGTGGTGTCGCGTTTCGTGTTTTGTGTTTTTTGTGTGTCTATGCATAGTTTGTTTGTAGTAACTGTTGTATGTGTACATATTGTCACTATTTTATGTTAGTTATTACTTTGTTTATTATCAGAAAATCACAAAAAAAATTTCAAATCAGAAAACCAGGAAATCACAAAAAATGGAGCTTTTCAAGTAAGTCAGGTAAGTATCTCTACCCTAACTCCCTTGCATTACTATATGATAATCTACTTATTATATCACTTCAAGGACCGGCTGGTTTTCAAGGCACTATGGGATCTGAGTTCCCCTTCAACAAAAACGGTGATGATCTAGGTGCGCATTGCTAATCGCCGGATAGGCCGTTAGGTTGGAAACATTTGGGGATGATGGACTCTGTCTTGCACAGCTGTTGTAGGAAGACTCTTGACCCATTCTTGTCTAATTTAACAATATTATCCTTGATATATTTTCTATTTTCTCCTTTCTTTTGCATTTGATTTCATGATTTCTTTTTCTTTAAGCCCAACATGCATCATATAGGACTTTGAGCTATCATGACTCATCCCTGGCTAATGGTGAGCTCTTTTTGAGTGCCCAACCATTCTTTATGTTCAGAACAAGAAACCCTATTCCACTCCGAATCGGAAGGTCTGTTTCCGAGCGAGTTGCTCTTGCTAGTCTGTCAAGAATTTCCCTGTCTGGATTCTCTATGCAATTTTCATCATTGTTCCTTTTGATCCGTTTTGGTTGTGAACCGCTCCCAGGACAGGGTCTGTGTTACCTGCCTGGCACGCACATGTCCCTCCAAAATGAAACCTGCAGGCCAGTCGGCTAGGATACCTCTCAATCGAGGGGTTGATCGTCCTTTTCCTTCTTCCTCTCGTCCAGACTTGTGTTTTTCTTACACTCTGCTTGAGCAGCTAACTCGGGGCTTTCAAGAAGATTCCAATTGCTTGTTGGTTAGATCGTGAGTCTCTTTACCTTGGCTCCCACCTTTTCACTTTGCTCCACGTCATTACAACTTCATCGTCATTTCATGACACCACCGCTACACTTCCGCTACGCTCCCTTGCAAAGTGGAAGTCAAGGAGGGGCAATCTATAGACACCTGATTCTGGCCTATGACTTGAACCATTATTCTTCTTCTCTTAATGAGCCCCAAGTTGGTCACTCACCTTGAGCCCATTGATTAGCCTTGTTGTGAGCCCATTAAAGGCCTAATTTTCAGATTATCCCATCCAATTATCTTCTTAGAGAGTCCTCATGCTTAATTGTCCATTATTCTCCCTTATAATTGATCCATATTTTGAGAATAATTGTTTTTCTTAAACCGACGGGTCATGGCGCCGCGTTATCCTTGTCACGCCCCTCATGGCCGTCGCGAGAGCCCATGTATATCCATGCACGTGCCCTAGGGGTCGCGACCATCCTAGCCATCGCGACTATGGTTGTCGCACCCCTACGACCCGTCGTGACTACAGCCGAGTGCGCTGGCCTCCGCAACCACCTCCTCATTATCCTCTACTGGCCTTATCTCTATAATATGCAACCTCCCAACCCATCCTTGCATGGTTTGAGATTCCAGGACCCTTGGGGACCACTCTAGGACTCTCCCATCTAGATTTACATGATTTTATTATTTCATTTTGGGTCATTATCACCTAGTGACGGGATAATCTCTCTCCTCTTCTATATAAGCAAGGCTTTTTCTTCAGAGGAAGGAGAGCCCCATTTTTGCCACGAAGTGCTGTAGAATTCTCACCAGGACCAACACTTAGCTCGTTGCTCACTCATTCCACCTCATTTCCTCCTATTTTCTCCACCAAGCCATACAACATTCTTCTTGCATGGAGCTTGGAGGAGGAGAGGGCGGCTTCTGAGGCTTCTCAAGCACCCAAGGACGCCACATAGCAGCCAGGGAGTCGCCCCTATTGGGGCTCCTTCTTCCCTTCTTCACCTTCATTTCACTCTTCATGCACGTTATTTGTTTTCTTAGATAGGAATGCATTTCATCTTCCCTTCCTATGTTTTACACCACCCTAGGGGTTTAAAAGCCACCCCCATGTTCGTTCCCTCCATGCTCTCCCCTTTCACTTCATTTTTGGATAGAGATTACACATAAATATGGTCTAACAGGGTTTATTTGTTTGTTTTCTTTATTTTGGCAGGTACACAAACATCACTTGATGAGGGGCTCTTGTTCTTTGGCCAGCCAGAGGGCAGGAAGAAGGTCCACATCTATTTCTCCCACACTGCAGAGAACACGACAGGCACGAGGGTCGCGACAGCTGGAATGCGCCCCGGTAGGGCGTCGCGACACCAGTATCATCGCGACGGGCAAACCTGTCGCGATCCCAGTAAGTGCCCTGTTCTCTTTCCTTTTCCTAACAACGTAAGCCTAGTTTAATTTCTATTCATGGCAACTTGTTAGGTGGCGATCACATTCTCATTTCTATGCTATTTTAAGTTGATTCTAAATCATGTTGTGTGTTTCGAGGGGTGCGCAACCCCATGATTACAGACAGGATATAGAAAATTATTTTTATCATTCACATCTGATAAGGCGGAAGTAATTTTTGGGAATAATTAGAAGGAAAAAGTAATTGGTCAAGGAAATATTTCGACTAAATCAAAAAAAATATTAAAGATGTATTATGCGTTGAAGGGTTAAAGCACAATCTTTTAAGTATAAGCCAACTATGTGACAAAGGTCATCAAATGCAATTTTTAGAAGACAAATGTATCATTGCCAAAGGAAGTCAGAAAAGTTTTGAAGCAGTTAGACATAAAAATATGTATATACTACAGTTAGAAGAATTAAAAAGACACGGTGTCTTCCTATCAACTAAAGGTTCAGAAGACATTGATCTTTGGCATCGAAGATTGGGACATGCCAGTATCTCAGTAATAGAGAAAATTCAAAAGTATGATTTAACGACCGACTTCCACCCGGTACGGTTATACCAACCCACATCGGATAAGAGCAAGCCGCTACAAGGGAGAAAACCTCAACGATAGACAAATGGGCTGAGATATACACAAATAGAAAGGAATATAACAGCGGAAATTTAAATAAACTCTTATTCCATCAACCACATTCCACAGTCTATATAGTCCAAGAAGAAATAACATACATCCACTAATCATATAGCTAGTTCCAATTACACAAACCAAGTTCAAATTACAAAATGTAATACATACTATGAAATAAATTACAAGTCTTCAATTCACTCTTCCAACTCCGCTTCGGATCTTGTTAGCTCCTCGACTTCTAAATCTCCTAAAATGTTTAGCAATGGTGAGTCTACATAATAGACTCAGCAAGTAACTTAAACTTCAAACCACATACTTATCACACATGCTTTCTAACCATTTAAACTAACACATGCTCATTCTAAAACATGGATAATAATCATGGAATCTATTAAGTAAAACTATACTAACACATGTGAAACAATAAATCAAAACATGGATACTAATAACATGGTATCATTAACATAGCACAATCATACAAACACATGCTTTCATAATTTACTCTCACATAACACTAACACATGGCCATTATTTAATTTACAACATGATACTAAGCACATGCACATCAAGTAATTATAATCCAATCTTGTCAAACCCTGAATTTTACAACATGTACAGACTTCCTTACATTTGTAAATCATAGTATAGAGATTAAACATGTATTTCTGCAGAAGACAGATGATCTTGACGGCAAGGTTATTGCCATCAGAATGAGTTAACGGCAGGATCGTCTGCCGTCAACACAAGAACTCGGAGGCAACAAGGTGGCCGTCTACCTCCTGTCTACACACAGTGCAGATCGATCACAAAAAACAAGTGCATTGAGGGGTCCAGGACACAATTTTAAAATCCGTAAAAATGTGAAAACCCTAAAGGACAAGTCTATAGAGTGAACCAGTAAGTCACTTGCCTGTGAAAAAAAGTATAATGGGACTATTTTGTCAGAGAAGCTCTCCTCGGCCAAGCCAAGAAGACGCCCAAAAACCACCCAGATCCGGTCCTCTTGTCGATGTAGGCCGCACACCAGAGTCGGGGATGATTCCTCTATCCAAGGTGTAACTCCCAGTCGAAGAAGATCGCCGGTAGGAACTCCCAATCGCCGCATCCAGCTCACCAAAAATCAGGTTTTCTCATAAAAGGTCTTAGGGTTCTCAAAAGCCAAAAAGACCTAATGTGAACGAAATTTGGGTATTTTATAGGCTAAGGGGGTCAGTTACGCATTAGGTTACCCTGTTGGACAGGTTTCCTAATCAAGAACCCGGAAGAAACGCCAACGTTTCTAGATCTGAAATCCATAACGCATCCAGAGAAGTAAACGGCCAGCATAATGCCGTTGACCAATAGTCAACGTCCATCGATGTTGACGCCAGGAAACAGTAAACGACACAAGTGTGGCCGTCTACTCACTCTTAACGTCAAGATATATTGACGTTAAAAAGAATTTCGGCCAGAACACATAATTGATTAAATAATCACACATACTCAATATAAATACATACTATATGTATTACACTATTTAAATACACTATGCACAAAAATAAATAAATATAATATATGCACAAGAATAACATATATTTATACACATGCACATAAGTAAATAAATACTTATAATATGCACCAAATAAATAGTATTAAATGCATGAAATTCAGGGGCCTCACACCCTCTCCCCCTTAAAATGATCTTTATCCTCGAAGATCGGATCATGTACCTGTGGTGACATCGTCATTGTCGCCTCCAGTTAACGCATACACTTTGGCCGGTGCTGGAGTTCTTGCTACTGGCTTCTTTGTTGCTGGTACATCTTCTGGAACGAACTTCTTCAGATTCGGACACTCTTTAATCCGATGTTCTTTGTTGCCACACTTGAGACATCTTCCCGACCTCGTCCAACACAAGTCTCCACCATGACGCTTGTCGTAGTGTACACACTCGGGTTTCTCGCTGCCTGTAGAAGCTACTGACTGAGGTGTTGATTCAACTAGTACTATAGCCGTTTGCTGATCTTCCATGAGCTTCTTCATCTTCCTTTTCTACCGCTGAAATGGTTATGGAAACCTCTTCAACCGAGCCTTCTTCTCCTCCAGGTACAACTCCATCTCACTCTCCTACCTGCACGCCGCGCTAAGAGTCATATCCATAGTCCTATGGTCGAATGCTACCAGTCTGGCTCTCAAGGATGGTCTAAGCCTCATCACAAACTTCTTTACCTTGCGCCTCTCATCAGCAACTATGTGCGGTGCATACCTCGACAACTCCGCGAATCTGGCCTCATACTCCAAAACTGTCATCGAACCTTGAGTCAACGCTAAGAATTCCTGCTCCATCTTGTCCTGTATATGCTCGGGAACATACTTGGCCTCAAACAACCTCACGAACTCTCCCCAGGTCACCTCTAGTTCCACTCCCTCGAACTATGTGCGAAGAACCGAAGACCACCACACATCTGCTCGCTCCTGAAGCATGTGCGTCGCCAAACTGGCCTTGTCATCCTCTGCACACCTAATAGCTCTAAATATCTTCTCAATCTCTCTAAGCCAACTCTCTGCAACCAATGGCTGACTCTCCCCCTTAAAAGGAGGTGGAGCCATCCGCTTGAACCTCTCCATGATCGATACACCTCCTACACCACGGTCCTGCTGAGCTGGTGCTGGAACCTGAGCCTGAAGCTGCGTCTGAAGAGCTGCCTGCATCTGTGCTTGAGTCTGCATCACTTGTACAAGCCCTTGCATAAATGTGCCGTAGTCAACCAACAGTGGCGGGGGTGGCGCAGGTGGTCCCTAAGGTGCTGGTACTCTCAGCTGCTCAATTGTAGTCCTCCTTGGCTCCTCATCTCGAATGGGCACACTCGAACGACATGGTCTTCCAACCATTGCTTGCAAAATAAATACCAAGTCAAGCTCCATTTATTACTACACTTAGTATATTCTCATGCATTCATCTTATCACTTTTCAAGTCCTATCTTAATTATTCATTGCTTCTGGCTATCCACTACAAAGACTTAGAAATGTGAATTTGTTGATGGCTATTCATGTATAATCTCAACCCTGTGGCTCTGATACCATCTCTGTAACGACCCACTTCCACCCAGTATGGTTATACTAACCCACATCGGATGAGAGCAAACCGCTACAGGGGAGAAAACCCCAACGATAGACAAATGGGTTGAGATATACACAAATAGAAAGGAATACAACAGTGGAAATTTAAATAAACTCTTATTCCATCAACTTTATCAACCACATTCCATAGTCTATATAGTCCAAGAAGAAATAACATACATCCACTAATCATATAGTCAGTTCCAATTACACAAACCAAGTTCAAATTACAAAATGTAATACATACTATGAAATAAATTACAAGTCTTCAATTCACTCTTCCAACTCTGCTTCGGACCTTGTTAGCCCCTCGGCTTCTAAATCTCCTGAAATGTTTAGCAAGGGTGAGTCTACATAATAGACTCAGCAAGTAACTTAAACTTCAAACCATATACTTATCACACATGCTTTCTAACCATTTAAACTAACACATGCTCATTCTAAAACATGGATAATAAACATGGAATCTGTTAAGTAAAACTATACTAACACATGTGAAACAATAAATCAAAACATGGATACTAATAACATGGTATCATTAACATAGAACAATCATACAATCACATGCTTTCATAATTTACTCTCACATAACACTAACACACGGCCATTATTTAATTTACAACATGATACTAAGCACATGCACATCAAGTAATTATAATCCATGGATATGATAACATGCACCTATACATGGTACTAAACATGGTATCACAATTTATATAAATCACATTAACACACGTAGGACATGAACATGTGCACTTTTACTTTGGTTTTCACATGACCTTACTTTCACATTATATTCACTTTCATTTACACACGATTTCACATAGTTTTCACTTTCATATTCACGTATCACGAATCACTTCACTTTGCACATAACATGTGCCACGTTCACCTGTCATTTTTACACATTTTACACATGTTCATTTTACACGTTGCCAAGACACAACCCAAACTACCACTAGACGATCACGTAACACTTACACATACACTTTCACATACTTAATCACTAGGCAAAGTGATCAAGTCTAGGTTCCTGCAGAAACAGGGGGAAGCCCTCCCCACCATTACCAGTGGAACTTGTCCACCTCCAGAATTTTCAAGACCCTTGCCACGGGTATCACGTAACATGTTTGAGCTTTCCCGTAGGGGCACTACTACAGTACAGCTCCAAGCAATCTAGGGTGGCAGTGTCTTATTGGCACAATCTATTTATCTTATCTTGTTACACATTTCACTCACATACCACTTATTCTCTCACTTCCATGCACATGCACACACATATATCTTGGAATATAACTTATCACATTCAGATTCTCAATTCAACCATAAACAGTAATTTATAGAACTTGATCATGATGTTAATCACATTTTCATTCATAAATGCAATCTATTCTTAAAACATGGTATAGAAACTTCAGAAATTAATAGCAATTTGTACAGTACTCAAAATCATATAAAAGTTTAACCACGATTTACATATAGCACAGGGAACATATCTGTAATTTTTCACAATTTTTGAAGCAGTAACACTATTTTAATAATTAACACAGATCGCATGTAATTTAACAAGATTATTCATTTCAGCATGGTAGACAGTAAGAAGTCGATCCTAACAGGTCCAAAACATGAGAACAGTCATTCTAAGCTCACGATAATTTTCTTAATCCATAACATGCAACAAAACTATTTAATCAGAATTAACCATAGTCAAAACATACTTATTCACTAATAACAAAATTATTCTAATTAATATCATGCTCAGAAATTTGGTAGATCCTCTTGATATGACCTACAGAACACTCTCATCAAACCCTAAATTTTACAACATGTACAAACTTCCTTACATTCGCAAATCATAGTATAGGGATTAAACATGTATTTCTGCAGAAGACAGATGATCTCGACGGCAAGGTTATTATCGTCAGAATGAGTTAATGGTAGGATCATCTGCCGTCAACACAAGAACTCGGCGGCAACAAGGTGGCCGTCTACTTCCTGTCTACACACAGTGCAGACCGATCATAGAAAACAAGTGAATTGAGGGGTCCAGGACACGATTTTAAAATCCGTAAAAATATGAAAACCCTAAAGGACAAGTCTATAGAGTGAACCAGTAAGTCACTTGCTTGTGAAAAAATTGTATAATAGGACTATTTTGTCGGAGAAGCTCTCCTCGGCCAAGCCAAGAAGACACCCAAAACCACCCAGATCCGGTCCTCTTGTCGATGTAGGCCGCATACCAGAGTCAGGGATGATTCCTCTATCCAAGGTGCAGCTCCCAATCTAAGAAGATCATCGGTAGGAACTCCCAATCGCCGGATCCAGCTCGCCAAAAATCGGTTTTTCTCACAAAAGGTCTTAGGGTTTCTCAAAAGCCAAAAAGACCTAATTTGAACGAAAGCTGGGTATTTTATAAGCTAAGGGGGTCGGTTACGCATTAGGTTACGCCATCCTCCCGTTGGACAGGTTTCCTAATCAAGAACCTGGAAGAAACGCCAACGTTTCCAGCTCTGAAATCCATAATGCATCCAGAGAAGTAAACAACCAGCATACTGTCATTGACCGATAGTCAACGTCCATCAATGTTGACGCCAGGAAATAGTAAACGACACAACTGTGGTCGTCTACTCACTCTTAACATCAAGATATATTGACGTTAAAAAGAATTTCGGGCAAAACACAGAATTGATTAAATAATCACACATACACAATATAAATACATATTATATGTATTACACTATTTAAATACACTATGCACAAAAATAAATAAATATAATATACACGCAAGAATAACATATATTTATACACATGCACATAAGTAAATAAATACTTATAATATGCACCAAATAAATAGTATTAAATGCACAAAATTCGGGGGCCTCACATATGATCTGGTCACAGGTCTTCCCAAAGTAAAGACCACCAACCCAAGAATTTGCTCTGCATGCATGAAAGGAAAGCAAGTCAAGACATAATTTTAGCAAAAGAATGTGGTGTCAACCTCCAAGCCTTTGGTACTAATACACATGGATCTTTTTGGACCCATGCGAACAACTAGCCTTGGAGGAAAGTCATGTAGATATGCAGTAGTAGATGATTATTCAAGATTTACGTGGGTCTCCTTCATATAATGCAAAAGTGATACATTCTCTACATTTTTAAAGCTTAGCAGAATTCTGGAAAAGGATAAAAAGTATGGCATTATAAGCATTAGATCAAATCACAGTGGAGAATTTCAAAATAAAGAATTTGCTGATTATTGTGAAGAAAATGGAATACAACACAATTTCTCAGCTCCTAGAACACCTCAGCAAAATGGAGTTGCAAAAGGAAAAAATAGAACATTGACATGGCAAGGACTATGTTGTCAGATTAATGTTTGTTGAAATATCTCTGGGCTGAAGCT
This sequence comes from Colocasia esculenta, assembly GCA_014218235.1. NCBI lineage: Eukaryota > Viridiplantae > Streptophyta > Magnoliopsida > Alismatales > Araceae > Colocasia > Colocasia esculenta. The sequence goes on along the minus strand of CM024765.1, from coordinate 50,334,524 downwards.
ATCAACACTGTATGTTATATCATCAACCATGTCATGGTAAGACCCATATTCAAGAAAACTCCTGAAGAACTATTTAAAGATAAAAACCTAGCTTATCTCATTTAAAACATTTTGGCTGTAAATGCTATATTGTGAACAATGGAAAAGATAATCTTGATAAACTTGATAAACGCAGTTGTGAAGGTATATTCTTAGGATAGGTATCTCATCCAAGAGGATTTAGAGTCTTAAATAGACAAACTCTTACCATAGAACAAACTGTTCATATAGTTTTTGATGAGACGAACCTCTCTAATAGGGAAGAAAAAGAGTGTGATAATGATGTAGAAAATCTAAGCAGAGAACTCGAAGGCACATCTTTAGACGATGAAGAAACAACACAACTAGACGATCTACAACAGATAAGGACAACTTCTGATGATCTATCCAAATAATGAAAATTTCTCAAAGATCATCCTCAAGATAAATATTCTAGGTCACCCAGACGACAAGGTAAGAATAAAAGGTATGTTAAAATCTTATGAATACAGTGCATTGGGTTCTCAAATAGAGCCAAAATCAATCAATGAGGCCCTCAGTGATGCATCTTGGATTATAGCCATGTAGGAAGAACTAAACCAGTTCAACTGCAACCAAGTCTAGACTTTGGTTCCTAAATCTCAGGATCATCTAGTTATTGGTACCAAATGGGGATTCATAAATAAATTGGATGAGTCTGGAAATATTGTAAGGAACAAAGCCCGGCTTGTGGTTCAAGGTTACTCACAAGAAGAAGAAATTGATTATGATGAGACGTATGCACCTGTGGCTAGACTTGAGGCTATTAGAATACTACTTACATTTGTTGCATCCCATAATATGAAGCTTTTTCAAATGGATGTCAAAAGTGCATTTTTAAATGGTGTTATCTAGGAAAAAGTTTATGTAAATCAACCTCCTGGTTTGAAAATATAGAATATCCTAATCATATTTTTAAATTAAATAAGGCACTATATGGTCTAAAACAAGCTCCACGAGCCTAGTATGAGAGACTAAGCGCCTACCTTTTATCACATGATTTCATAAGAGGCAAAGTAGATAATACATTATTTACTAAATCTATCAACCAAAATATGGTTATCATTCAAATATATGTTGATGACATAATTTTTGGTGCTACGGATGAAATACTTTGCAAAGATTTTGAAACATTAATGCAAATTGAATTCGAAATGAGTATGATGAGTGAACTCACCTATTTCCTCGGTCTTCAAGGAAGTCAAACTAAGGATGGAACTCATATTTGTCAAGCCAAATATACAAAAGAATTATTCAAAAAACTTGGCTTTGATAAATGTAAGGCTTTAAGCACACCCATGAGCTCATCCATTAAGATAGACAGTGATCCTCTTGGAAAATTGTTGATCAAAAATCCTTTAGATGCATGATTGGGTCACTACTCTATCTTACTGTCGGTAGATCAGATATTATATTCAGTGTATGTCTATGTGCCAGATTCAAGCAAATCTCAAAGAATCTCATTTAAATGCAGTAAAATGTATTTTTCGATATTTATCTGGTACATGAAACTTAAGTCTCTAGTTTCCTAAATATTCTGATATAAATTTAGTTGGCTACAATGATGTTGACTATGCTGGGTGTAAGCTGGATAGAAAGAGCACCACTGGAACATGTCAATTTCTTGTAGGATGTCTAATCTCATGGTCTTCTAGAAAAAAAAAATTCAGTAGCTTCATTCACAATAGAAGCTGAGTACGTGGCAGCATGAAGCTATTGTGCACAACTCCTGTGGATACAACATCAACTGGAAGCTTACGACCATCAACTCAAAAACATCCCTTTGATGTGTGACAACACAAATGTAATCAACTTAATGAAAAATCCTATTCAGCATTCACACACCAAACACATTGAAGCCAGACATCACTTCATCAGAGATCATGTAAGTTCTGGAAGTATTGTTATTAATTTTGTTGGTACTTTACATCAAATAGTAGATATTTTTTACTAAACCATTAACTGGAGACAGATTTTCAACCATTCGTAAGGAAATTGGTATGTGTAATATATAATGAAAATATTTAAGTTTACACTACCCCTATCACAACAGTTGAAGCTCTCTCTTGAACAATATGAAGTTCATCCTCATTTACATAAAACATTTTTTTATTATTATCTTCGTTACACGATATCCCTACTTATCTCAGTCGAAGCTAACAGCTTCGTTATTCTAGTCAAGACATTCGATATGTCTTCCTGTTGACGGTCAAAGTTCACTTTTCGAAACATAAAATATTCTCTTTTAATCTTCTCCTTTATATAAGCACGAACAGTCAAAGACCCTACCACTTCTCTCTAAAAACCAGACTATTCCTCTTCCTGCTCTTGTTTTCTGCTATGTGCTTCACCCCTTCGAAGAGGACATTCACATCCCTCTCGTAAGACTTACCTCAAATATTCTTTCTTCATCTCATCTCCCTCTCAATACTTCTCTCAAATCGTTCCTACCTTCCTACGAACTCAGCGATGGCTAGTTCAGCAACCGCAAACCCTAGATTTTTCACATGTCGGCAGCACAAACACTTTGAGGAAACTCTTATCACCTAAAGTGGTTGCAAGTATGTCAAGTTTGATGAACTAAGGTAGCATCATCTCGAAGAAGTGGAAGACATCTCTCGTTATATGAAATGGCTACTTGTTTGCTCAAATCAACAACCTCTCTACTCAGATGTCGTGAAAGCCTTCTATACAACCCTAAAGGTAGATTCTGTCGAACCAAATACTATCATTGGAAAGGTCAAAGGGACTAGAGTTACTATTACTCTATACCTATTGGAAACTCTCTTCGGTATGTCCACTATTGGTCATCTCATTTATGAAGTTATCTTTGAAGACCAACAAAAATTAGGTATCATTGGTCCTTGTGCCAGATGAAAAGAGGAACAATAGACGTTAATCAGCTTAGAGCAACTAAACGCCTCATTCACCTCATGTTTAGCCACATCCTGCACCCCCGACAAGGTAATCATGATGTAATCACTCAGAGGGGTGGCAGTCTACAATTTTGTGCAATACAAGGGTATCAAGTAAATTTTGCCTCCTTTATTATTTAGAAAACGCAAGCAGTGGCCCAACTAGCTACAACACTTCCTTATGGTCCGATGCTTAGCACCATTTTTAGGCATTTTGAAATATATTTAGATACTAAAGTCTCTGTTCCTCAGATTCAGCAACTAGGAATCTCAAATCTGAGAAGAATTCAGTTTAAACTAATAAATAGGCACTGGACCAAGGAGAGCATTCCTCCATGCTCACATCAATTTTTTTAGGACCATCCAGTCGAAGCACCATTTCAAGCCCCGATCGAAGCTCCAGCTAAAGACCCAAACGAAGCTTCAACAAAAGGCCCAGCCGAAGCTCCAGCCGCAACTCCAGCTAAAGGCTCAACTAAAGCCCCAACTGTAGAAACCATCAACTGCAATCCCCAGTGTAGCTCCAACTTGAGACTCCAATGTTCCTCCTGAGGAAGGAATCCCCTCCACCACATTCCAAAAAATATCTCAGCTCATTTTAGAAGCCTTTTTTGACTCGGCATCAGATTCAACCCCTCAGGGGGAGCACAACAACCCTCCTGAGTAGATACCTTGAGAAACCCCCCATCTAGATGAGCCTAAAAGCTATCAACAACATCCAATTGACGAACCCTCCACATCACAGGGGGTGCCACCTCAGGACACTGAATAAGGATCGAAGTCTGATCAGTCAGACAAAGCTCAGACTGAGACCCATGAACAACACAGAACTGAGGAGCCATCCACTTCGGAACCATGGAAAAAGGATATTGCAGAAATCAAAGTTGAAGTCAAAAGAATTGGACATCAGCTGGAGTCCATGAGATCAGAATTTTACACCGAATGGGCAGTTTACACACTACCATGAGGACTCTCACCAATCTTGTCAGAGAGGCTCTTTCCTCCTCTACTCCACCATCTCCTCCTTTGCCCAAGCCAACTCTCAGAAATAAATCCACTGCCAAAAGTCCCCGTCATAGTAAAGAACATGGTGAACCATCTTCACGCCATTTTGACACCTCTCCCCTTGTAGAACCAGAGCCTCATCAGCCTTCCCCACCTCCAGCTCCTGAGCAATCACAACCACCTCCCACTGAGCCCTTACCACCACCAGTTTCTCCACCTCCAAGCTAGCTAGCTCCATCACCAGTCCCTTCTCCTCACCCCTCCTCACAACCAACCTTCAACCCTCTGCCTCAACCTGAGATCAAACCTAAAGACATTTTGTTTGATGCTCCATGGGCCCTCAACCTCCTCTTCAAGGCCGCCCAAATCAGTGAACCTAAGTACCCCCCATTATTTTACTACTTTTTTCACCATCCATATGAAGACATTCTCAGAGAGTATCTCAAAATCTAGAAGTTTCATCTGGCTCTTGGACTCCCAGAATTGGACCCTTTAGTACTGGCTATTTCTGCTCATGGGATTGAAACAACTAGATGGAAAAAGACTTCAATAAATTTTGAATACCATAGAATATCTGACGCAGGAACAATGTCTTCACCAAAATCCTCATGATGCCAAGTCCTTCCTATGAATCAATGACAACCGAACTAGAACAGGCAGACCTCAACTAAGCTTGGAGGAATGGTTTCAGCAACAAGCTCACTTTCTCAAGGCTGATTTTGTTGAACAGATGTCAAATTTCAGTGATCGACTACTCAACTTCAACAAACAACGGATGGATTCTAACCTCCCTCGCATCTCATTTTATCTATATGAACACCTTCTCAAATTTCGTGCTCATCCTGATCCCTCAATTTCTCATATTCCTGAGAGTGACGAATATCCCTCCCTCATCAAAGCCATTGCTACTAGTCCTAACTCCTCTCAGATTCTCACTATGGCCATTAGAACTCAATGTCAAAAAATGGTCAAATACCAATTCTCTCTATCATTGTTCGAATGTCTCCTTATTATTGCCAAAAAAATACTCCTCTCTTACTCATTCCATTCAACTCATTTTGGCTCAAATGGAGAGACTATCTCTATATGACTGGCATAGCTGCTATCCTACACTTTCGGATGCATACACTTCCTTTGAGGGTGACATTGATGCTTTCTTTGTTCACCAATATGACATCTTAGGGGTCATTGCACTCAAACATGGATTGAAAGATTCAACATTTACTATGATGTGAGACCCGGCCCTCTTGGGCCCTTAGCCCTGTCCTCTTGGTCGCGACGAGCCCCTTGGTCGCGACATTATCGCACCAGAGGAGTCGATCGTGACATGCTTTTGGTTGCGGCACACCTAGCCGTCGCGTTCTCGTCGCGACGGGGGTGGGCATCGCGTCCTTGTCGCGGCATCTGAAGGCGACGCGACTCTGGTTTTGACTGTTCTGACCGCTCTCTTTTCTATTAGAATGGCCTTGTCAGGTGTCAGGCACGCACAGTGTTGATGCGACCTAGCTGTCCGTCACATTACAGTTTTTCTGGTCTTCGAGGTTTGACCACATTTAATGTAGTGCGGGGTAGGGCGTCGCGACATGGTCGTGACCTGCTGGGCGGTCGCGACATGGTCATTGTCGCACCGACCCGTCACGTCTCTAGGTCAGTCAGTTCAAAACCGAGGCAGGCGACCCTTTTCCCTCTCTCCCTTTCCTTTCTTCTTCTTCTTCCTTCTTCCTCCCCCTCCGAGCCCTTTGCTTCTCCGGCGGTTCTTGTTCACATACTAGTGAAAGAAGTGTAGTCTAAATAAGAGATCTCCTCAAATGAAGCTACTCCTCTCGCTCAGAGTCGCTCCTCACTTTGTCCTCTAGCACGGGGACACCTATCTCACCTGTATGTTAAAGCAAGTATGAGTCTTCCAAAAGACCCAGCAAGCAACCTAAAGGCACATCCTTACACATATCACACACCTACTATTCTCTTAAACAATGAAAGAAATAAATGTCACATGATTCATTTCAATTAGGAAAATATACATGAACAACCTATACATGCTTTCTACACAATATGTAACATGATTCATGGTTTCAATTTCTACTCATATCATTTTACAATTCTACACAGTTAGATCATGGAATTATGCGCATAGTAACTAGCAATCCCGGCATGATATCTAACATTTTTCACATGCTTTTACGATACATATCCACATCTTTTTCTTGCTGTTTTAACATAAATAAATCATATTCACATGGTTTCACATCTTATCACATGGTATCACATTCACATAACACTATCACATGTTCACTTTGCACAATTTCACACCTTTACACTTTTATACTTTAATTGTCGTGATACATAGTCTGAACCACCATAAAGAAGGACATACATTCACATAACACATACTCATCACCTAGGGAATATAGTGATGATTCTTGGTAACTACGCAGAATCGGGAGAAGCCCTCTCCACCCTAACCAGTGGTACTTGTCCGCCTCCAAGATTTCATCCTGATGCCCACAGGATATCACATACACAATGACCCTTCCCATAGGGACTTTTCTACAGTACGGCTCCACAGCCTTCTATGGTAGCAGTGTCAATTTCGGCACATGATACACTTAACCACAATTTTTCTTACTTAATCACATGGTTTCATTCACTTATATACACAATTTAACTCCTTTCACATGCACTTTAAATAAACATACAGATCTCAGGTTACAGACTTTGACACTACTATTTCACAGAGACAAATAAATAATACCAGTACCTAAACATGCTGCTAATCGTTGAAATTTACATAATTTAAGTGAAACATGCTTAACATTGCTTAAATACCCTTTTAAAATACAAACAGTACCTTCGGATATCAAATCAATATTAAATTTTAATCACAGACTCCATACATGCAATATGTCATATGTCTAATTTTTCAGAATTTTTGAAACTGTAAAACTATTTTTAACATTTTAAACAAATTTCATGCAATTTAACAAGATATTCACTTTAACATGGTATATAGCAAAACAATCGGTTCTAACGGGTTTAAAACATGTGAATAGTAACCCTAAGATCATGAAAAAATTTTGTAACAATAATATGCAGTAAAACTATTTATTCAGAATTAACCCATGTCCAAACATGCTTATTTCACCAATACATAATTTATATTAAATAAAGTCATGCTCAGAAATTCGACATAACCTCATGATCTGACCTAAATACCATACCTGACCAACCATAATTTTTTTTACAGTACGCATAGACATCCAGAAATCCAAAAATCATAATATAAACATGACAAACACAGTTCTGTGAAAACAGAAGAACTTGGCGGCAAGGACTTTGCCGTCAACATGGGTTAACGACACACTCTGTTGCCGTCAACTCAAGAACTTGGTGGCAACAAGGTTTTCGTCAACCTCTTGTCTGCAGAAAGTGCAGATTGAAACCAAATAAATGAGAGAATTGAGGGTTCCAGGATACGAAAAAAAATCCATAAAAATTTCTAGAACCTAGAGGACATGTCTAGGGATGATACCCCTTGATTACTTGCTTGGAATAAAATCTCTAAAGGGTTAATTTGTCGAAGAAGTCCTCCTCGGCCAAGCCAAGAAGATCGCTGGAAGAAGCTTTCAAACACCGGATCAAGCCTTGCAAAAGTCTGGTTTTCTCACAAATGAACCCTAGCTTTCCTCTGAGCCAAAGGACCTAATCTGGCCAAACTCTCTAAGTTTTATAGGGTTAAGAGTCGGGGTGCGCCTAGGATTAGGTTCTCCTACTGTTGAGATTGGGTTTCCTAAACGGGTTCCGGGGAAAACACAGCCGTTTTAGATCTGGAATCGCAAACATAACCGGAGAAGTAAACGGCCATTTTGCTGCTGTTCACAGGAAGTCGTCGTCCATCAATCAGGACGTCTATATCTCTTGGCCATGAAGTCAACGACACATAGGCTGCCGTCAACCTACCCTTAACATCAAGGGATGTTGGCGTTAACAAGGATTTCAGGCAAAACACAGAAATATCAAATAAACCTACATACACAGAATAAATACATACAATATGCACAACAATAATTAAATACTATATGCACATTTAAATATATATATATATGCACAGAAATAAACATATATATACATATGCACATAAGTAAATAAATATTTATAATATGCACAAAATTAAATATACATAATGTGAACAAAATTCGAGGGCCTTACAGCGCCAGTGTTGTTCATGAGGAAGAAAGATGGCAGCTTGAGGTTGTGCATTGATTACAGGTAGTTGAACCAGGTAACAGTGAAGAACAAGTATCTGTTGCCCAGGATTGATGACTTGTTTGATCAGTTGCAGTCAGCCAGAGTGTTTTCAAAGATTGACTTGAGGTCTGGTTACTATCAGTTGAGGATCAGAGAGTCAAATATTGGCATGACAGTTTTTCATTCGAGGTACGGTCACTTTGAGTTCATTGTGATGCCATTTGGGCTCACAAACGCGCCAACAACTTTCATGGATTTTATGCACAGAGTGTTCAGTGAGTTTGTGGACAAGTTTGTGGTCATCTTTGTAGATGACATTTTGGTCTACTCGGATTCTGAGGAGGAGCACGAGGTGCATCTGAGGATCATGTTGGAGAGGTTGCGGTGTAGCACCCTAGAAATTTTAATTACATAAAAATTCAAATAAATGGAAATAAATAATTTCCATAATATCAAAGTATTTAAAACATACGTATCATTATCGTATATGCTAAAACACATCGGAAAAATCCGTAAAAATTATAAATCAACCCCACACATTATTCCTAAGTGTTCAACGAAGAAATTCATGCGATGAAAAATCCGATTTAACCAAGTGTACATCACATGGTGACCGATTATCCAAATTAGAAAACAAGTCGGAAAACTGTTAACACGGAAATACGACGTAACCAAAAAATTAAATAAAAGTATTGGAGAGACTTTCAACATTATATGTTAATGACCCAATGTCTTAATTGGGCCAATGGACCACATATGACCCAAAAATCAAATGAAGCAAGAAAATGCATGGAAATTCGTAACCATAAATAAGCCAAAATTGGAAAGTTGTAATTAGGGTCTAATTGGGATGCAATCATGCACTCTTGGCAACCCAAATTCGTGCCTACCCACCCATGGAAGTTTCTTGATGGCTAAGACTCTCTAATGGAGGGAGAGATCTTCAAATTATGGAAAGACACAAGCCAATCCCGCAACTCTACTTTCCTTGTTGTATTAGGACTCCTAAAACCCATAGATGCTTAAATACTCTCCATTAAACCCTAGGGACAAGTTTTACAACTTGTTGGAGTCGTGTGGAGGAGTGCTGGGCAGCTGGGGAGCTGTGGAACGACAACAAGAAGGCCATCTTCTTCCCCCTTTCGTCTGCTGCGACCTGCACAAACCGTCCCCTTGGAGTCGAGCTAAGGGTAGGCCAAACCTAAATCCCACTGTGCAAGGCCTACACCCCGAGAAAGAGGGTCAAGTCTACGTTCTAACCCAAGTGGAATGCCCAAATTCCATGTAGTATACACGGAGTATTAAGCATTCTTCAAACAGTGGTCTGAACAACAGATTTCTGGAAAAATGGGACTTCTTCAACCCAGAAGGTAGGTTTTCTTGGGTCAAACCCTAACATATCATATACCAATGTATAGAGCATCAAGTTAACTTTCGTTTCCCACTATTTTCATCGAATTCCAATGAGTAGATTTTGAATTATAGGCGTTTTGTCAAAGTCGCGCTTGTCAGAAACTTTTTGGTGTTCATATCAATTTAGCATGCATCTTGAGACTATTTAAAATCATTTAAAAATCATAGTTTGCATCTATTCCACGTTCCCTACAACTTTCATGATGAGACTTTTGTCCTAAAAGCCCTAATTAGTCTGGCATCATACCTTGCGAAGTAGATCTTGCATTTAACTATCCATAGTTTCTATACCTCATGTTTGACTTGATTAAAGTCGGTCAAAACCATCATTGTTTTCTAATTCCAATTTACTGGAAGCACCCTTGTATGTCTAGGTTGGTTTAAAACTAGTTTCGTGATTTTTCATGCACTGTACAATTTGTTCTTAATTTTAGAACAGGGAAAGTCTGGAATAAGAGGCTTATTTTCCAACTGTTTCGTGATGTATGTTGTATTACATTTAGTGCGTGCTAGCTAGAGGCTTATTTTCCAACTGTTCACATCTCGGGATATCGTCTCGAATTATTTCCGCATTATTAACATCTGCTGCGTAATGCTCGGGATGTGACAGTTTAGTGGTATCAGAGCCTAGGAAAACCAAATAGGATATAGTTCTCAGGAATAAGAGATACCTATGGAACGTAGGTCATAGAAATTAAATATAGTACCTGGTGAGAATGGGTAGAGACTGGGAATATGTTAGAAAGAATTAAACACTCCTACCCATTGACTTTTATGATGTATCTAGAGTCATTAATTGGTTTCCATCCTTTTCTCAGGAACCCTCATAACTCTCTCACTCAACCGCGATGGCTTGCAACCAATGGCAAGCTATGCAAGAAACAGTGGCAGGATTGACTCAGGCTCTACAAAATGTGGTTCAGGTTGGAAATCAGGCTGCTGCTGCTGGTAGGAATGGAGCGGGTGATTTACACCGCAACGTTAGGAGTTTGAACCCTCCTCGTTTCTCTGGATCCCCTGATCCAGATGAGGCAGAGAACTGGCAGGAAGAGATAGAAAGGATCTTCCAAGTCATGCAATGCACTAATAGGGAGAAGGTGGTACTGGACACTTTTCAATTCACTAAGGACGCCCGAGCATGATGGAAGGCCACATCGGCCTACCTGCCAAATGTAGCTGAGCTAGAGTGGGCAAGATTTCTAGAGATCTTCTGAGGAAAATACATCTCTGAAAGAGTTAAGGAAAAGAAGGCGGCGGAATTTGCCGCACTAAAACAGAAAGGGATGTCTGTGGCTGAGTATGAGGCTCAGTTCGCACGTCTTGCTATGTATGCCCCACACCATGTGGGAACGGAAAGACTGAAGGCAAATCAGTTCATGGATGGGCTCAGGCCCATGTTCATTGAGAAGCTCGGACCTCACAACATTCAAACTTACACTGAGATGGTTCAAAGAGCTCAACTAGTAGAAGACACCATGGCCAAAGTGGAGGGCATGAGGGGCAAGGACAACTCCAAGATGGTCTTCATCAAGAAGGGAGCACCTAATATTGCTCCAACTTCTCGTAACAACAATAACAAGAGGCCGAATGCCGGAAGAGATGTTGCTGGAGACAAGAGAGTCAAAGTGGAAGGTAGGCAGTTGGTTGAAAACTACAAATTCTGTGATAAACCAGGGCACCGAGCTGAAGAATGCTGGAAGAAGCTCAGGCATGCTTGAGATGTGGTGGTCGTGACCACCGTATTTCTGACTGTCTTATGCTGAAGGATCAGCCAGGAAGAGCTCAGAATGTACCACGGCGCCAGGGACGCCTTAATGCTGTCATAGAAGCTGACCTACCCAAGGAAGGGGGTATGGTGGAAGGTACCATTTCCATACACTCTCAACCTGCATTTGTGCTTATTGATACTGGAGCTGCATATTCATTTATTTCCATCACATTTGCTGCAACTCTACCTGTCAAACCTGTACCCTTGAAATCCAAGATCACTATAGCCTCTCCACTAGGCTCAGAATCTGAACTCACTCACTACTTGCCAAAATGTGAAACTATAATTGGAGGACGCAATCTCCCTGCCGACCTTATCTATTTAGACATGAAGGGTTATGATGCCATTTTGGGTGTCGATTGGCTAATTGAATATGATGCCGATGTAAATTGTCGCCATAGGAGGGTCACTTTTAAAAGACCAAACTTTCAAACTCTATCACTACTTGGCACCCATTATCACAAACACCCTATCTTGATATCCTCCCTAAAGGCTTCTAAGCTGATCAACTAGGGTTGTGATGCTTTCTTAGTTTCAGTCTTGGCAACTGAAAGGAAAAACCAACCCTAGAAGACATCCCAATAGCCAGGGACTATCCTGATGTATTTCTAGAGGAATTACCTGGTATACCACCTGAGCGGGAGGTAAACTTCACCATTGAGTTACTCCCTGGTGCATCCCCTGTTTCAAAAGCTTCGTATCGCATGTCCCTTGTTGAATTGCAGGAGTTGAAGAGACAGATCCAAGAATTGCTAGATCAAAGTTTTATCAGGCCTAGCACATCCCCGTGGGGAGCGCCAGTGCTATTTGTCAGAAAGAAGGACGGGACAATGAGACTATGCATTGATTACCGTCAGTTAAACTAGTTGACAATAAAGAATAAGTATCCACCGCCCAGCATCGACGAGCTGTTTGACCAGATCTCCGATGCACATATTTCTCCAAGATAGATATAAGATCAGGCTACCATCAACTAAGAATAAAGGAAGAGGATATTCACAAGTCTGCATTCCAGAGTAGATATGGTCACTACGAGTTCGTGGTCATGCCGTTTGGTTTAACAAATGCTCCAGCAGCTTTCATGCAACTTATGAACAATATTTATATGCCATACTTAGACTAGTTTATAGTGGTGTTCATTGATGACATCCTTATTTACTCCAAATCCAAAGAAGAACACGAGGAACACTTGAAGGTTGTTCTGCAAGTGCTCAGAGATAATCAACTCTATGCTAAACTTAGTAAGTGTGAATTCTGGATGGAGGAAGTGTCTTTCCATGGTCACATCATATCCAAGGAGGGAATCTCTGTGGATCCATCTAAGGTGGAGGCGGTAAAGAACTGGGAAAGGCCGACAACTGTGTCAGAAATTAGAAGCTTTCTGGGTTTAGCCGGTTATTATCGTCACTTCATTAAAGATTTCTCAAAGATAGCTGTATCATTAACCAGGCTTACCAGGAAGGAGAATCCATTTGCATGGACTGATGAATGTGAAGAAAGTTTTAGGGCATTGAAAGAGCACCTTACCTCAGCACCCGTACTGACCCTGCCAGTTGCTGGGGGTAGTTTTGAAGTATACACCGATGCATCCGGGATCGGCCTAGGCTGTGTACTGATGCAAAATGGGAAGGTTCTATGCTACGCGTCCAGACAATTGAAGAAGCACGAGGACAATTATCCTGTACATGATCTGGAGCTAGCTGCTGTAGTCTTCGCTTTGAAGATATGGCGTCATTATCTATATGGTGAGAAATTCATTGTGTTTTCTAACCATAAAAGCTTGAAGTATCTATTTTCTCAGCGGGACTTGAATATGAGACAGCGGAGGTGGTTGGAGTATCTCAAAGACTTCGACTTCACGATCCAATATCATCCAGGAAAAGCAAATGTTATGGAAGATGCTCTAAGTAGAAAGCCAATGATCACATTGTCAAGTTTAATGGTGGACGAATGGAAGTTATTAGAAGACTTCGCCAAGTTAAATATTGATGCTGACATCAAAGAGAAGGGATGCATTGTTGCTAGTGTTAGAGCACACCCTACACTATTGGAGGACACCACAACACTCCAAGACAATGACCCTGTACTTGTGGAGATTAAGGCTAATCTAGACCAGAGGCCGGATTTCTCATTAACTGAAGATGGAAGACTATTGTTCTGGGATCGAGTCTATGTACCCGACCATGCAGAGACAAAGAAAATGATTATGGATGAGGCTCACAAGACCAGATATACCATTCATCCTGGAACTACCAAAATGTATCAAGATTTTAAAAGAAGCTTTTGGTGGCCTAATATGAAGAGAGAGGTGGAGGAATATGTCGCCCGATGCTTAACATGTCAAAAGGTCAAGGCGGAACACTTGCGACCCACAGGTAAACTCAAACCCCTAGAAATCCTGGCATGGAAATGGGAAGGTATAGGGATGGACTTTATTTTCAGACTACCCAAATCTAGAGGTGGATTCGATGGTATCTGGGTTATTGTCAACTGCTTAACTAAGTCGGCTCACTTCTTTCCAGTGAAGAATAAGTGGTCAGTAGATGTTCTGGCTGCATTGTATGTGAAGGAAATAGTCAGATTACATGGAGTACCGATGTTTATCGTGTTTGATAGAGACCCTAGGTTTACATCCCACTTTTGGAAATGACTGCACTACTCGGGATCTAAACTAAACTTTAGCACGGCTTTCCATCCACAGACAGATGGTCAGACGGAGAGAACCAACTAGGTGATTGAAGATATGCTTAGAGCATGTGTCCTAGATTTTGGAGATAGCTAGCACGAAACTTACCTCTTGTGGAGTTCGCGTACAATAATAGCTATCAAGATAGCATCAAATGGCACCATTTGAAGCACTCTATGGCACGAGTTTCCGATCTCCAATATGCTGGTATGAAGTTGGCGAAAAACAAATGCTAGGACCAGAGATGATAAGGGAAGCCACAGAGAAGGTAAAGCTTATTAAAGAAAGAATGGCAGTGGCGCAGCAAAGACAAAAGGCATATGCAGATAATAGAAGAAGAGACCTGGAGTTTCAGGTTGGTGAACATGTATTCTTGAAAGTGTCTCCAGGCTATGGGATCAGGTGTTTTGGCATTAAAGGCAAGTTGTCACCAAGGTTTGTTGGGCCTTTCAAAATCCTTGAAAGAATCGACGAGGTGGCATATCATCTCGCTTTACCACCACAAATGGATGGAATTCACAATGTGTTCCACATATCCATGTTGAAAAAGTATGTACGGGATCCGTGGCATGTCATAGAATATGAGCTCCTGGAATTCAACAAAGACGGAACATATCAAGAGAAGCCAATTAAGATCGTGGACTGGGAACTGCGCCAATTAAGGAACAAGAACATCCCACTGGTAAAGGTTAGATGGAATCAACGCATGGATGAAGACGACAATGTAGACGCGGATTTCCGCTCCCTCTTTAGGGGGGGTGGAAAACACGGGTCCCACAAAGTAGGTGAGAAATACGTGGAAGAATGGAAATGGGAAAGGGTGTGTGTGTGTGGTATAGAGTAAAAAAGCATTAAATGACAAAAATAAAGAAACCGCGATCACCGGGTGCACGAGGGCACCAAATGTAACGGGCGAGAAAAGGCGGTACCTTTCACCCGTAGAAAGCGCAGGATTGTGTGGGCGTGGGTCCACCCTCCTCCTTCCACCGGCCAGCCGGCAAAGGAGATTCAGCTCGGTTACCTTGCAAAAAAGACAATAAAATGAAAAGCGGATTAGACGGATGTGCAGTATACAAATCTTAAAAATGAAATAAAAGGGGTAAATGGAAAAGAACACACCTTTTGGTGGTCTTTTAAACCCCTAAAATAGGTATGTGTGTGCATGCATGTGTGTGTGTGTAAATAAAGCAAAAGGGGCCACGTAGGGGCCGGGTGATATGAAATGTAAAGGACCACGTGGGGTCCGGAGGAAGGAAAAAGCAAATAAAAAGGGGGGTGCTTCCCCGGATGCCGGACGGCGTGATGGCGTGACCGGAGGCGACAAAGGATGGAGAGGGAGACGAGGAGGATGACGACGCTCTGCTCCGATATACGCGTGATGGAGAGGATGACGAGGAGAAAGACGTCGCTCTGCTCCGAGGTACGCACAATGGAGACGAGGAAGACGAGGATGACGAGGAAGCAGACGGCGTCGAGCAGGGCCCCGCCGCATGAGAATTCCCCTCCCACTCTCTCTAAAAATCTCTCTCTCTCTCTCTCTAAAACTCGGCCCAAAAAACCCGAATGAACCCCTCTCCTCTTCAGAAGGCCGCTGGTTCAGATTTAGGTTATGGGGAAAAATCGCGTCCAGGATAGCGGTCGCAATTAATGAAGTGAATCGCGTCATGTCTGCATGCCACGATTAAGAAGGTCGGTTTGACGGTGCGGGGATCGTTGCACTTCCTCTGAATCGCGTCGGGGCATGCCTTCGCGACTTGAATCGCGGCGGGATGCCCGGACGCGATTCAGACTCACGTGGTTCCGAGGCAACCGACTCACGAATGCGCTGTCTGCTAACGCGACATTCGGATTTAACATCTCTGAATCGTGTCGTCCGACAAGGACGCGATTCAGGGATGTGGTCATGATTACGGGCCTGCACGCGATGACTTTCTGGGCTGCTGTCAGACTCTGAATCGCGGGAGGGATCCAGGACGTGATTTGGAAGGCGGTTCGAAAAAACGCGTCCACTGTAGCGGACGCGATTTCAATTTTGCTTCCCAGGGCGTTGCCCCCAGAGACCCCCACCGGGGCGCTGCCTCCGGACCCCCACGACCTGACCGTGTAGGTCGATCCACGACCGGACCCCCTTGGGAAGCACCGAGGAAGAAGTGGGCGAGATCCAGAAATATTGGGAAAAATACTCTTTTAAGGCAAAATAAGGGTCATTTGTGGCGTTACAACGCAACTTGAAAAATTGCCCGCGGTGGGAAAATTCGCGTGTCTACAGCTGCCACGCCTTGACGTCTGCTTAGCAGGGGAATGAAGCGGAGGGATACGAAGTGGAGTGAAATGAAGTGAAATGGAGTGTAGTGGAATGAAGTGAAATGAAGCGTAATGAAAAGAAATGTAGCGTAGCGCATTGGAGTGAAGTGGAGTGGACTGAAAAGTAGACGTCAAGGTGAAAAATAGACACGCGGGCAATAGGGCGACTGCCACCTGATAAGAGTCTTTCTCCAACAACCTTGGAAATCACCACCAGGAAGAAAACCTAAAGAAACAAATGCTTGGACAAAGGAAAATGAAAGGAAAGACCAACTTCCAGCGTCGGGGAAGTACCTAAGGACACAATCCGTTAGGTTGCACCATCGGGGGCATATGCCACTGCCTTAGGTGGGTCTTGGGAGAGAAGGAGAGATCAACTTCCAGCGTCGGGGAAGTACCTAAGGACACAATCCGTTAGGTTTCACCATCGGAGGTGTCTGCCACTGCCTCAGGTGGATCTCTAGGAAAATAAAAGGGATAAGTCCAAACAAAGGATTCTAAAGGAAATCAGCCCGGAGGCAACAACAAAGGGAGTTGAGTATTCGACTCGGAATGGAATATTTCAGATTGCTTTGGAATTTGAGCGCGAATGGCCCTCAGATTGGCTTGGAAGAGTGGATTTCCACAGTGATTTCAATATGCATGTATGCTGGGCTAAAACAAAAATAAGACTTAAAAGATGAGTAGAAAATAACCAAGGATAATATTGTTGCGCTGGTGAGTCAGGACCGGGGTGTATGCATGGGTCCGTCGTCCTCACATGCCAAGCGTAACGGCCTATCCGTGCGGCTAAGGATCCACTGGGATAATCATTGTTTTTGATGAAGGGGAACTCAAATCCCATATTCCTCAAAGCCATAAGGTCCTTGGTGTGCTCTAATGGTATAATTATAGTAGATGCAGATAAGTGATGGTGGGGGCAACAGCAGCCTGATTGCGCCAGATGAGGTGACTCGAATCCTGCGCTCCAAACTCGTTAGCCAAGAAAAAAACAAACATCATGGAAAATAGCATTTAGCACGGAGCATGCAGCATGGATAAAGCGTTTAAACAACAAGCATGACTCATTAAATTGGTTTGTTTAACCATGAGGATAAGTGGACTTGGCCAAAGATAAAGTGCAAGATGGGAGGAACCCAAGATTTGGAAGGATTGCTTCGATCTGACGGAGGAAGAAGGTGATTGTCTTGTGCAATACCATCATGATTGTTTTTTTTATTTTTGAAAGATATTTGAATTTTTTTGTTGGTTTTGGAAATTTTTGAATTTGTGTGGAGTTTTTTTTTTAATATTTGAATTTGTTTGAGATTTTGAAAATATTTGGTTTTTGTAGGTTTTGAAAATATTTGATTTTTTTGAATTTTGAGAATATTTGATTTTTATGGAATTTTGAGAATATTTGATTTTTTTTGGAGAATTTTGAGATATTTGATTTTTTAGAGTTTTGGAAAATATTTGATTTTTTTTATTTTTGTGGTTTTGCAAATATTTGAATTTTATGGGGTTTTAGAAATATTTGATTTTTTTGTTTTTTTTTGTTTGTTTGTTTTTTTTTTTTTTTTTGAAACATGGCCATGTCGTGGCGGCATTGAAATTATGAAGATTGACCGACGAAGGGGTCCTTGTTGACTCCCATGTCATTAAAGAATGCCCAGAGTAGGGTGTGCAGTTTAACGTGGCGCCCACGGGCTAATTGCACTTGGCTGACAGTGCAACTACCAAAGCCACGCCTGAAAAGGTGCCTAAGTCTTAAATAGGGAGAAGGGAAGAACATTTGAAGATAACCTTGGTATGGGTATTCGAGGAGTTGGGTTTGACTTCCTTCTTTGGCACAACCGTCAGAAGGTTTTGTCTCTTTAAGCACTTGGGTCTTTCCAATTATTTTGGAATTTTGAGTGATGACCACTTGATTGTAGGGACATGCATACGACCGGATCCATTTGGATCTCCGCGGGGACTTTGCCACTCTTTGCCATGCCCTATTATCATTGATTTGATTTTGATTTTTGCATGCATACGATCGGGTCTATTTGGATCTCCGCGGGGACTTTTGCCGCTCTTGACATGCATTTTTGACTTGGGTTTTTATTGGTCATTTTGATTTTGCCCATTTTTAAGACATCCTCTTATGACGGAGGTGTTTTGGGTTGGTTGCCTTGCCCAGACTGCCTCTACTACCCATACTTTAGGCCGAGAAAGAAGAGAAATAGACTTTGTGCCATTCAGGCGTGGCTGTGACGGTGACGGTGTCTACCGGGAGCAATCGACTTAGGGCGCCGTGAAGTGTATGCAGGTGCTCATGCTAAGGGAAAACCTTAATGACCCGGGAGGGAATTTCAGACTCCTCGCACAGAGTTCTCATAACAAAAAAATTGCTGCGATAGCATGGCAATGCTGAAGTATTCATCTTTTTATGAATTTTTGACATTACTAAAAATATAGCAAGATTTTGGAGGGTAAAGGAGAACGAATGCCCTGCGTTGGGGCGAGACTCGGAGGTCTATAAGAACTTATACTTTTATTCGAAATTAAAAGAAGAGTGGGGGCTAAAACCCCAAAAACAGTGTGAGAATGGTCGAAGGACCGCTTGATCATGGGGAAGAGAGAATGGCGGGAAGGACGAATGCCCTGCGCTGGGGCGAGACTCGGAGGTCTATGAGAATGTACATTTTTTTATTCGAAATTAAAAAGATAAGTGGGGGCTAAAGCCCCGAAAACAATGCGAGAAGGGTCGAAGGACCCGATTTTAAAATGGAGAGAAGAGAAATGCGGAAAGGACGAATGCCCTGCGCTGGGGCAAAACTCAAAGGTCTACGAGAATTTACATTTTTTGTTCGAAATTAAAATTGTACATGGGGGCTGAAGCCTCGAAAGCAATGCGAGAAGTGTGACGGAACGCCTCGGCCAAGCCCGATAAACCAATAACGCACTTGATCCGAGTCCGCCTCCCGCGAACGGGCCGTAGCCTCGCAAGGGAAACCAAACCACAGTCCGTGTAAACATAAATGAACACACCACATTTCATATATAATTTTTCACAATTTACATAGCCATATTCCATTAAAACTGTAAAGGTGTACAAAAGTCTGGGGCATACCCCGAGGTACAACAAAAGAAAGTAAACAACTACAAAACTACAAAGCTATAAGGCTACACTACTGAAGTACTACTCCGCTGGAGGTACTGACCCTGCACCGCTACGACGCGGCCCAGAACTGGACGTCGGACGGGAAACATCCTCCTCGCCCTCACTTGTGGGGGTAGGGGTGAGCCTCTCTAGTCACTGGCTCAGTAGGGAACTCCCCCAAAGCCGAACAAACCACAAACCGCAGGTACAAAACAGTAAACAGTACCAACAACATATAAAACAACTAAGCAGGTAAGTAAAGCTGTAAAAGTACTCACCGTCTGTCGACTACGAGAAACAACTGTAGTAACTAAACGGCAAACCCAAACAGGTGTACAAGCCAAAGTAGAGACAGCCAACACGAGCCACGTAAACTGGTTCGCGACACCAGAAACTGACTCGGACAACTAACACAGGTCCACCTCTCAGTCTCGCAGCCACGGACGAAAGGTCCAGCTGCCGCTCCACGTAAAAAGGTCAAACAACTGTGGAGACCAACTAAACCACCACAACCTGCAGACCACACGGTCACAGGCCCATGCCTGGCACCTCCAGTGACCCTGGCCTGGGCTCGCTAGAGTGAGGCACTGGTAAAGGACTAGCTGGGGTCCAGTACGTCTACTGGTGTCCGTACCCCCAACTACGAGCGCGCTACAAGTGACTAAAAACAACCACAACTGTCACTGTCCCACTGTCGTCTTTCCCTCAGCCGGACGTACAACTCTAACACAAGAGTGAGGGTGTCCAGGTCAGACGACACAGACCTCGACGGTACAACACAAGTACCGGGACAAAGCCCCGAGCTAACAGCCTGGCTCACAAAGAACCTGGGGCACCCAACTAGAGAGGTAACCACAGTAGGCGTCGTACTACTCGTCACGTACACAAAACCACGTGCACGTCACACACAAACCACGTGAAACCTCACGTAAACCACAAGTAACCATTGGTCCACTACATGTGAACCCAACTGACTCGCGTACACAACGCGCAGTCGCCGAAGTAAACACTTAACAGCATATCTTGTATGCTAAACACGAGAACCATGTGCACTTAGTGCACCTCCTATGATACCACGCATGCATTATCGATAAAACACCATAAATAGCCATTACTGTTCATATAGGAGTAGGCGGCCACATCGATTGCCGCTTACAGGAAGTAGACGGCAAGGTCCCTGGCCATCGACCTCCTGGCTGAAGATCTTGGCGGCAAACGATGTTGACGCCAAGTTCCCCGGCCTTAAACCCTGCAGAAACCCTAATCCGGTCCTGCGAGTTCTCTAGCTGTTCTAATTACTGGAAAACATGCAAATGCATACCCTCTAGCATGACAGAACCCAATGCAACTCATTTAAACATGATTCGTACAATAAACTACTCAAACCACCCATTATCCCATATGGTGTAACTCTATCCAAACATGGATTATCATGCTGGTTCAAGTAGTTATGATGTGTTTTAATGTTTCTACGGAGCTACCAGGGTTCGTCCCCTACCTCAGAACGCGTTAGAATCTCCCGCAACCCCCCGGTTTACGCCGAGCCCTCCGCGAGCTCCCACGCGAATTGCACCACGCTGCGACGTTTCCTCGCGCAATTCGGCGACGCCGCGCGTCCCACGATCGACCAACCACTCCTCGGTACCTGTTAGAACCTTCAGAAACACCAGGGCGCGAAGCTGGGGCAAGAGGGAGAGAGGGTGAGCTGAGAGAGCTGCCCTCGGGTGAACATATAACCTGCTGAACTGACAGGTTGGCGTCAACCCCCTTGTCGCCCATATGCACCGCCAGACTAAACGTCCACAAAAGCTGCCGTCAAGTTCAAGAAGTCAACGTCCATAAACATGGACGCCAACAGTCAACGACCACCCCTTGGCCGCCAACTCAGACAGAACAGCAGCAGGTCCTATTCCAATTCAGGACCTACCCTGCTCTTCACCTGCTCAAGCCACGCAATCACACCATGCATTCCACACACCCAACTCACACTGGCCTCACAACGGCCGCCACAACCACAATGCACATGATCCGCATGGATCCGAAAAGTACGCGACGTTACAAGAAGGGTCGAAGGACCCGATTGAAAATGGAGAGGAGGAAATGGAAGAAAGATTTTAGAGACTCCGGTGGGGCCGGAGGGGTTTGGAGGAGAAGGAGGGCGTGATGCCCTGAAAAAGGAAAAGAATCCGGCGGGGCCGGAGGAGAGGAAAGAAAAAGCGGGCCGTGATGGGCCTGGAATGGAGTACAAAAAGGGGCACGATGCTCAGTGTAGGAGTTTGGTTTATACAAAAGATGAAAATAAAATGCCTCTCGTGGGGAGGTGTGAAGAACCCACGGAGAGGTGATAAGGAGCACAAACGATGATTGGAAAGAAAATGAAAAAGATGGAGGAGATTCCCTGGTCTCTTGCCTTGCCCGGCATTTAGGCTTCTGCTTGGGAGTTGGCATTCTGACCATCAGGTACTTCCTCATAAAATGTGCCTAGCGGGCAGATGGTCTTGCTCTTTTTCGGGAAATTGAATAGCTCTCAATGATTGGATTGTTGACTTGCGTCGGAGTTTCAAACAGCAGTGGCAACTCCCTTGGACTGTAGTTGAATGAAAGGGTGGGGAGTTCCATCGATCGAGTTGGAAGCAACAAAGGGGGGACCGTGCCCAAGGATTGTATAATGTGTGATATGGAAGGGGGAACGACCCCTTGAGTAATTGATCGTGCCAATGATTTGGCCTTGGAATGCGTGAGCACAATCTGAGAAGCTGACCCCTTCACTAGAGTGGGAAGGTTTACAATAACGGCGTGAGGGGTCATGAGAGCCCGGAGAGGGAAATTCCCTATGAGTATTGTAAATTGGCGCCGGTTGGCAACTGGAATGATTGGCAGATTATTAGAAGGCCTCTTGACGGTCATGATTGGAGGGGAGGACTCTTGCTCGATAAATGTGCCCGGTATATTGCCAATGACCGGCATGCGAGGGATGCAATCTTGGATTTTGAAAAGCATGCCCAGTCCCGGGACTTCCTTCTTTTGCTGACGCTTGCTCCTCATTTGGATGCACCTGTTCCGTTGGACTGCAGTGGATATGGTGGGTGAAATGGATGGTTGTATGGCCAGTGGAGGCGTAATGGAAGGCTGTATGGCTGGTGGCGGTGTAATGGGTGTGATAGCGAGGGGTTGCTCGGGTTCAGTTGCCAATGGTGTTGGCGTAATGGTAGGTGTAATGATTGGTGTAATGGTAGGTGGAGGCTTAATTATGGAAGGCTTAATAGCAATGGATGGCAATATGGGAGGTGTAGGTAAATGGCGTACAAACATGACCTCGGAAGGTTCATTGTCGTAACACCAAGTGGTTTCGCGGGTGAGTTGGATACTGGCAACTTCGGCCCGAGCAACAGGCTGTGGTGGGTGTGGAGGTTGTTGTGGTGGGGGAATAGGAGCTGGCATGGGTGCCGGAGTAGGTGCAACATAAGGTGCAGGAGCTTCTTCATGAACAGGGGCATTGTAGGGCCCAGTTGGAGGTTGCTGAGCCTGAGGAGGACGAATCAGTGGACGCCTGGGTGGAGGCATGTTGTGATAAATGGGTAGTGATTGAGGTTGTGCAAGAGAAGTGGATGGTGTATAGTGGTGAGGTGGATGGTGGATGGCATCCACTGATTCATTCTCTCTCGGTTTAATTTGATCAAAAAGATCTACGATCGGGGAGTCCATTAGATGGGTCTGGATGTAACGTCCCCGCTCGTAGAGCTCTTCCATTGTGGTGATTTGGTTCATGGCCAAGATGTATCTGAACTTCGAAGTAGAGTTCGAAATGATTATTTTGACTTGCTCTGATTCCGAGAGCTCATACTGCAAGCGCATGGCCATGGACCTCCAACGGTCAGCAAACTGTACAAATTCCTCATCGGCCTCCATCTTCTCAGATGTTAGATCTGTGATAGAGAGATAAGGGCTGACGCGGTCTTTGTACCTCTGAAGGAATTTTTTGTGCAATGAGAGGAAGTCCCCTGCCTCACTTGGTTCTAGGGAGTAGAATCATTCGAGCGCAGGACCGTCAAGAGACTTTCTAAATAAATATGCCAACGTGACAGGGTCACGTTGCCAGCGAGAAGACTCATAGAGGAATTCCTTGACATGAATGTAGGGATTACCTGTGCCATTGTACAATCGGTACGATGGCATCTCCGAAGGAGGAACGTAAATTTTTGGGAGAGCCGGCATGGCGGCAACGGGGTTACCCTTAGAATTTGAAAGCTTATTTATTTGTTTCTCCAAATTGTTCAATTTTTGGAGAAGAGCATTTTGGAGTGGAGTGGGAGGCTGCTGGGCCTGTGAGGGAGTACATGGGGGTGGCCTTGAATTAACGGGCCTTCCCAAGGGACGGTCTGTACGGACCGGAGCACGGGAGTGCAAATGGCCAGGGGGCGAGGTGATGAAGAATGTACAGGGGTATGTGGCGAAGTCGCCGGAATGTACAAAGGCGGGTGCCTGGGAGAAGGAGAGGGAGAAGGAGTCGCGGAAGGAGTCACACCCTCAACTAAAGATTGGATCATATTTAATTGTTGAGGAGTGAGCTGATCCAGTGCATGTAGGACATTTTGCACTGTGGAATCATGGTGGGGAGAAGGCTCTTGCCGGGTTTTGATTGGTGGTAAATGTGAGGGGACATCAGATTGATTAGTGCGCGGTGTGCGCACATAACCGTAGGAAGTGGAAGGTTGTCCCTCACGGTGGTGAAATGGACGGACATGGGACTGGAAAGATGGGGATCTAACATTATCCTCATAGTCCATGTTATTAAAATTGGCATGATAGCATGAGTCCATTTTTAACAAGCAAGCAAACAAACAAGTTGAACAAGGATTAAGTCAAACAAGGTAGTTCGAACAAGTTGTAATGCTTAACGCTTGTTTTTAAGGAGTTTCACAATTATTTAAATGGATTGAAAATATTGTGTCACTCCATGTGAGATTCTAGTTGGGTAGAAGATGAATACTTCGGGGTACAACTAAAATTACCTCTCACCACGCAAATGGATATCTAACCCGGGTCAACGGAAGGGTACCGCTAGCTTGGTCCACCGTGAGGGAATCCACGGGGTACGGAGTCTTACGGCGTTCCGGAAGAAGGTTCACTAATCCAAAGGGACAGAATGCTCGATGGAGAGTTTGCCTTCACCAGAAAGGTGTGTGGAGCCTAGGATATGAGGGAAGGAGGTCCCCCGACCAATGAAATGAAGTGCAAATGAACTAAGAAGCAAGCAACTGAGCTTTCTAAAACAGGATCAAAATCGCGTCCAGTACAATGGTCGCCGATTCAAATCGCGTCCATTCTGTTAGCCGCGGATCTGACAGCCTACAGAAGCTGTAAGAGCCGAGGCGACTCCCTCCGGACTCTGTCTCAAAAGGTGTCGAGTATAGCCGCCGCACAACAAAAAAGTATAAAATCACGCCGATTGGGTCTGACGCGTATCAACACAGAAATCTGCCCCACGAAAAAAATACAGATAATGAACAAACAACACAGAATCGCGTCAGCTGATCTCGACGCGATTTAACTCAGAAACTTTTCCAACGAAAAATTCCAGGCAATGAGATGTTAGCATGCATTTGATAGATTGAAACAAGGGGATGGAGACTTCAAATACTAATATGCTCTTCTAATGAACTTAAGCAAACATGGAAAGGAACACAATGGAATTTTTTTGTATTTTATTTAACTTATGTTAATCTAATTTTTCTATGCTAACAGTGCAAATGAAAAACAGTTAATGAAAATAGTAAAGCAGACTAAAAGAACACCACGTGGGGTGGAAACAAAATGGCACACATGGGTGCCATTAGAGGTAACCGAGCCAAAATAAAGAAGGGTCCCACTGTGATTGCCAAGTTGTAGACGCGGATTTCCTCTCCCTCTTTAGGGGGGGGGGTGGAAAACACGGGTCCCACAAAGTAGGTGAGAAGTACGCGGAAGAATGGAAATGGGAAAGGGTGTGTGTGTGTGGTATAGAGTAAAAAAGCGTTAAATGACAAAAATAAAGAAACCGCGATCGCCAGGTGGACGAGGGCACCAAATGTAACGGGCGAGAAAAGGCGGTACCTTTCACCCGTAGAAAGCGCAGGATTGTGTGGGCGTGGGTCCACCCTCCTCCTACCACCGGCCGGCCGGCAAAGGAGATTCAGCTCAGTTACCTTGCAAAAAAGACAATAAAATGAGAAGCGGATTAGACGGATGTGTAGTATACAAATCCTAAAAATGAAATAAAAGGGGTAAATGGAAAAGAACACACCTTTTGGTGGTCTTTTAAACCCCTAAAATAGGTATGTGTGTGCATGCATGTGTGTGTGTAAATAAAGCAAAAGGGGCCACATAGGGCCGGGTGATATGAAATGTAAAGGACCACGTGGGGTCCGGAGGAAGGAAAAAGCAAATAAAAAGGGGGGTGCTTCCCCGGATGCCGGACGGCGTGACGGCGTGGCCGGAGGCGACAAAGGATGGAGAGGGAGACGAGAAGGATGACGGCTCTCCGCTCTGATATACGCGTGATGGAGAGGATGACGAGGAGGAAGACGTCGCTCCGCTCCGAGGTATGCACGATGGAGACGAGGATGACGAGGAAGCAGACGGCGTCGAGCAGGGCTCCGCCGCATGAGAATTCCCCTCCCTCTCTCTCTAAAAATCTCACTCTCTCTCTCTCTAAAACCCGGCCCAAAAAACCCGAATGAACCCCTCTCCTGTCCAGAAGGCCTCTGGTTTAGATTTAGGTTCTGGGGCAAAATTGCGTCCAGGACAGCGGTCGCAATTAATGAAGTGAATCGCGTTAGGTCTACATGCCGCGATTAAGAAGGTCGGTTTGACAGCGCGCGGATCGTTGCACTGCCTCTGAATCGCGTCGGGGCATGCTGTCGCGACTTGAATCACGGCGGGACGCCCGGACGCGATTCAGACCCGCGTGGTTCCAAGGCAACCGACTCACGAATGCGTTGTCTGCTGACACGACATTCGGATTCGACATCTCTGAATCGCGTCGTCCGACAAGGACGTGATTCAAGGATGTGGTCATGATTACGGGACCCCCTTGGGAAGCACCGAGGAAGAAGTGGGTGAGATCCAGAAATATTGGGAAAAATACTCTTTTAAGGCAAAATAAGGGCCATTTGTGGCATTACAACGCAACTTGAAAAATTGCCCGCGGTGGGAAAATTCGCGTGTCTACAGACACGTGGGAAATCGAGGAAGCAATGCGCAAAAGATACTCGGAGCTATTCACAAGTAAGTACACCTCACTTGTACAATAACTTTCTATACATGAATTTGGGGACCAAATTCTCTTAAGTGGGGGAGGGTGTAACACCTCGGAAATTTTAATTATATAAAAATTTAAATAAATGGAAATAAATAGTTTCCATAATATCAAAGTATTTAAAACATATGTATCATTATCGTATGTGCTAAAACACATCAGGAAAATCCGTAAAAATTATAAATCAACCCCACACATTATTCCTAAGTTTTCCATGAAGAAATTCGTGCAATAAAAAATCTGATTTAACCAAGTGTACATCACATGGTGACCAATTATCCAAATTAGGAAACAAGTCGGAAAACCTTTAACACGGAAATACGACACCACCAAAAAATTAAATAAAAGTGTTAGAGAGACTTCCAACGTTATATGTTAATGACCCAATGTCTTAATTGGGCCAATTGACCACATATGACCCAAAAATCAAATGAAGCAAGAAAATGCATGGAAATTCGTAACCATAAATAAGCCGAAATTGGAAAGTGGTAATTATGATCTAATTGGGATGCAATCATGCACTCTTGGCAACCCAAATTCGTGCCTACCCACCCATGGAAGTTGCTTGATGGCTAAGACTCTCTAATGGAGGGAGAGATCTTCAAATTATGGAAAGACACAAGCCAATCCCGCAACTCTCCTTTCCTTGTTGTATTAGGAGTCCTAAAACCCATAAATGCTTAAATACTCTCCATTAAACCCTAGGAACGAGTTTTAGAACTTGTTGGGGTCATGTGGAGGAGTGCTGGGCGGCTGGGGAGCTGTGGAACAACCACAAGAAGGCCATCTTCTTCCCCCTTTCGTCTGCTGCGACATGCACAAACCGTCCCCTTGGAGTCGAGCTAAGGTAGGCCAAACCTAAATCCCATTGTGCGAGGCCTATACCCCAGGAAAGAGGGTCAAGTCTACATTCTAACCCAAGTGGAATGCCCAAATTCCATGCAGTATACACGGAGTATTAAGCGTTCTTCAAACAGTGGTCTGAACAACGGATTTCTAGAAAAAAGGGACTTCTTCAACCCAGAAGGTAGGTTTTCTCGAGTCAAACCCTAACATATCATATACCAACGTATAGAGCATCAAGTTAACTTTCGTTTCCCACTATTTTCATCAAATTCCAATGAGTAGATTTTGAATTATAGGCATTTTGTCAAAGTCGCGCTTGTCAGAAACGTTTTGGTGTTCATGTTGATTTATCATGCATCTTGAGACTATTTAAAATCATTTAAAAATCATTGCTTGCATCTATTCCACTTTCCCTACAACTTTCATGATGAGACTTTTGTCCTAAAAGCCCTAATTAATCTGGCATCATACCTTGCAAAGTAGATCTTGCATTTAACTATCCATAGTTTCTATACCTCATGTTTAACTTGATTAAAGTCGGTCGAAACCATCATTGTTTTCTAATTCCGATTTACTGGAAGCACCCTTGTATGTCTAGGTTGGTTTAAAACTAGTTTTGTGATTTTTCATGCATTGTACAATTTATTCTTAATTTTAGAACAACCCTATGTCAAAACAGGGAATGTCTGGTCCGCAATCCAAAGCATTGTCCTTTCTCTGTCGGACGTAGGCCAAGGACCTGAGAACGTGACGGCTCGATAGGCCACGTTCTCAGGCAGATCGCGACAAGAATTATGTCGTGATCTGATCGCGACAGAACCGCCGTCACGACCTGACCTCCGGGTCTGACAGTCCTGTCGCCTTCTTCATATGAACCCGTTGCGAACTACCTGCCTGATCAGACAAGCCTGTCGCGATCCTTACAAGGCACTGTCACATTCTGATCTGACCTCGTCGTGACCCTTACAAGGGTCCGTCGTGACCTCAGGATTTTGCATGAAACCCCACTTATTTTTTTACAAATCTAACCGCTATACCCGAGGTCTGATTAATATGATATTTAGTGTGTAATTCACATGTCTTGGGTATGATCATTGCATGATGGTTATTTTAATGGCTTAAAAGTGGTTAACCCATTTAAAATTTTTAATTACATGAATGTTATTCTAATTTCTCCTTAAATGTTATGATTCATTCATGCAAGTTGCGATTTAATCTTCCTATTATTCTACCATGTTTAAAATGATAATTTGTTATCTTAAAATCTTGCAAACCCTGAATAGTTAAAGTGCATAGTTTCATGCCATGCCTTAATGTTAAGTGTTTTCCGCGAGTTTGGATCCAGTGGTTTGTGAATTGAGACACACATACATCACTACACACTTACACGTCTAGGCAGCCCTTCCTTGGAAATTTGGAAGCTCTCTACCAGTCATTCCGAATCGGTAGACAAGTGACCTATTCTCCAAGGCCTCCATAAATCTCCTCTGACCATGGATTCCCACATGGCCGACGAGTTGGTTGTACCATTGAAGTTCCCTGGAGATAGCATGCACTTCCTCTCTCGTCTTGTTCTCATGAGTGTGATTTACAATCTAGACTAAAGTCATTAATGAAAAGATTGAACTAAAGTATAAATCGTACCGTTATGTTGCCGAATTTATCTCTTGACCATTGTTATCATGCAATCATGTTTACATTACTTATTCTCATCATTATCATGAACATGACATTACACATGCGTACATATTGAAACTCTCATTGGCCATTGTTAATGACTGTGGGTATCTACATTTAAAATTTTAAATGAGATGCTGACCGGGCACGACGAGTGTCCAAGGGCTCCAGTCTAGCCCTAACGACGGAGAGTCATAAATATACTATTAATCATGGGGTATAATGATTATTGGCGTTGCATCTGCGCTGGGAGTCTTGCTTGCTTGTTGAATGATAGATACAATAACCACATACACGTGTCTTGGTGTACATTCTTGATGGATCTTTTCTTGGTGTACATTAGTGTGTACGTGCCTGATTAGTGTTACTTGATCGTGCTCGTACATTCTTTCTTACTTGCTTGTGTGATATGGTCATCCTGCATTTATTGCAATCTACATGATATCTTGCGTGCTTGTTACATGCCTCACCCTTGACATCATATTGCTCGTTATATTTTTGCTCTATCACGATCACTCTCTCTCTAGCTTGTTCATGTATCATGTTTTAATGAGTTTTAATCGTACATGCATAACATGACATTCATCATGCTTACCTAGTTCTAAATTGCTAATCACTTATATCATTGCTCATACATTGAGATATAAATCCTACTGGGCTAGTTTGCTCATCCCCTACTTTTACCCAATCTAGGTGACTATGAAGATCAAGAGGAAGAGCAAGTCGGGGATGGAAATGCGTCCGAGTGATGAGCGTTCCAACTATGAGTCTATCTATAGTTAGTTTATTTTGAGTGTTAGAACGTGTGGTAGGAAGTGAGGAATAAATGAAATTTCCCTTTTTATTGAGTCTTAGTCCTGTATTAGTTCTTTTGAGACAAATATGAGATTTGAATACACGATTAGTTGAGTTCAATATTTGAGCCCTATGATGATGTATGTTGTATTACATTTAGTGCGTGCTAGCTAGAGGCTTATTTGCCAACTGTTCATGTCTCGGGATATCATCTTGAATTATTTTCGCATTATTAACATCCGCGGCGTAACGCTCGGGACGTGACATGCGGAGTCACCAACTTTATGCCAAGTTCGAAAAGTGCGAATTTTGGCTGAAGGAGGTGCACTTTCTCGGACACGTGATCTCAGGTTCTGGTGTGGCAATGGATCCTGCCAAGGTTAAGGTAGTGTTGTCTTAAGAGCAGCCCACTTCAGTGTCAGAGGTTCGTAGCTTTCTGAATTTGGCAGGCTATTACAGTAGGTTTATCCATGATTTTTCCAAGATTGCAGAGCCGTTGACCCATCTGACCAGACTTAAGGCTAGGTTTTTTTTGACAGAGGACTATGAGCAGAATTTTCAGGAGCTAAAGAGGAGGTTGACTTCAGCGCCAATGTTGGTCTTTCCATCAAGTAGCGGAGATTTTGTGGTTTACACAGACGCTTCGAGATCAGGTTTGGGTGCAGTGTTGATGCAGCATGGTGGGGTCATTGCCTATGCTTCGCGCCAGCTGAAGAAGCATGAGGAGAACTTCCCTACTCACGACTTAGAGTTGGCAGCAGTGGTGTTCGCTCTGAAGTTGTGGATGCACTATTTGTACGGCGAGGCGTTCCAGATCTTCACCGACCATCAGAGTTTGCAGTACATCTTCACTTTGAAGGATTTGAACTTGAGGCAGCGCAGATGGATAGAGTACTTGAAGGACTACGACCTTACCCTCTCCTATCACCCAAGAAGGGCTAACGTCATGGCAGATACTTTGAGCAGGCGTGTTTGCTTGAGTTCGTTGATGGTCAGAGAGTGGAGGCTATTTGAGGAATTGTCTCAGGGAGTTTTCTACCCTTCGAGGTATAGAGATCGTGCAGTGATGACCAGTTTCTCAGTTCACCCGTCAGTGTACCGTTAGGTGCTAGAGGCACAGCAGGCAGATTCAGAGTTGGCAGGTATTTTGCAGTTGCCAGAAGTTGAGCTGAACGAGGACAGTGAGGTTAGATTCAGAGGCAGATTATACATCCCTTGTGATGCGCGGCAGGCGCTGTTGTCGGAGGCACATTAGTCGAGGTATGCTATTCATCCTAGTTCCACCAAGATGTATCATAACCTGAAGAGGTTCTTCTAGTGGCCAGGTGTGACGGCCCTGGATATTTATGCCTATTAAGGCTCCATAACCAAGTTTGCCTCCCGCGATCGGACCGAAGTCTCGCAAGAGATAGCTTGTACACGTGTCCAGTAAGAATATAAAAGACAACCACAACAGTATAAGATACAAAAAAGTACATGTGCTCATATCTACATATAACAATTTACAACTGTCTCAATACATTATTACATGTCCAATTAAAAAGTACTAGTACATGGGGAATATCTCGAGGGAGCACAGGCTCACACAACACAACTAACACTACTGCTGGTGGTACAAATCTGTCACAATGCCTTCGCAAGCCATACCAACAGTAAGCCCTGAAAAGAACTGTAGGGGAGTAAGCCTCAACAAGTCACCAGCTCAGTAGGGACCACTCAAAAACCACACACCAAACTAAGGAGACCTCAACCCCAGAGGGTCTCACTGGCAACACCGATAGCCAAACCATATCATGCTCACAACAATATATGATTATCAACAAATAAATATAATCATATCCATAAACATAAAGTCCTCGGAAAGTAAGAGGAACCATAGGACTAGCACAGCACCACTAGCCCGCCCCAACAATAGCAATGCCTAGGCCATAAGCCTCATAGGCACACTACTACAACAACTGGTCGCCTAATCTATAAACCACATAGACAAACCACTGTCTAGGCTACAAGCATCACAGGCGAACCTCAATCACATGGGTAACAGGACTGCTAACCCAGAGCTGGTCCATTATACCCCAAACCACGATATGTCGAAAGACACACACATGGTAGTAGAACTGGCTACAACCGGCCAATCCATCGCACACTAAAACTATAATCGGAAGTTTACCCGAGGAAGGGTAAAATACAACGAGTGGAAGGTCTCACCACACGACCTCCACGGAGCACAACTCCACCAAACCACCTGAAAAGCCTGGTACACAGCGTACCACGAGAAACTAGTACCCACAAAGGGTACAGGTACCTACCACCACGAGGTACCATCACAAAGCCTCAACACAACTGTGCCTCCTACTAGGCACACCACAACGAGTCAGACCACAACTCACGAGTCACTACACACAAACCACAATCAGTGACAAAGCACGAGTCGGAAAGGAACAACGCCACCACACGGGAATAGACTACTGGTTCATAATGCCAGTATCCAACCTGGACAACACAACACAAGAACTACTTCTCAGTCTCGTAGTCACGAACGAAAGG
Source organism: Colocasia esculenta (assembly GCA_014218235.1). Lineage (NCBI taxonomy): Eukaryota > Viridiplantae > Streptophyta > Magnoliopsida > Alismatales > Araceae > Colocasia > Colocasia esculenta. Next base: position 50,301,842 of record CM024765.1, on the reverse strand, counting down.
TCAAACTGCCGCTCCACAAGCACAAGCCAAAGAACAGTAGAGACCAACCAACACCACACTTGCAGACCACACAGCTGCAGGTCCATGCCTAGCACCTTTAGGGACTCTGGCCTAAGCTCCCTAAGGTGAGGCACTGGAAAACAGGACTAGCTGGGGACCAGTTTCGACTACTGGTGTCCGTATCCCCAACCACGAGTGCGCAACAAGCGACCAAACACAAACTCTCACAAGTCACTGCCCTCTGTCGTCTTTTCCTCAGCCAGATGTACAACTCAAACACAGGAGTGAGGGTGTCTAGGACAAACGACACATACCTCGATGGTACACATAGTACTGGGACAAACCCCAAGCACTAACGTGCCTAGCTCACACAGAACCTGGGGTACCCGACTAGAGAGGTATTCCGGAATAGGCGCCGGACCTTCACACTCGGCAACGCACAAACCACGATACTTACACATATTATCTTTATTACAAACCAGGATATACATGTGAGGAATAGCTTGTTCCGGTCACTCTATGACCCACAAGCTAGCCTACACAAACACTTACACAATTTATATTATACAATAATAACTTGGCCTGTCATTGGTCACGACGTGACCTCCATTGCCGTATTAAACTCATTACACGATTACCACTTAATAATCATACTCACACTTTACCAGTTAAACCATCTTAAATAAATAATCTATAATAAACATTAAAGGACCAAGGCTAGGTTCACACTGGAACCTCACTGCCCAGTCACCACAAACCAACCATATATATACCGCTCAAATCATACAAACTGTATGTCAACTAGGTAAACAACACATCCATAACATGGACGACACGCTCAACGAGCGCTACAGGTGCCAATGCACCACTCACACCAACCATGCACATAAGACATCGATAGTCGAATAATCGTACCGTTTAAAACATGCACATCAGGACCTCTCGACTGAGGTCGTGACGTGGGGTAATGTCGCCTTCAGAACGCGACACCCCGATATGTTGCGTTCACAAGCTGAACGCGACGGGTCGGCCTGTCGCGTTTTGAACATGCCAGGGGGCTCCATTGCCTTCACAGGCAGGAACCCTAATCCGGGATCCTCTTCCCAGATTACCCCCACAAGCCATGCAAACCATGCTTAGTTTCTATTTTTCATGCTTTAGTGAATACCCAAGCATGGTATCTATGGTTTATAAAGCAAATAACGCGTTAAACACATCACACACACAATCCATGCATCAAATGAGGTGGATTCTCCCGACCTTCGCGAAGAAGACACAAACCAATCATGGTACGGCGTCTCCCCTGCTCCATGCGACGTCCTCGCGGCGAGACCATGCCGAAAACTGCTCCAAAACACTGAATCGCCTGAAATCCTCCACAGCAGCTCCTCCCCTGGCTGAGTAGAGCTTGTGAAAGATCTGTTTGGCCAAACCTGCTTAAAAATGCACTGCGGTTGAGAACGCAACATAGTCTTGCGTCGCGACTTGAACGCGACGTAGGGGGCTGTCACCTTCTCAAGGTCGACGTCAGCATGCCATCCAATGCGCGACAAGTGGCACGCATGCTGACGAAGACCGCTACAAGGCGGCAACCTGAACACGACACCCAGAACTGTCGCGTTCTGAACGCGACGTCCCTCACTGTTGCGTTCACAGACAATGAACCTGTGGGCTATTTGGGCTAAAACCTCCAACCCACACAATACACGAGAACTGTGACCAAGGCTCTAATGACCCCACATTGGTCATGGACACCGTACCAGAACCAACAAACACAGATCCGAACGACCACTAAGCGATGATCCACGAGGATCCGAAAAATGCGCGACGTTACACCAGGGATGAAGAGGGGCGTAGCAGAGTTTGTCGCTCGATGCCATACCTGTCAGCAAGTGAAGGTGGAGCATTGGTATCCTGGTGGTGAGCTGCAGCCGTTGCCCATTCCAGAGTGGAAGTGGGACGACATCACCATGGATTTTGTGGTTGGTTTGCCCCGTTCTCCACAGAGGCATGATGGTATTGTTGAGCAACTATTTTACTAATATAATTGCTAAACATTGTAGACACCCGGTTCCGGCTAATAGGTTGAACCGCATTTCATGTTATCCTAGTTAGCCCCTAGTTGGTCACTCACCTTGAGCCCATCATTAGCCTTGATTGAGCCCATTAACCACTTAGAATGGCCTTGAAATCCCGCCCATTATCATTTTAGAGAGTCATTATCCATTTATAACTCTTATCTGTTGTGTGATTGGTTGATAAATGCAAAATAATTCGATTTCCTAGTCGCGACATATCGTAGCGCCGCGACTCTAGTCGCGACGGCCCTGGATGCCGCGATAGCCCATGCAAAATATCCATGCACGTGGGCTTACTGTCGTGACGCCCCGACCCTCCGCGTCTCTAGTCGCGTCCCTACGATACGCCGCGACAATGCCTGAGCGCACCAGACTCCGCAACAACCTCCCATTTATCCTCCTATTATCCCTAGGAGATATCTCCACCCCTTGGGACGAGATTCTGGCCCTAGGGACTCTTATGAGGATCCCTTGGACTCTCCCTTGCAGTTTTAAGAGGCCATTATCTCCCATTTTGAATTTTTGACCATTTTTTAGAGATAATATCACTCATTTTTCTCTCATGGCTCTATAAAAGAAAGGCACCTCCTGAAGGAGAGGAGAGCCTCATTGTTACCCCAAAGGGCTGCCGAAATTCCCTTTGACAAGTACTTAGCCACGCAGCCACCCTTTTCCTCCATTTCCCTCACATCCCTCTCCACCAAAGCAACCCATTTCATCATCTATGGAGCACGGGACGTGAGAAGGGCGACTTCAGCACTCTCCTGAAGTTTTTGACAATCCTTCGAGCTGCAACCACGCTAAGGAGTCGCCCTAATGGGGCTTATTCTCTCCCTTTCTCCTTCTTCTGCATGCATTTTTCATGTCATTCTTAGATAGAGCATATTCAGCACACACCCACGTTTTCTTACACCCAAAGGGGTTTAAAAAACCTCCCAGGTTCGTTCCCTCCATGTTCCCATCCTTTCTTTCTATTTTGGAGTAGATACTATGTTTAACATGTTCTAATAGGGTTTCCTTTTGTTTGTTTTCATTTGTGGCAGGCATCCAAGCATCATCCACGAGGAGCTCTTGCCTTCCGGCCGGCTGGAAGACGAGAAGAAGGTCCACACTACAACAACTCCCGCACAAAGAGAACGCGGCGGCGGAGGATGACGCGATAAGAAACGCGGCTGGCATAAGCGTCGCGTTATCAGCACTGTCGCGACCGCTAAGGCCATCGCGACACCAGGTCTGCCTCCCTTTTCTCTCTCCTCTTCCTACTTAAGTTAGCCGTCTTCATTTTCTATTCATAAGACAGCTTGCTAGGTGGCGATCACAATCTATGTTCACACACCACTAGTTATGGTACTTGTTCGTGTCGAGGGGGGGGGGCGTCAATCACCGTGATTACACCTTTTGGCGATCATGGTGGGACCTTCACTGCCACCCTCGTGGGTTTTTGACTGCTTTCTTGCCATGTTCTTTTCTTTGTTTCTCATGTTAGTGCCCTGTTAGTCTTTTTTCCTTGTTCCCTGTGTTTTTTTTTCGTGTTCGGTTCTTGTCGTGACCTATCGCGGCGACGCGATAAGGTCGCGTCGTTTATCGAGGACGCGTTATCAGGTCAGTTTCCTCTTCCTTCTATCTGCCTTGTCTTGTTTCTATCAGATCATGTATCCTTGTGATGTCTCTTTGTATCATATGTTGTCGCGGTTCTGAATGTTAGAATCCTGCTAGGGTCTGGATTTTCTTTTTTTTTCACTTGTAAGTCCTCGGTTCGAGTCGCGGCGTACCTTGAGGGTCGCGTTGTGGAAAAACGTCGCGTCATCAGGTATGCTTTGTATGTTACTATTTTGACTCATGAATCGGTTTCTGTGTGCCTCTTGGTCCATGTGGTATTGATTCGCTGTTGTTGTGCTTGTTCTCATTTGATAGGGTAGTCTGTTTGAGTTAGCTGAAGATCTCCTGGTGTTTCGGGCCTATGTTCCTATCGCGGCAGGTCGCCCTGTCGTGATAAGGTCGCAGTGTATACGGCCACCGCGACTCTGCCTGAGGGCCATTTGGTCACCCTGTTTGCTTCTCATTTATCACTTGTGCAAACATTTCGGGCACCTAGGCCCATTGCATACGCTTTTGAAACCCATTTATTTAGGTTCCCCCTTGGATGAGTGAGTCCTCTCACCTACGAGCACCCGTAGGCTGACTCGGGCCCACCTTCCGAGGACCTCCATAAGACCCCGTGACCGTACGCACGTTGCGGTTCATCGGGCTGGTTGTACCAGTTGCACCCCTTAGTTTGAGCCACCCCTTTGCGTGTAAGTATACCATTCCTTAGCTTCACCAGAGGACTTGTGCCCATACCCATTAAGGCCCACTTGATCGAGTGACATCCTCTTAATTAATTCATCTAAAGGTCAAGTTCAAACCTTAAAAATTTGTGCTTTAAACATGACAACTTGAGTGTTCATCCCTCCTCCTCTCAATCTTTCTTGCTGTGATTGAGTCTAGTTTTTTGTCCGTGTCCCCCCCTATTAGCCTTGGGGGGGGGGGGGGGGGGGGGGGGGGGGGGTATGCGTCATTGTTTAGGGAAATCGAGTCAATCCCCTTCTTTCTTTGTATCTTATCATAATCCCCTCTTCGACATGGACCAATTTCGAGTCCTCGCCGACGATGCTCTTCCCCTTGGGTTGCTCGAGGAGGTGGCCCAACCCTCTATGGCCACGCTCCCGGGGCATATCCAGCCTCCCTCCATCACTGGGATTCGATCCTGTCCTGCCTCTCCCCCTGGGGGTGATGACCCCTACTCGCAACTCAGCCAACTCCTTCCACACCTCACTCCGGACCAAGTCCGAGAATTTATAGCTGCCGCCAAGGGGAAACAACCTTTATCTCCCCGGGGTCAGAGTTTAGTCCGACCGGCGGATGCCTCCGCCCATGTCGCTTCAGCACCTCACCTTCCTTCATTAGGGGCAGATCCTACACCCCTCCGCCCTCGGGCCATCAATTTTTCGGAACCAAGCTACCTTCCTCCGCGAGAGGTCCAGCCTCGATCTCCCCCAACTACCTACTATATGGCCGAACCAGCTCCCCTTCCCCATGAGAGGTCTCACTCATTCTAGCAACCTCGCTCCCTCATTTCTGCGCATCAAGTCCAGTCTCCCTCCGACTTCCTTGCAGAGTGGACGAGCATGAAAAAGGAGCTTCATGACCTCCGGAGGCAAATCGATCCTCGGAAGGTAGCTGACATTGCCCTCCCATCCTTCCAGTACCTCCGGGTGCCACCCCAGTTAGAGCTCCCTGTCTACCGGTGATACTCTGGGGTAGGGGACCGTTATGTTCATTTGAAAGACTTCATCTACGAATCAGCACCACACAAGTATGACCGCCACCTCATGGCATACTTGTTCAAAAAATCCCTGGATGGTCCGGCTTTGGAATTGTTCTACTCATTGCCCCCCGAGGAAGCCGAGGATTTCCAAATTGTTCAGGAGAGATTTCTGCAGCAATTCCAAGATCGAGTGGGACCCGAATATTCTTTTGTGGATCTGGTAGCTGAGAAAATGAAGCCAGAGGAGGAATTCTCCACTTATGCTGACCGGTGGCGTTCTTTGGCCCCCAAGGTCCGTTGCCCAATGCCTGAGGAGGAGAAAGTGAAGTTGTTGATTTCCAATGCCACTACAACCTAACGAGCTATTTTGGCCATGAACGATATTTCTACCATGCACCAGCTATATATCCGAGCCTGTTTCATCCAGACCCAACTTAAGGACTCGCCTATACACTCTATGTTTGAGACTCCCAAGGCCCGTTACACCAAGAAGCCGCAAGGCCCAGTCACCGAGGGAATCCAAACCAATGAACAAGTAGGTGCAGTTAGCAATCCCCAAGGCCCGGTAGGTAGGTCTCCCTACACCCAGCAAGCCAAGCAGCCATGGAACAACAACAATAGACAGCCACCTCCCCAAGGACAAAATCCTCCACAAGATCAGCGCCAGTACTCCCAGATCCCTCCGCCTCAAAATGGCTACGCCCCTAGGAAGCCCAATGGACCCAAAAGAGCCCAATACCCTCCTTTGCCCGAGTCCTCGGCCGACATCTTTGCCGCCCTCATGTCCTTGAATGCCCTGAGACTCCCTCCCGAGAAGGCAAACTGGAATATGGCGGCCGATCAAACAAAGTAATGTATCTACCACCACCATCCGGGCCATAATGTGTCGGATTGCTTTCAGTTCCGGGACATGATATATGATCTTCATGAGCAAAATCAAATTGATTGGGCAAAGATGAAAAGATTAATCCAGACTCTGAGGGACCAGCAGGGTCAGAGGCAACAACAGCAACAGCAGAGGCGACAGCAGCCGCAGCAGCAACAGCAACAACAGCAACAGCAACAACAGTAGCAATACCAACCCTTCCAACAACAATATCAGCAACAGCAGCAACAACAGCAGCCGCAGCAGCCGGCGAATGACCAAGGCATAATCCACAACCCCATGCCACAATATCAATCCGCTCCAAACCCCCAGCCAGCTCCACCACCTCCTCCACCCACACATGTTAACCCTGTCATTCACCATCCACCACCAGAAGCTCAGTGGGCCTTTGATGACGAACATGAAGTGGGCCAGCTTTTGGTTATTTCCCACATCACAGCCACTACCCCCGCGCCTACATCCACCGCACCTCCCTCCTTCACGCCCCACGTTGCTACCATCACCTCGCCATCCTATCCCCCCGTCATGTCACCTATTATCCCTCCACCCAGCAACATCCCTTTCTCCCCCTACGCCAGCACCCTTACTACCCAACCCTTCTATCCTTGACACCGCGACCCCTCCACTCCACCATAATCTTGCCCTCCGAAGCGGGCAAATGTTCCATCGGATGTATCCTAACATATCCATGCCAGGTCAACCGGCCCAACAAACCAACAACCAGCAGCAACAAGATATAGAAGAAATCGATCCGGTTCCGAGGACTCAATATGATATCCTGAAGCACTTGGACCAAACCCCCGCCAAGATTTCCATACTAGAGTTAATCAAAAGATCGCAGACGCATCAAGACGCCCTAAGGGCCTTTCTGCAAAGGGTCATGGTCAGTGAAGACATGAACCCGGACAATCTGCCTTCAGTGCTCTCGATTGTGAACAAAGGGCCCACTATTACCTTTTCTGATGGTGAGTTCGCTGCCCTAGAAGCTAGGAAAATGCCCTTATGTGTGACACTCACCATAAACAAAGTGGCCGTCGATGCAGCTCTAGTAGACACGGGGGCTTCTATCAATGTTTGTCCATTAAGCACCCTTAGAGCGTGCAATATATCGAAACGTCAACTGCAGCCCACCCCGACCACAATCACTGCTTATGACAATTCACGACGTGCCTGCCATGGAGTCATCACATTACAAGCAGAATTGGGGCCGCTAGTCATGTCAGTGGAGTTCTATGTATTGAACATTGATCATACTTACAAGGCCATCTTAGGGCGCCCATGGATTGAATCATTAGGGGCAGTACCATCTACAGCGCATCAGTGTTTGAAGTTCCCCTTCCAAGGATGAATAGTCAAGGTGAAAAGCGTGGCAACGACACATACAGTAGAGGCAGTTGAGAGGGTGCTGCCATCAGTATGGCCATCCAATAAGCCCGTTATTTCTATGCTTGATGTCAACTATGCTTGGGCCTATACTTTCTCTTCTAATCGCCCAATTCGGTCTCTCCCTGTAATGGCAGCCAGGAGAGATGTAAGCACAAACATAAAAGGGTGGGATATCATGTTTAGATTGGGTTATCAGTCAGGAAAAGGCCTGGGTGCCCATCTCCAAGGGCGAACCAAGACTGTGGCCAGCACTAAGAAATTCACAAAGCATGGCCTGGGATACTTAGAATGGGCTGCTTTCTCATTTCCTTCACAGTCAGACCATGGCCCACTTACCTGGTCTTTGTATGAACACTTCGTCAGAGGGCCCGTGCAGCCAGGGTAAAACACTACTACAGAAGCGCTAAAATCAGCTTACCAGTCCTTAGAAGAACAGCGGCCCAATAAGAAGAAGAGAGCCGAGGCAGGTACGGAAGACCCAGTTCAGGAAGATGTCATCTCAGCAGTCGGTATGCTGTTTGAAGAACCAGAAGCTGGGGCAGAAGAGTCAGAATTAGAAGACCTTGTTTCTGCGGTCAATCGTCTATTCAGCGAAGAAGACATGCCGCAAGTAGTAGTGTCGTCAGCATCAACAACCACCACCAAGCGACAGTTGCTTGGATCTGGTGAGGAAAGTCAGTCAGTCAACTCGATCATTTCAACAAGGGAGCTCTGGTCAGGGTTTTCCCGGCCTCCCATTCATCTTATTTCATCCATGCTTGTCTATAATTTTGATGTTATTCCCTTGTCTCCCCCCTTCATTATTCAGCTCTCTCCCAGCACCGTTGAGGCATTAGTTCACCCTTCATCCCTCTTCACCATTTTCTTTGATGGCTCGGTCCTGTCTTTCTCCCGAGCCGTTTAATGTAATGTGATTTCTTTCGTCAAAAAAAAAAAAAAATCAGAAAATCCAAAAAAATAGAAAATCTAAAAAATCCAAAAATATGTGTGTTCCCCCTATTTGTCTTTTCTCCTCTCTCTTCGGACGGCGATCCCCGTCTTCCTCCTCCCCTTTCTTCGAACGGCGATCCCCGTTCTCTCCTTCCCTATTCATCGGACGGCGATCCCCGTCTTTCCACTCTTTTCTCCCTGCTTTCTGCCTCCAGCTGTTGATTTCCCCTGGTCCTTTGACGGCGATCACCATCATCCCTGCTTTTTCCTCTGCTCCGACGGCGATCCTCATCACCCCGCACTCCTACTCTTCTGCTTCGACGACGATCCCCATCACCCTACACTCCTCCTCTCCTCTCAGGCGGCGATCCCCGCCTTTCTCCTCTTTCTGTGCAATCGTGCCTTCGTCTGACTGACCAACGTGGTCACATTGGGCATTCTGGGTGAGGGGCCTTCTGTTCCCCTGCGTCCCGTTCCTGTGGCCGGCACCCTGAGCTCGGGTGGCCCGCCTCTTCCTCCAGCCCCATCGGAGGACCCTCGCGGCCCTGCCGCACCTTTTTCTGTTCATTCCAATAAACCCCTAGACACTCCTCCAGAATCTCCTGTAAATATTGGGCTTAGTTTAGAATCGGGGGTAGAATCTAGAAAGTCCTCGTCCCCATCTAGGAAGAAGAAGGGTAATGGCATACCCCGAAGATATCTGCTTGACTTAGTTCAAAGGTATGGCGCTCTTCTAGCTGTCAAAGAGTTCGTTCAGGAGGCAGTGGTTTTGAACTTAGAGGATCTGCATATAGAGGAAGGGCTAGACGATGGTTTCGGAGTTTATGAAATCATAGCCGAGGGAGACCCATTAGATGAGAATGATTGTGAGATAGAGGATGTTTCTGAAGCGTATGCTAGTGGAATGAGGAGATTCGATGAACCTACCTCAGCAGTCGATGAGCCCACTAAAGAGGTAAACGTGGGAACTGAAGAGGACCCCAGGCTTTTGACCATAGCTTCCAGCCTCCCTCCCGAAGAAGAAGAAGCACTCATAGAAATGTTGAGGGAGTTTAAGGATTCCTTTGCCTGGTCCTACGATGACATGCCCGGCATTGACCCTGATTTGGTGGAACTCAGGCTGATCTTGAAGCCAGGGGCAGTTGCCGTCAAACAAAAGTTGAGGAGGTTCCTCCCCCACATCACTTTGAAAATGAAAGAGGAAATTGATAAACTGCACAAGGCTAAGTTCATCCGTGTAGTCCTCTATCTGTTGTGGGTGGCGAACATTGTCCCGGTCATGAAAAAGGACGGAAGGGTGCGAATCTGCATAGACTTTCGGGACTTAAACAAGGCATGTCCTAAAGACGATTTTCCCCTACCTCACTTGAATGTTCTGATTGATAATACTGCAGGGTTCGAAACTCTATCATTCATGGATGAGTATTCAGGCTACAATCAAATTCGTCTAGCCCCGGAGGATCAAGAAAAGACCTCCTTCACCACCCCATGGGGAACATATTGCTATGTGGTCATGCCATTTGGGCTAAAGAATGCCGGCGCCACTTATCAAAGAGCAATGTTAGCTATCTTCCATGACATGATTCATATTGATGTCAAAGTCTACGTGGATGATATCGTGGTGAAGTCTCGGACCAGAAGAGAACACTCCTCCGTGCTTGCCAGGGTATTTCGCCGCGCACAAGAGTATCAATTAAAGATGAATCCAAAGAAGTGCGTGTTTGGGGTTTCTTCGGACAAGCTATTGGGCTTTATAGTTAGCAAACGGGAGATTCAAATAGACCCGCACAAGGCCAAGGCAATAAATGAAATGCCTCCTCCCAAGAACATATCTGAGCTTCGAGGTTTGATCGGTCAGCTCCAGTTCATAAGGAGATTCATATCTCAGCACTCCCAAAGATGTCGTCCCTTCTATGAACTGTTGAGAGGAGGAGTCAGCTTTGAGTGGAATGCTAAGTGTCAAAAGGCCTTTGATGAGCTCAAGAGTTACCTTATGAATCCTCCCGTGCTTCAGGCGCCCATCCCTGGGAAACCCTTGATCCTGTATTTGTCAACTATTGAGGACTCCCTGGGAGCTGTCCTTGCTCAGCATGATGAATCCGGCAAAGAAAGGGCAGTCTATTACCTATCTAGGCTCTTCAATCCCTCCGAGCTCAAACTCACCACAATAGAGAAAACATGTGCAGCGCTAGTTTGGGTGGTGCAGAAATTGAAGCACTACTTCCTATCTCACAAGGTGAGTTTGATTTCTTGAATGGATCCTATTAGGTATCTCCTTGAGAAGCCAGTCCTCGCCGACAGATTGGCACGCTGGCAAAGCTTCCTCTCCCAATTTGATATTTCCTTCATAGTTCAGAAAGCCATAAAAGGGTATGCCATTGCTGAGCACCTTGCTCACCTTCCCCTTCCCCATAGTGACACGGTTCAAGAGGAATTCCCCGATGAAAACCTATCACTCATTTCTCACGATCCCTTCTGGTCGCTCCATTTCGATGGGGCTCTCAATTCTAGGGGACGGGGCATAGGAGCTGTCTTGCTCACCCCAGAAGGGATCACCATTCCTATAGCCTATCAGCTTCAATTCCATGCCACCAATAACATCTCCGAGTATAAGGCTCTACTTGCTGGTCTTAAGCTCGCCTACCTCTTAGGCGCGCGTCACCTCAAGATTATAGGAGACTCTCAGCTCGTTCTTCGGCAAGTCCTTTCTACCTATCGCACTCGTGACCCTAAACTCAAGCCCTATCAAGATTTGGTCACTCTCCTAGCCAAGCAATTCTGTCAACTCATCTACATTCATACTCCTCGTTCTCAAAATATCCTGGCCGATGCCCTCGCATCCCTGGCCTCCTCTCTCTCTTTCCCTCTCAGCCGCAGCGCTGAGACAATCACCGTTCAAAGGTTAGAGGCTCCCTCCACTCAGGACCCTTGGTTTGTTAACCTCAGGAGTTCTCTAGTTTTTAAAGCCGAGAGGAAAGAAGCGAAAGAGTTATTGCTTGTTGAGCTAGGGGAAATGATGTTAGAAGAAAGGCCGTGGTACCATGAGATTGAGTAATATTGCAGAGACGGTACCTTTCCCGAAGAAGCTGAAGTGGAGGACAGGCGAGCCATCCGTAGAGCGGTGTTAAAGTATACCCTCATTGGTGAAGTTCTTTACAGACGCGCTCTAAATGGAATGCTCCTTAGATGTGTGACAGATGAAGAGACTTGGAAAGTAATGGAAGGATCCCACTCTGGTGAGTGCGGAGGGCACGTGAATGGTCAAATGTTGGCTAAGAAAATTCTTAGGCAGGGCTACTACTGGCCGACCTTAGAAGAAGACTGTGCCACCTACGTTCGTAGGTGTGTCAAGTGCCAAATCTATGCCGACAAGATCCATGCCCCCTCCTCCTCTTTACATCCGCTATCCTCCCCTTGGCCTTTCTCCATGTGGGCCTTTGATATCATCGGGCCCCTTGGTGATCCTAATGCTCAGATAAAACAAAATTCTTTCATTCTCACTGCTACTGAGTACTTCACCAAGTGGGCCAAAGATGAAGCATTTGCGGAAATCAAAGGTTCGACCGTGTGCAAATTCATCATGAGGAACATCATCGCGCGGTTCGGAGTGCCAAGCAGCCTTGTCACCAACAATGGACCACAGTTCATATCTCAAGAGCTTCAGGACCTATGTAAGAAATTCAACATTTTCTTGCATCATTCGTCTCCGTACTATCCGCAGGGCAACGGCCAAGCCGAAGCCACAAACAAAATGCTTTTGAAAATTCTAAAGAAAACTTGTGAGTCTAATAAATTTGCTGATTGGCCAGAAAAGTTAGTTGAGGCTCTGTGGGCCTACCGCACCTCCGTCCGTACACCCACCGGGCAAACTCCGTTCTCACTTACTTATGGGATGGAAGCGGTATGTCCACACGAGATCCTCATTCCTTCTCTAAGAGTCCAGCTAGACAAGGAACTCAATTCCGATGAACATTGGGAGGCGTTACTAGTACAACTAGAACTCTTAGACGAACGGCGTCTGGCCACGGCCGATCATGTGCTCGCATATCAAAACAGACTCTCAAGGTCTTTTCAAAAGAAAGTGATTGAGCATAAATTTCAAGAAGGAGACATGGTTTTGAAGCGCATTTTTGTAAAATCTGGAGGTCCAAGGTCCAAATTGTTAGCAAATTGGGAAGGGCCGTACGTTGTTAAGGAAGTGTACCCTGGAAATGTGTATAGGCTAGTTAATGCCGAAGGTGAGGAGCTCTCTCACCCATAGAATGAGCTGTACCTTAAAAGATTCTACCCTAACATTGATAACAACACCAAATGGCAAATGAGAATGTTGTTGGCTATGTGCCTCGTTTCCCCTCATTGTGGTGAATGGTCTCTATGTCCGGTCACACACACACACAACACGGCGACTTAAGGCCAATTCCCCTTTGTTTATGATGTTTTCACCCAGCCCTCATGTAGAGAACTTGAGGTCGATTCTCCTCCCGCTCAGACAAGATCCAGGGGCAAAGGGAAAGCTAGCATGTAGACCAGCAAGCGGCATGAATCATGTGCATGAAGTCTCAAAGAGGGACGGTCAATTCAAAGGAAAAGCAAAAAAGGAAAAGGAAACAAAGTGAAATAAAAAAATGCTAAAAAAATAGGGGCATGTCAAAGAGTGGCAGTACAGTTCCCCGCGGGATGCCCTTGAACCCGGTCGTACGCATGCCCCCCAATCCAAAGAAGAGCAATGACCCTAAAGTCCCTGGACAACAGACAGACTGCACATGTGACATACCCATTGTAAATTTTACAAGTCAGTAAACCCAACCCCAAGACCAAGTCTTATCTCATTATTAATCTTCATATTCTTCCTAGAAGACCTAAGGACTCCTACATCTGGTCTGTGTTAGAACATCAATATTCAAGGGGCAAGAAGCCTTAGTGAGCCAAGGACAAATGCACGCCGCACATAGACTTTATCCATCAAGGGATGGCGACGAGATCCATGTCCAATTACTCAAAAAAATGCAAGAAGTGTTGTTGTCAAAATTTCAAAAATCCAAGAAAAAAATCAAAAATTTCAAAAAAAATCCAAAAAAAAAAAAAATTTCAAAAATCCAATAAAAAATTAGAAATTTCAAAAAAAATCCAAAAAAATCAAAAATTTCAAGAATCCAAAAAAATCAGAATTCAAAAATCAAAAAAATTAGAAATCTCAAAAATTCAAAAAAATCAGAAAATCCCAAAATTCCAAAAAAATGTACATATCGCTTTCATTTAGAATGCATTGTTTATTTTTCTTTCCGCCTATTTAATAAGGCTCAGCCTCTTGACAATTGCGAAGTTAAATTCATGATTATCTAAGCGCAAGGGGCTGAGCCAAAGAGCAGATCTAACCTGTTTTGCTAAGTGTTCAGGGACAGGTAATTTCAAGAGACGTGCAGCGTCGTACTCAGTGTTCTCTGCCTCTCTCTCTCTCTCCCGTATTTCACACTCGTGTTAATAAACAAACCGTTCATTCCATAAGCAATTGACACAAAAGCAAAAGTTCCACTAAGATATGAACAATATGTACAAAAGATGGGGAGGTGGCTCACAAGTCTCCTCAATGTCCACCGCCACTCTCCCCAGATCCCTCCTGCCGGTCTGGTGGTGGCGGCATCTCGCCACCACCCCTACCGCTCTAGGCACTCCCATCACCCTAGCGGCGCCTCTCCTCCTCCTCATTCCTCCGCCGGCTGGAGGAACCTGCTAAATACTGTCCTTCGGAGGCGCCGGTCGCCCTGCTGACGCTCGCCCTGCTCCGGCTCCTATTACGTGAACGGCCTATGTCCGTGACGATCTTCTGAAGGCTCCGCGCCACCGTCTGCTGTGCCAGCAGCTCCGCGTAGTCGGGTGACCTCCTCCTGGTCTCCGGGCGGCCTCTGCACCCGCAGCGTCGCCAGCTCCTTCATCGCCTCCGCGACCTGCGCCTCAACTGCCTCCGCCCGGATGCGCAGTTGGTCCCTCTCACTCTGGGTAGTATGGACCTCCCCCCGAAGCCGGTCCCTCTCACCCTAGAGCTCCATGGCATGCTCTGTGGTGAGCTGTAAATCTCTCTCCTGCATCAGAGAAATCAGTCAATAATCAATTGTTAAAAATGATCAATCATAAGTTCTTTTGTGCTTACCCGCTCCTCCAGGTGCCTCTAGGCCTCCTCAGCCCTCAGCACAGCTCCCGCCAGCTGGGCCTCCAGGAGTGATGGAGAGCCCCCCGCACCTCGTGAAGAGGAAGCACCACCTGCTCCGGTGCCCCTCACTCTCTCCAGCTCCCTCCCCTGTGCACAAAAGCATGTCAAATTCGAAAGTTTGCCTAAATTAGATCAAGTGCTGAAGTTGGGCAGGGTACTTACCAGCTCCGCTGTCTGCCTCTGCGCTGCCTCCCGATCTAGCACCGCCGAGTAAAGCAAGGCTCGGAGCGATGCAATCTCACCAGTTACATCCACCTGCAATGCATTGTCAAATCATTAAGCTCAATTCCATAAATCCAAATTCACTGAGTCGTGGTTTAGGAGTTTTATCTAGTGCCGGGCACTCTTATATACTTTTCCTCCATACTTCAAGGCATATGCCTGGAGGTATGCGTCGTCGGTAGTCGTAGTGGACTTGACTGGCTTTCCCTTGTGCTCCCAGTTGTTGATTTGCTCCTTCGCCCGCTCACACCAATCGGTAGTGTCGTGGAGTCCCCGAAAACTCTGACCCGACCTGCGAAAGCGGTCTCGGGCGGGGAACTCCACTGCACTCTGCCGAAGGCCGAGTGAGCACTGGCAAAGGAACAAGTGAAGAGGTAGCACAAGGTTGAGTGCATGCAACCACACCGACCTACCGAAGTAGGGGCGGACGTGCACTAACCAAGGCTATCCCTCATCACCCTCTTCCAGGTACGGCTGCCAAACCACCTGCAAAACAAATTCGATCAGCCACCAAGCAATAAAATCAAATAGTTAATCAAAGGGGAAAGGTTAGAATACTTACATCCAGGTAGGGGTAGCTGTCGATGGCCTCCTGCAACCTCTCCAACTGATCGGCAAGGTGGCGTGTGTCTCGACGAGAGTCCCAACGGCGTGCAATGGGCACAAGGCCCGGCCGTGTGAGATCCCCTCTCCCCAGGGCTGGGAGGTGTAGATAGGCCCAAACCTAAAAGATAAGAGGCAAATCAGAGGGCAGTCTAAGAAAATGCAGACTAGTTCCAGAAAGGTTAGAGAAGAAAGTGTGCCTGAAGGAAGGGGTAGAACCTGCTCGTAGAAGTCTGCTGCTCGGAGGCACCCATGCTATCAAACTGGTGTGCGAGGAAGGATGCTCCCCAGGCATACCCCCCTACCTCACCTAGATCCTCCAGCAAGGGCAGGAAGCGGCAGTGGACTGCATCGCCTCTCGTGGCAAACAAAAGTCTACCAAGAAAGAGGACAAGAAAGCGGCACAAGTCCAAGTCCGCCTGCGGCCCGCGCTCACTCGCTAACTCTCTCCGGCTGACCCTAGCTAGTCACTCGAGGTACTCATCCTCACTCTCCCCGGCGTTCTTCCCCACATCGAACAGTCCCAGACTCTCCTGCAATGCTACCCTAGGCACTAGGGAGGACCTACGCTCTACGGGGAGCTCTAGGAGTCGCTCAGCTAGCTCGTGGTAGCAGGGGTAGGTATAGCCTCTCACTGGTCACCCATAGACTCTGAGCCCTATGATCCAGCTCACATCCTCCAAGCTGGGGATCATGTGTCCCCATGGGAATACAAAGGCGGTCACCTCCGTATCCCATCTGCTCCGCAGAGCCTGAGTAAGGGTCGGATCCACCCTCATCCTGTCCATCTAGAGAATCTCCCCAAACCCCATCTTCTCTACTCGCTCCCGCTGGAAAGGGGGGAAGGTCAAAAAGACAGCCAACACCAGTGTCCAAGACACGCGGGCCCTCATCTCACCCTGTAGGTCCATTCAAGTTAAGTTAAAATCAGGTTTTCTGTGTTCGGTTTGAGTCGCGACAACTGTAGCAGTCGCGGCCTTGTCGCGACAGAACGGGGCACCGCGACTTTATCGCGTCACTTTCTTGGGCTGCGATAAGGTCGCGTCTACCATCGTCGCCGTGACATAGTCGCGACGCCCCGCTCCGCCGCGACACCCTGTCGCGGCGGATCGGGCCGACACGTTATCAGGACCAAACTGGCCGGAGCCCTCTTTGTTTGATCCTCTTTATCTTGGGCTTTTCGCCCTACAAAGGCCCTCAGGGGGGCTCCGTCTATCACCACCACGCACTCATACATGGTCTTAGGGTTGAGATACTTACCGATTTCATCACCTTGGCACGTTTCTTCCGCTCCTCCTCCACGTTCACGGTCGGAGCCTCCACCTCCTCCTCCTCCTCCATCTCGATCTCGGGCACCTCCTCCTCGACTGGAGGATCCTCCACCCGGCGCCGGGAGCTCCGACGCTCCACTTGCCGCTTCCTCCGGGACGAACCCTCGCCGGTGTTCTTCCTTCCTTCCATTGTGATTTCGGGTTGATCGGGGGGTTCTCGAGCTAAGAGTATGCTAAGAAGGATGCAAGGGTGCTAGGATCACAAGAGGCTTGAAGGATCAAAGGCTTAGAGGTTTTGAAAGCTGGAAAAGGGGAAGAAAGAACTGTTTGAAGTTTTGAATAAGTCTGTTCTTGATGCGACGCAACGATAAGTCGCGTCATGATCGCGCCCATCGGAGCCACCGCGACAAGGTCGCGACATCCCGTATCGACTCAATAGGAAGGCGACACCCCTAACTGTCGCGTCATCAACAAAGTCTAGTGCGCTTTCAAAAAAAAAAAAAGGGGGGTTCAGTTTTATTCATTCAATTTCAAATCATTACATGCTCTAATTCTTTCTAATAATCAAATAATGCTATCAAATCTTTTCCTAGCTACCATCTTGTCTACAAATCAATTGAATTTCAAACAATCCCCGCCGCTGGCTGAATTTTCTTCAAAGCTTCAATGTATTCTTTGATCACATCATCATCCTCCTCCACTTCGGCTTGAACAACGCTCCTCACACATCCTTCCCAATGGACGACGGCGCTGCGCACGTCGCGCTCATCCTGCTCATCACCCCTCTTCCTCTCTTGGATAGGTAGGTAATGCGATAGGATGGGGACCACCATGCGTGCTGCGCCGCATTGGAGGTAGCACCGGTCTGGGTTGTAGGCAACCAGTGCTTCATTGCCCAAGAGTCGTAAGGCAAGCCCGGTGTGTTGGGGTAGATGAATCATCCGACCGTGCATGAAACGGGGGCGCATGTCAAACTCTGCCATGGTCATCCTTTTGAAATAATCGCGCCATGCTTTCCGCCCTTTCAGCTGCGCCGTCTTGCACCACGCCTTGGTGCTCATGCGTAGAGGGCCGCCCACGAAACCCAGTGGATGGTTGAGCATCGTCTTGCACTCCGTGGCCAACTCCTCCATTGCCCGGAACTGAATGTGAACGCCCATCCACAGCTCGAGGGTGATAATGGAGCCGAAGAAAGGACCTCCCGTAGCTGCGGAAGACAGACCGGCATAGAGGAATCCCAAAACAGCCTATCCGATGCTCATACCTTCTGAAAGGGAGTCCACGATGCTGAGGTTTGCAAAGGAGATAGCCCCGTCCATCGTGGGGAAAAGGATAACTCCGCATATGCAGATCGCGGCCGCTTTGGCAATGGCCGATAATTGTGTGTCTTACGCTTGCATTGAGACATGATCCATTGTGAAATAGGGAGAAGATGGACATGCATCCCGCTTGTCATGGAGTGCAAATCCGTTTTCCTCGTCATGATCTCCGCGAGGATACTCCAAGAGTTGATCGGCTCCACGGTATATGAAACCACAAGTTCCTCGCCTCGTTGGTACCGTGGGAGGCCGAGCATCATCTCCAACTCCTCCAGAAGGATCGTGGCTTCAAACCTCGAGAAGAGAAATGTGTGGGTCTGCAGATGCCACAACTCCGCTAGTGCCGTAACGCTATCCCACACGTGTACGATTTTATCATACTTCTTAGCAAGAACCAGGACAGTGGCCAAACCCCACTCCTTTAAGTGGCCAATGGAAGCATGGGGAAGCATTTCCAGCATAGGGGAGAGCCATGGTAGCTTGGAGAACCTCCTCTGACCAGGCAAAATCTGGAGGAGAAGAAGAGGAGAGTTTAAGAACAGGGAAGAACAAAACAGAGCAGAACATAAGTGCAGTAAGTTCAGAAATTGAGAAAAGCCACTTACTTGGAGATCCGGCGCATGTAGATGTGCCCCGGGATGTCGGAGAGTTGCTGGAGATTGGCATATGACTCCCTAGCAGCCTTTGGACCGGAGTAGGGAGGGATCTCCTCTTGGAAAGCCGAGTAAATTCTCTTCATGATAGCAAAAAGGGAGAAACAGGGGAAGAAACTTGAAAAGAAGGAAACATAAGGTTAGCTGCGGGATTAGCCCCTAAATCTTCCTATTTATAGAGTCTTAAGAGGTCCACTCCTACTCTAATCCTGAAACTAGGTGTTAGGATAGCATTAGAAGAGGTTTAGGAGTCCTAGTGTTATTCTAGGTGTCTTAGGATGAGGATAAACTTCGTTTTCCTGGTCTTTCTGGGTTCGGTCCAGGTCGCGACGATGCGATCTGACGCGAGCAGGTCGCGACGAGGCGGGCTGCCACGACTAGGTCGCAGTCATGCAGGGTGTCGCCTCTCTATCTGAGGGTCTGTTTTCATGTCTACGCCTTGTGTGTATGTTTGTTTGTTTGTTTATAATTGTGAATATATATTGTCAGTTTGTGTTCATCGTATTTGTTTTTTTTTTATCCAAAAAAAAATTAGAAATTTAGAAAATAAAAAAAAGGGGACTTCATCACAGGTAAGTATTTCTATCCCCACTCCTCGCATTACTATATGGTATTCTACTTATTATATCATTTCAAGGACCAGCTGGTTCTCAATGTGTTCTGGGATTTGAGTTTCCCTTTACCAAAAACAGTGATAATCTAGGTGCACATTGTTAATCATTGGATAGGCCGTTGAGTTGTTTAAGTTCGGGAACGATAGATTCAGGCCTGCACTACGGTTGTAGGTAGTCTCTTGACCCGTTCTTATTTGGCTTAACAATATTATCCTTGATGTATTTTCTATTTTCTCCCTTTATTTGAATTTGTTTTGATGATTTCTTTTATTTTAGCCCAGCATGCATCATGTAGGACTTTGAGTTTTCCTGACTCACTCCTGACTTTTGATGAGCCCTTGTTGAGTGCCCAATCATCCTCCAGTTTCCAAACATGAAATCCAATTCCACTCCGAGTCAGAAGGTTTGCCTCCGAGTGAGTTGTTCCCGTCAGTTTGACAAGAATTTTCCTGTCTGGATTCTCTATCAAAATTTTCATCATATTCCTTTGATCCGTTTTGGTTGCGAACCGCTCCCAGGACAGAGTCATGAGTTACCTGCCTGGCACGCACAAGTCCCTCCAAGGCGAAACCTGCAAGCCAATCGGCTAGGGTACCTCTCAATCGAGGGGTTGATCGTCCTCCTCTTTTCTCCTTCTCGTCCAGACTCGTTCTTCTTGGCATCCTGCTCGGGCAGCTGACTCAGGGCTTTCATGAAGATTCCAGTTGCCTGTTAGTTAGACCGGGTGTCTCTTTACCTTGGCTCCCACTTTTCAGTCCACTTTGCGTCACTTCATGACATCTCCACCTCCGCTTCGCTACCCTGCAAAGAGGAAGCCAAGGAGGGGCAATCTGTAGATACCCGGCTCCGGCTAATAGGTTGAACCGCATTTCATGTTATCCTAGTTAGCCCCTAGTTGGTCACTTACCTTGAGCCCATCATTAGCCTTGATTGAGCCCATTAACCACTTAGAATTGCCTTGAAATCCCGCCCATTATCATTTTGGAGAGTCATTATCCATTTATAACTCTTATCTGTTGTGTGATTGGTTGATAAATGCAAAATAATTCGATTTCCTAGTCGCGACATATCGTAACGCCGCGACTCTAGTCGCGACGTCCCTGGACGCCGCGACAGCCCATGCATAATATCCATGCACGTGGGCTTACTATCGCGACGCCTCGACCCGCCGCGTCTCTAGTCGCGTCCCTACGATACGCCGCGACAATGCCTGAGCGCACCGGACTCCGCAACAACCTCCCATTTATCCTCCTATTATCCCTAGGTGATATCTCCACCCCTTGTGGCGAGATTTTGGCCCTAGGGACTCTTATGAGGATCCCTTGGACTCTCCCTTGTAGTTTTAAGAGGCCATTATCTCCCATTTTGAATTTTTGACCATTTTTTAGAGATAATATCACTCATTTCTCTCTCATGGCTCGATAAAAGAAAGGCACCTCCTGAAGGATGAGGAGAGCCTCATTGTTACCCCAAAGGGCTACCGAAATTCCCTTTGACAGGTACTTAGCCACGCAGCCACCCTTTTCCTCCATTTCCCTCACATCCCTCTCCACCAAAGCAACCCATTTCATCATCTATGGAGCACGGGACGTGAGAAGGGCGACTTCAGCACTTTCCTGAAGTTTTTGGACGATCCTTCGAGCTGCAACCACGCCAAGGAGTGGCCCTAATGGGGCTCATTCTCACCCTTTCCCTTTCTCCTTCTTCTGCATGCATTTTTCATGTCATTCTTAGATGGAGCATATTCAGCACACACCCACGTTTTCCTACACCCAAAGGGGTTTAAAAAACCTCCCAGGTTTGTTCCCTCCATGTTCCCATCCTTTCTTTCTATTTTGGAGTAGATACTATGTTTAACGTGTTCTAATAGGGTTTCCTTTTGTTTGTTTTCTTTTGGGCAGGCATCCAAGCATCATCCACGAGGAGCTCTTGCCTTCCGACCGGATGGAAGATGAGAAGAAGGTCCACACTACAACAACTCCTGCACAAAGAGAACGTGGCGGCGGAGGACGACACGATAAGAAACGCAGCTGGCATAAGCGTCGCATTATCAGCACTGTCGCGACCGCTAAGGCCGTCGCGACACCAGGTCCGCCTCCCTTTTCTCTCTCCTCTTCCTAGTTAAGTTAGTCGTCTTCATTTTCTATTCATAAGGCAGCTTGCTAGGTGGCGATCACAATCCATGTTCACACACCACTAGTTATGGTACTTGTTTGTGTCGAGGGGGGGGCGTCAATCCCCGTGATTGCAAACATTTATCATGATATTTTTTGCTATGACAAAACCTTTTAATATCTTCGCCTTTACCATTTATGAAAGATAATAAATCTAAAGGCTCTTATTTATACAAACATATTTTCTGCCAAAGTTTATGCTTATACAGAACTTAAGTATCAACACAACGAAATTTTCTAAGTCCACAGTGTACACTTTATATCATACTAACTCCTACTCCTAACTCCGACTCTTGATAAGTTGAAGTAATGCGTCGATTGATGAACAACCGGTAGCACTCCGACTCTTGAAAAGTCGAAGTCGGACCTACTCCGACTTCTAATAAGTCGAAGTCTTTGTACCGATTGGTTATCTATTGAGCCTTACTCTGACTCCTTGAAAGTCGAAGTTGGACGTACTCCGACTTCATGTAAGTCGAAGTCTGCTATCTATTAGCTGGCACTCGGACTTCTTAGAAGTCGAATTTTGCTTGATCTTTACTCCGACTTCCCACGAAGTCGAAGTCATTGTTTCCTTACTCCGACTTCCCAATGAAGTCGAAGTAGCTGTATTTTCTTCTAAAGTTGAAGTTCATTATCTGTTACAGTTGTATTGCTATTTCTTACTCCGACTTCTTGAAAGTCGAAGTTTCTCATATCAACTTCTGTACTTAGATGATTTTTTAAGCCACTATCTGTGAGCACAATTTAATGAGTTTTACATTGAAAATATATCTTAGATAAAGATAGTTTCCTTAAATTCATTTTCTTTCAGTTAATATAAAATTCAAATTATATTTTTGGCAGGAAAGATTATTTTATTCAATATTATTCATCTGTGAAATATCCTTTTTGGGATCTGTATTATATGAGATATATTTGTTATCTCTTCCACTGACAGGAAGATAAGTTGATCTCTGGTCGACAGATGATCAAGAATTAAATGCTTGATAAGTATAAGTTATATGGGCTATCTGTCAAAACCTACCTACCACTGTCAGAAACCCCATGACTTTATAGAAGAGATTGTGTGCAACTATCTGATCATCCTTAAATGTTCTAAACTTCTGTCTGAACTTTTTCATACTTTATATTCTTTTATCTAACCTACCTCCAAAGGTATGTATGGAGGTGTATGCAGTCGGCTTGTCATTTAAGGTTTGCAGAACATTTACTGAAGTGTGTCTAAGCCTTCATCCTTGAGCATGGAACTCACAGAATAATCATGAAGGTGTCTATCAAGCAATGAAGCTACCCACATAGCATGAAGACGTTGGATCCCCTAGAGCTAAAACGAATGAGTGTCCTGACAGAAATCTCAAAGACATCAATATCCAAAGCTCCAACGGATATCCTTCAACAGCTAGCTTCCAACGGGCAGATTCAAACAGGAAGATTCATTGAAGTCTATATATGAGTTTAAGTTCAAATCAAGAAGACAAGTGAGAATACAAGACTTAGACATCGATTCCACTCGTTTCTGAAAGCCAAAAAGTAAGAAGTGCAATTTTGCTCAATCCTCGACTTCCTGCTGATCTTTGATTCAAAGAAGTCTTGTTCCCTTGGGTGGCAGTTCATTTTGCAAATCTCTCTTTGCCCACCTTCACAGTTTCAGAAAGAGCTAAAGAGTCATTTCCATTTGTTTCTCTTTCTGATTCTCTGTGCTTCCTCATTCTGTTGAGCAAGCACACGTGTATTTTTCTCACTTCTGTGTAAGATAACCCCCAGGGGGTTTGTTCCCTGCAGTGCCCCTCTTGTAAAGGGAAGACCTACTGGTGTAGGTAGTCTTCGTACCCCTTGGTTAAGGGAAGAATTGCTTGGGATCAAGTGGGTTTGTAATACCTCTCAGGGTTGAGAGAAGGTCAAGTATTCTTGGCAGTTAGTGAAATCCCAAGTGGTTTTCTTGGGGACTGGATGTAGGATTTACATGTGGGAAGGGCCGAACCATGATAAAATCCTTGTGCATTTTGCGTAATTGATTCCACCAAGTTTTTCACTTGTTTCACATACATCACACTAATTACTAACAACTCTACTTAGTGTTATCTAGTTTTTAGATAATTTTTAAAGCACAAAAAGTCCTATTCACCCCCCTCTAGGACAACTATTGTGCCATCTCGATCCAACAAGTGGTATCAGAGCGAGGTCTTCTCAGAAGAATCAAAAGATTTGAGAAGAGATGGTAGCTAAAGTTCACAACTATGAAGGTCAGTCAGTTACCAGACCACCATTCTTCGATGGCGAGGACTACCAATAATGGAAGATGCGAATGGAATGTTTCATCAGAGGCACAGACTTTGATTTGTGGCAGGTAATAGAAAAATGTGTTTTTATTATTATTCCTGCTGAAGGCACTTCTGCAATTACACCAGCTGATAAAGTTAAACTCTCTCTAAATTTTAAAGCAAGAAATTATCTATGTTGTGCTTTATCAAAAAGAGAATTTAATAGATTATCAACATGCAAAATGGCAAAAGAAATGTGGAATAAATTGCAGGTAACATATGAAGGAACTGATAGTGTTAAGCAAACTAGAATAGACATTCTTGTTTCACAATATGAACAATTTATAATGTTGCCAAATGAAAATATCACTTAAATGTATAACAGATTTTCAAATATAGTAGTTGGTTTAAGCTCTCTTGGAAAAGATCTTTCTGATGAAGAAATTGTTAGAAAAAATCTAGGATCATTAACTCATTCATGGACCCCTAAGGTCACTACTATTGAAGAAGCTCATGATTTAACAAAACTTCCCATTGATAAATTAATTGGTTCACTTATGGCTCTTGAAATAAATATGAAAAGATTTTCTAAAAGTACTTCGAAAAAGAAAATGACAAATGCTTTGAAAGATGCAGATTCTTCTTCCTCTGAAGATTCAAAAGAAAGATCAGATGACAGTGATGATGAAGTCTTGCTGTCAAGAAAACTCCAACGAATTCCGGCCAAGAAAAAGAAATTCGGCTCAAAGAGATACTTTAAAAGATAAAAGAAGAAGGAATCAACCTCTTATGAATGCAATCAACCTGGACATTACAAGTCTGAATGTCCTAATCTTAAGAAGAAAGAACCTACTGAAAAGTCTGATAAAAGGAAAGGCAAAGAAAGAAGATTCAGAAAATACAAAAAGAAGGCAATGGATGTAGCTTGGGATAATGAAGAAGCTACAACTTCAGACTCCTCAAGTTCAGAATCAGAAGAAGAGGAACAAGTCAATCTAGCCCTCATGGCAGGACTAGACTAGGTAAACTCATAAATATCTTTTACTTCATGTTCAGAATCCGATTCTGATAATTTAGAAGATGCATTCAATGAACTGTATGAAAAATATAAAACAGTAGTTAAACAAATAAAAATGGTTAATTTAAACCTACTAAATCAAGAATAATCCAACACCCTTCTAAAAAATGAAGTAGAAAAGTTAGGACAAAATCTAACTGAAACTAAAAGATCTAATGAACTACTGTGTGAGGATTTAAAAATTAAAAACATTAAAATCATGGAACTCGAATCAAATCTAAAAGAACTACAAGATGAAGAAAAATTAAGAGAAGAAAACATTTATCTAAAAACAACTATAGATAAAATTACCAGTTGTAAAACATCATTAGTTGTAAAATTAAAAGGTGCTCGAACAAACAAAAAGAAATATGGAGTAGGTTACATACCTCCATCAAATGAGGAGAAAATTATCTATCCTGAAAAATACCCAACTCCAAAATTTGTGAAAGAAAAGGAAATAAAAAATCCCATAAAAGTTAATCAACATATCTATAAACAAAAATAAAAATTCAATAAAACTACACATACAAAGAATGTATATGATCTGTGTTGTAGTCATTGTAATCAATTAGGACACACAATCAGCACTTGCATAACTAGACACTTGCACTGGATTCCAAAGTCTAACCATCAAAGATCCAAGAAAATTTGGGTACCAAAAATTAAAACTTAGTTCTGTTTATAGGGTCACCTAAGAGCATCCAAATGGTATTTGGATAGTAGGTGCTCAAGACATATGATAGGTGATAGAAAACTATTTACAAGCGTTAGAGATGAAGTTGGTCAAGTTACCTATAGAGATAATGGAAAAGGAAAAGTTCTAGGATGTGGAACTATAGGATCAAAGGAAAAAGATTTGATAGAAGACGTTATGTATGTAGAAGGTCTAAAGCATAATCTGATTAGCATCAGTCAACTTTGTGACAAAGGTCACTTAGTCAAGTTTCAGAATGATAAGTGTATAATCCAAAAGGATGGAAAAATAGTATTTGAAGCTTAAAGAGTAAAAAATATGTACACTCTACAGTTAGCAGAATTAAAAGAAGTCAATCTATGTCTTGCAACCACAAAGAGTGAGGAAATTGATCTATGGCACAGAAGATTAGGACATGCTAGTACTTCAGTGATCAAGAAACTAATCAAGCATGATCGAGTTGAAGGTCTTCCGAAACTAAAGCTAAAGAAATCTGGAATCTTTACAGCATGTGCAAAAGGAAAGTAGACCAAGACTTTATTTCAGTCTAAAACAGTGGTAACAACTTCCAAACCTTTGGAACTCATTCATATGGACTTGTTTGGACCAATGAGAATAGTTAGTCTTGGAGGAAAAGTTTATGGCTATGTAATCGTGGATGATTACTAAAGGTATATTTGGGTATCATTTTTGGAAGCTAAATCAGAAACATTCTTAGCTTTTCTAAAGTTTAGTAAATTAGTACAGAAGAATCAGAAATTTCAAATAGTTAGTATTCAATCTAATCATGGTGGAGAATTCAAGAATGAAAAATTTGTCAGGTTCTATGAAGAAAATGGCATAGAACACAACTTCTCTGCACCAAGAACACCCCAACAGAATGGAGTAGAAGAAAGGAAGAATAGAACACTACTGGACATGGCTAGGACAATGCTTACATAATACAATCTACCAAAGTACTTCTGGGCAGAAGCAGTCAACACAGCCTGCTACATTATCAACAGATGTATGATCAGACCTATCTTGAAGAAGACACCTTATGAACTCTACAAGGAGAAGAAGCCAAACATCAGTCATCTTCGACCCTTTGCTTGTAAGTGTTTTATTTTAAATAATGGCAAATGTAATCTAGGTAAATTAGATGCTAAAAGCGATGAAGGTTTCCTGTTAGGATACACTTTAAAACCCAGGGGTTATAAAGTGTTTAATAGAAGAACTTTAACTATAGAACAATTTGTTCTCATTTTCTTTGATGAAACTAACCCTTCTATTAAGAAAATAGAAGAAGAAGATATTGTTGAAAAATTGTGCAGGGATCTAGAACCAGTTTCTCTTGAAGAAAAAGAAGAAGAGAAAGAAGATCCACCACTGGAACAACTACAACAACAAGAAAAAACATAGGAAGGACTACCTAGAAGATTGAGTTATCACAAAGATCGTCTAAAGGAAAATATTATAGGTAATCCTCAAGACAAGATAAGAACAAGAGGTACGACAATCCCATGTGACTTTACTGCATTCGTTTCTCAAATAGAGCCTAGGATAATCAATGATGCACTGGCAGATGAATCTTGGATTCTAGCTATGCAAGAGGAACTTAACCAGTTCCAACGCAGCCAAGTCTGGACACTTGTCCCTAGACCTTCTGACCATCCAATTATTGGGACCAGATGGGTCTTCAAAAACAAAATGGATGAATCAGGAGTGATCACAAGGAACAAAGCTAGACTAGTAGCGCAAGGATACTCCTAAGAGGAAGGCATTGATTTCGATGAAACATATGTTGTAGTTTCTAGATTAGAGGCAATTAGAATTCTATTAGCTTATGCATGCATCCTTAATATCAACTTATTTCAGATGGATGTTAAGAGTGTATTTCTAAATGGTTTTATGAAAGAAGAAGTCTATGTTGAGCAACCACCAGGCTTTGAAGATACTAAGTATCCTAATTATGTTTTCTGTTCAAAGAAAGTATTATATGGTCTAAAACAAGCTCCAATAGCTTGATATGAATGACTAAGTGCTTATCTTATATCACATGATTTTTCAAGAGGTAAAGTAGATAGCACATTATTTATTAAGAAATTTTCAGAAGGAATCTTAATTGTCCAAATATATGTTGATGATATTATCTTTGGTTCTACTAATGAATCACTCTGCAAATTCTTTCAAAATCTTATGCAAAGTGAGTTTGAGATGAGCATGATGGGCGAGCTTAATTACTTTCTTTGCTTGCAAATCAAGCAGACCAAAGAGGGTACTCACATTTGTCAAACCAAATACATTTCAGATTTACTATCTAAATATGGTTTTGATAAGTGTAAGCCCTTAGGAACACCCATGAGCTCAGGCATCAAGTTAGATAGTGATCCACTTGGCAAGAAGGTAGATCAGAAGATCTGTAGAGGTATGACTGAGTCACTACTCTATCTTACTACCAGTAGACTAGACATAATGTTCAGTGTATGTTTATGTGCCAGATTTCAAGCTGATCCTAAAGAATCTCATATTAATATTGTTAAAAGAATTTTTAAATATCTTATAAATACAAGTAAATTGGGTTTATGGTATCCTAGATGTTCTGAATTTAAATTGCTTGGGTATAGTGATGCTGACTATGTTGGATGCAAGATAGATAGAAAAAGCACCAGTGGTACTTGTCAAATTCTTGCAGGATGTTTGATTTCGTGGTCCTCTAGAAAGCAGAACTCAGTAGCCTTGTCCACAATAGAAGCAGAATATACTGCAGCTGGAAGCTACTGCACTCAACTGCTGTGGATTAAGCATCAACTGGAAGACTATGGTCATACACTTCACGCAATTCCAATGCTTTGTGACAACACAAGTGCAATCAACTTAACCAAAAATCCAATCCAACACTCAAGAACCAAGCACATTGAGGTCAGACATCATTTCATCATGGACCATGTAAGTAATGGAGATATTTTACTTGAATTTGTTTCTACAGATGATCAATTAGCAGATATATTCACTAAACCTCTTCCTGAAGATAGATTTACATCTATCAGAAAAGAAATAGGTATGTGCAATCCTGATTAAAATTCACTGCACTGCATGCTTCTTTCATTGTAAAATTTTTCTAAGTTCTAAGACTTCGACTCTTTAAAAGTCGAAGTTATGGATACTACGACTCTTGAGAAGTCAGAGTTATGTACTGCGACTCTCAGGAAGTCGGAGTTTGTGAAGTTGGAGTCTATATCTCAATTTAATTTTTTTAAAACTATATATATATATATATTAATTTATTGTAATTGTTCACTCATTAAATCTCAACCCTTCATCTCCTCATCTACGGTTCGTTACACATTCCCTTTTCTTTATTAAGACCCATTCCCTTCTTTCGAAAAATGACATGTTTGAAGTCTTTGCGACTCCTCCTAGTTCCTGCTCTCGCTCTTCACCTCGACAGAACCAAGCTCGAAGCCTCTGCAAATTTCCACCTCCTTTTTGAAGAAAGGTAGGATCTTTAACCTCTGTAGACTCTCTACATCTTCTCTGCTACCTATCTCAGACCTCTTTTCGTCGTTTGTCTAAATGGCTTCATCTAGGGCTCCTGAAGGTACCCTGTTCACCCCGAAGCAGTTCCAACGACTCTCTTCGGCCAAAGCTTCCATTTGCCCAGGGAAAATAGTTGACTTCAGTCAGTTGTTGGGTAGACTAAGATGGGTAGAGGAAACCCTAGCAGCCATGGGTTGGTCAAGGCTCTGTCAGATTTCTGAACCAACATTTGAGGACGCTCTGAAGGCTTTCTACCTATCCCTCCAAATCATAGCAGAAGGTTCAGTTACAGGCTCAGTAAAAGGTACCACTGTCACTATTTCAGAAGAACTTCTAGTAGAACTCCTGGATTGCCCAAACTCTGGACACAAGATCAGTGAAGTTGTGCCCATGGAGAAGCAGAAATTAGGAGTTATTGGGAGTTTAGGTTCCATCACTAAGAAAGGGCTCCTAGTCAACGAGCTTTCTGCAGAAAAGAGAATACTC
Source organism: Colocasia esculenta (assembly GCA_014218235.1). Lineage (NCBI taxonomy): Eukaryota > Viridiplantae > Streptophyta > Magnoliopsida > Alismatales > Araceae > Colocasia > Colocasia esculenta. Next base: position 50,272,168 of record CM024765.1, on the reverse strand, counting down.
CACTCAATCATCACCAACATCATCATTCCCCGAGCAGGTACACACTCTTCTATCACTGCCAAAGATGACAGTTTGTTATTTTGGGCCATTCATAGACCCAGGTTAATTTGCCTTCCATCATATTGGAAAGGATGGCATGTTCTAAGAACCTACAGGAGTCCCTTCCCTATGGGCCCCTGCTAACCCTTGTGTTCAAGAAGTTTTCAGTGGACTTAAGCGATGAGGTGTCCACCTCTGTGAAAGAGAAGATTGGGCTCTCCACCTTGAGGAGAAGCCATTATGTCTTAGAAAACAAATCTCAAAATGTTTGGATCAAGGACTCTGTCCCCAAGTGCACTCATGAAGCATTTCCAGATGAGGCTCAGAGTTCCTCCTCCATTCCAACACAAGAAGTAGGTAGAGAAGAAGAAGCTCCAATAGCAGATCAAACAGAGATGTAGGCTCCTGTCCCCTCTCAAGAACAAGATATTCCTGAAGAAACTATCAATCAAGTTCTAAGGGACTTAAGAGGCAAAGGAGTGGCTCAAGAAGAAGACATTCCTCACACCACTCCAGTAGAGCCTTCCTTTGAGGAGCACCACCATATATCTCCTCCATATGTTGAGACCCAGCCAAGGTCTCAGGGGGAGACTAGCAAAAATATGGATAATGTGATACAGTTGATTATGAATCACCAAGAGATGATGACAGTTCTGCAGATGCAAATCCAGCAGATAGATGTCAGATTCAAATGTATGTCTGAGGAAGTCAAATAGATGAAGAACCTTTTATTGCAGTTGGTGTGCCAACAGGGCACCAATTCTTCTCAAGTTCCTCTTGCTCAATCTGAACAACAAGAACAACAACTGCAACAACAGTCAGAGGATGTGGTTCCATAACCAAAGAAAAGATCAGAACAGCCTATTGTGGACCCAGGAGTTGTGTTAGAACAGTAGCAGTCAGGCCAAGAAGAGCATATTTCTGAGCAGCAGTCAGAGCAGCTAGAGCAGCCCTTAGATGCAGAAGCTGACCTTCAAGTCAAAACCTTTAGGAGGAGAGTTAGAAGGAAGCTTATGAAATCTAGTCTTCCAACTTTCTCTTCTCAGCCCTTGACTATCTCATCTCCTCCTACTCCTCCTCCTGATGACCTCCTACTACTGGCCCTACACCTCCACCAGCCATTGTACAACCACCTCCTTCCACCTCTCAACCTATCCCTTCTACGTCCACTGATCCTCCTCCTTCCTCCTCTCAAACAGCAATAGAGTCTCCAGTAAATACTTCAATTCCTTCCTTTCCCTTGAAGTATCGGTTCAAAACTCACACTGTGGATACTCCCTCTCTTCATACCTTGCCTCCACACTTCTTTTCTAATCCTCCTTCATCCTCCATTTCTTCTACTCTTCGCTCCACTCCTTCAATTGGTCAGATAGTACCTAGTATGGTACTACCCTCTGGAGCAATCCCTCATGACCACAGCTCCCTTCTTCCACCTTTTTGGTATGCCATCATCTATCACTCTGAACATCACATGAATCTGTTCAAAGAATTTTTATCCATTAAAGCTTTTCTTGAAGTTCATGGGATGCTAGACTACAAGTTCGAAGACTGGCTCCCTCTTCTACTCAAAACCTCTGAAGTTCTATTGGCTGATGTGAATCTCATCACTCAGAAGAGCCATAGTTCTTCCCCTTTAGAGTTTCTCAATCTTTACCCTGCTGAAGCTGAAATCTTCATCTCAGCCAAGTCTAGAAACCCTCTTCTCACCGTTCACCAGCACATAAATCTAAGGTTCTTTGACCTTTTTAGCAACCACCTTAGAGAAGCCCAGACTAGCTACACTAGAATGAAGGCCTTCAATGAAGATAGATTCAAGTTGGGCTTGCCAGATGTCAATAAAGGGCAGTGGCAGATGATCACTCAGGGTCAAAGACCAATTACTCCTTCCATGACCATCGGATTACCTTCTGGACTGTATCCAAGTCTAGTTGGTGCTATTTCTTCGAGGAAGCAGTTTGCTCAGATAGCCTTCAATAGGCATATCCGGATAGCAGCTAGATTCAAGGTTAAGTATAACATCAAGCTATCCTTCCATAGATTTTCCATGATGCAAGCTCCCAAGAATTCTCAGCACATGAAGGACTTTTAGCACTGCTTTGCAGAGTCTGAGAGATTGAATGAAGATGAATGGACAGTAGCTTATCCAGCAGATAGTAAAGAGTGTCAGAGACTCAAGTTATCTCCCCGTGTCTATCTCCTGAAGACTTATGACATTCTTTGGAAATCTGTGTTTCAGAAATGGACACAAAGGTATGTTATCTATTACCAAGCTAAGGAAGCAGTCCACTCCCAGGGTCTTCACTAGAATCTTACTATGCATGACTTTCTCCACCATGCAGCCAAGAAAAAATTTGTTTCCTTTAAGTATACTCTCTCTGCTGACAAATACCATAGAAGACTCGACTGGTTTCATCACGGACATGTCAAATCTTATAGGAAAATCCCTGCCATAGGACCTTCCTACAACATAGATAGAGAAAATTTTTCCCTTTTCTTCCCTGACAATGAGCGTAAGACATGGGATATTATTCAACCATTCCTTGCTCAAGTCACCTCTTCTCTCCATCTTCCTAGTTCATCTATTACCCATTAATGTAAATTTATCTTTCCAGATATTAATACAAATCTGTCTCTTCACAACTATGTGTATCTCTCTCTCCCTCTCTCTTATCCTTTCTGTTAATGCCACAAAAGGGGAGAAAGAAAGAAAAGAAAGGAAGAAACAAATGTTTTACAAAATAAAATTTGTTTTCCTTTTTTTAATGAATTTAAAAGTTTTTGTCATTAACAAAAAGGGAGAGAATTGTTGAGCAACTATTTTGCTAATATAATTGCTAAACATTTATCATGATATTTTTTGCTATGACAAAACCTTTTAATATCTCCGCCTTTACCATTTATGAAAGCCAATAAGTCTAAAGGCTCTTATTTATATAAACATATTTTCTGCCAAAATTTATGCTTACACAGAACTGAAGTATCAACACAACGAAATTTTCTAAGTCAACAACGTACACTGTATATCATACTAACTCCAACTCCTAACTCTCACTCTTGATAAGTCGAAGTAATGCTTCGATTGATGAACAACTGGTAGCACTCCGACTCCTAAAAAGTCAAAGTCGGACCTACTCCGACTTCTGATAAGTCGAAGTCTTTGTACCGATTGGTTATCTATTGAGCCTTACTCTGACTCCTTGAAAGTCGAAGTTGGACGTACTCCGACTTCATGTAAGTCGAAGTCTGCTATCTATTAGCTGGCACTCCGACTTCTTAGAAGTCGAATTTTGCTTGATCTTTACTCCGACTTCCCACGAAGTCGAAGTCATTGTTTCCTTACTCCGACTTCAATGAAGTCGAAGTAGCTGTATTTTCTTCTAAAGTCAAAGTTCATTATCTGTTACAGTTGTATTGCTATTTCTTACTCTGACTTTTTGAAAGTCGAAGTTTCTCATATCAACTTCTGTACTTAGATGATTTTTTTAAGTCACTATCTATGAGAACTATTTAATGAGTTTTACATTGAAAATATCTCTTAGATAAAGATAGTTTCCTTAAATTCATTTTCTTTCAGTTATATAAAATTCAAATTATATTTTTGGCGGGAAAGATTATTTTATTCAATATTATTCATCTGTGAAATATCCTTTTTGGGATCTGTATTATATGAGATATATTTGTTATCTCTTCCACTGACAGGAAGATAAGTTGATCTCTGGTCGACAGATGATCAAGAATTAAATGCTTGATAAGTATAAGCTATATGGGCTATCTGTCAGAACCTACCTACCACTATAAGAAACTCCATAACTTTCAGGAAGAGATTGTGTGCAACTGTCTGATCATCCTTAAATGTTCTGAACTTCTGTCTGAACTTCTTCATACTTTATATTCTTTTATCTAACCTACCTCTGAAGGTATGTATGGAGGTGTATGCAGTCGGCTTGTCATTTCAGGTTTGTAGAACATTTAATGAAGTATGTCTATGCCTTCAGCCTTGAGCATGGAACTCACAGAATAATCATGAAGGTGTCTATCAAGCCATGAAGCTACCCACATAGCATGAAGACGATGGATCCCCTAGAGCTAAAATGAATGAGTGTCCTGATAGAAATCTCAAAGACATCAACATCTAAAGCTCCAACGAATATCCTTCAACGGCTAGCTTCCAATGGGCAGATTCAAACAGGAAGATTCTTTGAAGCCTATATATGAGTTTAAGTTCAAATCAAGAAGACAAGAGAGAACAACATGTGAGAATACAAGACTTAGACATCGATTCCACTTATTTCTGAAAGCCAAAAAGCAAGAAGTGCAATTCTTCTCAATCCTCAACTTCCTGCTGATCTTTGATTCAAAGAAGCCTTGTTCCCTTAGGTGGCAGTTCGTTTTGAAAATCTCTCTTTGCCCACCTTCACAGTTTCAGAAAGAGCTAGAGAGTCATTTCCATTTGTTTCTCTATATGATTCTCTGTGTTTGCTCATTCTGTTGAGCAGATACGCAAGTGTATTTTTCTTTCACTTCTGTGTAAGATAACCTACAGGGGGTTTGTTCCTTGCAGTGCCCCTCTTATGAAGGGAAGACCCACTGGTGTAGGTAGTCTTTGTACCCCTTAGTTAAGGGAAGACTTGCTTGGGAGAAAGTGGGTTTGTAATACCTCTCAGGGTTGAGAGAAGGCCAAGCATTTTTGACAGTTAGTGAAATCCCAAGTGGTTTTCTTGGGGACTGGACATAGGACTTCCATGTGGGAAGGGCTGAACCAAGATAAAATCCTTGTACATTTTGTGTGATTAATTCTGCCAAGTTTTTCACTTGTTTCACACACATCACACTGATTACTAACAACTCTACTTAGTGTTATCTAGTTTTTAGATAATTTTTAAAGTACAAAAAGTCCTATTCACCCCCCTCTAGGACAACAATTGTGCCTTCTCGATCCAACAGGTATTTGGGTGATTGTAGACAGGTTGACCAAGTCAGCACACTTCCTTATAGTCAGGATGTCTTGGTCAGTGGACAGACTTGCTAGATTATATGTGTAAGACCCTCGGATTTTGTCCTTATTATTTTATTGTGTGCAATTTTATGCTTGTGTGTGTATATGCATTATCATATAAGTATTATATATACATTATTGTGTAAGCACTAGGTATGTGTGCATATACTCAAATATATGCGTGGTTAATTGCATGATGTGAATAGTGTATATTATACCTACGTATTGCATGCATGAACTTAGGAGAAATTAGGGTTTTGCATGGTTTTGGGTTCTGGCCGAAGGGTTAGTCGACGTCAACATTAATGGACGTTCACTTATTGTTAACGTCCATATCGGTGGACGTCTAATATTAAATAGACGGCCATATAGGTGGACGTCTATGTCCTGACAGACCAGTCTGCAGCAGCATGGTGTGACATGCCTTTGATTGGAGATGCCAACCACCCCAACGGCTACCTCGACCTTCCCACCGACCCCTGCGTGGGTGAGGGGTCCTCCTCTCTAAAATGGCCCTTGTGGCAAACCCCCCCCCCCTCCCCTCCAAGAGCTCTCTTGGCTCTTTGTAAGGAGAAAAACAAAAACCCTAGAACCTGTGAGAAAACTTGGAGTTTGGAGGCTTTGATCCGGCGATCCAAGGCTTCATCTGGAGATCTACTTCGACAAGGAGGGAGACAACACATCCGGCTGCACATCCCCGGCCCTGGGTTGCAGAGGGGAGCATCACAGAAGCCGGAGTGGAGGCATCTTGGAGGCTTCTTGGGACTGCCCAAGGAGAGCTTCTCCGACCATTTTGATCCCTTTAGGAGTTTTTCCAAAGGCAAGTAACCCTTGCACCTTGTCCATGTATGTGTCTAAGAGGTTTCTATCATTTTTATGGATTTTCCTCGTGTCCTGGATCCCCTACATTCACCATTCTTTGAAGCTCGGACTGTGTTTTTGCACAGGCCCGAACTTGACGGCAAGATCCCTCGCCGTCAAGATCTTCTGTTGATGGCCAACGATATTGCCGTTTACTTTGTTGGACGGCCAGACTATGCCGTTAAGTTCTTCTTGGCAGAACAGTGAACTGTTCTGCCCTATATCTTTAATTTCCGGATTTCTACGTATGAGGATATAATGTAAATTTTATATGCTATGTAAAATAGATAATGTGATGTGTGTGAAAATTTCTGTATTTTTCTGTAGATGGCATAATTTATTAGAATTATTGGAAGGCATGTGTAGGAAAGAGATTATGCATGTTTAATTTTGTTCTCATGATTTCTGAGGAATTAAATGTTGTAGAATTTTATGAACCATGTTTATATGTATCAGTCCATGCCCTGCAAACTTGGGAATTTTTCCATATTCATGCGAATTTTTATAATTCCTACAATGAGAAATAGAAAGCATGTGTAGACCTTGTGAAAATTTTAGTAATCGTGTGATGGGAAATAAATTTGGAAAAAAATTCTTGTGCCAATATGTATGTGTGGTTCATGCCTGTGCATGATCAAATCTGAAATCCATGTTATGATCTATGTTAGCTTAGTTTATGAATGGCATGAAACTGAATGTTTTAATTTCTATAAATGCATGTAAATTCAGAAAAATCTGAAAATTTGTATGTGTGTTCTTATACCCGAAAAAAGCATGTGGTTAAATTTTCAGGAAAATTGGATAATAGTAGCCTACACTATGAGATTTCCATGTGAAAATGAGTTATAAATACATGTACCATGATTAAGGTTAAATGAGGTACGTTCCAATTAATCCATGAGAGCTACTAAATGCTTGATTTCTGTTATTAGTGGCATCATGCTAGGGAAGAACAGAACCATGTGCATAAATAAGAAAGTGTGAATATCATATGTAAAACGTGTGTTAATCGGAATGTGTAATGTGTAAAATGTGCCGTGTGTGACACTACTTCCATAGAGGGCTGTGGAACTGTATCATGGAAAGGTCCCCATGAGAAGGTTCAATGTGTTAAGATATCCTAAGGGCATTAGGATGAAATCCTGGAGGTGGACAAGTACCACTGGTTAGGGTGGAGACGTGTTCTCCCGGTCTGCGCAGTGCCAAGAGTCATCACTGTATTGCCTAGGTGATGTGCTATGTGTTATGTGTTATGTGATGTGTCCTTCTAGTGGTGGTTTGGACTATGTGTCACGGCAAAATAAAATGTGAATGTGAATATGTGTAAGATGTGAAATGTGAATGTATATATGTGTAAAAGGTGAAATGTGAACATGTGTGCATGTGTAATGGGTGAAAAATGAACCATGTGAAATATGGGAATGTGTAACTATGTGAAGTGAATATGTTAGAGTGTGAGACGATAATTCATGCTATGATATTTCTAATTCCATGTCAAAACAGCAACCTTAATACATGTGAATTGGTAGTTAGCCTGTGCAGGAATGTGCAGAATCCCATGTAAATTGCTATCATGTTATAGTCAAATTGGAAGTGTAGTCTTCATGTGATTAAATGAGTAGAAAGCATGTGATAGGAAGTGTTATTTGAAACATCTTAAACCATGTACCATGTGTTTTGATTTTGTAGAAATACCATGATAGGTTGTCTCTTATTAATGTTCAAGCATGCTGTATGTTGCCTTGCAAATTGAAATAGTAGAACCTACTATGATGTATGCATGAATGATGTGTATGGAGTTACTTGCTGAGTCTTTTAGACTCACTCCTTGCTTCGGCGTACAGGTTTAGTTGGTGACACACTTTTGGAGGAGACCGTGGAGAGCGACTCCGAGCGTGGAGAGTAGCTTGTGGAGTTGACATTGTGTCCTTTTTGTTTCATAGTATGTAAATTGTAGCTTGTATTAGAGTTATCATTTTGTAATTATGGACAAATTGTGTATTAAATGTAGAACTTTAATCTTGTGGACAATGTAGTTTGGTTTAATTTCAATTATGAAAGTTTCGTCTTTTGAATTGTTATTTGGATCGTGTATGTTAAATGTGGATGATGAATGAAACGAAAGACATGGTTCTTTTACTTCCGCTACTCTGTATTTATATTTGTGTATATCTCAATCATGTGATAGTGTTTGGGTAAATGTCCCACTGTGATACCCTCTACTATACCGACGTGGGTTGGTATAACCGTACCGGTATAATAAGGGTCGTCACAGAGATTGGTATCAGAGCGACCGATTGAGATCTTACATAAATATACATGATTCATCATCCCCATTGCATGCTAAATCTTATAGATTGTCCACATGGGTAGAAACGACTAATAATGAATGGAAAATAGATAAGAAAATGGTTAGAAAACTTAGTAACCTAGTTCTAATTGGTGGCTGAATTTTTATTACAGCCATGGCTTCCCGTGGACGACGTGGAGGTGTGCCAGCTCGCGACGACGAGCAGAGGCGTGAGGAGCGGGCAGAGCAGCAGGCCCCGGCCCCACAGGGTCCTGTGCTTCCCCCACCACCGCCAGTGGATTATGGAGTCTTCATGCAAGGATTAGTGCAAGCCATGCAAACTCAGGCTCATACCCAGGCAGCACTCCAGGCACAATTGGAGGCCCAGGTAGATTAATAAAACAACTAAGTAGTTGCTACTTAAATTGTATGATATTGTGTTTATTGTGTATTATTATTGTTTAATGTAGCAGGCTCAGGCACCAGCTCAGGACCATGGTGGACCTTCCATCATGGAGCGATTCAAGAGGATGACCCCACCCTCTTTTAAGGGGGAGAGCGACCCTTTAATAGCAGAAAGCTGGATGAGGGAGATCGAGAAGATCTTCCAGGCCATCAGGTGTGTGGATGAGGACAAGGTTACTTTAGCCACCTACATGCTACAGGTATGTGTTAGTTATGTGTTTCCTATTCCCTGTTAAGTTGAAGTTGTTTAGTAGTGCTTATAAAGGTTATGTTGCAGGAGAGAGCTGATGTGTGGTGGGCTTCATTACTATGTACACGATTTGAGGACGGTGCGATTGATGTTGCTTGGGACGAGTTCGTGACGCTCTTTCGGGCCAAGTTCGTCCCCGAGCACATCCAGGACAGGATGGAGCAGGAGTTCCTCACTTTGACTCAGGGCTCTATGACCGTACTCGAGTACGAGGCCAGGTTTGTAGAACTATCCAAGTATGCACCTCATATAGTGGCTGATGAGCGCAGGAAGGCGAAGAAGTTTGTGATGGGCCTTAAGCCATCACTGAGGACAAGGCTCATAGCGTTTGATCATCGTACCCTGGACGAAGCCCTTAGCGCTGCTTGTAGGCAGGAAGGCGAGATGGAGCGGTACCTTGAGGAGAAGAAGACTTCGCAGAAGAGACCAGCAGCCACTTTCCAGCGACAGGACAAGAGGAGAGCAGCATACCAGTCACAACAGCGCCCTGTGGTAGTCAGCAACACTCAGGTACCTTCTGTACGTTCCTCTGGTGACAAGAAGGAGTGCCCTCACTGTGGAAGGGCACATGGTGGTACGGAATGTTGGAAGATAGCGGGCAAATGCCTAAAGTGTGGGAGTAGCAACCACAAGATCAAGGATTACCCCAGACTTCAGCAGGGAGTCCAGCGTGGACCAGCCCCAGTAGCAGCAGCAGTGCCAGCGACAGGACGACCAGGAAGGCCTCGAGCCCCGGCTCGAGTGTTTGCTTTAGCACGAGAGGACGCCGAGCAGGCAGAGCATGTCACGGAAGGTACGATTCTTTTCATGGGTGTGTACGCTCGGGTTTTGTTTGATACGGGTGCCACTCACTCGTTCATTTCCGAGCGGTTTGCTAGGCAGTTAGCTGTAGAGTCAGGCATAGAGGCTAAGGAGTTAGAGGTCCCTTTGTCTGTGCACACCCCTGCGGGTACGGTATCGACTAGGAAGTGTATTCTGTCGCTACCTGTGTGCATTGAAGATAGGATTTTAGATGGGTGCTTCTACTTGCTGAAGATGAAAGACTATGATGCTATTCTTGGTCTGGATTGGCTAGAGGAGCACTATTCATTAGTAGATTGTCGTGGGAAGAGGATTGTTTTCCGCATTCCTGGTGAGGACGAGTTCTCTCATCCCTTGCCAATGAACTTGGCGGGAAAGTTGGTTATCTCTGCCATGAAGGCGATGCGCATGGTAAACAAGGGTTGTGACGCGTTTCTGGCCAGCGTGGTATTAGTACCTGAGACTGGTGAGTACCTACTCTTGCAGAGATCGGGGTAGTGCAGGATTTTCCGGACGTCTTTCCCGATGAATTGTCTGGATTGCCACCGAGTAGAGAGATAGAGTTTACTATAGAGTTGCTTCCTGGCACCTCTCCTATCTCGAAGGCTCCATATCGGATGGCACCTGCGGAGTTAGCCGAGCTGAGGAGGCAGTTGCAAGAATTGTTAGATAAGGGATTTATACGCCCTAGTGTTTCACCTTGGGGCGCACCTGTATTGTTCGTAAAGAAGAAGGACGGATCACTTAGGTTGTGCATCGATTATAGGAAGCTGAACCAAGTGACTGTGAAGAACATGTATCCCTTGCCTCGTATTGATGATCTGTTTGACCAGCTGCAGAATGCTTCAGTCTTTTCCAAGATTGATTTGCGTTCTGGCTATCATCAGTTGAGGATTAGGAGTGAGGATGTGTCCAAGACGGCCTTTAGGACTCGTTATGGACATTATGAGTTCTTGGTCCTTCCTTTTGGATTGACCAATGCCCCTGCAGCGTTCATGGATCTCATGAATAGGGTATTCCGACCTTATCTAGATAGCTTTGTGGTGGTTTTTATAGATGACGTGTTGGTCTACTCTCCGGATGAGGCCACACACCGTCAGCATTTGAGGGTAGTGTTAGAGGTTTTTCGTGAGCACAAGCTGTATGCTAAATTCAGCAAGTGCGATTTCTGGTTGCGCAAGGTTCATTTTCTCGGGCATGTGATCTCCGGCGCTGGTGTAGCAGTTGATCCAGCGAAGGTCCAGGCAGTTATGGATTGGGAGGTTCCCCAGACCCCTTCGGAGATTCGTAATTTCGTTGGTTTGGCTGGTTACTATCGGCGATTCATTGAGGGATTTTCATCCATCGCCGCCCCATTGACTCAGCTGACCCGGAAGGGAGTGAAGTTTGTGTGGTCCGAGAAGTGTGAGAGTAGTTTTCAACTATTGAAGACTAAACTCACGTCAGCTCCGGTGTTGGTCTTGCCGAGCGGTGTAGAGGGTTTTGCTATCTACACGGATGCGTCTCGGATTGGCCTTGGTTGTGTATTGATGCAGCATGAAAGGGTAGTGGCTTATGCTTCTCGTCAGTTGAAGGAGCATGAGAGGAACTATCCGACTCATGATTTAGAGCTTGCGGTCGTGGTTCATGCACTAAAGATCTGGAGGCACTATCTTTACGGTGTCAGATTTGAGGTGTTTACCGAGCATAAGAGCTTGAGGTATCTTTTCTCCCAAAAGGAATTAAACCTGAGGCAGAAGAGATGGATTGAGTTCCTCAAGGACTATGACTTCGACCTTCAGTATCACCCTGGGAAGGCGAACATCGTAGCGGATGCTCTTAGAAGGAGGAGGTCTTCGCTCCAACGGGATTGGAAGATGTTGGAGGATGCATCGTGTGCGATGACCGAGTTAGAGCCCTTATGTCAGGCTTTTGTGGCTCAGTTGTCCGTTAGGTCCTCTGTTTTGGATGAGGTGATCGAGCAACAGAAAGCCGACCCTAGACTCCTAGAGTTGGTGGGCAAGGCAGGCATTGCCCGTGATGAGGACGGCGTGATTAGGTTCCATCACCGTGTGTGTGTTCCTGACATTGTGGATGTCCGTGAGCACGTATTAGCAGAGGCTCATAGGTCGAGATTCTCTATTCATCCGGGTAACACTAAGATGTACCAGGATCTGAAGAGATCTTTTTGGTGGTCTGGCATGAAGAAGGATGTAGCGGATTATGTGTCTAGGTGTTTAGTATGCCAGCAAGTGAAAGCCGAGCGGCAGCGACCATCTGGCCTTATGCAGAAGATGGATATCCCAGTATGGAAGTGGGAAGCTGTCACTATGGATTTTGTTTCGGGATTGCCTCGATCTAGACGGGGTAATGACTCGATTTGGGTAGTCGTAGATAGATTCTCGAAGACTGCGCATTTCTTACCTATGAGGAAGAAGCAGTCGGTTGAGAGTTTAGCTAGACTGTATGTTAGTAGTGTCATTAGGTTGCATGGTGTGCCGAAGTCGATCATTTCGGATCGAGATCCTAGATTTACTTCGAGGTTGTGGAAAGGTCTTCAGGATGCTTTAGGTTCGGAGCTGAAGCTCAGTTCGGCATTTCATCCCTAGACTGATGGACAGTCCGAGAGGACTATCCAGACGCTCGAGGATATGTTAAGAGCGTGTGGGAGCGCCATTTACCTCTTGTGGAGTTCGCTTATAACAACAGCTTTCATGCGAGTATTGGTATGGCTCCATTTGAGGCGTTGTACGGTAGGCCTTGCAGATCTCCTTTGTGTTGGGAGGAGACTGGCGATAGACAGCTGATTGGTCCGGAGTTAGTTCAGGAGACTTCGGATAAGATCCAGTTGATTACGAGGAGGCTTGTTGCGGCTCAGGATAGACAAAAGAGCTTTGCCGACAACAGGAGGAAGGATCTAGAGTTCGAGGTAGGTGATCATGTCTTCTTGAAGATATCGCCTACGCGTGGTGTCGTCAGGTTTGGCAGGCATAGTAAGTTGAGCCCTAGATTCATTGGCCCGTATGAGATTCTCAGACGATTGGGCGACGTGGCTTATGAGCTAGCTTTACCCCCAGCTTTGGCTAGTGTTCACCCCGTTTTCCACGTATCTATGCTCAGGAAGTATGTCCGAGATCCATCTCATGTTATTAGTCACGAGCCAGTGGAGATCCAGCCAGATCTGTCGTATGTGGAGCAACCAGTAGCTATCCTTGACCGGAAGGTTCAGCACCTCCGGAACAAGAGTATTGCGTCGGTGAAAGTTCTATGGCGTAACTTCTCGCGGGAGGAGGCTACTTGGGAGCTTGAGGATGCGATGAAGAGAAGTATCCCCTTTTGTTTGAGTAGTGTTGTCCTAACTTCGAGGACGAAGTTTTTTTTTTAGGGGGAGAGGGTGTAAGACCCTCGAATTTTGTCCTTATTATTTTATTGTGTGCAATTTTATGCTTGTGTGTGTATATGCATTATCATGTAAGTATTATATATACATTATTGTGTAAGCACTAGGTATGTGTGCATATACTCAAATATATGCGTGGTTAATTGCATGATGTGAATAGTGTATATTATACCTACGTATTGCATGCATGAACTTAGGAGAAATTAGGGTTTTGCATGGTTTTGGGTTCTGGCCGAAGGGTTAGTCGACGTCAACATTAATGGCACTTATTGTTAACGTCCATATCGGTGGACGTCTAATATTAAATAGACGGCCATATAGGTGGACGTCTATGTCCTGACAGACCAGTCTGCAGCAGCATGGTGTGACATGCCTTTGATTGGAGATGCCAACCACCCCAACGGCTACCCCGACCTTCCCACCAACCCCTGCGTAGGTGAGGGGTCCTCCTCTCTAAAATGGCCCTTGTGGCAAACCCCCCCCCTCCCCTCCAAGAGCTCTCTTGTCTCTTTGTAAGGAGAAAAACAAAAACCCTAGAACCTGTGAGAAAACTTGGAGTTTGGAGGCTTTGATCCGGCGATCCAAGGCTTCATCCGGAGATCTACTTCGACAAGGAGGGAGACAACACATCCGGCTGCACATCCCCGGCCCTGGGTTGCAGAGGGGAGCATCACAGAAGCCGGAGTGGAGGCATCTTGGAGGCTTCTTGGGACTGCCCAAGGAGAGCTTCTCCGACCATTTTGATCCCTTTAGGAGTTTTTCCAAAGGCAAGTAACCCTTGCACCTTGTCCATGTATGTGTCTAAGAGGTTTCTATCATTTTTATGGATTTTCCTCGTGTCCTGGATCCCCTACATTCACCATTCTTTGAAGCTCGGACTGTGTTTTTGCACAGGCCCGAACTTGACGGCAAGATCCCTCGCCGTCAAGATCTTCCGTTGACGGCCAACGATATTGCCGTTTACTTTGTTGGACGGCCAGACTATGCCGTTAAGTTCTTCTTGACAGAACAGTGAACTGTTCTGCCCTATATCTTTAATTTCCGGATTTCTACGTATGAGGATATAATGTAAATTTTATATGCTATGTAAAATAGATAATGTGATGTGTGTGAAAATTTCTGTATTTTTCTGTAGATGGCATAATTTATTAGAATTATTGGAAGGCATGTGTAGGAAAGAGATTATGCATGTTTAATTTTGTTCTCATGATTTCTGAGGAATTAAATGCTGTAGAATTTTATGAACCATGTTTATATGTATCAGTCCATGCCCTGCAAACTTGGGAATTTTTCCATATTCATGCGAATTTTTATAATTCCTACAATGAGAAATAGAAAGCATGTGTAGACCTTGTGAAAATTTTAGTAAATCGTGTGATGGGAAATAAATTTGGAAAAAATTTCTTGTGCCAATATGTATGTGTGGTTCATGCCTGTGCATGATCAAATCTGAAATCCATGTTATGATCTATGTTAGCTTAGTTTATGAATGGCATGAAACTGAATGTTTTAATTTCTATAAATGCATGTGAATTCAGAAAAATCTGAAAATTTGTATGTGTGTTCTTATACCCGAAAAAAGCATGTGGTTAAATTTTCAGGAAAATTGGATAATAGTAGCCTACACTATGAGATTTCCATGTGAAAATGAGTTATAAATACATGCACCATGATTAAGGTTAAATGAGGTGCGTTCCAATTAATCCATGAGAGCTACTAAATGCTTGATTTCTGTTATTAGTGGCATCATGCTAGGGAAGAACAAAACCATGTGCATAAATAAGAAAGTGTGGATATCATATGTAAAACGTGTGTTAATCGGAATGTGTAATGTGTAAAATGTGCCGTTTGTGACACTGCTTCCATAGAGGGCAGTGGAACTGTATCATGGAAAGGTCCCCATGAGAAGGTTCAATGTGTTAAGATATCCTAAGGGCATTAGGATGAAATCCTGGAGGTGGACAAGTACCACTGGTTAGGGTGGAGACGTGTTCTCCCGGTCTGCGCAGTGCCAAGAGTCATCACTGTATTGCCTAGGTGATGTGCTATGTGTTATGTGTTATGTGATGTGTCCTTCTAGTGGTGGTTTGGACTATGTGTCACGGCAAAATAAAATGTGAATGTGAATATGTGTAAGATGTGAAATGTGAATGTATATATGTGTAAAAGGTGAAATGTGAACATGTGTGCATGTGTAATGGGTGAAAAATGAACCATGTGAAATATGGGAATGTGTAACTATGTGAAGTGAATATGTTAGAGTGTGAGACGATAATTCATGCTATGATATTTCTAATTCCATGTCAAAACAGCAACCTTAATACATGTGAATTGGTAGTTAGCCTGTGCAGGAATGTGCAGAATCCCATGTAAATTGCTATCATGTTATAGTCAAATTGGAAGTGTAGTCTTCATGTGATTAAATGAGTAGAAAGCATGTGATAGGAAGTGTTATTTGAAACATCTTAAACCATGTACCATGTGTTTTGATTTTGTAGAAATACCATGATAGGTTGTCTCTTATTAATGTTCAAGCATGCTGTATGTTGCCTTGCAAATTGAAATAGTAGAACCTACTATGATGTATGCATGAATGATGTGTATGGAGTTACTTGCTGAGTCTTTTAGACTCACTCCTTGCTTCGGCGTACAGGTTTAGTTGGTGACACACTTTTGGAGGAGACCGTGGAGAGCGACTCCGAGCGTGGAGAGTAGCTTGTGGAGTTGACGTTGTGTCCTTTTTGTTTCATAGTATGTAAATTGTAGCTTGTATTAGAGTTATCATTTTGTAATTATGGACAAATTATGTATTAAATGTAGAACTTTAATCTTGTGGACAATGTAGTTTGGTTTAATTTCAATTATGAAAGTTTCGTCTTTTGAATTGTTATTTGGATCGTGTATGTTAAATGTGGATGATGAATGAAACGAAAGACGTGGTTCTTTTACTTCCGCTACTCTGTATTTATATTTGTGTATATGTCAATCATGTGATAGTGTTTGGGTAAATGTCCCACTGTGATACCCTCTACTATACCGACGTGGGTTGGTATAACCGTACCGGTATAATAAGGGTCGTCACAATATGTGGACCGAGTTTTTCCATTGCATGGGACCCCAGTTTCCATTGTTTCCGACAGAGATCCGAGATTCACTTCAGGGTTTTGGCACAGTTTGCAGAGGGCCCTTGGCACAGAGTTGAGGCTGAGTTCAGCGTACCACCCAAAGTCAGATGGTCAGTCAGAAAGGAGTATACAGACTTTGGAGGATATGTTGAGAGCTTGTTGCTTGGACTGGGGTGGCACTTGGAAGTCTCACCTTTCGATGGTAGAGTTTGCATACAACAATAGTTATCACTCGAGCATTGGAATGACACCATATGAGGCTCTGTATGGTCGGCCGTGTAGGACACGACTTCACTAGTTCGAGGTGGGTGAGAGGTAGCTTTTGGGACCAGAGATGGTACAGCAGTGTGTAGACATAATCAATTTAGTCAGGCAGAGGCTTCAGGCAGCACAGAGCAGGTAGAAGAGCTATGCAGATGTCCGCAGAAGGCCATTATAGTTTAGCGTGGGTGACTTCGTGTTCCTATGGGTCTCACCGACCAAGGGTGTCATGAGGTTTATCAAGAAGGGAAAGCTCAATCTGAGGTATATTGGACCTTTCCCAATTATCGAGAGGATTGGCGAGGTCACGTATAGGTTGCATCTTCCGGCAGAGTTAGCAGGTGTGCACGAGGTTTTTCACGTTTTGCAGCTGAGGAGGTACGTTACAGATCCCTCACACGTATTAGATTACTCGCAGTTAGAGGTTGCACCAGATTTGTCAACACCAGAGCACCCAGTCAGAGTTGTGGACCGCAGAGTGCAGTAGTGGCGCAGGAGGCAGATCCTACTAGTCATGGTTGTTTGGGAGAACCGCGTTGGTGGCGAGGCCACGTGGGAGTGCGAGGATGAGATGAGAGAGCAGCTCCCCTATTTGTTTGATTGATCGGTATGTTGTTTTTCCTTATGTTGCTTTCTGATTAAAACTGAGTTTCTTTTGATTTCAAGGATGAAATCCTTTTAAGGGGGGTGGAATGTGAGACTCGGCCCTCTCAGGCCCTTAGCCCTGTCCTCTTGGTCACGACGGACCCCTTGGTCGCAACATTGTCGTGCCAGAGGAGCCGGTCGTGACATGCTTTTGGCCGTGGCACACCTAGCCGTCGAATTCTGGTCACGACGGGGGTGGGCGTCATGTTCTTGTCATGGCATCTGAAGGCGACGCGACTCTGGTTCTGACCGTTCTAACCGCTATCCATTCTGTCAAAACGGCCTTGTCGGGTGTCAGGCACGCATAGCGTTGATGCGACCTGGCAGTCTGTCGCGTTACAGTTTTCCTGGTCTTCGAGGTTTGACAGCTTTTAATGTCGCACAGGGATAGGGCGTCGTGACATGGTCATGACCTACTGGGTGGTTGCGACATGGTTGTTGTCATGCCGACCTGACCCATCGTGTCTCTAGGCCCTTCGGTTCAAAATCGAGGCAGGCGACCCTTTTCCCTCTCTCCCTTTCCTTTCTTATTCTTCTTCCTTCTTCCTCCCCCTTTGAGCCCTTTGCTTCTTTGGCAGTTCTTGGGTGTTTTGGACAAGGAGGTGATGCCTCGTTCGTGTAGGCAGTGTTCGTGTGGTGCTAGGAGCGAGGAGGAGGTGGCCATTGCGACATGAAGGCCCCAACAGGTCGGCTCTACTCCTTGAGGTAGGGACCCCTCTTTCCCTCTCATTCCAGCATGCTTCCATTCCTCTTGAGATCGTTGTTTCTCCAAGGTTTTTGGGGTTGTGGGGTGTGTGAGATCTATGCTCGTGGTGAGTGAGGTTTCCTTCGAGCGTAGATTTCCTTGTAATGCATGTTTTATGGGGTGTGAGGGTGGGTTGCCTTGATTAGAGGTTTCTATAGTGTTTCCCATGCTCCCCTCCCCCTGTGGATGTGTTTTTGTGCGGTTTTGGGGTGGTCCTCGAGAGGATGGTCCCGGGACCCCTCTCGACTGAGGTCGCGACTGGTATAGGGGTCACAATGATGTCACGACTGGCATGGCCGCTGCAACATCATCGCGATGCCCTAGGGCCTCATGACATGGTCACGACCGGCCTTGGCATCGCAAGGGTGTCGCGACAGCCTGTGGTGTCGTGACAGCATCAGAGACAGGTAAGTCTTACGGAGTTCTGTTTCTTGTGGAGTCTTCCCCGTTTCCAATTCTTTCCGTACCCGTGGCACCAGTGCTAGTTTCCTAGTACGATCCTACACTAGTCGTTTGCCCAGTGGTCAACACCTGAGGGCTTGTCCCATGAGAAAGGTTGTTACCATTTACCTGGGACCCCCATCCTCGTGCGCCTTAGAGGGAGTGTTCGGGGCGACAAGCGTACTCGAGTCATAGACTCTGGGGTAGAGGGGGAAATGGTGGTTAGGACAGTGGCATCATCGTTTGCAGAGCTCTCTTGGTTGCTCTGGGACACCGAGGACGGCCAGAGTTCTACCCGTTGCAGGCCAGCCAGTCCTTTTTCTCACTGCCTCGCTCTTTGTGGCTCCGGAATCACCTAGAGAGGCCAGGTGTAGGACCGTAGTTCGGCCAGACTATGGCGGTTACTGTTGTGTTACTTTGTGCTCCTGCCCCACTCTAACGAGACATGGAGGTTTGGACCTAGGTCGAGGGTAAGACGTCAGTGGACGCTCCTGACTAGTTGACTAGTGGTAGTGGTTTCCGTAGCTAGTGTCTCTTGTCCAGGCGAGGTTCTGGTCACGACGTGCAGGTCGTACGGAGTTTCTAACCACGGTGTCTTTTCCGTACCGTCGCTAGTTAGTTAGCTTTGCTTCTGCACTTCCCTGTGTAGCTTAGAATATATAACTATTGTCATTTAATTTTCTTATATATATCCTTTCCCGCCTCTTAGAGCCAGTAGGAGATTGGTAGTCCCTACTGAGCTTCTGTTGTGAAGCTCATCCCTTCTTTTTCCAGGTGAGACTTCTCAGTAGCGGTCAGATGTGCGTTGGGCGGAAGAGACGGGGCGTTAGTCGTCGTCCCCATAGGTAGTAGTGGTACCCCCTTTCAGTTGTACTTCACCCTCGGGTATGCCCCTAAAGGCTTTGTTCTTCCCTTCTTTACTTGTACTCGTTGTCTGTGTTGTGACTGTACCTAGAGCGATACACTGCGATCTCGCTCTTCTTTATGCTTCCGCGTGTGTGCTCCTAGTTCAATAGTTGATGTTTGTCTCCCTTACATATTTTGTTAGACTTGTGTTATAGCCCTTCTGGGTCCCCAAATCCATGGGCGGTGATCGCAAAAATTGGGTCCTCGGCTGTGGCCGAGGGTCAGGTTCTCGGGGTCCTTACATATGAAACCAAGCATGATGCCCATGAAGAATGCTATCTATGGGCTATGACCTCTACTTTCTTATTCCTTCAGTCCAAAAGAGAACAATTTCTATTTATCAGATTTCATCTCCAACATCAAACTCACACCACTATTCAAACCCTTTATTGAGGGCATCTTGCATTTCTCAAATGCACTCTTGGTCCAAATGTTCATATGGACTTCTCCCTCTTTGAACGATGCTTGCAAAGTACTAAACTTAAACTTCACAAATTCCTCCTTCCCTATTATCAGTCTTTTCTTTCCAACTTGTACCTGACTCATGATGAGTTGTCGCTCCCTTTTTGTTGACCTGACAAAAAGGGGGAGAGATGTAAATGCAACTCTGTAAAGTGAAAGGGGAGACAAATTATATATGAAAGGGGGAGATAACTTGTGAAACTCCATATCTCTTATGTGTGATTGAATTTATTCTATTATTGCATTTACCTTAATATCTGGTATTTTGTCATCAAAAAAAGGGGGAAGTTTGTTAAGCCACTACTCAATTATAACTTGCATATTCACAATTCAAACCATAACCTATATTAGTTTTAAAGACGACAAAATAAATAGATAAATTGTCAAATATTGCATTCTCTCTCCAACATATCACATAGTAAAAATCTCAAAGGCATACTCCATCATACAAGTTATTCTTCTCAGATATTCTAAGTATAACTTTAACTGACTAAGGAATATACGAAGCTAGCTTTGTCAGATACGAAGTTCACTTTGACATACGTGAAGTTATATATGAAGTCTAGTTTCAACTGACTACATTATAATCTAAGTTCTTTTCGTCATATGTGAAGTTATATACGAAGTCTAGTTTCAACTGACTACGTTATAATCGAAGTTCACTGCGTCATATACAAAGTTCACTTCATCATATGTGAAGTTATATACAAAGTCTAGTTTCGGCTAACTACGTTATAATTAAAGTTCACTTCGTCATACACGAAATTCACTTCAACGTGTACGAATTCCACTTCATCATATGCGAAGTAAAACACAAAGGCCATACTTCAACTGATCACACTGAAATCATCATATACGAAATTTACTTCATCATATCTAAATTTCACTTCGTCATATCCGAAGTCCACTTTGTCTAATGCAAAGTAACACACGAAGGTCTCACTTCCACTGATCACATTGAAATAGTCATATATGAAGTTCAATTCATCATATACGAAAGTCACTTTATCATATACGAAATCCATTTCGTCATATATGAAGTATCATTTCGACAAACATCTAAACTGATGTAATGAATACACATAATCTGTATGATATCTTCTCATCATTAACATTGGTTTATCACATTCATAAAAAAATTTCCCAAATAGAAAACTTAATGTATGATTGAATGTCTGCTTATGATATAATTCTTGTTTGATATGATATCTTGATAAATGAATTTTTCGTACAAATACATAAGCAAACCACTCTCTAAGAACATTACCTTCAATCTTTTGCAAAGCTCTCATTAAAATAATATCATCTAAGCTTTGCCTCATGAACCTAGAAATATTCGTATCTTGAACGTTTAGTCAAAATCTGCGAAAAAGGTCTTCTGACACCTGCCACAAAACACCCACTTTGTCTTCTGTCAGAACAGCACAGCACGATCTCTACCTACTACATATTCTATGATATTTGTGTGAACTTGTGCAGAACTTTGTCCACAGATCACTTGTCGACATCTTCTTGTTGATTTCTTGACATATCCATTTGTTATTGTGTTGGGGGGTCTTCAAGAGTACTCCCTGAATTGATCCTATAAAGAGATAGAAATTCTTGCGAGGATATTAGTAGCATTGTCATTAAAAACAATAAATATAATTTTAAACAAAAATAAAAAATTAAGGATGACTACTTCCTCTTCAGATTGAAATGAAGGGAAGAGTTGGTAGTCATCAATCGGATGCTTTTGAGCATCCTCTAACCATACCCATTTGAATGCCTTCTTATCTTGTTCATCAAGAGTGGATAGGCATTTTCTTCTTCAATGTTGGAGCTTCCTGAGGAGTTGTTTATTGAAGGTGTCTTCCGTCATACCATTTGAACTTGATGTGCCTTACCCTCAGCTTTTTCTTCACTATAAGCTTCATCAACCATTTCCTCTTCAGGGATGTCCTTCTTGAGAAAAATTTTAGGCTCCCCCTCAACCTGAGCTTCCTCCTTTATAGCTTCTTCTTCATGTGGAAAAATGTCTTCCTAAGGAGCTTCATGTTGCTCCCCTAGAATGGATGCTTCATCATTGACTTCCATCATATCGTCAGCATGTAATTCTTTCAATATTTTTCTAGTGATGACAGTTGGAGGAGATGGAATCATAGCTTCCTATCTTGTTTCATTAGATACTTGAGCATCAGTGTCTTCTTCTAGAACTAGAATGATCTCATCTTGAGGAGTTTCTAGATTTTCCTCAGCTTGAGTAGCAAGTTCTTCAACTATAGTGGGTTCTTCTTCATATTTGAGTTTCAGCTTATCCCACATATCTTTGGCTATTTTGCACACTAATATTCAGTTGAATTTTTGCTTGGATAGTGCATAAGACATGAACTTCTTAGCCATGTTGTTTAACAATATCATCCTCCTATCATTGTCTAACAATTCCTCCTTGGGCTTAGATATAAGGAGGTCACCATCTTCGATGATCCTCCAGAGTTAATAGTCGTAGTCTTGTAGAAAGAATTTCATCCTTATTCTTCAATAGGTGTAATTGCCATCAAAGAGTGGACGTAGGAAGATGGATGGCCTTTCTACAAAACCTTGAGTGGCTATTTGATCTTTACTCTTTAGATCATTGGATCTTCTACTTTTCTGATACAACTTGTAGATATCGGAAGATGTGAAGAGCTTGGCTCTGATATCACTTGTTGTTCCACTTGATATGGCAGCAAGACTAACCTAGAGGGGGGGGTGAATAGGTAATCTGAAAACTGAAGCTGAGCCCCATTGGGATGTCCTCTGGGCCCCGTACATTCCCCTGAAGTGGTATGTTCTGGTCTGGAGAATTCTCCGTGATATTTTACCTGTTGATGGGACTGTGAAAGAGAAGGGAGTACCACTTGTATCCAAATGTTCCTGTTGTCTAAATCCTCAAGAGGAGACTACCCTCCACTTATTCTTCACAGGTAACACAGCTTCCCAGATCTGGTCCGCCATGTCACACCTCCTGCACTTCAGCAACACCAACAAGGCAAAGGCGGCTGACTGCATCACAGCTTACTTAACTCGCCGGGAACCTGATGCCGCTGCTGCCCGCCTAACTCGCTGCACTTTCATGGCCATCCTATGGGAAATCTGGTGCAGCCGCAACAAGGCCAAACTACAAGATCAACCGATGGCGACCAGACATATCACCAATCGTAGCATGCTTGCAGTCCGGGCAATCTGCACCGCACACAAGTTCCAGAAGATCCCGCAGGAATGGGCAGCCGCTCTGGATCAAGGTATCACTGACAAGGATAAACTCCAAGCCAAAACTCCGAGGGTGGTGCGCTGGTCCACCCCACCTTCAGGGAGACTCAAACTGAATGTCGACGAAGCATTTAGACCGGCGTCGGGAGAAGCTGGAGGCGGTGGCATTATTCGCGACCAGAATGGTACCTTGTGTTGTGATTTTGCACAGACCTACCATGGTCTAAGCTCCAGTCTAGCAGCCGAAGCCTTGGCCTTGAGGGATGGCATTGCCATGTGCTGCAGAACAGGTATTTCTGATGTTATGATTGAGACCAACTCCCAGAACCTCCTTCAAATCGTGACAGTCCAGCAGACCCACTAGTGGGACATTGCTTGTATTCTGCAAGATATTGCATTAAAAACCCAAAATATGCAGGCCACAATCACGTATACTCCCCGGGAAGCCAACAAAGTAGCGGACAGCCTAGCAACTTTCGGTCTATCTTGTTCCTCATTAGTCATGTGGAATCTTTGGGGTGATCTGCCCTCTGTTGTCATGGATCTATACCACCAAGATAAGGTGGGGGATCCTTCTATTAGGCCTTAGGCCACCTTTCTACCTCCTTATATTATAAATGAAATACCAACCTGGCCACCTGGGGATGGTAGTGACATCCTCACATGACTGGTGAGGCCGCCCCTACCTACCTCCTTGGTCTGGCTTTATTAAAAAAAAAATTCTGAAAACTGAAACAAAAGTTAAATAAGTGTGTGCAATGGAAACTAAAGGCGTGGAAGCAAGCACACAAAGAACACAAAGATTTATCTTGGTTTGACCCTTCCAAATGGAAGTCCAACGCCCAGTCCCCAAGCAAACTCTTGGGATTTCACTAACCAAGGGTACAGTCCCCCTTAAAGACATACAACACCCAGCTCCTGCTGAAGGATCGAGGAAAAGGTGTGGATAAGATCTAGAAGGGGGGATGAATAGATCTATGCCACTTTATGCGGAAGCTTAAGCAATTTAAAAATACTTTTAGAATCAGAGGCAATTTTAACAGTGAAAAACACAGATCTGATGAGATGTTAAGTGAGTTGATAAAATAGATGTGAAAACTAGTTGATTAAGTGAATCTTAAGCGATCCTATGCAAGCATCTAACGGATAATAGAATCAAACCACAGATAGACAAGTGCACAGAGATTTTTAGGTGGTTCGGAAATCACCCATGTGATTCCTACATCCACCCCTCACACCCAGTGAGGATTCACTAAACAACCTGGGTAACACACCCACTGGATCCAGACAACTCCAACACCTGAGTTTACAACTCACACAACTCTAGAGTAAGACTACTCTAGATCCCTGAGCAAGACTGCTCAACAACCACTTGAGTTCGACAACTCAAACCGAGCACAATGGCTCACAAATGACTTTTCTAGACACCAACACAAGACATAGATCTTCTAGCAGCAGATCATGTCGAACATGAGAACATTCATGAGAATTATGCAGAAGCACTTGCACAATCTCAAAATGTCTCAGAAGAACAGAAGTACAGTAAGAATTGTATGAAAAGACTTTGTTCTTCAATTGTACTCCCTTATAGAAGTTCAGATTGGGAAGAAGCTTGGATTCTTGAAGTCCCAAACGATGCTCTGCACTTTTGAACTTGGGATCTTCCTTGAAATCTTCTCCAACGGATGCTTCTACTTGATCTGCTTCCTTGAGGCACTTCAAATGCTTCTTCAAGGATCACACTCCAATTCTCACACTTGAATTGATGAGAATTGGTCTTCAGAAGACACCAGGAGAGCAGAGGAGGGAGATGAGCTCTTCTAGCCGCCAAAGGAAACTTTCGGGAGGCTCCAAGAGTTCGTTGGGTCTCTTGATGTGATGGATGGCCAATTGGGGGCTTTTTATACCCAAAAGATTCCAAAGTTACCCTTTGGGTACAAGGGCACACGATCCTAGGTTGATACACCATCGCCCTAGGATGACACGTGGCAATCATCCATCTTAAGTTGCAATCTTTCCGTAGTGTGTCGACCTGCCCTGGTGGTGGTGTCGACCTCCTGTCCCAATTCTGAAAACAGGCTGTTCTGGGAAATGATCCAATGTCGACCTGCCCTCATCCTGCGTCGACCTCCTGTCCCATTCTGCAAACAGACTGTTCTGGGAACGAGGTCCAGTGTCGACCTGCCCTCATCCTGCGTCGACCTCCTGTCCCATTCTGCAAATAGATTGTTCTGGGAACGAGGTCCAGTGTCGACCTGCCCTCATCCTGCGTCGACCTCCTGTCCCATTTTGCAAACAGACTGTTCTGGGAACGAGGTCCAGTGTCGACCTGATCCTGATCAGTGTCGACCTGAGTAGTCTAATTCCTGGAATTTGCGACTCGTGTCGACCTGCTTTTTGACTCGTGTCGACACAGTCTCAGCATTTCTTCAGCTTTTTGCCTTTGAGTCTGAGGTATTGTGTCGACACCATTGTGGGGTGTGTCGACACCACCTTTCCAAAAAGTATTTGTACCTGAAAATTAAACACATATATCATTAGTAAAATATTTTATTATGAGTACAAATGATAAGTGTGCTTTGAAACATGCTTTATGAATATAAATTTCAGGTAAAGTGTGTTTATCATGTTTCAATTAGTTTGCATTAAAATCACATTTGTCATCATCAAAATAAGAGGGGAAATGATATGAAATTACACTCAACCCAACAATCTCCCCCTTTTTGATGATGGCAACATTAAATCCATATGACACTGAGGTTTGATGAGATGTGATTTTAAGCAATTTTTGGTTATTGAAAGTCCTTATTTTTCTTTTTGTTCATGCTTGTCAAAGACCTTTAAATATAACTCAGTCACAATTGATGGTTGTACTAGTGAAGTACAATGTTACTTGAAGTAAGTTAGTTGCATAAAAGAGGTCAAGCAACTTGACAAGCATTCATACATTCACATTCACATAACAATTTTCAATCACATTGAAGACACAAATGACAAAGTTCATTCAAACTGAGCAAAAACCATTTCATTTCATTCAAGAGTAAACATTACAATCTTTCCAAAATATTACAATCATTTCTTGTTCTCTTTCTTTCTTCTCCCCCTTTGTCATCATCAAAAAAGAAATTACATTATGTAGAAGGTGGAGGAGGAGGAGGAATGGGAACTAAGATTGTCTCAATGTCTGACAATCTTTTCTCCATGGAAGTCAAGCTGGACTTCATTTGATCTTGAATGGTTGTGAGTCTTGTATGCAAGTAATGTTCCATTCTGTCTGAGTTTTCTATCAAAGTAGCTTGAATTCTGTCTAGATCAGCTGAAATGGGTTGTGAAGAAGAAGATGATCCAGCTGACCAACCAGGCCTTTGCATGATTTTGAATTCCATTGTCAAATCAGTGATCTGTTTGTCAATGTGAGCATTGAAATTCCTCATGCTCTCCAAATCATCCACTAGATGTGCAAAAGAAAGTCTTGTGCTGGTGATCTCATGTAGTGTCTGCTTGGTGTTGAAGACATCAGCTTGGGAATTTGCCAAAATTCCCTGAAGAACTATCTCCAACTTTTTCTGGTGCTCCTTCAGCTCAACTGAAGCATCTGCCATTGTACCAATTAATCTATTGAATCTTTAAGCTGCATAGTCTGAGGCAGCTTTTTGCTCTATGAACTTGGCAGACACAGTGTTCTCCAATCTCTGAATCCTCAACTCAAAGGTTTCTGACATGGTTTGAATAGAGGAGTTCAAGGTTTCAAATTTATCATTTAAAAGGGAGAACAACTCTGGTGGAACAGAAGGTCCACCAGAGGATGTGGATGCTTGAAATGTGGGTTGTGGAGAGACATGTGGAATGTCAAATTCAGTGTGCATGGAGGGGGGTTGAAACTGAGGTGAGAGTGGGTCATGCAATGGTATATCACCTTCAGTTGAGACTTGAGGCTGATCCTCATTCAAAGGAAGCTGATCCTCTTGACCTTGGGGCTGGTCCCCTTGAGCTTGAGGTTGTTCCTCTTGACCCTGGGGCTGGTCCCCTTGACCTTGAGGCTGTTCCTCTTGACCCTGGGGCTGGTCCCCTTGACCTTGAGGCTGTTCCTCTTGAGCTTGAGGGGCCTCAACTACAACTGGCCCTCTCCTAACTTGATTACCCTCCAGTCTGAATCCCATGAATTTCTGAATATTCTTGAAGCGATAAATGTTGGACTTAGGGATAGACTGGGATTTCTCATTGTCCAAAGGCACACCAAAGTGCTGGAACACTGAAGTTAGGTGTGCAGCATATGGAAGAGATTTCTTGAGGTCTTTCCTGGTTGTTTCAGATATAATTTGATACATTATTACATGGAGATTGATTTTGATGTCCTTTGCCATGCAATAGAGAATGAACCTCTATATATCTGTGAGTCTGTCCCTTCCACCACCTTGAGGGGTAATGATTGTGGTCAACATATGGTGGATAATCCTCAACACAGGGGGAAATGTATTTGTGTTGAATTTGGTGACAAAGGTTTGTCTGGAATCAGATTTATCAGCAGGAAGGCCTGTCATGATGGTATAAGCTTCATGAAGATCAAATTTGAAATTATGATAATCTGCCCCTTCATCTGGTACTTTGAAAATTGAGGCAGCTATGTCTGTTGGCATGTCAATAGCAATCCCCTTAACCTTTGACTGATACCCTTCATCTGTGCATTTCAAATTCTTGTAGAATTCCTGAACAAGTCTTGGATACATGATTTGAAATTCAGAAATGAAGATTAACCAAGACTGAAAAGAGAAGAAGGTCTGAATTTCTGGAAAGGCATTTGCTAGCTGAATGTCTGTCAAATCCACTATTATGGGCTTTAGGATTAGCTTAGCTGCACTGATGGACTCTGAGGGGTTGGTTTCTTGAGACTGGGAAGACTCAGACGAAGATGATGATGACTCCTCAGAATCTCTAGAAGAGGAGCCCGGATTCTCAGGTCTAGGGTTGGTAGAACCCCTACCTCTGCCCGAAGAAGAGGGTCTACCTCTCTTGGCTGCTGGTTGAGATGCAGAGGAGGACCCTGGTTGCTCTGCAGGGTCATTGCGCCGTTTGGTTCTTCTTTCTGATCGAGAAGCATCAACCTCTGCCGGAACTGGCCTAGATGAGGCCGGAGACTTTGCTCCACGGCGAGGACCCAATTTTCTCACCATGGTTGCAAGGTTGGAGTGGAATCGGGAGTGGATGAAGGAGAAGAGAGAGATGATTGAGAAAGGTATGTGATTGAGAGAGAAGTTTGTGGAATTTCTTGCCGGAAATGAGAGAAAAGCGACCGTCGGGTCGACCTGATGCCTAAAAAGGGGTTGCAGTGGTGCAATACCCCGCAGGAACAACATGGGCTAAACCGGAACCCACGATTTAAAAAATCTGGCAAGGGGTGCAGTGTCGACACTGGAAGACTTTAGTGTCGACCTGACCTAGGGTGTGTGTCGACACGGGATAGATGTGGTGTCGACCTGGCCTTTGAAGAAAAGTTGAATTTTTGTGAGAATTTTTGAGAATTTTTGGGACTTCTTTAAAATGATAATCAATGAGAGAAATAGTCATTTCAAGGATTTTTAAGAGACTTAAAAATTCATTTGTTATATTTTGCAAAAATTCATCACAATTCAAGTTTTAAACAATTTCCAATAGGATATGAGCATTCAAAGACTTGAGTCAATGAAATGATGATTTGAGGGATATAATATATCTAACAATCAACTATAAGCTACCATATTTCTCAACGTTAAAGAAATAAAGATATCCTCTAGACTGAATACAATTGTTTTGAAAATAAAACACAATCTTAAAGAACAACTTGATGATGAATGAAAATGATTCTTTCTAAACAAAACTCCATTAACACACATATTTTGTTTTTGTAACAGACTATCAAATGATATAAATCTTTTTCACTCAAGTACTAGTGCTTTTTACACACCATAGTCCCTGGATACTTAAGATTTATTCATTGTCAAGTCTCAAAGGGGTAAATGATGACCTTTTGACATGAAAATATACGTTTTGTAGACGCCAATATTTCCAGTTACTCAGTCATCATCAAAAAGTATAGCACATTTTTGCTGTATTTTGAATTTATTTTTGAATTTTTTATCCCCTTTGAACAGAGATAGCATTAGTGCCTCATGACATGCATGGCACTTCATTCATTGTGAAGGTGTGCAGTTTCTCAGTACAAATGTCATTGCTCTGTTGAATTTTCAAAGTTTTTAAGAGTTTTGTAAGATAGAAATCAATTTTATCCAACATCAGTTGCAAACAAAGAGATGTTTTAATGTCAAGACACAAGTTGTTTTCAATCTTGGAAGAGTTCTGAGTTTCTGTGGGTTGAAAAACATAGTTGACAGTTGATTAGTAAAAATATGATAGATCACTCAAAGGATCATTTGGAGACTCTAGACATCTGAATGATGACATCATGCAGGAAATTGATGAAATGCAAGAAAAGTTATGAATTTTGCAAAAATCATGACTTGTGAATTTTCTAGCTCCCCCTGAGATGATGATTTCAATCATTTTCTATCAAAATAAAGATATGCAAGTTTTTGAAATCAAGAAAGATAATTTTCTTTTAACAATAAAAGCTCCCCTCAGCAATTGCATATTCATTTCTTAGTACTTGGCGGAGATATATACTCATGCATAGTGAAAGTGTCCAGACAAGCCTGACTTGTCCTTCTCCAAGTCACCATTTGATATACCAAGAAATTTCAACACAATAAGAGTTGAAGAATTTATTGTCCAAAAGAAATGGAAGTGGAATTGAGAGAAATATGGACAGTGTGACTGAAGGAAGCAAAGGGTTATGATGTGAAAAGAACTCCCCCTTAGACAATGCATAACACTCAACCCAAACCTAAAGAGAGATCAAGAATGTGGACATTTACAAAGACCAAGTTCTCTCCTCAAGGATGAAAATCTGTTTTCAGGAAGGGGTTTGGTGAATATGTCTGCAATTTGTTTTTCAGTTTCAATGAAGTGGAGTTCAAAGGACTTCTTTGCAACCTCATCTCTCAAGAAGTGATGCCTAATCTCAATATGCTTGGTTCTAGAATGCTGAATGGGGTTCTTAGACAGATTTATTGCACTTGTGTTATCACATAGGATGGGTACACAACCTAAATCTTGGTTGTAATCGAGAAGTTGATGTTTCACCCAGAGAATCTGAGTTCCACATCTACCTGCTGCAACATATTCAGCCTCTGCAGTTGACAGTGCAACTGAATGTTGCTTCTTGGAAGCCCAAGAAATAAGGCACCCACCTAGGAATAAACACAAGCCACTTGTGCTTTTTCTATCTAATTTACACCCAGCATAGTCAGCATCACAATAGGCAATCAAATCTAGCTTGCAATTAGCAGGATACCAAATTCCTAAATCACATGTTCCAACAAGATATTTGAAAATTCTTTTAACAGCTAACATGTGACTTTCCTTAGGATTAGACTGAAATCTAGCACACAAACACACACTAAACTGAATATCTGGTCTAGAAGTTGTAAGATAGAGTAGAGAGCCAATCATACCTCTGTAGGTCTTTGGGTCTACTGACTTACCATTTGAGTCTTCTTCTAGCTTAGCATTTATAGCAATAGGTGTGCTTGAATGCTTGAGGTTCTGAAAGTCAAACCTTTTGAGAAGTTCCTTGACATACTTGGCTTGACTGATGAAGATCCCTTCAGATGTTTGGTTAACCTGCAATCCCAAGAAAAATGTTAAATCTCCCATTAAACTCATTTCAAATTCATTCTTCATTTGATTTGAAAATTCAGTGCATAGGCCTTTATTGGTTGAGCCAAATATTATGTCATCAACATAAATTTGGACCACAATTATTTGATTTTTGACTGTTTTTGTGAACAAAGTCTGATCAACATTTCCTCTAGAATATCCTTTTTCAAGTAAAAAGGTACTCAAACGGTCATACCAAGCTCTTGGAGCTTGCTTAAGACCATAGAGAGCCTTATTAAGCTTGAAAACATGGTTAGGATGTTTTTCATTTTCAAATCCAGGAGGTTGTTCAACAAAACATTTTCCTTAATATATCCATTTAAAAATGCACTTTTGACATCCATTTGATAAACTTTGAATTTCATGGAGGATGCAAAAGCAAGGAAAATTCTAACTGCTTCTAGTCTAGCTACAGGGGCATATGATTCTTCAAAATCAATTCCAAATTCTTGATTGTACCCCTTTGCAACTAGCCTAGCTTTATTTCTAATGACTTGACCATTTTCATTCAACTTATTTCTGAAAACCCATCTAGTGCCAATGACTGTTTGGTCACTAGGTCTAGGTACTAATTCCCATACTTGATTTCTTTCAAATTGATGAAGTTCATCATGCATGGCATTAATCCAATCAGAACTTGATAAGGCTTCATCAATTGACTTTGGTTCAATTTGGGAAATTAGAGCTAGTGGGTCTTCTTCAATATCATGCAGGAATGATGATCTAGTCCTAACTCTATCATGTACATTGCCAACCACATTGTCTAATGGGTGATCTCTCAAAAATCGATGTTCAGAAATTACCTGTTGAGAAGTACCCACTTCTGGGACAATATTACCTGAACCACTTGAAGATGGTGTGTTCAGGTTCTCTTCAATGTTTTCAAACTCCTCAACAGTTGGTGAAGAGTCCACAATAAATTCATCCTCTTCAGTGTCTTGTCTTTCCCTGCAAGATTTAGAATTATTAGTTGAAAAGGAATTTTCATCAAAGATAACATGTGGAGATTCTTCAACAGTTTTAGTTTTAAGAATGTACACTTTGAAAGCCCTTGACACCTCAGAATAGCCAAGGAAGATGGCTTCCTGACTTTTAGCATCAAATTTGTCAAGGTTTTCTTTGTTATTGTTGTGTACAAAGCATTTGCACCCAAAAGTTTTAAAATAAGATACAGTTGGCTTTTTGTTTTTCAATAATTCATAGGGGGTTTTTCTGATTTTTGGTCTGATCAATGCTCTATTTAGAATGTGATTGGCTGTGTTTACAGCTTCAGCCCAAAAGGATTTGGGCAAATTACTTCCTAAGAGCATGGATCTAGCCATTTCCACAAGAGTTCTATTCTTTCTTTCCACAACTCCATTTTGTTCTGGAGTTCTTGGTGAAGAAAACTTGTGGAATATTTGAAATTCAGCACATAAATCAGAAAAGGATGTGTTCTCAAATTCACCCCCATGATCAGTCAAAATATTTTTGATTTTATATGGATAAGTTGTTAAGACAGTGGTACAGAAGTTCCTGAATTCAAGACAAGTATCACTTTTGTGGGACAGAAAAATAACCCAAGTAAATCTAGTAAAATCATCAATGATTACAAACCCATATCTTTTGCCACTTAGACTTAGAATTCTTGTAGGGCCAAAAAGGTCCATGTGAAGTAATTCTAGTGGCCTAGATGTGAGTACCTCATTGAAGTTTTTAAAAGATTTTCTTGTTTGTTTTCCTTTAGCACAGATCCCACAAACTTGATTTTCAACATTAGAGAAAGATTCAGGAAGACCCTTAACCAAATTCAATCTTAACAACTTATTCATTGTTCTGAAACTTGCATGGCCAAGTCTTTTGTGCCAAGTCCATGCAATTTCATCTTTATTTGCAACAAAGCAAAGATTTTCAGAAAAGTTTTTATTTAGGTTGATCATGTAGACATTGTTTTCCCTTTTTCCAAAAAAATTGATTTTATCAGTTGATGAGTCAATTATCTTACAGAAATCAGATTCAAACACAACTTTGTGACCTTTGTCACATAGTTGGCTGATACTGAGCAAATTGTAATCAAGACCATCAACTAGTAAAACATTATCTACAGAGTTTGAGGAAGTTTGACCAACCTTACCAGATCCTATGATCTTTCCTTTATTTTTACCTCCAAAAGTTACTGACCCTCCCTCCTTTTCAATCAGGAATGAGAATTTGGCTCTGTCTCCCGTCATGTGTCGTGAACACCCACTGTCAAGAAACCACACATTGGAGTTGGGTGCACGACCTTCCTGCAAAATAGATCAGTGGAGAGAAGATTTTGGTACCCAAACAGAGTTGGGACCATCAGAATGTTTGAACATTGTTAGTAAATCTTTTCTCACCCAAATTTGACTTGTTTTTTATTTTTGTTTTGTTACATTGGTGTTTTCAGTCTTTTTCTGTTTGTTCTTTCCCTTAGGAATGAAAGCACCAGTATTTTTGTTTTTAGTGGGAGGGGAGTTTTTCATTTGAGCATAGGAATTCAGATGAGGAGATGGAATCCATGGATTTTGTTGGTACATCAAAAGGTTTGGATAAAAGAATTGAGGATGATACCAACAAGGGTTGTCATACCATTGGCTCCAAGGATTGGTCCAATCATCTTGAAATGCTGTCTTGGAGGTCCAAGGTTCTTTATAAATGATTTCCTTTGACTTTTTCTTGTTTTTCAATTTTTATTTGAATTTTTGATTGAGTTGTTTGTAGCTGTTGATGTTGAGCAGGTCGACCTCTCCATGACTGGTGTCGACACAGCAACCACAGAAGCCTTCTTCTTGTGGACTGGTGTCGACCTGTCAGGAGACTGTGTCGACCTGGTTGTCTTCTTTTGTTTTTGAGTTTTTGATTTGTTTTGTTTTTGTTTGATGTTTGTTGATGTTTTGTCTGATGTTTGCTTGATTTCTGTGTTCTCAAGATTAGGACCCTTGACAAATTTAATTAATGGTGCTTTGCCCTTTTTCTCACCAGATTTGTCTTTCTTTGGTTTCTGTTTGTTGAATCCTAATCCATGAGAAGTTGTTGTCATGTTTGTTCCTAGCAGTGCCTCCAAGTTATCTTTACCTTTTGTGAAGGTTTGGATAACTTCATCCCTTTCTTTTAGCTGGTTTTGAAGGGTTTTAATTTCTTCAATCTTTTGTTGTTTTTCTTGTTTTTCCATTTCCAGCTTTTCAGATAGGTCTTTGAATTCTTGAGTGGCCTTTTGAGAGGCAAGCTTTAGACCATCAATTAGGTTCAGGAAATTTTCTTTTTCTTCATTTAATTCTGTTATTTCATTTTCTAGCTCACAAATTCTGTTGTTTGAAGATTGGTTATGAAGAATGTTTTCAATTTTCTTTTTGAGATGTTTATTTTCTTTTCTCATTTCAGAATATTTTTCAACTAATTCAGAATAAACATCCTGCCAATCTTCAACAGTGAAATCTTCAAAAGAAGTGCTTACCTTTCCTTCAGAGTTGTTGGCCATGAAGCAGATTTCCTCACTCTCAGAGCTTGAGGATTTTTTGTCTTCTTCTTCTTCACTTGAGTCTTCATCAGACCAAGTGGCTACCATGGCCTTTGGCTTCTTGAACTTCTGGAACTTCTTGTGCTTTTCCTTCTTGTTCTCAGGACATTCTCCCTTCATATGTCCTGGTTTATTGCACCTGTAACAAATGACAGTTTCGTCAGATTTTTTATTCTTGTTGAAATTAGAAGAGGAAGTGTTTCTTTTACCTGAGGAAAACTTCTTTTTCCAGACATTTTTCCTTTTCTATATTTCAAGAATTTTCTGAATTGCCTGGTCATGAGGGCAATTTCATCCTCATTTGACTCAGACTCCTCAGAACTTGTCTTTTCCTGACTTTTGTCTTTATTACTTGAAGAGGCCTTAAGTGCCATTGGCTTGGTTTTATCTATGTGTTCTTCATTTCTTTTCAAATTGATTTCATATGTCATTAAGGATCCTATCAATTCATCCAAAGAAATTTTGGACAAATCTTTAGAATCTTCAATGACAGTGGCCTTTGTGTGCCAAATTGAAGAAAGTGAACGTAAGATTTTCCTTACCAAGTCTGCATCTGTGTAGTCCTTACCTAAGGCCTTCAGTCCATTGACAATAACCATGAACCTGGCAAACATTTCAGAAATTGTTTCATTAGACTTCATCATAAACAATTCATATTCTGAAACAAGAATATTTGCCTTAGTTTCCTTCACTTGTGATGTTCCCTCATAAAGTAATTCGAGTTTATCCCACATCTCTTTGGCAGATTTGCACATTGAGATTCTCGAATACTCTTTGGGATGAACAGCACATTGAATCATGTTCATGGCACTATAATTCAATGTGGCTTTTCTTATTTGTTCCCTAGTCCAGGTTTCTTCCTCTCCCTGGTTTTCATAGGGACCAACTTCTACCACTTTCCAGATTTCATAGTTTTGGGCTCTTAGAAACACTTGCATTCTATTTTTCCAATATGAATAGTCCGTTCCATTAAAGAATGGTGGCCTATTTATAGAATGCCCCTCAGCTATGAAACCTTTGGAATCCATTGACTTAAAAAGAAAGCACAGAAGGAATACTCAGCAAGCAAGCAAACAATCAAGCAATCAGACACACAATACTCAAAAACTACTCAGATCAAATCAGATCAAGTGTAAACCCTCTCTGATACCAATTGAAGGATCGAGGAAAAGGTGTGGATAAGATCTAGAAGGGGGGGGATGAATAGATCTATGCCACTTTATGCGGAAGCTTAAGCAATTTAAAAATACTTTTAGAATCAGAGGCAATTTTAACAGTGAAAAACACAGATCTAATGAGATGTTAAGTGAGTTGATAAAATAGATGTGAAAACCAGTTGATTAAGTGAATCTTAAGCGATCCTATGCAAGCATCTAACGGATAATAGAATCAAACCACAGATAGACAAGTGCACAGAGATTTTTAGGTGGTTCGGAAATCACCCATGTGATTCCTACATCCACCCCTCACACCCAGTGAGGATTCACTAAACAACCTGGGTAACACACCCACTGGAGCCAGACAACTCCAACACCTGAGTTTACAACTCACACAACTCTAGAGTAAGACTACTCTAGATCCCTGAGCAAGACTGCTCAACAACCACTTGAGTTCGACAACTCAAACCGAGCACAATGGCTCACAAATGACTTTGCTAGACACCAACACAAGACATAGATCTTCTAGCAGCAGATCATGTCGAACATGAGAACATTCATGAGAATTATGCAGAAGCACTTGCACAATCTCAAAATGTCTCAGAAGAACAGAAGTACAGTAAGAATTGTATGAAAAGACTTTGTTCTTCAATTGTACTCCCTTGTAGAAGTTCAGATTGGGAAGAAGCTTGGATTCTTGAAGTCCCAAACGATGCTCTGCACTTTTGAACTTGGGATCTTCCTTGAAATCTTCTCCAACGGATGCTTCTACTTGATCTGCTTCCTTGAGGCGCTTCAAATGCTTCTTCAAGGATCACACTCCAATTCTCACACTTGAATTGATGAGAATTGGTCTTCAGAAGACACCAGGAGAGCAGAGGAGGGAGATGAGCTCTTCTAGCCGCCAAAGGAAACTTTCGGGAGGCTCCAAGAGTTCGTTGGGTCTCTTGATGTGATGGATGGCCAATTGGGGGCTTTTTATACCCAAAAGATTCCAAAGTTACCCTTTGGGTACAAGGGCACACGATCCTAGGTTGATACACCATCGCCCTAGGATGACACGTGGCAATCATCCATCTTAAGTTGCAATCTTTCCGTAGTGTGTCGACCTGCCCTGGTGGTGGTGTCGACCTCCTGTCCCAATTCTGAAAACAGGCTGTTCTGGGAAATGATCCAGTGTCGACCTGCCCTCATCCTGCGTCGACCTCCTGTCCCATTCTGCAAACAGACTGTTCTGGGAACGAGGTCCAGTGTCGACCTGCCCTCATCCTGCGTCGACCTCCTGTCCCATTCTGCAAACAGACTGTTCTGGGAACGAGGTCCAGTGTCGACCTGATCCTGATCAGTGTCGACCTGAGTAGTCTAATTCCTGGAATTTGCGACTCGTGTCGACCTGCTTTTTGACTCGTGTCGACACAGTCTCAGCATTTCTTCAGCTTTTTGCCTTTGAGTCTGAGGTATTGTGTCAACACCATTGTGTGGTGTGTCGACACCACCTTTGCAAAAAGTATTTGTACCTAAAAATTAAACACATATATCATTAGTAAAATATTTTATTATGAGTACAAATGATAAGTGTGCTTTGAAACATGCTTTTTGAATATAAATTTCAGGTAAAGTGTGTTTATCATGTTTCAATTAGTTTGCATTAAAATCACATTTGTCATCATCAAAATAAAGGGGAAATGATATGAAATTACACTCAACCCAACACCTGCTAGTCTTCTTCTCTTTCCAGGCAAGAACATAGCCCACTTCTTTCATAGGCTTAGAAACAAACCTGTTGGAATAAACCCCAGCACAATTACACCACTAGACACAAGCTAGTCTTCTTCTCTTTCTGAGTAAGAAGGCAACCCACTTCTCTTATAGGTCAAGAAGCCAACCTCCTGGTAAGAACCCCAGTACGGTTCTTCCCTTATCACAAGGAGAATGCTTGCACTGCAAGCTTCTCTTCCAACTGAAGAGGAACACTTCTAAACATAAAAGCTAGGACCTGAAGCCCCTAGATCAAGCTCAAGATAAACAATGACATACTTGATCTATGACTGAGCCTAAGAGTAAAAGAGTATACAAGAAAAACTCTCTTAGACAAAACCCCCATCTCTTTCTCTCTCTCAGTTACACAAAGACACACTGAGAGAGAATGAGGAAGAAGGAAACCAGCTTGAATGGGCTCGAGCTCTTTCTCTCTTGCTTTGAGTGTGTATAGAGTTGGATGCTCACTAGATGTACACTCCTTGAAAGATCTTCAGGTTTTTTTCTCTTGTTCTGCTTCTTCTACTTTTGCTTCTCCTTTTTATGGAGCAGCTTGAAGAGATCCATTGACAGATGGCCGTTGGAGTTTCTTAGCTCTCTTCTTCTTTTGTTGTCCTTATTTTGAGTCTAACGACTTCTTTCTTCTGCCTACTAGCTACTTGGAATAGAGGAAGATGTTCCATCTGGTGCGCGCTTCCAAGGATGCCAGCAGTAGGTCTAAAATGTTGACTATGAGTAGAAGTGGATATGAAGACATTAAATTCAAGGCATACGCTTAGCCTCTAGAAGTCTTTTGTCAGATAGCCCTTACCTCTTTTGCCTTCTGTCCACATTTCCTACTGATAGCTAGAAATAGTAGGTATATTTTTTTTCTTTTTTGCAGAAAGGAAGAGATTCTCTGAGACAGGCAAAAGGATCTTTAGTCACAGAAATAATAAGTTAAGCATATGAAGTACACTTAAAGTTTCATTTGGGTGCCAAAGATATTTTGAAAGATTTGAAAGCTAATCGATGTAAGTCATAACAGCAATCAATATGAGACAGATAATTGATATGCAATCGATGTGCTGAAAGGCAGTCAATGTGATCAAGAGCAATCGATGTTTTATGGCAATCGATCCATAAAGACAATCGATCCTTAAAGGCAATCGATTCGTAAAGGCAATCGATGTTTAAATGCAATCGATCTATAAAGGCAATCCATGTTTAAGTGAACAACAATCTATGTTTAACGGAAATTGATCCGTAAAGATAATTGATCCTTAAAGGCAATCGATGTTTAAGTGAATTGATGTTCTAAGGTAATTAATGTTTAAGTGAATCAATGTTTTGAAGCAATCGATGTTTAACTCAATCGATGTTTTAAAGCAATTGATGTTTAAGTGAATCGACATTTTGAAGCAATTGATGTTTAAGTCAATCGATGTTTTAAAGCAATTGATGTTTAAGGAAGTCGATGTTTGACTAAAACATCGATTCATGAAGTGCAATTGATATGACATGTAAAACAGTAATCGATGTGCTATTATAACAGTAATCGATGGAACCTTTGTTCTCCAATTGATGTAGCACTTAGTCAGTAATCGATATGCATTGAACAGTAATCGATAGAGCTTTCTAGTGCAAATCATGAAGCGATAGTGCTATAATATGTTATATTTATGAGGAAAACATGATATTAAATATATTCAAGATATTTAAGTTAATCATGAGTTTTCATATCACCAAAATAAGAGGATAAAATATAAGAGTGGTTTAACAACCTATTCACCCCCCTCTAGGTGAAAAGCTCTACCACCATCGATCCAGCAAAGATTGGCTACGACAATCATTAGAAGGTAACCTAAATATTTTATTTGCTTGTTGTTTTTTACTTTGAAAGTTAACTAAATTAATTTTATTTTTGTTAGTTGCACCTTCTAGTATATTAGATGGAAAATTTTCAACTATACCATTGGCTCAAAATATAGATGATGAATGCTCGAATGAAGGGGAGGAAGAATTTATAATTATGGTGGATGGAGCCAATTAGAACTTAGGTTACATGTTCATCTCTGAGGTACTTATTTTATCTTTTGTAATGTACAAGTAGATAATGTTATTATATACAATTGACCTTGATATATTTAATTTTGTAGGGGTGATTATTATGTAGAGGATGGAAAGAATGAGGTGGAGGATCGATTTTGGTTTATACCAGCTCTTTTGTACTAAATGTAATAGACCATATAACTTTGTAATCGATGGATTGATGGATTTATTTTTGGATTGTGTAATCAATGGATTCACTATTTTAGTTATAAACTTATTAGAATTTTTGTTCCAACTTGAGAGGTTGCCAATCCTTGCTATATGTTTCTCTAGTACACTTGATTGCTATGCTGGTCGACAATGTATCATGTGCCTATTTATGTCTACACTCTAGGTTCCGTGCAATTGGCCATCCAAGTGATGTAACTGTTGAAGTTGGAGACATGGCCTTTCATCTTCACAAGGTTAGCTTTTAACTATTGACTTAATCCAAAAATAAATTGCCATGTTTTAATAGAGCCTATGATCCATAGACATTATGTTGCATAGTACTTTAAGGTTCTTGTTATTAAGTTTTATTTTTCCTAGCAATTGCTTTAAATTGCATGATTTTAGTTTATGGATCCTATCCTTCATATGCATCATAGATCTATGAATTTGTGATGGTTATCTAAGTGTTCTTACAATGTGAATTAATAGATTGATCTAAGAACTTATGATTTGAAATTATAAATCTAGATATTTATATAATTTGTGGATATGAGTTTGTTATATTTATCAAAATATTACTGCAATGTAGATTAATATATTTACATTTAAAGTTGTATGATTTGAATATGTGGATCTACTAATTCATATGTTGATATAACATAGATGTTCCCAAAGTTTTTATTTTAGATCCGATTCCATTTTTCCATTAAAAATTGGAAATGGATGCAGAAGCGAAAATACTCATTTTTTTAATCTCATTCTGTTTCCGATATTCCTTATAGGATGCAGAAGCGGAAGCAGAAACACTCATTTCCGATTCTGAATCTGACCCGTTGGCAACCCTACCACCACGTTCTGAACGTGATCGAGAACCCTACCACATTTTGAAGGCAGGCGCGTGATAGGGCGCCTTCATATTTTATGTACGTAAGTTTGTTTTTTAGTTAGTTTTTAACTTATCTTTGATTCTAAAGCCTATCTAAGGGTTTCTAGAGTTGGATTAGGGTTCAAACACATCATAATTATCTTCTAGAACCTCTAAAACTCATCCAAATTTGGATTTGGCTCTCAAGTTCAAGTTAAAGTGCTCCAACTCGTTTTGGACTTCTCTTTTCCTATAAATACATGTCCTAGGACTCTAAAACGGGAGAGGAAGGCCACCATTGCATCAAGAGAACTTTGGAAGTTCTGTCCATCAAGTTCCATCATCCCAAATTCCAAGGAGAAGGTGTTCTTGGCATTCTATCTTTCTATCTCCTCATTCTCTCTCATATCCACCCAGACCAATGGGGATATCTCGCCTTCTACAACTCGATCCAGAGCTTTTCTACCTAAGATGTCTTCATCAACTTTGTTCCTCATAACATCAGATTCAACCTAAAATTGGAAACTTGTGATTTTGTCATCTGTGCTCAAAGTTAGAGCAGGATATTCTCTACTTTCTCTCTCATAACATGATCTGCACACCTGGGATTATTGTGCCTTTTATAGCCCAAACGAGGGCTCATCTGCTCAAGAGGTCTTCAGCAAAGTTGTTATTAATAGCCTTCTCTACAACCTCCAACTAAAATCACATCAAACGGGGTAGTATTCACTTAGTTTTTATTTTTGCATCCTTTTCTACATTTTCTGCACTCATGCATGCTACATAGATTGTTTCTCTCTCCCTCTCCATGTTAAATCTCTTCATAGCATATCCCACCTATTCTTCATCCCATAGGGGTTAAAAATAACACCCAGGTACATTCTCACCTTGTTGTTTAATATCTCTTCATGTTTTGAATATATTCTACGTAAACCAAGTTCTAAGGAGTTATCTTTGTTTTTTCTTATTTATGACAAGCACCAACAAGGAATTCTAGCACTAAGCTCTTGTCCTTTGCCTGGTCGAAGAGCAAGGAAGGTAGAACTACAATCTCCCCCATCAGCTTTAAGAATGTGCCCTATGTGGCGACCACATTAAGAATGCGGTCAGGTGGGCGACCATGTTCAGAACAGGGTCAGGTTGACGACCATGTTGAGAATGTGGTGAGGTTGACGACCATGTTGAGAACGTGGTGAGGTTGGCAACCATAATCTCAAATAAGTGAGTTTTCTCGGCCTTTCTTTCATATTTCCAAAGTAGTTAGCCATGTTTACATCGCTACTTGTTTGCAACTATTTTGGTGGTGATCACAGTCATTTTTTTCATACTTTTCATATTTTCATCACCATTTATATTGACGAATAATCTCGTGATTGCACCTTTTTGGCGATCACAATGGGACCGTAAATTTGTGCCCATCGTGTTATTTTCTTTATGTGCTTGCCTATTTAATTAGATATCCATCATTAGAACTTGGTTTCGAGCTTTCTCATTTTATTTCATGTTGTGTTGGGCTCTACGTGAGAACGTAGTCATGAGGCCGATCGTGTGAACAAGGTGCAAGGGACGGCGCCCGCGCTTAGGTACAACACTGATTCCGGGGTTTCTGTTTGTTGTTCTTCATGATTTAATGATTGTTAGTACTATTTAGTGCTTGTTTAATGCTTTCTCTATATGTAGGGTTGTATATTATTGTATTCCGTTATTTTTTTTAGATTTGTTGGCTAGAAATTGCATGCACTCCAGTGCACATAGGACCATGCATCTTTATCATGTTTAGCTTCTAGATCCTATCTCAACGAGGTTTCCCTCTCGGTCGTGTACTCTGCATTTCCGACAAGGAGACCCATTTAAGGACCTTTGTAAGTCTCCTCAGGCCCGAATTCCTCAAGGTCGATGAGCTGGTTGTACCTAGAGCCATATTGTAACGACCCAGGATC
The DNA here is from genome assembly GCA_014218235.1 of Colocasia esculenta. Classification (NCBI taxonomy): domain Eukaryota; kingdom Viridiplantae; phylum Streptophyta; class Magnoliopsida; order Alismatales; family Araceae; genus Colocasia; species Colocasia esculenta. The sequence continues at coordinate 50,230,038 of CM024765.1, read as the reverse complement.
CGAATTACCAGTTACCAACCAGTAACCCGAATCCTACCCTCCACCCACGAGCCGAAGCCCGAAAGGGTAAGAAGAGAACGTATGAGGAGAACATATAAGAAGATGTACACACCACAAAATTTAAACATTTCACTATATAATATTTTAGTTTAGTACAACTCAGAGCCAATAACAACATAAGTAAAGAGTACAGTGAGTACAAAAAATATGTACTACTTACAGCAGCTAAGCAGGAGCAGCATCGGAGCGACCAGGCTCCTCTGCACCTGGAGCCGACGACGAACCACCTAAAAAGGATGGGAGTGAGTCTCAAGAAGAGACCCAGTAGGGACACTAACCCCCACCGGAACAGTACTACTAAATAGTGCGGGAAGTAAAGGAACAATAAATAAACACACACTGCACAACACACAGAAATCGGTGGCGTAGTACGCAACTCCTCGCAAGAGTGCACTGAGAAACTGGAACCTTGCAGGCTCAACAGCACAACAAGCACACACACAAGCTCACACACACACAATGTAGGACCAGCAAGGGCCTATGGCTTGGCGCCTCGACACCACAGAGTCCTCCAACCCTAGCCACATGTGCACACTCATACTCTCTCCCTCGCGTCTGGTCCTCAACCGATTTTCCCCTACGCCGGACTCAAACGGTGGAGAAGGGGCCCCACGAAAACTGGCTCGTAACCACCACAAGGGGCACGCACTGGACGGTGTCGCACTCAACGTCTAGGCTCACTGGCGAAATAGCTCAACGTCAGTCATCCAAACGGAGCCTTCACCTCAACGTCCGGGGAAACACAACACAAGCACAGTAAAACACAGTGCAAGCACAGGCGGAGACGCTCTCAATGTCCGACACATCGTGTCAACAGGCGACACCGCATGTTGAAACCTTAAACCACGGAAAAGGGAGCTCAGCTTGCTGGGACATACCTGTGGGTTGACGAGACCATTAATTGCCGTCAACCAGGAACTAAACGACAACATCGATTGCCGTCAACAAGGGGTAGACGAAAACACCCTGGCTGTCTACAAAAAGTAGACGGCCACATGCTGGCCGTTTACCTCAAGTCGGAGGCAAGGGATCTTGCCATCGAGTTCCACCCTGAAGAACTTGACGTCAACCGATGTTGACATTAAGTTCTTCAGCTTCCAGTAGCTGAAACGGCCCCAAGCCGATCCCAAGGGCAATCCATCCCAAAAATCAGCGGTTGAATGAGGGGAAACACTTTCCCTCATCACAAAGCACTACCATAAAGCCAGAAAACAACGATCCAACACTTGGATCGGAGATTTCACCCCAAAGCCCCACATGGATAAACCCTCCCCAAAAATCACAATTTCCACACAAAATGCACACACAAATCATGGCATTTCAACATGGGGAAGCTAAGGGGCAAAGTCCCTACCCCAAAAATGCAATAAAACTCCCAATGAACCTCGAATCGCACTGATTCCCCCGGAGTTCCACCGCGAATACGACCCTTCCTACCTCTGTTTCTCGCCCGATCCGTCGCCACCACGAGCACCACGACCTCCCCACAAGCTTACATCGGCTGCTGGAAGAAGTGGATAAGGAGAGGGGTGAAGGTGGTGGGAAGGAGAGGGAGAGGAATGAAGGAAAAAGGGCCTTGGGTTGCCCCTAAAAACACAGGCCAGGCAGGTTGACGTCAACATCTATTGCTGTCAACTTGCACCAACAATTCTTGACGTCAACACCGCTTTCCGTCAAGTTCATGCACGGGAAAACTCTGGAATCTTCGGTAGACGTCAACATCGCTTGACGCCAAAACTAGCTCCCTCGCCGTCTACCCCTCTGTTGACATTCACAAGCTTGACGTCAACACACTGTTGACGTCAATACCCTTGATGTCAATAGGCACTATTCCAAAAGAAGACCCGTTAAGGATCCAATAAGGCCCAAGGCCTTACAGCCTCCCCCCCTTAAAAGAATTACACCCTCAAAATTTGAGTAGTGCAAGGGGAAGAGAACTCACCAAAGAGGTACAGAAACTGCTCACGCATCTCATCCTCCTGCTCCCAGGTCGACTCGCCTCCTGAGTGTCACTGCCAAGCAACACGAACCAATGGGATTGCCTTGTTCCTCAACTTTTGAACCTGGCGATCCTCAATGTACAGTGGATACTCTGGTACTGTTACCTCTGACCACTCTGTACTCGGGAGAACGTGAGACTCATCTGGAAGGTACCTCCGTAGCATAAACATATGGAACACATTGTGGACTGCTGCCAACTCTGGCAGAAGCTGAAGCCAGTATGCCAAACCTCCAACACACTCGGTAATGGTGAAGGGTCCAATATAACGGGGACTCAACTTCCCGCGTCTACCGAACCTCATCACCCCCTTCATAGGGGACACCCTGACGAACACCTGGTCCCCAACCTGAAACTCGAGCGGTCGCCTGTACTGATCAGCATAACTCTTTTGTCAGCTCTGCGCTGTCTGAAACCTCTATCTCACAAGCTGAACCACCTCCACTACCTGCTACACTAACTATGGTCCAGTGACGACTCGCTCGCAAACCTCAAACCAGTCAAGAGGAGTATGACACGGTCATCCGTACAGGGCCTCATAGGGTGCCATGCCGATACTGGAATGATAGTTGTTATTATATGCAAACTCGACTAACGGTAAGTGAGCTGCCCAAGACCCCTGCCACTCCAGACAACAAGCTCGCAGCATGTCCTCCAAAGTCTGGATAGTCTACTCTGACTAACCGTCTGACTATGGGTGATAGGTGGAGCTAAACGCTAGCTCTGTCCCCAAAGATCTCGGGAAGCTACGCCAGAACCCAGAAGTGAAGTGAGGATCTCTATCTTACACAATAGATATCGGCACCCCGTGCAAAGGAACAATCCACTCCACGTACAGTCTGGCCAACCTGCTCACTCCCCAGCCAGCTCTAATGGGCAAGAACCTGGAAGTCTTCGTCAGTCTGTCTACTAGCACCCATATACTATCATATCCTCCTGTTGTCCTTGGCAGTCCACACACAAAATCTGTCGTCACATGGTCCCATTTCCACATGGGAATCTCCAACGGCTGTACAAGCCCTCCAGGGCGCTGGTGTTCGGCCTTCACCTGCTGACAGACCAAACACATGGCAACAAAAGCCGCTATGTCTCTCTTCATCCCAGGCCACCAAAACTGTCATCTCAGCTTGTGATACATCTTGGTCGACCCTGGATGAATCGAGTACCGGGACCCATGTGCCTCCTGCAAAACTGCTCTCCTGACAAACTCCTCATCAAATACATATAGTCTGTCCCGGAACCTAATGGTCCCATCATCGCGCAGCTCAACCTCTGGGAGTAGCAACACTCTGTGCAACTCGGGATCTGTCTGTTGGGCCTCAACAACCTGTCTCACAATAGAAGGAGCTACTAACAAACTACCTAGCATACATTGCTATCGTCTGGTGGAATTTCTGAAGGATCCCTCTGTCGCAGACTGCCACAACTGCCACTCTCTCAGCATAAGGTAACTCACTTGTGCCTTCCTACTCAGGGCATCTGCAACCACATTCGCCTTCCCTGGCTGATGCTCAATGCTAAAATCATAGTCCTTCAGATATTCCGTCCAACGACGCTACCTCATGTTCAGATCCCTCTGAGAAAAGACATATCCCAGACTCTGGTGGTCGGTGCGAACCACAAACCTCACTCCGTACAGGTAATGACGGAAAATCCTTATAGCAAAAACCACAGCTGCAATCTCCAGGTCCTAGGTCAGGTAACTCTCCTTGTGGGGCTTTAGCTGACGCGACGCATAAGCCACCACTCTGCCATGCTGCATCAGTACTGCTCCTAAGCCAACACCGAAAGCATATGTGCAGACCTCAAAACCCTCTGCACCTGAAGGCAACACCAGGACTGGCGCTGACATAAGTAGTCACTTCAACTCCATGAAGCTCTGCTCACACTCTCCGACCACTCAAACAGTACTCCCTTCCTCATCAAACGAGTTAGGGGTGCAGCAATCTACGTAAAATCTATGATAAATCTGCAGTAGTAGCCAGCCAATCCCAGAAAATTGTGAATCTCTGACACAGACCGAGGTCTCTTCCACTGCAAAACTGCCTCGACCATCGCTGGATCCACTGAAACTTCGTCACCTGAAATCACGTGTCCTAAAAAGTGAACCTGCTACAACCAAAACTCGCACTTGTTGAGCTTGGCATATAGCTGGTGCTCCCACAGAGTCTGCAACATGATCCTCAGGTGTTGGGCGTGCTCCTTCTCTGTGACAGAGTACACCAGAATGTCGTCAACAAACACCACGACAAACTAGTCTAGGTACTGGTGGAACACCCTATGCATCAGATCTATGAAGGCCGCTGGTGCATTGGTGAGCCCAAATGGCATCACCAAGAACTCAAAGTGCCCGTATCTGGTCCTGAAGGTAGTCTTCTCCACATCAGAATCTCTGATCCGCAACTGATAGTAGCTTGACCTCAGGTCAATCCTGGAGAAAACTCGAGCTGACTGAAACTGATCAAAGAGATCATCAATCCTAGGCAGAGGATACATATTCTTGATGGTCACCTGATTCAACTTCCTGTAGTCAATACACAATTGCAGGCTACCATCCTTTGTCCTCACAAATAGTACTGGAGACCCCCAAGGAGAAAAGCTAGGGCGAATATAGCCTTTCTCCAACAGCTCCTCTAGCTACCTCTTCAACTCCCGCAACTCTGCTGATGCCATGCGGTATGGTGTCTGTGCAAAGGGTGTGGTGCCAAGTACTAGCTCAATGGCGAACTCAATCTCTCTATCTGGCGGAAGACTAGGCAACTCATCCGGAAAAACATCCGAAAACTCACACACCAGAGGAATGTCCTCCACTCCCCAAGAAACCTGGTCAACAAGCACAGCAGTAGCAAGAAAACTCTGACACCCAGAAGCTAACAGTCTCTTTGCCCTCAAAGCAGAAATCAAAATGGGGGAAGTAAGATGTACGATACCCTGGAAGTAGAAGGCAGCTCCTCCAGGTATCTAAAGGTACACCCTCATCTTCCTGCAATCCATCACCGCACCGTACTACTCAAGCCAATCCATACCCAAAATCACATCAAAATCCTGCAATTGCATAGCAAACAACTGGGCTGGCAAACACTGACCCTGCATCTGCACTGGTACCTCCTCAAGACAATAGGAGGTAAGGGCAAAATCCCCCGTCGGCAGCTCCACAACAAGCTCGCTGAATATTCCCATGTCCAGCTCCCTAAGGGAGTCTAAGAACTCCTCAGACAAAAAAGAGTGGGAGGCACCAGAATCAAACAAAACTCTAGCTGTAGAACCAAGGATAGTCATAGTACCTTCCACAAGGTGAGCTGCCTCTGCCTCCACTCGGATCATGTGTATGACACGAGCCCTGGTCTTCGGCCTACCTGAACTCATGGTCTGCTGATGTTGCTACACGGAAACCTGCTAGTATTGTTGCACTGAGGCTGACTCTGCTGCTGGTGGTCTCTAGGTAACAGGGGGCAATCTCACGCCATGTGACCCAGCTGCTCACACCGGTAACACCGACCAGTGAAAGAATGCTAGCCCTGCTGCTGAGGCTACCCAAATGGCTATTGAACACTCTCCACTGACAGCTGCCTCTGCTCTGCCTGCCTCCTGTCACGTCAGAACCTCCTCCGGGAGCCTGACCTCAATGATGTCCCTGCAGAAGAGGACGTGTAGAAGGTCGTGGTCCTCGAGCTCGACTAAGAGCTACTCTGCTAGTGCCTCTACTGAGACAGACCTGCCTATGCCTGAACTACTCTGGTCTGCCCACGGGTCTGTAGAGTGTCAGCCTCAAGTGTCGCTACGGTCTAATAGGCTGCGTCAAGGTTGGTGATGCGAGCAACTATCAGCGCCTACCTGAGCTCCGGCCTCAATCCTCTCACAAACTGCTGGGTCCTGAGGCTCTCATCTTCCATAATCTGCGGCGCATAGCGCCCTAACTCGACAAATCTGGCTCTATATTGGATCACTGTCATTTCACCCTGAGTCAAATCCAAGAACTGATACAGCCTCACAGTCCTGACATATGTGGGGCAGAAGGCTCTCTCAAGGGCTGCCACAAACTTCTACCAAGAGATCTGTCTAAGCTGGCGAGACTGAAAAGTGATCTCCCACTCTGAGGTCCACCAAGCCAAAGCCTGACCCTACAACTGGTAACTCGCCAACAGAACTCTCTCCTCTGGTGCACACTCCATGGAACAGAAGGTCTGCTCCATCGCATCCAACCACGACCGGGCCGCATCTGGATCTGGCTGTCCCAAAAATTGGGGAGGCTAAAACTGCAGGAACTCTCTCAACACCCTCCCGGAACCTCCCTGAGGTGTCGGAGTGTCGCGGTGCTGAGCGACAATCTGTGCCATCCCCTCAAGAAAACGGGTCCAGTCAAATCCCTGAGCTGCCTGAGGAGGAGGTGGTGGCGGTGGTACAAAACCACTATGTGCGTCCTGCGGTCCAAGGTGAGTCTACTGTGGTGGTGGGGCATCTCTAGTGTCCTGCTGAGGTGCCTGCTCTGCCACCTCCTCAACACGACGTCGCCTAGGTGCCATAATGGATATACACAAGACATGCACACACATCAATACACAAAATAACTCTGGTTTGCTTGCTGCTACTGTACTCTTCATCCTCTGAGTTACCTTGATGGACGTTTCCTTATATGTCTCGACAGACTAGGCTCTGATACCAACTGTAACGACCCAGGATCCGAATTACCAGTTACCAACCAATAACCTGAATCCTGACCCGCCACCTACGAGCCGAAGCCCAGAAGGGTAAGAAGAGAACGTCTGAGGAGAACATATAAGAAGATGTACACACCACAAAATTTAAACATTTTACTATATAATATTTCAGTTTATTACAACTCAGAGCCAATAACAACATAAGTAAAGAGTACAGTGAGTACAAAAACTATGTACTACTTACAACAACTAAGCAGGAGTAGCACCGGAGCGACCAGGCTCCTCTGCACCTGGAGCTGACGACAAACCACCTAAAAAGGAAGGGAGTGAGTCTCAAGAAGCGACCCAGTAGGGACACTAACCCCCACCACTAAACAGTGCGGGAAGCAAAGCAACAATAAATAAACACAATCCGCACAACACAGAGAAACTGGTGGCATAGTACGCAACTCCTCACAGAAGTGCGCTGAGAAACTGGAACCTCGTAGGCTCAATAGCACAACAAGCACACACACAAGCTCACACACACACACACAATGTAGGACCAGCTAGGGCCTATGGCTTGGCGCCTCGACACCACAGAGTCCTCCAACCCTAGCCATGTGTGCACACTCAGACGCTCTCCCTCGCATCTGGTCCTCGACTGGTTTTCTCCTACGCCGGACTCGAACGGTGGAGAAGGGCCCCCACGGAAATCGACTCGTAACCACCACAAGGGGTACGCACTGGACGGAGTCGCACTCGACGTCCAGGCTCACCGGCGGAATAGCTCAACGCCAGTCATCAAGATGGAGCCTTCACCTCAACGTCCGAGGAAACACAACACAAGCACAGCGCAAGCACAGACGGAGATGCTCTCAACGTCCGGCACACCGTGCCAACAGGCGGACACCGTGTGTCGACACCTTAAACAGTAGAAAATGGAGCTCAGCTTGCTGGGACCTACTTGTGTGTTGACGGAAACATCAATTTCCGTCAACCAGAAAATAGACGGCAGCATTGATTGCCGTCAACAAGGGGTAGACGGCAACACCTTGGCTATCTAAAAAAAGTAGACGGCCGCATGCTGGCCGTTTACCTCAAGTTGGCGGCAAGGGATCTTGCCGTCGAGTTCCACCGTGAAGAACTTGACATCAACCGATGTTGACGTTAAGTTCTTCCAGTAGCTGAAATGACCCTAGGCCGATCCCAAGGGCACAATCCAGCCCAAAAACCAGCATTTGGATGAGGGGAAACGCTTTCCCTCATCACAAAGCACTACCACAAAGCCATAAAACAACGATCCAACACTTGGATCGGCGATTTCACCCCAAAACCCCACATGGATAAACCCTCCCCAAAAATCACGATTTCCACACAAAATGCACACAAAATCATGGCATTTCAACATGGGGAAGCTAAGGGCAGAGTCCCTACCTCAAAATGCAATAAAACTCCCAATGAACCTCGAATCGCGTCGATTCCCCCGGAGTTCCACCGCGAAGATGACCCTTCTAACCTTCGTTTCTCGCCCGATCCATCTCCGCCACGAGCACCACGACCTCCCCACGAGCTCCCGTCGGCCGTCGGAAGAAGTGGAGAAGGAGAGGGGTGAAGATGGTGGGAAGGAGAGGAAGAGGAATGAAGGAGAAGGGGCCTCAGGTTGCCCCTAAAAACACAGGCCAGGTAGGTTGATGTCAACATCTGTTGCCGTCAACTTGCACCGACAATCCTTGACGTCAACATCGCTTACCGTCAAGTTCATGCACGGCGTTCGGCCACCAGGAGCCAACTGTTGGGCACCAACCGACGAGCTTCGCACCGCCAATCATCGGGTGCTGACCGTCGACCACCAATCTCCGACAGTTGGACACTGATTGCCAGGCGGCAGACGCCTAATGTCGACTGCATGTCGCTAATGCTAGTGGCTACCAATTACGTCAACCGCCAGTTACTGGCCATTGTCGTCGGTCACCAATCAGGGCATTGATCATCGGCCACTTTTCCTTGTCGTAATCAAATGTCGCTTCTAATTACTGACTGCATTTACATATTCTCTTCAAATGTTATTTAAGTTAGTTGTCAATTAACTCTTTTTCAGCTCTTAATATGTTACGTACTTTTTAAATTTTAGATTTAGAGATTAGAAGATGAATTAGATTTTATATATTTTAGCTCCAACTAAGGCCCCGTTTGATAACACTTATTTAAAGTCTAAAGTCTGAAATACTTACTTTTTAAGATTCAGATTATTTGATAAAAGATCTAAAATTAAATCTTAATTAATCACTTAAGTCTAAAAAATCACTTAAATTTTCAGCTAAGATGAATCACTTTTTTTTAGAACAGCTATCGGCGGCGAACATCATCGGCCGAAATCCGGTGACTATCGCCAGACGACGATAGTTGTCGGATTCTGACGGCTGCCGACCGACCTCCAACGATTGTCTCCAGATTCCGGTGATTGCCGACGACTGGATTCCGATGACATCGGCTGGTGGCCACCGGCTCTGAATTCTAGCGATTGCCGGCAGTCACCAGCGCCAGCTCCGGTGACTCAATTTCAAAAAGAATATTTTTTGACAATTAAATTTTGAACCCAAGACCTACCTAATATTAGTGTAACTTCTTAACCAATTGTGTTACACTTCAAATATTGTTTAAGTTAGTTATCAAACACCTCTTAACTTATATCTATATATATTAATAGGGTATTTGGTTGCACTTTTTTATCACTTTTTTCTCTTAAATTTAAAAAAAAGGATGGACATATAAACAGGTTTGATAAGTAGTTCTTTATTTTAGAGAAAAAATCATATTCCATGTAAATCTCACAAAAAAAAATAAATACGAAGTAAATTTTTTTTTTAAATCACATACTCGGTTCCCTCCTCCTCTTTCGACTGCCCCCCTCCCCCATGCGAAGGCCCCCCATCCCCCCACCCCCCACTCTCCTTCCCCCAGTCGGGAAACCCCCCTTCCTCCTGCGAAGCCCCCACCCCCCCCCCCCCCTTCGGAAGCCCCTTCTGTTTCTCTACCAAACACATCAATATAAATTTTAAAATTTTAATATTTTGTCAAATAGATAACGTCATTTTTTTATAAAATAGACACAACATAATTTTTTAAGTAAAAATAATTTAAAAAAAAAGTGTTTCCAAACACCGCATAAGTTCTTTTTAATTTTCAGAATTAAAAAATAGATATGAAATTAGATTTAGATATTTTAAATAATTGTTATCAAATACCACCTAAATATCTATGTACTAGGTAAATCTAAAATCCAAATACATATATATATATATATATATATATATATACACATATATATAAAAGACTTGGATGTTTGATCATTGACACCAAAATAACCATCGCCACTGTTGGATTGGGGGTTTTGCCGTGAAGGGTGGTGCGTTTGGGAGAGCGCTGCTGCATGGAGGCGGGTGGTGCCGCCGTGAGGAAGCGATGCACGGGAGGGCAGATCTCCCCGCTCTAGCGTCAGAGCGAGATAGAAATATTATGTTTTCGGAAAATTCGTAGATGTGACTATGTATACAATAATTTTAGGGAATTAACTTTTTGGAAGCCTATGATTTTATATTACTATAGATCCATACTAGGGCTGTAAACGGGTCGGGTTCGGAATCGGAAACACAGATTTCGATATCGATTCCGATAACCAAAATATGATTCCGATTCCGATAAGAATGGCTAGTTCAGATTCCATTCCGATTCCGATAATATTATCGGAACCGAAATTCCGATAAGGTAAGACGTTTACTATAATTTTACCTTGAGTTTATGATAATTTATCGGAATAACCGATACCGATACCGATTCCGATTATTTTTTCGATTCCGATTCCGATAACTTATCGGAATATCCGATACCGATTCCGATAAGCTATCGGTATCATTTTTCGATTCTGAAACTGATAATTTTTATCGGTATCGGGTCGGAATATCGGAATATCGGATTCCGTTTACACCCCTAATCCATACGTAAGAAGAATGAAACAATATTCTTTAAGTATTTCTTGTGTTTGCCTGTCCTTTACATATTAATCTAAAGCCGAATAAACAGTACTGACTTCTGCCGCTTATGCACGACACCTCATTTTATTTAGCCAGTTTAGTATAAAGCTGAATATACGTCACAAATGATATAACCGATCAGATTCTCTTGTCTCTCAAAGCTTGTATATATTCCTCTCTCCAACTCAACCTCTCCCGCCCGCTACGCTGCACGGGGAAACGATGTTTACTTTATTGGGCCAGGGCTTGGCTACGCCATCGAAGACTGCTTGGCCCAACCTCCCCAAGTAGGGCCAATTCTAATAGGCAGTCCCACTCTTTTAGAAGCCGTTTGATATTATAATAGATTGAGAATAGATATCTTTAATTTATTCACGAATTATCTCGCAACTAAATATGACTTTAGAATCCGCATCTGACGCCCTCACGCGTATCGAAAAAGAGACTAAGGAGAGAAGATATCGATTTTAAAGTGAGTAGTTTCTTCCGCTATTTTCCCTTTTAATGAGCAATGTAAAGCATCACAAAGTATTAGAAAAAAAAAAAAATATATATATATATATATATTAAAGTGACTGATAATTTTAAAATATATAAGATTACTGTAATCTCTTATCTTAAAATTGTCGACTTTTAAAATCTCCGGTTTTAGTTCATGGACTGAACAAAACCGGTTCAGAAAAGGTTCCACCCGATCGAGTTAATGGATTTTTGAAATGCAACAATTTAGGGTACTCCAAAGACAATAAAATGTTGTAAGATGATTAAGACTTTTGTAAACACGGGAATTAAATATTTCTCTTGCACCAAATATGAATCGGTCATATGCATTCCATTAGTTTTCACTATTAAATCCTCTACTTCTTCTTCCTCTATATTTCTCCTGTTACCAATTCCGGTCATCTTTTTATTTTTTTCTCACATATCTTCTTCTATCATAGTATCATCTCTTGTGTGTGTCACTTTATCGGCCCACTGATTGTGTCGAGACAAGAAATAAATGTGGACCCATGAGAAATATTTGTTACCAGTCAAGTTTGGTAACAAGTCTTGTGTGAATTAGTTATCGAGCAATTTTATTGATTGGGAAAGAGAGAGAGAGAAATTTTTGATAAGACTTTTAATCAATAAATTATTTGACAAACAATCCACATAATATTTATTACCAGACTTGACTGATAACAAGTATTTCTTGGGCCCCACATTTCCGATGTCTTGCACAACCTTAGATCAGCAGCTAGTGTTACTCTAGTTTCTGATTAACGCAAGAATGGAAACCTCACAAAGTGGGCCTGGCCCAATAAATGTGCTCGAGCAAGTTAAAAGGAAATAGTAAGGAGAAAAGATAGTGTAGGGGTTAGAACGTTATAGGTTCCATACACCCTTGAAAACCCGGGTCCAATATCCCCATAATGGACCCTCCTTTAAAATTGAGGACATGATGATCTGCGAGAAGAACTGGGTGGAGATTGTTATCATCTGGTGGACTAGTTAGCAATAGGTTGAACTATATTGTTATTTAGAAGAAAAACAGATGAAGAAGGCACTGCGAATAAGAGCAGGAAATGTCATTGTATCCCTTTATCTTTTAGATTGTTACTTTGTTTAGACTACCGTTTGGTAGTCTTTCAAACCAAAAAAAAAAAAAAAAAATGAGAGAGAGAACAAGAAATGTCCCATCCATGGTGATCAGGTAGTTTAATTAGAAGGTCAATAGAGTGCATTAATGATGAAGAATCGAAATACCATTTTGACCCAATTCAAGAATCGTCAATCAGACTTTTTTAGATTTCTATTCACATTTTCTTAAATCATCTCATATATCCTTTTAAAATTTATATTCTCAAACACAAAATGAATACCAAACAAACTTTGCTGGCAAGCAGATCACTTGGCATGGAAAACTGTTCCTCTTTTTTTGTTTTCCAGAAAATTTTCAACCCTGTACAGTAAGAACTCTCGTGGACATAACTTTAAGTTCTAAAGATCGAACGTGATAACAATGATAGATATGCCAGTTTTGGCAATATTATGGATATCGTTCGGGCTTCCCAGCTGCTTCAACCATGGAGAACAGGAGTCGATATGGACATCAGGAAAGGCTGTCGGTACTCTCTTAAGCTGCAAAAGGTGAGACATCTCACATTTCCTTGGATAATTACTTGTGGGAAGACTTACCATTTTACAAGATATAAGTTATTTTTGATATTAAAATAGATCGAGAATAGAGTGAAAATATTTTTAAAATTTTAAAAATATTTTTAATTTATTTTCGATCTATCTTAATATCAAATAACTTCTTAAAAACACAATCTAATTACGATATGTTAAAGATGAGAGACTGGAGAAAAAATAATAGTAGATATATATATATATATATATGGACCACTGGGAAACTAAAGCTAGCTGTTACTACTCTCTTAAACGAAGAGTGAGACACCTCATATTAGCTTGGATCATTAAAAAAAAAAGTGTCGGAAGATGTACTCGATCGATTGTAGATTATCAAAGAGATACGCCTAATTATGTTTTTCTAAATGTGAGAGACTGGAAATTAAAAAAGAGTTGATAAAGAAAAAGTCGCCAAACTCTCTCAAACGACAAATAGCGAGACATCTCACACTGACTTGGATAATTATAAGAAATGTTAGGAGATGTACCTAATTGTAGAGTATCAAAAAGATAACCTCATTATGACATGAAAAAGTGATCTTATCAACCTGCCCAAACTCAGGACAATAATCTCGTGAACTTGGTCTTCTTTGATTGTCGAAAAGTGTAAAGACAAAAGGTGATGTTTTTAATGCTTTCCCAGGACTGCAAGTCAATGAGATCCTAACAATGTTTTCCTACATCAGTCACACCGTCCTTTTCTCATTTTCTTTGAGGAAATATAGTGTTTTATCCCTAAAAGAAGCACAGAAATGCATGTAAGGCTGTGACCAAATTCTTAAATTTTACACCAACTATGTCAATAAGTGTATGGAGCTTTATCTGCGCCCTTCGATCTATGCCCCTTCCATAGTAATAAATTAAGCTCTGTGCAGTCTTCTCATATGGCCCCCCTTTCCTTCACTCGGGTCGAGAGGGTGATTGTTATTTTCTCTTTTTCTTGATTTATTATTTATTTTTCTCAATCTTGAAAGAGATGCAAGAGGGCCATGTTCCTGATAAGCTACTGTGAAATACTTCATGTATCTTATTTCTCTTCTGTTATATAAAGTCATATCCTGTTATAATCTGTCACACATGATGTATCTTGCCACAATCGAAGATCAAGCAACAACTCTACATTAGGTTCAATAATTGTTGAACCTTCCTTCGGCTAACTGTTTTAACATCCAACTCCTGCCACTGCTAGCTTTGAATTAATTATAACCAGTGGTTCTCTCTAATTATAATTAGATTGATCACCAGCAAGAACAACACCTATGGCATCTTTTACAAGTGGCTATCTATGGATGCTTTTGGGTTGAATGTGTAATGCAATTGGATGGTTAAATGTGATCACCGGACATTGATCAAGACCACAAAATTTTCAAAGAACATTTACAAAAAAATAAAATATATAATTATTCATTTGGTACCCACATAATGATTTTTTTGAAAAGATTTTTTGATGTTTATTTTTTATTAAAATATTAGTCAAAATAAAATATATTTTAAAAAAGAGTACACTCTGACCGTCGACCGCCTGACGTCGGTACCAGCCATTCGGCATCGGTCACCGTCGTCATCAGCCTCAAGGCTCCGGGTGTTGACCGTCGGGAAGTTGGGTGCCGACCATTGATCATCGGGCATCGAGCGCCACTCGTTGGGTGTCGGGAGATGGTCGTTGACTGTCAGGCTTTGGCTGGGGGGGGGGGGTCAACTTTGTCAATCGTCGAACACCGAAATTCAACATTGGGTGCCGATTGCTGGCCGTTGGCGTGTCTGGGAGCCGAGTGCTGGTCACCAGGCGCTAGTCGTTGGTCGTCGGTCTTTGGTGTGCCAGCCGTCGAGCGTCAGTACTCGCTGCTTCCCAATGGCAAGTGACGGGCATCGGTCGCTGACCATCGACAAGTTGGGCACCGATAATTAGGTGCCAGTCGTCGACTATCAGTGCACTTGGTACTGTCGTCAGTCAACAGTCATCAATCGCTGCCTTAGAGAAGGCAATTTGCAGTGCAGAAGAGGCATAAGAAATGAGAGCATAGACTATAGTTTTGCTCTCGAAAATCCAATGTAAAAGAGAAATCGAGCAAAATAATTTACAGTCTCATCAAATAATAAAATTTATAAATTATAGATAAAAAAAATTTATAGATTAATTGTTTAAGAGAACCAAATAAATTATTATATTAAGCTTTTTTATAAAAATATTTTCTTACATAAAATTTTACGCTAAAATAAATAGACCCGTGTCCCAAGATCAATATGTACTTGCCATTAGAAAGGTTTCCCCCAACCCATGTCTAATTGAGCCCCCCTGCACATGGGCTCCATTAATGGAGTTCAAACAACATATGCACATGCTTATATATAGAGCAATCAGCGACAACATGCTAGCTTTAATGTACCCATGGGAATCACAGAAGAGACAACATGGCAGTGGTCAAATTAGATGCAGTCCTAGGGAAGCCATACGAGCAAGCTGTTCGACATATGTTGCAAAAGAAAATTCCCGAGCCAACTGTGACGCAAAACCAATCAACAGCAGAAGGTTGGAAGCGAGATAAAATGATAAGGTGGAAAGGTGGGTTGAGGTCTCTTTTAACGGTCTCAAACAAACCTCAGAGTATATAAATGTCATAACGTATATGCTTATCCCTTCTGATTAATTAATGATGAAAAGGCGGCAGTTGATCATCCCATTAGGATGATGGTAAAGGCTTCGTTGGAATGGGGATCCTTCAGCTGGAAATGGGAAATATCCCCAAAGGCACATTCTTCACAATACAGGCAAAGGGTGGTACCCTATTTTTTCTTTTGGTTGTTGAAGAAAGCTAAAAGGAGCCTCAGGCTCCGAAGTACAGAAGGGAGGCAAAACTTGTTAGAGATGAAAGAGAGGTAAGATTGCAAAATCCAATGTTTGCATGTGTGTGGGTGTGAAGCTTTAGTTGGTATGGGGCTTTATTCCCATACTGAAAAACTAAAGGAGATGTACAGGTTTAAATTTGAGTTCTCTTCAAAACATGTATTCCTAGGAACTTGTGGGAGCTATGCATCAGCCACATGCATGTACACACGAAGCCGAGGTTGCACACACAAGAATTTCATTTTTTTGCTACAGATGACTTTTAAGTCTTTGCCCATCTTATGAAAAAAGGCTTGCGGAGGGGCGGCTGCAGCTTGCTGTCTATTTGTTCCTATTCCCCCCCCCCCTCTACTGTGCGCTCTTTCTTCCAGTTCCAAGGAGAAAATCTTTTCTGGTTCACTGAGGTCATCATCGAGGTGGGGTCACATATGTTCTGATCAATCCCTAAAGTCGTTCTATCATGGGGGAAGGCCACAGACTATATGTACTAGTATGATGGGGGAGATAATTTCTCTAAGGAGAGTTCTTGCAGGCGGCTCAGCTAAGTTCTCTAACTCTGTGTTACTTTCGTTTTGTGGTTTTTCTTCCATGCTTGTGTTTTCCTTCTAATCTTCAATCGAATCTTGCCTTTGCACTTTGGGCGATTTGGGTTATGCGCATATCTTGTTTTACCTACTGTTTCATATACATGTTTGTTTATACCATGTTAAATGTGTTTCCATCAATCTTAAAGAAGTTATTGGTAATATGTTACCTGTCGTCTATGTCATCTGTGATCGCACCCCATGTGGACATGTTTGGCATGCTCGAGAAGTTCTCAGGATAACACTTCAAGTGATGGCAACATCGCCTGAAGATATGGTTTACCACGATAGGGTTTATTTCGGTTCTTGAGTTGGACTGTCCTACACACATTGAGAAAGATCCCAATAGTTAAAAAGAAAAAAATAAGTGGAAGCAATGTGATCATATATCTCATGGAAGCAAGTGGAAGCATGTTGGCCTTGTCCAATGTGTTGTTTGACGTATATAGTGGTTCTTCACTCAAACTGCAAAGCAACTGTGGGAAGAACTCGACAAAAGTACAATACTGAGGCCTTAGGTCTTGAAAAGTATTTTGTTGCCAAGTTTCTAAAGTTCTAGATGGTTCAAGGTAAATTCATATCTGAACAGGCCCATGAATTTCTACTTTTGCTTCATGGAGTAGTTGAAGTTAAGATGAAACTTCTAGAGAAGTTGTAGGTGATGTCCATAATTGAGAAGTTTCCAAAGTCTTGGGAGTATTGTGGGATGTCTCTTAAGCATCTCAAGGGTTCTCTTTCTTTGGATGACTTGCTTGTTTCTATAGCTATTTAAGAAGAGCACGGAAATCAAAAGCCTATAATGCCAGTAGAACCAGCTGCAAATGTGATGAGTACTAGTAACGCAAGAGATCCTAAAGGGAAAGGAAAATCTGAATACATAAAGAACAAAAGAAACATTAAAGGCAAGATCCCAAAAAATGTCCAAAAACAAACCATGCTAAGAGTGTGGATAGGTTGGGCATTTTATCAAAGACTATCCTACGAAGAAGGCGAAGAAGGCAGAAAAGCATTCTACTAGCTCAACTCCCCAGATCAATGTAGTGATCGGAGGGATTGAGTAGGCTTCTAACTCCACCAACGGACTGTATATTTCTGTTTGTTGAGTTATGGTTATGTGAATAACCATAATCATTGTTTTGATGATGACATAATTATTGTTCATCTTGTTGATATCATAATATCATTGTTTTGTGATGAACTTAAGTGTTTTCATGTTGCATATCCTTTGATTAATGTTTGCAAATCATAGACAGACTGGCCACATTGAAAACTTTCTTATATGAACATTGGATGTTCATATTTAGTTTTGAACAGTCAAAACTGTGGTGTCGGATGTCACGTTTTGGTCGTAGTCAACCGAAGCCAAGATTCAACTGAGACTTTGACCGATCATGTTTTGGTTGCAGTCAGTCGAAGCACAAATAATCGGATGTCCAATTCGACTGATCAAGACAAATTTAACACTCTGACTTCGGATGTTCACATTTACTCTTGGCCAATCGAAGCAATGACACTTCGTATATTCCTATTATACTCTTTGCCAGTCAAAGCTCTGTGATTTCAGATGTCATGTTTTAGTCACTGTCAGTCGAAGTGCTCACTTCGACTGTTCTTGTCTATTACTAGACATTTGAAGTTCTATATTATTTCAAATGGTCAATTTCATCATTTGTTGCTTAATGAAAATATGACACATGTTTGTATTAAATGTTTGGGTACTATTGAGTCATACATAAAGATAAGTTTGAATTGCATTATTCAAATAACCTTTCATAAATGGTTTATTAAATTGGGGGATTTTTTGTGTGTAGGTTAGATGGAACACGTGTCAACATAAAGGGTGTGCTGACAACCCTAAAGTTGGTGCCCACGCATTCCTAGGTACGAGGTCACATGATTAGGGCTATAAATATGCCCTTCTCCTTCGTGAAAAGTGGCGACCAGAAAAAAAGGAGTACCCTAAAAAGTGAGCACCCAGAAAAAGGAGCTGGTGAGCCTAAGTGTGACGGGCCACGTCGTTCAAACCTGTTAACCCAATAACGAGCTTGATCCGACTCCGTCTCCTACGAACGAGCCATAGCTTCACAAGGGATATCACACATAAGTTCGTGAAAACACAAAGGAACACACTAGTACATATATATGATTCATAAATATACACATATTTACATTGGATTTACATAGCCAAATTTCAACAAAAGTCAAGTAAGGTGCAAGAGCCTGGGGCATACCCCGATATACAACTGGAAAAAGAATTACACTGCTGGAGGCGTCAGCCCAATTCCGCTGTGATGCGGCTCTGAACTGGAAGACAGTAGGGAAACCTCCTACTCACCTTCACTTGTAGGGAGTAGAGGTGAGCCTCGCAAGTCACTGGCTCATTAGGGAAACTCACCCAAAAATCGAGCAAACCAAACTCAAGTACAGAAGCAAGAAATTACACTATCAATTTATAGCTAAATTAGGCAGGATATTAAAGCTATAAATACCACTTACCACTTACCGTCAATGTAAACCGACATTAATAAATAAACGATAAAACCACAACTCGGTGCACGTGCTAAAGTAGAGTCCGCCACACTCGAGCCACGTAGACTGGTTCGCGACACCAGCAACTGACTCAGTCTCGCAGTCATGGACAAAAGGTCCAGCTGCCGCTCCATTAAAACAAGCCAAACAACTATGGAGACAAACCAACAGCACACCCGCGGACCACACTACCACGGGATCTTGCCTGACACCTTTAGGGACTCTGGCCTGAGTGCCCTAAAGTGAG
Source organism: Colocasia esculenta (assembly GCA_014218235.1). Classification (NCBI taxonomy): domain Eukaryota; kingdom Viridiplantae; phylum Streptophyta; class Magnoliopsida; order Alismatales; family Araceae; genus Colocasia; species Colocasia esculenta. The sequence goes on along the minus strand of CM024765.1, from coordinate 50,210,931 downwards.
GCACTGGAAATAGGACTAGCTGGGGACCAGTGACGTCTACTGGTGTCCGTACCCCCAACTACGAGCGCGCTACAAGCGACAAAGCAACAAACTCTCACAAGTCGCTAACCCACTGTCGTCTTAGCCAGACATACAACTCAAACACAAGAGTGAGGGTGTCTAGGGTAGACGACACAGACCTCGACGGTACAACACAAGTACCAGGACAAGCCCCGAGCACAAAGCTGGCTCACACAGAACCTGTGGCACACAACTGTAGAGGTAACCACGGTAGGCATCGTGCTTAGGGCTGTTCACGGTTCGGTTCGGTGTTTAGACCTCTTTTGAAGAAAACCGAACCAAAATTTTATTCAAACCGAACCGAACCTAATCGGTTCGGGTCGGTTTGAACCAAAATTTAAAAAAAAAAAAGCCTAAAATACACGCGTGGGGCGGTCATGGTTTCGAACCAGGACCGCACCAAAGGAAGAAGTGGGCCTAGCCATGGGCTAGGCATGTTGTTATTTATTATTCAAATATATTATTATATATTGTCGGTTCATTCGGTTTCACTGTGTAAAACCGAACTGAACCGTGGCACTTCTCAAACCAAATCGAATTAGTCGGTTCGGTTCGGTTTTTCGGGTTGAACCATATTATGAACAGCCCTAGTCGTACTACTTACCACGTACACACAACCCACATGCACATCGCACAAACCACGTGAAATCTCACGTCAGTCACGTGAACATAGCACACTATCCACGTGGACACCATGCCAATTACGTAAACCACTTGCTAGCCTCGTAAACAACACACCAGCCACAAAAACAATATGCTCCTAGAGCGCAATAGGTGTCAATGCACCATTAATACTTGCCATGCATAGAAAATAACGATAATCGGATAATTCTTCCTCTGAAACAATGCACAGTAGGACCTCTCGGCTGAGGTCGCGACATAGGGTAGTGTCGCCTTAAGAACGCGACACTCTGATATGTCGCGTTCATAACCTGAACGCGACGGGTCGACCTGTCGCATCCTGAACGCGACAGGGGGCTCTGTCGCCTTCACAGATGAAAACCCTAATCCAGGGAACTCTCTCTAGATTACCACCCCAAACTATGCAAACTATGTTTAATTCTCATTTTACATGCTTTAGTGAATACCCTAACATGGTATCTACTATTCTCAAAGTCAAAAACCAACTATACATGCATTTCATGCAATCACACGATGTAAAACTGGTAGAATTCCCCTACCTTCGCGAAGAACAGAAAACACTCGGTGTTTCCCTCGCTCCACACAAGGTCCTCGCGGCGAGAACACGCCAAAAACACCACCAATCTGTCAAATCGCCGCAACTCCTTTTCCAGGCCGAGCAGAACTGGTTACAGCATTGCTTGGCCAAAACAACATAAAAACGCACAACGGTCAGGAATGCGACGTACCCCTCCGTCGCGACCTGAACGAGACAGAGTAGGGTGTCGCCTTCCCAAAGCTGACGTCTGCAGGCTGCCCAGCGCACGACACGTGGTACGCATGCAGACGACAACTGCTTAGCAGCGGCAACAGGAATGTGACATGCAAGACTGTCGCTTTCAGAACGCGACGTCCCTTACAGTCGCGTTCACAAACGGTGAATGGGCAAGTGTTTTGGGCCCAACCTGCTGGCCCACAACACCTCAAAACCTGTACAAACGCCTGAAACACACCACATTGGCCACACACTGGCCACCACATCCACTGAACAAGGGATCCACAAAGATTCGAAGAGGACCCACAAGGATCCGAAAAATACGCGTTACATTACTGTCATCTAAAAAGAAATTTCGACCTTGAAATTCAAATCACAATTCACTCATTTAAAGCTTTAAATACCACAATTTATATTATCATCTAAAAATATTTAAAAACTTACTCAAATAAATAAGGATACGCTTTAGCCATTTCCTCGGCTAACTCCCAAGTATTTTCCCCTCCCTGCCTATTTTCCCACCTAACTTTTACTAAGTCAATTTCTTTGTGCCTTAACTTTTGTGTTCTGCGGCCTGTAATCCACACTGGATACTCTGGCATAGACATATCTGATTTCAGATCATCCCGTTGATAATTGACTATCTGTGCTGGATTTTCAATACATTTTCTCAACATGGAAAACATCATGAGCATCAGTAAAATCAGCTGGCAAATCAATTCTTTAGGCGGTCTCCCCAATTCTTTCCAACACTTGGAAGGGTCCCACATACCTTGGGCTTAACTTTCCTTTCTTACTAAATCTCAAAACACCTTTAGTAGGAGAAACCCATAGAAAAACAAAATCTCCAACTTCAAACTGATGTGGTCTGCGACGATTATCTGCATAGCTTTTCTGTCGGCTCTGAGCTGCATGTAATTTCTCCCTAATAAATCTAACCATTTCTATAGTCTGCTAAATTAACTCAGGACCCATTACCTGTCTTTCTCCTACCTCATGCCAATTCAGTGGTGTTCTACATGGCTTGCCATATAATGCTTCATACGATGCCATTCCGATGCTGGTATGATAACTGTTGTTATAAGAAAATTCTACCATCCCAAGATGGTGCTCCCAACTGCCTCCCCATACTAGACAGCATGCTCGTAACATATCTTCAATTGTTTGAATAGTTCTTTTTGTCTGACCATCGGTCTGTAGGTGGTAAGCTGAACTGTATCTTAATTCTGTACCAATGACTCTTTGTAGGCTCCTCCAAAAACCAGAAGTAAACCTGGGATCCCTATCAGAAACAATTGTCTTCGGGATGCCATGCAATGGAACAATTTTATCAACATAAATTCTTGCTAAGCTGTCCACTGTCCAGGACATACTCACTGCTATTAGCCTGCATACTTTAGTCAATCTGTCAATGAATACCCATATTCCATTGTGCCCTGTAGCTATCCTTGGTAGTCCTGCCACAAAATCCATAGCAATGTCATCCTACTTCCACTGTGAAATGGGTAACGGCTGTAGTAGACCTCCGGGCTTCTGATGTTCTGCCTTTATTTGCTGACAAACTGCACATCTTGCAATGAACTCTGTTATTTCTCTTTTCATGTGCGGCCACCAAAAATACTTTTTTCAGATCTTGATACATTTTAGTGCTGCCTAGGTGAATAGTATACCTAGATTTATGTGCCTCTTCCAAAACTCTTTACTTTACTTCTCTCTCTGTGGGTACATATAACCTACCTCTGAGCCTGACTACACAATTATCAACAATGGTGACACCTTCCATTTTCACAATTTCTGCTAAATTCCAATCGATTATCTGGGCTTCAATAATTTGTCAATACAAAGATGGCTCTACAGCACTACTGGCTAGTACTGCTCGCCGGTGATTGCTCGGGATCCAGTGAATTCTCTGCTATTTTTCATATAATTTCCATTCTTTATCATCATATGACTCAAATATGCTTTCCTGCTCAGTGCATCAGCTACAACATTGGTCTTACCTAGATGGTAAGCCAAACTGAATCATAATCTTTCAAATACTCTACCCATCTGCGTTGACGCAAACTCTTTACTTTACTTCTCTCTCTGTGGGTACATATAACCTACCTCTGAGCCTGACTACACATTATCAACAATGGTGACACCTTCCATTTCACAATTTCTGCTAAATTCCAATCGATTATCTGGGCTTCAATAATTTGTCAATACAAAGATGGCTACAGCACTACTGCTAGTACTGCTCGCGGTGATGCTCGGGACATACAGTGAATTCTCTGCTATTTTTTCTATAATTTCCATTCTTTAATCATCATATGACTCAAATATGCTTTCCTGCTCAGTGCATCAGCTACAACATTGGTCTTACCTAGATGGTAAGCCAAACTGAAATCATAATCTTTCAAATACTCTACCCATCTGCGTTGACGGAGATTCAAATCTTTTTGAGAGAATATATATTTCAAACTTTTGTGATCTGTGAATATTTCGAACCTCTCACCATATAGGTAATGCCTCTACATCTTCAAAGCAAATACAATTACTACTAGCTCCTAATCATGAGTCGAGTAGTTCTCCTCTGTTGGCTTCAATTGCCTGGATGCATATGCTATCACTTTACCATATTGCATAAGTACTGCTCCAAGCCCTCTTCTAGATGCATCTGTGTATACAACAAAATCACCACTGCCTGCTGGTAAAGTCAATATTGGTGCTGTTGTAAGCCTTTTCTTCAGTTCCATAAAACTTTTTTGGCATTCACTTGACCACACAAATGGCACACTTTTTCTAGTCAACCTGGTCATGGGTGCTGTAATTCTCGAGAAATCCTGAATGAAACGCCTGTAGTAACCTGCTAAACCCAGAAAACTCTTAATCTCTATAATTGTCTTTGGCGCTTCCCATTTCATAACTGCCGCAACTTTAGCTGGATCGACTGCAACTCCCTTTGCTGAAATAACATGACGCAAAAATTGAATTTCTTTCAACCAGAATTCACACTTACTGAACTTGGCATACAACTGGCTGTCCCGCAAAAGCTGCAATGTAAATTTCAAATGAGCTGCATGCTCCTCTTCAAATACTGAATAAACCAGTATGTCATCTATGAAACCACTATAAACTGGTCCAAATATGGATGGAAAATTCTGTTCATCAGATTCATAAACGCTACTGGTGCATTGGTTAGTCCAATGGCATACCACAAACTCATAATGCCTATACCTAGTTCTGAATGTTGTCTTATCAATGTCTTCTTCTCTGATCCTTAATTAGTGGTACCCTGATTTCAAGTCAATTTTAGAAAACACCTTAGCTGATTGAAACTGATCAAACAAGTCATCAATTCTTGGCAACGGGTATTTATTCTTTTATAGTCACATCATTCATTTTTCTATAATCAATACACATTCTAAAACTGTCATCTTTCTTTCTTACAAATAGCACTGGAGCTCCCCAGAGTGAATGACTTGGCCTGATAAAATTTTTCTAACAATTCTTGCAATTACTTCTTCTTCAATTCCTTAAGCTCTGCTGGTGCCATCCTGTACGGTGCCTTGGATATTGGCATAGTTCATGGCTGTAATTCTATGGTAAAATCCACCTCCCTACGTGAGCCAAACCTGGCAAATCATCCGAAAATACATCCGCAAATTCCCTAACCACTGGAACTGCTTCTACAGTTTGCGCCAGTCCCTACCAGGCTCACCGAAGCCAAATAAGCTACACACCCGCATTTAACAATTTTCTAGCTTTACTTGCTGAAATTATCAACCTAGAGGTATAGAAAGGCATACCTTGGAATTCAACACTACTCCACTGAGGTGACAAAATCTGACTCTTTTCTTTCTGCAATCTACTATAGCCCCATAGGCCTCAAGCCAATCCATTCCCAAAATAAATCATAATCCCTCAATTGCAAATCATATAGTTTAGCTGGCATCTGATTCCCTTGGATCACAACAGGAGCCTCATCTATGCAACAAGAGGTGAGCATAAACTCACCCGACAGGACCTCCCAACCCATTCACATAATTTTTCTTCTAATGGATGCACCATGGATTCTAGAAATTTTTCAAAAATAAAAGAATGTGAAGCACTAGGATCAAATAAAACTCTTGCTGAAAAGTCATAGATAGGTAGTATACCTTCTATCAAATTTGATGCCTCTGCCTGGGCTCGGGTGATAGCCATAACCCGACCCCTACCTCGCTGGTGCAGTGCTCCTCTACCTCGTCCTGCTGGTGGCTGTTGGGGCTGCTACTACTGCGGCTGCTGAACTCCTCTTCCATAACCATATTCTCTGGGATAGGGGCAGTTGCGGATCAAATGCCCCAGCTGATCACAATTATAACATCTATAACTTGGTGGAAGTGTAGGCTGCCTAGCTGTACTCTGCTGATTCATCCACCTCCGATCTGTAGCCTCGCCCCTGCTGGAACCCTACTGGCGACCTCCTCCTCCTCCTCTAAATATTTTCTTCAACTTTGATACCCACTTACTAAAACTTGAGGAAGATGGTCCCGCTGGCGCCTTTCCTTTACTGATCCCTGAAGACTGTTGAGCCAAAAACTATCTGAACCTGACTCTCCCGCCTGACGAGTCCAAACAGACCTCTCCAATGTAGCTGCTCTTTGGGCTGCCTCCTCTACAGTCCTGCACATAAGCGGTATCACCGCATTCTGCAATTCTATCCTCAAATCTCAGATAAAATACTCAACCATCATAGCATTATCTAATACAACATAATGCGTATATCTGCTAAGTGCCATAAACCTCATCTGATACTCCAAAACAGAAGAATTCCCTTGCTGAAGAGTCTGGAATTGCTCCCTTTTTGCTTGCTGCACTTGTATTGGGAAAAATGTTTCATTAAATGCTTCTATAAATTCCGACCATGTCATAGTCTCCTCTGTCCTACCTGCAAAAGTGGTCTGCATCTTTAACCTCCACCATTCCTGTGCAAAACCACGCAACTGATATGTAGCCAACACTACTCTGTCCGCTGGAGGACACCTCATAGTCACAAAAACCCTCTCAATCTCATGAATCCAGTGCTCAACTGTGTCTAGATTAGGTCCCCCTGTGTAAGAAGGTGGCTGCAATCTCAAAAATCTTTCAACCTGCAGCATCGGCTCTTCCACTGCCCTCACTGGTGGTGGTAGTATGGGTACCTCAAGAGGTACCTCCACTCCTAGTGGTGGTGGAATTGGTGCCACTGGTACGGCCCCTTCTGCAACTGGTGGTACTGCTGCTGGCATACCGTGCTGCTGTCTAGTCTCATCCGAATATCCGTGAGACTCTCCCATATCCTTTCTATCATTCGCTGGGTAGACTCTTCTGGCTCATCTCCTCCACCACCCCAATCCCTTCTATCAGCCATCTCAAACTCCTACACAAACAACATTCCAACCACATACATACCAACTAATCATTACAAAACCAGGGTCAGCTACCAGCAGCGGACTGGTGTAGAAATAAGGCTATGTAATTTCTCAGTTCCTTTATAGTTATACAGACCTTGCTCTGTACCAACTGTGACGGACCACGTCGTTCAAACCCGTTAACCCAGTAACGAGCTTGATCTGACTCCGTCTCCCGCGAACGAGCCATAGCTTTGCAAGGGATATCACACACAAGTCCGTGAAAACACAAAGGAACACACCGGTACATATATATGATTCACAAATTTACACATATTTACATTGGATTTACATAGCCAAATTTCAAAAAAAGTCAAGTAAGGTACAAGAGCTTGAGGCATACCCCGAGATACAACTTGAAAAAGAACTACAATGCTGGAGGCGTCAGCCCAATTCCGCTGTGATGCGGCTCTGAACTGGAAGACAGTAGGGAAACCTCCCACTCACCTTCACCTGTAGGGAGTAGGGGTGAGCCTCACAAGTCACTGGCTCAGTAAGGAAACTCCCCCAAAAATTGAGCAAACCAAACTCAAGTACGGAAGAAGGAACTTACACTATCGATTTATAGCTCAATTAGGCAGGATATTAAAGCTGTAAATACCACTTACCACTTACCGTCAACATAAACCGACATTAATAAATATACGGAAAAACCACAACTCGGTGCACGTGCTAAAGTAGAGTCTGCCACACTCGAGCCATGTAGACTGGTTCACGACACTGGCAACTGACTCGGACAAACCACACAGATCTACCTCTCAGTCTCGCACCCACGGACGAAAGGTCCAGCTGCCGCTCCACGAAAACAAGCCAAACAACTGTGGAGACCAACCAACACCACACCCGCAGACCACACTGCCATGGGCTTCTGCCTGACACCTTTAGGGACTCTGGCCTGAGTGCCCTAAAGTGAGGCACTGGAAATAGGACTAGCTGGGGACCAGTGACGTCTACTGGTGTCCGTACCCCCAACTACGAGTGCACTACAAGCGACAAAGCAACAAACTCTCACAAGTCGCTGTCCCACTATCGTCTTTCCCTCAGACGAACGTACAACTCAAACACAGGAGTGAGGGTGTCCAGGGCAGACGACACAAACCTCAACGGTATAACACAAGTACCAGGACAAGCCCCGAGCACAAAGCCTGGCTCACACAGAACTTGGGGCACCCAACTGTAGAGGTAACCACATTCGGCGTCGTGCTACTTACCACGTACACACAACCCACGTGCACATCTCACAAACCACATGAAATCTCACATCAGTCACGTGAACATAGCACACTATCCACGTGGACACCATGCCAATTATGTAAACCACTTGCTAGCCTCGTAAACAACACGCTAGCCACAAAAACAATATGCTCCTAGAACGCAATAGGTGTCAATGTAATGTTAATACTTGCCATGCACAGAAAATAATGATAATCGAATAATTCTTCCTCTGAAACAATGCACAGTAGGACCTCTCGGCTGAGGTCGTGACATAGGGTAGTGTCGCCTTAAGAACGTGACACCCCGATATGTCGCGTTCATAACCTGAACGTAACGGGTCGACCTGTCGCGTCTTGAACGCGATAGGGGGCTCTGTCGCCTTCACAGGCAAAAACCCTAATCCGGGGAACTCTCTCTAGATTACCACCCCAAACCATGCAAACTCTGTTTAATTCTCATTTTACATGCTTTAGTGAATACCCTAACATGGTATCTACTATTCTCAAAGCCAAAAACTAACTATACATGCATTTCATGCAACTATACGATGTAAAACTGGTAGAATTCCCCTACCTTCACGAAGAATGCGAAGAACGGCAAACACCCGGCTTTTCCCCCACTCTACACAAGTCCTCGCTGTGAAACACACCAAAAACACCACCAATCCCGCCAAATCGCCCAAAAATCGCCACATCTTCCTTTTCCTCCGAGCAGAACTGTTATAGCTCTGCTTGACCAAAACAACATAAAACGCACAACGGTTGGGAACGCGACTACCCCTCCGTCGCGACCTAACGCGATACAGAGTAGGGCGTCTCCTTCCTCCTTCCAAAGCTGACGTCTGTAGCCGCGCCCAGCGCTCATGACACGGGCACGCATGCAGATGACAACCGCTATAGCAGCGGCAACAGGAACCGACATGCAGGACCGTCGCTTTCAGAACGCGACGTCCCTTGTTGTCACATTCACAAACGGTGAACGGCAGGTGTTTTGGGCCCAACCTGTCGGCCCAAAACACCCCAAAACCTGTACACATGCCTGAAACACACCACATTGGCCACACACTGGCCACCACATCCACTGAACAAAGGATCCACAAAGATCCGAAGAGGACCCACAAGGATCCGAAAAACACGCGACTTTACACTAAGTGCCGCCAGTAGAGGGGAGAGGCAAGCAGCAAACAAGGATGAGAAAAGCCAGAAGGCAAATTGAGCAAAGAAGAGAACAAGGATATTGATATGAGATTGTGAATCAAATCCACAACTGAAGAAGATTTCTTCCTCTTTTCTATTTTATATTTTTTAGAACTATTCATTTGTGTGATCTGTCTAAGTGTTCTACGCAGATCACCTGGTTGTTTCTATTTTCTTTTCACAATTGTACTAGGATAGATCGTGCTAGAGGATCTACTCCCTTGTTGAGCTTTTTCTAGCTATACTTGGATCCGTCGTGTTCCAAGTCGTTGACACTATGTGCTCAGGGTTTTGAGTTGTAATGCAGCAGGTTTTCTAAGCTGTCGTGGTTAGGGGTTTTGAGCCATTGTGCTCAAGTTTTCTAAGTCGTCATGCTTAGGGATTTTGAGCCGTCGTGCTCACAACTTATTGTGATGTTGAGTAGTCGTACTCAACTGTGTGTACTCAGGTTTGAGTAGTTTTCCTATGTCGTAGGGAGGTGGACGTAGGAGACACAATTTGTGTTCTCTGAACCACCTTAAAATCTCATGTGCACTATGGTTTGCTTGTGTGATTGTGATGTTAATCGCATAGATGTCGAGATTTATTCTGCTTCCCTTCGCACCATTGAAGCTTATAGAGCAAGAAATGGCTTTCTTTGGCCCGATGAAACTAAACCACAAGCCTCTTTTACGTGCATGAGGAGAGTTGATCACATAGGAGTTTCTGTATACATACTTGATCTAAACTCACACACCTCACTCGCATGAATTCATCAAATCTGTCAGAGTTTATTTAAATAGATCGTTTAATCTAAAGTAATTTTTTAATTACTTAAGTTTCTGCTACAAATTGTATCAGATCTATTCCCCCCCCCCTTCTAGATCTGTGGTGTCACACATTCAATCATACAATTGGTATTAGAGCAGGTGCTTTGAAATCAGATTTAATTTTTTATTAATCTGATTTACTAGTTTTAGAGAATTGTCTATTATGAGCAGATCTACTGAAATTGCTAGTTATTTCAACTTGCATGAATTTCCTGCTATAATTTCAGAGAAATCTCCAAGCTCAATGTCATTTATTAAATTGCAGAATTCTTCAGTGGATTCACAAAGAAAATGAGCAAAGGGAATTCACAAATGCTCAATGGCACAGAAGAATTCCAATGATTCAAGAAAATTGACAATCTAAAAGATGTTAGCTCTCACAGCACAGTCAATGAGTTCAAAGCATGCTTCATCCTCTTCAGAACCCAAAAGATCAAATGGGTCTATAAGGTCAGGTAAACCAACACCAAATCCATTTATGTACTCAAATTATGATTCAAATGAAGGTATGTCTTATGATGATTTGGTTGAATTCTATGAGAAGGTACAAAATCGTAATGCAAAGTTGAACACTAAAAATAAAGATTTAAAAAAGACTTTAAAAAATTGTCATGAAGAAAATGAAATTTTGAAGTCTGAAAATAAAGAAAATCAAATTGAATTGATGCGCTTAATGAGGACCATAAATCATTAGAAACTAAAATCTTTACATTGAAAAATGAGCAAGAGAAGTTAGAGAAACATATTGAAAAACTTGCTCAAGAAAAAGGTCACTTGAAAGAACAAATTCCTAATATGGCTCATGATCATAAAATAAATGAGAAATGTAGACAACTTGTTGAAGAATCATCATCTGAAAAAAAAAAAAAAAAAAGATTGAATGTATGTTGTATGACTAACCATTAACTAATAATTGTAGCAATTTAAGTAATAAAATTATTAATTTTTAAAACAATTGCTCAATTTGACAATGAATAGAATAGATGAAAATGGGTTGGATGTCATGCTAAACAAACTTCACCAAGAAGTTGTTGCATTAAAAGTTGAAAATAAAGCTGCAGAATGAATTCAAGACTTTTGCAAACACATCTTCATTCTGTAAAAGATAAAAAATGAAATAAAAAAAATAATAATCGTTAAAGTTGCTGCGAACAAAACTCTGATATCTCTAATGAAAATCATTGAAAGTTCTTATTCAGAAAAATGTTCAAAATAAAAATGAGAAAAGGGATAAAAATGCCTCTATGAAGAAGAAACATATTTCTGTGAAAAATAAGAAAACAGAAATACAAAAACAAAAGATATTGCATAGGATTCCTTCACCTTCTTCTCAAGTCAGGACAACTCTAAGGCAAGTTCAACATTCACATCATTCTAAGAGCTACCAAAAGATACAGCCGCCTCCATTTTCAGTAAGTGTTGCTCCACAAAGAAAAGGAGGCTTTCAGTATAAGTATTTAGAACAAGGCAAGTACCTGGTAAGAATTCTCTTATTTACTTTAATTATAATAAACCTGACCATCTTGCCAAACATTGTTGTTTTTAGAAATCTGAATTTCCATAAATATGCCAAGTCTATCCAATGTTGTACATGTCATAAACATGGTCATATCTCTAGGGACTGTTGGCATAGAAAATGATGATTTTGTACATGTTTTTCAAGTTTCATGCTCATACATATAGAAATAAACATCATGTTCATACTGAAAGATTCAGAAATTCCATGTGTACAGAAGAAATTTGTTACATAAAGAAGTCTTCTACCCACCATGATAAAATTTAAAAAAGTACTAGGACACTAGGGTACTCTTGACATCACTCCTAGTCGTTCCCGTCCTCTTGAGTGTATAGTTCATCATCGGTCACACCTGAGAACACAATGACAAATACCGTGGCGTGAGCGATAACACCCAGTAGGACTTAAATCTCAATAGTCAAGCAGGCTTTAAATAGTTAAGTCAAGTAAAAGATAGTAGGATAGCACGTGAATGAAATAGCACAACTTTCTAAATATAGCACAAGAGTCGAGTATAGCACAAATAGCAAGATGGCCATAGCAACAAATAGCATAAGTATATCAACAGCACAACGAGTATAGCATAGCACTTTGTTGTCAAGGACAACGAGAGAAATATAGCACTTTTTGATTGTCATTTAGATAGTCAAGATAGATAGCACTCGGAGTGTAATGCCAAACACTCTGATCATTTAACTCCCATGGGCACTAGCACTTTCAGGCGCATATCCCAGGAACCAGATGGACCTTTATATATTGCAAGGCATGGTGATATTGTTTATCTTTAGACAATCAGTAATGGTCATAGAGAATACCAAGAAATAGATGAGAGCACTAGATGAATAGACGAGATAGTAGAGTGAACGTGAATAGACGAGCGAGTAGAGTAGAGATGAGAGCTAGTGGACATTGTACGTAACACGTCGAGTAAACAGACGATAGTAACAGTTACACAACACGCGCACTTGGTGTCGGCAGTCAGGTGGAACTCACGACCCTACCACTGGCCAAGTTAAGCATAGGTCCAGAGGTCCGGCGTGATTCTAGATAAGAACGAACTTCTAATAGCTATTTGGATCATATTGATCCCTAAAGGGTGTAATAGGTGTTAGGGTACAACCGGCTCGTCGACAATGGGAATCCATGGAATGAGGAGACTTACGGAGGCCTTGAACAAAGACTCACTAGTCTGGTAGAAGGAGTATCCGGAGAGTTCGTCCAAATCAAGAGAGAGTGTGATAAAACAAGTGCTCAACGTTCTAGAGGATTCTAGAACAGTAGAGCATCGATAACGTATTCCCAAAACATCGCGAGAAAAACGTAGACAAGTATATATTCAAATATGGTAATTTAATTACATAAATTACCAGATGTATTAAGAGTTAATTACATGCCAAGTTAAGCCATAATTGGATGGTTCAAAGTGTGTGCATATATCATGAAATCATAGCTAGAAATAAGTCATGTGTATGTCTTTTTAAAATCTTACAAAAGTGTTTAGTTTATAACAGGTATTTTTACTGTGTTTATGATTGTTAAGGAAGGGTACAAACACTGTAGATAGTCAAGACTTGCTGAGACAGGGGATTTCATGCACAAAACCCAGATCGCGACGTACCCTAATGAGGGTCGCGATGGGGTCAACTGAGATCGTGATGGGGTCTGGTACAAGTCGCGACGGGCTTGTCGGTTCGGGCAGGTAGATCGCGATGGGGTCGCATGAGGGTCGCGACGGCCTAGTCAGGTCGGGCAGCAGATCGTGACGACAGTCCCTGTCGCGATCAGATCGCGATAGAGGGCACTGTCGCGACGGCCCTTGTGAACGCAGCCTATCAAGCCGTCACGTTCACAGGGTCTGCGCCCGAGTCCGACAGGGAGAAGAACATTACATTGGATTGCGGGCCATAACTTACTCTACTTGACACAGGGTGATTCAGAAAATCATAACTAATTGTACAAGCGATGAAAAATCATGAAACTAGTTGCAAATTGATCTAGACATGCAAGGGTACTTACACTAAATAGGAATTGGAAAACAAACAAGGTTTAGACATGCTTTAAACACAGGTATTCATGATGAACATGAAACAATACATAGTTGAGATCAACGATTAAATTCGCAATATAGGATGAATCAAATTTAGGGATTTTAGGGGCAAAAGATGCCTAACATGCATCAATTCCTACAGTGAAAATCTCGTGGCATGGGGTTGAGTATACAAGGAGAACAAGAATTAAGACGAAGGGTCGGGCTCATGCTAGTTGTAGAACATGAAAAATCAAGAAGAAAATATTGACTCGATGAAAAATTATGAAACCAAAGGGCTTTTATTCCTGAGGTTTAGATCAACCTACAGACGAATTTGATTTAGTTTTGCTCGTGAGAATGCCTACCTTTGGTCGATTTCCTCTTCTAGGGCTAGAACTTGAAGAACGGGGTTGATGGCTTGAGAACTCCTTCTCCCCACAAGTTCTCCTCCTCCTTGGCCTCTCTTCCGGTCCAGAAACCCTTGGCAACGAGCTAGGGCCGGCCATGGAGCTTTAAGAGAGTATTTATGTCTCTTGGGTTTCTATTTCCTAATAGGACTCTAATTGCTATTAAATTTTAGGATTTCCTATTTCTCTCCTCTTTCTAGGCATGAGAACTTCTAATTGGGTTAAGATGGGAGCTAGATTCGTGGCCAAGCTACTAGGGTAGGTTTAGGAATCCAAATCCAACTCAAACTTCTTATTTAATGTATTAAATACCCATTTTCTATTTAAGTAATAATTTAGTTACAAATTTAGGGTATTTTCCTATTATTTCTCTTTTAAAAATCTCTATTTTGGCCCACTAATTTCTAATGGGTCTAATTAACAAAGCTCATTACTTCTTTTCATTTAATGGGTTTTTATTTAATTCTCTTTTATTCGATTTTCTAATTACTTTTATTTTTATTATTGTTACATTTTTATTTTCTGAAAAAAAAAAGAAATCCAGGTTGCTACATCCTCCCCCTCTTAAAAAAAATTTGGTCCCCAAATTCGTATGATCATAATGGAGGGAATGTCTTACCAAAAAGATCGGGGTAGTTCCTCCTGATGGTTCCTTCCGGTTCCCATGTGGCCTCTTCTACTCCGCGGTTATTCCATAAGACTTTAACCACGTGGATGGGACAGTTCCTGAGCTGTTGTACCTTCTGTTCCAGTATCTTGACTGGCTTCTCTTCATATGTCACATCCTTGTTCAACACCAGCTTCTCGTGGCGAATGATGTGTGTAGGATCATATACATATTTCCTAAGCATGGAGACATGAAACACAATATTGTGTACACATGCCAGATCCGGTGGCAACGCCAGTCGGTATGTAACCTCACCAATCCTTTCGAGTACTTCAAAAGGACCGATAAATTTAGGACTGAGTTTTTCTTTTACACCAAATCTTTGGATGCCACGAGTAGGTGACACCTTTAAGAATACATGATCACCGACTTGGAATTCTAAGTCTCGCCTTCTTTTGTCGGCATAGCTCTTTTGTCTGACTGAGCAGTCTTAAGCCGATCTCTAATCACTTGTATGTCCTTTGTGGTATGTTGTACCATATCTGGGCCTAGCCATTGCTGTTCTCCCACCTCATTCCAGCATGCAGGAGATCTACAATTCCTTCCGTAGAGTGCTTCGAACGGTGCCATCTTAATACTCGCCTGGTAACTGTTGTTATAGGCAAACTCAATGAGGGATAGGTGCTCGTTCCAATATCCTTGGAAGTCTATAGTTCAAGCTCTCAACATGTCTTCCACTATTTGGTTGGTTCTTTCAGTTTGCCCATCAGTTTGTGGATGGAATGCGGTACTAAAGTTGAGTTTAGTACCCAGTGCACCTTGCAGTCCTTTCCAAAAATGAGATGTAAATCTTGGATCTCGATCCGAGACTATGGATGATGGAAGACCATGTAGTCTTACAATCTCTTTGACATATAAGGCAACTAGTACTTCTACGGACCACTTACTTTTTATTGGCAGAAAGTGGGCAGATTTGGTTAGTCGGTCGACTATGACCCATATGGCGTCGAGTCCACCACGAGTCTTGGGTAAACCCATGATGAAGTCCATGACAATGCTTTCCCATTTCAATTCCGGAATATCTAGCGGTCTGGGTACACCATCAGGGCGCAGGTGTTCCACTTTTACTTGTTGGCAAGTAAGGCAGTGTGCGGCATGTTCAGCTACCTCTCTTTTCATGTTCGGCCACCAAAACGTTCTCTTCATGTCTTGATACATTTTGGTACCTCCAGGATGAATAGTGTACTTTGTCTTGTGAGCTTCATCCATTAGCTTCCTCTTCAGTTCTTCATTATCGAAAACGCATGTCCTTCCTTGAAAGACAAGCCTTCCATCTTCAGTCATAGCAAAGTCCGGTCTTTCAGTTAAAGTTTCCTTGATGCGAACCAAGAATGGATCATCATCTTGTTGAACTTTGATTTCCTCTAGTAGATCAGATTGAATCTTGATATTGGAAACCAAGACTCGATCATCCCTATGTTCAATAGTTAAGTCTAACCTTGCGAATTGTTCTAGTAGTTGCATCTCGCCAAGGACTAGACTTGAAACAGATGTCATCGGCTTTCTACTTAGAGCATCAGCCACGGCATTTCCCTTGCCTGAATGGTATTGGATGTTGAAGTTGAAATCTTTTAGGTATTCTAGCCATCTTCTCTGTCTCATGTTTTGTTCTTTCTGGGAGAATAAGTACTTCAGGCTTTTATGGTCTGAGTAGACAGTGAACTTTTCACCATATAAGTAATGTCTCCAGATCTTCAAGGCAAAGACCACGGCAGCCAACTCTAGATCATGCACGGGGTAGTTGACTTCATGCGTCTTCAGTTGTCTTGAAGAGTAGTCGATGACTTTCTCCTTTTGCATCAATACACAACCTAGCCCAATCCCTGAGGCATCGGTGTAGACAGAGAACCCTTCTCCCTCTATTGGCAGAGCGAGAATAGGTGCTGAGGTGAGGCAGTCTTTAAGAGTTTGGAAACTTTTCTCACACTCTTTACTCTAGGAGTATGGATTCTCCTTTCGTGTCAGACGCGTGAGAGGAACGGCGATCTTGGAGAAGTCCTTGATGAACCACCTGTAGTAGACAGCCAGTCCTAGGAAACTTCTGATCGACGTTGGTTGGTCTCTCCCAATTGAGTACAGCTTCGACTTTGGAGGGATCAACTGAGATGCCGTCCTTTGAGATGACATGGCCCAAGAAGGACACTTCTTCGAGCCAAAATTCACACTTACTAAGCTTTGCATACAGTTTTTTGTCTCGCAAGATCTGCAGTGCTATCTTCAGATGTTCTTCATGCTCTTCTTTAGTCTTTGAATATATGAGTATATCGTCAATGAAGACGACCACGAACTTGTCAAGGTATGGCCGATATATGTTGTTCATGAGTTGCATAAAGGCTGCAGGAGCATTGGTTAGACCAAAAGGCATAACGACGAATTCATAATGTCCATACCTACTCCTGAAAGCTGTTTTGAAGATATCGTCATCCTTGATCCTCATTTGGTGATAGCCAGATCGAAAATTGATCTTGGAGAAATATTGAGCTCCGGATATTTGGTCGAAAGGTTCATCGACCCTAGGCAATGGGTATTTGTTCTTGATGGTGAGCTGATTGAGCTGACGATAGTCGATGCACAGCCTCATCGATCCATCCTTCTTCTTGACGAATAGCACAGGTGCTCCCCATGGGGAAGTACTTGGTCTGATGAATCCTTTCTTTAATAGCTCCATCAATTGCGTCTTCAACTCCTTTAGCTCGGCAGGTGACATCTGGTACAGTTGACACGATACCGGGGCAGCTCTAGGGATCAACTCTATGGCGAAGTTGACATCACGTTCCGGGGGAATCCCTGGCAGATCTTCAGGAAACACATCGGGGAAATCCTGGACTATGTGGATGTCTTCTATCTTAGAACCGTTCTTTTCCACTACTACGACCACAAGGAAAGCAATGCCACCTTTATCATGTTGTGGGCTTTTATGGCAGAGACAAGAGACATCCGTCTCTTATGTCTAATCCCAAATAATGCCAATTTAGGAAAGTCACTAAAGGTAACCTTCCCTTTCTTACAGTCGACACTTGCCCCATAAGCGGACAGCCAGTCGGCTCCCAAAATTACATCATAGTCTTCCATGGGCATACACACCAAGTTGGCTTTTAGATTATGGTCTCCGATCATTACATCGGCAGATGGAAAGTATTTGTTCAGTTTCTCCTTCTCTCCTAGTGGCGTTGTGACAGAGAACTCACAACCCATGGATATAGGTTTTGCAGTTAGGGTATCAGCGAAGTGTTGAGATATAAATGAATGAGTTGCTCCAGTATCAAATAAAACAAATGCTGATAAGGAGAAAATTTGTAGAGTACCTTCTACCATGCCACCTTCCTCAGTGGACTCTTCATTGTGCAGGGCTTGCAGTCTTCCCTGTTTCTTAGGCGCATTAGGGCACCTCTCATGTTCCTTCAGTAGCGGGCACTCGGGAATGCGGTGCTCGCGACTTCCGCAGTGCAGACATGCTCCAGCCTTCCTCCAGCACTCGTCAGCGGTGTGACCTAGCTTGTCACAGTGCTTGCAGTTACTCTTTGTTTGAGTGCTGGGTATAATAACTTTAGGTTTCCTTTCTTGGCTGGGTCCCTTAGTGATGTTGAAGGGACGCTTCTTGCCATTATTTGGCTTAGCAGATGACTGTCCCGATGTCATTTCCTTTTTCACGAACTCCCTTTGATACGATCGGTGAAGTCCGTAGCATCTTCCAGCAGCTGAGCCTTCTTCACCATCTCGGCGTAGGTCTGAATGTCGAGAGGTGCCAGTTGGGTAATGTATTGAGGCTTAAGGACGTTGAGGAAGTGCTTAGCCTTCATTCTCTCAGTGTTCACTAGGTGTGCAGCATATCTTGCCAGTCTAGAGAACTGGGCTTCATATTCGGCCACAGTCAAGCTCCGCTATTTCAGAGCAGCAAATTCTGCAGCCTTCGTTTCTTGGACGCGTTCAGAGAAATACTTGGAGTTAAAAGCTTCTTTGAACTCGGTCGAGGTGAACTGACCATTGGCTCTGGTCGCTTCAATAAACTCCCACCATGCGCGGGCGTCCTTCTCCAGTTGGAATGTGGCTAGTAGCAGCTTATCCCCTGCTGCACATTGCATGATGCGGAAAATTCTTTCCGTCTCTTTGAGCCAGTGCTCAGCTTCATCCGGATCCATGGATCCACTGAACCTGGGTGGGTTCAGACTCCGAAAGTTACGATGTAGGTCGCCTGCACCACGATTGCCACCTCCTTGGGTAGCTTGCACGATCGCGCACATCAGTTCTTGGATTGTTTGTTGGATGCCCCTCATTTGAGCACGTTCAGCAGTCATCTTGATTGCTTAGTTCCTACAAAATAACTTATTGTCATGATATTGATGTGGAATTTAATTCGTGCGTGTGTGAGTTTATTTTAGCTAGTTACCCTTGGCTCTAACCGCAACTCACATAGGTAGGATAATTGACTCTAGTCGAGACTGGTCAACCAAGATTATCCGATACTTAAGAATAACCTAGGCTCTGATACCACAAAACTGTCACACCCCGACGCGGAATATCGGAACGCGAGGCAGTTGCAAGTAAACGGGTACAGAGTAAGTACTAGACATCAAACTATTGCACAATGAATAATACTAAAGAAAATTCTTCTCATTAATAACTTTCCAATGTCTAGTTACAACCATTAATATCATAGCCATTCTATAGGGACCAATTACATTGAAATAAAAGTAAAAGACCAAACTAAGACCCTAGTACTAGGACACTAGGGTACTCTTAACATCACTCCTGGTCGTTCCCGTCCTCTTGAGTGTATAGTTCATCCTCGGTCTCACCTGAGAACACAATGACAAATAATGCAGGGTGAGTGATAACGTCCAGTAGGACTTAAATCTCAATAGTCAAGTAGGCTTTAAATAGTTAATGCATTAAAGGCAGAGTAACTAATGATAGAGCGAGAGAGTCAAGTAAAAGATAGTAGGATAGCACGTGAACAAAATAGCACAACTTTCCAAATATAGCACAAGAGTCGAGTATAGCACAAATAGCAAGATGGTCGTAGCTGTAATACCCTCAAATTTTAAATATCATGATTTACTTATAAATTCATGTTTATGCAAACTAATTAGAATTACATTGAGATATTTAGGATTTAGGGTGTGTTTAAGACACTTTATCATACCCAGATATCACTTTCGGTCGTGCGCACCCCGACAGGGCGACACCAGAAAACTGTAACGAAAATAAAATTTGAGAACACCATAATTCTTTGAAAAATGTAGTGATATCAAATATGTAATTATCTGGAATTTTTGACTACCATATTTTGAGATTAAGTCGACGTAACTATTTTCCGGGCGATTTTTCACCCAGTGGAAAATAAAATCTAAAAATTAAACTAAAATCACCATAATTTGTAAAACTTTCCTATTAGTCTATGGTTGAAATTTTAACTCAAATGGACATCATTAGGACACCTAAACAAGGAGATGAATGGGTCAGCCGAATTATCTATCATTTACAGAAGCCATTTTCTTTGAATTTCTCTTGGCTTACACGTAAGCCCCTGTTCTTTGGTTAAAGGGTCTTACACCTGTCATGGTATGTGTAAGGAGGATATATGGCGATGGTGTACGTGGTTGTTTGCATGGGTGGTGTGAAGTTTAGGATGGCAGGTGCAAGGCTACGTGTCGTGCAAGTGTAGGTCTCAAGCAGATATATAAACCTCTTCATAGCCACTCCCGTGAGAAGTTTTACACATCTTCTCCTCATCTCCTACCTTGCCACATCATTACTGGATTTCTGTCTCTACTGTAGCTGCTAAGAATTACCATCCTTGTCGTTGCCAGTGTTCTGCTGTGATTGTCACTCCGTAGGTGCTATTGTCCTCTTGTTGAGCAAAGGACATTCTTACTGGGATAAGAAAGGATTTCGTCAACCTTTAAAGATTGGTAGGTTCTCATTCTCTCCTTGTACTTCTATTCACTATTCGTGGTTGAAAGAATTTAGCCTCATACGAGTTGCCTTTGAGCCTGTTAACCAGTCTTGGTTAAGTTTGTATACGAGGTTGTAACCTCAGATTCTTTTGTTTGACTTCCCAAATTACTTTTGGAATCATGTAGTTACCAAGAAGAACTTTCATTCCCTTTTTATTTCAAGTAGGTTTTAGACATCAAATCTTTCTTTGTATTCCCATTTATATGTTCTTCGTTTCTTCAGTATTCAGAAATCATGTTTCTTGTTTATTTCATGACCCGAGAGTTCATATGCTTGAACACCTTGTGAGTTGTGATAAACATCTTTATGTTAGGGAGAATAAGATCCTTGTTTCACTATGAGATCAAGATTTTTTATTCTTCTTTCACCCTTGATCCATGTTCATGATATAGAATTCTGTTAGAAGTCTAAATATCCTTAAAATAGTGCGACGATTTCTGTTTAAATAGTTGATACTTCAAGTCTTGATTTAGATCCATAAAATCCTTTGAGATTTAGTGTCCATCTTGTAGGAATCTTCCATTAAACTATTGCTATCAAGGCTATACTTCCAGTGCTACACTATGTTTAATTTCTAGCTAGACAAGTTTGAATTGCAAACCTCATGTTTCATCTCGCTTGTTTACCTTATAAACTATTGTAAGATCTACAATTAGACTCTTCTATTTGATATAAATCATGCCTTCATTCATAAGTTCCATAGTTAGAGTTTTTAGAGTGAATACAAAGTCACTTATCATAGAAGAACTGGCGGCTGTCGACAGACAACTCATAGCTGTCGACAGGCCAGTCTTCCAGAACTTCAAAATAACTGGGACTGTTGCTAGCTGTCGACAGCCATCTTATAGCTGTCAATAGGTAAACACAGAACCAGCAAACCGAGCTCTGGTTGTTGCTATCTGTCGACAGCCACTTCCTGGCTGTCGACACCTACTGTCCTGACTTGTATTTCAGCAACTTTTCATGGTAGAACTCTTGCTAAAACTTCTTCCTAATAGCCTAGCAAGCTACCCACTTATTTACCTTGGTAATTACTGTCATATTACAGAAAAGTTTACCCACATTATGTACCTTAACCTCCCTTGTATCATTCTTAACATTGTCAATTACGAATAGTACTCCGATTGAGTCTATTCTCCCATATTCGGTAACTGAGTTTATAAAACCTGACAACCACTAGCCATATTCTTATAATATGAGCCAAATCTTCCCCAATCAGAGTTGGTACGTTTTAGTGTTGTCTCAACCAATTGTTCTCTTATGATTCTTGGATTCCGAGCGGCTTTAATATCAAGATATCTGAATTGATTCTCAACCAAAACCACCTTTGATTTTCCATTCCTATTATGCTCATGAAATGAAATTTATGATCTGAAGACAGTGCTCTCTTCAAAGAGGGTTTAGGATCACTTGTGGTAGCACCGGTCACTTGTGATCAGCTGTGGGCGACAGTTTGTAGGTAAATCCAAGTCAATGGACTGACGATGGTGGGTAATAAACCCCGTTCTTGCACAATGAACAAGATCCAAGGTGTTGGAATCGCCTAGGCACTGAGGATGTATTTACGTCTATTTAGTAACCTCTTGAGAGCAGTGATGCCTGTCAAATTCGTTTCTAAAACAAGTTATGGTCTGAATTCTGAAAGATAAATATGACTCTTATTCTGTGATTTGTTTGGGCTCATTATGAATTCAATTTGAGCTATATGTTTCTGTTAAGTATGAAATTCATGAGCAAATGTGTTTTCAATCCATATATGTTTTCTTTCACCTACTGAGTCCTTTCGACTCATACATTTGTTTCCTCCAACCCTTTCAGATTGAAGATGAGAGCAATCTCAGTTACATTCACAATTCCGCTGCTGAAGAAGTGATGAAGAAGAATAGCGTAGTTTAGTAGTTTTTTTTTAGTTGTTGTTGTATTAAGTTAGAGAGAGAAACTTGGCTCCTGTAAATAATGAGTATTAATACTTTGTTACCTTGTGATGTATAATATGTTCAAAGACATCTTTGTGGAATGGTTTGCCGGTTTTGTGCATTACACGGATTTATCTACCCATAACAAAAATTTGTCAGCGTAACCCCTCTTCCGATCAAAGGTTATATGTATGGTATATGTATGTGTGTGTGCGAAGTCGGGGGAGGGTGTTACAATAGCACATGTAGCAACCTTGATTTTTAAAATCCTAAATAAATAAAATTTTATGTATGAATGTGAGATAAATAGAATTTAATTAGAATAAAGAGAGAATAAGGGAAATAAAAGAGAATTAAATAAAAGCCCATTAGGTTAAATTAGCAATGGGTTATACTAATTGTCCTAACATGGGTTGTTGGGCCCAAATGTGAAGAGCCCATCATGGGATGGGAAGTAATTAAGCCAAATTCGGAATAAAAATAAGTGGTAAGTAGTAAAAGGGTTTAAATAATGGTGAATTAATTAGGAGTCCCTGAGTGTAATTGGGAGGTCCTTACTGTAACATAGTTTAACATATGTTGTAACAGGAGATAACACTTACTGTAATGAGTTACAGCTCTGTCAAGGACTAGAAAAAAAAAATCAAACATTTGACAAGGACTCCTAATTAATTTACCCTTTAAATAATTATTAGACAACTCATATCTATCCTAAAAAGAGTCCTAGACTTACCCTAAACCCTTACCCATGAAATTAGATCATTTCCCAACCTATTAGGAAGATAAATGCTAGAAAATGAGGAGATAAAGAAGGAAATTTGGAATTTAATAGAAAGGAGGAGTTTTTAGGAAGAAGGACTCTTATAGCTAGCCATATACCCCCAAATTCGTCCCAACCAAACCCTAGTTCATGGCTGGAGCTCTGAGGGACGAAGAGGAGGAGTTCTGTGAAGAGTTATGCGGAAATACACAATACGGTAATCTAGAAGGGGGGGTTGAATAGATTACGGCAATTTTAAACTATTGATGGCTCCTTTTCGATGCTACAGCGATCTTAATGAAATTTGATTAGAATTCGATTAAGTATGAGACCGCTTGAGTTGATCTAAATGAGAACAGGGAATCAAACGTGCGTATGAACACCGTGCCTACCAATCATCTATCGCAAAACGCGAACAAACCACAGAACACGATGATTTAAGGTGGTTCGGAGTACACAACTCGTGTATCCTACATCCACCGTCCACACACACACGCAGAAACGACTGCTTATGAGCGAGTTCAACACAACAACTCAACCACACACACGTTGTCTGATGAAACACGATCAGAACAACCACAAATTCGTGAATCAAGCACAAGGGATGCTCGAAACACAAACACACACACACACGATTGAATGGAAATTATGAGATGGAGAAGAATTAGGAATTAGGGAACAAATCTGGTTGGAATTCTTCTCGTGGATCGTCCAAACGCTCTTCAAACTTCGATTGGATGTAGATTGATCGATGTAGAAGGTTGAATTGGCGACGATCCGGCTTCAGCTCCGCATAGATGGTGATTCCACGACGATCTGGGCGGAAGGTTGAAGCAGAGCAGCAATTTGGGGCTTTTCTCTTGGTCCCTTGGAGGCTCTTGGATGGGAGGCTGCTCTCTGCGAATTTGGCTCCAAAAGGATGCTTATATAGTGTTAGGTAAAGGTGGGGGTCGTGGAGGAAGGAAACACCCAATGGGGCCGGATTTGGAAACCCAAAATCTGAAGTTTCCGTCGGCTGTCGACAGGTGCACTTGCATCTGTCGACAGGCAGACTCAGGCTGAGAACTGGGTTTCAGGAAAATGAGTTTCTGAGTGTATCTGTCGACAGGCAGTTTGCATCTGTCGACAGATGCACTCAGGAATAAAAACCTGAGCTCTGTCCTGGGTTGTCTGTGTGTATCTGTCGACAGGTACATTGCATCTGTCGACAGATACACTCAGAGATGCAAACCTGAGTTCTGTCTTGGAATGACTGTAGGAATCTGTCGACAGGTACACTTCATCTGTCGACAGATACACCTCTTTGACATATTTTTGTGCCTTTTGCTCAACTCTTCAATGCCTCTTCAATGCTCCATCTTCATGCTTGTGCACCTACATGCAAATACATTGTTAGTGATGTACATTGTATGATTTAGCAATGTTTAACTCAATCACTTTCATGGTGTTTTTCATGTTAGTTAGCACATCAATTTTGCATTAAATCAATGTTCAAGGATGTTAATGTGATCATCAAAAACATGATATATGGAAAAACCCAACAATCTCCCCCTTTTTGATGATGACAAAAACATTCAATTGATGCATATATTGATGTTCTCCCCCTTTTTGACAACATGCAAAAGGTCAAGTCATGCACATTTAGAGACAAATAAACATGAACTGAGTTTTCATTGATTGATCATTGAAATTCACAGTACATTTGATAATCATTACATGACTCAATAAAAAGAAAGGGAAATAACATGAACAAGCAAAAGATGATAAGACAAGTGAGACTAATTCCCATCTAAGACTCTTAGTGACCTCTAATGACCCTGAGACCCTCTATTCATCGTCATGTCCAGCAGGAGGAGGGTGACGGGATCATCTCTCTCGGAGTAGAGGTGGTCAAGACGGTCATCTAAAGTGTTGAGGCGAGCGTCCACTTGATCAAATCTTGACGTCATGTGAGCAAATCCTGAGATCATTTCTTGATGGATTTGTGCCAAGTAATCACGAATGGATTGTTGTGGAGGCACAGGTACATCATCAAACTCTTGAGCTTGGTCAGGCATTTGCTCATCCTGAGGGTCTTCATCACTGCCTTCATTTGCTTCATCATCTTCATTGTCTTCTTCACCAGTTGACACTTCAGCTCCTTGTGGTTCCTTTCCCTTGAGAGTCCTTGTGACGACACCGTCTACAATCTTGTAGCCCATGCGGTTGGCGGCAGTGAGGTCAAAGGCACTTCGGGATTTTAGTGAGATGAGCTCACTTGGAGGGATAGGAATGCCAAGGAAAATAAGAAGAGAAGTGATGGGGCAAGCATATGGCATTGATCTTTTGGTGTTAGAGAAACACCGACGGATGAGGCTTATCATGAGTTCAGGAAGATTGATTTCTTGACACTTGAGGAAAAATATGAATAGGGATTTATGGACCTCGGTGACTAACTCTCGACTTCCATCCTTCGGGACGATCAAGGTAGTGAAGATGTGATGGATCATCCGGATCAAGGGAGGAAAGGAGTTGGCGTTGAGACGAGCAATCTCCTTGGTAGTGTCATAAGGTTCCAACGTGAGAAGCTCATAGTACTCAGAAGCAGAGGGATTGTAGTTGAAGATTTCAACTCCTGAGTTTGGAATTTCAAGGGCTGTGGAGAGAAGATTTGCGGTGAGGCGAAAACGAGTGCCTTTCACCGAAGAGTAGATATCTCCCTGATCGGAAAGCCCTAAGTTATTGTAGAACTCGGATACGGCAGTTGGAGAGTATTGCAAGTGGGAGTATAAGAAGGATGTCCACCCTTGAGTGTCAAAATAAGGTAGGAGTGAGGGGAACATCGGTGCTAAGGACTCGAAGTCCACATACCGGGATTGGACAATCTTCTTGAAGGTGCCGTTGGGTCGGATAAGACGGAGACCTTGAGGAACGATGAGTTCCGGCAACCGATCCTCACGATGCTTGCTGCGGCGTTCAAGGAGCCCTGGAGCTTTCTCCGGCGTCCGTCGGAGCGCGACGACGGCGAGCGAGAAGCTTCGATTTGGGTGCCATCGCAGGAAGATGAGAATGGTGTGAAGGGAGAGAGAGGAGGGATCCCAGACGAGGAGCAGGATCGTCGGAGACGGAGCCCTAAAGGGGGAAAGATAGGGGTTTGGAGAGGAGGAGGAGGGAACAAGAGAGGAAGGGTGAGAATGGGTCGTGGGTGGCCTTAGAATGGGTTTAGAGGGTTTTAAAAGAGAGGCCCCACGAAAAGGATGTGAACCGGCGCGAGGGTTTGGTTCAAAAACGGATCTGCGCCATCGTCTGTCGACAGATGACAGTCTATCTGTCGACAGATAGCTCCTTTTTGGTGAAAACTTGATTTTTGTCAAAATTTTTCAAAGGGACAAGTGTTCATTTGTTGTTTTAAGGCAAAATGGGTGTATGTGCAAGACAAAAATTTATATCCATTAAGATGAAGACATGACACAAATCTAAAATGATTTTGAATTAAAACGATAAGTTCTTTAATTAGATCATGAGGAACACATTTGACAAAAGCCAGTGAAAATTAAATAACTCTTTTGATTAAGGCCGTTGAAGAAAAACATGCATCTTAATAGAGATGATAGTCAGATGACAATTGAATTAAATGGCCACAAGAACGTCTTACCGAAGAAACACATTGGACTTGACATAAAAATTTTCGGAGGCTTCACTCTATTTCTGGTATGATTTTTAATCTTTAAACAACGAAGATGGAAAAGAGTGGCAATGAGGAGCACTTTCACTTTTTCATGTGAAGGTAGACATTTGTGATGCCAATACCCCCAGTTACTCAATGTGAGTGTCCGTCAAGCCATTGTATAGAGATAATGAAATAACCTTTTGACGCGAAGACCGACATTTGTGATGCCCATGTCCCCGGTTACTTAGTGATTTTCATCATTGCTCTACCTCCATCCCATAAAGAGATAAATTTGATTGAACCGAAGAAATAGGTAGCTTTTCTCCCTTTTTTTATTATTATTTTTGTCAAGTACATGAGATTTCTTTAGGCAAGTTGTAATGTAGAACATTAAATTCAAGAGCTTTCTGATTTTTCAAATCATTTTGGATTCATGTTTAACGACAAGGGAGTTATTCAACAGAGATGTTTAAAAATCATTTGGTTTGCTCATTGTGTTCAAAATGATCTAAAAAGACCTCGATCAAGTATTGCATCAAAGAACATTTAGACTTGGTTCACGACTTTGACATGAAGTGGATATGAAAAGGTTATATTGCACACAACCAAACCAATGGTTTACCTTTAAATCAAGTAAGGAACACTTTTCTTGAAAAGTATGAAGAAGGAATTGAAAAATAAGGAAGAATGTGTGTATCTGTCGACAGAAGGAATCTGTCTGTCGACAGATTCACACAGACTGAAGAATTGAAGTTTCTGCCAGAACAAGACTGAGTGTATCTGTCGACAGATGGAATGTGTCTGTCGACAGATATGAACAGAGTGGATTTTTCTGGTTTCAGATTGATTGCTCATTGAGTTCAAGGAAGTGAGAATTCCACAAGTAGATATTGGAAGAGTTTCCTCAAGAAAATACTCAACAATCCTTAACTTACTCCCCCATAGTGTGTGCACGTGTTGACACAACATCTAAGCAAGGATTCACACAAGCACTTGTACAAGACAAACATGTTCATGAAAGGAAGGTCATACACAAGCACATGGTCACAGAAAAAACATTGTTTCATGGAGTTAACATGATAAAATGTAAGGAAACTAAAAATCCTATGTGAAGTACAGGGCCTTTATATGGAATGGGACTATTGATACTTGGCGGAGAATATTTCTCACGCATGATGATAGTTTCCAAACAAGCCGAACTTGTTCTTCCACAGTTCACCATTTGATATACCACATAGTCATTCACACATAAAGAGCATGTACTCCAATATGGATAGCCAGTTTCATTGCATTTTACACAAACCCAATTCTCTTCTTAAGGATGTGAATCTATCTTCAGACAAGGGTTTGGTGAAAATATCAGCCAATTGTTTTTCTGTGGGAATGAAAATAAGTTCCAAGGTTTTATTGGCAACTTCATCTCTCAAGAAATGATGACGGATTTCTATGTGTTTAGTCCGTGAGTGTTGGACAGGGTTTTTTGAAAGGTTGATAGCACTTGTGTTGTCACATAGGATAGGTGTGCATCCAATTTGAACATTATAGTCAGCTAACTGACTTTTGATCCACAACACTTGAGCTGCACAACTTCCTGCAGCGACATATTTGCCTCTGCAGTGGAGAGAGCAACCGAGTGTTGTTTCTTGGATGCCCACGAAACCATGCAACCGCCAAGGAATTGGCAATATCCACTAGTGCTTTTTCTATCAATTTTACATCCAGCATAGTCAGCATCAGAATATGAAATCAAATCAAAGCTACTGCCTGCTGGGTACCAAAAACCCAAATTGCATGTGCCTGAGAGATATCGGAAAATTCTCTTGACTGCAATTAAATGGCTTTCCTTTGGACTAGATTGATATCTAGCACAAAGGCAAACACTGAATTGAATATCCGGTCTACTTGCAGTAAGATAAAGGAGTGAGCCAATCATACCTCGGAAGTGCTTTGCATCTACCGGTTTACCTTTCTCATCATTTTCCAATTTGATGCTTGTGCTCATTGGGGTGGAGGCCGGTTTAGCTTGCTCAAATTGAAATCGTTTGAGAAGCTCTTTGACATACTTTTCTTGATTTATGAAGAATCCGTCTTTATGTTGTTTCACCTGCAAACCAAGAAAGAATTGAAGCTCCCCCATTAGACTCATCTCAAATTCACTGTGCATGTGTTTAGAAAATTCTTCACACAGTGAAGGGTTAGTAGAACCAAATATTATATCGTCCACATAAACTTGAACAACAATTATGTGATTGCGAACCTTCTTAGTGAAGAGTGTTTGGTCTACTTTACCTCTTGAGTAGTTCTTGCTTACCAGAAAATTGCTTAGTCTATCATACCAAGCTCGAGGTGCCTGTTTCAAACCATAAAGAGCTTTGTGCAATTTATACACATGGTTAGGCATTTCAGAATTTTCAAAACCTGGTGGTTGAGAACATAGACTTCTTCTTTGATATAGCCATTTAAGAAAGCAGTTTTAACATCCATTTGATAGAGTTTGAACTTATGGGAGCATGCATATGCCAATAAAATTCTGACTGCTTCTAACCTGGCTACAGGAGCAAAGGACTCTTCAAAGTCTACACCAAATTCTTGACTATATCCTTTTGCTACGAGTCTTGCTTTATTTCTGATCACTTTTCCTTCTTCATTAAGTTTATTCCTAAACACCCATCTAGTTCCTATGATAGAGATTTCAGGGGTTTTAGGAACTAAACTCCACACATTATTTCTTTGAAATTGACCAAGTTCCTCATGCATAGCATCAATCCATGAGTTGTCTTTTAAGGCTTCTTCAACATTTTTGGGTTCCACTTGAGAAACAAAAGCAAAAAGATCATGTTCAATTATTTTTCTTACTTGAGACCGTGTTTGAACAGAATCATTTAAACTACCTATCACATCATCAAGTGGGTGATCTTTGGTGTACCTCACATTTGTGATTGTTGAAGGGCCGGGAGTATCTTGTCCTTGAGGAATTTGATCTTGTGAGTGTCGATCTTCAGGAGATTCACTTTCTGGTGGATTCTCTTCAAGTGTTTCATCTGGTTTTCTGAATGCTATTTCATCATCTTCATCGTAGTCCCTGTGAAGACATCCACCTTTGGTCTTGGAATCTTCTTCAGATTTGTCTTTTGTCCTTAAGTGATGTTCCTTCATCCTCTTTTTCAGTTCTGTTAATATTCAAAAAGTTAGATTTGGCATAAGTCTCATCAAAGATGACATGTGGAGTTTCTTCCACAGTGCGTGTTTTATTGTTAAACACCCTATATGCCCTAGAGTGTTCTGAGTAACCTAGAAAAACACCTTGATCACTTTTGGCTTCAAATTTATCTAAATCAGATTTATCATTGTTATGAATAAATACCTTTGAGCCAAAAACTCGGAAGTACCCAAGGTTGGGTTTCTTACCTTTCAACAACTGGTAGGGGGTTTTCTTTATCACAGGTCTTACCATGGCTCTGTTTAGAATGTAGCACGAAGTGTTCACTGCTTCTGCCCAAAATCTTTTGGAGAGTTGGCCTTCAACCAGAAGAGTGCGAGCCATTTCCACCAATGTTCTGTTTTTCCTCTCCACTACTCCATTTTGTTCTGGAGTCCTTGGGGAAGAGAACAGATGTTCAATCCCTTGGTGCCTGCAAAAATCAGAAAATGCATTGTTATCAAATTCTCCCCCGTGATCGGTGCGGATTGAGCATATTTTATTCACATTGCCATGCTCAATCTTGTTAAAGAATTCTTGGAAGATTGAAAGTGTTTCACTTTTGTGTGCCAAGAATTTGACCCATGTGAACCTAGAAAAATCATCTACAATGACAAAACCAAAACGTTTGCCATTGAGACTTAGAGTTCTAGTTGGTCCAAAAAGGTCCATGTGCAACAATTCAAATGGTTTAGATGTGCTTACCGGTGCTTTAGATTTGAAAGACTTCCGGGTCTGTTTTCCCTGTGCACATGCATCACAAAAACTTTCATTGTTGCTAAAAGAAATGTCAGGAAGTCCACTTACCAATTTGAGCTTCATGATCTTGTGCAGCACGTTGTAGCTCGCATGGCCAAGCCTACGATGCCACAAGGTCAATTCATCCTGTCTATTTGCAACAAGACACAAGTTGTCATTCTCTGGATCATCTAAGTCAACTAAGTAAATGTTATTCACTCTTTTTCCAAAAATTTCACACTTCCTGTTTCTTTATCAACAATTTGACATGAATTTGATTCAAAAATGACGTTGTGACCTCTATCACATAATTGACTTATGCTAAGCAAATTGTGATTAAGGCCATCAACCAACAATACATTTTCAATTGAATTGGAGGTACACTTACCAACATTACCTGTGCCAATGATTTGGCCTTTGTTATTACCTCCAAAAATGACTTGTCCTCCGTCTTTCTCCACTAGGAAACAGAATTTACCTTTGTCGCCCGTCATGTGCCTCGAACAGCCGCTATCCAAGTACCATTTGTTTTGATGTTGGGCTGCTAGGCATTCCTGCAAATGTGAATCAGACAAGAGGTTTTGGTACCCAAATTACTTTGGGTCCCAAAATTTCATTCATGCAACAAAGTAGATGTTTAGGAATCCAAACTTGTTTGACTTTTTGTTTCTTTGGATTATTCCAACATTGTTTTTCATCATGACCAATCTTTTTACACACATTGCATGAAGGAATTTTCTTTTCAATTTTCTGTTGCTTGATAGACTGTTTATTCATTGAAACTGTTCTTGTCTGTCGACAGGCACCATTGTATCTGTCGACAGGTGGCTTTTTCTTTTGTTTGTTGGGAACATTTTGTTTGTGTAGTATTGGCTTGGTCTGAGACTTTCTTGAATTATGCTTTGTGGGAGCATGCTTGGTTGTGCTTGGGCTAGGATCAACAAATGAAGTTATCAATGACTCTCCTATTTTCTTTTGTTTGACAGGTTGATATCCTAATCCATGCTTGGTTACATGTATTTTGGCGCCCAAAACCGCATCTAGATTTTGCTTCCCTTTTACAAATTTCATTAAGTCCTCAGATTTTTCTTTCAATTCCTTTTCAGTTTGTTCCAACTTTTTCTTGGTTTCCAATTGTTCTTCTTGAAGGAATTCAATGGAATGGCTTAAACAGTCTTTTTCTTTTTGTATTTCTTGCAATTTCATTTTCAAGCAATCCATTTCTTCATTATGAGTCTTTTCATCAACTTTCATCATTTCTAATTCTTTTGTCAGGAATGCAATTCGTTCATCATTGTTCTTATCATGCACAAGGGAGTTGCATTTCTTTTTTAATGCTCTATTCTCAGATCTATATTCACGAAATTTTTCAAATAAAGTAGTGTATGCTTCCTCCCATTCACTTGCAGTGAAATCATCAAATGAGAAATTTACCTCGCTGGAGTCATCACTCCTGGCCATCAAGCATTTCACTTCTTCATCATCAGATGTTTCTTGTGCATCTTCATCTTCATCACTCCAGGTGGCCAACATTGCTTTGGCCTTCTTGGAGGTGAATTTTTCTTTCTTCAGCTTCTTCTTGAGTTCCGGGCATTCTCCTCTCATATGCCCCTGTTTCTTGCATTCATAACAAACAATGTCAGATTTTTTGTTGGACTCATATTTCTGTGAAAAATTTTTCTTAGGAAAGGGTTTGGAGTTACCTGTGTCTCTCCTCTTGAACTTGAGAAATTTCTTGAATTGTCTAGTGAGCATTGCCATTTCATCATCATCACTCTCACTAGACGTTTCTTGCTCATCACTATCTTGTTGAATGGATTTCTTGGAACTTGTTGATGTTTTATTGGATGCTTTTAGAGCAATTGACTTCCTAGGATTTTCTTCTAATTCTTTTCTTTTGATGTTGATTTCATATGTCATTAGAGAGCCAATTAGTTCATCCAATTTCATTTTGGAAAGGTCTTTGGAATCCTCAATGACAGTGGCCTTAGTATTCCAAGATGAAGTAAGAGAACGAAGGATCTTTCTTACTAAGTCACTTTCAGAGTATTCCTTCTTAAGACCTTTTAGCCCGTTAACTATTAGCATGAATCTTGCAAACATGTCTGATACGGTTTCATCAGTTTTCATCTTGAACATTTCATATTCAGACACTAACATGCTAACTTTAGTTTCCCTTACCTCGGACGTACCTTCGTAAATGAGTTCAAGCTTGTCCCACATCTCTTTTGCTGTTGAGCATGTGGAGACTCTTGAGAACTCCTTTGGATGCACCGCACATTGCATCATGTTTAGTGCGCTCCAGTTGAGAGTTCCTTTAGCTATTTGGTCTTTCGTCCAGGTGTCTTCGTCCTCGGGCAACACGTATGGTCCCTTGCTGACTATCTTCCACAACTCGTAATTTTGAGCTCTCAAAAATACCTGCATACGATTTTTCCAATAAGGATAGTCAGTGCCATCAAAATAGGGTGGCCTGGTTACTGAATGTCCCTCGGCCATATACCCTTTGCTAGAATCCATAAGATCGAAAATCTCCTGATCGCTAGATCAAATGACGAACAACAATAAATCGGAGAAACCCGCTTTGATACCAATTGAAGAGTTATGCGGAAATACACAATACGGTAATCTAGAAGGGGGGGTTGAATAGATTACGGCAATTTTAAACTATTGATGGCTCCTTTTCGATGCTACAGCGATCTTAATGAAATTTGATTAGAATTCGATTAAGTATGAGACCGCTTGAGTTGATCTAAATGAGAACAGGGAATCAAACGTGCGTATGAACACCGTGCCTACTAATCATCTATCGCAAAACGCGAACAAACCACAGAACACGATGATTTAAGGTGGTTCGGAGTACACAACTCGTGTATCCTACATCCACCGTCCACACACACACGCAGAAACGACTGCTTATGAGCGAGTTCAACACAACAACTCAACCACACACACGTTGTCTGATGAAACACGATCAGAACAACCACAAATTCGTGAATCAAGCACAAGGGATGCTCGAAACACAAACACACACACACACGATTGAATGGAAATTATGAGATGGAGAAGAATTAGGAATTAGGGAACAAATCCGGTTGGAATTCTTCTCGTGGATCGTCCAAACGCTCTTCAAACTTCGATTGGATGAAGATTGATCGATGTAGAAGGTTGAATTGGCAACGATCCGGCTTCAGCTCCGCATAGATGGTGATTCCACGACGATCTGGGCGGAAGGTTGAAGCAGAGCAGCAATTTGGGGCTTTTCTTCTTGGTCCCTTGGAGGCTCTTGGATGGGAGGCTGCTCTCTGCGAATTTGGCTCCAAAAGGATGCTTATATAGTGTTAGGTAAAGGTGGGGGTCGTGGAGGAAGGAAACACCCAATTGGGGCCGGATTTGGAAACCCAAAATCTGAAGTTTCCGTCGGCTGTCGACAGGTGCACTTGCATCTGTCGACAGGCAGACTCAGGCTGAGAACTGGGTTTCAGGAAAATGAGTTTCTGAGTGTATCTGTCGACAGGCAGTTTGCATCTGTCGACAGATGCACTCAGGAATAAAAAACCTGAGCTCTGTCCTGGGTTGTCTGTGTGTATCTGTCGACAGGTACATTGCATCTGTCGACAGATACACTCAGAGATGCAAACCTGAGTTCTGTCTTGGAATGACTGTAGGAATCTGTCGACAGGTACACTTCATCTGTCGACAGATGCACCTCTTTGACATATTTTTGTGCCTTTTGCTCAACTCTTCAATGCCTCTTCAATGCTCCATCCTTCATGCTTGTGCACCTACATGCAAATACATTGTTAGTGATGTACATTGTATGATTTAGCAATGTTTAACTCAATCACTTTCATGGTGTTTTTCATGTTAGTTAGCACATCAATTTTGCATTAAATCAATGTTCAAGGATGTTAATGTGATCATCAAAAACATGATATATGGAAAAACCCAACATTCTGGACGTGAGGAGCTTGGAGAAGAAGGCTTGGATCAAGGGATTTCTATCTTATTTTCGTCATAAACCCTAGTTCTTCTTTACAGCAATCAAAGGTAGGCAATCTCACAGGCTCAAATCGTATAAAAATTACCCTAGGAAGATTTCATGACCCTCTTCAAAAGCCCTCTCGTCTCGTGCTATTTCGTTCGTCCTTATGGGTGAATTAATTGTTTGAAACCCTACTGTCATCTTGTACTCGAACCCTTTAGTTTGCTCTTATTCCATACTTGTACTCGATCACATGCTGTGATATTTTCCTCTTAAATACTATTCGATACCAGCTTTCATATGCCTCTATTTGCCCTAATTTTCGTGTTGAATCCATGAAGAATTAAATCGTTTATCCGTGATTGTGCATGTTTAGGTTAGCGAAGAGTAACCGAGTTAAAGCATGCCCTACACTTGTCTGATTTCCAATAAATTACGACTAGTCATAGAACTTCTTGTCTACTCTCGTTTAAAATTAGTTTCATGCTTATTGAATCATTG
Organism: Colocasia esculenta; assembly: GCA_014218235.1. Lineage (NCBI taxonomy): Eukaryota > Viridiplantae > Streptophyta > Magnoliopsida > Alismatales > Araceae > Colocasia > Colocasia esculenta. The sequence continues at coordinate 50,175,513 of CM024765.1, read as the reverse complement.
TACGATTTATTATCGAATTTTAAAATGACCTGTGTCATATAGACACCCTGGAAAAAAGGGCAAAACCCCTTTTCAGGGATCGGCCACCTCCTGAGGTCGCGACGGCGCGATACGCCGCGATCTCAGAGGGGTCGCGACACGGAGATTTGTTGTGTTATGAACGCGACGGATCGACGCGTCGTGACCTGGCCGCCAGTTCACCTCAGTACCCGGTTCATAAGAACGTGACCTGTACTGGCGTCGCGACTTGAACGCGACACTGGCCTATGTCACGACAACAGTGATGCGGTCAAAACCTGAACTTAAACGTATAACCCTACTATTCATGCATGTTTAACCCTGATTAAACACTGTTATGAACAGTAACGACATGTTAAACAATATTGGGTACTAATCTCAAGATTTTGTTTAATTTAAAAGTTGTGTGCACAACTATTCTTACTCTCATGATTATCTTACACGTGCACACACTATACATGAATGTTTGCCATTGAAACCTTGTTAAATTACTCAATAATGTAGCTGGTAATTATGTGAAATAAATTACTAAATTCCCTATTTTTTTAATTACACTTGTTTCCGTTTCACTTGCGCGTTTCATCTACCGTTATCGTTTTCCCTCGGCCTTCGAGCACTCGAGGCACGACGGACCCGTTTTCTACACACTTTCTCTTGACATGGACCGCCTCTCCATCGGGAATACTCTCGACTGGGCCAGAGACTCCTTGTCAAGGCCTCCGTAAGTCTTCTTAGCTTTGGCATATGTCCATTTCCGATGAGCTGGTTGTACCCTAAAACCCGATACACCTTAGGGATCTATGCGATCCATGGCCTTAGTGTGTCCTCTCCTTATCTTGTGATCACGCCGGACCATCTAGTCTGTGTACACAGCACGGCTAGTGGGCGGTGATGATTTCCACCAGACTGTCGGTACACGACCCTGTGCTGTGCAACTGTGAGTATTATTGTTTATCTTGTTTTACGATATTGCCCCTATGTCATCTACTATCTATATCCTCTCATTTGTTCACGTTCTCTCTACACTCTCTTCTATCTCGTCTACTACTCTCATCTATTTCTTGGTACTCTATTGGTCATTCTTATGATTGTCTAAGATAAAGAAATGACTAGTGCCAGCGCAATGGGGCCCGATCAGGTCCTAGGAGGAGCACCCGAAAAGTGCTAGTGCCCATGGGAGTTAAAATGATCAAGGATGTGTTACGGCATGCATCCAGCGCCATCATACTATCAAGATTAATCTATAACAATCAAAGTGCTATCTATACCAGTACAATTGTTATCGTTGCTAGTGCACGTTGTGCAATTTACATGTTATATCGTTACATGGCCATTCTATTATCATTCTCGTTGAACTATTTTCCCTGTGCCAGATGCTATTGTTCTCTTGTTATCGTTACTTGTTCTACATGACTATTCTCTCTAGTTATCCTACCATTAAGACATTAACTATTTAAACCATGCTTGTGTTCATGAGATATTAAGTCCTACTGGGCGTTATTCGCTCACCCTGTGTTTTTATTTAATATGTTTCAGGTGAGTTTGACGATGACCACACTCAAGAGGATGGGACTAAGGATGATGCTCAGAAGTGACCCTATTTCAGCAACCCTTGCTTTAGTAGATAGTTAGTATAGAATGAGTCAGATAGTTTTGATGTATTAGTTTGGTTTTTCAATAAAGTACTCTGGGCCCTAGTTTTGTCTCTGATACGATGATGTAATAGTTATTTCCTGAAGTTGATGAGATATTAGTAGTTGTAATGAAGTTTGTTGGATTATTAATGGAATTGAAGTTCATTTAGTATTATTCCATTTGTGCAATGGTTTGTTATTTATTTTTCGCTCTGTACTATTTAATAACTGTAATCCCGCTTCGATTTTCCGCATTGGGGCATTCCAGCACAAATAGCACAAGTATATCAACAGCACAACGAGTATAGCATAGCACTTTGTTGTCAACGGACAACGAGAGAATATAGCACTTTTTTATTGTCATTTAGATAGTCGAGATAGATAGCACTCGAGTGTAATGCCAAACACTCTGATCATTTAACTCCCATGGGCACTAGCACTTTCGGGCGCACATCCCAGGACCAAATCGGGCCCTTTATATATTGCCAGGCATTGGTTATATTGTTTATCTTTAGACAATCAGTCAATGGCCAATAGAGAATACCAAGAAATAGATGAGAGCACTAGATGAATAGACGAGATAGTAGAGTGAACGTGAATAGATGAGCGAGTAGATTAGATATGAGAGCTAGTGGACATTGCACGTAACACGTCGAGTAAACAAGCGATAGTAACAGTTGCACAACATGCGCACTTGGTGTCGGCACTCATGTGGAACTCACGACCCTACCACTGGCCAAGTTAAGCATAGGTCCAGAGGTCCGGCATGATTCTAGATAAGAGCAAACTTCTAATAGCCGTTTGGATCATATTGATCCCTAAAGGGTGTAATAGGTGTTAGGGTACAACCAGCTCGTCGACCAAGTGGGAATCCATGGACAGAGGAGACTTACGGAGGCCTTGAATAAAGACTCACTAGTCCGGCAGAAGGAGTATCCAACGGAGAGTTCGTCCAAGTCAAGAGAGAGTGTGTATATAAAAATAAGTGCTCGACGTTCTAGAGGAATTATAGAACAGTGGAGCGTCGATAACGGTATTCCCAAAACATCATGAGAAAAATGTAGACAAGTATATATTGAAATATGGCAATTTAATTACATAAATTACTAGATGTATTAAGAGTTAATTACATGCCAAGTTAAGCCATAATTGGATGGTTCAAAGTGTGTGCATGTATCATGAAATCATAGCTAGAAATAAGTCATGTGTATGTCTTTTTAAAATCATACAAAAGTGTTCAATTTATAACAGCTATTTTTACTGTGTTTATGACTGTTAAGGAAGGGTACAAACACTGTAGATAGTCAAGACTTGCTAAGACAGGGGGTTTCATGCAAAAAACCCAAATCGCGATGTACCCTAATGAGGGTCGCGACGGGGTCAACTGAGATCGCGACGGGGTCTGGTATAAGTCGCGACGGGCTTGTCGGTTTGGGCAGGCAGATCGCGACGGGGTCGCATGAGGGTCGCGACGGCCTAGTCAGGTCGGGCAGCAGATCGCGACGACAGGCCCTGTCGTGATCAGATCGCGATAGAGGGCACTATCGTGATAGCCCTTGTGAACGCGGCCTATCGGGTTGTCGCGTTCACAGGGTCTGCGCCCGAGTCCGATAGGGAGAAGAACATTACATTGGATTGCAGGCCAGAACTTACCCTACTTGACACAGGGTGATTCATAAAATTATAACTAATTGTATAAGCGATGAAAAATCATGAAGCTAGTTGCGAATTGATCTAGACATGCATGGGTGCTTACACTAAATAGGAATTGGAAAACAAACAGGGTTTAGACATGCTTTAAACACAAGCATTCATGATGAACATGAAACAGTACATAGTTGAGATCAACGATTAAATTCGAAATATAGGATGAATCAAATTAGGGCTTTTAGGGGCAAAAGATGCCTAACATGCATCAATTCCTACAGTGAAAATCTCGTGGCATGGGGTTGAGTATACAAGGAGAACAAGAATTAAGATGAAGGGTCGGGCTCATGCTAGTTGCAGAACATGAAAAATCAAGAAGAAAATATTGACTCAATGAAAAATTATGAAACTAAAGGGCTTTTGTTCCTGAGGTTTAGATCAACCTACAGACGAATTTGATTTAGTTTTGCTCGTGAGAATGCCTACCTTTGGTCGATTTCCTCTTCTAGGGCTAGAACTTGAAGAACGGGGTTGATGGCTTGAGAGCTCCTTCTCCCCACGAGTTCTCCTCCTCCTTGGCCTCTCTTCCTGGTCCAGAAACCCTTGGCAATGAGCTAGGGCCGGCCATGGAGCTTTAAGAGAGTATTTATGTCTCTTGGGTTTCTATTTCCTAATAGGACTCTAATTGCTATTAAATTTCGGGATTTCCTATTTATCTCCTCTTTCTAGGCATGAGAACTTCTAATTGGGTTAGGATGGGAGCTAGATTCATGGCCAAGCTACTAGGGTAGGTTTAGGAATAAATATCCAACTCAAACTTCTTATTTAATGTATTAAATACCTCTTTTCTATTTAAGTAATAATTTAGTTACGAATTTAGGGTATTTTCCTATTATTTCTCTTTTAAAAATCTCTATTTTGACCCACTAATTTCTAATGGGTCTAATTAACAAAGCCCATTACTTCTTTTCATTTAATGGGTTTTTATTTAATTCTCTTTTATTTGATTTTCTAATTACTTTTATTTTTATTATTGTTAAATTTTTATTTTCAGAAGAAAAAAAAATCCATGTTGCTACAGTTGCATTCTAACATTGATTTCGTTGTAGGACTCAAGTAAGTGTGGGTCCTAAAGCCAGCTTGATCAGCAAGCTATTGTGCCTTGTAGCCATACCTTTCTATTTGGGACCAAGATATTGGCTATGAAAGGTAAGAAAAAATAAAGACCACGAGTAAAATCCTTTAAAAATAAAATAAAGACTGCTCAAGTAATATCTTAAGTTATTTCTATCATGTTTGATTATACTACTGCCCCCAACAATAATTTGTCTTAGCAATTGGTATCATGGTTATGTAGACACCCATTTCTGGCCCATAAGTTGAGCCAAATCCCTTGTCACATCATTGATGTCCCACGTTGGCTCATCGTCGCCTAGCTGGCTTTCTCCGATCATGGCATCTTTCTCATTACTTCATCGCCCTGGTGTGTTCTTCTTGGTCATATCAATCAGTCTTCATCATCATTTCGTAGCTCTTTGAGTTGGGAGTCCAACGCTTCAAACCGCACGCCAATCTGATACCCATGCAAGGAGATCAGACCATTTGAATGAGCCATATGCTGAAAGTTCATGAAGGTGACAATGTCCCTATCGCGTTCTTATTAAGAAGATGACACCCTTCCTGTCGCGTTCCTCCTCACATCGACTTGCCTTCAAGCCTAAATCGATCTCCTTCAGAAGGCGACACCTCGATACGTCGCTTCTTATTTGGCATTTTAATTCCCTGAAAATTCGTCAGAAAATTCTTAAAGCTTTCCTTCTATGGAAGGCGACGTATCGAGGCGTCGTGACCTGATAGCGACCATGAGGCTATCGCGTTCATGTTTCCATGCAACGTACCCTTTCCTAACCCGACTTGGACCCTATTATTCATGAATAATCCATCTTTTAGTTGGTCTAGAGATCTCCAAATCCTTCCAAACTCGGAGGAAACCTTCCTTAGGCTGTCATTTCCGCGTTCTGACTGCCCTTGCCCGAGTACACCTACCAAAGTAGTATGTACCTTCCTTAGGCTGTCATTATTCCTCTCCTAGCCTGTTCAGGAATAAAGGGGTATAAAACTCTTCATAGGGCACGGTTTAGGGCAAGGCCGGCGTCTGCTTCTTCCTCTCCCAGAGAGCTTCGAATTCCCAGAAGACCTCTCAGCCTCCAGACGACCAGGAAGCGCCCCCCAGGGCGATTTCTTCACATCTACCATTTTTTTCTCGTGTTCTTCTTGATTTTTCTCTTCATACATGCATGTTTAGATTCATTTGTTCGTAGATCTGCATTAGAACACTCCACACACACCTAGTTTAATCACCTAAAGGGGTTAAAACCCCACCCTACGTGAGTTGCCTCCAATTATTTCATGTTTACTTATTGTTTTGGGATAGATTCTATACAAAACGTTTGTCTAATGAGTTTTTCTCTTGTTTTGATGTTCTTGGAAGGTGTTAGAAGACAGTAGCAGCACGAGGCTCTTGCCCCTTGGCCGGATAAGGAGCAGGAAGAACAGAACCCACGGTCTTCATCTTCTGAAGAAGAAGGCGACGCACACCTGGTCACGATCTCCAGAAGGCGACGGACAGCACGTCGCGTTCAAGGAACCAAAAGGCAACCGCTTCATCGTCGCTTTCTAGTTAAGGTAATAGCCTACCTGTCGCATTCATAGGACCAGGTACCCTTCTGCCCCTTTCTTCCTTTTCCAAGGTAGTTAGCACTCCTCTTTCATTTGTTCATCTCTTGCAACTACTTTGGTGGCGATCACGGTCCTTCTTTCCTTATTTTTAATCATCATATTTGGGGAGCAAATCCGTGATTACACCTTTTAGTGATCACGGTGGGACTTCTAGTGCCTATCGTGCTTGTTACTGTCTTCCTCTGCTTGTTTTAGTTCTTCTTGTGTGTGGTTATTCATTAATTTTCACATTTTTCCATTTATTTTACTACTGTTTTGAGTTCTGCTGCATTGGCTGAGAAGGCGACATTGAAGTCGTCGCGATCTGGAAGGCGACAGGGAGGTCGTCGCGATCAGGTCAGTGCTCCTGATTCCATCTATTTCTGTGTTTTGGGTTTATTTCAAGTATTCCATCCATGATCTAAGTTATTTTGTGCCTGATCCGTGTTTTTACAAGTCTGTCAGTCCTCCATGTTATAGGGTTGTTTGATTTTTCGTGCATAATCAGGTCCTATCTGATCTCTGTCCACTGCGAAGAAGAACGTGACGAGCTTCTTGTCGCGATCCAGATCGCGACAGGTGTATTGTCACCTTCTGCTTCTGAGAACAGGTCGGCCTGATTTCTATTTTGTTAGTCTTAGGGTAGATTTTGCATGCACTCCGGTGCACATAGGGCGCATACATACTTCCATATTTTAGTTTAGGATTGTCCTCCTCGGCGAGGCTCGCTCTCTCGGCCACATATTCCTTGTGTCCGACTAGAGCACTCACTTGAGGGCCTCCATAAGTCCCCGCTGACCGTGGATTCCCACACGACCGCTGGGCTGGTTGTACCTGTTGCCACCTAGATTTAGGATTCATGCATTGGTGAGTCTGTGAGAATCCTAGTCAAACCCGAAGTTGGAAACCTTCTCCCTTTAGGAGACCCTTTCTTTGAGGGAACTTGCTAAAATATCAATCCATTAAAAGGCAAACTTGAACCAAATAAAAGAAACCATCATCATTGCCAACTGCTTGCTTTGGGTGAGACATTTTCTCTTTATTTTGTTTGCATAGGATTGTTTGTTTAGGAAATCAGGTGTCCGTTTAGGTTAGGGTGTCTCTTAAGCCTGGATAGGCTTTCCTTGTTTTGGTGCATCTAAAATTCCCACATTCCAAATATGGAGTCTTACTTGAACCCAATCTATGGTAATGAGAATCAGGACACTACTTTCTTCACCTCCCATGACTATGAGGAATATCTTCCTCATGACCTCCTTGAGGAGTCGACCTGACCCTGGGTCGCTACAGTTCATGCCAGTGAGAGCCATCATTCCGACGACGGTGGCCCGTCACTAAATGTTCGTTCTCCTCACGCAGATGATCAAGCTGCTCAACTCATGCGCCTAATTCCTCAGCTTGATCAATCCCAAATCCAAAATCTCATGACGGCTCTCAAAGGAAAGGCAGCCTAGTCGCCCTCACCCAGAGCGGGCACTTCTCGCCCCATGGTATCTACCTCCGGCCCCCGCGTCATCACGGGACCAGCCGACAACACTCCCATCCGGCCACGGGCCATTTGATTCACTCCCTTCGAGTCTGAGCACTACCATCCACGTAAGTCGAGGCCCCGGTCTCCACCATATCTCCCTTGCCATCCACCACAGCTTGAGCCACGCGCCAGGCCGGCATCTCGTGCCTCCTCCTTGTACGCTCAACCCTCCGCCGCTCCAGAAATGATGTCCGAGTGGGCGTCCATTAAGAAGGAACTCCAAGAGCTGCAAAGGCAAGTCGACCCTAGGTAGCACCATGATGTTCACATGCCTAACTTTAATGGCCTGTGGGTCCCATCTCCATCCGAACTCCCAAAGTACCGTAAGTACAATGGCTCTGGCAACCCATACATCCACATCAAGGACTTCATCTATGAGTCTGCACCTTACCAACATGACCGCCGCCTAATGGCATATCTATTCTGTCGGTCATTGGACGGGCCTGCACTAGAGTGGTTCTATTCTTTGCTACCCGAGGATGCAGAGGACTTCGCCACAGTGAAAGGGAAGTTCCTTGAACAATTCCAAGATAGGGTCGGGCCAGAATACTCTCTTAAGGATCTCATGGCTGAAAGGATGAAGTCGGATGAAGATTTCGCTACATATGCCGACAGGTGGAGACAGATGGCCACACGAGTCCCAGGGTACCTTCCGGAGGGAGAGAAGGTCAAGATCATCATTGCCAATGCAACCCCTACTTATAAGAATATCCTAGCCATGAATGATATCACCACCATGCATCAACTCTACAGTCGGGCCCGGTTCATCCAAACCTAGCTCAAAGACTCCCCCATACACTCCATGTTCAAACCCCAAAAGTCTCGCTTCCAAAGAAAACCTCAGGGGCCAGTGACCGAGGGCGTCCATGTTAACGAGCAGGTGAGTGCATTCAACCATGTTGGCCAGAACAATAACCGCCAACCTTACACTGCCCAGGGTCAAAACCACACCAATCCTCCACAAGGCCAACAGCCCCAATACAACCAAGTACCACCTCCCGATGGCTCCCAACAAAGGCGTCCCCTAGGTCCAAGGAGAACTCAATACCCACCACTTCCTGAAACACTCTCCGACATCTTCTTGGCCTTGATCTCCACAGATGCCATCAAACTCCCTCCAGAAAGGCCATTGAACCCAAGTGTGGACCAGACAAGATATTGCATGTTCCATCGGCAGCCAGGTCACACTATTGAGTAGTGCTTCATGTTCAAAGACCTGGTATATGATCTCCATGAGCAAAATAGGCTGGACTGGACAGCTCTCCGAAGAGTAATCGGAGATATCAAAGAAAGGCAGAGGCAGCAACAATAGCAAAGGCAGCAGCGTCAACCACCCCCTCAACAATAGCAACAACAATAGTCGTTGCAAGACCTAGGGATTGTCCATAACCCCTTGTCAAACCATTCGCCAGCTCTCAATCCACCACAACCACCAGCCCAGGTGACACTATAAGAAAAGGCAGATTTAGCGACCAATTTTGCGACTGATAATATCGGTCGCTAATCTGCCGCAACTAGCGACTGAATAGCGACGCCTATTATAGGTCGCATAACTGTGACTAATTAGCGACCGAACTTAAATCGGTCGCTAATATTCAGAGACCGAAATTGTTTCGTCGCTAATCGGTCGCTGATGCGCTAACATCTCTTGTTTCCTCTTAAAAATAGCACTTGTCAACGATTATCTGTCAGCGGCTACAAACATCCGCTGCGCCGTTTTGTCAACGGTTAAAAACAACTGTTGATATATAAAGCTTTTGTCAACGGATAAATTAGTCGTTGACAAAGCTGTTGCCACATGATCATTATATAAACGGCTAAGATTGGCCATTGACATAAGACACACATTTGTCAACAGCTACGAGTAGCCGTTGATGTAATAGCTATATGTCAGCGGTTAATTTTAGCAGTTGACATATGTTTAAGTTTTATCAACAGCTCTTGTTGTCCGCTGAGATAAGTTAGACTTTTGTCAACTGCTGCATTTAGCCGTTGATGTAACAACTATATGTCAGTGGCTGGCATTAGCGGTCGACACATGTTTAGGTTTTGTCAGCAGATTAAGCCGCTAACAAACATACTTTGTCAACGGCTTTTTGAGCTGCTAACATATATTTAAACAAAATGAAGAAATCTAAAGGTCCACCCTCTCTCTGCCCGCTCTCTCCTACCCTAGTCAGTTCCGCCCTAACAACACCCTCCAGTAGATCAGTGGCAATTTAGATGACTTTTAGATGCACAAGGTGTTTCGCCCCTACTGCCGTGGCAACCCGCTAACTCACCGTCTGATGCTGCTATGTCACCAACCTATGCATACACATCCTTGTTCGATCACTGAGGATCGAAGAGGGACACTGACTATCATATATAATGGAGATATGATTTTAACTGATTTTTGGGTGTGTAATCAAATGTGACAATCAATGTGTGATTGATCTGATTACAATGCCATTTATTTTTGTTTATATATAATGATTGAGTACAACACATTGTCGCATAGTTGATTTACCTATCTGATCTTCATTGATGTATAATATGATTGATCAAAAATTAAAATATATACTTAAATATGGTATTGTATTTTATCTAACTTAGGTCAACAACTATCATAAATACTTAATACACGCATGCAAAACACCCCGCTCCGCCGCCGGTCGCCTGCGTCGTCGGCCCCCTCCGCTGCTGGCGGCTCCTGACTGATCTTCGTCCGACCCGAACCCTCGCCTACGTGGTGATCTCCCCACCCCGCTCCACCGCCGGTCGCCTCCGTCCGCTGTTGGCCGCCTCCCGCTGGCTCTCCGCGCGGTCCACCTCCGCCCTTGCTCTCCGCACCGGCCGCCTCTGCCCTAGCTCTCTGCCTCTGCGCCAGATCGAAGGCGAACGCCAGGAATTCCAAGAAGGACGGCGCCAGCTCCGGGTTCGCTCATCCTTCTCCATTTCCAGTTTGATTTGTCGCGTTCTATTTTGGCTCCCATCAGCTCCCCATCTACGTCCTCCGAGCCCGCGCTTAACATTTGTGGGTTCGTCGTAGCTCCAGTCCACCTTCGAGGATGATACCTGGCGGGTGAAGAGATCTACCCTGTACACCCCGGGCATCATGACAAGTGCTCGAGCAAGTGTTGTGGGCAATGAATGAAGTTTGTTATTAGGTTGATTGCTTATTTTAGAGTCCAAGTAATAGTGGAATTAGGAATACAAGTAGGAAGGTTTGAGTATATAAGTATCTGCTGTAATTCAGAATTATGCAGTGAATGAAAGTTTGAGGATTTTTTATACTCACATTTTGTCAATATGTCAAAAACCTTTATATAAATAAGCTATATTTATATAACATTTGTATAGTTTGATTTTCTTTTATATAGAATCCCTACACATCCATGGGTTTTAATGTGCATGTATATTTCATTAATTATGCTTATGTTCTTAAGGTTTTAGAATTTTTCTCACCGAGTCCAATTTTTTTTCCTTTATTGAAATGTTGCTTCATATGATCTGTCTTCCTCAATTCAGACTTTTTTTTTCTTTCAGGCAGGTGGTTTGGAGCTTATAGGGTTCTCATCTATTCTTTAGCCAAAATCTGTAAGTAGGCATATACATATTTTATAATGTGATTGCCTGTATGAACTTTTAGATTGAACATTTTTTTCTTAGAGTACTCTGTTCAGATCTTTGGAGATTATGAATTTTAGCTATTTAGTGATTAGGACAGACTAAAACTGTACATATTTACACATCTAGCATGACCCAACATATTTTTTTCCCCTTACTTTTTGTTGTTGGAAACTAACATATTCCACATGCTAGATAGAGCCATACTTATTCTTACTAAATAGAGCTCTTACAAGACCAGAAGAGTAAGTTTCATATATTGCTAATTCAAGTCTTAATTTCTTATCCCTCTGTGTGAAAGACTATTAAGTGTGTCTTTCTTAAAATTTTCTCTATTGAACATGGTTGCATGAATGGTGTTGTAGTTGTTTTTTTTGGATATCATAAGTAGTTATAAACATATATAGAATTTAGTGTAATGTGCTAACATTTAATTAATTTTATATAATATATGTAATATATGTTTTCTAACCATGCCTTTAATTGTGCTAACATTTAATTAATTTCATATAATATATGTAATATATGCAGTTATAAGCATATATAGAATTCAGTGTAATGTGCTAACACTAGAACTGCCTTATTAAAAACTGTCAAGCTATCTAATCCAACCCCTCCTTCCTCTTTTCTCCTGCAAACCTTATCCCATTCCCAGCATAATAACTGTGAACTTTTCCATAAGGAGGACCTTCTGATAACTCTCATTGATTATAATTTTGTATGTTTTTTCTTCTTTCTATGTATCTTTGTTTTTTCTGTTTTTGACGGTGTGTATGAGTGACTTTGTTGTTATCACCTTTAGAAGATATAAATATAAAGATAGATCTAATTGTGCGCATTAAATCTATATACAATAAAGCAATAACAGATGTTTGATGCATTCTAAAGAGAAGAAAAAAAACATATCTTTGATGCAACTATTTTACATGTTCTAAAACCTATGAGCTGTCTTTATTTACCATATATCGATTAATATGTGAGTAGATCTATAAAAATGCAATGTGGTATTTTTGACTAGATTTTGATTGGTATAATATTTAAATTTTCGTAATTTATTTGAGCATGTTTTAAATTGGTAGTCTTCAGCTTCCAGTTATTTTTAAAGGTACTAACAACATATTGTATGAACAATACGTGCAGGGAAAGGAGGCTGTGTGTCAGTTTTTGTTCACTTACTCACTGCCTCAGCAGGTTTTTTTTGGTCCTTAATTTTTTTTTTTGGTGTCTACTCTTTATTCATTCTAAAAAATGTTGGACTCGAACACATGGAAAGCACCATATATCGAGTTCTGGCAAGTAGGCGGTCCCCCAAAAAATTCCAAGATACTCTTTCTTTTAGGCTGACAAGGGAAACGAGCAGACATCTTTAAGTTCAGAGGATAATCTTTAGAGGCTGATGATGCAGATTCACCTGGCAAAAGAAAACTTAAATAGGGTAGCCAAATCTCTCTAGTCAAGCATGGTATTCTAAATGTTTTATGTATTACCGGGGGCCCAAGGAAATTTTCTGATTTAAGAGAGTAGAGAACCTGAAAATAGGGGAAAGAAGATTAGAAACATATACAGAATTGGCTTTGCTTTTGGAATATCTGCAAATGCATTTATCTCATGTTTGAACTGATTGTCTGGGAACAAATTTCTCAGTGTTTCCTTTGTCATCACAGAAAAATATGAATTTGACAATACCTTATTTATGTCGTTTATATCAAAAGTATGAAAATTCTGTTGAGACTTGGTAATGTTTCCTGTCAACTAAGTTTTTAAAAGCACATATTTACAATTTTTAATATATTACTGGGGCCTTCCAATTAAATATTATCAATGTTCTAAATATAATTTTGATGTGCATGCCACCATTTTATATGCATGCTTTTCATTTCATAGACACCTACAGAACTGAGGAGAACCTTAAATATTTTTTTATGTGCAGGGAAACTAGCCTACTAATCAGCGACTGTCCACTTACTCACTGCCTCAACAGGTTTTCTTTTGTTCTTAACTTATTAAGATTTGCTTTAACAATATCATTTTCTTTTTCTGATTATTTATTTTTGCTCTTTACATGTTCACAATGGTTGAAATGTCATTATCATAAACTAATTTTGCCCTTTACATCAAAAGTATGAAATGTGGTTCGATGCCTTTTAATGTGCATGTTAAACATCCTATTACTTCATTGGTTCTGCAGGTAGTCTCCCAACTATTTAGCCTTTTTATGTCATCTACTATTATAAACATATTGGTTGATAAGAGCTATATATGTATATTGTAGGCTTATGTTTTTTATTTTTTTAGGATTTTCAGTTGTCTACAGACATAAACAAAATAGAAACAAAGAGGGATGTTCTGCATCTATTTGCAAAGTCCCTTTCCAACCTAACTTCAATTGTGCAGCCTTATTAAAAGGATGAAGTTTTCTGAAGCCAAGTCCACCTGATGGTTTTAATGTTGGAAGCCCTCCATTCTCCTCTTCTTTTGAGTATGGCTATGTTGTTTCTCCTTCCAACCTGATCATGTCAATCACTCCTCTACTTAGGAACGAATATCGGAAGCCCTCCATTTCCCTTCTTCAATGAGCATCACCTCCTTGAAATGAGAGATAGCTATTGCAACATAACTGACCTCTGCAGTAGTAGAGGCAGAAACAGTAGAATCTGCCAACCATGACATCCAAGAGAGAAGACTAGAATGATAGAAAAGAAATGGAAGAATGTTTAGAGAAAAGAAAGCCAAGAGATAATAACGGCAATGAAGCAGTAAAATCAATCCATATTGGCAAGGATATTGGTGGAGTTAACACCAATCAAGGCCATTGGTTTTTCAGCGAGTAGGATCCAATGTTATTTTTGTATATGTGGTTTTTCTAACTTTCATGGAAAGTATGCAATTATATAGATTAAATATGGACCAATGGTTATGCTTTTAGCATGGCTCTTCCCAATAGTGTGATGTTTCCAAGATAGTTATTTTCTCTAGAGGTGTGTCTGACCATTTTATCATTGGAAGGAGTGTAAATGATACTTAATTGATTTTTTAGTTACTTGATGGCACCCTTCATATGGCATGACTGATGGAAATATCTTTGCACTTATTGCATATATGACATCAAAAGAAATGTGAAGTATTTTGTCACTACCATTGCCAAGTCATTTATGCAAATTTATTATATTCTTTACTGTTAAAAAAATAAAAACAGTATGAAGAAAAATATTGATCTAACATCAATTCATATTTTAGATATGGCTGATTGAAATCAGAAGATGGCTACATATCAAGCATCTATACTATACTACTAAAATAGAGTTCCATGTTTATCAAAAGCAATGTCATTACCATATTAAATCATGGTAGGTAACGTAGTTTTAGATCCTTGAAGTTGTGTGATCATATGTATGAGTGTGTTTTCTATGTGGTTTTTGTTCCAAGTACTTGATTATCATGTGCGTGAGCGTGTTTTCTGTGTGGTTTTTGTTCCAATTAATTGATTATATTTTCTGTGTGGTTTCTGTTCCAGTTACTTGACTATGACATTAGATTCCAATGTCATCTCTTTTATTTTATTTTTCTGCTGATTTTAAGTTTTTTTTTAATAGGAGGGTAATCCCAGGCTTTCATGCTTTGGTCTGATGAAGAATAGCAGAGATGGAAAAAGCTATAGTACCAATCTGGCTTTCACACCCCCGGAGTACCTAAGAATAGGTAATCTGGATATGATGATTGTCAATCAAAAATTATTTATTGATGGCAACATTTTTAGTCAAGTATAACAATGTCCTCTATTTTGGATATCTGGCTTCTGAAGTACTCTTTGGTCCCTGCTTCATTTCTTTTGCATGCCTCTGACGCCCCAGACATATCAAGCTAGCTTTTTCATAGCCACAGACATATCAAGCTACTTTCTGGATTTTTTTGTATACATTGAATAAGTTGCTCAAAATACATTTTGGTGACCTTAGTTCTGTAACGACTTAACCTTGGTGACAAACTCATTTTCTACGACTTTTTTTTGTTTACCATTGTGGGAAAGGAGGTCACATCAGTTTATCAAAAACCAGATAAATATTCCCTTTTCTAATGGGGTACAGTTTAATTTGTGCATTATTTTTGCTTCTGTTTGGCAGGCAGAGTGATACCAGAGAGTGTAGTTTACAGCTTTGGCACTCTGTTGCTTGATCTTCTTATTGGGAAACATATCCCTCCAAGTCATGTAAGTTTGATGTTCTCTTATTGCTGATCTTTTGATTATTTGATTAGCATTTTCTCTCAGTACTTCATTGAAGGTTCTATTTGCATGAATAAGCATACCAGAATTTGGAATAGCTACTTTACTGCTGCTAATACAGTAGAATGTGTGGTAATTTACAGGAAAGAGAAAAAATGGTATGTGAAGGTCCATAAGACTCCTCAGCAAGAAAGAGAAAAGGGGTGGGGATGGCAAAAACTTCTGACCATACTTACTAGGAAACTTATTTACAAATCGAAACATATTGAGTTTCACCTCCCATTTGTCACATTCATTTGTCATTTCATCTTAATTGTAATTTAAAAACTTACCAAAACGAAGTATCTCTGACTTCCACTGCACACTTGGCTTCTTGCTTTCATTTTCCATCTTGGTAACTATGGGCACAATTGTATGCATAGTTATGGCTGTTTAACTGAAGAGTCTCCAGTTTCCCTATTCTTTCATTTCATTTTCCCTTCTCCCCATCCTATCCAGTCCATGATCTAATTAAATAAAAAGTTGTGCAATTTTTGAATTGTCTTGGAACTGGTCAGAACTGGCCAGTTCTGGCAGATTCCAACCTATTGTCGAATTATGATGTTCCATTTTAATGCCTTAATCTGCCATTTAGTTGATCTAAGATGTTAGTTGAAATGCACTTGTAGTTAAGGTATTTGGAAAAAAATAAAAGATAAAGTATTGGTCAACTATATATATTCCCCCCATGCAAAAATATATATTATCAGGCATATTTGTGTGTTTGGACATCTGAATGTAGATTGTATGAACCAATTTGATCAAATTCTTATTAATATATTTTATAGTTATGTTTAGTTTAACAAAAAAAATTGTAATAAAAGTTATATATTTTTATAAATTTATAAATAATAATATTTTTTTATTACTAAATTTTATAATCAAATGCCGTGCATCGCACGGGTGTCCAACTAGTTATGTATGTATGATGAGTTTGTGTGTTTGTTGTAGTTTATGTGATAAGATATTGTGATTTGTGGAGATATTGTGATTTGTGTAGTTGATTTATTGTGGTTTTATTTTATTATTTATCAGGTGATTTATTGTCATTTATGTTAAATTTATTAAAAAATATATTGTAAAAATAGCGACCGATTAGCGACGGAATAGTATCCGTCGCCGATATTGGTCACCACTCACATAGCGACAGATTTATGGTTGGTCGCTATATCGGTCGCTACCGATATAGCAACCTACTAGTTGGTCGCTAATAGTGGACTAATATTGCGACCACTAAATCGGTCGCTAATAGCGACCGATCGGCGACGAAATACAGCGGTCGCTAATGGCGACCGAAATAGCGACCCGATAACGATTGGTCGCTAATAGAGACCGAAATAGCGATCGATTATGTTTCGGTCGCTGTATAGCGACCAGAATATAGCGACCAATGGTTTCGGTCGTTAATCGGTTGCAAGACGGTCGCAGTTTTCAACAGCGACGAAATAGCGACTGAAATAGTCGGTCGCTAAATCTGCTTTTTATTGTAGTGAATCCTATCATCCATCACCCTCCTCCTCAAGTGAACTGGACGTATGATGATGAACTCGATGTTCAGCAGATGATGGCCATTAACCACCAATATCCTCAACAATCCCAAACAATACAACCAGCCAACATGGCTCCCCAGTCAGTCCCTCCTTTAGTTTCCCAGGCCAACGCCATCATACTGCCCATCGGCTCAACACCCGCGCCAGTCTCTATGCCCTCCATTATCCTACCACATCCCTCGCTCCGCCCGTCTCCACGCTACCACCACTCATCATAACCATTCCCACACCCATCATCTTACCTCCACCTGGACTGGACCAACCTTCCAGTGCCACATTATCCTCCAACAGACAAACCGCCACCCAACCAACCACCCTACGGTGCGGACGAGTCTTTCGTCGCCCATATCCACCCATCTCCACGACCTCTACCAGCCAAAGCAATCCCCAACAGGTCCTACAACCACCTCAGCAACAACCTCAACAGTAACCGCAAGATGAGGGGGTGATTGAGCCGCTGTCCAGTACACATTATGATATCCTCAAGCATCTTGATCATATGCCAGCTAAAATCTCCATACTGGAATTGATAAAGTGATCCAAAGAACATCAAGAAGCATTGAGAAACTTCTTGCAAAGGGTAGTGGTGAATGAGGACATGCTTGCTGACAAACTGTCGAGTACACTAGCCATAGTGACGCGTGGGCCGGCTATCACATTTGCCGAGAATGAACTAGCACCCCCAGAAGCCAGGAGGTTTCCGCTCTGTGTTACCCTAGTCATCAATCATGTGGCAGTAGGGGCAGCACTGGTCGACACTGGGATGTCAATAAATGTCTGCCCACTGAGTACTCTGAGAGCCTGTGATGTGTCAGAAGGGCTGTTAAAACCAACGCCAACCACCATTGTTGTGTATGATAACTCCAGAAGATCTTGCCACGGCATGGTGACTGTACAAGCCGAACTAGGGCCGTTATCCGTCACTGTTGATTTTTATGTACTTGATATTGACCCCATGTTCAAGGCCATCCTAGGGCATCCATGGTTAGAAGCACTGGGAGCCATACTATCCACTGCACACCAATGCCTTAAGTTTCCCTTCCAAGGACGGATCATCAAGGTCAAAAGCATAGCCTCTGCTCACACAATCGATGCCATCCATGAAACACTGCTTCCAGCTGTATGGCCTACCAACAAGCCCGTTGTCTCGGTGCTGGACATCAATTATCCTTGGCCTACTCATTCCATTCTAAACAGGAGGCCAGTCTTGCACAAGTCAATGTAGTCAAAAGAAAGGAGCCACTAGATACTAAGGGGTGGCAAATCATGATGAAGCTCAGCTATGGAGAAGGAAAAGGCCTAGGGGCAGAACTACAAGGCATCACCAAGCCCATTCCAGACATTGTGATGAAGAGCCGATGGGGACTTGGCTATAGGGAGAAGTCCAAGCCGTGGTCATCCAGTACGTCCACTCTTAAAGCAGACCGCCAACCACTCACATGGACACTGTGGTGTCACTTTGTCAGAGGCCTGACCCAACCTGGGTACAACACTGTGGTGGTCGAGGTAGAGCTGTCACAACATGAGGAGCATGGCAAGAATTTCTCCCAGCACATGGCCCCTATGCTCACATATAAGGCACTAGAAACACTCCGCCCAGGAAAGAGAAGGAAGACAGGGGACCCAGAGCCTGAATGGCACCACTGGTTTGATATGGAGGACCACTCTATAGCCTTCAGCCATCTATTCTGGGAAGAAGAGAGAACATGGCTGCCAGCTGTAGCCGAACTGCTTGATCCACCCACGTCCATCACATCCAAGAGGTAGCTATTGAGTGAAACCACAGACGTGGGAGAGCCAAACATTCCCTACGAAGAAGGGAAGACGGTGGACGAGCTGTGGAGGGGCACGTGCCTGGCCATCCATCCAACACTCCTGTGCTCCCTCCTTCCAAGCCTTGTCCCTTCATCCCCGCCCTTACTCATCCAATTGTCTCCTCAACTCCTGACAGCTGCGCACAGCATCCTCGCTCCTGACCTCTCACCTTCAGTCCTCTCTGCTTTGCAATCTGATCCGAGCGACCATGAGATCACTCTCTCGTTCTGCATGCTCTCCACTGATCTCCAAAAAAAAAATGCCAATCTTCAAATGCATATTGAGGTCGAGGAGCCGGCATGCCTCCTTCACCCTCTTGATCAGGGGCACCCCTCAACTGGGGCTTCCCCTCCTGCTCCTTCATTAGGAGCCATCCTTTTCGAGGACCCCGTGTCCTCCCCTAGTCCTGTAGAGTCATCTAGTCAGGAAGAGTCATCTAGGTTAGAAGAGTCGAGTCTTAGTTAGGTAAGTCTAGGGTAGAGAATCAGGTCAACCCAACACCCGCCAAGTCCAAACGTCACCCTAGGAAGCAACGGGGCAAGGCTATTCCCCGAAGATACCTTCAAGAGTTAGCTCGGCGATGTCAAGCATTATTGCTAATAGAGGAGTTCACAAAGGACGCGTTGGTGTTAGAAGAAGATATTGAGCAGGATGGGGTGTTCCTAGACGACGGGTTTGGCATCTATGAGATCATGAATGATGAGGACCCAATCGATGAAGAGGATAGCGAAGTAGATGACACTGCCGAGATGTACGCTAGTGGGGTAAGGAGATTTGATGAACCTACAATGGCGGTGGATGAACCACTAAGGAAGTCAATCTTGGAACATAAGAAGATCCCAGGATTGTGATTATCTCAGCTAACCTCCCTCCTGATGAAGAAGAGGAACTGGTGCAAATTTTGAGGGAGTACAAAGATACATTTGCCTGGTCATATGAGGACATGCCCGGCCTAGACCCCTCACTAGTGGAGCACCGACTCGTATTGAAAGAAGGGGCCAAGGCCATAAAGCAAAAACATAGAAGATTCCACCCACTTATGGCCCTGAAGATGAAGGATGAAGTAGACAAACTCCACAAGGCTAGATTCATCAGGGTAGTGCTTTATCCGAACTGGGTGGCAAATATAGTCCCGGTCATGAAGAAGGACGGAAAGGTCAGAATCTGCATTGACTTCCGAGACCTAAATAAGGCATGTCCAAAGGATGACTTCCTGCTTCCTCACATTGATGTGCTGATTGATAACACCGCGGGGTATGAAACCCTCTCATTCATGGATGGATATTTAGGCTATAACCAAATCCATCTAGCTCCTGAGGATCAAGAGAAAACATCCTTCACCACACCCTGTGGAACATACTGTTATGTAGTCATGCCATTTGGCCTAAAGAATGCTGGGGCTACCTATCAAAGGGCGATGATGGCCATCTTCCACGACATGATGCACGTCTATGTAGAAGTGTACGTGGATGATATTTTGGTGAAGTCAAGAACTAGGAGAGAACACCTCAAGATCCTCGCCAAGGTGTTGCAAAGATCAAGGGAGTACAAACTGAGAATGAATCCAAAGAAGTGTGTGTTTGGGGTATCGTCAGGAAAGTTGCTAGGCTTCATAGTTAGTAAGCGGGGAATTGAGATCGATCCAAACAAGGCCAAGGCCATCGCGGAAATGCCGCCTCCGAAGAATATCTCACAACTAAGGGGTTTGATTGGGCATCTGCAGTTTATTAGAAGATTCATATCACATCATTCACAAAGATGCCGCCCATTGTATGATCTCCTGAAAGGAGGGGCAAAGTTCGAATGGAATGACAAGTGCCAAAAAGCCTTCGACGATTTGAAGAGGTATCTCATGAATCCCCCAGTTTTGCAACATCCTATACCTGGGAAACCACTAATCCTATATCTCTCAGTCATTGAGGACTCCCTAGGTGTTGTCCATGCACAACAGGATGAATCTGGAAAAGAAAGGGCAGCATACTATCTTTCTAGGCTATTCAACACCGCAGAATCCAAGTACACCACCGCGGACAAAACTTGTGCCGCGCTCGTGTGGGTAGTCCAAAAACTCAAGCACTACTTTCTTGCCCACGAGGTCAAGCTGATCTCGAGGATGGATCCACTTAGGTACCTCCTAGAAAAACCTATCCTCTCTGATCGGCTTGTGCGCTGGCAGAGCTTCCTCTCCCAATTCGACATCTCTTTTGTGGTCCAAAAGGCCATCAAAGGATATGCCATCGTCGAGCACCTTGCCCATATTCCACTACCCCACAGCGATTCCATCCGAGATGAGTTTCCTGATGAAGAGCTCTCGGTCATCTCCAAAGATCCTTTCTGGTCCCTTCATTTTGATGGTGTGCTCAACTCTCAGGGACGGGGCATTGGAGCCGTACTGCTCAGCACGGAGGGTATTACCATCCCCATCGCTTTTCAACTCACCTTCTCCGCCACTAATAACATGTCTGAATATGAAGCTCTCCTCCCTGGTCTCAAACGTGCTTATATCTTGGGTGCATCTCACCTTAGAATCATAGGAGACTCTCAGCTTGTTCTGCGGCAGGTGCTCTCAACTAACCACACGCGTGACCCAAAGCTTAAACCATACCAAGACTTGGTCATGTTGCTGGCAAGGCAGTTCCGCAAGCTTATCTATGTCCACACTCCTCGCTCACAAAATATCATGGCTGACGCCTTGGCGTCATTAGCCTCTTATCTATCCTTCCCTTTAAGTCACCGGACTGAAACAATTGTCGTCCAACGGCTCGATGTTCCATCTCCTCAAGATCCTTAGTTCAAGAACCTTAGGACAACCTTAGAAGAGAGGACTAGGAAGAGAGAAGTGCAACAAGTCATGCTAGCTGAGCTTGAGGAAATATTTGATGAAGAGGAATTGCCATGGTATTTTGAGATTGAGCAATATTGTAAGGATGGGTCGTATCCCGAAGGGGCAAATGCGGAGGATCACAAGGCCTTAAGAAGAGCCTCCATAAGGTACACAGTCGTTGGAGAAGTTTTGTACAGGCGGGCTCTTAATGGAGTTCTTTTGAGATGTCTTAATGATGACAAGACTTGGAAGGTGGTAGAAGGAGCCCATGCTAGTGAATGCGGAGGGCATGTTAACAGTCAGATGCTTGCTAAGAAGATCATTAGGCAGGGCTACTACTGGCCAACCCTAGAAGAAGACTGTGCCATCTACGTCCGATGGTGTGTCAAATGCCAACTCCATGCTGATAAAATTCATGCTCCTTCATCTTCACTTCATCCACTCTCCACACCTTGGTCATTCTCCATGTGGGCTTTTGATATTGTTGGCCCCCTTGCTGATCCTAATGCTCAAACCAAACAAAAATCCTTCATCCTCACAGCAACTGAGTATTACACCAAGTGGGCAGAAGCAGAAGCATTTGCAGACATCAAAGCATCCACAGTATGCCGCTTTATCATGAAGAATATCATCTCGCGGTTCAGAGTGCCAAGTAGCATCGTCACAGACAACAGACCACAATTCATCTCAAAAGAACTTCAGGACCTCTGTAAGAAATACAACATCACTCTACATCATTCATCTCCATAGTACCCACAAGGCAACGGCCAAGCTGAAGCAAATAATAAAACCCTTCTTAAAATCTTGAAGAAAACTTGTGAATTGCACAAATTCGGCGATTGGCCAGAAAAGCTAATAGAGGCTCTATGGGCCTATCGTACCTTTGTCCATACTCCCACGGGACAAACCCCGTATGCTCTCACTTATGGGATGGAGGCGGTAGTTCCATACGAGATTTTGATCCATTCACTAAGAGTCCAATTAGATAAGGAACTTAATCTTGACGAATGTTGAGAGGCGTTGCTAGTCCAATTGGAACTCTTAGATGAAAGGCAACTAATGGCAGCCGATCATGTGCTCTCATACCAAAGGCGAATCTCAAGGTCTTTTGAAAAGAAGGTAATTGAGCAAAAATTCCAAGAGAGAGATATGGTCTTGAAACGCATTTTTATCAAACTGGGAGGTCCAAGGTCTAAATTACAACCAAATTGGGAAGGTCCGTACGTTGTGAAGGAGGTATATCCAGAAAATGCCTACCGCCTAACCAACGCTTAGGGCGTGGAATTGTCACATCTGTGGAATGGGTTGTACCTCAAGAGATTTTATCCCTAGGTCTGTAGGCGTGAGGCCACAATGCTTAGATTAGGGATAACCCCTTGTTAAGAGTCCGAAGTCTCTTCCCCAATCGTCAAAGGTTGACCTAAGTTAGGACCAACACACACACACGGCAAGCCCGGGCGACTACACTTAGTAGGTATCGTAGCTATAAAGGCCCTACTTTATCAATGAGACGGTCATTCTCTCCCAAATCGGTCGAAGTGTAGGGGCAAGGGTTGTAAGGGTGAGGTTGTCAACCTTAGGCATACCCTGATGAGAGGAAGTCTCAAATAGGGACAGTTAAATAACAAAAGCAAAGGAACAAAAAGCAAAAGAAAGGATAGAAAAATACATGATAGAATAGGGGCATGGCAAAGAGTGGCAAAGTCCCCGCGGGACGCCCATGAGCCCAGTCGTACGCATGCCCCAGACAGTGAAAATCCATAAGAAAGACCACAAAGTTCCTACGCAACAAACCTAATCTTTGAAGGGTATGCTGCGGGAAGAAGCCGAACCCAACGTTCTTAAACCTACATTAGACTTTTCTTAAATAGTCTTCCATTTCCCTTTATAAGATCGGGACATTTCTTAGGTATAGCCCAAGTAGCTGCACTATCAACTATGGGCAGCCACCCATGGCATGTCACCTCTGAATACACATCCTATCCTAGTAAGGTCCTTGGCGAGAAGGGGAGGTGATCAAGACTCCAAACTGGCGGTTTGAACTGGTCTATTGTGTTGTCGCCCAAAAAGGGCGAGTACCTTCTGTCTCGCACGTCTTATTTTAGGAAGGGCTAAGTCGGCTTTAGACGTCCTTCAAAACTCCAAAAAATCAAATATTTCAAAAACTCTAAAAAAATCAAATATTTCAAAACTCCAAACAAATCAAATATTTCAAAACTCCAAAAAATCAAATATTTTGAAACTCCAAAAAAATCAAATATCCCAAAACTCCAAAATGTTTTCAAAATCCCAAAGAACACTTTACTCATTCATTCATGCATGTCATTTATTTCTGTCTTTTCGCCTATTTAATAAGGCTTAGCCCCTTGACCATTTTATCGAGAATGGTCACTTATCATATTTAAGGCAAGGGGCTAAGTCGAAGAACGGATCTAACTTGTTTTCATGGTTGTCCTAAGTGTGCAGGGCGCAGTAGAAGAAAGAAAGCGGCACTCATATCTCACTCGTCACTGTCATACAATCACATTCCATAGACAAAAGGATCCCATTCTATTCCACTCTATATATACATCATCATCATGATACATCATAATAAACAAAAGGGGCAAAGTACAAGCCCTCAACCACTCTCCCCTGTACCCTCAGGCAGACGGGAAGGTGGAGGGGCCATCGCCCTCGGTCCCGTCGTGCTCCCCTCGGTTGCTCCCTCGCGCCGTTGTCCCTCCTCCTTGTTCCTCTGCCGTCCGGAGGAACCCGTCAGATAATGTCTGGCCGACCCACTAGGGATGCCACTCCTACTGGCTGAGGAGCGACTCCGGCCGACCAGCGATAGGGCTTTCTCCAGCCCCCTCATCTCCGCCCTGAGAACCAGGATGGTCTCGCTCTCTCTCCCCAGCTGTGAACGGAGCTCGTCCACCTCTCGGCGCAGCCCCGTCGCCTCGTTCACCTGAGGGCGTAAGTGTAACTCTGCCATCTTCGCCTCTAGCGCAGTCGTCCACGCTAGAGCGTCCCTCAACTCCACCTCCTGCAAGTCAAAACATTTGTCAATCGGGGAATAAAGAACAAGGGGCAAGTAATTAATAACTCACCCGCTCACGTAGCTGGGTCATGGCATCCTCTGCCCGAGCCACTGCAGCTGCCAACTGACCCTCTAGTACGGGGCGGTCAAGCTCGTCCCAGGAAGTAGAAGCACCTCCCACCATTTGCTACGCCCGCTCCAGCTCGACGCGCTGCCAGGAAAAAACATAGGAGTCAGTCAACTAAAGCCAAGGGTAAAAGGGGACGAGAAGTAGAGCACTCACCAGCTCGGTCACGGTCCGCTGGAGGTCATCCCTCTGCTGGATTGTGGAGTGGAGGACGCCCTCGAGGGAGGCGATCTGACCCTCGGGGTCGAACTGTAAACACAGGTCAGGTTAGCCAAGGAATTAACAATTAAAATACTTAGAAAAGGCTAAGTAGTAGCACTCATCGGTCGTCGGGTCCTCCTATAAACCTGGGCCCCGTACCTCCGTGCGTAGGCGAGGAAGTAGTCCTCATCGCTGGTGGCCTCGGAGGTCACTACTCGACCCCGCTGCTGCCAGTCCTCAAGCTGCTCCCGGGCTCGCTCTCTCCAGTCAGTGACCTACTGGATGCCCCAGAAGCTGTGACCCGATCGCTCCCACAGCCTCTGCCGAGTCCGGAACTCCACCACCGCCTGGTGGAGCCCCAGCTTCTGCGTGACTAGCCGGAGGTGGAGTGGTACCACCGTGTTGAATGCGTGGAGCCAAATCTCCCTGCCAAAGTAGGGGCAGCCCTGCTCCACCCATGGCTAGTCTGCGTCCTCGTCCCCAGCGTAGGGAGTCCACTCGACCTGCACATCACACATAGAAATTCATTAATCAATTGTCAGTGATAAAGAAGGGAAGGGTTACAAAGGGTAGGAATACTCACATGTCCGAAGGGGGCGGCGTACAGTGCATCCTAGATGAGGGTCACCTGTAGGTGCAGGGACCGCTCGTCTCGGTGGAACCGCCAGCGCTGCAAGAGCAGCACGCGCCCGGCCGCCTCGTACTCCCTGGCCCAGGGAAGGGAGGTAGTGATAGGCCCACACCTGCAAAACAACATAGTCAGTATCACAATCAATTAAAATAAGCAGAAAAAGTAATAATGGGTAAGGGTGAGAAGTGTACCTGTAAAAATGGGAAGAATCCGGCCACCCCCGTCTCCCTACCAGAGGTGCCCAGGCTGTCAAAGAGGTGGGCCAGAAGGGCCGCACCCCATGCATAACTACCCACCTGGGTCAGGTCCTCCAGCAGGGGCAGGCATCTGTAGCTCACTGGGTCCCCTCTGGTCCCCAGGATCAGCTTCCCGATCACGAGGATCAAGAAGCGTCTCAAGTCTATATTTGTCGCTGCTCTCTCCTCGTCCGTCAGCACTGCTCTGGTGTCCGCCGTCAACCGGGCCATGTACTCCACCTGGCCCTCTCTCGTCTGATGGTGGGCATCCGCTACTCCTAGGCTCACCTACAGCCTCATCCTCGGCACGAGGGATGACCTCTCCCTCGTCACCTCCAACCCCAGCAGCCTCTCTACCATCTCCTGGTAGCAAGTGTAGGTCACCCCTGTCACCGCCTAGCCACCTATCCTCAGGCCGGTGACCCGTGCCACATCCTCTAATGTGGGGATCATGTGACCCCATGGGAGGAGGAAGGCGTGGCACTCGGGGTCCCATCGCTCCTTCAACGCCTGGATTAATGCCACGTCTGGCTCGTGCTCGTCCAATCTCAAAAAGGGGCCAAACCCCATCTCCTCCAGCGTTGTCCTCTGGAAGTCTGACAGTCCCTGGTAGACTGCCCGGACGACGGTCCACCCCAGCCGGGACTGTAGCTCGCTCTGTAAAATAGCCAGAAAAGCACGAAGATCAGTCAAAACCCACAGAATAGCAGTCTGTTCAGATCGCGACAAGGGATCTTTCGCCTTATGAATGCGACACAGAGGGAGTTGCGTTCATATTCTTGAAGGCGACGGGTCGAGTCGTTGCCTTCTGAATGCGATATTCGGTGTGTCGCATTCACCCTGGTAATGCGACAGGAACCCTGTCACGTTCACAGGGTGACTGAGGACAGCCAGTGATCGTTCCCCC
The DNA here is from genome assembly GCA_014218235.1 of Colocasia esculenta. Taxonomy (NCBI): domain Eukaryota; kingdom Viridiplantae; phylum Streptophyta; class Magnoliopsida; order Alismatales; family Araceae; genus Colocasia; species Colocasia esculenta. The sequence continues at coordinate 50,148,785 of CM024765.1, read as the reverse complement.
GTCATTTCACCTTGGTCCAAAGGCCCTACATGGGTGCTAAGCACCTTGTTTCACTCGTTCCCCCATAAAAAACATCACATAGGCTAGGGTTTGAGTGGCCTACCTTCTTGGGGCCGGCAGCCTCCTCCTCGCCCAGCACCTCCGTGGGGTCTACCTCCATGGGGAGGGCCAGAGTTTCCTCCCCCGTTGCCATAGGAGCTTCCTCTACCGTCCGCTGCCTACTGACGGTGCGCTTGAGCCCCCTCGAGTGCCCACCGCCATCACCACCGCTATGGCCTCCATCTCCCTCCATTGCCTCGGCCACCGGAGAGGAGAAGCAGGGAAGAGGAGGAATATTGGGAGGAGGGGGAAGAAGGCGAAGCCGCCGCCGCCGCCGGCCGAAGATCGCCGGAGGAAAGGAAAAAGGGGGGGTTTTCTATCGCCGAAAGGAAAGGGGGGTGAGAGAAGAGAGAGAAGAGAAAGGAGGGAAAGAGAAAGAAGTGCGTGGGGCCCCAAATTCAAACCACCTCGACCCTGTGGTCATGACTGCAAGGCTGTCGCGTTCACTTTAGGTCGCGACATACTCCTTGTCGCGTTCTTACAAGGTAGCGACGGTTGGCTTGTCGCGTTCAAGGTCGCGACGCTCAAGCTATCACCTTCTCAGTTTGTTCACAGAACATATACAAATTCACATTTTTATGCTAAATCTCAAATGCTTGCATCATATAAAAGCTGAAAATTGTCATAAAGTCCTTGATACATCACTCTCATATTCCCAATACATCAAATCTCTCAAAATCTCCCAAAATGCAATCATGTCTCTCTTGCAAGCTCGCGGTCCTCACGTGGCCGGATCTCTCTGTACTCCCTGAGGTACGCCAAATATGTCTCACGCTCCTCATGCACCATGGGTGGTAAGGCATGAGTGGCACGCACGCGCCACATCACTAGCGCGCTCCGCACGGCCTGCTCGTCTTCCGGATCTCCTAGGCGTCTCGCTTTCATAGGAGGCAAGTGTGATGGCTGAAGTAGCTTCATCCTTGGCTTCCCGATCTGAAGATAGCACCTATGCAGGTTGTAGAGAACCATCGTCATGTTCCCCACAGGCCGTAGGTCCAATCCGCGTCCAAGGGGAAGTCGTATGTCCACTCTATGTAGCGTCGCTATGTCCATGGCGACATGCTCTATCAGAAGTGTGTTGAGGTATAGCCGCCATGCACTCTGAGTTTTCTTATCTGCCATCCTGCACACAACATGATTGGAGAATTTGGCCACTCCGTTGATGAAGCACAAACGATGGCACCCAAAGATCCGGCTTTCCGTAGTGAGGTTTTCTACAGGTTTGAACTTTATCCTCACTCCCAACCAGCACTCTAGGAGGATCATGGAGCCATAGAGTGGGCCCCCCGAGGCCACCGATGTGAGCCCTGCATAAAGGTAGGCTAAGACTGCATGAGAGAGGGAGAGTCCTCGCCATACCCCCCTAATGGCACTCAGGTTTGCATGGTCTAAGAGGTGATCTCCAGACAGGAAAAGTACCACCCCACACAAGCATATAGCCACGGCTTTGGCTATTTCTTGGTAATTTCCGCACTTATTTTTACAATGAGATATGACCCACTTAGACAAAGGAACTAGGTGAATATGTTGAGGGCTAATCATGGTATACACATCTCCGGGATCCATCATGAATTCACCAAGGATGAGTTTTGGGTTAATGGGCTCAATGGTATAGCAAGTCTTTTGCTCATCTCCCCCTGTAGTCTTAGGAAGGGCCATGAATGCTTCAACCTCCTCAAGTGAGACGGTGGCCTCGAACTTTGGGAAAAGAAAAGTATGAGTTTGTGGGTGCCATAGTTCTATCAAGGCGGTGATGCTATGCCAATCGAAGGACATTTTATGATAATTATGGACATCTATCAAGATACCCCCCAAACCCCACTCTCTCAATGCGCGGATCACATGCATGGGTAGAACTTTGATCATGGGTGCTATCCAAGTGAGTTTAGAGTATCGGCGGGAGCCGGGGAAGAGCTAGAAAAAAAAAAAAAAGAGGAGAAGAAGAAGAAGGTGCATTAATGAAGAAATTCGAAGTTGAAAATAATAGGAAATTGAAAAACCACTTTACATACCTCTCTCACATTGGCATTGCCACCAGATGATTGGGAACCTCCGTCAGCCTCAAGAGCTCGCCGTAGGACGTTCGGGCATGCTTGGGACCTCCATAGAAAGCCTCTTCACCCATGGGAGCACTTGGAGCTCTCTTCATGGCCATGGGAGCTTTGGGGGCTTGAAGAGAAGAAGGGAGAGTGTGAACTCCGAATTTGGCCTCTCCCCCTTTATTTATAGGCATTTAGAACTCTTATTCATGGTGGGAGAGAGTTTAGAAGGGTTGATAGGAGTTAGAACATGACTAGAGAACTCTAGGAGTCCAAATAAGAGCCAAACATGGAGCCCTCGGGTTGCTAACTGCACTCTGGGCACAAAAACTGTGGTCGCGACGTATCGACACGTCGCCACCTGGTCGCGACAGCCTCATCGTCGCGCTCTTGTTCTGGTAGCGACAAACACCATGTCGCGTTCTGTGTTTCAACATCTGTTGGCTGATTCCTTTGCATTGTTGTGATTCTTATTGCCAATCCAAGATGTATTTGCACTTATGCTTTAATGATTCATTATTTTTTATGCAAATTGAATTCTTTATCTTGTTTTTATTGAGCTTTATCCTTAAAATCCAAAAATCAGAAAACTCAAAAAATCCACAAAAATCAAAAAATCAGAAAATTCAAAAGATGGCTCGTCAGGTAAGTTCAGGTAAGTATTTCTCACCTTATCTCTGCATTACTATATAGTATCTACTCTATTATATCATCTCAAGGACCAGCTGGTTCTCAGTGTGTTCCAGGATCTGAGTTCCCCTTCACCAAAAACAAAGATGATCTAAGTGCACACTGTTAATCGTTGGACAGGTTGTTAGATGGTATGGCTTAGGGACGATGGATTCTATCGCACGCCAGGGATGCGAAGTGTCTTGACCCTTGCTCATTTCGTTTAGCAATATTATCCTTGAGTATTTGATATTTTCTCCTTTTCTTTATATTTTATTTTATGATTTCTTTTCTTTTAGCCCAGCAAGCATCATTTAGGATCTTTAAGCTTCATGATTAGTCAAAGCCAGCTTCGCGATGATGTTTCAACTAGATTTTCATTTCTCAGACAAGGAATTTCATTCCATTATGAATTTGAAAGTTCTCTTCGAGCAAGTTGCTTGGTCCAGTTTGCTAGTATGGTTCTTTTTCAGGATTCCTCTCATCCCCATTCATTATATCAATTATCCTTTCCCTCTGATCCGCTCATTAGCCGTGAATCGCTCGAAGGCCAGAGTCGAATCGACCCGCCGGGACAGCACCTATCCCCTAATGAACGAAACCTACAAGCCTAAGATGGCCAGGGTACCTCTTCATCAAGAGGTTGATCATTTCTTTTCTTTTGATCTTTGTTCATCCCAGATTTGGAACCATCCGTGCATTCTGTTCCAGCCATGTTTGAAGATCGCCGGATAATTCTCACGACTTATTCGTTCAGAATGGGTGTCTCTTTACCTTGATGCCTGTTTTTCATCTCATTCTACTTCATTCCGCTACATCGTCATTTCATGCCATCTCCGCTTCACTATCGCTCCACTCCCTTGCAAAGTAGGCATCAAGGAGGGGAAATCTGTAGACACCCATTTCTGGCCCATAAGTTGAGCCAAATCCCTTGTCACATCATTGATGCCCCACGTTGGCTCATCGTCGCCTAGCTGGCTTTCTCCGATCATGGCATTTTTCTCATTACTTCATCACCCTGGTGGGTTCTTCCTAGTCATATCAATCAGTCTTCATCATCATTTCGTAGCTCTTTGAGTTGGGAGTCCAACGCTTCAAACCGCACACCAATCTGATACCCATGCAAGGAGATCAAACCCTTTGAATGAGCCATATGCTGAAAGTTCATGAAGACGGCAATGTCCCTGTCGCACTCTTATTAAGAAGACGATGTCCTTCCTGTCGCGTTCCTCCTCACATCGACTTGCCTTCAAGCCTGAATCGAACTCCTTCAGAAGGCGACACCTCGATACGTCGCGTTCTTATTTAGCATTTTAATTTCCTAAAAATTCGCCAGAAAATGCTTAAAGCTTTCCTTCTATGGAAGGCGACGTATCGAGGCGTCGCGACCTGATAGCGACCATGAGGCTGTCGCGTTCATGTTTCCATGCAACGTACCCTATCCTAACCCGACTTGGACCCCTATTATTCATGAATAATCCATCTTTTAGTTGGTCTAGAGATCTCTAAATCCTTCCAAACTCGGAGGAAACATTCCTTAGGCTGTCCTTTCCGCGTTCTGACTCCCCTTGCCCGAGTACACCTACCCAAAGTCGGACTCCAGCTCATTATTCGTCTCCTAGCCTGTTCAGGAATAATGGGGTATAAAACTCTTCATAGAGCACAGTTTAGGGCAAGGCCGGCGTCTGCTTCTTCCTCTCCCAGAGAGCTTCGAATTCTCAGAAGACCTCTCATCCTCTAGATGATCAGGAAGTGCCCCCTAGAGCAATTTCTTCACATCTACCCTTTTTTTTCCTTGTTCTTCTTGATTTTTCTCTTCATACATGCATGTTTAGATTCATTTTTTCATAGATTTGCATTAGAACACTCCACACACACCTAGTTTAATCACCCAAAGGGGTTAAAACCCCACCCCACGTGAGTTCCCTCCAATTATTTCATGTTTACTTATTGTTTTAGGATAGATTCTATACAAAACTTTTGTCTAATGGGTTTTCTCTTGTTTTGATGTTCTTGGTAGGTGTTAGAAGACAGTAGCAGCACGAGGCTCTTGCCCCTTGGCCGGCTGAGGAGCAGGAAGAACAGAACCCACAGTCTTCATCTTCTGAAGAAGAAGGCGACACACACCTGACCGCGATCTCCAGAAGGCGACGGACAGCGCGTCGCATTCAGGGAACCAAAAGGCGACCGCTTCATCGTCGCTTTCTAGTTAAGGCGACAGCTTACCTGTCGCGTTCACAGAACCAGGTACCCTTCTGCCCCTTTCTTCCTTTTCCAAGGTAGTTAGCACTCCTCTTTCATTTGTTCATCTCTTGCAACTACTTTGGTGGCAATCACGGTCCTTCTTTCCTTATTTTTAGTCATCACATTTGGGGAGCAAATCCCGTGATTACAGGTTATATCAGCATGCTTGTATGAATGCACCCATGACTCCTTGTGCATATCATTTGAATTACTTGCAAACTCTCTTTACATCATGCACATGCTAAGGGGGGGCAATCTTTAAAAATGGAAAAATGATCTTTGATAATGCTGCTCAATAAATGTTAAAATTTTTAAACTGGAAATGCATCCTCATCTGTCTTTTTGAAATGCACATATTCAAGGGGAGCTGATCTTTTTTAATCATCATGATAACATCCACTCAAATTCATGCTTGAAAATCAGTTTCCATTCATTTCCTGATTCAATCTCCTTGACATGTCATATCTTTCATTCCAGTCTTGTATCAGGATAAATGAGTCTTTATGATATTTCTATATGAGAGAATTCAAAGATAAAGACTAAAATACTTGTGCACTTAGTTTAGTTTTAAAGATACAATCTAAGAACAAGGGTATGCCAATTTTTAATTCTGAACACATTTAAACTAAGTTGCAAAACACTTATAGGCACATGAGTAGTTTTAGTGTTTAACATGTGTATGTTTTGAAGTTTTATCATTAACACATGATAAGAATAATTTTTCTACACTCATGGTCATGTCTACTCTAATCAATAAACATATGTTCTTGCAAAACTTCAAAAAGAAATTGATCAAAAAATAGAGAAATACAGACATAGCAATAAAAACTTCATTTTATCACTGAGTAACAGGGTTCATTTCACCTAAACAAGTGTCTTGGCTCACGTCAAAAGGCGAAAAACAAATCTTTTCAACCCTGTATAAGATAATGAAGGTTAAACCACTGAGTAATCAGGGGGTCTTGCATTGGGTAAATGTGGCCTCTTGCACTGAAAAGTGAGAATTGACCAAATTATTCTTGTATTCTCTCCAAAAAAATGAAAGAAAACTTCAAGTATAAACAAGATAGACTAAACATTGACCTAGATGAAGTTCATGAAAAATAGGTTTAGAGTTATTACTCTACATTGTGTTAAATGTTTAGCTTCTACACTCATGTGATAAACACTCTTGTCAACTCACATAGGTCACTTTCAATCACATTTGCTCCACCTTTTTAATTGTATTCAGATTATTAAATTTTGACATCATTGTGATTGAGTGTGTCTTTGTTATTAAACTTTGTTGCACAATCTCAAGGCACATTAATTTCTCTCTCATATTTTAATATTTATTATCTCATAGATTCTGATCATTTCTGATACATCCATCTTCTTATTCCACTCCTTACTTTCATGTCACTCATATTTTGATCTCCACCCATTGATGTCATTTGGTATCACATCTGTGTGCTCTCATTTTCCATTGGTACCATCACAGGGGGAGAGTGTTTTGTTAAAGGGGTGACTACACTTGTCCTTGATTAAGGGGGAGAGATAGTCTTTTTGTTGTTGTCAAGAAAAGGGAGAAGTTTTAGTTGTTTGAGAATGTTTTGTCATCATCAAAAAAGGGGAGAATGTTGAGTTATGGTTATATGAATGACCATAATCATTGTTTTGATAATGATTATTTTGATTTGTTTTGATGATGACATAATCATTGTTCATCTTGTTGATATCATAATATCATTGTTTTGTGATGAATTTAAGTGCTTTCATGTTGTATATCCTTTGATTAATGTTTTCAAATCATAGACAGACTGACCACATTGAAACTTACGTAAATGAACATCGGATGTTCATATTTTTGGATGGAGTCCCAACCGTTGCACCAAAAGCTCGAGCTGATAGTGAAGGCGGGCTGTATTTCCTTTATAGCAGTGCAAAACCCTACGTCGACGTTGTGGTCGGTCTGAGGGGCTTCACACAGGGTTGTTAGTCCTTGCGATGGGCTGGGCTATCAAGCACTGATGCCACTACACACACCCGATCCTGGTCCAGCATGTAGTAATAGTGAATCCCTAAGGGAGTTGCTGGACCCCATAATCCAACAAACTCCCCCCCCCCCCCCCCCCAGTGACACCTGGGGGATTCGAACCCGCAACCTTGCTCTAATACCACTTGTTGGATCAAGCCCCAACCGTTGCACCAAAAGCTTGAGCTGATAGTGAAGGCGGACCGTATTGTGGTTAGCAAAAGCTTGGTAGCACAGAACCCCACGTCAACGTTGTGGTTAGCCTGAGGGGATTTGCACAGGGCGGTTAGTCCCTGCGGCGGGCTGGGCTATCAAGCACTGATGCCACTACACACACCCGATCTCAGGCCAGCATGTAGTAACAGTAAATCCCTAAGGGAGTTGCTGGACCCCATAATCCAACACATATTTGGTCTTGAATAGCCGAAACTGTGACTTCGGATGTCACGTTTTGGTCGCAGTCAGCCAAAGCCAGGATTCGATTGGGACTTTGACCAATAACATTTTGGTCGCAGTCAGCCGAAGCACAGACAATCAGATGTCCAGTTTTGGTCTTTGTCAGTCGAAGTAGAACTTTGTCATATATGAAGTTAGACCTCGGATATGATGAAGTGGAACTTCGTCATATACGAAGCCAAGCTTCAGATATGACGAAGTCAATTCGACTAATCAAGACAAATTTAACACTCTGACTTCGAATGTTCATATTTACTCTTGGCCATTCGAAGTAATGGCACTTCATATATTCCTATTATACTTTTTTCCAGTCGAAGCTCTTGACTTCGGATGTCACATTTTAGTCACTGTCAGTCGAAGTGCTCACTTCGACTATTCTTGTTTATTAGTCTACATTCGAAGTTCTATATTGTTTTAAATTGTCAATTTAATCATCTGTTGCTCAATGAAAATATGACATGTGTCTGTATTAAATGTTTGGGTACTGTTGAGTCATACATAAAGATAAGTTTGAATTGCATTATTGAATAACTTTTCATAAATGATTTATTAAATTGGGGGATTTTCTGTATGTAGGTCAGATGGAACACGTGTCAACTTAAAGGGTGTGCTAACAACCCTAAAGTTGGTGCTCACGCATTCCCATGTGCAAGGTCACATGATTAGGGCTATAAATATGCCCTTGTCCTTTGTGAAAAGGGGCGACCAGAAAAAGAGGAAGTACCTTAAAAAGTGAGTGCCCAGAAAAAGGAGCTGAGGTGAGCCTAAGCGCCGCTAGGAAGAAAGGGGAGAAGGTAGGAGCAGCAAACAAGAAGGAGAAGAAGCTAGAAGGCAGATCGAGTAGAAGGAGAAGAAGAAGGAGATTGGATCTGAGATCGTGAAGATCAGATCCAGAACTGAAGAGAAGATTTCTTCCTCTTTCTATTTTATATTTTTAGAACTATTCAGTGTGTGTGATCTATGTAAGTGTTCTACGCAGATCGCCTGGTTGTTTCTATTTCTCTTCACAATTGTACTGGGATAGATCGTGCTAAAGGATCTACTCCTTTGTTGAACTTGTTCTACCTATACTTGGATCCATCGTGTTCCAAGGGTTGAGCACTGTGTGCTCAGGTTTTGAGCCCTCGTGCTCAAGTTTTCTAAGTCATGTCATCCTTAGGGGTTTTGAGCCGTTGGGCATGTGCATGAAGCGAGAGAATTTATTTTTATCCTTGTTGATTCCTAACCTAAAAAGTTTGAAAAAAAATTGGATATATACCTTAGACCTTTGATTGATGAGGTGAAATTATTATGGTCAGATGGAGTTATTACTTACGATGCATCTAGAAAGCAAAATTTCACTATGAAGGTTGTAGTAATGTGGACAATCAGTGACTTTCCTATACATGAGATGTTATTTGGCTGGAGAGAATGGGAAGTTGGCATGTTCTTACTGTATGGATGATAACAAATCATTTGTGTTGAAATATGGTGGGAATTCATGTTGGTTTGATTGTCATCGGTGGTTTCTACCAAGTGACTATCCTTTCTAAAGATAAAAAAAACTCATTCCTAAAGAACATAATTGAAATGGATGAAGCAGATTTGGAACGGATGTCTGGTCAATATATGATAAGGAGGGTGCAAAACTTACTAGATGTAGTATAATTGGCTAGTAGTACCTGCCAACTCCCAGGATTTGGAAATGATCACAACTGGGTGAAGAAAAGCATCTTTTGGGAATTGCCTTATTGGTCAACTCTTTTGATACGGTACAACCTAGACGTCATGCATACCGAGAAGAATGTCTTTGATAATGTGTTCAACACGATCATGGATGTAAAAGGCAGAACAACGAACAATGTCAAAGTGCATATGGACTTGAAAATACTTTGCAAATGTTTTAGAGCTAGAACTACAGCACATGCACAGAAAAGTGTGCAACCTAAAGCATCTTACATACTTGGAGATAGACAAATCAAGGTAGTGTGCCAATGGCTGAAATAGTTGAGATTTTTAGATAGATATGTGTCTAACATTGCTCGTTGTGTGAATGTCAATGAGGGGAAAGTATATGAAAATAAGAGTCATGATTGTTATGTGTTCATGCAAAGATTGTTGAGTGCATTTTGTGACTTGCTTCCAAATCCTATATGGGGAGCATTGACTAAGTTGTGTCAATTTTTTAAGATTTTATGTGCATTGAAACTTCAACTTCATGAGGTGCAAACTATTGAGTAGAACGTGGTACGGACAATTTTAGAGAAGAAATTTCCTCTTGCATTCTTCGATTCAAAAGAGCACTTGATCATTCATTTGCCATATGAGGCTAGAGTCAGAGGGCCAGTACAATTTCAATAGATGTATCTATTTGAGAGGTATATTAGCATCTTTCAATTTCTGTCCCCTTACGATGACTATTTGTGTTTCATATGTACTTCATTGTCCTTTGAATTGTGCCAGTAGCTGCATGCATGATTTAATAATGAAAGTTCACAACAAAATAAGAGTGGAGGGTTCAATTACCCATGCATATATTATTGAAGAAATATGAACTACACCTGTACCAATTGAAGTGCATTGTGTGGGACATAGCATGTGACTGACATGATGATGAACATGCTTATTTCCTTTCACATGTGATGGTTTATTAACTTGCTCAATTTTCTTAGCATGAGCTAGTTTTTTAACATGAGCAGTTTCCTTAGCATGTGATTGTGAAGTGCTAGGAGCATTAGAGGCTTAGACTCAAATGAGTTAGACTTAGTTTTCTTAAGTACATACCCCAGACCATGTCTATGGGTGTTTACTTTAACACTAAGAACTTCATCCAGCTTCTCTTTTCCCTTCAAGAGTCTAGAAACAGTGGATTTCAAATTATCAATTGTTCATGCAATTTCTTAACTGAATTTTTAGAAACTTTAGCATTTTCTACAAGTACATTCACTTATTTTTCAGTTCTTCATTTTTAGATTTTAGATAATTATTTTCCTTTTCATGCATGCTTAACTTTTTAGAAAAACCATTATTATGAAGCATGCATTCCATTTCTTCTTCATACAATGCAATTTTACTTTGCATAGCATTATCATGAAGGTTTTCATATTTCAGTTTGAGTTCATGACATGACATGCAAGGAATTTTATTATGAAGAAAACCTTCAATTTTCATTTTCAGTCTTTTATTTTCCTTTTTTACTTTCGTGTATTTTCCATACAAGGCAGAATAGATTGATTATATATCCTCAATGGTAAAAGATTCACGATCAAAATTTACCTTGGGAGATTCATCTTCAATAGCCATGAGTCCATAGTCGACGTCCTTCTTTTCCTGGACATCTTCTGTTGCAAAGCTTGACTCATCGAAGTCACTCCACGTACAACCATGACTTTGGACTTCTTTGCCTTGGCTTTGCTCTGCTTTCTCTGAAATACTGGGCATTCAAATCTAATGTGCACAATGCCTTGGCATTCATAGTAGACCAATTCAATTTTTCTACTGGAGTCCTCTTCCTTGTTTCTACCCTTGAAGTCCTTGAAAAAAGTTGCATATTGTGGCCTTTTCTTTCTCAAAAATTTTTGAAGCTTCATGCAATCTTGGCCACTTCTTCCTCATCTTCACTTGAGGAGTTCTCATTTAGACAGATTGCTTTGGACTTTTTAGCTTTCAGCGCCACATCCTTTTGCTTGATAATTAGCTACTCGGCTTCCTCCCTTTTCAAGTTTATCTTATAAGTCATGAGATTCCCAATCAACTCCTCCACAGTGAGGCTTGATAGGTTCTTGGAGTCCTCTATGATTGTGGCCTTGGTATTGTAGACACGCCATTTTGGCAACATATCGAGCAAATTTCATGTTACACCGTAATGCCTTAAAGTGGCTCTCTTCAATTAACCTCTTGAGTGATTTTCCTAATTTCTGGATTTTTCTAAGATTTTTAGGAATTTTTATAACGGGTCAAAAGGGGTCTGTTGAGCTTGAGTTATTCGCGTCTGACACAGTGGACGCCTTTTAGGAGGATTTATCTGCAGCGGGTAAAACTGACACGTATCACACTTCCTTTTCTGGCGCTTACTCTGTTTTGAATCGCGTCCGAGAAAGCCGCCGCGATTCAGAGTTTACATTTTCGAATTATGACAATTTCCAAAATTGTTTTTGGAACTATTTTGTTGCTAATTAGAAATGCATCTACCTTGTCCGACGCGTTCCTAACCTTCCATCATATGAAGATCGATTGCCATCAGAGAACGATTCTGTTCAAATACGCGGCGGCTTTGGCCGACACGATTCACTATTTCCATTTACTAATATTTGGAAAAAATCGATTCAAATTGGAAGTGTTAGAAACGTGGCGGTCTTGGTCGACGTGATTTTCAAACCTGCTATAATCGATGTTTGGAAATGGTTAATTGAAGCAAGTCAATCTTGGTAATCGCAGCAGTTTAGTTGGACGAGATTTATAAGATAGGCGTCCACTGTGTCCGATGGGATTTATGAATTTTTCTTCTATAAATAGACCCCCGAGGCCACTATTTTGAGGATAACCCACGCACTACGATGAAGCCCTGCCGCACTGGATACTCAACTTCGAGCCAAGGAGAACCTTCATTTCAAGCTACTCCGAGCATCTCATTCCTTGGTGTTCAGAGCAGTCATCTCACGTGCATCAGAGCGAGGCAGGAGGAGCCCTCTTCTTCCACTTCGTCCATCCTCAAGCAACAGGCTCACATCGCCTCCTTTTCCCTCTCTTTTCACTTATTTCTTTCATTTATTTTTAGTTCATTTCATCACCAAAACACACATCACATCACATCATTTCCTCCACACCTATTTTTAGGGGTTTAACACCACCCCGCGAGGTGTGTTCATACCCATACTATTGTTTTCTTTTATTCTTGCTTGATTTTGGTACCTCACAACATAATCTAATGTCTCTTTCACGTGTTTTCTTGTTGTTTTCTTTTTTGCGAGGTAACCGTCTAAACTAAATCTTCTTTGCTGGCTGGACAGTGGAAGGAGTAGAAGCAACCCACAATCACGACTCCTGTGATCTTGGGTAAAGGTCGGTACCTCCGTCTTCCTCTTCGCTCGTCTCCTTCGGTACCCTCGCATACCTGGCGATCACCTTTCATATTGTGCACACACGCATGTCTCTTTTTCTCCTTTCCATCCACTCGCCATTTTCATCTATCTTTTTATTTTTATTTTTTTTTAATCATCTCTTTGTGGGGGTGTTAGAAAAAAAACACGTTCTACAAATTGGCGATCACGGTAGACATCAAGGTGAGGCAGCTGTAGACACGCCATTTTGGCAACATATCGAGCAAATTTCATGTTACATTGTAATGCCTCAAAGTGGCTCTCTTCAATTAACCTCTTGAGTGATTTTCCTATTTTTATGGATTTTTCTAGGATTTTTATGAACTTTTCTAAGGGGTTGAAAGGGGTCTGTTGAGCTTAAGTTATTCGTGTCTGACACAGTGGACGCCTTTTAGGAGGATTTATCTACGGCGAGTAAAACTGACGCGTATCACACTTCCTTTTCTGATGCTTACTCTGTTTTGAATCGCGTCTGAGAAAGCCGCCGTGATTCAGAGTTTCCATTTTTGAATTATGGCAATTTTTAAAATTGTTTTTGAAAAGATTTTGTTGCTAATTAGAAATGCATCTACCTTGTCTAACACATTTCTAACCTTCCATCATATGAAGATCGATTGCCATCAGAGAACGATTCTGTTCAAATACGCGGCAGCTTTGGCTGACGTGATTCACTATTTCCATTTACTAATATTTAGAAAGAATCGATTCAAATTGGAAGTGTTAGCAACGTGGCGGTCTTGGTCGACGCGATTTTCAAACCTGCTATAATCGATGTTTGGAAATGGTTAATTGAAGCAAGTCAATCTTGATAATCGCGGAAGTTTAGTTGGATGTGATTCATAAGATAGGCGTCCATTGTGTCCGACGCGATTTATGAATTTTTCCCCTATAAATAGACCCACGAGGCCACTGTTTTGAGGATAACCCACGCACTACGGTGAAGCCCTGCCGCACTGGAGACTCAACTCCGAGCCAAGGAGAACCTTCATTTCAAGCTACTCTGAGCCTCTCATTCCTTGGTGCTCGGAGCGGTCATCTCACATGCATCGGAGCGAGGCGGGAGGAGCGCTCTTCTTCCACTTCGTCCATCCTCAAGCAGTGGGCTCACATCGCCTCTTTTTCCCTCTCTTTTCACTTATTTCTTTCATTTATTTTTAGTTCATTTCATCATCACAACACACATCACATCACATCATTTCCTCCACACCTATTTTTAGGGGTTTAACACCACCCCGCGAGGTGTGTTCATACCCATGCTATTGTTTTCTTTCATTCTTGCTTGATTTTGGTACCTCACAACATAATCTAATGTCTCTTTCACGTGTTTTCTTGTTGTTTTCTTTTTTGTGAGGTAACCATCCGAACTAAATCTTCTTTATCGGCTGGCCGGTGGAAGGTGTAGAAGCAACCCGCAATCACAACTCCCGTGATCTTGGGTAAAGGTAGGTACCTCCGTCTTCCTCTTCTCCCGTCTCCTTCGGTACCCTCGCATACCTGGCGATCACGTTTCATATTGTGCACACATGCACGTCTCTTTTTCTCCTTTCCATCCACTCACCATTTTCATCTATCTTTTTATTTTTATTTTTTTAATCATCTCTTTGTGGGGGTGTTTGAAAACAACACGTTCTACAAATTGGCGATCACGGTAGACACCAAGGCGAGGTAGCTGTAGACACACCATTTTGGCAACATATCGAACAAATTTCATGTTACACCGTAATGCCTCAAAGTGGCTCTCTTCAATTAACCTCTTGAGTGATTTTTCTATTTTTCTAGATTTTTCTTGGATTATTAGGAATTTTTATAAGGGGTCGAAAGGGGTATGTTGAGCTTGAGTTATTCACGTCTGACACAGTGGACGCCTTTTAGGAGGATTTATCCACAGCGGGTAAAACTGACGCGTATCACCCTTCCTTTTCTGACGCTTACTCTGTTTGAATTACGTTCGAGAAAGCCGCCGCGATTCAGAGTTTCCATTTTCGAATTATGGCAAATTCTAAAATTGTTTTTGGAAAAATTTTGTTGCTAATTAGAAACGCATCTACCTTGTCCGACGTGTTTCTAACCTTCCATCATATGAAGATCGATTTCCATCAGAGAACGATTCTGTTCAAATACGCGGCAGCTTTGGCTGACGCGATTCACTATTTCCATTTACTAATATTTGGAAAGAATCAATTCAAATTGGAAGTGTTACAAACGCGGCGGTCTTGGTCGACACGATTTTCAAATCTACTATAATCGATGTTTGGAAATGGTTAATTGAAGCAAGTCAATCTTGGTAATCGTGGTAGTTTAGTTGGACACTATTCATAAGATAGGCGTCCATTGTGTCCGACGCGATTTATGAATTTTTCCCCTATAAATAGACCCCTGAGGCCACTATTTTGAGGATAACCCACGCACTACGACGAAGCCCTGCCGCACTGGAGACTCAACTCCGAGCCAAGGAGAACCTTCATTTCAAGCTACTCTGAGCCTCTCATTCCTTGGTGTTCGGAGCGGTCATCTCACGTGCATCGGAGTGAGGCGAGAGGAGCGCTCTTCTTCCACTTCGTCCATCCTCAAGCAGCGGGCTCACATCGCCTCTTTTTCCCTCTCTTTTCACTTATTTCTTTCATTTATTTTTAGTTCATTTCATCATCACAACACACATCACATCACATCATTTCCTCCACACCTATTTTTAGGGGTTTAACACCACCCTGCGAGGTGTGTTCATACCCATGCTATTGCTTTTCTTTCATTCTTGCTTGATTTTGGTACCTCACAACATAGTCTAATGTCTCTTTCACGTGTTTTCTTGTTTTTTTCCTTTTTGCGAGGTAACCGTCTGAACTAAATCTTGTTTGTCGGCCGGCCAGTGGAAGGAGTAGAAGCAACCCGCAATCACAACTCCCGCGATCTTGGGTGAAGGTAGGTACCTTCATCTTCTCTTCGCCCATCTCCTTCGGTACCCTCGCGTACTTGGCGATCACCTTTTATATTGTGCACACACGCACATCTCTTTTTCTCCTTCCATCCGCTTGCCATTTTCATCTATCTTTTTATTTTTATTTTTTAATCATCTCTTTGTGGGGGGTGTTTGAAAAAAAAAACGTTCTACAGGTGTGCCACGCTAGTGGGAGGGATCTCAGAATTTTACAGACGATCTCTGTGTCCGTATAGTTCTTACAAGCGTCTTAAGTCCATTTGTTATCTTTGAGAGCCATGCAAACATCTCTGAGATGGTCTCGATCGGGCTCATCTTGAACATCTCATATTCATAGACCAAGATGTTGGCTTTGGTCTCCTTGACCTCTGACGTACCTTCATAGATCAATTTCAACTTGTCCCACATTTCTTTTACTGAGTTGCACATAGAAATGCGAGAATACTCATCACGATGTATAGCACATTGCAAAATATTCAAGGCACTAAAACTTATCTTGGATTTCTTAATGCTATCCTCCGTCCACTTTTTTTCATCCTTTGGCAACTCATAAGGACCAGTATTTACGACTTTCTAGATCTCATAATCTTGAGTCCTGAGAAAGACGTGCATATGATTTTTCCAATAAAAATAATTATTGCCATCAAAATAAGGTGGACGGTTGATAGAATGACCCTCAGGCACATATCTTGTTGGCCATCGCACACAAGATCACTCTTATAATCAAGGGCCCTGCTCTGATACCAATTGAAGTAAAATATGTACGATGATCAACCAAGAGTGGAGGGGTGAATTGGTTATCGCCTATCTATATATATATATATATATATATATATATATATATATATATATATATATATATATATAAACTTTTACAGAATAGATTAGACTTAAACAAGCAAACCTACTAAGCTAAATGCACAGCAAAACATAACAAATATATAGACGAAATCGATTATCCTAATGTTCGTAGAATGGAGATAGAAGAGATGGATGCAAACCACAATTGTCCATGCAGGAATATTTAGAGTGGTTCAGCAAACACACCCCCGTGTGTGCCTACGTCCACTACCTCACACCCCTGTGAAGATTTCCACTAACTTGTTTCTTAGGTACAAGTTACAACCCCTCACACACACAGTTGTTTCCTGGGACAACACAAACCCTACCTCGTTTCCCAGGGATGAGATAAACCGATGTGTATACATCGCATGCACTACACACCACCAAACACGTGCTCACAAACCGAGCACACACACAGTGATGTTTGTGTAAATAAATTGGAGTACAATTCTCAACCAAAGAACAAGAGAAAAAAGAGGAACATTTGCAGTTCAGAATTCTCTTGTTTTGGCGTGGTTGAGAAACGTCGGAGAAGAACATGGAAGCTTGCACAGGCCTTCCTAGATGATGTATTATGGATGCACGATCTTCTGAGCATCCAACACTTGAACTCACTTAGCAACCCTTGAATAAATCACCTGAAAGTGCTCTGGTTTATTGGTCATCCTTTGCCCTAGCCTGGGTGCAAATCTCGTTCTCCAAGTATGTGTTGTTGGGTTTTCAATATATCATGTTTTTGATGATCACATTAATATCCTTGAACATTGATTTAATGCAAAATTGATGTGTTAATTAACATGAAAAACACCATGAAAGTGATTGTGTTAAATATTGCTAAATCATACAATGTATATCACTAACAATGTATTTACATGTAGGTGCACAAGCATGAAAGATAGAGCATCAAAGAGATGAGCAAACAGACCAAGGCAATGTCAAAGAAGTGTATGTGTTGACAGATACACACAGACAACCCAAGACAGACTTCAGTTTTTGTATCTCTGAGTGCACCTATCGACAGATGCAAATTACCTGTCGACAGATACACTCAGAAGTTCAGATTTCTGAAACCCAGTTCTCAGATGATCATGGACTGAGTGCATCTGTCGACAGATGTAAGTGCACCTGTCGACAGACGACGGAAACATGAAATTCAGAAATTCTAATTTCATCCATTTGGGTGTCTCCTTCCTCCACGACCCCCACCTTTACCTAACACTATATAAGCATCCTTTTGGAGCCAAATTCACACAGAGCAGCCCCCCAACCAAGAGCCTCCAAGGGACCAAGAGAAAAAGCCCCAATTTTCTGCTCTGCTTCAATCCTCCGCCCAGATCGTCGTGGAATCACCATCCATACGGAGTTGAAGCCGGATCGTCGTCAATTCAACCTTCTACATCGATCAGTCTACATCCAATCGAAGTTTGAAGAGTGTCTGGACGATCACGAGAAGATTCCAACTGGATTTGTTCCCCAACTCTAAATTCTTCTCCATTTCACAATTTCCATTCTATTGTGTGTGTGTGGTTGTGTTTCAAGCATCCCTTGAGCTTGATCCACAAAATTGTGGTTGTTTTGATCGTGGTTCATCAGACAACGTGTGTGTGGTGTGAGTTGCTGTATTGAACTCGCTCATAAGCAGTCGTTTCTGCGTGTGTGTGTGACGGTGGATGTAGGATACACGAGTTGTGTACTCCGAACCACCTTAAATCATCGTGTTCTGTGGTTTGTTCGCATTTTGCAATAGATGATTGGTAGGCACGTTGTTCATACGCTCGTTTGATACCCTGTTCTCATTTACATCAACTCAAGCTTTCTTATATTCAATCGAATTCTAATCAAGTTTCATTAAGATCGATGTAGCACCGAAAAGAAGCCATCAGTAATTAGAAATTGTCGTAATCTATTCAACCCCCCTTCTAGATTACCATATTGTGTTATTCCGCATAACCTTCAATGGTATCAGAGAAAGGTTTTCTCTTGATTACAATTTTCGTAATTTGATCTAGCGATCAGGAGATTCTCGATCTTATGGATTCTAGCAAGGGTATATGGCCGAGGGACATTCAGTAACCAGGCCACCCTATTTTGATGGCACTGACTATCCCTATTGAAAAAATCGTATACAGGTATTTTTGAGAGCTCAAAATTACGAGCTGTGGAAAATAGTCAGCAAGGGACCATATGAGTTGCCCGAGAACGAAGACACCTAGACGAAAGACCAAATAGCTAAAGGAACTCTCAACTGGAGCGCACTAAACTTGATGCAATGTGCGGTGCATCCAAAGGAGTTCTCAAGAGTCTCCACATGCTCAACAGCAAAAGAGATGTGGGACAAACTTGAACTCATCTACGAAGGTACGTCCGAGGTAAGGGAAACCAAAGTTAGCATGTTAGTGTCTGAATATGAAATGTTCAAGATGAAAACTGATGAAAACATATCAGACATGTTTGCAAGATTCATGCTAATAATTAACGGGCTAAAAGGTCTTAAAAAGGAATACTCTGAAAGTGACTTAGTAAGAAAGATACTTCGATCTCTTACTTCATCTTGGAATACTAAGGCCATTGTCATTGAGGATTCCAAAGACCTTTCTAAAATGAAATTGGATGAACTAATTGGCTCCTTAATGACATATGAAATCAACATCAAAAGAAAAGAATTAGAAGAAAATTCTAGGAAGTCAATGCTTTAAAAGCATCCAACAAAACATCAACAAGCTCCAAGAAATCCATTCAACAAGATAGTGATGAGCAAGAAACATCTAGTGAAAGTGATAATGATGAAATGGCAATGCTCACTAGACAATTCAAGAAATTTCTGAAGTTCAAAAGGAGAGACACAGGTAACTCCAAACCTTTCCAAAAGAAAAAATTTTCACAGAAACATGAGTCCAACAAAAAATTTGATATTGTTTGTTAAGAATGCAAGAAACAGGGGCACATGAGAGGAGAATGTCTGGAACTCAAGAAGAAGCTGAAGAAAGAAAAATTCATCTTCAAGAAAGCCAAAGCAATGTTGGCAACCTGGAGTGATGAAGATGAAGATGCACAAGAAACATCCGATGATGAAGAAGTAAAAGCTTAATGGTAAGGAGTGATGACTCCACCGAGGTAAACTTTCATTTGATAATTACACTGCAAGTGAATGGGAGGAAGCATACATACTCTATTTGAAAATTTTGTGAATATAGATCTGAAAATAAGACATTGAAAAAGAAATGCAACTCCCTTGTGCATGATAAAAATATTGATGTTTCTCCCCCTTTTTGACAACATTCAAAAAGTCAAGTCATGCACATATAAGAGACAAATAAACATGAACTGTGATTTTTCATTGATTGATCATTCAAATTTCACAGTACAAGAGACAACCATTACATGACTCAATAAAAATCAAAAGGAAGGGAAATAACATGAGCAAGCAAAAAGATAACAGGACTAGTGAGACTAACTCCCATCTAAGACTCTTAACGACCTCTAAGGACCCTGAGACCCTCTATTCATCGTCATGTCCAGCTGGTGGAGGATGACGGGATCCAGCTCTCTCGGAGTAGAGGTAATCAAGCCGGTCTTGGATATGCACGTGAGACTCATCCAGAGAATTGAGGCGAGCATCCACTTGATCAAATCTAGTGTTCAGTTGAGCAAATCTTGAGGTCATCTGTTGATGCAATTGTGCCAAGTAATCACGAAGGGATTGTTCTTGAGGCACAGGTACATTAGCAAATTCTTGAGGTTGATCAGGCATTTGCTCATCCTGAGGTTCTTCATCACTGTCTTCATTATCTTCATTGTCTTCATTGTCAGATGCCTCTTCATAACCTTGTTGTTCTTTCCCTTTGAGAGTCCTTGTCATACACCGTCTACAAACTTGTAGCCCATTCGGTGAGCGGCAGTGAGGTCAAATGCACTGCGGGATTTTAAGGAGACGAGCTCACTTGAAGGAATAGGGATGCCAATGAAAATTAGAAGAGAGGTGATGGGGCAAGCATATGGCATTGATCTCTTGGTGTGGAGAAACACCGACGAATGAGGCTTAGCATGAGTTCAGGTAGATTGATTTGTTGACATTTGAGGAAGAATATGAACAAAGACTTATGGACCTCAGTGACTAATTCTCGGCTTCCATCCTTTGGGATGATCAAAGTAGTGAAGATATGATGGATCATCCGGATCAAAGGAGGAAAGGAGTTGGCATTCAAACGAGCAATTTTCTTAGTGGAATCATAAGGTCGCAAAGTGAGAAGTTCATAGTACTCAGAAGCGGAAGGAGTATAGTTGAAGATTTCAACTCCTGAGTTTGGGATTTGAAGGGCCGTCGAGATGAGATTTGCGGTGAGGCGAAAACGAGTGCCTTTCACCGAAGAGAAAAGATATCCCTGATTGGAAAGCCCTAGGTTATTGAAAAATTCTGTGACGGCATTTGGAGAATATTGCAAGTGCGAGTACAGAAAGGATGTCCACCCTTGAGTGTCAAAGTAGGGTAGGAGTGAGGGGAACATCGATCCTAAGGACTCAAATTCCACATATCGGGATTGGACGAGTTTCTTGAAGGTGCCGTGTACCCGGATGAGATGGAGACCCTGAGGAACAATGAGTTCCTGCAAACAATCTTCGCGATGCTTGCTACGATGTTCTGAAGGAGCCCTGAAACTCTCTCCGGCGTCCGTCAAAACGCGACGACGGCGAGTGAGAATCTTGGTCTTGGGTGCCATCTGAAGAAGGAGGGTGAGAATGGTGTTTGGGAAGGGAGAGTGGAGGGA
This sequence comes from Colocasia esculenta, assembly GCA_014218235.1. Taxonomy (NCBI): domain Eukaryota; kingdom Viridiplantae; phylum Streptophyta; class Magnoliopsida; order Alismatales; family Araceae; genus Colocasia; species Colocasia esculenta. The sequence goes on along the minus strand of CM024765.1, from coordinate 50,127,642 downwards.
TCTCAGACGAGGAGCAGCGAGATCGTCGGAGACGGATCGGATCTTGAGCCCTGGAGGGGGAAGAGAGGGGTTTGGAGAAGAGGAGGAGGAAATGAGAGGGGAAATGGTCATGGGAAGCCATTAGAATAGGGTTAGAAGGGATTTAGATAAGAGGCCCCACACAAAAGACTTGAACCGGCGCGATGGTTGGCTTCAAAAACGGATCTGGGCCGTCGGCTGTCGATAGATAACTGCTTTTTGGCATAAACTTGATTTTTTCAAGATTTTTCAAAGGGTCAAGTGTTCATTTGGCATTTTAGGGTAAAATAGGTGTATGTACAATATAAAAATGCATATCCATTATGATGAAGACATGACACAATTCTACAATGGTTTTGAAATAAAATCGATGAGTTCTTTAATTAGATTGTAAAGAACACATTTCACAAAGCCAGTGAAAATTAAATAACTCTTTTGATTAAGGCCATTGAAGAAAAACATGCATCAAAATAGAGATGATAGTCAGATGAAATTTGAATTAGATGGCCACAAGAACATCTTACCCATAAGAAGCACATTGGACTTGACAAAAAAAATTTCCGGAGGCTTCACTCTATTTCTAGTATGATTTTAGGATCTTTAAACAGCGAAGATGGGAAAGAGTGGCAATGAGGAGCACTTTCACTTTTTCATGTGAAGGTAGACATTTGTGATGCCAATACCCCCAGTTACTCAATGTGAGTGTCCATCAAGCCATTGTATAGAGATAATGAAACAACCTTTTGACGCGAAGACCGACATTGGTGATGCCCATGTCCCGGTTACTTAGTGATTTTCATCATTGCTCTACCTCCATCCCATAATTGAAAGATTTTTTTTTTTTTTGTTTGAAACATAGAAATAGGTAGCTTTTCTCCCTATTATTTGTTTTTACTTTTTGTCAAGTACATGAGATTTTTAGGCAAGAGATATGTAGAACATTAAATTCAAGGACCTTCTGATTTTTCAAATCGTTTTGGATTCATGTTTAATGACAAGGGAGTTATTCAAAGGAGATGTTTAAAAATCATTTGGTTTGTTCATTGTGTTCAAAATGATCTAAATAGTCCTCAATCAAGTGTTGCATCAAACATCATTTAGACTTGGTTCACGACTTTGACATCAAGTGGATATGAAAGGTTATATTGCACAAAACAATCCAATGTTTACCTTTAAATCAAGTAATGAACACTTTCTTGAAAAGTATGAAGAAGGAATAAGAAAATAGGAGAGTCATTGATCACTTCCTTTGTTAATCCTAGCTCAAGCACAAGCAAGCATGTTCCTACAAAGCATAACACAAGTCAATCTCAGACCAAAGTATTGCAACCCAAACAAAATGTTCCCAACAAACAAAAGAAAAAGCCACATGTCGACAGATGGAATGGTGCCTGTCGACAGGCAAGAACAACTTCAACTAATAAACAGTCTATCAAGCAACAAAAAATTGAAAAGAAAAATCCTTCATGCAATGTGTGTAAAAAGATTGGTCATGATGAAAAACAATGATGGAATAATCCAAGAAGAAACAGAAATTCAAACAAGTTTGGATTCCTAAGCATTTACTTTGTTGCATGAATGAAATTTTGGGACCCAAAGTAATTTGGGTACCAAAACCTCTTGTGATCCACTATGTAGGAATGCCTAGCAGCCCAACATCAAAACAAATGGTACTTGGATAGCGGCTGTTCGAAGCACATGACGGGCGACAAAGCTAAAAATTAGTTTGCTAGTGGAGAAAGACAGAGAACAAGTTATTTTTGGAGGTAACAACAAAGGCCAAATCATTGGCATAGGTAATGTTGGTAAGTGTCCCTCCAATTCAATTGAAAATATACTGTTAGTTGATGGCCTTAATCACAATTTGCTTAGCATAAGTCAATTATGTGATAGAGGTCACAACGTCATTTTTGAATCAAATAATGTCAAATTTGTTGATAAAGGAACAGGAAGTGTAAAATTTTCTGGAAAAAAAGAGTGAATAAATCTACTTAGTTGACTTAGATGATCCAGAAAATGACAATTTGTGTCTTGTTGCAAATAGACAGGATGAATTGATTGAATGATCAATCAATGAAAAATCACAGTTCATGTTTATTTGTCTCTTATATGTGCATGACTTGACTTTTTGAATGTTGTCAAAAAGGGGGAGAAACATCAATATTTTGCATCAATTGAATTTTTTGTCATCATCAAAAAGGGGGAGATTGTTGGGTTTTAAATATATCATGTTTTTGATGATCACGTTAATATCCTTGAACATTGATTTAATGCAAAATTGATGTGTTAATTAACATGAAAAACACCATGAAAGTGATTGTGTTAAATATTGCTAAATCATACAATGTATATCACTAACAAGTTTTACATGTAGGTGCACAAGCATGAAAGATAGAGCATTAAAGAGATGAGCAAACAGACCAAGGCAATGTCAAAGAAGTGTATCTGTCGACAGGCCCAGGGTATGTGTCGACAGATGCACACAGACAACCCAAGACAGACTTCAGTTTTGTATCTCTGAGTGCACATGTCGACAAATGCAAATTACCTGTCGACAGATACACTCAGAAGTTCAGATTCTGAAACCCAGTTCTCAGACTGATCATGGACTGAGTGCATCTGTCGACAGATGTAAGTGCACCTGTCGACAGACGACGGAAACATGAAATTCAGAAATTCTAATTTCAGCCCCATTTGGGGTCTCCTTCCTCCACGACCCCACCTTACCTAACACTAATAAGCATCCTTTTGGAGCCAAATCACACAGAGCAGCCCCCCAACCAAGAGCCTCCAAGGGACCAAGAGAAAAAGGCCCCATTTGCTGCTCTGCTTCAATCCTCCGCCCAGATCGTCGTGGAATCACCATCCATGCGGAGTTGAAGCTGGATCGTCGTCAATTCAACCTTCTACATCGATCAGTCTACATCCAATCGAAGTTTGAAGAGCGTCTGGACGATCCACGAGAAGAATTCCAACGGATTTGTTCCCAACTCTAAATTTCTCCATTTCACAATTTCCATTCTATTGTGTGTGTGTGGTTGTGTTTCAAGCATCCCTTGTGCTTGATCCACGAAATTGTGGTTGTTCTGATCGTGGTTCATCAGACAACGTGTGTGTGTGTGAGTTGATGTATTGAACTCGCTCATAAGCAGTCGTTTCTGCGTGTGTTGTGGACGGTGGATGTAGGATACACGAGTTGTGTACTCCGAACCACCTTAAATCATCGTGTCTTGTGGTTTGTTCGCATTTTGCGATAGATGATTGGTAGGCACGTTGTTCATACGCTCGTTTGATACCCTGTTCTCATTTACATCAACTCAAGCTTTCTTATATTCAATCGAATTCTAATCAAGTTTCATTAAGATCACTGTAGCACCGAAAAGAAGCCATCAGTAATTAGAAATTGTCGTAATCTATTCAACCCCCCTTATAGATTACCATATTGTGTTATTCCGCATAACCCTTCATGTGTGTACGCCTACACACATGGAAAGGCCTCCCTTTATATACCCATTTGTCAAAGACTTGATCTAGGCTGTGCATCTCAAGTAAATCTCGTGCTAATCCAAACAAGGAAAGAGACCTATCCAAATATGGAAATTGTGTTTCCGTAATTGGTCGACCGATTTCACCAGGTCGGTCGTCCGATTCTGGACTTAGCCTCACGACTGGTCTTCTTCTGCTTCAGAAACACCACTAAATCGGTCGTCCAGTTTTTCCAAGTCGGTCGTGTTGCCCAGCTAGCTAGCCCAGAGGGGGGGGTGAATGGGTTGTTAAATTTTCGATCTCTAATTTAAAACCTGTTTACTGAAAAGATTACACAACTTAATAACGAGGTTAGAGTTAGAGCAAATAAGACAACAATCACACAAAGCACACCCACAAGACACAAGGATTTTTATCCTGGTTCGGAAACTCCTCTCCACAGGAGACCTACGTCCAGTCCCTGAGCAATGCCCCAGGATTTCACTATCAAGGGTAAAATCCCCCTTAAGGATCCTTACACCCAGTCTCAACTGGTCTTCCTTCAACCTGAAGGAAAACAACCACCCTGGATGCCACCAGGTCTTCCTTCGTCCAGAAGGGAACACAACTAAAGAAGAGAAAGTGTAGGAACAGGCTTCAGACTCTAGCTTGACCAGCTGCAACCTGAAGCTACCAAGGCCCGAGAGAGAAAGAGATTTAACAAGGTTTTCTCTCCAAGGACTACACAAGCTCTCACAAAATAAATCTCCTTTGATCACTGAGAGCTAAGAGCGAGAACAAGGTTGAGTAGAAGCTTCGCTCTTGTTTCAATCTTCTGAAGACTCGAAGAGATGGTGTTCTTTCTTTCGAATTGCAAGCCTTGTATATGTGTCTTCTCCGTCTTGAGTCTTATTTAAACTTCAGATTCAAATTGAACGTTGAAGAATCCGTTGTCTTTTATCTGGTGTACGTTAGACTGGTCACCAAGGAAGCTTCTGTTCTTCAGTCTTTTACTTTAGTACACGCCAGAGAAAGTTTTAGAATCTTGTATCTTGTATCTAACGTTGTACAGATGAGTCTTGTCAGATATCTGCAAGCATATCAACAATAAATAGTGGACAGCTAGGACTACCGTCGATTGTTAGTTGCAGATGGAACAGATTGCAAATATATAGCAAAGCTCCTTTCTGTTTAAAAAGTACGTAGACAGAGTAGCATAAACCTGGAAGATATCGTCTGCAGCAGGGGAGATACGATCAGAGAGCATTTAATGCGTAGCAGTCAACAGACGAGATATGACTTTGACTTTTCAACGCTATTCAAAAGCAGTATACTGATACAGCAAGAAATTCGATATAAATAATCCCGATGCCTTCATGACTTATGAATGTATGCGATAACAGACAAATCGTTATGACAGAGCATTATCACAGTATAATGATGAAATCGTTATGAGTTATAGCAGTCGTTATGAACAATTATCAAGTCGTATGAAATGTAAAGAAATCGTTATGAACATCGAGTCGTTATGAACTATAAAAGAAATCGTTATGAACTCTAAGAAATCGTTACAGCAATCAAGTCGTTATGAGTTCAAAGAAATCGTTATGAACTCTAAAGAAATCGTTACAGCAATCAAGTCGTTATGAGTTTCAAAGAATCGTTACGGGCTAGAGAGTCGTTGCGAGTTCTAAAGAAATCGTTACGAGGTCTAAAGAAATCGTTACGGCTAGAGAGTCGTTGCGAGTTCTAAGAAATCGTTACGAGGTCTAAAGAAATCGTTACGACAGTCAAGTCGTTACGGTTCTGAAGAAATCGTTACGAGGTCTAAAGAAATTGTTACGACAGTCAAGTCGTTACGGGTTCTGAAGACATCGTTACGAGGTCTAAAGAAATCGTTACGACAGTCAAGTCGTTACGGGTTCTGAAGAAATCGTTACGATATCGATTTGTTTTGAATTTTCTGGTCAGAGAGGAAATCGTTCTGCTTATCAAAGAAGTCGATACAAAGACTTGGACAGAATGTGAGATGAGACTTACCTGATTGTCTTGAACTTTCATTTTTCTTTTATTTCCTATTCTCAAGGCTCAAGTAATCCATTAGTACCATTTTGTTAATCATCAAAATTAATATATAAATAAATGAATTATTTATTATGGGGACAGTTTGGTCATCAGGTCGACTGACTTTGTGATTGTACCAGCCCCAGACAGCATTGGCTAGCTCGGTTGACCAAAATCCCTAAATCGGTCATCCGATTTCCTACTTGGTCATCAATCGATTGGACCTTATTCTTCAATCGATTGGCCTCTTGTTCTTCAATCGATTGAGTTTTTCTTCACCAATTGGAACATTGGTCATCAATCGGTTGGCTTCACATATTCGATCGACCGATTCTTAAAAGTCAGTCGTCCGATCTCCTGACTGTTGTAATGTCAAATAGTATTGGCTAGGTCGGTCGACTGATTTCTTCAGGTCGATCGACCAATTTCCTGCAAAAATGCAGAAATCAAGTCAGTCTTCTATTCCAGCTTTGTCCAAGCCTTCGTCTTGGAGAAATCCACTTTATGTATGACTTTTGACATACTTTGCTGCACACTTAACACACAACTTAGACCTTCAAATCAAATATGAATAGTTTAAACACTTGGGTCAAGAACATGAATTATACTTAGTGTTTTTGTGATTTTCTCAACATGAGTTAAACTTAGTATTTTTGTGATCATCAAAATTTATAGAGTATAACATATATTATTGAAGAAATATCGAACTTTTGTTTGATGTACTTTGAACCCGAGCTACAAACTTGACGCACTCGACTTCCACGTAATGATGATGGGGGAGATACTACTGTGTCCAACCGACTTTCGATATTTAAGCATCCTGGATGTGCGATCAGATATTCTTCGACTCGCATACTCGAAGAAAGAGAGTTGTACGCTACAGAGATCTATATCCTTATGAATTGTACTGAAAAATGAACCTTATATTGAGTAAGTCCTCAACTCACATGTCTTCATGTGCATAAGTTGTTTGTCCTTATTCTCGTCATTTAAGATAGTGTTTGCATTCACATGGTACAAAATTTGACTCAGAATTAGTCCAAAGAAATCCACGTCTCACTGATATAGAGGTTGAAAAGGAACGAGAGAAGTCTTTTGTCAGATGGTTAAGATGTCAAGTAAGTGTCAAAGATTGTATACATAAGTGCACAAGTTACTCATCTTGATGTAATTATCTAATGTTTATGTAGGTTTAATAAGGTTTTATTACTGATGAAAGAGTTCCAGAGATAAGTTATGGACCCTTGAAAATTACACATGTCTATCCAGGATTCATTGTTAATGGATACCGATTTCACACGATGAATATGGATAAAATAAGTCTATGATGAACAGCGGTGTATGTATGAAGGGAATTACCTACAACGAAAATGAATTAGATTATTATGACATTCTTGAAGAAGTCTTAGAATTGCAATATTTGGGACAAGACAACCATATATTCCTATTTAAGTGTCATTGGTTTGATCCTACTTCTGTTCAAAATGACACAACATATGGGATTGTCGATGTCAAATATAAGTCTAAATTGAATACATATGAGCCCTTCATTTTGGCCGCACAAGTCTGTAGACACACCATTTTGGCATCATATCGAGAAAATTTCATGTTACACCATAATGCCTCAAAGTGGCTCTCTTCAATTAACCTCTTGAGTGATTTTCTATTTTTTCAGATTTTTCTAGGATTTTTAGGAATTTTTCTAAGGGGTCCAAAGGGGTCTATTGAACTTAAGTGATTCGCGTCCGATACAGTGGATGCTGTTTTGGAGGCTTGAGCCGCGGCGGGTAAAGCCAACACATATCACACTTCCTTTTCCGGCGCTTACCCTCTTTTGATTCGTGTCCACTATAGCCGCTGCGATTAAAAGTTTCCATTTTCGAATTATGGCAATTTCCAAAATCAGTTTTGGAAAGATTTTGTTGCTAAATAGAATTGTGTCGACTATGTCGGACGCGTTTTTAACCTTCCTCTGAAAAAGATCAATTTCCCCTAAAAGGAACGATTCTATAAAATACGCGGCAGCTCTTGTCAACACACTTCAATATTTCCATTTTTGAATATTTGGAAAGAATCGTTGCAAATCGTAAGGTTTAGAAACGCGGTGGTATTGGTCGACGTGATTCTAAAGAAGGCTATAATCAATGTTTAGAAATGCTTAATCGTAGCAAGTCGATCTTTGAAATCACGGCGCTTAAGTCGGACGCGATTCAAGAGATAGGCGTCCACTGTACCAGACGCGATTCAAGGAATTCTTCCCTATAAATATATAGACCCCCGAGGCCATTGTTTTGGGCATCACTCACACACTACGGCGAAGCCCTGCCGCACCGGAGACTCGTATTCCGAAGCCAAGGAGGAGCGCTCTCAACTTAAGACACTCCACATCTTCCTCTCTTGGAGTTCGGCACGTTCGTCTTCCCTCATTGCATTGGAGCGAGGCGGGAGGAGCTTTTCTTGCACTTCACTTCGTCCATTGCAGCAGCGGCCCAAATTGCCACTTTTTCCCTCCCTTTCATTCTCTTTTATTTTATTTTTCTTAGTGCATTTCATTCATCACACTATTTTCTCACACACTACACGTCATTTACTCCATTCCCACTTCTTTTAGGGGTTTAACACCACCCCACGAGGTGTGTTAACGCCCATTTAATGCTTTTCTTTTCATCTCATTTGATCATTTTACTACACTCTCAAGTCTAATCCCTTTGTCACTTGTTTCTTGTTGTCTACTTTTTGCAAGGTAACCCCCATTGGAGCTAAATCTTCTTCATCCGTCGGCTAGTGGAAGAAGTAAGAAGAGCCCGCACACACTCTCCCGCGATCTTTGGGTGAAGGTAAGTCCCCCTCTTCCTCTTCTCCCATTTCCTTCGACACCCTCGCATGTCTGGCGATCACACCTCCATCTTGTGCACACACACACGCTTTCTTTCCATCCTTTCCGCCCTTCATACCTATTTTTCTTCATAAAAATTATTTTTTTTAAATCATCCTCTTGTGGGAGGTGTTTTGGAAAAAACACGTCTACAAAGTCCAGGAAGTATATTATTCAAACTATTCATTGCCCAGGTTGAAAGATTGGTGGGCAGTTTGCAAGTTTAAAACCAGATTATTGCCCAACTACGAGTTTGATTCAGTTGAAATTGAAGTTGTAGATGCTAATGACAATTTTTTTCAATTAGACAGATTGACACAATACAGTTGGCTACTTCTACGCATTTTCCTTTGGATGATACAGATGAACCACTTTCATTATATAAGGAGAATGAAGTAGAAGTTAACCCAACCGACCTAAATCAAGATGTTCTAGGGAACGTGGAGTGTTAATTTTGAGGAAGAAGAGTGTACTACTGATGAGGATGAAGAGATGAAGATGAGGTTGAGTTAGGCGTATCTTCAGCTTCTGTTTAATAATTTTGTACTAATATGTTTTAATTTTATTATTCATAATAAAGATATGGTTCGTGGAGCACGTAGTGGTGGCGGGAGGAGGGACACTATTGGGAGGGGATCTACTTCCTCCACCGCGTCTTCTATTCCAGGTACAGTTATACTGACTCAAATCTTTATCCATATGTGTATATTAATTATATATTTCCTAATGTGATGTATTTCTTGTAGGATCTTTCGAGAGGGGAGCCGTCTGTGTTCTAGGTATAGGTTTTTCAATGTCAATTTTCTATGTAAATATTTGTTTATTAAAGTAATTACTTATGACATTTGATCCATGTAGGCCGAATTGAGCCTAGAGTATGTCGTGGTGGTGGGAGGGGAGAGGGCACTAGGAGGGGCTCTACTTCCTCATCTGCGCCATCTGTTTTGAGCAGAGGTATATTAATTCAAATCTTTGCCTACATGTGTATATTAACTATATATTCATTAATGACATTTGATTTTTATAGGCCCGAGTGCTCCTCTACCAACTGTAGAGGGCACACTGTTAGCACTAGGATCATTGCCCTCGACACCATTGACTGGTACATGCATGTTTTGATTTGTTTTTCTATATTTTTATCTTTATATGTTGAAATAATAGTTTATAAATTATGAAAAGATGATGAACTACTATTATTTTATTTGCAACAGATGTCGCCAGTCATCACAAGGGCGATGACCGAGAGGTCGGTCCTACACGACCATGGTGTTGAAAGTGACATGTGAGAATTGACAGAATCCAAATCAAATTCTCAATTTGAGCTCAATGCTCAAAGAACCATTATCCAAATTGACTTATTTTAAAGAAAAAAAATAGCAAGCTGGAGGTTAAAAATGTGAAATAAAGATCCGATCGGCATACCGATCAATCCTACACAACCGGAGTGATGAGAAGGACATGCAAGAATTGACAAAATCCAAATCGGATTCCCGGTTTGAGCTCAGCACTCAAAGAACTACTCTCTAAATTAACTTAGTGTAAATAAGGGAAAATATCAAGTTGGATGTCCAAAATGTAAAATACCGGTCTGATCGTCGTGTCGATCGATCCTACACGACCGGAGTGGTGAGAGTGACATGTGAGAATTGACAAATCCAAATTAAATTTTCGATTTGAACTCGACACTTAAAGAGTCATTATCCAAATTGACTTATTATAGAAAAGAAAATACTCTGGGGATCCAAAATGTGAAATATCGATCCGATCGCCATGCCAATCAGTCCTACATGATCGGGGTGATGAGTGCGAGAATTGACTGAATCCAAATCGAATTCCCAGTTTGAGTTCAGCGCTCAAACAACCATTCTTCGAATTCATTTAGTATAAAGAAAGGAAAATACCAAGTTGGCAATTCAAAATGTGAAATACTAATCTGATCAATGTGCTGATCGATCCTACACAATCGAGGTGGTGAGAGTGACATGTGAGAATAGACGGAATTCAAATCGAATTCCTAGTTTTAGCTCGGTGCTCAAAGAACCATTCCCCAAATTCACTTAGTGAATAGTTCATATATTCTTTCTTCAAATTTATAAAAATAAATAAATTATTTTATTTTTATTTATATATCTAATGTTATTTTTTTGTAATATAAGATCCTCTAGTATATGACGAGCATGAGGTGGATGGAGAGGACGACGCGGCAGATCTCTATTGATTTTTTTTTTGATATATTGTTATTGTGGATGTTTTTGTAAATATTTATTGGTGTGGATGATTTTATCGATATTTATTGTTATGGATATTTGTTGTTGTGGATTTTTTATGGATATATTATATTTTTTAACAAGTGTAAAATTAGATATTCATTACAATTTGAAAAAAAAAACTTTAAAACAGATTTATCGATGAAAACTTTTCGTTGGAAATGTCGTTGGAAGTTTCCGATGGAATTTTTCATCGATATTTCTGTCGAAATTTCCCATAAAAGTTTTCGTCAATAATTTCGACAGATATTTCGATGCCATTTTTTGTTGCCAACGACATTGCCGACAGAATATTGAAGTCGAAAATTGCCAATAGAATTTCCGACGGAAATTACTTCCGTCGATAATTTCCAACCCTTTTTTCCAATCCGACGAATAACTTTCGATGGAAATACATCGAAAAATCGTCGACAAGTGCTATCTCAGATGGATTTCCGATGAAAAATATTTGTCAAAAAAATGATTTTTCTTGTAGCGGGGATTTAGTCCAATATTGTAAAACTAAAGGAGATGCGTAGGCTTATATGAGTTCTCTTCAAAATATATATTCCTAAGAACATGTTGGCCGCACCCATAGGATTTCCATTCTTTTTGCTGTAGAGGCCTTTAGATCTTTTTTCATCTTATGAAAAAAGGCTTGCAGAGGCTTATCTAGAACGTGGGCATTTTGAGCCCTTCTGGTTGCAGATGCGTCGCTTCACGAAAACCATCTGCTGGGCTTCCTTAGGGTAAGAGGGACAGAATCACTTGGGGATTGTTGCGGCTTGCTCTCTGTTGGCTCCTATCTCCCCCTTCTTTTGTGCGCTCTTTCTTCCAGTTCCAAGGAGAAAATATTTTCTAATTCCCTAAGTCATCATCTAGGTGGGGTCGCGTTCATGCGGATCGATCCTTGAAACTGTTATATCTTGGGGAAAGGTCATAGACTCTGCTGCATTGGTATAACCATGCGATAATTTTTCTAAGGAGAGTCTTTGCAAATAGTTCGACTAAGTTCTTTAATTCTTTGTTACTTTCGTTTTGTGATTTTTCTTCCATACTTGTGTTTTCCTTTTGGATTTGGATCGGATCTTGCCTTTGCACTTTAGGAGATTTGAGTTATAATGGACATATCTTGTTTTACCTACTGTCCATATACATGTTTGTTTGTTTCATGTTAACTGAGTTTCCAACAAAACTAGCAACACAAAGCTACAGGAAACCCGGCCGCTAAAACTAAAAAGGATGAATCGAAACATAAAAACCCAAAAACAAAACGGTAAGAGAAGAGCAGCCTCCATTGGCCTATGATGGTCTCCTGCTGTTTAACATCAATTACTTTTCCTTGCTGCAGATGGTCCACAGCTCTTGCGGGAATGCTATGCTCCAGTTTATAGAAAAGATTTGCCTTTTTGCCTCATACTGCTAACTAATCTGCCGTCTTGCAACCACAATTGCAAACATGACTGATGTTTACACATTCACGTCTGCTAAACGATGCTGCGTTCCAGACAAAGGGTATTCTTAACTTGATGTTCTTGTATTTCCTTTGGGATTGGAGCAAAATATTACTGCTGTATTACTAGTGTAAGTTATAATCAGATCATTCGACTCAAAAAAAAAGAGAGTAAGCACCTTTGATAAACTGCCATTGGTTATCATATTCACGTTGATTTAAGTTATGCCATATATACCTAACTATATAAAGATAAAGTGGATGAATTAATAAATGACAACCATGGACTCTAATATTGTACCAAATTAATTATTGAGCTATGTAACTCGATACTGGATGATAGACAGAGGGTAAAAGGAAGTTTTTTTTAAATTATTTTTTTAACCTTTTATATGTAGTTTCATTAATTAGATAGTCCCTCTTCAGTTCTCCCAAATATGTTCAGTACACCAAAATTTATCCATACATACGACCAATGTCGTCGGTAAATACCCAAAAAAAAAAAAAAAACCGATATAGGTATTCACTTAGAGTTCGGTTCCTCCCAGTACATGGGAGGACCGAGCTCAGTCAATCACCGATGGGAGTGAAGGGTGGATGTGAAATTTTTTTTTAAAAAAAAAAAAAAAAAAACTTTTTCTCAAACTTTTACATATTTTTATTTAAATTTTTTTGAAAATTTTTCATCCACCCTTCACCTCCATTGATGACTGACTAAACTCGGTCCTCCCATGGACTGGGAGGATCCGAACTCATTCCCTTAGGACACTACCCAATTAGGCCATATGTCGTTGGAATAGCCAGAGTCAGTAATGATTTATCTACGTACGGGATATAATTTCAAGGGAACAAGTCCTGCATTAATGTTCCTGGTAGTGCCCTTTCGGATCTGCACCATACGGTTAACCAGCTGCCTTCGCCATGTTGGCTTCTCTGGTCCTCATCTCCACACCTAGCTAGAATTTAGCTGTACATGATGTTTGATGGCCTAGAGCCATCCTTTGATTCTCTAGTCGCCTGTGAAACGAGTTATTCTATAGCTAGATGAGTTATATCACTTGTGCCGAAATGAAGGACCATCTACTTTGAGGACCAAAATATATATAATTCTGTTTAGAATGAAACAAGATTAAATAGGTTACAAATAAAATTAATAGGTTTATATCAATATTATTGTAGCAAGAATAAGAACAATATTGATATTTATCTGCTAGCAAGTATATATCATCACGGACCTGCTAGCAAGATTACTAATCATGTTCTGATCATGGTTAAACTTTCATGAACTGAGAGTGTACATATGATTCATGCCCTTCTAGATTCACATCTCCTTGATTTCATCGCCCCCACCACAAGAAAAACCGAAAAAAAAAAAAAAAAAAAAACGTAGTGTAGGTTGCGTGGTCCCAACTCCATATACATCTCAAAGAGAACTTTTACACAAGAAAACAAGAATTCTACAGCTCCTCTTGTGGAAACTTGCAGTAGATATAGTTATGTTGTTCATGGCGTCAGGATGTTGAGGAGGGAAACCCGGGTATTGATCAAGTTCCTGTACACCTTCTCGCTCTCACTTTCCAATCCCGACACCATCTCCTCCAGGACCTCCAGCCTCTCCGACGCCCTCCTTGTCCACTCCCGCTCTTCCTCTGTCGTCTCCTCGTCGGAAGCCCTCTTCTTCTTGCTCGAGAAGGCTGCCGGCCGCGTCGGCGCCAGCCTCCTCCTCAGGGCCCTCCAGCAAGACGACTTGGGAGCCACCGCCGCTGTGGCCGACGACAACGCCGCTGCCGTCCCTTGGAACACGGCGGCCGACACCGACACCGTCACGGACTCCACCTCCCTCAGCATCCCCGCCAGTAAGACGTAGGCGGCGGATCTCCCGGAGGGCGCAGCCAACAGCGCCGGCTCGGCCAGTCTGGACGCCTCACGGAGGGGCAACGCGAGGGCGGCAACCTCCTTCTCGGCCTCCCTGAGGGACCTGGCGACGGAGGCGAGCCGCGCCCCGTCCCTCCTCCGCACGGCCACCTGGGCCGCCGACTGCAGCTCCTGGAGTCTCACCAGGGCGGACCGGAAGGTCCCGTAGGCGTCGGCAAAGCAGAGGAAGTCGTCGAGGAGCCTCTCGGCCAGACAGGAGGAGTCAGCACCGTTGCTGCGGCGGAGGGAGTCCGCGGTCTGCGGGAGCCGGAGGAGGTCGTCAAGCGCGAGGTGGAGCAACTCCAGGCGGATGAGGCCCGAACGGAGCCAGGCGGAGGAAGGCGGCCCCGCGAGCTCGGCCGAGGACTGCCAGGTGCGGGTGGTGCGGACCTCGTCCTCGAGCTGGGAGACGAGCGGGTGGGAGCGGCAGGGCAGGCTGGTGGACCTGACGTGGTAGGACTTGTCCAGCGCCGGCGGACCCCCTTTTGCGGGGCTGCCGGCGCTCGTTTTCGGCCGCGGAAGGGAGACGGAACGGCGGAAACCAGCAACCATCGCTGCTGCTGCTGCTTCTATGTGAAGTGCTATCTATTGCCCTTGTTCCTTGTTGCTGTTGATGGTTGTGTGTGATTGAGGTGGGGAGAGGGTTTTAAAGGGAGAGGAGCACCGCGTTGTCAGTATTGAGACTTGTTAACAACCACCAGTTTGTTCTTGTTTTGGGTTTTGTGTTAATAAGAAAATTGGATGCGCACGAGCGGTGATGGGGACGGAGATCTAAATTTATTGTTGTCACTTATCAGGGGAGGGGAGGGCTGGGCTGGGCTGGGCTTTGATCGCCGCGAATGATGACAACTGTCAGCCCACATGAGCGAGAACCCACAACCATGTGGATGTGACTGTGAGAGGGGTTGAAAGGGGCCTTGACATGATTGATGTATCATGGACAGCGTAACGCGTCGGCGGGGCGCCTACCTCTGCACCGCTGGTGCGAGTGAGCTTTTACTTTTAGAGGATAAATGTTTGATGTAAGATTCATTTAAAGATGAGATAAATTTTAAAAAAAACAAAACAAAATAAATTTATCGATACAGTGGATATGATATATCAAGATCTTTTTTTTCCATCTGTCTGTCTCTCTCTCTCTCTCTCTCTTTTAATGTATAAAATTATTTTTTAAAATAATTTCGTAATAATTATTTTTCTTATTGTTAAAAGACCTCATCAACAGTTTTAATTAGAGAGAGTTTGAAAAGTGGAGTGGTGCGCGCACAGCCATCGGAACCCAAATACTGTGGTAATATAAAACTGTGCCGACTTAAGAATGTTGAGTTGGGCCGCGTTGTGCTTGGTGGTTTATAATGAGGGGGGATGATCGATCAAGCGAGGGACATGACATATGAGTAATATTACCTCTGTCTCTGTGGGCAATATTGTAGCTGGTCGAGATCGGCCCCTACCTCATGGGGGTGGCCATCGACGGCAATAGCCGACGGATAGGCCAGATGAGAAAAATTACGGTGGCCATATATATAATATAATAGGCCAAATTGTAAGGATGTGGTATATGGGCAATTAATTCCTAGGAGGAGTGGAATTGACGATGCTTGGTGAAATTGCTATAACCCTATATATGAAGTAGTACATTGGCAGTGGCACCACCTGGAGAAGAGGTCCCCACGAAGCTTAAAAATGGAGATTGGGCCTCGAAGGACCACCTGAGAGATTAAGAACAACGACGACTGAAGGGTCACCTGAGATTAACCAGCAAGAACAACTACCAACTGTTGCATACATCACTCGTGCAAGTTTGCAACTTGACCTACCCAGCGGTAAACTTAATTTCACATCTGCGACGGGGGTAGCTAGTATTAATTTGTTATAATAAACTCTAATTAATTTTACATATAATCTATTACAAGTTTGCCTATGTATACTCGATAGGTAGCTGGGTATCTTTACTTTGATTAACGTGATACGTTTGCGTGCCAGAAGGAATTAACGTACGTGAGACCTTGGGTCGCATTTTTTAACGAATTGAATATATTATATATAAAATACATACTGTGGGAACAAAATATATAGTATAACAATAAAGAATATTGTGACAGTATTATGAATCTATGTATACATAGTGAAAATAGGACTTCCATCGTAGGAATGGAATATTAATGTGTGCTCATTTCTTTCTTCAAATATTTTTTTTGTTTGTATGATATATATTTGCGTTTGATATTCTTATCTTTTCAGAATAGTAAGTCTTGTAAGACCCAATCTATTTTGAGAGGAACTTATTTTTGGCCCTCAAAACTCGTCGCGAATCAGTTATATGAGATTTGCAATTATGTGCGTATGCAACAAATCATTACTCATTTTAAAATGGACGTTACATATGAACAGTACTACTCGATCGATCCTGGATCTGGTGACCCAATCCAGGACACGCATCGCCGACTTACCCAATCTCCAGGGACCACAGACAAACAGCAGTGGTGGCAATTAAGGAGCTAGCGGATCGATCCTGTCAGATTCTCTGCATGCATCCTGTGCTCTGATCGTGATCTTTAAGTTTCGTTTGTATAAAATTAGCTATAGTCACAAGTAGTTCTGCAGAGTTAATTAGCAGATCCGGCTGCAGCTTCCATCGTTATATGTGATAGATGGAAGCGAGAAGAGGAAGCTAGAGATACATATATATATCACCCCAACTTAACAGCAATTAGCATTATATATATACTAACAGCAGCGGCAAATAAAAGCTGGATGCGCGTGTGAGAGGTCTGCGTGTGTGGTCGGGCGAGCGATTAGAAAAGCCGTGTTGCGCCGTGTGCATCCAGGCATGACAGTGCATAAGTCTATTGTTTTTTAAGCAAGGGTCACGTCGTGGGGGCGGCCTGTGAGGTCGAGAGCCCTTCGAGATGATCAGCACCCCCACCAGCCATTAATCCTTCACAAATAACATCGATCGTTATATATAACAACACACGAGATCTCCGGCGACGCCCATGGGATTGCGCTGAACAGTGAACACCCCAATTTAATTGCAATGCAGGAAGCAGACATAAGATAAACACGTACGTTAGCACTTGGCAGGGGCGGGGGATTTCTCTTTGTCGAGTTTATTTGATGGGGGCCGGCGGGGTATCAACATGCAGATAAGTGCAGGCGGTGGCGTGGGGATGTGGAGTGTAGGCCCTCCAACCGGACATGACAGATAAGCCCTGAAGGCCTTGAGGTTTAACAATGTTCACAGACGACGAGGTCGAGCGTGCGTTCGTGTAATTTATCTGAATCTCCTCAGCAACCTGCATGCCTTCCATGGAGAGATTCCGACCGGGAAATTAACTTGGACAACCGTGCTCTCTCTCTCTCTCTCTCTCTCTCTCTCTCCTCTCTCTCTCTCTCTCTCTCTCTCTCTTGGAGCTTATGAATTTGGAGTTCACTTGACTAAAACTTTACTAGCCGATGGCCGAAGTCACTCTGGACGGAAATTTGGTCTACCTCCGACTGGGGACTTAACCTGATCAGTACAGTTCTATTCTAATATTCCGAAAAGAAAATTTGTGTTTGTATCTATTTTTGAGAAATATTTACTTCTCATTTAGGACGGAAATGGTGTACAAGGACCTGTCCGCTTTTTCTCATGAGACTTATTGTCCATATAAATTTTATTTGTGAGTCATAATTATTAAAATAATAAATAGATAACTAAATGTGACAAATATAATACATGAAAAATGACATCGGGACATCATAGCAATATTGTTGAATGAGGCAGGGCAATTCCATTTTTGAATGGGTAGGATATCATTTTGTATGCATCCCTATCTACTCTACTGATCTCCTTACTTCAAAAACGACAAGAACAACTCATGGTCTTCATCAACATCGAACGTTCATGCCCGGCAATCCTCATGGGTAGCTAGCATGTTAGGGCATTTCACGTGTGTGGGTGCATTAGTTTTCTAAAGCCAACCCAAGAGGGAAGCGCCACCAACCAAGCGGGAAGGACCTGATTTGGGTTAATATGGCACACCAGCATCCTCGTTTTCTTTCTGCGTATTGGTGAGATGATCATCACAAAGAATCTGCTGGTTTCTCGTGTCCCTCTCGGCCAACCGACAGGAAGATCTTTGCAAGATACCAGCTCCCCTGCCTCTACAGACAGGAAGCTAAAAGTTGGTTTTTGGAAACCGGCAACACTTTCCAGATCTTCATAAAGCCGAGAATTTTCCCCCAGCTGCGATTATATCTTGGTCACAATCTTGTAATGAGGAAGACCTGGAATACTTACGTAGTCCATGTTGGCTACAGAGGGGTTGAAGGCTTGTGCGGTCGTTGTGGGTATTCTGCCTGTTACTGTTAGTGTAACATAGGTCGGCTCAAGCCGAGATAACCGTTGAGGTGCTTCTCGTCAGATCGAGCCGAGACGACCAAGCCGATGAATCCCTTTTTGGGGCGCACTTGGCCGACGTGCGTCGCTGCTCCCGAGCTCCCGAACTGACCTGCAAAGCCCGCCGAGTGGGCTCGGCGGGGAGACACTCCGATGCTCAAGTCAGTTGCTAGCCAAGCAGAAGGGCGTAGCATGGGGGAGAACAACGTACATTTGCCAGTGGAGTGTCTACCCTTTATATAGTGTAAGGACACGTACGCGTGAGCTGGACGAGCCGCCGAACTCGCTGGGAGTTACCGAGATTCCCGTCGGATTGGGTGCCGTTACTTCTGCTGAGTCGCGATGATCATGGTTGCCACCTGTAGGCCTGATTGCTGAGATCGTGGCCTTAATGGCCGTGACTTGCGGTTCCGTGATTCTCGGTCATTGCCTTGTTCGCCCGTTGATCGTGTGAGCTGTGATGGGGCACATGAGAGGGCCGAGCTCTAGGTCGGCGAGACCCGAGCTTTCAATGACCCGAGGTACAAAACGGTGAGCTCCCTTGTGGTCAGATTCACAAGAATGCTTGGGCCGAGCTGTAGACAGGCCTGCCTGGGCCGAGCTGTAGACGCCTGGGACGTACAGACCAGAGCTGTAGCTGACGTACTCGGTGAGACCGTAGACAAGATGTCGGCCAATGGCCTTACTGAGGTCAGTTGACCCGAGGTCCGACCTGATGGGAATACCCTGATCAGTTCGGACGCCGCCATTCTCGTTGACTCTGTCGATCCGAACTGGTTTTCATCCGAGGTGAGGTTCATGCCAATTAGCCAAGTCTGCTGAATGTCGGACTATCCTCAGATGTGGTCGGCTATACTCAGGGTTAGCAGACCTACCTGGAAACCCCTGTAACATTGGCCCCCTAGGTTCAGGTCGGATCGTGATAGCGGGACGAGGTGAAGCTAAATCTCTTCTGGAAACACGTCCTGCCACGTGACCTGGCGGACACACGTGTCCACGAGGGCGCCGTACGTCAGAGCCGCCGAACGTCGCTTCGCCTGACAAGCCGCCTGGAGACCGCGCCTTCAAGAGCTCGGGCGGATACGTGGGACGAAGCGACGCCTTCAAGAGCTCGGAGAGACCTCGAACGAGCTATGATGTGTATGTGGGCCGAAGCGACCACGCCTTCGAGAGCTCGGAGCGACTTCGAATGAGTATGATGCATATGTGGGCTGAAGCGACCACACCTTCAAGAGCTCGGAGTGCTGAAGCGACCTCGGACGAGCTATGATATACGCGTGCCGAAGCGACCGCGCCTTCAGGAGCTCGGAGTGCCGAAGCGTAGGGCTGTACAGTATTCGGTTCAAACCGTTGAACCGAACCGAACCGAAAAATTCGGTTCGGTTCGGTTTCACAACAGAATAAATCGGGTCAACGGATCGAACCGAACCGAAGACCAAATTTCGGTTCGATTCGGGTTATGAAAAAAAAAAACCGAAATGAACCGTTTGACCCAATCTAATTTGCGCTTTACTTTTGCCCTAATTCCTAAAGACTTGGGACTTGAGTTGGGAGGTGGCCCTGGCCCCTGGGACTCTGGGAGGCTGGGAAGCTGGTAGCTGCGGCGCTGCTTCGTCTGCGTGCTGCTGGCCGCTGGGGGCCGGGGCTTCGAGCAGGAGGCTGCGGCAGGAGGGTGGAGTCGTCTGCGACTGCCAGCAAGGGGCAAACGCCAAACGGCGCGGCGGTCGTGGCCCCGTGGGAGGCTGGGATTCTGGGAAGCTGGTTTACTGCGGGGCTACAGCCGGTGCTTCGTCTGCGTGCTGCTGGCCGCTGGGGGCCGTGGCTTCGAGCGGGAGGCTGCGGCAGCCGGCAGGAGGGTGGAGTCGTCTGCAAGCAAGGGGCAAACGCCAAACGGCGCGGAGGGAGGTGCCTTCTGGCTCTTCTCCGGGCTTCGAGCGGAAGGTCGGCCGCAGCCAGCGGGTCTGCGAGGAAGGGGCAAATGGCACAGCGGGAGCCGGGAGGTGTCTTCTCCGGGCTTCGAGCAGGAGACCGGCGGGAGGTTTCTTCTCTGGGCTTGGAGCGGTCAGTGAGCTGTGGC
Organism: Colocasia esculenta; assembly: GCA_014218235.1. Classification (NCBI taxonomy): domain Eukaryota; kingdom Viridiplantae; phylum Streptophyta; class Magnoliopsida; order Alismatales; family Araceae; genus Colocasia; species Colocasia esculenta. Next base: position 50,107,143 of record CM024765.1, on the reverse strand, counting down.
GAGACCCTCTCTCACATCTCGATCTCTCTTTGTTCTGTCTCTCTCAAATCTCTCATACCCTCTCTCCCATGGCCATGGCAGGCGGCGACGACCGGCGAGCAGATCGGGGTTTGACGGCGGCAGATCTGTCTGAGAGGGGGTCGGGTTCTCTGTCTCTATCTCTCTTGGTTCTGTCTCTCTCATACACTCTCTATCTAACGATTCTACTCTTTCTCAGATCCTCTCTCCCACGGCCACGACAGGCGGCGGCGAGGAAGCAGGGGTTCTGCCTCAGATCCTCTCTGTCTCAGACCCTCTATCTCTACTCTGTCTAACAGGCGGCGATGAGGAAGCAGGGGTGCATCAAGGGTCAATCTTTCTCTTTCTCGTAAATGTTTACAGAACATTGGCATAATCTGAGTTGGTGATACATATTATTGGTGATGCACAATCTTTCTTTTTCTCACTTTATCCAAGTACAAGTAATTGGAAGGGGCCAAGGCCAACCCGTTAGAAATTTTGTTGAGGAACCTTGATTTCAAAGAATTTTTATTTACATATTACCTTTGTTTGTTGGAGATTTTATCGCATGATTGGTGCTAAGAAATGTGATAAGCCAAGTCTGAGTTGGTGGTGCATATTAGTATATTTCATCTGTCCTATAAAAAGACCCACCAGCAGTCATTTTAATTGTCTGGCGAGTGTATTAGTATAAAGAATTTAACTTATAGATCTATAAAGATATATAGACATGTACTTGTAGTAGTATAAAGAATTTAACTTATATATAGTCTAACTTATATATAGACCTGTACTTGTAGTACACAACCCTTGTTTTAGTTTTATTTCATTTGTTTTGCATCCATATGTTTTGATTTCATTGTCTTTTTATGCAAACAGTGTAGGAGAAATCAGTACTGACAACCCTTCTAATGTTCTGCAGCGAATATACTACTGCTGGTTTATCTTCTTATTTGACCAAGTAGGACCAGAAACACTTTTATAAAACTTTATGATATTAGCTATAAAACTGGCATCAAGAAGTGGCTCTTGCAATGTAAGTTTTTATTCTTTTATCTCTGATTTAGTTTCCTGAATTGTTCATTATGTTTAATTTACATAAATTAATATGGAAGTGTCTATTTAGATGTCCTCTAATGACATTGGTGATACTCCAACAACTGAGGGTGCAAGTTCTGGACCAAATGTCGCCACACAAACAATAATACAATTGGAGGTCCGAGCACTTATAGGGGGAAGAGGAAAAATATGCATCCAAGATCAGATGTTTGGGAGCACTTCACAAGAATTGAAGGAGAGAACAAGTGTAAGTGCAATGACTGTGATCATATTTACACTTGTGACTCATCAATCTCATGTGGCACAAGCACTTTAAGAACACATTTGAATTTGAGATGCAAGAAATATCCCTTCAGTAGAATCAATGCTTGTGAGAATAGACAAACACAGATTAACATTCAGACATCAGTGGTTAATGAAGGGGTGGATGGAGAGAGCAAAACCACATTGACAAGTTGGAAATTTGATCAACAACAAATTAGAAAAGCATTGGCCTACATGATTATTATTGATGAACTTCCATTCAGATTTGTTGAAGGGCAAGGGTTTAAATATTTTTGCAATATTGCACAGCCGAAGTTTCATATTCCTTCAAGAATTACAATTGCTAGAGATTGCTATGAAATATATGTTGAAGAGATGCTAAAGTTGAAAACTTTCATGAAATCTAATTGTAGAAGAGTTTGTCTTACTACAGACACTTGGACCTCCTTGCAGAGAATCAATTATATGTGTTTAACTGCACATTTTATTGATAATAATTGGAAATTGAATAAGAAATTTTGAATTTTTGTCCAATTTCCAACCATAAAGGTGAGGCCATTGGTAAGGCAATTGAAAATGTTTGAATATTTGGGGTATTGAAAATGTTATGACTGTGACAGTTGACAATGCTAGCTCCAATGATGTTGCTATTGTGTATCTTAAGAGAAGAATGAACAATTGGCAAGGAAGTGTTTTAAAGGGAGAGTTTTTGCACATGAGGTGTCTTGCCCACATAATGAATTTGATTGTTAGTGATGGCTTAAAATTGACAACTACTTCAGTGCTTCGTGTTAGAAATGTTGTGAGGTATGTAAGACAATCTCCATCAAGATTACAAAAATTTAAGATTTGTGTTGAAGAAGAAAAAATATCAAGTAAGAGTCTATTGTGTCTTGATATCCCTACAAGATGGAATTCAACATATTTGATGTTAGACACAGCACAAAAATTTCAGAAGGCATTTGAGAGGTATGAAGAACAAGATCCATTTTTCATTACTGAGCTTAATGAAAGAGATGGTTTAGGGAAGCCTCAAGAGGAGGATTGGTGATAGCTAAAAATTTGACCAAGTTGTTGAAGACATTTTATGATACTACTATGAAGATTTCAGGTGCTTTGTATGTCACTTCCAACATTTATTTGCATGAGCTTAGCAATGTTGAGTATCTTTTAAAGGAATGGTGTAACAGTGATGATCAAGCATTTGGAGATATGGCATTTAAGATGAAACAAAAATTTGACAAATATTGGGGAAATCCTGAAAAATTGAATCTCATGATGTTTTTTGCTGTTGTTCTTGACCCACGATTCAAATTGGAATATGTTGAGTTTTCAATTAGTGAAATGTTTGATGTTGAGAAGGCTATGATAATGAATGAGAAATTGAAGACATCTCTTTTTGCTATGTATGATGAGTATAAAAATATGTATGGAACATCAAGTGGACAACAAAGGAATGTGGTTCAAGTGTCAACTATAGCTTCAAGTTCTAATGCAACCACATATGGTGATATGCCACTTTACCATAACAAGTACAAGCAACACAAAGCTGAAAAGGAAACTGAAGATGTGAAATCTGAACTTGTGAAATATTTGGAAGAAGATACAGAAGAAAACATGGGGACTTTTGATATTCTATCATGGTGGAAACTCAATAGTTCAAGATTTCCAATTCTTTCAGCAATAGCACGTGACAGTTTGGCTATTCCTATTTCTACCGTGGCTTCTGAATCTGCATTTAGCACTGGTGGTCGTGTCCTTGATGCATTTAGGAGTTCTTTGTCTCCTAAGATAGTGGAAGCTCTCATTTGCACTCAAGATTGGATTCGAACATCGAAAGATCGGGTCAATGTTGAAGAGAAATTAGATGATATTGAACAACTAGATGAAGGTATGTACTTATTAATGTATATAAAGTGTTAATTTTTGTTTACTAATGTATGTGATTTATTTTTTCAGAATTGTAAAGTGTTACTTTGGCACCCAATGTCATTGACGTTGCATGAACATTAATGGTGGAAGCATGGTAAATTGTTTACTCTTCATCTGTAGTCTTAGTGGGTTCTTTTTCCCTAACACTTTTTGTTCTACAGTTATATCAGAAAAAACAACTTGAGGTTGGATTTCATGTCTTTGAGACAGAGTCGCTAAAAGTGGCTGGGCTTTGGTGAAGGGTTTTTTGCATTTTAAATCTTACAAACTAAGTTAGTTCCAGCACTTAAAACTTCATGCTACTACGGGTGTAATCCAGGGCACAAGCCGTCCTGCTCATTACCATGTCTATGCTTTTAGTTATTGTGGTTTTTTGACATGTAGGCTAACACTTTTTGTTCTCTGTGCAGCTATGCAAGATGCACTCGGTCTGTGTCCATAGGTAAAGCTGCTGGTCCTTGTGTGCTTGTGGGGGAGCTGTGGGGCAGCTGGTTCTTGTTTGTGTGTGCCCCTACTGATGCTCATAGTCATAGCCCATCTTTCCTTTCTTGTTTGTTTGTGTGTGCCCCTACTGTTTTGTAGAAAATTTCAGTAGACTATCGTCTTGTATGCAGAACAGCAGAAGTTAATGGTCATATAACTTTAATTCTTTTAATTGGGCTCCTGTGAGAATCTGGGATGTGTTTATTTGCTGCTACTAAAAGTTGGAGGAGGAAGCTGCAAAAAAAGCAAGCAGGAAGCCTTGATGGGTGTCTAATCCGCTTGTTCATGGGTTTAGTATCTTTTGAAGCGGCCCAGAGATAGCCCCAGTAGTGGTAGCATTTCTTCTAGCCAAATTTTTTATTTTAAAAAAATTGCACAGTGCTAACTGCTCAGACAAGCCCAACCCAAGGCCCATAAAGCCCAAACCGAACTGAACAAACCGAACCGAACCGAACTAATTCGGTTCGATTCAAAACGGTTCATACATCTCCTTTGGTTCGGTCCGGTTCGGTTCGAAGTCTAATTCAGTTCGGTTCGGTTTTGAAAAAAAAAATGTGTAAACCGGACAACACCGGACCGTGAACAGTCCTACCGAAGCGACCTCAGATGAGCTGTGATATATGCGCGCCGAAGCGACCGCGCCTTCAGGAGCTCGGAGTGCCGAAGCGACCTCGGACGAGCTGTGATATACGCGTGTCGAAGGGCGTGCCTTCAGGAGCTCGGAGTGCCGAAGCGACCGCGGACGAGCTGCGATATACGCGTGCCGAAGCGACCGCGCCTTCAGGAGCTCGGAGTGCTGAAGCGACCTCGGACGAGCTGTGATATACGCGTGCCAGAGTGCGTGCCTTCAGGAGCTCGGAGTGCCGAAGCGACCTCGGACGAGCTGTGATACGTACGTGGGCCGAAGCGACCATGCCTTCGAGAGCTCGGAGCGCTGAAGCGACCTCGGACGAGCTATGATATACGCGTGCCGAAGCGACCGCGCCTTCAGGAGCTCGGAGTGCCGAAGCGACCTCGGACGAGCTATGATATACGCGCGCCGAAGCGGCCGCGCCTTCAGGATCTCGGAGTGCCGAAGCGACCTCGGACGAGCTGTGATGCATACATGGGCCGAAGCGACCACGCCTTTAAGAGTTCGGAGCGACTTCGAACGAGCTATGACATACGCGTGCCGAAGCGACCGCGCCTTCAAGAGCTCGGAGCGCCGAAGCGACCTCGGACGAGCTGTGACATACGCGTGCCGAAGGGCGTGCCTTCAGGAGCTCGGAGTGCCTAAGCGACCGCGGACGAGCTGCGATATACGCGTGCCGAAGCGACCGCGCCTTCAGGAGCTCGGAGTGCTGAAGCGACCTCGGACGAGCTGTGATATACGCGTGTCAGAGTGTGTGCCTTCAGGAGCTCGGAGTGCCGAAGCGACCTCGGACGAGCTGTGATACGTACGTGGGCCGAAGCGACCACGCCTTCGAGAGCTCGAAGCGCTGAAGCGACCTCGGATGAGCTATGATATACGCGTGCCGAAGCGAACACGCCTTCAGGGGCTCGGAGTGCCGAAGCGACCTCGAACGAGCTGTGATATACGCGTGCCGAAGCGACTGTGCCTTCAGGAGCTCGGAGTGCCGAAGCGACCTCGGACAAGCTGCGATATACGCATGCCGAAGCGACCGCGCCTTCAAACCACGTCGGACGTCGTCTTTCAGTTCGTGGAGAGTGCCTAAGTGACCTCGTCCAGCGAACACGACGTTCACGTCTATGTGTGCTGAAGCGAACACGCCTTCACACCACGTCGGACGTCGTCTTTCAGTTCTTGGAGAGTGCCTAAGTGACCTCGTCCAGCGAACACGACGTTCACGTCTACGTGTGTCGAAGCGAACACGCCTTCAAGAGTTCGGAGCGACTTCGAACGAGCTATGATATACGCGTGCCGAAGCGACCGCGCCTTCAGAAGCTCGGAGTGCCGAAGCGACCTCGGACGAGCTGCGATATACGCGTGCCGAAGCGACCGCGCCTTTAGGAGCTCGGAGTGCCGAAGCGACCTCGGACGAGCTGTGATATACGCGTGCCGAAGCGACCGCGCCTTCACTTTATCGTATGTCGGGTTATCAGTTTCTGGACAGCCAAGGCGATCTCGTCTAGAACCTTCTTTCGAGAGATTGCCGCGAGAAGGCAAAGACTCAAGGAATGGAGTGACAGACATACCTCGTCGCCCTCATGACTGAGGACATTAAGCGTGTGATCACGGCCTCCTGTTTAGAGGGCTTAGGCTTCCTAAGCCGGAAATGACTGTTAATAGGAACTGCAGGATTGCCATGAACTCTGGAACTCATCGGCCCCCGAGCCGACCTCAAATGAATCTTGAAGGGCTTCACGATATTTGAGCTTAGCCGGGCCCCCGAGCCGACCTCAGGCATAGGGGCTTACGATCTCTTGGTCGGCCCCCTTGCCGCTTGTGCCAGGCCTTGGCCGCCTTGGTGATCGCGATAAATGCCCCAGGGGCTATTTCGTTGTCTATGTTTGGAGGAGTTCTGCTGAGAATAGGAAAGGGGAAATCGCACTGACCTTTTGTAACGATTCCCACAGACGGCGCCAATGTTACTATTAGTGTAACATAGGTCGGCTCAAGCCGAGATAACCGTTGAGGCGCTTCTCGTCAGATCGAGCCGAGACGACCAAGCCGATGAATCCCTTTTTGGGGCGCGCTTGGCCGACGTGCGTCGCTGCTCCCGAGCTCCCGAACTGACCTGCAAAGCCCGTCGAGTGGGCTCGGCGGGGAGACACTCCGATGCTCAAGTCAGTTGCTAGCCAAGCAGAAGGGCGTAGCATGGGGGAGAACAACGTACATTTGCCAGTGGAGTGTCTACCCTTTATATAGTGTAAGGACACGTACGCGTGAGCTGGACGAGCCGCCGAACTCGCTGGGAGTTACCGAGATTCCCGTCGGATTGGGTGCCGTTACTTTTGCTGAGTCGCGATGATCATGGTTGCCACCTGTAGGCCTGATTGCTGAGATCGTGGCCTTAATGGCCGTGACTTGCGGTTCCGTGATTCTCGGTCATTGCCTTGTTCGCCCGTTGATCGTGTGGGCTGTGATGGGGCACATGAGAGGGTCGAGCTCTAGGTCGGAGAGACCCGAGCTTTCGATGACCCGAGGTACAAAACGGTGAGCTCCCTTGTGGTCAGATTCACAAGAATGCTTGGGCCGAGCTGTAAACAGGCCCGCCTGGGCCGAGCTGTAGACGCCTGGGACGTACAGACCAGAGCTGTAGCTGACGTACTCGGTGAGACCGTAGACAAGATGTCGGCCAATGGCCTTACTGAGGTCGGTTGGCCCGAGGTCCGACCTGATGGGAATACCCTGATCAGTTCGGACGCTGCCATTCTCGTTGACTCTGTCGATCCGAACTGGTTTTCATCCGAGGTGAGGTTCATGCCAATTAGCCAAGTCTGCTGAATGTGAGACTATCCTCAGATGTGGTCGACTATACTCGGGGTTAGCAGACCTACCTGGAAACCCCTGTAACACTGCCCATACCCTTATCTTTTTTTCCTCTCTTCACAGGATCAACATCAGATAAAATATTGTTTGCTTTCTCTCAAAGAATGATGCATCACTAACCCATTGGGTGTTCTGTTGCTGAAAGCATGTTCTCCATCATCTTACTTCACCTTCTATGGAGCGAGATTTTAATGAAAATTCTCACGTCTGTTAGGAAGACCCTTGCTTTCCACAAAAGGAAATTCAAATTTTCTTAGCATCACCGGCAGTTATAAACAACTATAGACTTACCCTACAATAGCAAAAATGGATACGATTCTCGGGGAAATTCATGTCAAGTTTGTCCGACCCTCAATTGTTGATGGAGGAGCCATCTACGATCACAGAAGCATAGAGGATCAGTTACATGAGAGCATCTACGTGTAGAATGGCCCATAACATACATAGAAAGATTTTATAAATTTCAGTGGGCTAAACTATTCTTACTCTCCTATGTGGATAACGTACCAGACCCAAAATATGAGCAAAGATTTTGAAAAAGCTGACATCCAACAGCATCAGATGACTGTTTAATTCCTGTATGCGGTAACAAGTATCAATCTAACGAACTCAATTATGGTTTTTACTTCATGAAATAAAAACTCGGAACCCGTTGGATTGCCTATCCAAACGTTTAAAGCAAAGTGAGCTAATAATAACCCCCCGACATACAACCAACGTGCGGCCTGGCCGCCTTTTTAGCTTTTGGTCGTGGTTGTCACCGCAGCAGATAATCCTACAGAGGGTACCAGTCGCCTATTCTTTCTCAATGATTTCTCTTTATTTCTTTTCAGTTACTTATCTTAAAAAGATTATTCAAGAAAATATTTTTCGATATTATTTTCTCAGAAAATACAAGAATTCCAATTGGCCTTACATTGGCCAACAATCTGATACAACCTGGTCTTGTTTCTGAGGACGTGCGCAAGACCTTGGGCTGGCTTCCTGCTGTCATAAGGTTGGATGCTCTTTGCGCAGAACACCTCCAACGTTGGTCCTGCGACGACAAAACACTGTCATCCAACACCCATCGTCAAAGGAGCAGATCTCATCAATCTTTTCTATACCTGAACTCACCAGTTCTTTGGATGAGTAGTGAAATAAATTATCCGCAAAGCAGATGTGACCTAGTCATTTCATTCACGAATCTTCTCTAAATGCATCCAAGGCGGCAACAGCAAAATTTGGACGCCTAGTAATAGCTCTCACGAAAACAGTGACAAAATAAAAATTACCTCTCATAATGTTGGGATATATGAATGGGCCAGTCCTATATAGTGTAGCCTCTATCCCCCTCAATGCCTAGATTTTGAGGGTGACATGCACATGTAGACTAACTGGAAGCTTATATATACAACAATAGTGGTGTATGGAAGTACGGAATCATTGGCTGAAAGCTTCATTTTCTTCTCTTCTTGCCTTTTCCTAGCTGTCCTGATTTGTAGGCATGCTCCTGTTCTTGGAGGAAAGCTCTAGCCTTCCCGTACATCTCTGCTCTTTCTTCCTCCAGTAATAGCCGTTCCTTCTCCTTCACTTCGTGCAAGAAGTAATTGTCTTTCCGGAGTTCACGAACAGCTCCCTTCGCCTCTTTCTTTAAGAGCTTCTTCAACTTCTTTCTTTCAACACGTTCACGATCAGGATCATAATCCACGCCCTTGACAAAACTGTAACACCACATCACAGAAGTCAAAGCAGGACGCTGGTGCAGTAAGCAAACTTGCGAGGGAACTTTGAAACCAGAAAATGGAACCGAGCTTAGATACCCATGGAGGACAAAATCATGAACATACTTGTCACATAAGCAAGTGGACTGAAAGTACACTTGAATGGATATATTTCCATAAACATATTCAAGGATCAAGAGAGACCAGGAATACATGCATACTTGACTGGCATTACAAAGCATAACTTTCAAATCCTGTTCCAGGCCCTGTCCCATTTTCCTATCAAAATGGGGAACGTCACAGACAATTCCAGTGTCTCATCCAGGACTTTCAAGCAGCACAAATGTTCCAAAATTTATTTTTTGAGTTACGATATATAATAAACATGTCACACAAAAATAACATGATTAATGAATGAGATGGACTACGGCTCTGTAAAGGAGCACATCTTATTAAATAAACCTGAGCCTTGTAAGGTCTCAGGTGGATCATAGTCTTGGTAGGATAGCCCAGGACACGTTGGGACAATTGAAACAGATTATGACCTGGATGCATGGGACATCCCGTGGGTTGATAAGCTGTATTATCCTACTTCCTCACGGCGAAGGGATCTCCTGGCCGAGGTGGAATGGAATGGTTGCTATATGATTCTCTTGCTCTTTGCATCAAAGCAAAATAGCATCACTAGCATCTAACAAAAAATTCACTCTAATAGAAGACCTTTACCTACCTATGAATAAACTTTCATTTAAACAAAACCAGCTGAAAAATGAATTTCTAGTTAAAATTCCATATAAATCCCAGCAAAATACTTCATAAATGGGCAAGCGACTCCACAGGATGAACAAAAGTTACATATCTCATGAAGCCTCCCCACACTTTAACAGAAGAACACAACACTGCTTGTATTCTCACTAGAACATGTAATGCGTATGCTGGATGTAACGGCCTAAGGCCTACGAGATAGATGGCCCTACGAGGTCTAGTATAAGTATTGTTCAGGTCCAATGAAAGCTAATTAATGCCGAACTCTTCATTGTGAAGCTAAAGTGACGTACAAAAGGTAAATCTGAATTATAACTGAACTAATGGCCACATTTACTATCATGACCATGATGAAAAACATGAACAAGGAAAGAGTGCAATACTTCTCCTCAAATTTAGGATTTAATAGCTTGATTGGTGCTGGCTTTTGCTTTTGCATTTGCAGGGGCTGCCTCAGCATCTGAAATTCATCAGCTTTCTTTTCAATATGCTCAGCAACAGATGCCATCTTTCTTCTGAGCATCTCTGGTGTAGTATCCTGTTTGATCACTTCATGTAATAATGAGGAAACTGGCAAGAATATTTCAGGGAAGGAACTAAGTCTTTCATAGACATTCACGAATCCGTGTAGAGTTTCAACTACAGCTACAAGGACACTTGCCCTGCAGTCATGCATGATTCAGTTAGATAATGAATTGCTGAATTGCAAGTAGGCTATCATATAGCCACAGGTATGTCAAAGAATGTACACACCTGAAATTATCAGATACAAAGAAAGGGGAGTCCACTGGCATGCTCATGATGGAGAAGAAATCAATAGGATGAATATCAGATGGCTGGTTGTTTAATAACAGCCAATACTTTACTGGCTTCAGATCCATGAAAGATAACTGTTCAAAAAAGTTTCAATTTCACTACAGGTATACAAGAGCACCTAATGCTATTCAAACTGAAACATTTTGGGCATTCATACAAGAAATAGATTGGATTTGGATGTTTTACCGCATTAAGCTGCTGTGATCTGGGTCTCCCAGTAGCAGACATCAGCAGGAGCTGCAGAAACTTTATAGCTTCAGGATAAAATTTCAAGGACTGCTTGGCAACCTGCATGGACAAATCCCAGTAAGAAAAAGATCCCCTAAACTTCAATAATCACTATTCAAGTTAAACTAACACAGAGTACAGCAACTGCACAATAAACTAGAGGTTGCTTTTCAAAGTGATAAGCAGGATATCACATCAAGAAGATTATTCATGGAATGACACAAAACAGACGCCACCTGAAAGTTTGTAAGAACAGACAGAAGAGTAAGAGAACAAGTTAAACAACAAACATACAGAGAGAAGCATGGAGCATATGAAAGATCCAATAGTGGTATCTTGGCCTGTTATGATGGGGCAACGCATAAGATACTCGCATATCAACAGAGTTGCTGGTGTCATGACAATGTGACGGAAGTCAGAGCAGGGGAAGGTCAAGGACCACAACCGTAATAAAAGTAAAGTCTTCAAAGATGGCCAGCTACTCTTCTCTGCAGAAATGATAATAACATCCATGTTTCAGTACAAAGAAGAGAAACACGTTGATTTGAGAAACAATACAGCAACATCTCTCTATCATATATACCTGCGTTCTTGATATCCACACAAAACTGGTTGTGTGTGTGCAAAAGTCGTTCTCGAGCACAGATGGCTGCAAAGTATGGAGTATCGACACTCATCTCCACCAAGGGTTTAACTAGAAGATTTATTAATTTAACATTTAAAGGATTTCTGGTTGATAAAACAGCAAAATACTGCAGAAGAACACCATAAAAGACCTGCAGCAACCAGAAAACTGTCAACAATGAAGGAACATACGAATAAAGCTAGTCCTTTTTATAAAAGAAATGCTAGTTACCAGGCTGGTCTAGTAACAAGTCCCATGTCGATTGCTTGTCAAGCAATTCTATTGGCTAAAGGGGTCTTGTCAGACCTCCTTTCTCTCTCTTTCCAACCAATGGGATTGCTTGACAAGCAATTCACATGAGACTTGTTACCAGACCAGCCTGGTAATAAGCATTTCTCTTTTTATAAATGTTGCAGATTGTACTACCAACTTTATTAGTGAATATATAGCAGTCATACAACTGTGGGATAAAAAGAGATTACTTGCCCTCACTATAACAAACTACTAAGATACAGAGAGTGCGATAATACAATTATGTCATGTGAATCAAAGAATTGCATGTTAGGATAAAGAGTATCTTATTTGTAACAACAGTTACACTGCATACATAAAATTGATGACATTTTAACCTATTGTAGAACAATGGAAATAAAAGGAGCTGGTACCTGCATTTTCCTTCTGTTTTCAGCAGAAAGGCTTATGGCATTGCATACACGAATTCGATTGATTGCCTCAACTATTTCTTCATCTGGACGATTGTTCACCAATGAACACAGTTCCACAAGGTTTTGTGGTGCTTCAATTACAAAGGGAAGGGGATCTTTTTTAACTGCAACCAATCTTCCACAAGCATCTTTTCTGGTATTACTTAAATAATTCATTTCTTGATTTTTGTTGCAATTTGCATCAAAATCCTTCTTATTTTCTGCTTCTGAATTCCTTGTCGCTTCTTCCTCATCTGTACTAAGATCATCATCTTCACTTTGTTCCCAATCTCCAGCAGGTGGCACATTCTGGAGGTCATCTTTAAAACTACCATCAGTGTCACCCATCATCATCATCATCATCATCATTTCCTCGATCATCATCATTTTCAGAATCTTCAGAGGATTTGCTATCTGCATCTTTTGCACTGCCTCCAGATCTATTCCCACGAATATCATCAACCGGACCGTTTTCTCTTGCAGCTCTTCATTGATGTACAAGGAATCTCCAAGATCATCGCCAGAAATATGTTTAGGATTTTTTGACGGTGACTTGTGAAAGTATTCATCGCCACCATCATCGTCTTCTTCTTCATCATCAAAGTCATCTGTTGCATGCATCCTTTTTTGACGTTCCTCCTAAACCAATATGAAAGTAATGAGACATGGGGTTCAAAGTTTTCTTGCATATTATATATCTTTTTATCAAGACTTATAAATACCTCCAGTAACTCAAGTCTCTCTCTTTCTTCTTGAGCAATTTCTTCTGCACTCTTTTTTCGATCTGTTGGACGTGCACGCTTGTCTGTTGGCAACACTCTGACAAGCTTGTCATAAGCATCAGGTTGTTCCTAGATCATGAAAATATCAATTAGACAAGTATATTCCTTATAACTGATCATAAGTTTTTAGCAGTTCATAAATGGTAGAAATTGGGAATTCAGTACATCATGCCACATGAATTTTTTGCATAAATGCTACATAAGCACGCAGGACACTGTGTTCCATAGTAGAGACATTTACAGAAATATGAAACAAAGGTTTCTGTAAAAAAAAATTGCTCCCTAGCAAAACTTTCAGTGTTGACATAACATGCAGGGTAGAATCACATAATATCACACCTAAAAAGGCAAGAGGGGGGATAGGTTGATAATAGTAAAGTTACAAAGCTCAACCGATTAGTCTTGAAGACTATATGAACACAAGGGAACCACTATTACCTCAATATGCAGAAAACATGAAGATAAAGTAAGTTTACTATTTTAAAAAAAATGGTTACTACCACAAGTATATTAATCAAATGAGAAAGAATGCACAAGTATAGGCATACAAAATGGCCCCGAAAAACTGCCCTGCCCGCCTATACAACTCCATCCATCACAATATGGATAGCCATACTCTAACCCCCCCAACAAAAAAAAAAATGTCGAATTTGACTTATTACCCACAATTGATGCCCATTCCTTGACCTTGATACAAATCCCAGTAAAAAGAGCCTCAGCAGTCCTGAAAGTTCCTCTCCCCCCAAATCATCCACAATTTAGCATAAAAAATGAGCCACCAAATTTTGTTATCACCTTTAGTGAGCCAATGTCTTTTCCACTTTTCAATCAGCTGACGGACCTCACCATAAGAGGGGATTGTGCCATGAGTTCTTGCAGCCACCTCTCTCCATACTATGTGGGAAAAGAAGCAGCCCACAAAAATATGATCAATAGACTCCTCCTTCCCACACAGTGGACACACGAGGTCTGAATATCAGGTAGGAAGTGAAGTAGTCTGTCTCTTGTGGCCTTGTGGGAAGCCTATCAAGAGAGCCTTGTGGGAAGCCTATCAAGAGAGATTCTCCAAAGGAAAACCTTCATTTTCATTACTTCTATGCCTCCATACTTGATGTTGCAATCCATATCGAAGCCCACCATCAGAAATCATACTGTAAGCTGATCTAACCAAGAAGCATCCTCCCTTCTCCCAATGCCACACCCACCAGTCTAAACTCTCTGCAAGGTAAATGGAAGGCAAACGAGAGAGTAGGTCCTGAAGCTGAAGAGCCTCTGACTACCTCAGACCTCTCCTGAAAGTGGGCGCCCACACCCTCCCAGGTAGTGAAGTATCAATGACCTAGGAAACTGGAATAAGAGGAGTCGATGCCACCTAGAAAAGGTCAGGAAACACCTAACAGAAGGGAAGATCACCACACCACCTATCTCTACAAAAAAGAGCCATATCCCCCTTCCCTAAGGAGATCTTGATACCCGTGAGAATAATATCCCTGCAAGAAGAGATGTCACACCATAGCGGGGATGTGATGACCTGTGGAGCAGGAGTAAGGTCCCAGACTCTGGAACTCCCAAAGTACCTCTGTCTGATAATAGTAGCCCACAGTCTGTCCTCACCAACACCTAATCTCCACAGCCACTTAGCTAGCAAAGCCATGTTGAAGTCTGATATTCTTTAACCCCACATCTCCCTGCTCCCTACTCTTGGTGTGACTCTTCCCCATGCTACATCATGCCAACCCCTACACTTGTCCCCACTACCATGCCAGAAGTTTACTAAATTATTGTGCAGAAACATATGATATGAAAGGATTTTTCTTTTACCTGCATTGATGCTTTGTCTGCAGAATCAGATAATCCCTTTTTCTGGCCTAGTGACAGAAATACTGTAGATTGCAGTAAAGAAGTGAAATTTTTATCCAACCGTTCCACGAGATGTTCATCCTCTTCCTTCTCCATTGCTCTGTGGGCCTGCAACAACAATGGCAGAGCAAACAAAAGGAAGCATGAATTCATTTTTCAGAAAATTTAGCTGTCATTGCAGGGTGTTTGTGTGTTGCGGTGTAAAACGTATTGCAAGTGGCCAACCAGGTAAAAAGGTCAATAACTTGGTAGCATCATAAAAAAATCATCAAGCCCATCTAAATGGGTTAATCAGAAATACTGTATCCAAAAGGTCTTAGAGGAACCAAGGATTCATGTTTGAAGGCTCAATCACCAAATTGAATTATGCTGATCAGCGGACAAATTGAGAAAACATATATTCCAAAGATACATTTAAAATGAGAGGAGCAAGCTCTCTCAAAATACGTCTTGAAGAGAAGAAATCTACAAAATATGATACCCATCATTCAACAATATAAAAAAGAAGAATCTTCTCTATGTTGGGAAAGAATCATTGACAGTACCACATTGCTCACAAACTAATACACCCATTTTTCAACCAACCTAGCAGTACTGAAGTACATATCTCACTAGTATTGATGACAGAAAAGTCAAAGTTCATAAGTTCATTGACACCCAAAACGAACAGATCCTGCTCCAAGATATGACTCTACATCAATTGCTTCATTAGGGACGATCTGAACATGTACAGTTGGTCCAGTTGAAAAGATATCCATCACATCTAGGTGTAAGAATAGCCATGATGTCACAAGCACATATGCAAGTAGGCACATCATCATAGACTGCATCCCTTCCTGGTGGGTAAAAGCATCAGCTATCTTCCTCTAATTCCCAAACTTACACATAATGGAGAAGGGACAATGCTGCAGAACATACACAATTTAGCACGTGTTGGTCGCAGTTTCCACCACCTATGCAGATACTTAAACCTCTAGATCCATTTTGCAAACAGAATAAGGCTAGGTAACCCAGGGTTTGACAAGGCGGGGCGAATCAGCCCGATTCGCCTGAAGCGGAGCGAATCAGGGCCGGCCCGATGCGTGATCCGCATGGATCCGCCGCCCGGCCGCGGACCGGGCGAATCGACCGGATTCGATTCGATCCGGCCCGATTCGCCGGATCCGCCGCGATCCGATATGCCCCCAGCCCTTAAGATTCGCCCGACGCCATGCGAATCGAGACTGTGTAGTCTCGATTCGCAGGTGTCTCGCCGCCAGCCCCTTTCTCCCCCATTTTTCCCCCTTCTCCCTCAAGGAAACCCCAGATCTACACCCTAGGTGACCCAAGGAGGCTTCCTACGTGGGATTGAAGGTGCTTGGAGGCGTTCTTGGGCTTCTCTCATCCCTCTCTTCATCCATTTCACTGTTTTGAAGGTAACTCTCCATGTATCTTTCATTTTTGCAGTTTTTTGTTGATTTATGGGAAGTATATTCTTGAGAAATGATGTTGCAAGTGATTAATGTTCACTTGCAACCATTTCTCCCTTGAATCTTCAATTCTTTTACATAGATTTGCCCATTTCCTTCTAATTTCGAATTTTTGTAATTATTTAAAAAAAACAACAAATTTCAAACATGATGGCCACTTTCCACCATTTCATTGTGGCAGATGCTTTCGAGAAGGGGTTGGGAGTTTTGCGGAGCCATCTGCCATTGCTGGTCGGGACCGCATTGACGGCGGTAATGTGCTTTCCCTTTCCTTATTGGATATTAGTAAAGTCAACGATTGACTATTTGAGTAACACTATTTTTTTTTACAGCTGATTGGTGGTTCAACTTTGAGCACTCGACACCCATATTGAGGAAAATTGCAGTTAAGATCTTGTCGCAGACTTCCTCGTCCAGTGGGTGTGAGAGAAATTGGAGCACCTTTGCATTGATACACACCAAAGTCCGGAACAGGTTATCACATAGGCGGTTGGACAATTTGGTGTATGTGCACTACAACATGAGGTTGAGGGTGAAACATTTAACAGAGGATCCAAAGAGGGGGGAGGTGGAGGATGATCCGATTGACATTGGGTTTCTACGAAATGATGAAGATCCAATGGTTGCATGGGTTCATAGTTGTCAAGGCGACAAAGCGACCAAGGCGTTTTTGGGCTCATTGTGTGCCTAAGCGCTTAGGCGCCCGCCTAAGCGGCGCCTAAGCGGTGCTTAGGCGCTAAAGATAACGTCTAGTCTAGGTTATTTCAAGAGTGACATCCTATATTAAATCTAGCAAAACCTACACAAATATGACATTATAAATACAATGTGAAAAAAAATTGCCATTACAAAGTGCACCAAAATTAAACATATGAAAGAAAAATTACTTGAATAAATAAAAATATAAAATGCAAGTACTAACCTGAAATTTGTTCCTTTGTTCTTCTAAAATCTAGAAATAAGAGTTGTGACAAATATAATACAGTGTGTGCGTGTATGACCGTGAGATAGAGAGGGGGGGGGGGGGGGGGGGGGGGGGGCAGGACAGTGTGTGTGTGTGACCGTGAGAGAGAGGAGGGGGTGCCGGTGGGACTGTCACTCTGTGACAGTGTGTGTGAGATAGAGAGGAGAGGGGGGGGGACTGTGTGTGTGTGTGTGACGTGAGAGAGAGAGGAGGGGGTCCCGGTGGCCGGTGGGAGTCGTGGGACTGTCACTCTGTGACAGTGTGTGTGAGATAGAGAGGAGAAGGGGGGCGGGACTCTGTGTGTATGTGTGTGACCGTGAGAAAGAGAGAGGCAGAGGGGGGGCGGGACTGTGTGTGTATGTGTGTGACTGTGAGAGAGAGAGAGGAGAGGGGGGGCGGGACACTGTCAGTGTGTGTGTGACTGTGTCTGTGTGAGAGAGAGAGAGACAGAGACAGAGAGAGAGAGAGAGGCAGAGAGAGGGGAGTGACCGTGAGAGAGAGAGACTGAGAGAGAGAGGGGGTGCCGATGGGACAGAGAGAGAGAGGCAGAGAGAGAAAGAGGGGAGTGACCGTGAGAGAGAGAGAGAGAGAGAGAGAGAGACTGAGAGAGAGAGGCAGAGAGAGAGAGAGAGAGGGGGGGTGCCGGTGGAACAGAGAGAGAGAGGGGGTGCCGGTGGGCAGTGACCTCCTCCAACGGCCTCCTTCGGGAACTAGGGAAGGGGAGGGGAGAGCGTGACAGGGAACTAGGGAAGGGGAGATGGGGGGAGCATACCTCCTCCGGCAGCAGCGACCTCCTCTGGCGGCGGCGCGACCTCCTCCGGCGGCGAGACCTCCTCCGGCGCGAAACCCTACCTGGGTTGGACTCGGGGGGCAAGGCGGGGGTGGGAATGGGAAGACGGGGTCGCGAAGGGGAGTCGGGGCGGAGGGGGGGATATAACCGGGGATCCGATGATCCACTAAAAGACCCGGAGGCCATCTCAAGGCGCCCAAGCGCACGCCTTGGGCCGCCTTCCCCGCCTTGGCGTCGCCTTGCGTCGCCTTTTTCCAGTCCACTTAGGCGGCCCACTTAGGCGACCCCCAAAAGCCGCCTTGGCGCCGCCTAGGCGGCCGCCTTGACAACTATGCATGGGTTGCACGAGCGACCACAGAGCGGGGAGAGTACGAGTTAGATGAGGAGGCAGATGATCCTGAAGATCCACCTCGTCCAAACACATTTCTAGCTAGGGCTATAGAAGCTGCAGAAGAGGAGGGACAACATAGAGATGTGGGCGGAGGGAGACAACCACATTCATCTCAATTCGGGCCGAAGAAGAAGATGAGGTTGATCTTCTTGGCGACTTACGAATGGAACGTGCCATGCCTTCTGCAGGTGAGACAGTAATTATCATTTGTTAAAGATGTTCATTCATTATTTGTGTTTGTCCATACCATAATTTATGATGTTGGTTACTATTGCAGGTGGTGCAAACGTTGATGATGATGATGTGCAATTTGAAAGATTGATGCTAGGCCCTACAGCCCGCTCACAATCCATGAGAGAAGCACCTGCAATTGCTTCCTCACAACCAAGAAGGAAGGGGTCACATACACAATCTGCTGCTCCATCCCAAGCTGCAAAAGGAAAGGCGGTGGCGACATCCCAACCGACAAAAGGAAAGGGGAAGGACATAGGTCAAGCAGGTGCCCCAGCCAAAGGCATTGTTATACGAGAGCCAACCGCCCCAGCACAAAAGAAGAAGAGCTGGTTCTCCTGGGGATCTAAGAAAGGGAAGAAAATGGCTACCCCTATTTTGGATCCACTTGATATTGCAGGTTTAGAAACCATGGATCCAAATGCAAAAGAAACACCTCCCGAGGATTCGCCTCGATTACCCAGCAGCCACTCCCATGACTCCATGACTACTGGTTCACCGGGTGGGTCTGTAGGGGGAGGTGATGGAGATAGGGGAGGGGGTGGGGGTGAGAGTGGACAGGGAGGGGGCAGCGATGGTGTGATAGATTTCACAGCGGAGCAGGATTTTGGTGGCCATTGCACCCAAGATACCGATCATGGCGGCCCAGTGCAGTACAATAGAAGGCGGAGGTTTGTGAAAGGTGGTCCTGCAGAAGGTTCAGCAGTGGATAGTGATAGCTACAACACTATGATATCTGATTTTGAGAGAATGAGCACACATGAGTCTGTGGGATCGTATGGGGGACATACTTATCAGCCAGAGTCATCCGACACAGGCTACTCCAGTGGCTATAGTGGCTACGCCACCACAGGCTACCCTGCATCATATTTTTATCCACCTCCGTCTATTCATGTTCATGTTCCTGTTCAGCAGATTTATGCTCCTGTAGAGGATGTACAAATGGCAGGTTTGAGGATAGTCCGTCCTGGATGCGAGGTGTGGGACCACTTTGTTAGGGAGTTTCGGACCAGATACAACACCATGATGACTTGGGATGAGTTTCATACATTTGTGTCTCAAACCAAAAGTTATCATCTTATTGGGGAGATTCCCTCAGAGTCAGATGGGTCTGTCCAGCCACAGTGGGGTACATATGATCCATATCAACAGGGATATTGAGGCTACTAGACTCATTGTATTTTGTATTTGGATTTGACTTTGATGCTTGTACTTTTATGAGTCTCATTGTATATTTCATTTAGAATTGAGTGTCATGTTTGTACTTTGTACTTTGTATTCAAGTTCTAATAAAATTGAATGAAAATGGATGTTTGTGAAGTATTACATGGCATAAATATCATCAATTTTACATGAAATTCTTCACAAGAGGTTTTAAACTGAGAATCAGCCAAAGAAACATCAAATCCATGCGAATCTGGCCAAACCTGGGGCTGTAGGGCAGAACCAACCCTGCCTGGGCCGGATCCAGCCGAATCGACCCGATTCGGTTCGATTCGGGCCGAATCGGATCGCATCAGGGCGAATCCAATTCGCCCCGAATCGGCGCTCCAGCAAACCATGAGGTAACCAACCTTGTTCACTCGGATAACCTAAATTTTTCTCTGGTAACTCAGGTAGGAATAGGATAACCCAAGTCTAACCCACCTGAACCTAGTTTAGGGTACTGTTACCTATTGCTATATTTCATTAAAATTACCTAGCTTACCTAGAACAAAAAAAGAATGTATAAAATAAAGGTAAAAACCTGGCTTTTCCTACCTGTGTTTACTTAACCCCTTTATCCTATTCCATTATCAAAGCTACCCCTAGTTCTTCCAGATAGAACTTGAGATCACGAGATCACACCAATTACTCTCCCTATGACCCTACCAATGAAAGCAAAGGCTTATTCTTCTGATTGGAGTTTTTCAGGTGCAGTATAAGTTACATCAGGCTCAACATGGGCAAGCCATTAAGTCCACGTCATCTTTGATCATCCAAAATCCTCCTTGGTGTGGTAGTCCACCTGCTAATTCTCTGTATATTCCATAATTTGACGTATGAAGCAACTGACCCTTTGATTAGTCACCCTTAAAGAGAAACCCTGGTAGAGAAGCTCCAAGTTTCTATGACATGTTTCTTTTTCTTCTTTTGGCAAGTGAAGATCCCCTTACATTTTTTGGCAGGGCATCATGCAATTTTTTAGGCATTAAAACCAATTAGCTGGAGAGCCAAAAACACATGTGCAGGTTTTATGTTTGTATGTTCACACACTTTTTAGCCATCAGATTATAATATACTGGACGAGAATGGCTCCCATTTAGGCCCCAGCTGGGAATCCCATGGGTTGTCTCCGCAGTCAGTTCACCTTACCTCTTCATTTCCTTAGACTTAGGCACCCAGTGTCACCAGGTGAGCAAGAAGATACAACACTGCCATGATTCTCCTTCCCTTCCCAAAGTAGGTCATAACTTCACTTGACATCTCACATGGTGCTTAGAACTAGAGTCTATCATATTGGACAAAAAAAGTCATGGTTAAACTCAATGTTTAAAAAAGCACCGCCTCAGGGCTACGAGGTGCACACCTCAAGGCGAGGTGCCCACAACCAGCATCAAGGCTTACGCCTCGGAACAAATCTATGAGACTTGCGTTTTTTTCTCAAATGAGGCAGGTTGAGGCGCTGAGGCAGTGAGGCGAACTTGAGGAGTATGCAGAGAATAGACGGTCAAGATTACATTTGAGATAGTTAAAATATTAAAATAAGTTTTAAAAATGGGGTCAATTCTCTTCGTCGAAGACCCACTCGTCCGCACGAAAGAAGACGGAAGGAGTTCTTCAACTCCAGGACTTCTTCTCTGCCGTAGCTGACAGGAAGAGCGGACGTTGGCTTCGCGACTTGGAGTCCGGAGGGCGGTGGGTGTGTTTTTACTGCAGGAAACCAAGAAGAACCTCTGTTCTCACTTCTCACAGCAGGAAACCAACCGCGGTGGCCGGTGGCTGTGTTTTCACGGCAAGAGTTCAACAATGACAATGAGCCTCTGTTTCCACAGCGGGAAACCAACTGTGGTGGCCGGTATGTTTTCTGGTTTTTTTTTCCTGTTTCTTGCCAGTCGCCACGTTTCTCTCTTCTTCTTCATTTTTTTCCCTGAAATAGTCGCCACGTTTCTACCTGTTCTTCTTTATTTTTTCCCCTGTTTATTCCCAGTCGGCAGTCCCACTTTGGCCCACGACCCCCTGTTTTTTTCCCATTTCTGTTTCCTATTCTTGTTTTTTTCTTTTTTCCTGTTCCTGTTGTTTGAATCACAACGTCTCCGGATGAGAGTGCCCGCTTCGCCTCTACCGGCAGGGCGAAGAAACCCTCAGCTGCCTCCAGCATGTCTGCAACGAGTTGGCTCTGAGCATTTTTTCCCCTCTTCCTGTTATTATATTTCTGTGCGCCATCTTCATAACTTGGTTCGTAGAAGCCACCAGAAATGAAAAAAAAAAACAGCATATGCACATGTGAATCTTTATTATCATTTATGATATTAAATAAGACTAGGAAAGAAAAATCAGACTTCAGTCTTTAGTAAGACTGTAAGAGTCACAACTCACAATTGATAGTTAATAATTTGATTTTATTTTTTATTATGCTGCTTGCTTGCAGGCTCTAGTTGTCTTTTTATTTATTTATTTTTCATTTACAGTGCTGGTTCTAGTCATTTAGTGAGTTGTCTTTTTGTTTTGTTTTTTTTTTTCATTTACAGCATCATGCCAGGCAACGAAGATAGTGAAAGAGAAACAATCTGGCAATAGATCTGATCCTGCTTGGAAATATGGAGAGCAAATTGATGTCCCACAGGCCGGTAAAAGCTATGTTTATTTGAAATGCAAATTCTGTGGGGAAAAAATTACTGGTGGTGTGAAAAGATTAAAAGATCATTTAGCTAAAACCCATAACAACGTAAGTGCATGTCCTAAAGTTCCAAAGGAAGTTGAGGAAGAAATGAAGGGATACTTGGGACTTCTACGTGAAAAGAAAAAATTGGCTGCAGAAAGATTTGAAAATGTATGCAAGATTGGCTATTATATGGATGATGATGATGTCACTTTTACACCTACAG
Source organism: Colocasia esculenta (assembly GCA_014218235.1). Lineage (NCBI taxonomy): Eukaryota > Viridiplantae > Streptophyta > Magnoliopsida > Alismatales > Araceae > Colocasia > Colocasia esculenta. Next base: position 50,084,496 of record CM024765.1, on the reverse strand, counting down.
GAGATCATAATAATATTGACGTCGGTTCTATAACAAAACAGCAAGTTAGAGGCCCAATGGATGGATTTATTTTAGGTTCTGATTCTGCATCAAAGGTACAAGAGAAATCAGTTCAACAAAGTACATTAAATGCACATTGGAAGAAGGAAGAGCGAAATAGAGTTTGCCTTTCCATTGGGAGATTCTTTTTTGAAAATGGACTTGCATTTAATATTGTAAATAGTCCATCTTTTAAAAGAATGTTGGAGCACATTGGTCAATATGGGAGGGGATTGAAACCTCCATCTATGTATGAGTTGAGGATATGGATTTTGCAAGAAGATGTGAAGACTATTAGTGGCTTGTTGGAGGAATTCAAAGAATCATGTAAGATGACAGGTTGTACACTTATGACAGATGGATGGATAGACACTAGTCAGAGAACACTGATTAATTTCTTATAGGGTGTTTGGTTGCAGTTTAAAAAAAAAAAAAAAAAATATTTCTAACTAAAAAATTATAGTGTGCCAATTTTTGACTAAATTTTGAAATTCAGAAAAACTGTTATTATTTGTTTGGTAAAATTAGTATACTTTTTAAATTTTGTAAAGACATGTTTAGTAGACACTTTTCACTATTATTTTTTATAATAAAAGTGACGAGGAGGAGGAGGGGGGGGCGCAGAGGGTCGCCGGCGCGGTGGGGTGGGGGTGCTGGCGGGGGAGGAGGAGGGGGCGCAGGGGGGGTAGAGGAGGAGGAGGGAGGCGCAGGGGAGGGCGCGGTGCACGGGGGGGAGAGGAGAAGGAGGGGGCGCCGGTGGGGGGGAGGAGGAGGGGGGCACCGCGGGGGGGCAGCGCAAGGGGTGAGAGGAGAAGGAGGGGGCTCTGGCGGGGGGAGGAGGAGGCGAGGGGAGGTGCAGGGGGGGCGCCGGCGGGGGGGAGGAGGAGGCGAGGGGAGGGCAGGGGGGGTGCCGGCGGGGGGGAGGAGGAGGAGGGCGCAGAGGGGGGCGGGGGAGGGGGAGGGGGAGGGCACGGTGCAGGGGGGTGGAGGAGGAGGAGGGGGCACGGGGAGGGGGGCAGACATGTTGCACGAGAGTTTTAAAAAAAATTGGTGAAGAGTTGTTTTTTCTCGAGAAAGTTTTAGGTAGGTGGGATTCCTTTCCTAAGATGTCTTGCTAAACGTGTGTTAGTGAACATCTTCTCTTTTTAAAAAATTTTAGAGAAAAAAGGTAAAAAATTGCAACCAAACACCCTATTAGTGAATAATCCTAAAGGAACTTGGTTTCTCAAGTCAGTGGATGCAACTGTGGAATCTAAAGATGCAGAGATGTTGTTTGATGTTTCACTTGATTGATGGGGTTATTCAAGAAATCGGTGAGGAAAATGTTGTGCAAGTAGTCACAGACAATGCGGCTAATTATAAGGCAGCAGGGCAAAAGTTAATGGAGAAAAGGAAAATGTTGTATTGGACTCCATGTGCAGCACATTGCCTTGATTTAATTCTATAGGATATCTTTGAGCTACCATTATTTGCAACCATCTTCAAGAAGGCAAAGAAACTCATAAATTTCATTTATGCTCATACATGGTTGAAAGCCTTAATGAAAAAGAAGTTAGAAAAAGAACTTCTAAAACATGACATTACTTGTTTTGCTACTGCATTTCTTACTTTGTCTAACATTATTGGTTCCAAAGAAGGTCTTCAAGAGATGTTTGCTTGTAGATTATTCACTCAGAGTACATATGCAAAAAAACCCGCAGGAAAAGTTGTGAAACATATCATACTCAAGGATCAACATTTTTGGAGAGGTGTTGCTTATATTGTCATGACTACAAAACCTTTGGTGAATGTTTTAAGAATGGTAGATGGAGAGAAACACCCTCCAATGGGTTTCATCTATGAGGCTATGGACAGAGCAAAGGAGAAAATTGCAGAAGTTGTTGATGGGAAAAAAGAAAAATATGAACCATTATGGAGAATCATCGATAGAAGATGGGCATGCCAACTACACCATTCTTTACATGCAGTTGGATATTTTCTTAATCCTCATTTGCAATATGAGCCTACGTTTTCAAATCATCCTGAGGTCAAACTTGGTTTATACAGTTGCATTGATAGGATGATAAATGAAGAAGAAGATAAATTGAAGGCTAACCTACAGTTAGATGCATTTGTCAATGCAAGAGGATTGTTTGGGGACAGGATGGCTATAAAATCTAGAAAAGTGAGGACTCCAGGTAAAGTGAACATAGCATGCTTTATATTGTCTGTTATATATTTATTTTTACTATTTCAATGTGATTTGTTTTTTTGACTACCTGATTGGTGGTTGGCATATGGAGATGAAACGCCTGAGTTAAAGAAGTTCGCAGTTAGAGTTTTAAGTCTCACTTGTAGCTCATCAAGCTGTGAACGCAATTGGAGTGCTTTTAATCAGGTAGATTATTTTTTGAAATTTATAAAATTAAAGAAGTGAAGAAATAAATCTCTTATAGGCTAGTTTGATTCATGGTGGGTAGTTTAACCATGGGTTTCTTAACCAAAAAGTTACCCATTTTCACTTTGACAACTTACCCCACTAACCACCACTAACCAAGGGTAGGTTTACCCACTTTTTATTTTTTTAGTCAACTTAGAACTTTGACTCAAATTATTTTTTTTTGTGCAATTAAAAAGTAAGATAATTTTCAGAGATATGTAATAAATAATATATACAATTTAATGAATATTTTTATTAAATTTTTCAAAAAAAAAAGTTACCCACGCGGATAACTCTGCCCCACCTCCTGAGGTGGGGCAGAGTTACCCATGGGTAACCTGGTTTAACCAGGTTACCCCTGGGTAGACTCACCCCCCCCCCCAAAGTGCTTTTTGCACTTTAGCCAGGGGTACCCCTAGTTTAACCAGGGGTACCCCCCTGTCAAACTGGCCCTATATTTAAAATGTATTCATAATATAGGTACACACAAAGAGGAGAAATAGATTGTCACAACAGAGGTTAAATGATCTAGTGTATGTCATGTTCAACTTAAAGTTGAAAGAGAGAGCAGCGAGAAAGAAAGCAATGGAAAATCCTCTTTGTTTGGATGCGAATGGCATTGACTCTGATGATGAGTGGCTTACAGAATTACAAAATGAAGGTGATGATCTTGACATTTATAATCCATCTGTTGATGAAGAAACCAACTTGGAAGATATTGGAATGGAGATAAAGAGGAATTCAAAAAAGAGAAAAGTCGGAGAAAGCTCAAGTGGAAGTAACTAATTTAGCATTTAGTAATGACTTAATATGCTATGACTGTGTAAGTGCAATTAGTAGTTAATTGATAAGTGTTTATTTTTTCATTCTTATGATTTCATAAATTTCTTTATATGTTGTAGGTAAGGACAAAGAAATTGTAGAAGAAGAAGAAGCATGCTTTGATGATGGGAGTGATGAAGGAACAAATCAAGATGATGAACAAATTAGATATATGGATGATGTTACTAGTAGTGATGATGGGGCTACATATAGAGATCTATATGATTTTTACTGATTCTTTAGAGTATTTGACCTAACTGCATGACTACAGAATGCACATTAAACAAATAGTATTTGTGACTTTGTCATTTGAGTTATTTATGTCTGTAGTTTCTTTCTTATACCATTTTTGAGATGTCACAAATCTTAAATTAATAATTTAGATATTACCATCATACAATGTATTGTTTGCATAAGTTGAATCAATCTATCAATCACACCCTCTACCATTGAACTAAGTATAACATTTTTTTATTTTTTATTTATATATTTATATAATATATTTTATATTTATTGAGGCTTACGCCTCAATATGCTTTGAGGCTTACACCTTGTGAGGCTATGACCGACTGCCTCATGACCGCCTCAAGTCTTTACAAACCTTGGTTACACTATTCCCCAGAAGAATATAACTGAAAGGTTTTATCTAGTAGATACAAGTATGTAGATAAAGATAGATGAAAGGACCTAAAGGAGGTAATAATTTGGAAAGATTCATCAAATGAAATAGGGCAGAAAGTAACAGGATGACCATATGGCCCCCTGTCAACTATTAACCCATTAACACACTGCTCACAAGATGAGTAAGGTGATTAGAGAAGAATGAATGCAAATTAAAGTGAATTTTTTAAGCAAAGAGATCACAAAAAGATGAACAAACAGGCATGAAAAGACCAACAACGCCAATGACCATCACACAATGTTCCTTTTTACAGAAGGACAAAACAAAAAAAGGTCATAGTACAACTTGATACCAAACTTAAATGGTCAAATAATAATATTGTTAAAGATCCAAAATCTAACCCCAAGACCTAGGCATTGAGTTGAGGGAATCATATATAGAGGTGAAACTCCCATGAATTTCCAATTTGGGAGTAAACCACAATAAAAATGATGCTAGAATATGCACTGCAAAAATGGAATTACCTTGTAAATTTTGCTCTTCGCAATAATCTCCTCCATAACTTGTTTTTTGGTCTTATGCCGCTGAAATTAAACAATATGAGGCAGCTATTAGAAAGAGCATATCATGCAGTTGTCGACAGGGAAACATATCTAGGATCCAGATAAAGTAACTTAAAATGAGGAGGAAATAGAAACAAAATCAATGGAAAAACCAAGACCAGTCAGCAATTTCTTCAGGATTAGCTGTGAATTATTTGAAAAGCAATGTGGTATCTGGTCAGAAAATGCCAGATAACAGTGGATGGGCACACAAGAGGTCAGCCTAACAAATGCAGACAAAGAATCTGAATTCACAATCCCATGGACAACCACAAGGAAACTACAACTTCTAATTGGGCATTCAACAATAATTTATTAACATGACACTTACAACAGGTTAGACAATGAAATCTAAAAGTAAGAAAGTGTTTACATGATGGAGTACTTCACTAGCAGCAGAAGGATAGAAAGTGGAATCTAAAAGTGAGCAAGATAGAAGATAAAATCTACGAAGTATGGCACAAAGACAAACTGGATGAAGCAAATACATCAGAGGAAGAACAGTTATATTAGAGAAGATAACCAGATAGAAATAATAAGCCGGAAAGTCACATTCATAGAAGTAATGAACAGATCAGACAACAATGTCTCTAAAGTAACTAGTTTTGAGGGAAACAATTTTACATCTTCTCCTTCTCGCAAGTCTGCTTCCAACTGGTTATGCATGGTCTGAAAATTCAAATGTCTGGAGGCTGCGAAATCCTCTGCAAAAACAAAAAATGGCACAAACAGAAACCAAAGTTCAGGCTTTCTATATCCATTTTCTTCCCCATTCTTTTGACTTGGATGACTACGCTATTATTCATGCAAATGGCTAGGAAATGCTACTTCAGAGCACTAAATATAATGAATCATTCAGAAACTCATTCAAACACATTTACCCACCAAAGAAATGTTCCACCAGACAAGAGCACTTTCAAATATTGATCATTGAGTGAACAAAATTTATTAATGCAAACCTCTGACTGAACATAAAGTCTGGGACCTGGACCGTAAATCAATGTCTTGATAAGACAAAACTTGACATTAACAATGACAAAGATGATGGTAATGAAATTAACCTAAATGTTCTTGTACGGGATAACATTGTCTATACAGGCATAAGACATAATGCATCTGCTGTGCCATAAACTCAAAAAAAGAGGATAGTTATCCATAGAAATAGTGGAGTATTTTGCACAAAGAAACATCTCAAATGATAAATGTGATGATTGCCATTGCAAGAAATGCATTTGCATGTGTCATCATGTACCTTTCTCGCATAGCTATAGAGAAAACATCTGCCATTGGTTTTTTAGGGGTCTGTCAGTGGCAGAACCAGTTCATCTTAAATTCAGAAAACCCTTAACCCTCACCACCAGGTTCAAACCTAGGTGGTTCCCAATCTAACCCCTATGCAGTGACAGTGGCTTCAACCCATTGGCAAAACATCTGCCATCATTACCCACATTAATTAACTTGTCCAAACCTCCACCTATTCCAGAGGATTCGATCAACAACCAACCTCCTTTCTTTTCCTTGGATTCCCCCTAGGGGATGAATCCCCCATAAATTGGTGGTCAGCCCCAGATCATAGCAACTGGAGGAATGGACCAGGCAGGTATACCATGGCAGTGTTCAGGATGGGACCAGCAGTGAGTACCAATCTGCACAGATACTCTAGCAGTTACCAGCAGGTAGCATCCAACAAGGGTTTCTGATAGCACATCAGAAGTCAAGTCACCAGCAGGGTTGTCAGGAGCCCATCTAACTGTGGACTAGCAAAGGCGTCAGACTGTGCAAATGTGCAGCTGTTGCAGGAGTAACATTTGCTAGCAGTGTAACATGGAGGAACAGAGGAAGAAGTTGGAAAGCAGAACCCCATCCCCCACCCCCAAAGAAGAAAACACCAACTGGCAAGTTTACGCATTGGCAGTGTGTTTAGGCCCGCCCCGTAGGGTCAGGCAATATGGAAAGAAACATTGCAAAGTTTAATATAAACCCTACCTACGAAGGGGGAATAAATCAGTATTTCATAAAGAGATATTCAAAATTATGAAAAGCTCGATTGTGACAGAGTGGGATTGGTTACATCACCCGGAGACATCATATCAGGAATAGTTATTAGAAGATGGGAGATTAGTACAGGTTGATATATTTAAATGCAAAAGAAAGATTGCATCTTGTAGTCCTGAAAGCAGATTTTAAAAAAAAAAATCCTCACCAAATTTTATTTACAAGGAAAGAGCAATATTTTCCCAAGGAAAAGTCGATTGCAAATTGCACCACCAATGTTATCGCACAAACAGAAGCAGGACAATCCCAGCCTCCCAGATCGAGAGAAGAGGTTCATATGTCAACTATAAACACCTGCCATTCTGAATGTAAAGAAAAAGCTACATAGTTTTGATCCCCTACAAGAAAACTTGATCAAATGTTGCAAATGAATCTGTAGCAAATGTAAATAAATGAGAAACTCCAAAATAAAATTTTCCAAGCAACTTCTGGTTCCACAGAACCATCACAGAACTCCTCCCAAACACTCCAGCAATAGCATGAGCAAGTAAGAGGAGCATCTTTTGAGCATCTTCTTTACCCCTCATAAGCTTCAAGCTTTTCAAAGTTATTCCAAATACCTATATGGTCTTAAATCTGAAAGTGCACCATGTACATTTGCTACAGTTATCCCACATATATTTACTACTTTGGCATTTGAAAAATACATGAAAAGACACTTTAAGTTGAAACTACATGATTTTTCTTTGTTGCGGTCAAAAGTTGGCCTGTAGCGCATGTGAGGTATTCTGTGCTTTGACCCAGGGGCCTCTTGTCCTTGATGTGCACCACACACATTTGCCAAGGTATCCCACATTTGTTTACTAATCTGGAATTTGAAAAAAAAAAAAAGATGAAAAGACCCTCTAAGATGAATGTTGCAGTCAGAAGTTGGTCTGTGCTCATCTGTCAGGCTATGTTATCAAAAGTGATGAAAGCGATTGCCTAGGAAATGAGGCAAGGTGGGGCAAGGCACCACACTGGTGCCTCACTTCGATCCAATCACCTAGGTGATCATGGTGGTTGACCAGGCTGACAAAGGCAGTCATCTTGGCCCACTTCTATCACCCAGTCCCCCAAAACTAGGTTTGGCATGGTTGAATGAATAAATGTAGACAGTTATAAGTTTTTATACATGTATTTGAATCATTTTTGTGAATAAAATAGCATATATGTATTCATATGAAATATATCTATCTTTTTTATTTTATTAATAATTGTCGCTTCCAAACCCCTAGGCAATTGCCTAGGCATTTGCGGCTTGAGGCCCCTTGGTCACTTCAGTCATCTCATACCTCTGACTACAAAGCTGTGAGGGCTGAGGTATTCTGTACTTTGACCTAGGGGCCTCAGGACTTTGTCCTTGAAAAGGCATTCACAAGGAACAGATGGACCCTAACTCTTTGGGGGGGGGGGGGGGGGGGGGGGTCTCTCTTTCTTTTCCTTTATTCCTTTTTCAGACAGTGCAGGTGTGGGAGGGGGAAAAGAGACCACCATCATAGGAAAGAGGAGAGGTCCTCTAACACCGATGAGAAAGGAAGATGGAACTGGACCATATGCATACAGTGGATGAAAGATACCCTGCAATCTCCAAGCATTAAGTAGAAATCCACCCCAATCTTTCCACAAAGTTAGTGCATGCAAAGAAATTCTAATTAAAAATGGTACTTCCTTGGAAAAGGGCAGCATTATATTCCAACCAGATAATCTAACAATTTCATGAGGAGGTGTGGCTAGAACTGAAATAGGCATATCTTGGTTTCCCTACTCATATATCATGGATCCCCCGGAGCAGAGTTTGATTGTACGAGTGATGCAAGAGTTCTCAAACATAGTGTCACCATATTGTAGTGAAAAGTTAGCCACAGCACATGAGAGATACTATCCATTTTGGCCCATGTGCTTCAATATTATGTCTTTCAAAGAATGCATCATCTGGGAGTGCTTGAACCCCACCGTACTTACAAGCACTAGTCTTCTTCACTACAAACAAAGTAGGATTATCCTTGGTTTCCCACCCTATGTATCATTCTCTAAGAGCAAACTAATAACAAACTCACACCTGCTCCTCATTCCTGCTTCTAATCCTTAGGAAATTTACATTGTGTTGACACCAAAAATATTCATTAAATCCTCTTGAATGTTTTTGTGATAAATAAATTATACAAGGACAAATTTGCTAATCATGGCATAAATGGTATAAAACCATGGCCATGTGATCAGGGCAAAAAGGTCCAAACAGCCCCAAAATTTCCAAATTTCCTGAAATATCAAGTTTCCAGGAATTATCAGAATTTTCAAATTCCTGAAAACCAAAATTCCAGAAATATTCAATTTCTAGAAAATACCATGTTTTCAGAAACTCCAGAAATTCAAAAAAAAATCCTCAAAGCCGAAAACCCCAAAAATTCCCAAATTCCAGAAATATCCAAAACCCCGAAATATCTCATTTCTGATATTTTCAGAAAATTGTTCAAAACCTAGAAAACACTCAAAAATGCCATTTCTGGAATTTCCAGAAATTCCCAAATTCTTTCCTAAAATATACAATTCCTGAAAATACAGAAAATATCAAAACCATCCTTGCAATTTTCAGAAAATATCCAAAATGATAAAATCCCTGAAATTCCTCATTTCTGAAATTCCAGAAATCCCAAAACCCAAAAATGCAAAAATACTCATTTCTGCAATATCCAGAAATTCCTGGGAAAAAAAACCCAAAAGCCCTGAAATATCCAAATTCCCAGAATTCAGCAATTTCTGAAATATCCTATTTTCAGAAATTGCCAAAACCCAGAAAATCCAGAAATGTCAAATTTCTTGAAAATATCAACATCCTTGAAATACACAATTTCCAGAAATCTATATTTCCAAAAATCTATATTTCCAGAAAATATCAAAATTCCCAAATACCCAAATCTACAAAAAAAAACCCCTCATTTATGAAATTCCAAAAATCCCTAAAAAAATGGGCTCCGATGGGAGCCCCATTGGAGACCCACCCGCGGTGGGCTGGGCTCCGATGGGTGCCCCATTGGAGTCCACCCAATGGGGGATCGGATGCATGGATGGCAAAGTCGGCCGATCCGGGTTGGAATCGGCTGACTAGGGTCATAATCGGCCTATGGCGACCTGATTTGGGGGGGGGACAACGACCCACCCACTATGTAAGGTGGGATCAGGGTGGATCGAGCAGAATCGGACTGGATCGGGTCGATCCAATCTGACTCCATCCAATTCCACCTCGATTCCATCTGCTTTAGTCCGATTCCCTCAGCTTACCTTAGTAAATGTTATATTTGTAGTTTCATTTACTTAAGATATTACATGTAAATACGGAAGTACCCCCCATTTGAATCCAATAAAAATATCAGAAAAATCATATCTCTTATAAATAAAAAGTCAACTCTCCCATCCAAGAAAAAAATCGTGATTTCGGTAGTTCCATCAAAATAGTGACTTTCTAATCTTTCATAATTTGGCATATCTAAAAATTTCATAATTCAAATAAACCCAATAGAATACTAAAAATCTAAAGTCCGGTAAAAAAAATCAAACGTGCATATGACTTCTCCAAGAGAGCCACTCTCCTACTGACAGCACTTAGTCTGCTTGAGACCTCTCAAGATTTGGTCAAACCTAAGCTATCATCACCAAAACTCGTGAGAATTTTCACTTTCTAATTGAAAAGAAACTAAAAAGTGGCAATTCTCATGAGTTGGGTGATGATAGTTTAGGTTTGACCAAATCTTGAGAGATCTCAAGCAGACTGTGTTGTTAGTAGGAGAGTGGCTCCCTTGGAGAAGTCATATGCACGTTTGACTTTTTTACCAGACTTTAAATTTTTATATTCTATTGGGCTTATTTGAATTATGAAACTTTTATATGTGTCAAATTATGAAAGATTAGAAAGTCGCTATTTGATGGAACCACCGAAATCACGATTTTTTTCTTGGATGGGAGAGTTGACTTTTCATTTGTAAGAGATATAATTTTCTGATATTTTTATTGGATTCAAATGGGGGGTACTTCTTTATTTACATGTAATATCTTAAGTAAATGAAACTACAAATATAACATTTACTTAAATGATGTTCAGATAAAAAATGTATCATAATTATCGTTGCTCTGTATTGTAATATGAACATATGTGCAACTACACTATGGATATACCCAAAATGTTCTATTATTATATATTTTTTAAGAATTTTTCCTCATTTTTTTACAATTTTTTATCATTTTTTAACCTGGCCGATCCTGGATCGGCCAAACTCCAATGGATCCGACTCGACTCGGGGTCGACTGGGTCCGACTCAGCACCCCGACCCGACTATGCCATCCATGATCGGATGGGAGCCCCATCGAAGACCCACCCATGGCGATGGAGTTCCCCTCCCTCTCTCTATCTCTCTCTTAAATAAATAAAAAGGGAGAGGAAATATAGGCATTTAATGTCATTGAATAGGGCACCAATGGGGTGCCAACGGGGACAGTGATGGAGTTCCAAAGGGGGTTCTGATGGGCCTCTTCCTCCTCCTCCCAACTCCTATAAAAGGAGGCCAATGCCAAGAGGGAGAAGAGGAATTGGAGACTTGGAACTTGGAGATTTTGAAGCCCGGAGGAGCAAGAGCGCCTGCTCTTCTTTTGTTTGTTTGTTAAAAGAAAAAGAGAGCATAAGTCTCTTGTTTGTTCATGGACTTTTTATTAAAAAAGTCCTAAAATTTTGTTTATTGCAAAGTCACCCTAACTTGAAGAAAAGGGACACTCTGTTCCGAAAAAGTCAAGGCAACAGCCTAGTCCTTTGTCCCTATTTGAGGAAAAATTCCAGAAATGTCCCTGTTTGAGGAAAAATGCCAGAAATGTCCCAGTTTGAGAGAAATTTCCAGACATGTGTCTGTTTAAGGAAAAATTCCAGAAATGTCCATGATGAAGGAAAAATTGCAGAAATACCATGTTCAAGGAAAAATCACAGAAATACCCTGTTCAAAAAAAATTGTAGAAATACCTTGTTCAAAGGAAAGATTGCATAAATGTCTTCGAGAGGATAGAAATTGCAGAAATGTCCCTAAAAAGGCTTAAATTGTAAAGACCTTGAAAGGGGAAATTGCACAAGCGCTCCCGTTTGTGAGAAAGTCGTTCAAACTATAAACTATGTTTGAACTTCAAGGAAGTCACCAAAATGCCGTCGAAGTTCAGAAATTGCAAGAAAGTCCCTTCAAAGGAAGAAACTATATAAGATTCATGTTGTTTACACGGACGGTGGAGCGGGACCCACGTCACTTCCCTGAAACGGCGTGCGCTCTCCTGAGTCTAGTTTACAGCTAGCGAAGTCTTGAGATCATCAAGAAATAACAAATATACCCATAGAAGTCATGAAATGATTGAAAAGCCCCAAGAAGTCGGGAAATGATACAAAAGTCTGAGCGAAATTAAGAAATGACTGAAATACCCTGAAAATGTCAAGAAATGACTGACAGGCCCGGTTCAAGCCATTTGCATGGCTCGGTGGAGCGAAACCCACGTCACTTCCCTAAAGCGGCATGCGCTCTCCTGAGTACGGCTTAAGGCAGATCACACTTGGGAATACTGACCCAGTGGAGTGGGACCCACGTCACTTCCCTGAAGTGGCGTGCGCTCTCCTAAGTCGAGCCCCAGCCTGATCATACTCGGGACTACTTGGAAAAGCCAAGAAATGGCAAAAATGACAGAAATGTCCGAGGAAGTCAAGAAATGACAAAAAATACATAAAATGCCAAGAAATGGCAAAAACACCTAGAGAAAGTCAACTAATGACGAAAATATCCGAGACTGCTTGGGAAAGTCAAGAAATGACGGAAAGAACCCGAGGACATCAACCGATTTTCAAGAGGTCTGAAAAGGCCAAGAAATGACAAAGGTGCCTAGAAATGTCAGAAAATGGCAAGAAGCTCTTGAACAGTCATGGATACAATGTTGTTCAAATCTCCTCCGAGTTTCTTCTTCAAAACACAACATTGGCCAAGTTTTTAGCTCTCTGATCATAGTGGTTGATACTTGCAGAAATATTCCGACGTAGGAGGGCTATAAAAATCCCAGAGAGGGTGGAAGATTGCAGCAAAACCCCGAAAAGGGTACAAACTTGCAGAAACCTGGCAAGACCACTAAAGGTCCTATAACAGTCAAAAAGGTGATGGTGACCATGAAGCAAATACAATGGGTCGTTAGGGATCATATTGGCGATCCAACGGCCTGATCGTGATGAAGTTCAGATCCAATGGCCTGATTGTGATGAAGTTCAAATCCAACGGCCTAATCACAAAAGGGTCCGATCATGACCAAATGTAATTCTGAAGACCCGATTATATAATCGAGACCACTTGTACAGGTCTTGAAAGACCAATTGTAATTCAAATTACATGTGTATAAGCAATGAACACCTCAAATTTCTTTGCAAGAGTATGTATCCATGAAGGACGATCATCAAGATTAATATTGTCACAACGAATAGGGACAAAAGGCATTCTTTGACAGAGAATCAAAGGTGTTCGAGGTCATCTCGATGTAAATTAACATCGACTTCGGTCAATGGGGAAAGGTCCAATACACGACACCAATTGCCTGATAAAATAAATAAAATTTGTCTATTTTAACAGACTGGCACGCCCGCAAAATAGATAAACATCAACCAAACTATCTTTTTTCTTCTAAAAGATAAAGAAATTCCGCGTGTTAAACACATTGTAAACCAAGAGATCCTCTATTGCCAGCTCCCATATACTAATTACCACCACTGTGCATTTGTGCTTCTAAGAGCAACTTATTTCTTTGCCTAGAACTTCACTTCAGCATAGGACTTCCTTCCATCAGATTCCTTCATAACTTAGTAGCCTTTTGACTTCTGCAACCAATCGGAGTATTCCTTGTTGTTCAGTTCTTTCTGCTCTAGTTAAAGTCCACATGACCACTATGTTCTACAATGGAGACATCTTATTGAGGACTATTGATGTTATTAGAATTCACATGCACCAAAACTTAAATATTTTCTTACTGATTTATAGTTAATCCTGAACTTTCGTCTTTGGCAGTTTACCTTCTATTGATGGCTCTAGATTTATGCAAGCACAAGTTGCTGACTCAGCAGACCAAGTCCAGCACCTACCCAAAAGATTCAACAGATGTTTAGTTCACTATTTCTTTAGCGGTTTCACTCATTTTTCTAAGAGTAGGCTTCAAAGATTTCTTGATGATGTTTGTGTCCCTTTCCAGTCATACACATTTATATTATAACCAAGGAGCAATCCTTCCTCTATAAGCAGACAGAGTTACCAATATGAATTACCTCTTCATATGTCTGGTCTTCCCCCCTGGTACATCTACTCTTCCTTCCATCAAGCTTTATAATGGCCTTAATGTTTCAGGGCATCGGACAACAAAATTTGGTTCATGTTGGGATAGGGCATCATCGGATTAGTGTATCCTACTTCTAACAGGAATATTGATGTCTTTCACATGTGCACTTGACATAACAACCGTCCCCAATTAAATTAGTAAAGGAACACATTCTATTCCCACTAGGATAGGGTAAGCTCTCCTATGTCGTGTGTATGCCCTTTCTCAATTCTCAAAAATACAGAAGTTCAAGTACTTTCCTTCCCTAATATTAGAAGGATACATCCTGCCTGCAGGTAACATATATGAGCAGGCAAATGTGGATGATAGCACATAAAGTAGCATCCTGTTGAAACAAAGGGGTGCTAGAAGTTTAGTAACAATAAGGTATTCTAACAAAGGCAAAGGGTAACACTTTTAATGTTCAAGCAATCTTGAATTGAAAAGGGTTTGGCATGGCGAATCGGATCGGCCCGATTTGGCCGAATCGGATCGGATCCATGGAAGGAAGAATCGCCGGGATCGAGCCAGAATCGCTCGATCCCGGATCGGATCGACCCCCCAAGGACCGATTCCCCCTTGAAGCCCCCCAAAACCCCACATTTCCGGCTGGATCGACCCAACTCAGTAGGATCTGAGTTGGATCGCTCGAGTCAAACGGGATCGATCGATCCCGGCTCGATTCAGTCGATCCAGACTGATCCAGGTCGATTCCCTCAGGCTACCTTCAGGATCCTCTTCAGGCAGGGTTGTCAGGATCTCCTTATTTACCTGAATATAATTTAAGTAATGTTAGTATTTGTAGTTTCATTTACTTAAGATATTACATGTAAATAAGGAAGTACCTCCCATTTGAATCTAATAAAAATATCAAAAAAATCATATCTCTTACCAATAAAAAGTCAACTCTCCCATCGAAGAAGAAAATCGCGATTTTGGTGATTTTAGCGAAATGCTAACTTTCTAATCTCTCGTAATTTAGTTTATCTAAAAATTTGATAATTCAAATAAACCACATGGAACACTAAAAATTCAAAGTCCGGTAAAAAAAGTCAAACGTGCATGTGACTTCTCCAATGGAGCCACTCTCCTACTGACAGCACTTAGTCTGCTTGAGACCTCTCAGAATTTAGTCAAACTTAAGTTATCATCATCCAAACCTCTTAGAATTTGGTCAAATTGAGCTACCATCACCCAACTCATGACACTCATGAGTTTGGGTGATGATAGCTTAGTTTGACCAAATCCTAAGAGGTCTCAAGTAGACTTAGTGCTGTCAGTATGAGAGCGGCTTCTTGGAGAAGTCATATGCACGTTTGATTTTTTTTTGTTGAACTTTAGATTTTTAGTATTTTATTAGACTTATTTGAATTATAAAATTTTAAATATGTCAAATTATGAGAGATTAGAAAGTTGCTACTTTGATAAAATCACAAAAATTGCGATTTTCTTCTTGGATGGGAGAGTTGACTTTTTATTAGTAAGAGATGTGATTTTTTTAATATTTTTATTGGATTCAAATGGGGGATATTCCTTATTTACATGTAATATCTTAAATAAATGAAACTACAAATTTTAACATTTACTTAAATGGTATTTAGGTTAATAATACACCAAGTCTTTAATATTTTATACTTTTCTTGTATTATTATAGTAGTAATAATACACAAAATCTTATGTTTCATATATTATGAATGCATGTATGATTGGTTTTTTATGCAAATATTAGTTCTTTCAATTTATCAGATTTTCCCTCATTTTTGCTGTTTTTTTCTATTTTTTCCTGAATTTTCCTGAATTTTTTCCCCAAAAAAACCATTTTATAAACTGGTCGATCTAGGATCGGCCAGACTTCCCTTGGATCCATGGGATCTTGCGATCCGATCCGATCCAGGATCGGATCGAGCCTGGCCGATCCCGATCCCGATTCCGATCCTGCCTTCCATGATCAGATCAGGGGAGATCCGATCCATGATTCGGTTGATCCAATCTGATTCGCATGGGTACATACATACCCTTTCTTCTTGATACTTATTTTATAGTTTCATTTACTTAAGATATAACATGTAAATAAGAAAGTACCCCCCATTTGAATCCAATAAAAATATCAAAAAAATCATATCTCTTACCAATAAAAAATCAACTCTCCCATCGAAGAAGAAAATCACGATTTCGGTGATTTTAGTGAAATGCTAACTTTCTAATCTTTCATAATTTAGTCTATCTAAAAATTTGATAATTCAAATAAACCACATGGAACACTAAAAATTCAAAGTCCGGTAAAAAAAGTCAAACGTGCATGTGACTTCTCCAAGGGAGCCACTCTCCTACTGACAGCACTTAGTCTGCTTGAGATTTGGTCAAACTTAAACTGAGTGAATTCTCATGAGTTTGGATGATGATATTTTAAGTTTGACCAAATCTTGAGAGCTCTCAAGCAGACTAAGTGTTGTTAGTAGGAGAGTGGCTCCCTTGGAGAAGTCACATACACGTTTAACTTTTTTTATCGGACTTTGAATTTTTAGTGTTCCATATGGTTTATTTGAATTATCAAATTTTTAGATAAATCAAATTATGAAAAATTAGAAAGTTAACATTTCACTAAAATCACCAAAATCGTGATTTTCTTCTTCGATGAGAGAGTTGACTTTTTATTGGTAAGAGATATGATTTTTTTGATATTTTTATTAGATTCAAATGGAGGGTACTTCCTTATTTACATATAATATCTTAAATAAATAAAACTATAAATACTAACATTTACTTAAATGATACTCAGGTAAATAAGTATGAAGAAGAAACCGTGTTTCCCATGGGTAATATACACATATCTATATCTATACATATATTATATGTGTTATATTAAACATATATATAATAATCCTATGTGAATCGGACCGATTCGCTCCGATTCCATGCGAATTGGATCGAATTAGGGCGAACCCGATTCGGTCCGAATCGCCGCTCCAGCAAACCATATTCAATAAGGAAACAGTGAGAATATTCTAAAATCAAACATAAAAAATGAAGTTTTACAAGCAACACAAAGACAGTTCCTGTCAACAATGGCATTTTGTTGGCTGTTAATGATTAATATTTGTCGTGTGTTGATACAAAAAATGTTCAACCCAAAAAAATCCACAAAAATACCCAAACTTCCATAAAAAGCCAAAATCCTATAAATTTCCAAAAAAATCCCAAAACCTCCATTTCCCAAAACTTGTAACTCCAAAATATCGATATTCATCAAAACCCAAAATTTTCAGAAAATACCCAAAATCCCCAAAAGAACTCCACAGAACCCAAAAATCCCATAAAGTACCCAAATCTGAAAATCCCCAGAAATTCCCAAAATTTCTCAAAAAATCACAGAAATTCTCCAAAATCCCAAAATTTCCTCAAAAACCCAAAAAATCCCCAAAAATCCCAAAATTCCAAATATCTCACAAAAGAAACCCAAAAATACCAAAACCCCCCAAAAAATAGGCCCAAATGCCACTCTCCGGTTGGAAAATTACAGAAAATGCCACCCTCCGGTTAGGGTCCAAAAATTACAGAAAATATCATCCTCCGGTTGAAGATTTACAGAAAATGCCACCCTCCGGTTGGACCCCCAACCGGAGGTGGGGGTGGCTCCGGTTGCCCCCTTCCAACCGGAGGTACCCCCACCTCCGGTTCCCCCCCTCTCCAACCAGAGGGGGGGTACCTCCGGTCCCCCTTCTCTTAACCCCCCCCCCAACCGGAGGGGGGGTGCCTCGGGTTCCCCCTCCCACTCTCCAACCGGATGTGGGGGGGGACTCCGGCTGCCCCCCTTCCAACCGGAGGGAGGGTACCTCCAGTTGGACCCCCAACCGGAGGTACCCCACCTACCTCCGGTCCTCCTCTTCACCCCCCTCACTTCTATAAAAGGAGGGGGGTGTTAGCATGGAGGGGGTCTTTGGGCCCCCCATCTCCAAGGGTCTTGGACCCTCTCTCTCCCTCTTTAGCCCCTTAAGGCCTTTGCCTCCCTTGTGAAGTTCTCCACCCTTGGGGGCTTTTGGTCCATCTCCAACGGGGTGCCTCCGGTCCACTAAACAACTAACCGGAGGTACCCCCACCTCCAGTCCAAAGACTCCAAACCCAACCGGAGAAACCCCACCTCCAATCTACTAAACATCCAACCAGAGGTACCCCCACCTCCGGTCCAAACCCAACCGGAGGCATCTCACCTCCGGCCCACTAAACATCCAACCGGAGGTACCACTACCACCACCTCCGGTCCAAACCCAACCAAAGGCACCCCACCTCCAGTCCACCAAACACCCAACCGGAGGCACCCCACCTCCGGTCCATCCTACCCCTATTCCTATAAAAGGGAAGGGGGTCTTACCTTGGAGGAGGATTTGGAACCTTTGGGGCCTTGGGCTCTCCAAAGGGGGTTGCTGCCCCACACCCAAGTGTTGAAGAGAGGGACTTCTCCATCTCCGAAGGAGGGGTTGCACAAATTGCAGAAAAGTCCCCAGAAGGTGAAAAATTGCAGAAAAACCCTTTGCTGTCCGAAAATTGCACAGCAATCACCGGTTTGTGGGAAATCACATAAAAGCTCTGGGAAGAACAAAAAATTACAGAAATATCTCCGGGATAGGAAAATTGCAGAAATACCCTCGGAAGGTGCAGAAATTGCAGAAGAGTCCCTCTTCAAGGAAATGTTGCAGAAAAGACCCTATGCTGTCCAAAATTGCAGAAATGCCCCAGTGAAGGGGAAAATTACAGAAATACCCTTGCTGTCCGGAAAATAGCATAGAAGCCCCCAATTTATGGGAAATTGGAGAAAAGCCCTTGAGGAGCAGAAAATTGTAAAAATACCCCAATCTGTGGGCAAAAGTGCAGAAATGCCCCTAAAAAGTTGGAAATTACAGAAAAGTCTCTGAAGGGTACAGAAGTGCAAGGAGGTCCCTCTGTTGTCCGAAAATTGCAGAAAAACCCCTAAAAGATGCAGAAACTGCAGAAACACCCCGATTGTGAGAAAACCTGCAGAAATGCCCCTGCCATTGGAAAGATGGCAGAAATACTCCGGTTTACGGGAAAACTACATGCAAATCCTCACGGACTTCGAAAATTGCATGGAAGCCCTTGATCGGTCCAGAAAATGGCACGAAGCCCCTGGCAAGCTCCAAAGGTGATAGAGCTCAAAGCGGGAATGCCCTCGGCACAACTCGGTGAAGCGGTAACCACGTCACTTTCCTGAAGCGGCGTGCGCTCTCCTGGGTCGGGCCTGGGTTAACCCCACTTGCCAAAGATACTCGAAAAAGTCAGTTAATGACGAAAATGTCCGAGCATGTCAATCAATGGCGAAGACACCTGAGGAAGTAAACAAATGGCCAAAGCACTCCGGAACGCCAAGAAATGGCAGAAGCACCCAGGGAAGTCAATCAATGGCGGAAATACCCAAGACTGCTCTGGAAAGACCAAGAAATGGCCGAGATGTCCGAGAAAGCCAGGAAATGACAAGGATGTCCGAGAAAGCCAAGAAATGGCATGGTTGTTTGAGAAAGCTAAGAAATGGCAGGACTGTCCGAGAAAGCCAAAAAATGGTAGGGATGTCCGAGTAAGCCAAGAAATGGCAAGGATGTCCAGGCAAGCCAAAAAATGGCAGAGATGTCCGAGTAAGCCAAGAAATGGCAAGGAAGTCCAGGCAGACCAAGAAATGACAGGGATGCCCGAGTAAGCCAAGAAATGGCAAGGATGGATGTCCAAGCAGACCAAGAAACAGAAAAAACACCCGGAAAAGTCAATCAATGACGGGAATACTAGGAACTACTCAGGGGAGTCAAGAAATGACGGAAAGAACCCGATGATGTCAGCTAATGGCGGAAGTACATGGAAATGTCTATAAATGACAAGGAGCCCCCGGACAATTATGAATATAATACTGTCCAGGCCTCCTCCAAGTTTCTTCTTTAAAAGACAACATTGGCCAAATTTTCAATTCTCTGATCATGGCAGCCGATGCTTGCAGAAATACCCTGATAAGGAAAAGTTGCAGAAGTTCTAAAAAGGGCAGAGAGTTGCAGCGAAATCCTTCAAAGGGTGGAGAACTGCGAAAAAGTCCTTGCAAGGTCAGAAACTGTAGTAAACTCCTTAAAAACAAGAAGTGGCAGAAAAGTCCATTTAAAAGGGAGGAAACCATATGGCGCATGCTGTTTGCACGGCTCAGTGCTGGCCATCCCCGGCCTCAGGATTGCCAAGAAATGGCAGGAATCCCTGTTAAAAGTCAAGAAATGGCTGAAAAGCCCTAGGAGGTCAAAGAAATGACCCTAAAGCCCCAGGGAGCCAAGAAATGACAAGTGTACCCCAAGAAGTCACTGAATGACTGAAAAGACCTCGGGATACCGAAAACAACAAAAGCACCCAGAAAGGGCACAAGCTAGCAGAAACCTGGCAAGACCGCTCAAAGGTCCCGTCACAATCAAATAGTGATGGTGACCATGAAGCAAACACAATGGATTGGCAGTGATCATCTTGGCGATCCAACAGTCTCATTGTGATGAAATCCAAGTCAACGGTCTGATCGTGGCTAAAGCAAATTCAGAAGAATCAGATCATGACCAAATGAAGCGTTGAAGACCCGATTATATAATCGGGACCCCTTGTACAGGTCTTGAAAGACCAATTGTAATTTAAATTACATGTGTACAAGTATTAAAGTTTTTCAATTTTCTTTGCAAGAGTGTGTACCCATAAAGGGCAACCATTAAGGTCATTGTTGTCACAACAAACAGAGACGAAAGGCCTTCTTTGACAGAGAATCAAAGGTGTTCAAGTTTAACTCGATGTAAATTAACACCGACTTCGGTCGGTGGGGAAAGATCCAGTACACGAAACCCTAATCGCCTGATAAAAATAAATGCGCGGAATAATGTTGTCCAATAAATGGACATGTAAAATACCCGCATTAAGTGAACCCCAAATTTGTCTGTTTGTACAGACTGGCACGCCTTCTAAAACAAAACAGAAAAGAAAAAAAAAGGGTAATTTTCCGTGTCTGACACCGTGATTCAATGCATTTTTTCATTTCATGTGCAATGCAAGTGAGCAGATTTGAAAAAAAAACTATCAATTAATTCAACTATCATATGTCAAAGTCAACAGATCCATCAAAATTTTCGACAATCAAATGAAGACCAAACATACTCTGAGCCTGATCAGCATAATCATCATCATCATCCAAGGGCACTTCATCCTGAAAATCATCCATATCCGAGAACATTTCTGCTTCTTGAAGTCCAGAGTCATCTTCCTCTCCATCAGGCAAGTTATACTTATTCTCCTTCTTCAGTTTTAACTAGATTAGAAATGAAAAATGGATGTCAGAACTACACCGCATGCATGTTGAAAGCCCTAGCAACAGCATGTCATGCTTTCTAGCAAAAGAATTGACAAATTTTCTAGATGAGAAAGAAACATTCTCGATACTGACAAGAATACAGCCCGGGAGCTTGAAGCAACAAAAAAAAAATGTTCACAAGAAAGTGGATGAAAATAAAACATGATAAATTTTGGTAGTTGTGAAAAACAAGCATGCCAAAAAAGCATATTTGGGACTTATTCATTCTGATGAGGCTACATATATTTTTTTGCAGTCTTTTTTAACAAAAGCAGTTGATAGGAAAAGTGAGGCAGTTAGAAGTCTCTCCTGGTAAGGGAAGAATCTGGAATAAGAAAGGTTGGAACAGCTTTCTAAGACAGACAGACAGATAGATGTATAAATAGATAGCTCGTGCGTGTGTGTAAACACATATCTATATATATACATATCTATATATGTACAAACACATATGAATGTATGTGTATGTGTGTGTGTGTATAAATCTATATATGTACAAACACATATGAATGTATGTGTGTGTCCGCCAGCAGCATTTTAGATAGGCATGCTGTTGGATATGGTTTTCACAGTCAGGATTACGCCCTGCATTCATGCAAGAAATATCCCTCTCTGATAAAAGAAAGGTCACATGTAGCCCCTTTGATATCCGCCGGCAGCATTTTAGATAGGCATGCTGTTGGATATGGTTTTCACAGTCAGGATTACGCCCTGCATTCATGCAAGAAATATCCCTCTCTGATAAAATAAAGGTCACATGTCATGGAATTCCGGATCAGGTCGGGGCCAGGGATCAGACCCAGCCAATCCCGATCCCCATCCGGCCGGAGTTGGCCGGAATCGACCATGGCCGATCCCGGCCAGAATCGTTCGATCCAGCGTGCTGTTGGATAGGCATGCTGTTGGATATGGTTGTCACAGTCAGGATTACGCCCTGCATTCATGCAAGAAATATCCCTCTCTGATAAAAAAAAGGTCACATGTCATGGAATTCTGGATCAGATCGGGGCCAGGGATCAGACCCCGCCAATCCCGATCCCCATCCGGCCGGAGTTGGCCAGAATCGGCTGGAATCGACCATGGCCGATCCCGGCCAGAATCGTCCGATCCAGCCGATTTCGCATTCCATGTCACATGTTGCCCCCACATGCTTGTCTGCTAGAATCAACCTCTTCCTTCACACCTCTTTCTCTCTCCCTCTCTTTCTTGCACTCATCATACTGGGTTGCTGCAGCAGAGGAGTGGCATGTATGCCTGCCATGGCCAGCAAGGAAGTATACATGGGGTGCTGCAACCATACCCTCATGGTTTGCTGCAGCGATGAACACCAGCCTGCTGCAGCCATGCACTCCAGCAGTCTGCAGGGCTGCTGGACATGCAGAGAGAGAGAGAGAGAGAGAGAGAGAGCTGAAGTAGGGGCTGCACAAACCCAGGAGATAATCACATGGGGGCAACATGCGCGTTGCTCTTCTTGGAGAGGGATATTTCTTAGTAGGGAAGATCATATCCAACAGCCTGCCTATCTAAAAATGCTGCCAGCAGATGTTATAGGGGCAGCGAACTCTAACATGGCTCTATATCTACATACATATTACATGCTCCACTTGGATTCAGATTTTCAGTAATGAGAGTAGAGCACTAAAGAAATAACCAATAGCCCATGTACAGATCTTTAATGTCAAATATCATGCTGTTGAAAATAGCCGCATTTTTTTTCTTTCCACATGCTTCAGAAGATCATGTGAGTTGGCAGCTGAAGAGAACTAGTTCCCAATTTTTTGCTCCCACATAGCAAGCCCTTTCTTCAGAGAAGAAAAACATCTCTTGGACTAGAGAACTTCAGATTCAGCAGGCAGATATTTCCATCAAAAGCTGTAGCCCCCAGCTGACTGAGCACTGATCATTAGATAATCAAGATCTACATCTTCATCCTCTTGGGCAGGGGATGCAAAGATAGCTTATCAAACCTCCTTACCTTCTTTGTAACTAAATGTTTGTTCATAGGCCACATAAATGGTTTTACTTTGAAAGGGAATATTACCTTCCAAATCTCCTTACACTTTTCATTGTTTATTTCTCTGTCTCGTTTGCTGGTAAAACTAACCAGATTCTATACTTATAGGACATCTCATACTGTAAAAGACCTATTCTTTATTCGGTTGGTAGTCTCAGGTGCCACAGGAAAAACGCTTTCAATGTAAGGAATGTGTTATTTACATCAGAGATCAATTAAAATCATGTGCTGACCAATAAACTTTTTTGATCTTTTGGGTGCTCAAAGTATAACAAGGATTCACGTTAAAGAAATCTGAATTTAATGTGCTGCAACAATGGACTTACTCAGTCCCACATTCCCAACTTTTTTAAGATATTTATCCCAAATTACACCCCAAATACAGCATTTAAGACACATGAAGCGCAGTAAGACTAGCTAAAACTGGAACGCCATTGTGAATAACCAATATCAAATACAGATAACGAAGAAGAAAAACTTTTGAAGTTACCTGACGTTCTCGCTGAAGACGCAAGATACCCTTATCAAATTCACCCATCTCATCGTCATTTTCCCCAATTCGCTTATCAACGAACATGGAGGACTTGCGGCTCCGTTCGTAATCCTTCAACAGAGTCTTCTTCCTCTGCCATCACGATAGCACAATACCATCAGGAACACTCCAGCAAGAATATCCATACACCTCAGAAGATAAGTGCATAGAACTTGAACATCGTCCCGACCGGAAAGAAGGACAATCCGAAAAAAAAAAAAAAAAAAGCTCAAAACCGAGTAAATTTGGACAGTGAGATCCGGGAAATTTGTAAGGAGGCAGTTCACCTTCTCGACGGCGCGTGAGCGGGCCAGGCCGACGCGGCGACCGTCGCCCTTGCGACCCTTCCCCATGACGTCCAACTTCCGTCGGGACCAAATGCTCTCGAAGGGGTTCTCCTTCACCGGCTTCACCGATTTCTGGGCAGCGGCGTCTGGAGCGCGGAGGAGACGCTTCGCGTTCTTCTTCTTCTTCTTTGTCTTCATATTCTCCTTGCTCTTGGCGTTGGATGGCGCGGATCCCCTCATGCTGCTCTTCGCCATTGGAGAAGCGAGAGAGCGAGCGAGGGAGAGAGAGAGAGTACTGTATAGGGTTTTAGGTTCTCTTCCAGTGGGGACCGTCGGCCGTTATAGCAGCCCACCTCCTCCAGGGGCATGTGAATCCGCAACCAAAGCTCTTTACAAATATTATACTGTATTTAATGGATCAAACGGAATGTTTGCTGTATAGTGGAAAGAGGTAAATCGCTGTATTTGAGGATCCCGATTGGGTCGATCGGTTAGAATTCTTGCTTAAAAGTAGTAGGTCCCGAGTTTGATTTCTGGGATGAGATTTACCTGATTTACATACAATTCTCGAGATGTGTAGATCCGGAGTTTTTTCGATCAAGTGGGGTAAAGACAATACGGGTACACGGAAAGTAAGAGCTGTCAAGTCCTAACATTGGAGTTTACGAACACCAATCTTTGAGCCCACAAAACCACACGGGGCGAAATTTCCTCGTTATCAAAAAAAAAGTAGATCGCTGTATTTTTTCCACTATTTTTATTAAAAATAAATAAATAAAACAAGCAAAGTGAATAGCAACGCAGAAATTTTAATCAATAAATAAATAGAAAATTTTTAAAAGAATAAATATAGGGATTAAATATAATTCTTTAAAATGTTAATAGATTAAGAGAAGACATAAATAAAAATATAGAGAGAAAATTATTATTAAATTTATAAATCCAATTATCTATAACTAGATAGAGCTAATCTATATCTATATCTATATATATTACTAAAATATAATTTGATCATATCAATATATTCTTATCTAAACACAACTCTCTTTCTCTCTCTTCTTTTTGTGATCTCTCTCTCCACAAATAAAATTTTTCATCTAAACCTAACTCTCTCTACCCTCCTCGATCTCACTCCCCCTCTACATAAAATCTAACTCTCTTTTTTCTCCATGATCTCTCTCTCTCTCTTCCACACTCTACATGGAAATCATCTATTACATAGACTCTCTATCTCTATCTCTAAATTTTAAAATATTTTTATATTATTTTTAAAATATTATAATTATATAATTTTAAAATATATATTTAAAACTAAAAACATATACATGACATGGGCATAGGACTATACTTTATTATTGAAATTGGGACCCAAAATATATATTCATTAAGAAACTAATGTTACATATTCTATTTAAAAATTTTATTTTAGTAATATATCTTATTTAAAATAAATATCTATATAAATCGAAAAACTTACTGTGCATCGCATTGGTATGCAACTAATATATTAGTAAAACACAATTTAGCCCTTTAAATTAGAGTGCCACATAGCAAGAAAATAAAATAAACCTATAAAACTCATGTCTCCATCTCTCTCTCATAAAAATAATAATGTTTCTCCGTCTCTCTCTCTCTCTCAATTCAAAAATCCCTATTTATCTAAAAGCATAAATAAAAAAACTCATCCACAACAATCACACACGCTCTCTCTCTCTCCCCTCCATGATCTCTCTATCCTCCACACAGAAACCACCCATTACATAAACTGTGAAAAAACCATCTATTACATATTTAGATAATAGATTAAATCATATTTTAAATGTTTACTTACATCATCTTTTTTTTATATTTAGTTCATATTTTATATGTTCCTTTGGATCATACGTTCTATGTTTAAATTATAATTTATATGAAGAATCAGATCATACTTTATATGTTTAGAACATAGTTCAGATAATTATATATTTAACACTTTATATATTCATAATTCAACACTTCAGTTCACTATGTTTGTAGTTCTCACTAAAAAATTGCTCCACCATTTGTGTAACATATAAAGCTTAAAAAACTATTACTCGAAAGATCTAACATGTATGTTAGTGGAAAACTTAGTGTCCTATATTAATTTTTTAAATAAAATTAGTGATGTTAGAGAGTATGTGTGATTAGGTGACGGCGAGTATAAATAGTATTTCTTTTTGACTTTAGAAACTAAATAATTAAAATATAGAGAATGTTGAATGTAACCATGATTATGAACAAAACCTATCTGAGTTAAGAAGAAGTAAATCAAAATTGAGAAAGATGAAAATGAAATTGATACTTGTCAAAAATAAATTTGTAACTTTGATATTTAAATACTAGAATGCATAGTGCAAGTGAACTTTTCATTGGCTGAAAATTAAAAATAATAATAATAATTTTATGACACTACATCAGTGGCGGATCCTCTCAACAGTCAGTGGGGTCACGTGACCCCACTGACTTGGAAGAGGGTCTTAAAAAGTTCTTTTTTTTTTGTTTGTGTAAGTCAAATTTTTATGTAATCTTATGTAAGGTGACCCCACTGACTTTTAAGGTGACCCCCCTACATTCAAGTGACCCCACTGGATTAAGTTTGAGGATCCGCCACTGCACTACATAATAGTTATTTTATCATTCTTTAAATAGATATTTTCATCAAATTGTTCTATTTGTTAAATAATTATATATATATATTAAGTAAGAAAAATAATTATTCAAATATAATAATATCCGTACATCGTAAGAGTAGAGATATAGTTGAACTTAATACAAGATTAATGGATAAAAATTGTGAATAAATCATAACCCAATAAGGGAAAATCTTTTCCCATCAGAACCTAATTGGGATGGGGAGTTAGAAAATTACCTAAAAATAGCAATCCTAGGTGTTTGAGTTGTAGTTAGACGTCTAAAGTCATAACCCTTTTATATATATCTCTTAACCTCTCCTTATAGCCGATCCTGGATGGTGCTGGGGGAGTTCCTGGATGAGAGACAGACTGTAGAAAGGAGGAGTCAGAGAGGATTAATCCTCGGATCTGTGTTCTTTGTCGATTTGCTCTTAGCCATTGCCCATTGGAGGGAGAGAGCATTGGAGAGAGAGAGAGCGCATTGGAGAGAGAGTACTGTTAAGCGTCTGTGTAGTGTTTTAGGTTTCTCTTCGGTCAGCATCGTGGCCAGGGTCGGGTCATCCTGTTTAACAAGGAATCAGGGATCTCATCATTGGGGATGAGTTGGTCAACGGCGCGGCCCGCCTAAGAGGATGCTTGCTCATTGCCGGGGCCACCTTTCTACCATCCTCCTGTTGTTTATTGGTGATGGTGTTGTCAGACGTCCTAACGAACCCTTTGGCCCACCTAAGCAGACCGCCTGGGCTGGGCTATTTTTGTGGGCTCAAAAAAGACAGCCCACCTCCACGGGCATGTGAATGCAGGCCCAAACTTTTTTTGATAACAAGGAAATTTCGTCCTGTGTGGCTTTGTGGGCTCAAGGATTGGTGTTCGTGAACTTCAAGATTAGGACTTGACAGCTCCTACTTTCCGTGTATCCGTATTGCTCTTACTTCACTTGACCGAAAAAAATCCCGGATCTACACACCTCGAAGATTGCATGTAAATCAGGTAAATCTCCCCCCAGGAATCGAACTCGGGACCTCCTGCTTTTAAGCAAGAGTTCTAACCGATCGACCCAACCGGGATCCTCCATGCAGTCCCAAACTCCTTACGAATATTATAATATATTTAACAGATGAAAAGAGAATATGTACTGTATATTGGAAGAGAAATGTTCAGTGCCTTTGAAGGAGGATAAGAAAATTGATGTAAATTATTTGACAAACAATTCTATTGTTTGAAAAGAGAAATAGAAAGAAAATTCTTGTTAGACTTTTGACCAATAAAATTGATTGTCAAACAATTTATATGATTTTTCTTGCTCTCATACAAGTACGAAGGCACTACGCATTTCTCGTATTATAAAGAGGTCAATTGATGTATTTTGTTCCAAAATATTTATATACCCCAACAATCATATATACGACATAACATTAAACGGGTCTGTCACGGTAATAGAGCCCACATATAGTGTTGAGGGGGTCTGGGGTGTGGAGGGGCACAACGTCTCTTCAAGGGGAATAAGATTTGCAGCGGGATTCACCCAAAAAAAAAAAATGGGATGGGACCTTGAATAGTGCTGAGGCCCGAGGGAAATGAACTTACTTTGGGGGGGGGGGGGGGGGGGGGGGGGGGGGGGGGTGAGAAGGCAAGGAGTTAAAGTAGGTCTGAAGTTTTTCCTATGCTTTAATTTTATATGTTTTTATAGGGTGTGCGGATGTATTTTTTTAGGAAAAATTAATTGGGGGTCCTTGTCAGAGCCTGGTACTTATTTCCTCGTCCCTGTCAGAATACCGGTTGATGTAAAGTTCCTGTTTTTCTCCAGGTTTAATTTCCAGTCCCTGCTTTTCAGATGTCACCATTTACGGCCCTCCACACACGATTTCCGTCTCCTTGGCCTCCGTCTCTTTTTCTCATTCTCGTCTTACCCTTCCCTCCTTTTTTCCATCGCATGTTCCTCAAACGACGCTGACACTTCGGTGGCCCGTGAACTCTGACCCATGCGAAGTTACTCTTACATACCCTGCCAAGAACTTATACAGCAACCATTGACAGCACTCACAAACCGCCTTTCGAAGGCCCGTGAACCGTTCTTCACACTATAAAAGGAACCCTGGGTCATTCCTATCCTTCATCACAAGCTTCCCTCGCTCTTCTTCTTCCTATCTTTGTTGCTCGTCTTCTTCATCTTTATTTGCAGATGTCTTCATCTAACCGTGCTCCCCAGAGAGATGGCAAGGCACCTGCCTCACCGGTGCCACCGTCGCCCCCGGCTCCCCGGCTCTACCTTTCCCGGAGACGTACAGCCCCGACTACTGGAACGGATTTTACGTTGGGTGGACGATGGCTTTACAGAAAGCCTCTCGGCTGTACCACCACAAGGGCCTCACCAACATCCTCCCTGACATTGGCCCTAGGGTAGAACACATATCTTCCTCACCTTCCCCTCGTCCCTCCCCGGCCCGCTCCTATTCCTCCCCTCCCTCGTCCACCGAGTAATCGGGTTAGGGTGTTTAGAATGTCTCCCTCCCCAACCAGTTCCTCCCCTCCCCTCCCCTCCCATCCCTTCCTACACCTCACCTCCCCTCCCCTCCCTCCCTTCTCTGCAATCCTTCTTATTCCTCCCCTCCCCTCCTATCTCTGCTGTCCTTATTTGTCCCCTCCCCTCCGTTTCATTCCAGTGTCCATGCTATTGGGTTACGGAGTTAAGATTGTAACAGTGCTTGTTTATGGAATATAAATATTTTCCTTATATGCAGTCTTCTGTGGGCTTGTATGTGCTATCTATGATGCGTGTACTGTAATACTAACAGGTTCCTCCGAAGCGGTCAAGCTGTACTGCTGGAACTGTAACCCCATAGCATGGACACTGTAATGAAAAAGGGCACATACTGTAACACGGGAAACAGGTAATGTAATAAATAGTTGTAGCTTTAGTTCTCGAACTGTAACCTCCTATCATGCAAACTATAAAACATAAAGGTTACGACTGTAACAGCATTCCAACTGTAACCTCATAGCATGCATACTATAATGACAATAGCTAAGTACTGTAAAAGATTTCAACTGATACTGTAATAATGTGTTCTGGAAATGTAACCTCCTATTATGTATACTATAAAAGTATAGGTAAAGACTGTAAGAGGATTCTACACACATTGTAATGAGGTAGGCGTAGCTGGGCGCTCAAGCTGTAAGACAGTACTTCCTCAACTGTAACCTAGTATCATTTAACTGTAACAGGAATAGGTAAAGACTGTAACAGGATTCTACACACACTGTAATGAGGTAGGCGTAGCTGGGCGCTCAAGCTGTAAGACAGTACTTCTTCAACTGTAACGTAGTATCATTTATACTGTAACAGGAATAGGTAAAGACTGTAACAGGATTCTACACACATTGTAATGAGGTAGGCGTAGCTGGGCGCTTAAGTTGTAAGACAGTACTTCTTCAACTGTAACGTAGTATCATTTATACTGTAACAGGAATAGGTAAAGACTGTAACAGGATTCTACACACACTGTAATGAGGTAGGCGTAGCTGGGCGCTCAAGCTGTAAGACAGTACTTCTTCAACTGTAACGTAGTATCATTTATACTGTAACAGGAATAGGTAAAGACTGTAACAGGATTCTACACACACTGTAATGAGGTAGGCGTAGCTGGGCGCTCAAGCTGTAAGACAGTACTTCTTCAACTGTAACGTAGTATCATTTATACTGTAACAGGAATAGGTAAAGACTGTAACAGGATTCTACACACACTGTAATGAGGTAGGCGTAGCTGGGCGCTCAAGCTGTAAGACAGTACTTCTTCAACTGTAACGTAGTATCATTTATACTGTAACAGGAATAGGTAAAGACTATAACAGGATTCTACACACACTGTAATGAGGTAGGCGTAGCTGGGCGCTCAAGCTGTAAGACAGTACTTCTTCAACTGTAACGTAGTATTATTTATACTGTAACAGGAATAGGTAAAGACTGTAACAGGATTCTACACACACTGTAATGAGGTAGGCGTAGCTGGGCGCTCAAGCTGTAAGACAGTACTTCTTCAACTGTAACGTAGTATCATTTATACTGTAACAGGAATAGGTAAAGACTGTACAGGATTCTACACACACTGTAATGAGCTAGGCGTAGCTGGGCGCTCAAGCTGTAAGACAGTACTTCTTCAACTGTAACCTAGTATCATTTATACTGTAACAAGAATAGGTAACGACCATACAACAAGTATCATTACAATGGTTAGGAGTTAGTACGTGCGGCAGTTCTCCTGCAGTTGTAGACGCTATGAACGCCCTTCTCCATTGAAGTACGCTTTGATGAAGTGGAGGGCGATTTTTGCTCGCACAATAGGCATGTCATTCTGACTGAAGGGCAAATCTTGAATGTCCGTACGTGCTAGACATTCCATGTATTTGCAAGTAAAAATTCCGCAGTCGTCCCGATCCTTGTTGTGGGCATGGGTCGGGGTAGCGTAGCGGCCATGTAGCTGCATCTATCTGCTTGCCCTTCAGGTATCTTATCAGTTCCTCCACCTGCATAAGAGAATGAACAAAAGAGTTCGAGCAACTTAACGTAGATTTCATGTTACTGTTACGTCTGTAACACAAGTGCTCGCGCTCTGTAATGAATGTAAGCATCGTATGGAACACTGGGTCTTACATATTGTGGAATGTCAGCACGATGTTTGTTTCGTAATGAGTCGTACACGTGGAACTCTTTTTCCTTCATGCGGATGACCAGAAGAGCCCAATGGTTCGTTCCAACGTGCATGGGGGAGAAGATGACGTCGAATTCATTGGGGCGCGGTCCAATCTCTTGAAAGCGTTTTCGAAATGTTGTTCCTTGCTCTTATCGTCTCTGCAAGATTGGACATAACCCTTTAAAGCGGCATGCAGATATCCAAAATTCCAAAAAATGTCCGGGTTCTCTTCACGGGGGCGAAACAAGTAAGCGTTGACGTAGCAGTCAATTACGACCGATTCGCTCTCCCTCGCGAACAATAGCTCCCGGATGTCATGAAACGAGAGGAAATTGGTATCCCTCCATAGGGCCGTTGAACATTAAATTTCTATAGGTAAGAATTAAGACTGTCATCAGTAATTGGCGAAACTGTAAACATGGTGGACATATACTGTAAACATGGTAGACATATATTGTAAACATGGTAGACATATACTGTAAACATGGTAGATATATAATGTAAACATCTTTGGTCGAAACTGTAAACATGGTAGACATATAATGTAACACGTACTCATTAATGAAGCACTCATTGAAAAATCGTTCAATCAATGACTTTTCGGCCACTCCTAAAGTGTCCCGGGCGACGTAATCACGTCTCTCCTCTTTCTTGCCCGTTGGAAGTGTGTCTGTACTCTCTTGAGACTCAACAAGGATCGGTTCGCAAGTGGACACATTCACTTTCGTGGCTTTGTGGTGCCGAAAATCGTCTGGCTGCGATAGAGTAAGTAAAAAAGGAATGTTCTGTAAAATATTATAATGTAATTGTAACGGACTCGGAACAAACTGTTATGTCTCATGAAGGGTTCTGTAACCGAATGCTCAGCTTATGTAAATTCTGTAAGGGGAAACCATACCGTAAAGATATCTGGTTGTCGTCTTATCCTCGTCCCAGCTGTAACACGTCGGGACAATGATGATGGGGATATCTGACGCCGCTTCCTTTTATTTCCTTCTTCTTCCCCCTCCTTCTGCTTCCTGTCCGCCTCCTTCTTCGTCTGCTCCTCCTCCTCCCTCTTCTCTCCGCCTCCTTCTTCCTCTGCTCCTCCTCCTCCCGCCTCCTGTCTGCCTCCTTCTTCCTCTACTCCTCCTCCTCCCGCCTCCTCTCCGCCTCCTTCTTCCTCTGCTCCTCCTCCTCCCGCCTCCTGTCCGCGCTCTGGGACTACGTCAAGAGGTTCCAGGCCGAAGCCATCCCATTGGCCACCAGTGCCCTCATCCAGGGCACCCGAGATGGCTTCCTTCAAAAAAAGTTGGGGGTGCAGCAGCCCTCCACTCTTGCCGAACTGCTCTCAACTGCCCAGCACCATGCAGCGTGCGAGGAGAGCCTGGCCGCTGGTCGAGCAGAGCAGGGTGATCAATTGGACAAGAAGAGGCCTTCTGACAACGGTTCCGACTGTGACAGGAAGAAAGGTCGGCGTAACGGGGATTCGCCGCGCCGACCTCACCCCTTTACCGATCACACCCCTCTCACGGTGGCTCCCGAACAGATCCTGGCTGAGATCCAGGACGAGCCTTATGTTCGGTGGCCACCAAGGATGCACTCTGATCCCTACAAGCGCAACCAGGACAAGTACTGTCACTTCCACCGCGATCACGACCACGACACCTCCGAGTGCCGCCTGCTCAAGGACGAGATCGAGTCCTTGATCAAGCGCAGTTATCTCGGACGGTATGTGCACTGCAATGAAGACCACCCAAGGCGCCGAGAGCGAACCCCCGAGCAGCCCATCAATAACGAGCCCAATGGGCAGGCGAACAACATGATCGCGGGAGGTTTTGGTGTAGGCGGAGAGAGCAATCCAAGCCGGCGCGACTACGCTCGGCGGGTGCACATTGTGGACAGGCCCTCAGTGCCTCGCCCATGTCCTTATCCCCCTAATCCTGCACGTACACGGTCCGAGGAGGCCATAACCTTCTCAGACGAAGATCTTGTAGGAGTCTCTACTCCACACACTGATGTGTTGGTCGTTTCGGCCACCATTAACCACTGTACCGTGCGCCAGATTCTGGTGGATAATGGAAGTGCCTCGGACGTATTGGCTTACGATTGTTTTTACTTATGGGTCTAAAAACCGACCAGCTCACCCCAGTAGAGTCGCCTCTGTTCGGCTTCTCGGGAGTTTCGGTTCAACCCATGGGACCCCAATTACTCTTGGGATAGCTCCAAAGAGCGTAACCAAGATGGTGGATTTCTTGGTTATTTGAAGCATGCCCGGCTACAACGCCATCCTCGGCAGGGGCCTGATCAGTCGAATTAAAGTTGTTCCTTCATCCCTCCATCAGAAGATGAAGTTTCCCACTCTGTGTGGGATTGGCAAGGTGCTAGGCAGTCAGCGCGAGTCTCGACGGTGCTATGTCCTCTCCTTGAGAGACAAACAGCCTCTTACAGCACTGGCAACTGTTCCCCCATCCGCCGATCAGCTTTCCACCAGCATAGGCACCTGTCGAAGATCTGCTTCCTGTTCGGGTGGACGACGACCCTGAACACGTCCTTTATATTGGTGCACTACTGCCGGAAGCCGAACAGCAGCATTACAAGGCCTTCCTGCTAGCCAACTTAGACGTGTTGACGTGGTCAGACGAAGAATTGCCTGGCATACCACCGAAAGTGATGGTGCATCGCCTTCGCCTGGACCCGAAGGTGCCTCTGGTCCAGCAAAGAAGGTGACCCGTACACCCTGAATGGCAGACGTGATCCAAGATCACGTTGTCAAAAGCCGAACTGTTGGGCTCCTCCGGGAAGCCCAGTGCCCAAGTTGGATATCCAATGTAGTCCTCGTGCATAAAGCCAATGGCAAATGGCGAGTGTGCGTGGATTACAAGGAACTTAACAAGGCTACGCCCAAGGACAATTTCCCTTTGCCGCGCATCGACCAGCTGGTGGACGCCACATCTGGCCATGAGCTTCTCAGCTTCTTAGATGCTTATTCTAGTTACCACTAGATTAGCATGCATCCTTCGGATCAGGACGCCACTACGTTCGTCACCGACCTCGGCCTCTATTTCTTCACAAGGATGCCTTTTAGTCTGAAGAACACAGGCGCGATGTACCAACAGTTGGTCAATAAGATGTTCGAGCAACAAATTGGGCGTAATGTGGAAGTCTACGTCGACGATATGTTGGTCAAGATGCTCCCGAGCGCCGACCACATCACCGACCTCGAGGAAACTTTCACAACTCTGTGGAGGTACAATATGAAGCTCAATCCCTCCAAGTGTGCGTTCGGAGTGCGCTCGGGTAAGTTCCTTGGGTTCCTTGTATCCAACAGAGGAATAGAGGCCAACCCTGAGAAAATCCGGGCCATACTAGAGATGAGCAGTCCTAAGATAGTCTGCAACGTCCAGAAGCTCACTGGACGCCTCGTCGCGCTCAACTGTTTCATGTCCCGAGCAGCAGAAAGAAGTTTTAACTTCTTCAAGTTGCTGCGAGTCCCCAAAGGCGGTTCACAGCAAGGGGTGTACGTACGATGGACCGAGGACTACGAAGCAACCTTCATCGAGCTAAAGGCGTACCTGGCAGCCCCACCTATTCTCTCAAAGTCTGTGCTCGGTGAACCCCTGTTCGTGTACCTTTCAGTTACTGAATATTCCATCAGTGCAGTCTTGATCAGAGAAGAGGCAGCGGCGCAGCATCTCGTCTACTACATCAGCAGGGTCCTTCAAGAAGTCGAAAGAAGGTACCCTTGAGCAGAGAAGCTCGCTCTGGCACTGGTGATAGCTGCACGGAAGCTCAGGTCATACTTTCATGCCCATCCAATTACAGTCCTCATCGACCAGCCACTGAAGCTTATTCTTCAGTGCTCGGAGGCTTCCGGCAGGCTCATCACATGGGCCATCGAGCTCGGGGAGTTCGACATCAGCTACTGTCCGAGGACAGCTATCAAGGCGCAGGTGCTGGCGGACTTCGTGGCAGAATGCACCCTGCCAACCGAGCAAGATCCCCCGTTAACAGACGAGCCCCCATGGGAGCTCTATGTCGACGGATCATCTTGCGTAACGGGAAGCAGAGCAGGCTTAGTGCTTACTTCCCCGGAAGGCTTGGAGTTCTAGTACGCTCTCAGGTTCCGCTTTACCGCCTCCAACAACGTAGCTGAGTATGAAGCACTTCTGTTCGGAATCCGAATGGCCAGAGACCTTGAAGCACTTCGACTACGGGTCTTCAGTGATCACTGCCAGCCAGGTGAACAAACACTTTGAAGCAAGGGAGCCTCGCATGGCACAATACCTTCAATAGGTCAAGGGTTGAACAGAGGACCTCCTTTACTTTGAAGTCATACATGTCCCACAGGAGCAGAACGCACGAGCC
Organism: Colocasia esculenta; assembly: GCA_014218235.1. Lineage (NCBI taxonomy): Eukaryota > Viridiplantae > Streptophyta > Magnoliopsida > Alismatales > Araceae > Colocasia > Colocasia esculenta. The sequence goes on along the minus strand of CM024765.1, from coordinate 50,048,699 downwards.
GATGCACTCGCTAAGCTGGCGTCTTCAGGCGACATCGCCCCCTCTCGTTCCGTGTTCATAGAAGTGCTCGCCTCGCCAAGCACCAAAGTGGATGTAGCAGCTATTGAGGTTGGCCCCCCAGTGCCAAGCTGGATGGACCCCCTCATGGCCTACCTACTTCGAGGAGAGCTTCCGCCCGACCAGAGCGAAGCTCGAAAAATCAAACTACACTGCCAAAGGTTCACCCTCATTGAAGGACATCTGTACAGGAGATCCCTCTCAAGACCTCTTCTGTGGTGCCTTAGCCACACGAAGGCTACACCGGCTGTCGAGGAGGTCCACGAAGATCTGTGCGGAAGCCACTTGGGGGGCAGAACACTGGCGCGAAGTATCATCCGAGCAGGGTTCTGGTGGCCTTCCCTGCAAAAGGACTGCATGTCCTTCGTCAGGAGGTGTTCGGAATGCCAGAATTTCGGGCAGCTCATTAAGCAGCCGACCGAACAACTGCATACGCTGTTCGAACCACACCCTTTCGCCAGATGGGGGATCGACATCCTGGGTCCGTTCCCAGAGGCCCAAGGGCAAAAGAAGTTCTTGTTCGTCGCTATTGACTACTTTACCAAGTGGATCAAAGTAGAGCCTGTTGCCACGATCACCGACCAGGCCGCGTGGAAGTTCGTATGGAAGAACATCCTCTGCCAGTTTGGTGTTCCAAGAGTGATCACTTCCGACAACAGGAAGCAGTTCGATAGCACGTTCTTCAAGCAAAAATGCTCTGAGCTCGGTATCTACAACCACTTCACTTCAGTAGCGCATCCCCAGGCAAATGGTCTGGTCGAAAATGACAATCGAACATTGATGTACGTGATACGCACGAGAGTTGAAGCTGCAGGTGTAACGACCCGACCTCCCGGACCCTCGCCAAGGGTCCCGAGGGTCGTGCGCCACCCCGGATCTGAGATCCGGAAGTGTTAGAAGAAATAGTCTAGTGAGATATGTACTGAATTTAAATAACTATAACAATATGTACAATATAAAAACGGTTTTGTACAACGGGTCCCAAGTAAAAGCCAGGTACAGAAGAAAGGTTGCAGTCCTTAAGGGGCATACCCCGAGGACTTGCAAGCACAACTCTCAGCTTACTCAGGCTACAAGAGCTCACACGCTCGCTCTCCATCGCGCTGACAACAACACGGGCGCCCACAGCGACTTGCAAAACCGTCGACCACCGATCTCCCGCGACGACAAGCCCCTAGCTGAAGGAAGTAGGGGTGAGCTCGCGAACAAGGCCCAGTAGGGATTACTGTTGCCCAGTTGACGAGCCCAGAGGGGGGGTGAATGGGTCTTTTAAAATTAATCTAGAAGATACATGTAACTCAAAACAATCACACAAACGTTCTTCGAACTATGTTAGTTACAGTTAGTTTAAATAACAATCACACAAGGAAGACAGTCACACAACACAAGAATTATCCTGGTTCGGACTTCCTTTCCTTAGGAGTCCTACGTCCAGTCCCTGAGCAACAACTCAGGATTTCACTAACTAGGGAACAGTCCCCCTAAGGACGCTACAACACCCAGCTCAGCTGGTCTTCCTTCACACTCGAAGGGAACAACACCCTGGATACTATTAGGTCTTCCTTCACACCCGAAGGGAACAATACCCTGGATACCACCAGGTCTTCCTTCACACCCGAAGGGAACAGCACAGAGAAGAATGTATGACTTTCAAGCCCCTAGATCCAGCTTTTGATAAGCGAGGATCTGAAGCAACTAGAACTGAGAGCAAAGAGATTATAAACAATTCACACTCTCAGAACTATACAGGCTCTCTCAAGATTTTCATAAACTGGTGGAGAGCAAAAGCTAAGAGGAGTGAAGGATCTTGGCTCTCGACTTTCTTCAGAAGAATTTGAACGCTTGAATATCTGATCTCGGTTGTCTATCCTTCTGACTTGGATTTATAACTTCAATTTGAAATCTAAACGTTGAAGTGTCCGTTGTCTCTCTTTTGAGTAGTCGTTAGACTGAATGACGTCTAGAGTCTTAGAAGCTTCCAGTCAACAGTCTTTTGATTACTTGAGCACGCAAAGAGATGAGATCTTCAAAGATATCCGATGTCTTCTATTTGATTAACGTTGTACCATGAAGCTAGTTCAGAGGTCTGCACAGATGTCAATCTTAAATAGCAGACAGATAAGCTGTCTCTGATGTCAGTCAACGTTAGTAGCAATAGTCAAGAAAATAGTAATGCCAAATAGCTTTAGTCTAAAGGACGTTATCAGAGTAGGCACGATAAAGGATGATATGGTCTGCATGCATGCAGAGATATGTTCAGATCTCATAAATGCAAAAGCGTCAGAGAGATGTCTATGTGGACTTTGACTGGTCAATGCTTTAACATGAATAAGATATCAAGATATGAAATCGATGACTGTATGACTTATAAAATCGTTATGAGTCATAGCAAATCGTTATGAATACTTATCAAGTCGTTATGAACTTTAAAGAAATCGTTATGCTAACTTATGAAATCGTTACAACAAGCAAGTCGTTGCGAGTTCTAAAGAAATCGTTATGATAACTTATGAAGTCGTTACAACAAACAAGTCGTTGCGAGTTCTAAAGAAATCGTTATGATAACTTATGAAGTCGTTACAACAAGCAAGTCGTTGCGAGTTCTAAAGAAATCGTTATGATAACTTATGAAGTCGTTACAACAAGCAAGTCGTTGCGAGTTCTAAAGAAATCGTTATGATAACTTATGAAGTCGTTACAACAAGCAAGTCGTTGCGAGTTCTAAAGAAATCGTTACGGTTCTTATAGAGTCGTTACGACATCGATTTGTTTGAAACAACATGACTTTTTAGTCTTATAAGAAAATCGTTGCGATCACTTATAGAATCGTTACGACATCGATTTGTTTGAAACAACATGACTTTTCAGTCTTATAAGAAAATCGTTGCGATCACTTATAGAATCGTTACGACATCGATTTATTTGAAACAACATGACTTTTCAGTCTTATAAGAAAATCGTTATGAACTTCAGCAGAAATCGATATGGATTTAGAGAAATATCATGTTGAAAAGATTGAAGCTTCAAAGTAGTAATGCATACCTTTATTGGCTTGTTTGACCTCGGTATTTTTCATGTACTTAAGACTTATGAATATTCATCAGATATAATTGATAAATTCTTGTTTGGTTTTGTTAATCATCAAAATATGTATATATATATAATTAATTAAAATTGCATGGGGACATACTGATCATCAATCTCCCCTTTTTGGTGATGACAAAACTGAACAATAAGCATGGATAAAAGTATCTGAATTTGTTGTAAAGAGAAGATATGCTAAGATTCTAAGCAAAATTAAAATTTCAGACATGCGTACTTTTCTCCCCCTTTTTGTCATTAAGCAAAAAGATAAACTTTGACAAAGAAAGAAGAGAGAAAGAGAAATAGAGAATACACAAAGGGTCATGTCATTTACTGAGGAGGTACAGGTAAATAGAAGGCAGGAGACAACAGAGAGGCAAAATGGGAGATGGTTTCCCATGCCTGAACTTCCTGCTCTTCAAAAAGATTTTTAAAAGCTCCAAAAGACACAGAGTAAGATGGTCCCATGTGGGAGCCATCCGTTTGAGATGAAGATCTAGATGCTGATAGAGAAGATCAGCATATGCATCCTTGTCCATGTTCATCTTGAGAAAACGAGAAGTGCCAAAGCTGGCACAGGAGAGGAACTGGTCCATGGTGACAGGGTAGTGATTGTGGTTAGCTCTGAGAGCTTGGTGCATAGCCACATACACTTTTATCTTTCTTCCCAGACCTTGAAGGGGTCATCAACAAGATTAATGGAGTTCATATCTAGGAAAGTGGCTGGAGAAATAGCTGGTTTGCCTTCCCTAGCCTGAGCTTCATTGAGTTCAGACAGCTGCTGAGCTGACAGGGGGTAGAACTTGGACCATTCAGAAGATGTGAGCCTTTCACATTCAGACAGGATAGGGGAGAGAACTTCAGCCTTTACATGGCCCTGGTGATATTCCTGAATAGGAATCTAGAAAAGGAAACCAGGTAGCCTTTCTGCACTTTAATTCTGCCCAAGACTCTGGCAAAACGCTCAAAGATGATGGATCCTACAGAGGATTCCATAACTAGAAAGTGAATTTGAGGAAGGGCTATCTCCTCAGGTATTTGAAGTGTAGCAAAATCTACTGAATATCTGAAGTGTGAGAGATAACTGGAGACAAGGCTGAAATGGCCTTCCTGAACTGACAGAGCTGAACTTCTGGAAGTCTATGAATATATCTGTAGTTGTTGAATAGCATGAAATGCCTGATCATCTTTATTCCGATTGAATGTAGGTGCCCAGAGTTCTTGGTGTACATCCTGAACCACTCAGAGAGAGTCGAGGAATGGTCCCTTGGAGGAAATCTGGCAGATTTGGCAAGAATGAACTTCTTGAGAAGATCCTTGTGACCTTTGCCCCACTGCTCTTCAGATTTGGAGTGAGCAAGAGAGAAAATTTGGATTTTTCGGTTTTTGAAAGAGAAGTATAGGGAAAATGGTGTGCAAATGATCTGTAAGTTTTGAAAGGAAGGTTGATGATGGTGGCATAAGCAACTTTGGAAAGGTATCCCTATACAGTGGGTTATGTGTATGTCCACTGTGAGAGAAAACCACAAAGGAGGGTATTTGGGTTCAGAGGAAGAGGAAGAGGTAGAAGTAAGTTTCCTCTTCTTGGAGGCAGGATTAGAAGGATCTGCCTGTGAACATGTTCTCCCACTTTCAACACAGACCTGAGGATCCCTTCCTCAAATTCATCCTTTATCTTTTCAATAAAGGGAGAATTGAGTTGAGCATGTTCAGGTATGATAGTGATGAAAGATGGTGGAGGAGTATGATGAAGAAAAGAGTGTGAAGTAGTGTGGAGATCATCAGTTGGTCCAAGGGGGGACCAGAGGAGGAAGAGGATGCTCCAGCTGAGGATGCTGGAGGGGCCTCAAATATAGGAGAAGGAGAAGGAATGGTGGACTGAAATGGTGTAGGAGAGGAAATTGGTCTAGATTGAGACTTCTTGAATGTTTGAGGAGCAGGGGGTGCTGTAGGAGCTGATGGTGGAGTTGGAGGAATAGGTGTGTGAGAGGGGGAAGAGGGAGCTGGGGCTTGGGTGCCAAGAGCTCTTTACCTCTATCTGCACAGACTCACTCTCCAATGGTCCTGATCCTTGCTCAGATGGCCCTGTTGGCCCTGCATCCTGATCAGCTGGCCCTGTTGGCTAACTCTTTTTTTGCTGCTGCTGCGTCTGGTGCTGCTTCTGGTGATGCTGCTGCTTCCGAGGAGGAGGAGCGTGAGCTCCAACTGCCTTGATAATATCTGAGAGCATGCCTTTCATGCTGCTCATTCCTTGTTAAACCATTTCATAGCATTTCTGATTTGGGCCAACTCTTTGTTGGCTGAAGCTTGACTCAGAAATATAGAGTTGACATCTGACTGAGAGAGAGAACATAATAGTTCACCTTGAACATTCAGCCTTTCAATCACTGGCTTCAAGTTTATGACAATTTTCTGCTTAACCTGCCTCTCAAATGGAGAATCAGCCAGGAGAGGAACTCCAGAGGCAACCTCTTTTCCTTTCTTTTGCCTTCATTTTCTGGAGGAGGTTGATCATCATCTGAGCTCGAAGAGCTTGCAGTCTCCCTTCTCTGTCATCCAAATTTGAAGAATCTCATGCTTTTCATCCTTATCAACATCTGGAGTTGCGTCTACTGAACCTTCTTTTGATAGCTCCCCCTCAATAGGAGCATCTTCTTCATCTGATACTTGCTCCCCCTGACTGGGAGCAGATTCCAACACAGAGTCACCTTGGGCAGCTAGGTGCTCTACCTCTACTGGAACATCTTCCATTGGTCATCAATGTGGCGTGATGCCACAGTCTCTTCTGCAACTCTGCTACTTGTTTCTGGAGCACTTGAGATAAAAGGAATCAAATCTATGATGTCTGCCAGAATCGATGCAACTATAGTTGAGGGAAGTGGGTCCTCAACTGGAATAATGTCCTCTGGGAGGAGATCCTCAATTCTCCTTCTGCAAAAGTTTGAACTGATTCTTCTGGAAATCATGAAGCTTCTACAGACGCCTTTCTTCTTCTACTGCACTTCAGACTGAACTTCTGCAATGGAGGGCCGAGAAGATTCTGCTGCTTCAACTGCTGGAGCTAAAATTGACTCCACTGGCAATTCTGGAGTCATATCCGCTGATCCCATCTCCGGATGAACAACTGAGGTGTCAATAATGATGGCTTCGCCTTCAGCAACTGAAGCTTGAACCAGACACCACTTTCCACAGAGAAGCCACTCATCTTCAGGTTCTGGACCTGATTGCTTGGCCCATTTTCTCTACAACTGCCCCAGAAAGATCAACACCGAAGTGTTTGAAGATCTTGGTGAGTAGGTGGGCATAAGGCAGGGACACATTGAACTTACTCTTAGTGTCCCAAATCTGATCTCTTGCAAACTTCATTCTTTCCATTATCACTGCAGCCATATTTATTTCCTTATTCTGAATGGCCCAGTACATCATGTCCGAATCGGCCTTTGTGCAAGATGAAAACGTTGCACTTCTGGGAACTAAGATTTGACAGACAATAAAATGGAGAAGACGATTGAAGGCGGATAGTTGATTTATGTCGATCTTGCCGTCTCTCAGCTTGAATCCTGGCCCGATAATTCCCAGACCTTTCACTTGGGCATCCACAGTGTGAACCCCACTAAATCCGGAAGTCTTTACATTGAACACATTTCAGCAACTCAGGGTCTATTCTAATCATTGTTCCCTTTACTGAAGAAACTAGAGACCCATCTTCCTCTGTTCTCATACACACAAAAAAGGCTTTTACCAAGTCCGGATAACTGACCTCTGAAAAGGTGGAATTTCTGTCCACTGCATCTGATTGATCAAATCTACTACGCTGCTCATTCCACTTTTCCTCAGATTAGCGACATCTACTTCTTTGTTGCCACAGAGCTTTGTCTTTACAAAGGTAAATCTCTCTGCTGCTCAGGAGTGAGGAACTCGGCGCTGTAGCCACCCAAACTGCCGGCGATGATAGGTGCGGCCATAGATTCAGGTGGGAAAGGCAACGGAGGGTGGAGATGAAGGTGAGGAGAAAGAATCCTCAAGAAATTTGTGGGAAGTAGGAGGAAGATTCAATTTGCAGAGGATTGAGATGGAGTTGTTAGGGCATCGGCTCAAGCGGCAGGATAAAAGAGGGGAAAAGGTAGACGATGAGACACGAATCGTTCTGTCATCGATTTTATGAATAAATTAATGCTACGTGGAAAGTGAGGCGCCAAGCGGCGGAGAAAACGACAAAAGGTTTGACTATTCAAACGGACTTCAATGAGAGAGCGTTTACTATAATACAATTTGAATTTCTTTTGCTTATTGCCATGGAGGGAAAAATTACTTAATTCTAAGAATTTAATGTGCCACTTGTAAGCAAACTTTTATCACAAATTGCACATGCCTAATTCCCTTCTAAGAGATGTAAATCTCTCTTGGGTAAGGACTTTTGTGAAAATGTCTGCTAATTGGTCATTTGTATCAATAAAGGATATTTCAATATTTCCATTTGTAACATGATCACGAATAAATGATATCTAACCTCAATATGTTTGGTCTTGAGTGCTGAACTGGATTCTTGGTGAGATTAATGGCACTGGTGTTGTCACACAGCAACGGGATTGATTTGATATTTAATCCAAAGTCCTCAAGTTGTTGCTTTATCCATAAGAGTTGTGTGCAGCAACTTCCAGCAGCCACGTACTCAGCTTCAGCTGTAGAGAGTGCTACTGAATTTTGTTTCTTTGAGGACCAAGATATCAAACACCCTGCAAGGAACTGACAACAACCACTGGTGCTCTTTCTATCTAATTTACATCCAGCATAGTCAGCATTAGAGTAACCTACTAGGCTAATTTCACATTGTTTGGATACCATAGACCTAAGTCATGAGATCTTGCTAGATATCTAAATATTCTTTTCACAGAAATTAATGTGATTCTTTAGGATCTGCCTGATATGAGCACACATGCATACACTAAATAAAATATCAGGTCTACTAGCTGTTAAATAAAGGAGTGAACCTATCATACCTCTGTAGATCTTTTGATCTACTTTCTTACCATCTTGTCACTGTCCATTCTTGTTGATGTACTCATTGGTGTCGACAGTGGCTTGGTATTTTCGAATCCAAATTTCTTCAATAGTTCTTTTGTGTACTTAGCTTGACTGATGTGAGTTCCTTCCTTTCCTTGTTTGATTTGAAGTCCAAGGAAATAGTTGAGTTCTCCATCATACTCATTTCAAATTCTCCTTGCATTAACTTTTCAAAATACTTGCAAAGAGACTCATCAGTAGAACCAAAAATAATATCATCTACATAGATTTGAACCAATAGGATGTGTTTGACTTTTGACTTTATAAAAAGAGTACTATCTACCTGACCTCTACTGAAACCATGATTTAGAAGGAAAGAGCTAAGCCTTTCATACCAGGCTCTAGGTGCTTGCTTTAAACCATATAATGCCTTGTGAAGTTTGAAAACATGATTAGGAAATTCTGTGTCATCAAAGCCCGAAGGTTGTTCCACATAAACTTCCTCTTTTATGAAACCATTTAAGAATGCGGATTTAACATCCATTTGAAATAGTATCAGTTTAAAGCAGATGCATATGCAAGTAATATTCTAATGGCCTCAAGTCTAGCTACAGGTGCATAGGTTTCATCGAAATCTATGCCTTCCTCTTGAGAATAGCCTTGAGCTACCAATCTGGCCTTGTTTCTTAAGATTGCACCAGTTTCATCCAGTTTATTTCTGAACACCCATTTGGTGCCAATGATGGATGGTCTGATGGTCTAGGAACAAGTGACCATACTTGGGTTCTCTTGAATTGATTTAATTCATCTTGCATGGCTACTATCCAAGATTCATCAGAAAGAGCTTCATTGACTGTCTTAGGCTCTATCTGAGAAACAAAGGCTAAATAATCACAAGGAATAACATTACCTCTTGTTCTTACCCCAATGGATGGATCACCAATGATATTTTCAAGTGGGTGATCTTTCTTGTATCTCCACTCCTTGGAAGGTTTTCATAAGTAACTTCTTCTTGTTGTAATTCTTCCAGAGGTGGATCATCCTTATCCTCAATTGATGCATCTTTTAGTTTCTTGGATAGTTCTTCTGCATCATCATCGTCACTATCTACTCCCTTCTCAAGGAAGGGTTAGTTTCATCAAAAATAATGTGCACAGATTGTTCAATCAACAAGGTTCGTTTATTAAATACTCTATAGCCTTTAGGTTTAGACGTGTACCCATGAAGATGCCTTCATCTGATTTGGCATCCAGCTTACCAATGTCCCTTTTCCATTGTTGTGAATGAAGCAAGGGCACCAAAGGTTCTGAAGTGGCTGATCTGAGGCTTCTTCCCTTGAATAGTTCATATGCAGTCTTCTTCAGGATTGGCCTGATCATTACTCGGTTGATAATGTAGCTTGCTGTATTGACTGCTTCAGCCCAAAAGTATCTAGGCAGATCATATTCTGAGAGCATAGTTCTTGCCATGTCCAATAGGGTTCTGTCTTCCTCTCAGCGATGCCATTCTGTTGAGGTGTCCTTGGTGCTGAGAAATTATGCTCAATTCCCTGATCATCACAAAATCTAGAAAATTTTCATTTTGAAATTCACCACCATGATCTGATCTGATAGACACAATGCTGAACTTCTGATCTTTCTGAACTTTCTTACTGAAGCTGACGAAACTTTCGAAAGTATCATCTTTATGTTCTAGGAATGATACCCATGTAAATCTTGAGTAGTCATCAACTATGACAAATCCAAAATTCTTTCCTCCAAGACTGGTAGTCCTCATTGGCCCAAATAATCCATATGAAGGAGCTCCAAGGGTTTTGAGGTGGTCACCTCGTCTTTGACTTGAAGGAGACTTTGGTGTGCTTTCCCTTAGCACAAGGTTTACATACACTTCCAACTTTGTACTGACCTTAGGTAGACCTTGCACAAGATTCTTCTTTAGCAATTTTCTCATGCCATCTATGCTGCAATGTCCAAGTCGTCTGTGCCATAATTCTGTGGATTTATTTTTATTTGCTGCCAGGCAAACATTTTGAACCTTGAGTTCTTCAAGATAGAGCACATACAAATCTTTTCTCTATTAGCTTCAAAGATGACTGTTCCATCCTTCAGTATACTGCACTTCGACTCTTGAAACTTGATCTGATGGCCTCTGTCGCACAGCTGGCTAATGCTGATGAGATTGTGCTTCAATCCCTTGACTAGTAGCACATCTTCTATGACTATTTTTCCTTTGTTATTCACAGAGCCACTGCCTATTACGATTCCTTTCCCATTATCTCCATAGGTAACTGTTCCATCTTCAGCTTGGAGATGAGAGAACAACTTCTGGTTTCCTGTCATGTGTCTTGAGCACCCACTATCCAAATACCATTTGGATGCTCGAGGGTTAACCTGAAATAAAGACATCAAGCTTTAGGTACCCAATTCTTTTGGTCCTGATTGGTTAGTATCATTAATTTTACCTTTAATATCCATTTTTATGTCTTGTTGGGCATGTAGTTATAATATGTCCTAACTTATTGCAGTGACTACAGCAGGATAACTTAGTCACTTTTTCTATGTATTTAAAATCAGCTTTGTATGCTACATCTTGTTCGGGTACAAATTTTGGTGTTGGATATGTTTTAGGATAGACCTTGGTTTCTTCATTATCTGGGGGTGTATATCCTAACCCATTTTTCTTCTTACCTGATCTCCTAGCACCTTTTAATATTAGAGAGTTTTTACCATTAGTAAATTTTTCTAGTGTGCTTGATAGTTTATCATTTCTTCATTTAAGTTTTTAATTTCTTTCCTTAATTCATCTGTACTTTCCTGTTTTTCTAGTTTAGTTATTTGTTCATTTTTAGCTTTTAGGTCTTCACATAACAGTTCATTTCTTCGTTTAAGTTCAATTATTTGACTTTCTAATTGTTCATTTTCTGATTTTAGATCTGAGTTTGTATTTTCTATACAGACTATGTTTTTCTTACTTACTTTTAATAGTTTAGTTACTTCTCTATATTTTTCATAAAGTTCGTTGAAAGCCTCTTCTAGACTATCGGAGTCTGAACCATTGCATGAATCAAAATGAGTCAGAAGTTACCTTTTCTTCAGTGTTTGCCATGAAGGCCAAGTGGGCTTTTTCTTCATCGCTGCAGGAGCTTGACTCACTATCTGAGTCGCTACTGTTTTCCCATGCTGCTGCCATTGCTTTCTTTTTGTACTTTCTAACTTCTTGGAACTGTCCTTCTTCCTGAACTCTGGCTTCTTTAACTTAGGACACTCAGTCTTAATGTGTCCTGGCTTCTTACATTCATAGCAGATGGGTTCTTCTTTCTTCATTTCTTTTCCATCTGGCTTCTTGAAATCCTTATTCTTTTTGAAATACCTTCTACCAGATTGAGATTTCTTCTTTTTAGCCAAATTCGCTGTAACCTTCTAGATAACATAGCTTCCTCATTCTCGCTGTCTGCATCACTTTCGCTTTCAGCTGAGCTTGCATCTGGTGAATCTTCTTCAGCTTTTAAGGCGTTGGAGTGCTTCTTTCTGCTAGAGGACTCTCCTAGCCTTTCCATATTGATTTCATGGGCCATGAGGGACCCAATGAGCTTTTCTACAGACATTCTCTTCAGATCATTAGCTTCTTCTATTGCTGTGACTTTTGAAGTCCATGAGGATGGTAAGGATCTAAGTATCTTTCTTACCATATCTCCCATCTCATAGAATTTCCCCAGGCTAGCCAGTCCATTTGTGATGTCAGTGAACCGGCTGAACATTTGAGTTATGGACTCACTTGATTGCATCTGAAATCATTCATATTGAGTGACAAGAATATCGATTCTTGTTTCCTTCACTTTATATGTGTCTTCACAAGTAATCCTGAGCTTTTCCCACATTCCATTGATGATTTGCAGGCTGAAACTCTGTTGAATTCCTTCTTACTTAGAGCACAGCATAGGATACTCTTTGCTTTGCAATTCAGGGAAATCTCTTCCTGTCATCATCTGTCCATTGTGCTTTCTCATTTGTGACTAACAGATCACCTTCTTCTACAATGGACCAAATTTGATAGTCGTGTCCTTGTAAAAAGTATTCCATTCTGGTCTTCCAGTAAGGATAATCTTCACCATCGAAGAGAGGGGGTCGGTTGACGGACTGACCTTCAAAGTTACCTTGGGCTGCCATGGATCTTTACTCTTCAGATCGTTGGATCCTTTCTTTGTCGAAGAGACTCGCTCTGATACCACTTGTTGCCCAGTTGACGAGCCCAGAGGGGGGGTGAATGGGTCTTTTAAAATTAATCTAGAAGATACCTGTAACTCAAAACAATCACACAAACGTTCTTCGAACTATGTTAGTTACAGTTAGTTTAAATAAAATCACACAAAGAAGACAGTCACACAACACAAGAATTATCCTGGTTCGGACTTCCTTCCTTAGGAGTCCTACGTCCAGTCCCTGAGCAACAACTCAAGATTTCACTAACTAGGGAACAGTCCCCCTAAGGACGCTACAACACCCAGCTCAGCTGGTCTTCCTTCACTCGAAGGGAACAACACCCTGGATACCATCAGGTCTTCCTTCACACCCGAAGGGACAATACCCTGGATACCACCAGGTCTTCCTTCACACCGAAGGGAACAGCACATAGAAGAATGTATGACTTCTTCAGCCCCTAGATCCAGCTTTTGATAAGCAAGGATCTGAAGCAACTAGAACTGAGAGCAAAGAGATTATAAACAATTCACACTCTCAGAACTATACAGGCTCTCTCAAGATTTTCACAAACTGGTGGAGAGCAAAAGCTAAGAGGAGTGAAGGATCTTGGCTCTCGACTTTCTTCAGAAGAATTTGAATGCTTGAATATCCGATCTCGGTTGTCTATCCTTCTAACTTGGATTTATAACTTCAATTTGAAATCTAACGTTGAAGTGTCCGTTGTCTCTCTTTTGAGTAGTCGTTAGACTGAATGACGTCTAGAGTCTTGGAAGCTTCCAGTCAACAGTCTTTTGATTACTTGAGCACGCAAAGAGATGAGATCTTCAAAGATATCCGATGTCTTCTATTTGATTAACGTTGTACCATGAAGCTAGTTCAGAGGTCTGCACAGATGTCAATCTTAAATAGCAGACAGATAAGCTGTCTCTGATGTCAGTCAACGTTAGTAGCAATAGTCAAGAAAATAGTAATGCCAAATAGCTTTAGTCTAAGGACGTTATCAGAGTAGGCACGATAAAGGATGATATGGTCTGCATGCATGCAGAGATATGTTCAGATCTCATAAATGCAAAAGCGTCAGAGAGATGTCTATGTGACTTTGACTGGTCAATGCTTTAAGATGAATAAGATATCAAGATATGAAATCGATGACTGTATGACTTATGAAATCGTTATGAGTCATAGCAAATCGTTATGAATACTTATCAAGTCGTTATGAACTTTAAAGAAATCGTTATGCTAACTTATGAAATCGTTACAACAAGCAAGTCGTTGCGAGTTCTAAAGAATCGTTATGATAACTTATGAAGTCGTTACAACAAGCAAGTCGTTGCGAGTTCTAAAGAAATCGTTATGATAACTTATGAAGTCGTTACAACAAGCAAGTCGTTGCGAGTTCTAAAGAAATCGTTATGATAACTTATGGAGTCGTTACAACAAGCAAGTCGTTGCGAGTTCTAAAGAAATCGTTACGGTTCTTATAGAGTCGTTACGACATCGATTTGTTTGAAACAACATGACTTTTCAGTCTTATAAGAAAATCGTTGCGATCACTTATAGAATCGTTACGACATCGATTTGTTTGAAACAATATGACTTTTCAGTCTTATAAGAAAATCGTTGCGATCACTTATAGAATCGTTACGACATCGATTTGTTTGAAACAACATGACTTTTCAGTCTTATAAGAAAATCATTGCGATCACTTATAGAATCGTTACGACATCGATTTGTTTGAAAAAACATGACTTTTCAGTCTTATAAGAAATCGTTATGAACTTCAACAGAAATCGATATGGATTTAGAGAAATATCATGTTGAAAAGATTGAAGCTTCAGAGTAGTAATGCATACCTTTATTGGCTTGTTTGACCTCGGTATTTTTCCTGTACTTAAGACTATGAAATATTCATCAGATATAATTGATAAATTCTTGTTTGGTTTTGTTAATCATCAAAATATGTATATATATATATATTAATTAAAATTGCATGGGGATAGACTGATCATCAATTACCAGTCCCTCACCGGCCAGAGTAGTAGGAACTCCGAAAACAGGAAAATACACTAGAAAGCTGTAAAGTGAGGAACACCTACAGCATGGTACTACTAAGCAACGGAAGAGAACAGTACAATGCCATGACCACCAACCAAGGCCGTGACACACACACGACTCCCGCAGAAACCAACGGAGTCGGGCACAAAGCGGAAGCAGTGCTCAGCAACTACCGAGACACAGAACAACCAAGTGAGAATGACGTCTCACCGCAAGCACGGCCACTCAGACCTCTACAAGGTCGAGGGCCACAAGCAGAACCACCCCGGACCCCGGACACATCGCCAGGTCGGGAAGCTACACACACGGGTGCCATCACGGGCTGGCACCCAAGAACGGGACCATGGAACGAGAGAACACCGAAGCGGGAACCACTAGAAGCAGGGTCTGCCCAAGGCCAGACCACGACACCCACGAAAACTAGGCACAGCCGGGCTATAACCACCGTGCAAGCTCAGGCAAAAAGGAACACTTGGAAACGTCGTCACAACAACAACAACCAAGCCACCGTCGCTAGCAGCCAAGAGGGGGACCCGCAGTCCACACGCTCTGCTCGCTAGCCTAGATCCTGCCTCCGCCCCCGCGCAAGGGCGAGACAGAGCCGCCACAGAACACACAACACATGCAACACCGCAGCTTGGCCAAGCTGCGGCCTCACGCCTGACACCAGTATGTGGCTCCAGAACCAACGCAGAGAGAGGCAGTGAGACAAGGGACTGTCTGGTCTGTGCCAGGAGAGCACTCCGAACCCCTCGGCGTCCCAGACCTAGACAAGAGATCTCTACAAATGACTCAGCGCCGCTGTCCAAACCTCGTTTTCCCCTCAGCTCCAGAGTCCGCTCACGTGGGCTGCCAACTCGAGCACGCTCGTAGCTTGGATACCTCCCTCAACGGGCTCCCGAGGATGGGGGTCCCAGGAAACAGAGACAACCTCTGAATGGGACAAGCCCTCAAGTGCCAAGCACCGGGCGAACAGGCGGGGCAGCACAACAAGAACCACGTCGAACCGCTGGCTTGTAGCATACAACAAGCCCAACAAGCGAGAGGCACGCACGGACCCTCAAAAGGGTCGTCGGCCAAGCAAACACGCACGAGTGAGCCAAAACCTCAGAGCACTACCAGAAGTATAGAAAGTCTATCGCTCTGCTAACAATCGATTGACCGCTAGTCAATCGATTGTTAGACAGACGCGACCCTCCTGGCACCATTGCCAGGACACGACCATGAAGGTGTCACCTTCGGTCACTAAACACAAGGAGGCAACTTGCCGCGTTCCCTACTAGAAGGTCCTAAGGGCAAAGCTTGCCCTGGGGTACACGCCGACACACAAATCGGCCACGAAAACCACCTGAGGCAGCACATGCACTGTCATACCCCCACAGGCCGTCGCGATGGCATCGCGACGGGGAAGGGCGCCGTGACAATAGCCTTGATGCGACGGGGCAGCGCGTCGCGACAGCCTCCCTGTCGCGACGGGAAACCAGGTCACGACAGCGACCCTTATCTCGACCGCCAACCACGCCGCGATAAGGTCGCGCCCGACCGGGGCGACGCCTCTACTAATGTCGCGACGCGCACCGCGGCCGCAACATCAGTCGGGAGGAAGACCATGGGATGCTCCATCCCAGGCTGCCCAGAACCATACAAACATGCACACACGGGGAGGGGAGCACGGGGAAAGCTGTAAAGCTAACTACAAAACCCCGAGGACTCCCGATCCACCCAGATTTGGAAGGGCACAAGAAATCCCTACCGGTTATGAAGAACCGAACCCACGAAGGGCCTTCATGACTCACGGCCACCTCCTCCTCGCTCCACGCAAGGTCCACGACGCCACAGCACCACGCACCGCCCTCCTCCTCGCCTGAAACACACGAAGGGGAGAGGGGGAGGCGGAGCACCGCCGGAGGGAGAGGGAGAGGGAAGAAGGAGAGAGAGGGGGATCGCCGGCCAAGGCTTTTAACCTTCGGCAACCAGAACGCGACGGACAGCCCTGTCACGTTACGGACCTTAACGTGACGGGTCAACGGACCGTGACAAGAACGCGCCCCCCACGGGTGCCGCGACAACACGACAAGCCGTACTGACATACCTGCCACCCTAACAGGCGTCAGATGACCGGACAGTGCAACACGACAAAACACAATCGCGGCCCGTTGACCGGGCGCGACAGCAAGACGCGACAGAGAACCAAGGCGCGACCAACATGCGACCCACAAGCTCACCGCGACACAGATGATTGTCGCGTCGGGTACCCCCGATGCGACACCAACGCATCACCCAGCCTGGACGCATCAGTGGCCAGTCATCCCATGACACCGGACGGAAGTCAAGAAACTGGGTCTTACAGCAGGGGGTTCGTGGATCGAAGAGCTCCCCAATGTGCTATGGTGCCACCGAACAACTACTCGGGTGGCCACCGGAGAGACCCTTTTTCACTTGGCCTACGGTACCGAAGCGGTAGTACCTTTGGAGGTAGCTCTCCCTACAATCAGAACAACTCACTTCGATGAAGTCGCCAACAACTGTGCGCTTAGGGAAAACGTAGACATGCTCGGTGAACGCCAAAGCGATGCCAACATTAGACTAGTCTCCTATCAACAGCGACTCGCGCAGTATTACAACTCCCGAGTTCAGGAGTGACGCTTCTTCAAAGGTGACCTTGTTCTTCACCGTTGCTCGGCGTCGGATCCCCGAAAAGCCATTGGCAAACTTGCCCCGAAATGGGAAGGACCTTATCAGGTCACCCAGGTCCTCGGAAAAGGCTCATACAAGCTCACTACTCCTAGTGGCGAAGCCATACCCAGAACCTGGCATATATCTAACATGAAGGCTTACTATCTATAAAAGCCTCTTGCGCGGCATCCTACTTCCCTTCTTCCCATTCTTTTGGTCTTCTAGAAAGGGTATTCAGGACATCCCTAGTCGAAAGCTTGTTCAGCTTGAAGGGCTAGCGCGATACCTAAACCCTAAGGCAGAAGGTGTTCGGCGCACACCCTTGGTCGAGACTTTTCTCAGTCTTAAACGACCTAAGCGGTAATCACGAACCCTTTTGAAACGACCGACGGATTCCGATTCGAACAGAACAAATATAAGGGAAAGGAGGTAGAAAAAGGAAGTCATTTTTTGTACTCAAAAGGAAGGATCTATTCAGAATTTTCCTGCAAAAGTGCTCATTCGGGACGAGCTAAAAAAGGAGACATTCACGGGGCCTGTGCAGAAGGGCCTGCACCATCGTCCTTGCAGGGCATCCGCCCTGTCTGGAATTGCATGAACTGCACTCCATCTAGATGCAGATCTTGGGTCCTCCGTCGACGTTCGCGGAGTGCGGCTTCAAATGCCTCGCGAGCGTACTCGGTTGAAGCTAGCCGCCATCCTCGATCCTCTCCGGCGCCAAGGCCCACCTTGTAATAGAGTGCACCGTACTGCTCCAAGTCTTTCTTGAAGCTCGGTCCAGCCTTATATTCGGTGACGCCCTGGGTCTTGGCCTCGGATAGGACGTTCGCGAGCGCCTCCTTCTCCGCCCCAACGACGGCGAGGTTGAGCTCGGAAGTGCGAAGCGCATTTTGGAGGTTCTCCACCTCCTTCTTCAGATCTGCCTCCCGTACTCGGTGATGTGCCTCTAGCTCCTTACAAAAGGCAAACTTGGCCTCCAACATCTACTTGTGGTTCCGAGCACACATGGCCAGTCACTTCAGCACCGCCATCGACTTTAAAACACCATATGTTAGCGCCTCCACGTTGATGTCCCCCTCGTCGTCCTCCTCGGCGTAGTGCCCCGCCCGGTAGACCTCCTCCGAATGCTCGGGGGACTTCGCCAGACTCAACCCTTGGCATCGCACCAGCACCTCTAGCTGGGATGCAGTGGGACAAGGGGGGAGTTCCCTGGGTGCGCTGCCCTGGAGGCGCTCCAAGGTTGCCTCTAGAACCAATGCCGAGGGCTGCGCCACAGACTTCGCCTTTAGCAACTGGGACAGCAGAACCCGGTCTTCATCGGACCCAGCTCGGTCCTCGGCAGCGGCACTTGTCAGCCCCGCGGAAGGGCCCTCGCCGGCATCCGTCTCCCTAACGCCCGCGGTAGCCCCCATCGCTTGGCCCTTCACTGCCACGGGAGACCTCCGGGATTCCTCCTCGGTTCCGACCGCCTGTTCGGCTTCGAGGGATCCCACAGCGACTGTCTGTGCAGAAACCTCCACAGCCGCTTCGGTGGGGGGAGTAGGGGTCGCTGTCCCCTGAGGAACCACCGTGGGTGGCGCTGTGTATACCTCCTCGCTGACTCCTCCGGTGGACGACCTTTGGCCAGTGGCGGCTCCGCCTTCCGCCGCTCCCACTACGGCACTGAACGCTTCATCTGCGTGCGTCGCCCCTTCGTCCCCTTTGTCCGCCCTGATGGTCGAACTCTGCACGGGGACGGCTCTGTCTCTTGCCGTGGTTGCCTAGCCGCGGCGTTGCTGGACATTTCAGCTACTGCCACCTCCCCTGTGCGGCTTGCAATGGGACCCTAGGGCGTGGACGCCCCCACTCGTCCCACTATCATTGTTCGGCTCGCGATGGAACCTTGAGGTGTCGACGGCCCCGCTCTCTCTCCAATGGAGCCTTCATCCGATTGATCGCTTACCATGACCAATCCTAGCTCGGCACCAACCCCTTCTGTGGTCAGGGGTTGCATCTCGATGATAGTGCTCGGCCTCCTCTTCTCGGCCGCCTTCACCAACTTTCGCTTCTTTCGCACAAGAAGCTGCTGGATCTCTTCCTCCTCTTCCTGCTCAGCCTCCTCCACGGCGGCTAGCCGCACAACCCTCTTCGCCTTCTTGGGGCTGGCTTCCCCTCGAAGACTTATATTCAAGGGCTTCTTATCGGCAAGCCGCCTTTCCGCAGGACGACTCAGCACGGCAGCAGGGGAAGGACCCTTACCCATGATCGCCATGTATGCCGTGACGGTGATCTGCTCGGTGTAAAGGGCCATGTCCTCCCCATCCATGCCTGCAGCCAGCTCCTCAGCACCTGTGCAAGGAGAAGATGTAAGGGAGACGTCTCCTAAACAAACAAACAAAATCTTTAGAGATAGGGATTTCACTTACTCCATGCTCGTCTAAGCCCATGCTGGACGAGCTGGGCTTCCGTTAAGTACTCCTCTGCCTTATCCACAAAAAATGTTGCTGAGGCGGTCCGCGAGCTTTGCCACCTCCCGAACTAGCATAGGATAGGCTTCCTTGTTGCGCGGATCCTTGACTCGAGTAGGGAACCCCCACTCCGATGCTCCCTCTTTGCGGGCGATGAAGAGCACCCGGTGCGTCCACCCTTTGTTGTTGGAGTACTTAGGGGAGAAATCGATCTGCATCTTGTTCGACCTATGCTTGGTGTAGACTATCTTAAGGCCGGTCATCGGTGATGCCGCTAGGCTGAACTGGCTCCGGAAGAGGTTCGTCGTCAGCTCAATCTTCTGCACCTTGCAAGAGATGCAGAAGATGCAGATCGTGTGCCAGGAGTTTGGCGTCAGCTAGACGGGGGCGATCCTCCACATGTTGAGGAGATCTCTAGCCACCGCCGGTAGGGGTAGCCGAAACCCAGCTTCTAGCAAGTCCTGGGACATCTCTATGCACCCAGACTTCTACAGAAGGTACGAATCCTCCTCCTTCGCGAGGATTATATCATACTCCTGTCTGATCCTGTACCATTCACGAAGACCCTCGAAGAACCTGTACCTTGTCCGCTGAGGTGCCTCCGATGCCGCGCCACTCGCTCCAGCGGCAGCCGTGGCCTTTCCCTTATGCGACATTTCTGGAGATGAAGGCGAGAACAACAAGAAGAAGAAGAAACGGCGGGGAGGCAGGTGCGATGTTGTGAGCTCGTAAGGAAGAAGACGAACACTTCGACTGAGACGAAGAAGGGTGTAGAAGAAGTTTTTCGAAGGCGCGAAACCCCGCCTTCGCCCTGCCTCTTCCTTATAAGGAAAGAGGGGGCGAAAATCGAAAGCGAAAAGGGTGGTTCGATTCGAACCCGTCGTCGCGTGTCCCCCAGGCGACACATCACCTTCGTGATGATGCCTTTCTTCGTCCCCGAGGAAGGACACCAAGCGGCGTCGCCCAAGTGACCGTTCGCGATGTCGGGATCAGTGTCGCACTTAATGCGAAAGACAGTCACGCATACCTCCTCTCTCAAGGCACTCCGGACACCGAGTACGCTTGAGAGAGTGGGGGGGGCAAGTGTGGTAGCTATTTCTAGCCACCTAGGCCCGCGGGGCCCATCATGGCCCAGCATGGCCTATCGTGGCTCGGCAGGTAGGCGTGGCCTTTCTGCAAAGCGCCACGCATCTTCGGGTGCGGCCCACGGCTTCTGAGCATGATCCCCGCATCAGGACATCTCCATGTCCCAAGGGCCGTCTCTGGACACCCTGTAACCTGTTCGGTCCAGATGCCCCCTGCCGAACAGGCCCAGCTCGAAGCATGTCATGGCCCCGTCAATGCAAGCAGTGTTCCAGGATACCAAGCATCGAGCATGCGGTCCGGCTACCGAACAAGCTCCCATGTTCGGTACCTTCCGACTAGGGAACGCAGCAAGGCCCTTTGCCAATTGGCGACAGTTAGGATAATGGCGAGGCACGCGCCCCACGTTCCATGGAGCATTAAACGAAGAGGCCCTCAACGGACACCTCACCGTATAACTCCCCCATTAAGGTCGCCAACCGGCGCGTCCTTTCCGGCGCCATCAAAGGCTGGCACGTCCATCTTCCAGGCGAGGCCTTTGCCTATAAAAGGTACAGGCGACTCCCATGCAAAGATACGAGCGCGCACACATAGTACAACACACACACACACACCAGTGAATCCTTCTCCTTCAAGTCTTCCTACAGTCCACTGACTTAGGCATCGGAGGGTTCTCTCCAGTTTTTCAACCGGGCCCCCTTGATCCTGTTCTGGTTCTTGCAGACTTTCATCCGCTATCGGCGTCCGTCTTTCCTCACTCCAGTGGAGACCCGTTTGGCTCCGGCCCAAACAAGAAAATGCCACCACAGATGCCAAAACTAGCGAGCTATATAATTCCATGGAATGAATAAAATTGCATCAGGCATAAATGTGGATGACGAATTGTGTAGAACTCTTGTGACGTCAACAATATATGGGCGTGTGATATCGGCCGCTTCCACCATTTTTTTCTTATCTACCGCGTAATGATCTGTAACCCACACCAAGTCTAACGGCATCCTAAACCATATCATGTTCAGAGAATAGTGGCTCACCAAATTGTCTAGAAAGAGAGAACCCACTCTCATTAGCAAGAAGACAAGGTTGATGTCCTTTGAGATGGCATTAATTTGATGTGTTCGAATGGGTAAGGGCTATGGGGAGAGAGAAAGTGTTTACATCTATAAAACATTCGTATATATTTATATTAGTTGAAAACCCGTGCGATGCACGGTAGTTGTTTTTAAAATATTAAGATAAATAAAAAATATTATTTATAAAAATATATAATTTTTATTACAAAAATTTTGTTAAACTAAACAGAGAAAATTTGTTCTTAAAACAAAGGAAGGTGGACTGAACGAAGGTAGGCTTAAAATTAAAATTTTCTAAAAAGTTATGGTCTGCTCGGTTTAGCAAGATTTTTTAGATAGTGAGTATCTTACCTTGTTTAGAAAGATTTTTTCATTGATTTAGGTGACAATTAATGTTTGAGACTTGTCTTACGGGAGGTGGGTTAAAGTTGATAGATTTATTATTTTATGTTAGCTGTTATATGTTAGGATTTATTTAACCGGATTTTACTTAACCATATTTAGCTGCGATATAGATAGATTTAGTGGGGAGATTTAGGCGGAAAAACTCTGCTTCTGGTGCTGCCACGTGGCTGCTCCAGAACTGAGTTTTATTAGAATAGTATAGATGTGTATATTTTTATATATTGAGATATGAAGAACAATGCTCAAATGAAACTTTTACTGATGAGGATAAGAGTGATGCAATATTGGAGAAATGACGATGATATAAATTTTTAACGTGTTTGATGTTTTCGATTTCCAATTCACATTTGGAGACATCCACTAACTAGCTACTCTGATTTCTTCTTTTCTTATCATGTTTCAGTTTGGAAGACCTAAGATCTAGGGGGCTTTTATAATATATAATATATTGCAAAGATTCTCTCATTGAATAAGCAAATTCGTCCAATTCTAAAATCATCCCATATATGTACGCAATATTTCCTCTCTTGTACTCTAAATCCAGGCCTTTTAACTTTCCATTAGATTTAATTAGTAACAAATGCACAAGGTTATTTCAAATGAAATAAATGAACTCTGTTAATCAAATGGTATCTTGTTGATTGCAAAATAGCCATGTAGTGCATAGACATAGGTTGACATTTTTATCGAATTATGATGATTATTTTCTGGATATATGAAAATCCTTTTCTAAAGAAAATATGCCGTAGCCTTTTTAATTACGCTATGTATTTACACTCTTGTCCCTAAAAGATATGGTATTTTGTTATAAAAAATAAATCAACATATAAACATTTTGATGCCTAACATGTGATATCACATGAGACCGGTCAATTTCAATGCCACTTTCACCTACTTTGTGAACCGACCGACCGCGGGGAGATGTCTAAAGACTTTCAAGCAGCTGGTGGCGAGATTGTAATTGCTCAGAGAAAGATTTATTGTACTAACCTCAATTTACAAATATATTTTAGAAAGTTATTAATTGATTCAACTGGCGTGGTTTATTGCGTCGTGCTGTATCACTTTTTATTTATTTATTTATTTATTTTGAAACATTATTTTTATTTTGATGCTTAAATTTTTATTTTGACATTCAATTTTTTTTCTTTTGTGCAGTAAACTAAATTGGACACTATTTGTTGCCAAAATAGAAATTTGAACATCAAATAAAAAGTTATACTTAAAAATAAAAATTTAGATTCTAAAATAAAAAAAAGTGACTTAATACGATATAAGAAATCACATGGGGTGAGTCAACAAATTTTTTAAAATATATTTAAACTGATATTAATTACTCATCAGTACAGTCAATTTTTCTCAAATGCTCAAAGACAACAGGTGAAATATGGATCCCCATTTTAACGTATCGGCGACCAGCTATAGGGGCACTGCTGCTAGATCTGGCCGATTGTTGTCTTTTTTCCACCTGAGAATTATCTTTATTAATGTTTCAACAATTCATCCCCACGTACTTATTTGGTGCATACATGTATTGTTTCTCCCCAGGCAGAACAACATGTCTAAATATTTAATTTTGGTCTCAGTTTAATTACCATTACCTAGCATCTTTTATATATATATAGGAATGAGTCTTCGTTCGATGATAACATCATGATCTCTATAGCTATTGCGATGTTCTAGAAAAAAATAACTGCAAATTAAAAATAAACTCATGCACTAACCAGCATTAATCCTTGGATCCCACAGTGGCAAAAGCCTTATTATCTCTTCGAATTGCAGTTTATTCTATCCGTAAGTCTACGTGTAGTTTTTGATCTCGTGGAATGGGCGGTACAAGAGTGTGCGCAGACACCAAAACATTGCTCATCACCCCCACGAGAAGCTCATATGGGAAGTGTCTCTAACCTTTACAGAAATTACGCAGATGCCAAGTGCTATCACAAATTCTAGAGCCACAATCTAGACCAAGAAAAATGTTTGGAGTATTTAAAGATTGATTCTATTGGTAGGATATTCCGTTATATATCAAGTGAGAGGATTTGATCCTCTAATTTGACAAATTTATAAGAGATTTTTATAAAAAAAAATATGAATAGATAAGAAATAGACACATAATTTGATGTTCGAACTCGAGACATATATATTTTGAGACGTGCTTTGCGCCTTTGTCCGGGCGCCGCGGGTGGCCCGCGCCCCCGGGCCGCCCGGGCAATAAGAATTTCTCATATATTTTTATCTTACCCACCGTTCTAACACGCAAAAAAAAAAAAAAAAAACGGTTTGGTGCTACTCACAGTGCTAGTTTACTCGGAGAGGAATACTCAATAACATTATTTTATATAATTATTTTCAGCATATCTTCACTTGACGTTTTTCTATATATACATATCTATATATGTACATATTTACATATTATTTATATATTGGTATATAGGAGTACAAAAGTCTTTCATTGAATGAGGCAGTCTATCAGCTCTATAAACTACAAGAAAAAGCGCCATTATCAACGTCTATTTCCGACGGATATTTTGACAGACAAATTTCTGTCGGTATATATATCGGAACTTCCGACGGAAATAATTCCATCGGAAAAATCCGTCGGTAATTAGATATACCGATGGATATTTCGACGGAAATATTTCCGTCGGAAGTGCCGTCGGTATAATCCGCTTTTCCCTTCCCCGCCATCCCCACGAAACCCACCCTCTCTCTCTCTCTCATGCCCCGCTAATTTAGCAGCGGAATAAATCAGGGAGACATGAACAACGGTATGGTAACGTAAATTGCGCTTACATTCACAAATATCAGAGCATCTAATGAACAATAATTGTAATAAAACTCATCATTTATGATAATTCATCTAAACTATTACAACACTAATTCAGAGCCAAAACATAGGGCTCAATGACTTTATTACATTTGAAAATGATAACTAAGCAACAACTAAACTAACTCTAGGGTACTGGGGATAATCCATCGCTACGACTCAAGTCGCTCATCACTCCAGTCCAATCCCGTTGTTGTGTGTAAGGTCATCACTTGACTTACCTGAAAAACAATAACAAATAACGAAGGGTGAGCGATAACGCTCAGTAGGACTTAATATTTCGTGTAAACAAGCATGCTTTAAGTGATTATTATCTTGTAACGCAGGTTAACTAGAGAGAACGATCATGTATAGTCAAGAGAGTAATAGTACAAGATAACAAGTGAACGATAATACATTTCTCAAGAGTATTGTAAAATTAGGATGACAACATAACGAGATAGCGTGTAACAAGATAGTGTATAACAAGATAGTGTGTATCAAAATGACATGTAAAAGGATAGCTTGTATCAAGGTGGTGTGTAACGAGATAGCTTGTACATCAAGATAGCGTGTAATTAGATTGCATGTAAAGAGATAGCGTGTAAAGAGATAACATGTAATGAGATAACGTGTATGGTTGCACCACGGTGCACTAGTCGAGTACGGCAATAGTCACTTTGGGACAGTAGCCGTTTAACGATAGTACAGTATGCCTGAACTCCTCAGACTACTGCTATAACAGTCAGTGCTAGCACAGTAATAGCACCGAAATGGTACAGTACATCTGAACTCCTCAGACTAATAGTATAACAGTTAGATGTCTAGCCAAAATAGTATAGTCAATCAGAACTGGTGCAATGCAGAACACCGTCAATAGCCCCTACAGGTATTTTCGGGTGGCTCTCTGCCCCCAGAACTAGATTGGAGCCACTCGGACACTCTTCGTGCCCTGCACAGTATGCATTTGATATAGTAGGGTCACCGGACTCATATTATGGCGCTAGACAGTCATGCATCGTACAAGTAATAGGAGCCACAACAGCTCAAGAGTCTCAAGAGAGTACTAGATGAATAGACGAGATAGTAGATTGAATGTGAATAGATAAGAGTACAAGGATAGTAGATGAGATATGGGTATAAACGTAAAACAACGATAAACCACGATAGTAACGGTTGCACAGCACCAGGTTGGGTACCGGAAGTCTGGTAGAAGTCACACCCGCCCCACTAGCCGTGATGTGTACACGAGCCAGGTGGTCCGGCGTGATCACAAGATAAGAGAGATCTCACTAAGGCTGTTTGGATCGTACTGATCCCTAAGAGTGTAACGAGATTTAAAGGGTACAAGCAGCTCGTTGGCTAAGGACGTGCGCAAAAACCAAGAAGACTTACGGAGGCCTTGACAAGGAGTCTCTGGCCCAGTCGAGAGTATTCCTGATGGAGAGGTGGTCCAAGTCAAGATAAGTGTGTAGAAAATGGGTCCGTCGTGCCTCGAGTGCTCGAAGGCAGAGGGATGCGATAACGGTGTACAAATCACGTGAATAAAACGAAGACATGTGTCATTTAAATAATAGGAAAATTAGATAATTAGTTTTACTTAATTACCAGATACATTATTGAGTAATTTACTAAGGTTTAATGGAAACATGATGGTTAAGTATGTGCAAGTGTATGAAATCAAAAGAGCATGATGGATTGTACACAAAGTTTTTAAATTAATTAGATTCATGCAATTTATTGCACATTAATATTTATTCAGATCAAATTATGAATAACAATGTTTAATTAAGGCTAAATAATGGCTAATTAGAAAGTAGAGCAAAGGTATATAAGCAATTTCAGGTTCTGGCTGTTTTTCTGTTAACGGGACGGGGGTACCCGTTGCGACTCCAGGTCGCGACAAGGCGGCTGGGCGCGACAAGCGAGCCGGCCCCAGGCCCGTTTCAGGGGTGGGAACGCGACGGCATAGGCCGTCGCATTCTTAACGCGACATGCCAGCGGGGCGCGACCCGGCTGATATCGCGGCGGGTCGCGCCGTCGCGATATCAGAAGAGTCCGACCCTTTTTCCCTTTTTCCAGGGCATTTCCTGTTTGATACAGGTCACTTATAAATTCAATATAAAATTGCACGATGATCCAAAAACCACGAAACCACTTTTAAATGAAAGTAGACACATATATCTAGCAACCTGTATGGTTAATTTGAAAATGGACAAGGTTTAGGCATGCTGTGATCAAGATACATATCAGTGACCTAAATATGCATAGTCAGAGTTCAATGAATTAATTAACAATGTATACATAATGAAAAATTTTGTAAATAGGGGCGTTCGAAAGCTAACATGATGTAGTATTTATGAGAATTTTCTCATGGTATGAGATCATGTATACACAAGGTTTGAAAGCAAACATGAAGGGTCAGGTGCATGGATCAGACATAGATTCAAAGAATTACTTCTCCCTCATGGGAGATCAGAATAGAGCAAGACTAGGGGCGTTTGAAAGCTAATGCAATGTAGTATCAATGAGAATTTTCTCATGATATGGGAACAAGTACATGCAGAGGATTAGAGAAAACATGAGATTTATAGTTCATGGTAACAGCAGAGATTCAAGCAATAAATTCGCCCAAATGGATGAGCGAAATGTAACGAGACCAAATGGCGTAAGGATCATGAAGTCTACCTAAGATAATTTTTTTCACGATTTTAGCTTGAGAGATTGCCTATCTTTTTCTTGGAGTAAGAAAACCCTAGTTTGGAGACGAAATGTGAAGGAGAAGATCCAAGTTCCAGCCTCCTCCTTCGAGCTCCCACGATCCTAGCCTCCCTCCTTCGTCCCCCAAGGTCTCTACTGTGGTTTTGGGTTGGATGGGAATGAAAATGGAGTGTTTTGATGCTTAATAGAGTCCTTAATCACCTAAAACTCTTCTCCTCTCCTCCAACTCCGAAATTAGCAATTATCCACCTATTTTCTAGCCATTATCTACCTAATAGGATGGGGAAGAGGTCCAATTTCATGGGTAATGGGTTAGGATAGGCTTATGACTCTTTTTAAGATAATTTAGGAGTTAAAATAGTCATTATCTTACCCCCTTTTTATTTATTACTATTTTTAGGTACGAATTTAGCCTAATTACTTCCCATCTCATGATGGGCTCTTCTCATTTGGTCCCAACAATTCATGTTATGTCCATTTACCAAACCCATTACTAATTTAACTTAATGGGTATTGATTTAGTTTTCAATTATTCACCATTCATCCTTATGTAAATCTATTTATCACACTTATTCAAATAATTTTATATTTTTAATTTGATTAAATATTATTCATGCCAATATTTCTAACCTTCATCATTTGGGCTCTCACCCTTGGCCCTATAACTCAAATAAGCCCAGTTGTACAACCCATGTTCTTACTTTACTTAATGAATTTTTAATTATCCTTTTCATTAAAGAATTTATTCATGGGCCAAGATTGTTCATTGGTCCAAAATATCATAACGGGCTATCGACCCATATTATTTAAAGTCTACCCACATGTTTATTTTTATTTATAAACCACTTTGGCTCATAAAATAATGGGTTCTTCGACTTATTCCTTAATTACACTAATAAGTCACATAATTTCTTAAACTTGATCTAAATGATTTTTCTGTGCCCAAATTTAATGATGGGTCATTAGAGAATATTATTTAAAGTATAATTATTATTTTTGTGAAATTTTTATATGGGTTTATACGCATGTGATAATAATGCGTACCTTTTTAACTGGTTGAATTTATTAATTGATAAAATTTTGATTTATCTATAATTTTTAATTAATGGATTTTCCGGGGTACTACACTCTCTCTCTCACCCTCTCCGGTCGCCGCTCGCCGCTCGCCGCGCCCCTTGCCGCTCGCCGTGTTGCTCGTCGCCTGCAGCGCCACCGCCGGCCGCCACGACCAGCCCCGCCAACACCGTTGTCGCCGAGCTAGCCGCCAGTGTCGTCGTACCGCCAGGCTTCTTCGCCGCCGGGTACGTATCCGACCTCCCCTCTCCCCCTTCCCCGCGACCCCCCCTCCCCCTCCCGTCCGCAGTCCCCCACCTCGACCCACTCCCCCTCCCGTCTGCAGTCCCCCCCTCCCCCACAGTCCCCTCCCCCACAATATTCCCCTCCTCCCCCACAGTCCCCCCCGCCCCACAGTCCCCCCCTCCCACAGTCTCATGGCGTTTAATTATTAATTTACTGCATAATTTTTAAGGTGTTACTTAATATTCCATGGCATAACAATTGACCATTTATTATTTTTTATCTTAATGTCATGCGTGCTAACATATATATTGAGGTGTTGCATTGCTCGATGTTATTTTTTTACGCTTTACATGAAAATAAACAATGTAATGACTTTCTTTGTTAAACATATTGTTTACTTTCACATATTTGTTTAATTTCACACTGCAAGTTAATCCTTCAACATTCGTATGTTTATTTGTAGTCATTTGATTGATTCTTTCATATTTACCATATTATGATTTAATTTCATATTTTAAATAACTCATGCATAAATTATTATCATTTTTTTCTAATTAGTGATGAGAGTTCGCGATTGGAAATTAGACTCAAAGAAGAACAAATGTCCAACGTATCAAACTACGTGTTTGTTTGAACGAAAGATATTACCGATGGATATTCGAAGATTGCATGATGGTTTATTTTTTGTGAAAGAGAAGATGAAGAAAATCATAAAGATTATTCGGAAAGAAGATAGACAAAGTTTAGAAAACAAAAGTGGATTATCTGTTATTGTTCAAGATGAAAAAGGACTGCGATATTCAGTAATCTTACGACGCAGTTGGTGTGGTAGTATGTACATGTTTAGTGGAAAAGGTTGGTCAAATTTTGTGGAAAACAATTGTGTCAAAGAACTTGACATTCTGAAAGTTATGTCTTCCCATTATGTACGAAGAGATGTATTTGGCAAACTATATTTAGGGATATCAGTGGTTAGTTCAAAACCTAGGAAATCTAATGAGAAGCTGGTGAGTAAAAAGTCGATCAAGTGGTGGTGGCCTAATATGAAGACATTACCGTCTGTATGAACAAATAGTCTTTATGTTCTTTTTATGTTCAATACCATTAAGTATTTATATAGTGCTCAAATTTATTTGATATTCATGTATGCTTACTCTTCATTTATCCTTACGTCAATGCTTTGTTTCACAAGTTTCACAAAGTTTTATAATTTGCATATCAACACACCTATTTCTTTTCTTCACTGTGGCACCATTTCACCACCGCCAAAAAACATACATGTATAAATAAATTTATAAGTGAACCCCAATACCATCTTTCCCCAACACTATTAGGCATTAGGCTAGAATACCCATCCAGCACGCCAGCAAAGTTTTGGTAATCCGTTTTATACAGGAGAACATG
Organism: Colocasia esculenta; assembly: GCA_014218235.1. NCBI lineage: Eukaryota > Viridiplantae > Streptophyta > Magnoliopsida > Alismatales > Araceae > Colocasia > Colocasia esculenta. The sequence goes on along the minus strand of CM024765.1, from coordinate 50,018,383 downwards.
GATATGATTTCTCCACTGGAGACTGAGGTTGTGCTTCAAAAATAAAAAACCTGACTTAGCTATTGGATTACCTCCAAACAAGAAGAGGATCCTTTATAGCATTTATTTTTATTTTCCTCCTAATTATAGATGCCAAAGAAAGCATCAGATCCCTTGCAGGTAAGTCTGCACCTGACGACAAAGCCTATTCAAATCTCCTGCAAGTTACACATCAGTGGCGCATATTTCTTGATAATTTATCCTGCAAAATAGGCAACTTTCTCTCCACACAAACACAGAATAAATTGCACGATAAAAGTCCCAGAGGTGGGTACCTAGATTTCATAGAGCGATTAACATTTTCTTATGCCAGCAAATGTCTTCTAGCTTCGTATTGGGAATGATGAGACATTCCATGCCTATATTAACTTTGGGACTCTCCATATACTAATTCGAAATTCGAGTTGGCAGTTCAGTTCAATATTTGGTTTCACCCATTTGGCCTCATGATTTTGGGTGGGGCAGCAGCGACGCTTGCAAAATAATTATGAGAAAGTAAAAACATGTATATATATAGATAGTGTTTACGTATTTTTCATGTATATATTTATATATATTACATTTTTAACATGCATTAAGATGTTTAAAAAAATTATACATTCATCCTACAATGGCGTATGTATTTATATATATGTGATTGGCGTAATTTTTTAAACAATATGTTTAGCTTATGAGTTTCACTATTATAATGAGTTCTTTTTATAGTATTAGAAATGTTATTATACTAATAAACACAATTAGTATACAAAGATAAAAGCCCTCTTTGTCTAAATAAATTCCATATATATATATATATATATATATATATATATATATATATATATATATGTCATACTATTCATTTTGACTTACTTGAATGATGTGAGAGTGTGTTGGATTTTAACTCGTGACATGACATTTAATCTGTGTAGAAAAAATGTCTTATGAGAATCGATCATGGATGTACCGTGGAATAGTTAATGGAGTTGTGACAGAGGAGTTTAAAGACGGAGTTGACAGTTTCATTCAGTTTGTATTGAGTAATTCATCAGTAGCAGTTGATCCGATGGGTAACATCCGATATCCGTGTTCGGCTTGTAAGAATAGAAAGTGGATATCGACATGGGATGTGCAGCATCATTTGTATACGAGAGGATTTGTTGCCCAGTATGAGTTATGGTCGTCTCATGGTGAGTTGAATATTCAGTCGTCTGAACCAGCCAACTTTGCCTCCACAAGTACGTACGTAGACATGGTTGTCGATGCTGCTGGTCCGGAGTTCAATATTCATGATGACCAAACAAATGAAGAAGTGTCGAATGATACAACTCAGAGATTTTATCAGTTACTTCGAGATGCCGATGAGCCATTATGGGATGGTTGTGAGAAGCATACATGGTTGTCTGCAGTGTCGCCGCTACTGAATTTGAAGTCTGAATTTCATAAGAGCGAGAGTTGTTTTGATCGGCTTATCTTACTCGTCAAGAGTATACTTCCTCAATCAGAGAGGTCGCTTGATGATTTTTACCGTGCGAAGAAGATGGTGAATGATCTGGGGCTTGGTTTTATGAAAATTGATGCATGTTCGAATCACTGTATGCTGTACTACAAAGATGATGCAGATAAGACATCATGTTGTATTTGTAAGCATGATAGATTCAAGCCTAAGAGAGGAGACACGTCAAAGTAGAAGGATGTTCCATATAAGTCATTGCGGTACTTTCCGATCACACCCAGATTACAGCGGTTGTTCATGTCCCCGAAGACAGCTGGACATATGACTTGGCATGCGGAAAGAGTCCGTCGTGATGATGGTGAAATCAGTCATCCTGTCGATTGTGAAGCTTGGGCTCATTTTAGCCGTACTCATCCTTACTTCTCAAGGGATCCACGCAACGTGCGACTGGGTTTATGCACAGACGGTTTCAATCCATTCGGAGGCTCGGTGGCATCTTACTCATGTTGGCCAGTATTTCTAACACCGTACAACCTTCCGCCAGGCATGTGCATGAAGTGTGAGAATTTGTTCCTTTCATTGCTGATTCCAGGTCCAAAAAGTCCAGAAAAAATATAGACATATATCTTAGACCGTTGATTGATGAGCTGAAATTGTTATGGTCAGATGTGGTTCTCTCTTATGATGCATCCAGAAAACAGAATTTCAATTTGAAGGCTGCATTAATGAATATAGATAATATTATAAAATCTTGTAAGAACTGAGTGTTGTTGCTAATTATATGTTATTCAATAGTTATTTCAAATTTGAGTGCTGATGGCATGTTATATCTTTATTTATCTCAATAGAGATATGGTACATGGAGGACGGACTCGGAGGGTTTCCACCTCCGTAGGCCGAGGATCCGCCTCCACGTCCACGAAAGGTATATGTATATGTAAACACAAAACTCTATATATTATTGTTCATATTAAATTCATATTTTCTAACGTACATACAATTTTGTAGGGACTGCCTCCCCGTCCACGTCGGTCGTCCTGGCGACAGGTATATGTATATGTAAACACAAAACTCTATATATTATTGTTCATATTAAATTCATATTTTCTAATGTGTATATAATTTTGCAGGGACTGCCTCCCCGACCACGCCAGTAGCGCCACCTTTCCCTTCTTCCTCACCACCAGGTACATGTATGTTTCCATAGATTAGTGCGTTTCTTGTCTTCCAATTTATACACCAATAGTGTACTTAATTGTTTTCAACAGAGGTGGAGAGCCAGCATCCAGCAACGGATGATGAGGGCCTCAGCTACCTGGACGGCAGCTATGTTGGATTTCAGGGTAAAGTTGATCACTTCAAACTTACTGTATTAGTTATTTATGTTATACAGTTCATGTACAAAATTAATGTGCAATTGTAGGGGTAAGATAGATCCAGGTTCTGCTTCCCGCTATATTACGACGCTGGTCCACGCACACATTCCAGGACCAGTGGATGCATGGAGAGAGTTCTCGGTGCCCGTCCGGGATTTATTATATGACATGTTCACGGTATTATTAATTTTTACTGATTTGAAATCATTTCTTTAATTACTATCTCTATTAGTTCACAAAGTTGAGTTTCTAAACAGTGGAGGTACGCGTTCACGAGACCCGAGGATCTCCCTCGAGCTCGAGCCATCTGGGAGTCTACTGCCCAGACTAATTTAAGAAAGTCGATGTATGAGGCCCGAGATAAGGCAATGAAGACCACAGGCAGCCGAGATCCTACGACTTGGTTGGATTACGGCCCTATTTGGCTGAGGAGGGACTATTGGGAGTCCCTTTGTCATCGTTGGGCTACTGGACCATGGCAGGAGCGGTCACAGGCGGCAAAACGCAACCGAGTAATTCATCCGGAGAAGAATGTGCATACTAGTGGGTCCGTATCTTATGCGACCCACAGCCAAAAATTGGTAAGCATATTATTGTTCAATTGCTTATTACATTAATTATTATTGTGAAACTAACTAATTTTGTTGAATTGTAAGTATCACGAGCTCGAGCGTGCCCCTACTTTTTGCGAGTTATTTGATCGGACTCATAAGCGGAAGGGGACCGATGACTATGTCAGTGAGAGTGCTCGCACGATTGCTGTAAGTCAAAATATAAATTTTGAATTCAATTAAGATATTAAAATAATTTGATTTCAATAATTTAGTTTTAATTTGTTCTACAGGAGACCTATGACAGGACGATGGCAGATCGTTATGCAGAGGGCACTCCCTAGCCAGGCTTGGAACCGGAGGTTTGGGTCGACGCAGCGGGAGGGCCGAGGAAGGGTCGAGTGTACGGCTTTGGGGACAGCCTAGATACTACTCCAGCGTTGTCCTCATATGCGAGTTCGGTCGCTCCTCCGGCATACGCGAGTTCATCCGCTGTGCCGCCCGGCAGTGGTGTAGAGGAGATTAGAACCCTCATCCTGGAAGAGCTACGGGAAGAGCTACGGACGCACTTTGGCGTTATGGTCGAGCAGTTGATCTCAGCCATGCAGGGAGTACGCCCCTCACAGCCAGCCCCTCAGGTCAGTATTACTATTAATTTCATATAGTTTGAATGAAATGAAACAACTAAAGAAGGGCAAAAGGAAAAAAAAAAATCTAAATTAAGAAACCTATGAAGAAAACTCAAGTGTAAAGGATCAGAACGAGCAACTCGGGGGTCCAAAATCACAAATAGGGATCTGATCGGCGTGTCGTTTGCTCCGACACGACCGGGTGGGTGAAAGTGACGTGTAGAAACTGACGGAATCCTAATTGGATTCTCAGATTGGGTTGGACGTTCAAATCACTACTATAAAGATAACTCAAATGTAAAGGATCAGAACGAGCAACCCGGGGGGGGGGGGGGTCCAAAATCACAAATAAGGATCTGATCGGCGTGTCGTTTACTCCGACACGACCGAGTGGGTGAAAGTGACGTGTAGGAACTAACGGAATCCTAATTGGATTCCCGGATTGGGTTGGGCGTTCAAATCACTACTATAAAGAAAACTCAAATGTAAAGGATCAGAACAAGCAACCCGGAGGTTCAAAATCACAAATAGGGATCTGATCGGTGTGTCGTTTACTCCGATACGACCAGATGGGTGAAAGTGACGTGTAGGAACTGACGGAATCCTAATTGGATTCCCGGATTGGTTGGACGTTCAAATCACTACTATAAAGATAACTCAAATGTAAAGGATCAGAACGAGCAACCGGGGGGGGGGGGGGTCCAAAATCACAAATAAGGATCTGATCGGCGTGTCGTTTACTCCGACACGACCGAGTGGGTGAAAGTGACGTGTAGGAACTAACGGAATCCTAATTGGATTCCCGGATTGGGTTGGGCGTTCAAATCACTACTATAAAGAAAACTCAAATGTAAAGGATCAGAACAAGCAACCCGGAGGTTCAAAATCACAAATAGGGATCTGATCGGTGTGTCGTTTACTCCGACACGACCAGATGGGTGAAAGTGACGTGTAGGAACTGACGGAATCCTAATTGGATTCCCGGATTGGGTTGGACGTTCAAATCACTAATATAAAGAAAACTCAAATGTAATGGATCAGAACAAGCAACCCGGAGGTCCAAAATCACAAATAGGGATCTGATCGACGTGTCGTTTACTCCGACACGACCGGGTGGGTGAAAGTGATGTGTAGGAACTGACGGAATCCTAATTGGATTCCCGGATTGGGTTGGGCGTTCAAATCACTAATATAAAGAAAACTCAAATGTAAAGGATCAGAACAAGCAACCCGGAGGTCCAAAATCACAAATAGGATCTGATCGGCGTGCCGTTTGCTCCGACATGACCGGGTGGGTGAAAGTGACGTGTAGGAACTGATGGAATCCTAATTGGATTCCCGGATTGGGTTGGGCGTTCAAATCACTAATATAAAGAAAACTCAAATGTAAAGGATCAGAACAAGCAACTCGGAGGTCCAAAATCACAAATAGGGATCTGATCGGCGTGTCGTTTGCTCCGACACGACTGGGTGGGTGAAAGTGACGTGTAGGAACTGATAGAATCCTAATTGGATTCCCGGATTGGGTTGGGCGTTCAAATCACTAATATAAAGAAAACTCAAATGTAAAGGATCAGAACAAGCAACCCGGAGGTCCAAAATCACAAATAGGGATCTGATCGGCATGTCGTTTGCTCCGACACGACTGGGTGGGTGAAAGTGACGTGTAGGAACTGATAGAATCCTAATTGGATTCCCGGATTGGGTTGGGCGTTCAAATCACTAATATAAAGAAAACTCAAATGTAAAGAATCAGAACAAGCAACCGGAGGTCCAAAATCACAAATAGGGATCTGATCGGCATGTCGTTTGCTCTGACATGACCGGGTGGGTGAAAGTGACGTGTAGGAACTGACAGAATCCTAATTGGATTCCTGGATTTGGTTGGGCGTTCAAATCACTAATATAAAGAAAACTCAAATGTAAAGGATCAGAACGAGCAACCCGGGGGTCCAAAATCACAAATAGGGATATGATCGACGTGTCGTTTGTTCCGACACGACCGGGTGGGTGAAAGTGACGTATGAGAACTGACAGAATCCTAATTGGATTCCCGGATTGGGTTGGGCGTTCAAATCACTAATATAAGGAAAACTCAAATATAAATGATCAAAAATAGTTTCTAATTAAACTTGAGAAATAATCACATATTTTATATTTAATTTTTGAAAATAATGTACGTATATTAATTTTTATTAATATTTCTCATATTAATTTTTTTTAATATAGGATATCCACCTTCGGCACCTGACGATCATGAGGCGGGGACAGCAGACGATCCAGCATACCTGTCTTGATTTTTAATATTTATTATTGTGTATGATTTTATATTTGTTGTATTTTATGATTTTATGTTGATTGTGAGTACTTGTTGTTGTAAAATGTATGAATATTTTAGCAGGTTTGAAAAATCATTGTTATTTCTATATATTTTTTAAAAAAATTATACTAATTTTCGACGGAATGTCAGTTTACCGACGGAAATAATCCGTCGGCATTTCTGTCTAAAGTGCCGACGGATTATTTTCCGACGGATTATTTTGTCGGAATTTACTGACGGAAATTTCGACGGATTTTCCGACAATTTTCAGTCGAAAAATGCTGACCGAATTTCCAACAATCTTTTCCGACAATTTCTGTCGGAAATTACTGACGCAATTTCCGACGAAATATTCTGTTGAAATTTTCGACGGATTTTCGACAGTTTTTCAGCCTGTCGGTAATTTCTGACTAGATATTTTCGACGGATCGTTTTCGACGAGCTTTCGACGGAAAGTTGTCGGAAGGCCCCTTTGCCGACGGAGTTCCGTCGAATTTCCGACGGATCTTGTCCGTCGGAAACATCGCTTTCTCTTGTGGTGTAATCTTCTTAATTATATATGATGTACAATGTACTCTAAATCGATCCTACTTTTTTTATCTTTCCATTAGATCTGATTAGCAACTAATTCACATGGTTATTTTCGATGTAAGCAAACGGATTCTCCTAATCACTCACTACGATATTGGTTGAAGACTAGACATATAGTCCATAGATGTAGATCTAACATTTGATGGAATAATGTGGACCAACCTTTTAATTTTGCTATCTATTTGTATGCATATTCCTAAGATATGGGGTTTCGTTCGATAAAAAATAAATTAATGGATAAAGGTTAGGGTCATGGTGCTAGCATTTTTTTCTTGTTATGTCTTAAAGTTTATGTGCCACCAAAGTGAAAGTATTTAAAATTGTAAAGTGCACCAACATGAAATTATCAGATTAATTAGAACATAATTATGCTCTCAAATAGTTAGAACACAATTATATCTGATATAAATTATTCTTAACTATAGCTATGACAAAAGTGACAAATATATTTTAAATATTCCTTTAATGTCTCGTTCAATGACTATTAGTCTTTAATTAGATAGTATGATCAGTATGACTAATTTTAATTATTGTTGATGATAGATGGAACTATCATTTGAACTATCCCTTGGACAATGAGCTACTTTTTGAAGATCGTATGAATCCCTTGCTCTAATATATTCTGACTTAAATATCAAAGAGTTATTTTTAAAAATCACTTTTTAGACTCCTAATTTTTTTTTTCTATTTTACAAATACGGGACATACAAAAGAGACCGACTATAGAATCAAGATCATCCTCTTCATGTTTGTTAAGAAAGAATAGTCAGTGATTACTCGAACCAATAAATATACTGACTAAAAATGATAAGATGCCTATTTAGTGTTGACTTGGCCTCCTAATATTGATAGCATGGTTGGTGGATTTGCTATACCAGTGTAGTAGAGGTATGCTGCACTATGCCTCAAGCACGGTAATTAAGCATTGGCTACCAAATTGAATCAATTAGATCATTACCATTTGGATAGCTCGATCTAGTACAACACTGATCCAATACGTATTAGATCTAAACCACGATTATCCAGATCGGTTTTAAACCCTTCCTTCGCAGTCTTCTTCCTCGCAGCTCCCTCCAAAATATGATCCAACCCTTTTACTACGCAGTCTAAGCTAAGGGCTGCTTCCCTCAGGCCACCACCCCTTCATTTTTTTACAAATTTTTGCTGAGAAAGTGATATTTACTCATTTGTGGGTACTTTTAGTCCCGATTACACCCAATTTTAGTCACTCCAAGGTATGGTCTATTTTTTTTATAAGTTGTATTAATTTAACCATAAGATTGGTGTAGAAACTTTTACAAGTAGTTAGGGACTATTTGTAGCAAAATTTTTCATAGATCTAGGACAATTTAAGGTATATATAGGATGGAGTTGGAATAAATTTAAATTTTGAAGATAAGTATACATCTCTTCACATGTTATTAATATTTAGAGATAATGTGTCATTCAATTATTTGATATTATTATCATGTGGTATGCATAGAACAAGTAAAATGAGCTAAAATAATAATAAAAGATAATAATAAATTTTGAAATCTGCAAAAACAATTAAAATCTGCAAAAAAAAAGAGTGTTTCGGCTGGATCTTAATTCGTTGCGGTACATTACGATACAACAGTTCGTACATGGCCAATCTAATACTTTGATTGAGCGGTGCGGGCAACCTTTATTGTTAGGCTTGAGCGACATGAATTGTACGTAGTTCATGTTATATGTGGTCTTTAACAAGAGTAGAGATACAGCTCATGATATATTCTCATAAAAATTAATTTATTATTATTATTTATTTGTCAGGGAGATGGAGGAAGATACGGGGGAGCTGGCCTAGCAAATCAGATAAAAAACGCAGAAGAGGTGAAAACAAAATTTCCCCACAACCCACGAGAAGGCATCTTTTGTTTCCATTTCCAATGCCGTGTTCATGCAAGGTTCCCCGGAAAGCGTTGGCGAGAATCGGAACACATCATAGCAATAATTCCATTGGCGTCCAGGGCTTGTCTCATTTGCACATAGGACAATGGAAAACATCAAATTAATAAAACCATATTGTATGATGTTTTTATATAGTATTTTAAGACAAATTGACCAAACCCCATAATGGAAACGTTGGAAGAAGCCACCATGTATTATTAGTCTTCCGTCTGTATGCTTCTTGGACATTACCTTGCTGTGCGGCGTGTTAATTCGATTTAACCAAAACCTGTTCGTCGTGGGGATGTTTCTTTGTTTGTTGTCAGAGTATGTGGTATATATGTACGTAGACGTAAGTGAGCATCTTTGTTTTTTCCCCTAGATTAATCTAGGTGGAAAACTATATTCCACTTAGATTGGTGACTGTCCGAAGTTCCAAGATTTTTCACATGAAATATTTTGTTTAAAAATACATAGTGAAAAGTTATTCGACTACAGTATGTGATATTTAAACCCACGGTTTTAAAAGGAAAAATGTGTGATGCGAAACGCAGTCGAAACAAACTTATGATCAGTATGTATTTTTTTAAAACAAATTATTTCATGTGTTGGTCACGATATGTTACTCTCTGGCTCAATCTCTTACACCACTGTTTGAAGACATTACTTGAGATAGGAGATATTTGACTCAGCTACAGTAGTGAACCACAACGCGCTTTCCAAATCTTCTCAGAATATTGACCAAATCATCACCACCAGCTGCAACAAAATCAAAAGCCGAAGTCATATGAACGCGAAAACTAACTAGACATTTGAGCATATAAATCATCATCATGGCCACGCCTCTGGAATGATGAGAGGGGCCGCCACCAATATCCTTCGTCTCTCCCGACATCTCTAATCATGTTCTTAGTGGATTAGCTGTTGTCTATAACCTTCCTTGCTCTCAGACATCACCCAAACGAATTGTTATTTACCTGGGTCACATATTGACTGGGTATATCATGTACAATCTTTTGTCCTTGTATACAAGGAGAAAAGAACAAAGAAGGAATAATGCAAATTAAAGAAAGCTCCAAGCTTTGCCGTGTAGTTGTTCTGATCATGTCATCGTATGACCGGCGGGTTTCCTGATCATCACTTCCAGACCTCGGTGTCGCAGGGTGCGCACCCTTCCTGCGCGATGTCGCTGATCTGGACTCCCGCGTCGTAAATGACGCCGGTCTTCCAGTCCGCCGGCAGCACCTCCTTCTGCGCCCACACCCACTTCCCGTCGTAGCCTCCCGTGACCACCATCCGGAACTGCAGGGCCCCCACCGGGACGCGGCTGGTGCTCCAAATGGCGCCGTAGTCACGGGTCATGTACTGCCAACTGGACGAACCCACCTGCATTGCGGCAAGGGAAGGGTGTCAGGCATGTCGCGCGTGGCGACGCTGGAGATGCAAATGGCTAAAGTTGGATGCTCACCTGAGCGACATCGACGGCGACGATGTCCGTCTGGCCGCCCTGGTACAGGCATTTGACCGCCAGGTAGTGTGGCTTCCGGCTGCTCTCTTCGACTCTGAGGGACAAGTTGTGGTTTTTGTATTCGCAAGGTATCCTGTTCCACGTTTCGATGTACATGATAATTAGAGTTAGAGAATTCAATCCAAAGAAACCCAAGATCGTCAATTTCGAAGATCCTGTCTTCATCGTTCCAGTGGTAGTGGTTCTGACCACAGCGATGGTTGATAAGAAGACTGCAAGAGTAGGTTAAGAAAAGAATTTTTTGGATGTTTACCTCTTGTACTCCACGTCTGCGATACCGAGGTTCTTGAGGTGTTGCCCCATCCCCGGCTTGGCCATCCCCATGAAGGCAGGGAGGGAGAGCACGAAGTCCGTCTGGTTGCTCTTGTTCAGGTCCGTCACGACCACCTTCACCCCGGCGCCAGTGCAGATCGCCCTGTTCTTGCACCTAATCTGCGGATCAATTCGACAAGGTCTAATTAGAAGGATGGACGAAGAACATAATAAGTCAGATGTTGTAGAAAGATTTCACGGGAAACCCATTCGAGCTCCTCTGATTTCAGTCTCATATAGTTAATTTACCTGAAAGCATCCGCCGCAGCCGACACCATCCCTGAACAGTGACGAAGCCGCAGCAGCAAGATACCCTCCATTGAAGCCGGTGGCCAAGGAGCCATACCCACAAGCCCCACCTACACGTGACGTGCGTCCCAAAGACGAACCAATTTCAGAAAGAAAAAAAAAAAAGGAGCAGAGCCAAAGTGCCAAGTAGCTAGAAATCTTATTAGCCGCCAGGAAGCAGCTAGCTGCTAGCTGCAGGGCGGTGGAATTTCGTGTATTTTACATACCTGTGAGGGCTTGTGGCGCGGCATAGTATCCGACCTTGGACTGATGCACGCACCGGTCGCATGCAGATGCAAAGGAGAAGAGAAGGCAGGACAGGAAGAGGAATCCACGGATGGCCATGAGTGAGCGCCAAATGAACGAAGAGAAGAGAAGAGACCCTGTCACAAAGGGAGCTAGGGAGGACTTGGAGACAGCACTACTTATTGGCGATGACTGATGAAACCAGCCAGTGAGAGAAACATAAGCGGAGGAGAAGCTCTGCCTCTCTCTGCGGGCTATATAAAGCGTGGGGGAAGAGGGAAGGCGGAGGTGGGGTGCACTCCCCGTTGTTTTTTTTAAAGGGGACGTACGCGCGTGTTCTCATTGGGCGGTGGCCCCGTGGAGGGGAAATGGAGGCTTCACCCACTCCAACACGCGGGGGATCGAGGAACGAACAGCTGTGGCTCACATATAGGGGCGCTGCTAGACTCTTCTTCTCGTATAGTGACAGAGAGACAGTAGGATGCCGCATGGCCTTCCTCTCCGGGGACCGTCGCCTAGGTTGGCAGGCATTTGGCCTCTCCCCCTTCCTCACCACCGTTAAAACTCCAACCCAAACTCTGGATTCCAGTTGTTAAGGTGTCTAATAAGGTGAGTAGAAAAGAGGGACCACCATTCACGCGGAGTCCCAGAAGAAGCTTCCCCTGGTTTCAGTGTCCATCGTGGTGTGCGCATGGCCTAATGAAAGAACCCTATACTCGTATGTCGACGACGCCAGTAATATGGGTAGTGAGTGGGTACCCTTTTCCTTTCCTAGGGCAAAAGATAGGATTTTGAAAGGGGAATGCGAGGGGACAGGAGGAGGAGAATTCAGTGGGTGACCACGTACGTGTCACTTGTCTCCGAGTGGGCAGGATAAGAACGAGAAGGTCTAATTATATATGTTTCCCCGCCTGTGCAAGCAAGCATGATGGCCAAGAACCACAGATGAGATGGGTACGGGAGGGGCCTCCCTTTGGCGCTGTGCCAGCCGGATACGAATCCCTCCTCCTCCTACTCTAAAATTCTTTGTTTCTGTTCTCCATTAGGCAGTCAGTAGCGGGTGGCCACGCAGACGCTGTGAGCCTGTGATTTGTTGGGTTCCTGAAGACATCTGTTTCGGGTTCCCTTGGTCTGATTTGAAGCCAACGTGATTCCTAACCTATGCCATCCCATGGAGGGAGGAACTTAGGTGCAGGCCTAAAATACTGCAACAAGCTAGGGGCAATTCTCCGTCCTGCCCACCCCTGGTGGGTCGGCAACTTCGAGGCGCCCTTTCCTAGGTTGTTCTCTCTGCTGCCAAATTAAATAAATGTTTGGGCCAACCAATTTTTCTGAAATTTCTTCTAGAATTAATGTCCCAATTGTGATGCGATGTCCTGGGGGAATAGAATACAGCTGGGAAGCGTCGACTAATAGCCGACTCACTGGTCTTTCCCCCTTTTTCCACTCTTCTTAAATGGTTAATTTACCTGAAAGTATATACACCGCAGGCGCATGCACTACTGTACAGGTGGTTTTCCGCAGCGGTCGCAAAAACAAGAAACATTGTCGCAAATATATCCGCAGAAAATGCCTTGCGACGGTTCAATTCGTCGCAAAAAAATATTATTTATAATGACATCTAAAAAACATCACAAATAAGTAAAAGTTTTTGCGACATCATTTGCCCGCCATCGCAAATACTAAAATTTAATTTTAGTTAAAATTTTCAAAATAGTTAAATTTTAATATATATATTTTTTTTCTTCTTGCCACGGTTGTAGTAGTCATAAATAAAATATTTGCGACTTGTCGCAAATATTTTTCTTTTGACAGTCTTATAGCCATCCCAAATAAGCTATTCAAATATTTTTATTTGTGACGGTATTTATCATTTGTGATGGCTAAGCCTAAGTGGCCAATATTTGCCATGGCTCAACTTATATATTTGCGATGGTCTTATAGCCGTTGCAAATAACCTTTAACCTGAAAAAAAAATATAATTAGCTATGCAACTTTTAAAGAAACCTGTACAAATTTTTACAATATAATAACAACACCATGACATAGTGATTTAAACACAACTAAAATCACAATAAAATATTAAATATCTAATGTCAAAACTATATAATATCCATGATATGTCTCAGTGATAAATATCTAATGTCAAAATTATAGAACATTCATGATATGTCCCAATACATACATCTATTAGATAAACAAAAAAAATAAAGAGAGAAAGAAATCAAAGATGGTGACGATATCCATCATCCTAACTCTCACTGGAACTATCCTCTATGGTCATATTGAGGGGGTGCAGGTGGTAGCATCATTGCCTTCATTAGTGCCATGAACCTCATGGATTCCATATATATTTCATTGCATCAAGTCGATTATCATTAGTTTCTAGTTGTTGGGACGAGGGCATTTTTCAATCAGAGATCTGAGTCTCAAGTCGATGAATATACTGAGTATTGTCAGTTCCTTTTTCAGAAGATATCCACCACCATATTATATCTTCAATGTCTCATCCCATCGTGCACAACAAATGCGTCCTGGTCTATCTCATCCCATCACCTAGACAAAGCCTCATTTGGAGAGATAACGTGTGTGGTAATATCACTATCATCTGAAGGATGGATGAGCCGTACGTTGCACTGTCCTCTCTTATAAAATGAAAGATTTAACAAATATTAAATTATGATAAATTAATAAAAAAAGATAAAATTGAAAAAACTATTTATAACATTCATACCATCCTCTATCTACTCTAATCATCAATCCAAACTTGAGATCTGTCATATGATGTCCGACAATAAATCATTTGAAGTATCTCTAGACATGTGGGATCATGTCCCTCTTCTCTCATCTATTCATAAATATATTAAAAAAATACAAATCACTTAATATCATTAAAAATATATAAACACTAATCTTACCAATTTGTCTTTTATTTGGTTACGATCTTTTTTATGTGTAGTCTCCAAGTGACTATGTTTGCCGTATTTCTTACAACAACATCCTATTAAGTAATTGAGAGTTAAAAAGTTAATATTTATTTTAATTGCATAGAAATGTAAGAAAAAAAATAGTTACTTGTTCCTCCTTCCTATTCCAATACTCACAAGCCATTCTCTATTGTTCAACATCTATATCCTTAGGGAAATTAATTACCAATTGCTTCCTCAAATGGCAGTCCAGGGAAATACTATGATGTAATAAACAGGTCATTGGAAAAATCAAATGCTAAACACTAAAAAAAGATAATGCAATATTAAGATATCTTTTAACTTACCTTTCTTTACAAGTTTGATCTTTGTTTATGATGTATCTCTCCTATTTTACTCAAAATCTAAGCATCTCTTTCAAAACTCACTGTAAATTTTGAAATGTCATTATATTTAAAGAACACATAATAGTTGATTAAGAACAATACAAATGATCATAACAAAATGAATAAATAACAAGATGCCTTATCATCAAATTTCTAAAAATTTTACTCATGCTTTCTTCAGTGAGAGTCTTTTTGAAATCTTTCTCTCAAAGATCACAATGGATCCTATCAAACATTCCTTGATAACTAATAAACAAGCCACCATTCTCGCCTACCACACTCATACTCAATATCCACCTCAGGTTTCTTGCCCTCTTCAAATAGTTCTATTTTTGTAATAGTGTTTTAAAGTCATCGCAAATTTATACTCTTTTTTTGCCATGGCTCTTTTCTTGATTGCAAGAAATAAATATTTGCGATGAATTTTTATAGTAGTTACAAATGCCCCCTTTGTAGTGACAGTTGAGTTTTACACACCTCACTCTCATGCCTTTCTCCCCTCAAAATTATGAAAAAAAATTAGGTCATACTAATAAGATCAACATTACTTTTATTTCTTTATACATGTGTGCTATGATGCCACAACCGATATCAATAGTTGATAAATAAAAAACAACTAATATCAATGAACTCGTATTCTAACGAGCTTTTCAAGTAGAGATGCAAAAGAGTCGAATCGAGTATTACATTGTTCAACCTTGGATCTTCTGTCTGTTGGATCGGGATGGCGCTTTAGATGTTCCAGAGGAGGGTGAATAGGACTTCTTACACTTTAAAATTTTATCTAAAAACATATAACACTAGATAGTAATGTTAGTACTTAGTGTAGTGTGTGTGAAACAAGTGAAAAATTTGACGGAATCAATCACACAAAGTGAACATAGATTTATCTTGGTTCGGTCCTCCTATCAATCAAGAGTTCTACGTCTAGTCCCCAAGCACCCCTTGGGATTTTCACTAACTATCAAGAACACTTTATCTTCTCTCAACCTAAGAGGTATTACAAACCACTTGCACCCAAGCAAGTCTTTCCCTCACAGAGGGGTATTACACCACCTACAACCGTAGGTCTTCCCTTCACAGAGGGGCACTATAGGGAACAAACCCCCTGTTGGTTTCTTATGTTGGCCCTTTTGGTACGGCAGCAAGCAACCTAGAGGGGGGGGTGAATAGGTTTTTCTGAAATCTGAAATAGAATCTTAAACACAGAAAATAACACTTGAAAGCTTGGTTAGTTCAGTGTGATAGAGAGTGCAGTGCGGAAGCAAATAAATAATCACACAAGGACACAGGAGATTTATCCTGGTTCGGCCCTTCCCACATGGAAGTCCTACGTCCAGTCCCCAAGCAAACTCTTGGGATTTCACTAACCAAGGGTACAGTCCCCCTTATGGACCTTACAACACCCTGGATCCCCCACCAGGTCTTCTTCTCTTTCCCGGGCAAGAAGGCAGCCCACTTCTCTTACAGGTAAAGAAGCCAACCTCCTGGAACAAACCCCAGTTAGGTTCTGCTAGACACCAACCCCTAGCTGGGTTAACAACTGTATACAGTCCTACAGCTGGACACAGATCTTTCTTAGAAAGATCAGACTGAGAGACCTTACAAGATGAACACTCATGTAAAGCTCACAGTCCCAAACTCTCCCCAGATATACAATGAGCTCGGAGAGAAAACAGAAGAGAGAAAAGAAGGCTCGAATGCTTGAAAGCTTGGAAGCTTGAGAGCTTGAAATGCTTTGAATGCTTCTTCTTGGCTCAGGCTCTTTCTCTCTTTCTTGAGTGTGTGTGGCGTGAAGGTGCTTCTCACAGATGTACACTCCTTCAAAGATATTCAAGAAAAGGCTCTTATTGTTCTTCAGCAATGCTCCATCTTTTATATTGAGCAGCTTTGAACAAATCCGTTGAAGAGATAGCCGTTTGAGTTTTGGATCCGTTGGAGTTCTGACCGTTGCTTATCTTCTCTTCATTTGTCTTAATCAGACTCTGATGGTCTTCGATGTCTGTACGCATAGAAGAAAGTGTTAGCATAAAAGAGTGTTTATGATACACGATGCATGGTACTGTGCTTCTGCTAACATACTGAAAATAGAGGTCATATCTTTTTGACAAGACTCTGAAATATGCATGCAGCTTTTTGTCAGAAGATATTTGACTTTTCATTTAAGCGCCAAGCATATTTGAAATATAAAGGCAATCTGAGTTTGATCAGAATTCATGAAGAAATCGTTATGAGCAAGACTTATGAAATCGTTATGGGAACGATTTCTTAACAAATCGTTGTGCTCACTTAGCAAGTCGTTGCGCTCACTTATAGAATCGTTATGAGATCGATTTCTTACCAAATCAATGCGCTTTAAAGAAGAAATCGTTGCGAACACTTATGAAATCGTTATGGCATCGACTTCTTGCGCTTTACAGAAGAAATCGTTGCGAACACTTATGAAATCGTTATGGCATCGACTTCTTGCGCTTTACAGAAGAAATCGTTGCGAACACTTATGAAATCGTTATGGCATCGACTTCTTGGAAAATCATTTCGGTCACTTAAGGAATCGTTATGGGAACGACTTCTTATCAAATCAATACGCTCAAAGAAGAAATCGTTATGGCCACTTATCAAATCGTTATGGCATCGACTTCTTAGCAAATCGTTGCGGCGCTTGATACTTTGGCACTTAAACAGAAATCGATGTATATTGATTAAACATCGATTTTATCATTTTAGTGCGCCATATATTGCATCAATGAAAGACTTAGCATTTTGCTATGGGATTGATGCGACACAGATGAAACAAAAATATTCATTATGTTATCATCATAAGTTTTGTTATCACCAAAATACAAGGACAGCCATAGAGTGGTTCAACAATCTCCCCCTTTTTGGTGATGACAAAATTTATGCGAATTTTCTGATAGGGATAATCATGAAACGCTTTAAATCATGAAAACATGCAGAATTAAATCTTGAAACATGCAGAGACATACAGAAAAATCATAGTGCATACATACTCTCCCCCTTTTTGTCACTAACCAAAAAGGAAGGATCTTACCATGCATTTCTCTCCCCCTTAGAGAGAACTTCTTACCATAGAGGGGTTCAACAATGATTGACATAAATGAATAACTCCCCCTTAGTCTGTGCTCCCCCTGAGTGAGAGACTCCCTCTTAATGTGAGGCAAGTCTGATCTTGTTGCTCTTGACCTTTGACATGTTGTTTGTCAAGTCTTCAGGATTTTTATCTGCATACATCTTAACAGAAAACTTGCAAACACTGTTAGTAGCATTGTAGCTTACTGAATATAACAAACATAAATGTACATTAAAAATACAAAACTAAAACTAAAGGATGACTACTTCCTCTTCAGATTAGAATGAAGTGAAGAGTTGGTAGTCACCAATTGGATGTTTTTGAGCATCCTCTAACCATACCCATTTGAATGCCTTTTCCTTTTGTTCATCAAGAGTAGATAGGCATTTTCTTCTTTAATGTTGAAGCTACCTGAGGAGTTGTTTACAGAAGATGTCTCCTGAGAAGTTACTTGGATTTTATGAGCTTTATCCTCAGCTTTTTCATTGTCAGAAGCTTCTTCAGTGCTTATTTCCTCAGAGATGTCCTTTTTGAAAAGGATATGAGGCTCCCCCTCACTCTGAGGTTCCTCCTTTACTCTTCTTCTTCAGGTGGAAGGATGACATCATGAGGTCCTTCCTGTTGCTCCTTTTGAATGGCGACAGTTGAAGATGATGGAGTTATAGCTTCCTGTCTTGTTTCTTTAAACACTTGAGCATCAGTAGGTATTTCATCCGTAGTGGGTATTTCTTCATATGTGAGCTTCAATTTTTCCCACATATCTTTAGCAGATATACATGCAGATATTTTACTAAATTCCTTTTTAGATAAAGCACAACATAAATAATTTTTAGCTTTAAAGTTTAGTGATAACTTTATCTTATCCGCTGCTGTGATAGTAGTAGTGTTTTCAGCAGGGATAAAAACAAAATCACCTACCTCAATTACCTGCCACAGATCAAAGTCTGTGCCTCGAATGAAGCATTCCATCCTTATCTTCCAGTGTTGATAATCTTCTCCATCAAAGAATGGAGGTCTGGTGACTGATTGTCCTTCAGCATATCCTTGAGCTGCCATGGATCTTTACTCTAAGATCGTTGGATCTTCTTTGAAAGTTCAGAGACTCGCTCTGATACCACTTGTTGGCCCTTTTGGTACGGCAGCAAGCAAACCTAGAGGGGGGGGGTGAATAGGTTTTTCTGAAATCTGAAATAGAATCTTAAACACAGAAAATAACACTTGAAAGCTTGGTTAGTTCAGTGTGATAGAGAGTGCAGTGCGGAAGCAAATAAACAATCACACAAGGACACAGGAGATTTATCCTGGTTCGGCCCTTCCCACATGGAAGTCCTACGTCCAGTCCCCAAGCAAACTCTTGGGATTTCACTAACCAAGGGTACAGTCCCCCTTATGGACCTTACAACACCCTGGATCCCCCACCAGGTCTTCTTCTCTTTCCCGGCAAGAAGGCAGCCCACTTCTCTTACAGGTAAAGAAGCCAACCTCCTGGAACAAACCCCAGTTAGGTTCTGCTAGACACCAACCCCTAGCTGGGTTAACAACTGTATACAGTCCTACAGCTGGACACAGATCTTTCTTAGAAAGATCAGACTGAGAGACCTTACAAGATGAACACTCATGTAAAGCTCACAGTCCCAAACTCTCCCCAGATATACAATGAGCTCGGAGAGAAAACAGAAGAGAGAAAAGAAGGCTCGAATGCTTGAAAGCTTGGAAGCTTGAGAGCTTGAAATGCTTTGAATGCTTCTTCTTGGCTCAGGCTCTTTCTCTCTTTCTTGAGTGTGTGTGGCGTGAAGGTGCTTCTCACAGATGTACACTCCTTCAAAGATATTCAAGAAAAGGCTCTTATTGTTCTTCAGCAATGCTCCATCTTTTATATTGAGCAGCTTTGAACAAATCCGTTGAAGAGATAGCCGTTTGAGTTTTGGATCCGTTGGAGTTCTGACCGTTGCTTATCTTCTCTTCATTTGTCTTAATCAGACTCTGATGGTCTTCGATGTCTGTACGCATAGAAGAAAGTGTTAGCATAAAAGAGTGTTTATGATACACGATGCATGGTATTGTGCTTCTGCTAACATACTGAAAATAGAGGTCATATCTTTTTGACAAGACTCTGAAATATGCATGCAGCTTTTTGTCAGAAGATATTTGACTTTTCATTTAAGCGCCAAGCATATTTGAAATATAAAGGCAATCTGAGTTTGATCAGAATTCATGAAGAAATCGTTATGAGCAAGACTTATGAAATCGTTATGGGAACGATTTCTTAACAAATCGTTGTGCTCACTTAGCAAGTCGTTGCGCTCACTTATAGAATCGTTATGAGATCGATTTCTTACCAATCAATGCGCTTTAAAGAAGAAATCGTTGCGAACACTTATGAAATCGTTATGGCATCGACTTCTTGCGCTTTACAGAAGAAATCGTTGCGAACACTTATGAAATCGTTATGGCATCGACTTCTTGCGCTTTACAGAAGAAATCGTTGCGAACACTTATGAAATCGTTATGGCATCGACTTCTTGAAAATCATTTCGGTCACTTAAGGAATCGTTATGGGAACGACTTCTTATCAAATCAATACGCTCAAGAAGAAATCGTTATGGCCACTTATCAAATCGTTATGGCATCGACTTCTTAGCAAATCGTTGCGGCGCTTGATACTTTGGCACTTAAACAGAAATCGATGTATATTGATTAAACATCGATTTTATCATTTTAGTGCGCCATATATTGCATCAATGAAAGACTTAGCATTTTGCTATGGGATTGATGCGACACAAATGAAACAAAAATATTCATTATGTTATCATCATAAGTTTTGTTATCACCAAAATACAAGGACAGCCATAGAGTGGTTCAACATCTTACACAGAAATAAACACAGTGTGTCTTCTCAAATGAAAGAGCAAACACAGAAGATCAGAAAGAGATAAAAGTATGAATGGAATTTCAGACTCTTTCTGACTCTAAGAGGGTGGACTAAGGAGAAAATCTATAATAGCAAAAAGCCACCCAAAAAGAAAGACTTCTGAATGCTAGAGAGCTTGGAAGACGAAGCTTGAAGCAGGCTCTCTTCAGATCTTAAACTCTTCTTTCTTTTCTTGTTGAGTTTGAAAATGGTTGTGTATGTGTTGCTTGTTGTTTTCACTTTCAAACTTCAACTTCTTATAATCTTCAGAAATTTTTCGTTTGAAAAAAGGTTGTTTGAAAATAACCATTTGAAGTGTCTGTTGTGTAGCAGTCCTCGCCGTTCAAACCCGTTAACCTAATAACGAGCTTGATCCGACTCCGCCTCCCGCGAACGAGCCGTAGCCTCGCAAGAGATATCATTCACATGTCCGTAGAAATATAAAGGAAACAGCTCAAATATGTATAAGATTTCACATCTCACAAATATTTATAAGAAATATACATATCCAGTTCTCAACTATAGTCAAATACAGAGTACAACAATCTGTGGCATACCCCGAGGTAAACAGAAAGTAAAGATTACACTACCGGTAGTGCAGACCCAACTCCACTGCGGTGTGGCTCTGAACTAGACGAAGGATGGGAAGCCTCCTACTCTCCCTCACCTGAAAGGGGTATGGGTGAGCTTCACAAGTCACTGGCTCAGTAGGGAAACTCCCCCAAAAGCCGTACCAAACCAAACTCACAAAGTGCAGAAGTAGGAAGCTGCACCAAGCAATATATAGAACTATCTACGCATGATCTTAAAGTTGTAAATAACACTCACCACAAGCTATTAACAGAAATCAGCCTTTAATAAATAAACGGCAAACCTCGTCCAAGTGTAGAAGCTAAAGTAGAAAATGCCACACTCGGGTCACGAAGACTGGTTTGCGACACCAGCAACTAACCCGGACAAACCACACATGTCTACCTAGGGCTGCAACCGGGTTGGGTTCGGAACCGGAAACATAGATTCTGATTCCGATAAAATTAGAATGGTTAATTCCGATTCCGTTTTGATTCCGATAACATTACCAGAACCGAAATTCTGATAAGCTAAGGTGCTTATGAGTTTATGGATAATTTATCAGATAATCGATACCGATTCTGATTCTAACTATTTTTTTAATTCCGATTCCGATAACTTATCGAAATATCTGATACCGATTCTGATAATCTATCAGTATCAGTTTTTAATTCCAAAATTGATAATTTTTATCAGAATCGGGTCCAAATATCGATATATCGGGTTCCGTTTGCAGCCCTAGGTCTACCTCTTAGCATCGCAGCCACGGACGAAAGGTCCAGTTACCGCTCCACCACAACAAGTCAAGAAATAGTGGAGACGAACCCACACCACTTCTGCGGACCACACTACCGCAGGCCTATGCCTGACACTTTTAGGGACTCTGACCCAAGCTCCCTAAAGTGAGGCATTAAAAAATAGGACTAGATGGGGCCCAGTATGTCTACTGGTGTCCCTAACCCCTAACCACGAGCGCACTACAAGCGACAAACACAAACTCACACAAGTCGTTGTCCCTCTACCATCTTTCCCTCAGCCGGACGTACAACTCTGCACCAGAGTGAGAGTGTCCAGAAAGACGACACATACCTCGACGGTACATAAGTACCAGGACAAACCCCGAGCACTAACATGCCCGGCTCACACAAAATCTGGGGTACCCGACTGGAGAGGTAACCACAGTAGGCGTCGTACTACTCGCCACGTACACACAAACCACGTGAACACCACTGTCCTCAATCTCAACGAGTTCTAATACACCGTCTACCATTGCTAGGAATAATAAATAGAACCAACCTGATAATCACATAAGCATGCAAAGACCCATAGCCATCGGAAGCCTGAACGCGACGGGGTCCATTGTCGCCTTCAGAACGTGACACCTCGATACGACGCGTTCTGAACAAGAACGCGACGGGTCGGGCTGTTGTGTTCTGAACGCGAAACCCAGGTCCGTTGCCTTCATAGACAGAACCCTAAAACCAGGATTTCATCTTCGAAATCCCCATGCAAACCATGTAATCTTCCATAAAAAGTAGATATACACACTCTAACTAGTACATTAGCATGCTATCCAACATCTACAACACATATAACAAGATAATCATGTTTAACCAATCAATCACAGTGAGAAACATGATGGAATCTCCCTACCTTCGTGAGATACACAAAGAACGACGATAATCTGGTGTTTCCCCTGCTCCGTGCCACGTCCTCGCGGCGAGAACACGTCGAAAACAACACCAAAATCCCAAATCGCCCAAAGCCACCCGCAAAAAACCTCCTCCTGGCCAAGCAGAATGCGACGAGAGAGACCGTCGTCTTCTCATCGCTGACGCCAGCCGGCTGCCCAGCACGTGCCACGCGGTGGACATGCAGACGAAGACCTCAACCGACAGTAGCAAGAATGCCACGCCCTAGACTGTAACATCCATGTTACCTTGTGGGTCAGGGGCTCTAAGTTGGGATCACGACATGCAGGGCCGTCGCCTTCTGAAGGCGACAGAGGTAGCCGTCACGTTTAGGTTGGGAACGTGCCGACCACCCCTATCGCGATCTAGTTCTGACAGCAGACAGCTCTTTTGTCGTTTTGCTGTCTGGACGGTGGAGACACGTGTAAGGCCCTCGAATTTTGTTGCATTATTTTAATTTCGTGTAAACAATTTATGTTGTGTATGCATAGATGTACATATCTACGTATGTATTAACTATTTATACTTATGTATGCGTGCGTATAAGTTAGTTGTAAATAATGTATGAATGACATGTTGGTAGTGTGTACGTGATAGTACATATGTATGACACATATATAGTATAAGTGTGCATGGTTATGCATGTTTTAGAGTTCTGGCCAAAGGCCAGATTGGCGTCAATATCAATGGACGCTTGTGTTGTGTAGGCGTCAACCATATGGACGCCAACACTAATCTCAGCGTCCAGCGATGTGGACGCTAATTTCTCTGACCTGCATGCGTTGCAGAGCCCAGAATTCTGGAACAAGCTACCCCAACCATTGGGGAGCTGTCTCCAACGGCCTGAAAGCCCTCTTGTCCGACCTGCGTGAGAGGAGAGCTTCCCCTCCTCTATATACAAGCCCTTCTTGCAACCCTCAGCCTCTCTTGGCTCTTTGCAAAGAGAAGAAGAAGAAACCCTAGTTTCTGTGAGAAGGACCTGACCTTGCAAGCCCAGATCCGGGAATTTGGAGCTTCATCCGGCCATCTACTACGACTGGGAGATAGCTGAAGTAAAGGAGGAGGCTTCCCCGGCCTCATCTTGGAGGCATCTTCAGTCAAGAACCCGGAGGAAGGCGTCTTTGGAGGCTTCTTGGGACTGCCCAAGGAGAGCTTCACCGCCATTTTAGATCCCTTTGGAGTTTTCTCAGAGGCAAGTAACACTCACACTCCGTCCATGTAGATGTCAAGTAGGGTTTTATAAATTTTATGTATTTTTCCTCGTGTCCTAGATCCCCCTTTCACCTTTGCATTTGGAGTTCGGTCTGTGTTTCTGCATAGACAGGAACTTGGCGTCAATGGCCTTGACGCCGAGATCCCTGGTATGCGTCCAGCGATCTGGCCGTCCACTCCTAGAACGGCCAGAGACCGCCGTTAAGTTCTCCAGGAGAACAATTAGCTGTTCTTCCTGGCATATTTGATTAATTTCGACGTGTTTTGCGATGAGGATAATTACTCTTAATTCTTCTATCTATTTATATTAGCTAATGATGAATGGGAGAATGAATGAAATGAAGACAATGGTTCTTTTACTTCCGCTACTATGTTCTTATATTCACGTGTATCTCAGCTGAATGTTATTGTTGGATAAATGTCCCACTGTGGCAACGCTCACTATATCGACGTGGGTTGGTATAACCGTACCGATATAATGAGGGTCGCTATAACACGTGTGGGCATGCATGCTTGAACGTGACGTACTGACCCGTCGCGATCAGGTGTCAGCGTTGCATGCATACCACGTGTTGGGTTTGGCAGTCTGTGTCGCAGACTTTAAGATCGCGACGTATGAGGGTGTCGCGTTAGCGTTGCTAACGTGACTACCAGGGACGTCGCGTTCTTAACGTCTGTGTTAAAACTGCTCAGTCCGAGAGCAGAAGTCCCATTTGGCCATTTTGTTATCTTCTTCCCCTCTGTGGTGATTCCCCTGTGTGTTGAGCTCCGTAGGGAGCTTGGATGACCATTGTGGCTTGAATTGGTAAGTTTGTATGGATTGCACCTTTCTCTTTGTATTCTTCTTCTTCTTCTTCTTCTCCTCATTCTCTGTGTTCTTCTTGCTTGGTGTGTTTTCTCTCCATCAACCTGAAGGAGGAGATCGAGCTCGGATCGTGGGATGGTCGTGGAGCGTTGGAGCTCGGAGGTGGAGGGGTGCAATCCTACGAGAAGACCCTAACCGGGTGGTTCTTCAAGTTGAGGTAGGGACCCAAACCTCCACCTAGTTCTCCATGCTAGGTCCCAACCCCAATTCCAAGCCTAGAATCCTTGTTCTAGGAGTTGCTTTCGTCCCATGATCCATGTGTGATGATTATGTGGTGTTGGTTTGCATGAATCTATGTTTATTGGGTTGTGCATGTGGGGAGTAGCTTAATTGCATGTGAGTGAAGTGAGTGTTTCCTTGACTTTTCATGCATGCAAGGGGTTTCTTTGGGTGGTTTGTGCTATAATTGAGGTGTTTCCATCGTCTCCTTGACCCCCTCCCCTTTGTGTACCACTTTTGAGGCTTTTTGGGTGTAAGGGTTGCTCTTGTTGAGCACTCGACTGTGGTCGCAACGTATCGGGGCGTCGTGTTCTCTTGAACGTGCCCCGGACCCGCCACGTCATGCTTACGCGACGGGTACGTGGCTGGGGTTCAAGTGTTCGGGGTCTTCCCGATTGCGACCTCCGTCTCCGTCGCGATGAGATCGCGACGGGGTACGTGTCGCAATCAGTCGACTCTTGTTACGGTACTCTTAGCCACCGCGACCTTATCGCAACGCGCTTACGGGTCGCCTTCTGTTTTCCTTGTCGCAACAGGCAGAACCATCGCGTTCTGGTCGCGACGGGTCGATACGTCACCTCTCTGACCGAGAGGTGAATGCCGACTTGTTGTGTTTCCGCTTCCGCTGCGACTCGATTTTTCTTGGCACCTGTGTTGTTCCTAGTGCAGTGCTACTACTAGTCTCTCTTCGCCTTGTGCTAGGCACTTGAGGGCTTGTCCATAAGACAGGTTGTTACCATTACCTGGGACCCCCGGTCCCTGCGTGCCTGTGTCAGAGGGTGTTGCTCCGGGTGGCAGGTTTGCTCGAGTCGTTAACTCTGGTAGCAGTAGGGGAAAACGGTGGGACAGCAGCGTGAGTCGTTTGTAGAGCTCTCTTAGCTGAGTCTGGGATGCCAGTGGTTGGTAGCTCGTACGGCGCAGATCAGCTAGTCCTTTTTCTCACTGCCTCACTCTACGTAGTTTCAGAACCATTTAGAGGGGTCAGGCGTGGGACCGTAGTCCGTCCAGACTACGACAGTTGTGGTTGTTCTTGTTCCGCGTCTCACTCCGACGAGAGGTGCTAGACATAGACCATTGGTCGAGGGTAAGGCGCGTGGCGCTCCTGACCGGCTGACTAGTGTAGTGTTCTGTAGCTAGTGTGTTTGTCCAGGCGGTGTCTACTGTCTGTGTTACAGCTGGGTTCTTGTGGTGCCTTGGTTTACACGGGTTTTCCGGTTCCGCTGTGTAGCCTAGACCGACGACCGTGTAGTTTCTTTCACGCTTCTGCACTTGACTCTAGTTTAATAGAATAGACTTTACTGCTTTATTTAATTATTGCACTTAGTTCTTTTCTGCTGTTAGAACAGTGGGAGATTGGTAGTCCCTACTAGGCTTCTTCGTGAAGCTCACTCCTTGTTTTGTAGGTGAGACTTCACAACAGCTCCCTCCACGGTGGATTGAGGAGACGGGCCCATAGTAGTCGGCATCTCTAGTGGCAGTGTTCCCCCAGTAGTTGTAGTTCACCCTCGGGGTATGCCCCTAAGGGACGTGTTCCTTCCCGTTTATTTCAGCACTTGTACTTTATTTACTTTGGGACTGCACTAGACTGTTACTTAGTGTTGGACACTTTTCGTTCACTTGTGGTGCACTTTAGTACGTTTGTTGTTATTTATTTCTAATACATATCTTGTTAGACCGATCCGTTATCCCTTCCGGGTCTCCGGACCTGTGGGCGGTGGTCCCGATGTTCGGATTCTTGGTGGGAGGCTGGGATCCGGGCACCGGGGTCATTACAATGGTATTAGAGCAAGGGGTCTATCAAGACTTGTAGTGGAAATAAGTAATAATGTAAAGTCCCTTAGGAAGTATAAGTAACACTGCTAAGCCGCTAGAGTTTATCTGTTAACTTCTTATTATGTCTGTTTTGCAGAACATGCCTCCACGCACTCGCAGGCAGGTTCTTGAGATGGTGGAGCGTCAGGAGTTCGAGTCGGACGGGTCGGTTGCAGCCGAGCACATGCCGATTGACGCTCAACCCCAGCAGTTCGAGCAGCCTGGGGACCCATTGTCGCAGGGCATTCCGTTGCGGCAGGGAGAGCCACAGCAGCAGCAGCAGCAATGGTTTCCGACCCAGCCCCCGCCGGCCGTCATGGAGTAGTGGTGGAGAGCGATGTTTCAGGGTCCTTGGCAGTACCTACAATGCCAGCAGTACCCCCAGTACCCTCAGTACTAGCCGTACCAGCAGATGCCGGTAGGAGGTCAGCAGTTCGCAGAGATGGCAGCAGAGGAGCAGCCACCACCGACCCCGCAAGCAGCGCCAGTCCAACCAGAGGTACCCCCAGTGGTACGACAACAGACTCCAGTAGCAGCAGCAGCACCTGAGGACCGTACAACGCTTCTAGAGAGGTTTCTTTCTTCGTCTTCGACCTCCTACTTTTTCTGGTGACCGTGACCCTGACAGGGCAGAGAGTTGGGTCCATGAGCTCGAGCGCACCTTCGAGACCATGGACTGTGCAGAGCAGGATCAGGTCAGGTTGGCAGTATATCAGCTGAAGGGGTCAGCCCATGAGTGGTGGAGGGCAGTGAGGCAGACCAGTTTTCAGGGCAGAGGTTGGTCCAGATCACTTGGCAGGAGTTCCTAGTGGTCTTTCACGGCGAGTTCCTCCCCGACTACGCTTGCCGTGAGAGGAGGGACCAATTCCACGAGTTGGTACAGGGAGACTTGACCGTGGCGCAGTGCCACCAGCGTTTCCTGCAGCTTCTTCGACACGTTCCCCACGTGGCCGCTAGTGAGCAGGCTCGTACCGAGCGGTTCATTAGCGGGCTACGCTCGGACTTGAGGTGGGCCATGGCTGGTCACCTCTGTGACACCTTGGCGGTGGCAGTAGCGAGAGCTACGGCCTTGGAGCGGGAGTGTCATTTTCAGCCGCAGCAGAGTGGAGGCTCAGGGAGGTCTTCTCTGTACCAGCGCCCCGCGGTAGTCGAGGGAGTGTTTCCTCTTCTTCTTCTTTGGGGACATGCGGTGCTGGCCTGACCTTAAGGTTGAAGAAGCTGTTCACTCGTGGAGGCAGGTGTCACCAGCAGCAGCAACATCGTCAACCGGAGCAGTACCTACTGGAGCAGTCCGTTCAGTAGGGAGCGGAGCAGAGCCAGCAGGACGCAGCTTGTTACCACTGCGGGCAGCAGGGACACTTCAGGCGAGAGTGTCCGTTGAGGCAGCAGCAGAAGCAACAGACACCTCAGACTCAGTACTGTCCACCCCAGCCAGCGCAGCACCATCAGCAGTATCAGGGTCAGTACCAGCAGCCGCAGCAGCAGTGCCAACAGCAGTACCAGGGTCAGTACCAGCAGCCGCAGCAGTAGCCTCAGCGAGGACGTGGATGCGGTCGGGTGATGAACATCACCAGAGAGGAGGCGGAGGCCTCTAATCTGGTCGTCGGTACGGTTCCCATCCTTAGTAGAGCTGCTAGAGTTTTGATTGACCCGGGTGCCACGCACTGTTTTGCTTCTGAGGAGTTCTTTGCCTCCTTGTCTGAGTTTTCTCCGAGCGGGCCTGTGACCTTGCAGTTGTGCCGACGGGTGACTTTGTGCGTACCCTGGTTACTTGGAGGGTGTCACCGTCGAGGTACAGGGCCACCAGCTACCAGCTAGACTATTGCCTTGTAGCTCCACGACTTTGATGCCATTCTTGGCATGGACTGGTTGGAGGCACACTCTGCACTGGTAGATTGTCAGTGGAAGACCATGAGGTTCGAGATACTGGAGCACATTTGCTTTGCTTCCGAGGTACCCGTCTGTCTGTCGACCCTTTCTTTCCTTCTGTCGAGCTCGGTGCCTCATCCGAGATGGTTGTGTTGTTTTTCTGGCTTCTGTGTGTGTCTCAGACTCTGGTGAGTTGACTGTTTCAGACGTGCCAGTTGTTTGTGAGTTTGTCGACGTGTTTTCGGAGGATCTACCTGGCTTGCCGCCTGAGCGGGAGGTAGATTTCTCCATTGAGTTGCTTCCGGGGACAATGCCTGCTTCCAAGGCACCGTACCGGATGGCGCCGGCGGAGCTGCGGGAGTTGAAGTGCCAACTAGAGGAGTTGCTTGCATTGGGCTTCATTCGTCCTAGCCGTTTGCCGTGGGGAGCGCCTGTTCTGTTTGTGAGGAAGAAGGATGGCAGCCTCAGAATGTGCATTAATTATCAGCAGCTGAATCAGGTGACCGTGAAGAACAAGAATCCTTTGCCCAAGATCGATGACTTGTTCGACCAGTTGCAGTCAGCTTCAGTGTTCTCGAAGATAGACTTGAGGTCGGGTTACTACCAGTTGCGGATCCACGAGTCAGACATCGCCAGATCAGCTTTTCACACTCGCTACGGACACTTCGAGTTTGTCGTTATGCCTTTTGGGCTCACGAATGCACCTGCAGCGTTCATGGAGCTGATGCACAGTGTTTTCTGAGAGTACCTGGACCGGTTCATGGTGGTGTTCGTCGACGACATCCTGGTGTATTCAGCGACAGAGGAGGAGCACGAGGTTCACCTAAGGTTGGTGTTGCAGGCGTTGAGGAGTCACCAACTTTACGCCAAATTCAGCAAGTGTGAATTTTAGCTAAAGGAGGTGCACTTCTTAGGGCATGTGGTTTCTGGTGCAGGTGTGGCGGTTGATTCTGCCAAGGTTGAGGCCGTGGTTTCTTGGGGCCAGCCCACTACAGTTGCAGAGGTTCGCAGTTTCCTGGGGCTGGCAGGCTACTACAGGAGGTTCGTGAAGGACTTCTCCAGAGTTGCAGAGCCTTTGACCCGGTTGTCCAGGCGGGAGACTCGGTTTGTGTGGACAGCAGAGTGCGAGCACAGTTTTCAGGAGCTGAAGAGCCGGCTAACTTCAGCTCCGATCCTTGTGGTACCTTCTGGTAGCGGCAGCTTTGTTGTCTTCACAGATGCGTCAGGTACTGGTTTGGGTGCTGTGTTGATGCAGCACGGTCGAGTAGTTGCTTATGCTTCTCGTCAGCTGAAGAAGCATGAGCAGCACTACCCGACACACGACCTGGAGCTTGCAGCAGTCGTGTTCGCCTTGAGGTTGTGGAGACACTACTTGTACGGTGAGGTGTTCGAGGTTTTCACAGATCACCACAGCTTACAGTACGTCTTCACGCAGAGAGGTCTCAACTCAGGCAGCACAGGTGGCTCGAGTACTTGAAGGACTACGACTTTACCCTTTCCTATCACCCGGGGAAGGCTAACGTCGTAGCCGACTCTTTGAGTAGGAGAGCCCACTTGAGTTCTTTGTTGGTTAGACACTGAAGACTTCTGGAGGAAGCCAGTCAGGGTGTGTTCACACCGTCTAGTCTCTGGGAGAGAGGAGTGTTGGCCAGCATGACAGTTCATTCATCGATATACCAGCAGGTGCTTGAGGCGCAGAGTGCAGACGAGGACTTGGCAGACGTGTTGCAGTTGCCCGAGGTAGCACTGGACGAGGACAGCGAGGTTCGGTTCCGGGACAGACTCTATGTTCCAAAGGACGTCAGAGAGGAGGTACTTGCTGAGGCGCACCGGTCGCGATACTCTATTCATCCTGGCTCCACCAAGATGTACCATGACTTGAGGGCAGGGTTCAACCGTGCCGCCCGTACCGCGGCGGCACGGGCGAACCGCACCGTGCCTGGGGCTCGCGAGCCCCAGGCACGGTCGGGTCACCCCTTGGGGGTGACCCGTGTGCCGCGGTGGCACGCGCGGCACACAGCGGACCGGTACGATCCGGTCCGCTAACTTCGGTTTTTTATTTTTGTTTTCGTACTTTTTTCATATTCGGTGTGTTTAAGTGATCTAAATGATATCTAATTGAAATAAAAATTTAAACATAAACTAATTAAGAGATGGTCTAAATTATAGTAATTTTTTATAATTTTTAAATTATTTTTTATCAATAAATTATCTTAAAATCAGTAAATTGACTTAATCTCAACATCTAAGGGATCTAATTGTGTCTAATTGAGATGAAATTTCAAACATAATCTAATTAATAGGTGATACAAATTGTAATAATTTTAGTTTAATTTTTCAAATAATTTTTTGTCAAGTAAAAACTGTCCCAAAATATATTAGGTCGACTTAATCTCAACATCTATGTATCAATAACTCATGATATTTATATTTTTAGATTAATATATTTTTCTAGTAATTATAATGACATCATATTTGACTTTTTTCGAAACTAATGTCGTCCAATTGAAGTACGTGCACAGAGAGTTCGTCGTACCGCGACAACTCTGTGTGCACTTAAGGGATCTAATTAGTGTCTAATTGAGATAAAATTTCAAACATAAACTAATTAAGAGATGATACAAATTATAGTAGTTTTATTAATATCAGAGATTAATTAGCATTAATAAATGATAGCCCAATGTCATACTCAGAAGTGCGCGCTCCGACGGGACGTCACCGAAAAACTATAACAAAAATAAAATTTGAGAACACCATAATTTTCAGAAAAATGTGGTGATATCAGAAATGTAAATATCCAGAATTGTTGACGTACGGATTTCGATATTAAGCCGATGCAACTATTTTCCGGGCAATTTTTCACCCAGTGTAAAATAAATTCTAAAAATTAAACTAAAATCACCATAATTTGTAAAACCATTACATTAGCTTATAGCTAAAATTTCAACACAAATGGTTATTATTTGAATGGGTTTACAAGATGATCTTCGGGCCAGCTAGTTTATAGGTTAATTACTTGAAGCATTTTCTGGGATCTTCGGGCTAGCTTTTATGGGTTAATTACGTCAAATCATTCTTCTCCATCTGCTACAGGCGGAAGTGGTGGTGGTGGTGGTGGTGTTGGTAGTGGTGGTAGTGGTGGTGGTGGTGGTAGCATGCGCTTTTCATTAGAGTCTGAGTTCACGCATGCTACCCAAGATAGTCGAGATCACGGTGCTCCACTAAGGTATTCAAAAAGTATCAAGCAGATGAGAAAAGGTGACACATAGGTCCTGTGGACGGAGTAGTGCTATCAAGGGATTGAATCCGATTTTGAGAGACTGAGCACATAGGACGACACAACATCTGAGGGTGCTAGTGAGGGTCACAGTTTCTTTTCAGGACATACATAGTTGGATCCATATGGACAAGATCATAAATAGTGGCTATTATGCCTCTGGATACCAGTATGGTCATGATGTTCTTATATGCAAATTCCAATCGTTCCACCACCAGGACCTACAATAGTACGTCAAGGAACACGTCAATATTTAGAATATCAGCGTATGCACGAAGACCTATATCAAATTACATGCCTATGCTGATTATTTGCGCTTCTTGGAGAGCACTTATAATGTGAGGTTGTTCGAAGATGGAAGTTATACCCCCTACTACGAAGGTTTTGTGGACATACATGCTCAGCATGATGAGGAAGAGTAGGTAAGAACTTGTTAAATGTCTTTAGTGACATGTTAAGGAAGATGATGCTAATTTGTAATTTTTCATGTAAGAAAAATGATGAATATGAGACGACGATATGAATATTGTATTTGGCTTGTATCATGATTATATCCTTAATATTTAGATGAACACTAATTGCTTGTGTCATGATCTTGTATGATTGTATGTATGTTAGATGAATATAAATGGTTGTGGTGGGTTGACTTAAATGAGTAAATAAATTTATTTATATATTTCCAACCTCTTTATGTGATGTTCTTATGTTTTTACTCATTTTCTTTTGAAATTTACTCATTTTAAATATAACTAAGTCACAAAATTTTAAAAACAAATTAAACAGGTCATTTTCCCACCGTACCTCAGCGGTACGGTACGGTACGATACGTACCGTGCCACGGAACATGCTGTACGGTCGATCCGGACGGTACGGCGATCCTTGCTTGAGGGTACTCTTTTGGTGGCCTGGGATGAAGAGAGATATCGCTGAGTTTGTTTCGCGCTGCCTTATCTGCCAGTAGGTGAAGGCAGAGCACCAGCGTCCTAGTGGTGAGCTGCAGTCGCTTCCCATTCCTATGTGGAAATGGGAGCACGTCACCATGGACTTTGTTTCTGGCTTACCTCGCACTTCTCAGGGGAACGACAGTGTTTGGGTCATCATCGACAGGCTGACGAAGACTGCTCGCTTCCTTCCAGTTAGGGCAGCGTGGTTAGTAGACAGACTGGCTCGGTTGTTTGTGGACAGGGTAGTACCTTTGCATGGAACTCCGATCTCTATTGTCTCATATAGAGATCCGAGGTTCATTTCTCGTTTCTGGCGCAGCTTTCAGCGGGCACTTGACACTGAGCTGAGGTTGAGTACAGCCTACCACCCACAGACAGACGGGCAGTCGGAGCGGACCATTTAGACCCTCGAGGACTTGTTGAGAGCGTGTTGCCTAGACTGGGGCGGCACATGGGAGTCTCAGCTTCCCATGGTGGAGTTTTCGTATAATAACAGCTTTCACTCCAGCATTGGGATGGCGCCCTATGAGGGTCTGTATGGTCGACCGTGCAGGACACCGTTGCACTGGAACGAGGTTGGCCAGAGGCAGTTGCTGGGTCCAGAGTTGGTGCAGCAGTGTGCAGACACCGTGAGACTGGTCAGGCAGAGGTTGCAAACAGCGCAGAGCAGGCAGAAGAGCTACGCCGACGTCCGCAGGAGGCCGCTTGAGTTCGAGGTCGGCGACAGTGTGTTCCTTCGGATCTCGCCCACCAAAGGCGTTCTCAGGTTTGGGATGAGGGGCAAGCTCAGCCCGAGGTTTGTTGGCCCCTTTCCCATCCTGGAGCGAGTGGGAGAGGTCGCTTACCGTTTAGCTCTTCCGTCTGAGTTGGCAGGTGTCCACGACGTCTTCCACGTGTCGCAGCTGAGGAAGTACATGCCAGACCCGACGCATGCACTCGACTACTCGCAGCTAGAGGTCGCCCCCGACCTGTCCATGTCGGAGTACCCAGTCAGTGTGGTGGACCGCAGGGTGCAGCAACTTCGCCGGAAGCAGATCCCGCTGGTCAAGGTGGTTTGGGAGCACCGCGCCAGTGGCGAGGCCACTTGGGAGCGGGAGGACGAGATGCGGGAGCAGTTTCCTTACTTGTTCGAGTGACAGGTACTTTGTTTACCCTTGTTTCCCTAGTTTCGCCCTTAATTTCGAGGACGAAATTGTTTTTTGTTGGTTAGATTGTAACATCCCTGTTACCTTGTGGGTCAGGGGTTCTCGGTTGGGATCGCGACATGCTGGGCCGTCGCCTTCTGAAGGCGACGAAGGTAGCCATCGCGTTTAGGTTGGGAACATGCCGCCCGCCCCTATCACGATCTAGTTCTGACAGCAGATAGTTCTTTTGTCATTTTGCTGTCTGGATGGTGGAGACACGTGTGGGCATGCATGCTTGAACGCGACGTACTGACCTGTCACGATCAGGTGTCAGCATTGCATGCATACCACGTGTTGGGTTAGGCAGTATGGGTCGCAGACTTTAAGATCGCGACGTATGAGGGTGTCGCGTTCTTAACGTCTGTGTTAAAACTGCTCAGCCCGAGAGCAGAAGTCTCATTTGGCCATTTTGCTGTCTTCTTCCCCTCTGTGGCGATTCCCATGTGTGTTGAGCTCCGTGGGGAGCTTGGATGACCATTGTGGCTTGAATTGGTAAGTTTGTATGGATTGCACCTTTCTCTTTGTATTCTTCTTCTTCTTCTCCTCCTCCTCATTCTCTGTGTTCTTCTTGCTTGGTGTGTTTTCTCTCCATCAACCTGAAGGAGGAGATCGAGCTCGGATCGTGGGATGGTCGTGGGGCGTTAGAGCTCGGAGGTGGAGGGGTGCAATCCTACGAGAAGACCCTAACCGGGTGGTTCTTCAAGTTGAGGTAGGGACCCAAACCTCCACCTAGTTCTCCATGCTAGGTTCCAACCCCAATTCCAAGCCTAGAATCCTTGTTCTAGGAGTTGCTTTCGTCCCATGATCCATGTGTGATGATTATGTGGTGTTGGTTTGCTTGAATCTATGTTTATTGGGTTGTGCATGTGGGGAGTAGCTTAATTGCATGTGAGTGAAGTGAGTGTTTCCTTGACTTTTCATGCATGCAAGGGGTTTCCTTGGGTGGTTTGTGCTATAATTGAAGTGTTTCCATCATCTCCTTGACCCCCTCCCCTTTGTGTACCACTTTTGAGGCTTTTTGGGTGTAAGGGTTGCTCTTGTTGAGCACTCGGTTGTGGTCGTGACGTATCGGGGTGTCGCGTTCTCTTGAACGTGCCCCGGACCCGCCGCGTCATGCTAACGCGACGGGTACATGGCTGGCGTTCAAGTGTTCGGGGTCTTCCTGATTGCGACCTCCGTCTCCATCGCGATGAGATCGCGACCGGGTACGTGTCGTAATCAGTCGACTCTTGTTGCGGTACTCTTAGCCGTCGCGACCTTATCGCGACGTGCTTACACCCGCCTTCTGTTTTCCTTGTCGCGACAGGCAGAACCGTCGTGTTCTGGTCGCGACGGGTCGATACGTCGCCTCTCTGACCGAGAGGTGACTGCCGACCTGTTGTGTTTCCGCTTCCGCTGCGACTCGATTTTTCTTGGCACCTGTGCTGTTCCTAGTGCAGTGCTACTACTAGTCTCTCTTCGCCCGGTGCTAGGCACTTGAGGGCTTGTCCACGAGACAGGTTGTTACCGTTACCTGGGACCCCCGGTCCTCGTGCGCCTTTGTCAGAGGGTGTTGCTCCGGGCGGCGGGTTTGCTCTAGTCGTTGACTCTGGTAGCAGTAGGGGAAAATGGTGGGACAGCGGTGTGAGTCATTTGTAGAGCTCTCTTAGCTGAGTCTGAGACGCCGGTGGTTGGTAGCTCGTACGACGCAGATCAGCTAGTCCTTTTTCTCACTGCCTCACTCTACGTGGTTCCGGAACCATTTAGAGGGGTCAGGCGTGGGATCGTAGTCCGGCCAAACTACGGCAGTTGTGGTTGTTCTTGTTCCGCATCTCACTCCGACGGGAGGTGCTGGACATGGACCATTGGTCGAGGGTAAGGCGCGTAGCGCTCCTGACCGGCTGACTAGTGTAATGTTCTGTAGCTAGTGTGTTTGTCCAGGCGGTGTCTACTGTCTGTGTTACAGCTGGGTTCTTGTGCTGCCTTGGTTTACACGGGTTTTCCAGTTCCGCTGTGTAGCCTAGACCGGCGACCGTGTAGTTTCTTTCACGCTTCCGCACTTGACTCTGTTTAATAGAATAGACTTCACTGCTTTATTTAATTATTGCACTTAGTTCTTTTCTGCTGTTAGAACCAGTGGGAGATTGGTAGTCCCTACTGGCTTCTTTGTAAAGCTCACTCCCTTTTTGTAGGTGAGACTTCACAACAGCTCCCTCCGCGGCAGACTGAAGAGACGGGCCCGCAGTAGTCGGCGTCTCTAGTGGCAGTGTTCCCCCAGCAGTTGTACTTCACCCTCGGGGTATGCCCCTAAGGGACATGTTCCTTCCCATTTATTTCAGCACTTGTACTTTATTTACTTTGGGACTGTACTAAACGTTTACTTAGTGTTGGACATTTTTCGTTCACTTGTGGTGCACTTTAGTACGTTTGTTGTTATTTATTTCTGTTACATATCTTGTTAGACCGATCCGTTAGCCCTTCCGGGTCTCCGGACTCGTGGGCGGTGGTCCCGATGTTCGGATTCTTGGTGTGAGTCGGTATCCGGGCGCCGGGGTCGTTACATAGACCGTCACGTTCAGAACGTGACGCCCAGCTCTTTCGCATTCAGAACGCGATGCCCAGCTCAGTCGCATTCACAGACAGAGAACCTGTGGGTGTTTTGGGCCCAATCTCTCGGCCCATGAAGCCCCACAACCTGTGTAAACACCTGAAACACAAACCATAGGCCACACACTGGCCACCACAACCACTAATCCTCGATCCGAAAGGTCACTACGCTACATTACTATCACCTAAAAGAAATTTCATCTTCGAAATTTAAGAAGAAAGTCCAACACATAAATTTTCAATTAACATGCATGGTACTATCACCTAAATAATTAAAAGCTTATTCAAACAAGTATGGATACGCTTTTATCATTTCCTCTACCAATTCCCATGTGTCTTCTCCACCTTGCTTGTTTTTCCATTTGATTTTCACTAGTTCAATCTCTTTATTTCTTAGCTTTGGGTTCTGCGTCCTGTAATATGTACTGGATATTCTGGCATTGGCATGTCTGTTTCAAATCATCTCGTTGATAGCTGACTATTTGAGAGGGATCTTGAATATATCTTTTGAGCATTGAAATATGGAACACATCCTGTGCATCTATGAAGTGTGCTGGGAATCTAATCTGTAAGCTGTTTCACCAATTCTTTCTAAAATTTGGAATGGACCAACATATCTTGGACTCAATTTACCTTTCCTGCTGAATCTTAGCACACCTTTTGTAGGAGAAACATTTAGAAACACATAATCACCAACTTCGAACTGCAATGACCTATGTCTGGTATCTACATAACTCTTCTGATGACTCTGAGCTGCTTCAAGCTTTTCCTTAATAAATTTAACCATTTCTGAACATTGTTGAATCAATTCTGGTCCCATGACTTGCTTCTCACCTACTTCATGCTAATTCAATGTGTTCTGCATGGTCTTCCATATAGAGCTTCATAAGGTGCCATTCCAATACTTGCATGATAACTGTTATTATAAGCAAACTCTACCATGCCTAAATGATGCTTCCAAGTACCTCCCCATACTAAACAACAAGCTCTCAACATGTCTTCTATGGTTTGAATTGTTCTTTCTATTTGTCCATTTGTCTGCAGATGATAAGTCGAACTGTACCTCAATTCAGTGTCAATTACTCTCTGCAAACTCCTCCAAAAACCTAAAGTAAACCTGGGATCCCTATCTGAGACAATTGTTACTGGAATTCCATGCAATGGTACTATTCTACCCACATATAATCTGGCTAATCTATCCACAGTCCATGACATGCTTACTGCTAATAACCTGCACACTTTAGTCAATCTGTCCACAAACACCTAAATTTCATTGTGACTTGTTGCTGTTCTGGGTAAGCCAACTACAAAATCCATAGCTATGTCGTCCCATTTCCACTGTGGAATAGGCAACGACTGCAATAATCCTCCTGGCCTCTGATGCTCTTCTTTTACCTGTTGACATACCAGACATCTTGATATAAATTCTACAATTTTTTTTTCATATTCAGCCACCAAAAATGCTTTTTCAAATCTTGATACCTCTTTGTGCTGCCTGGATGAATAGTGTATTTGGATCTGTGAGCCTCTTCTAATACCTTCTACTTCACCTCGGCTTCTGCTGGAACATACAATCGGCTTTTAAGCCTAACCACACTATCGCCATCAATTGTAACCTCTTCCATTCTTACAATATTCACCAGATTCTCATCTGTTCTTTGTGCTTCTTCTATCTGTCAATATAATGAAGGCTCCACTGCACTGTTTGCTAACACTGCTCGATGTTGATTATGTGGCACAATAGTGAATCTCTGCTACATCTTCATATAATTTCCATTCTCTGATCATCATTTGGCTCAAAACTACCTTTCTACTTAGTGCATCTGCAACAACATTGGCTTTACCTGGATGATATGCTAAACTGAAATCATAATCATTTAGGTATTCCATCCATCTGCGTTGCCTCAAATTCAAATCTTTATGTGAGAAGATGTACTTTAAACTCTTATGATCTATAAATATTTCAAACTTTTCTCCATATAAATAATACCTCCACAATTTTAATGCAAAAACCACTGCTACCAATTCCAAATCATGCGTAGGGTAATTCTCTTCATGTCGCTTCAATTGCCTTGATGCATATGTCACTACTTTCCCATGTTGCATTAATACTACTCCCAATCCTCTTCTGGATACATCTGTATATAACACAAATCATCCGCTGCCTGATGGTATTTCCAATATGGGTGCTGTAGTAAGCCTGTAACGACCCACTTCCACCCGGTACAGTTATACCAACCCACATCGGATGAGAGCAAGTTGCTACAGGGGAGAAAACCCCAACAATAGACATATGGGCTGAGATATACACAAATATAAAGGAATAATGCAACGAAAATTAAACAACTCTTATTCCATCAACATTTTAATCCACATACCACAGTCTATATAGTTCATGAAAGAAATGACATAATACAACATCCACTTAGCCAGTTTCCAAGTACAACAATACCAAAGTTCAAATTACAAATGCATTACATACTAGGAAATAAACCACAAGTCTTCAATCTACTCCTCAAACTCTGCATCAGACCTTGCTAACTCCTCGGCTTCTAAATCTCCTGAAATGTTTAGCAAGGATGAGTCTACACAATAGACTCAGCAAGCAACTTAAAATCACAAACCATGCACTTATCACACATGCTTTCTAGCAATTTAACAATATTTAACTTACTAGAAATCAACAATTAAATTCATACATGCTCATACTATAACATAGATGCTTAAACATGAAATCATATTAAACAAACTATAGTAACACATGTAACAATAATTCTAACATGGATACATTCATATACTTACATGCTTTCATTTCTTATTTTCACATAACACTAACACATGACTTATATTCAATTTATAACATGATGCTAAACACATGCTTACCAAGTAAATACTATCTCATGGACAAATTAACAAAATCCTACACATGGTACTAAACATTATATCACAATTAACATGAATCACATTAATACATGCATCATTTTCTCATGACATGCACACGTGCACTTTTACCTTGGCTTTCACATTATCACATTTTCACTTACACACGATTTCACATGGTTTTCACTTTACAAATTCACGTATCACATGTCACATCACTTGCACTTACCACGTGCCACGTTCACATGTCACTTTACACGTTATACACATGTTCACTTTTCACGTTGCCAAGACACAGCCCAAACCACCACTAGAAAGATCACGTAACACGTACACATACACGTACTTAATCACCAGGCAAAGTGATCAAGTCTCAGTCACTGCAGAACCGGGGGAAGCCCTCCCCACCATTACCAGTGGAACTTGTCCACCTCCAGGATTTCACACGACCCTTTGCCTCGGGTATCATGTAACACGATTGAGCTTTCCCATAGGGGCACTACTACAGTACAACTCCATGCAATCTAGGGTGGCAGTGTCTCATTGGCACACATTTTATCTTTACACATTAACACGTTTTTCACACACCACGCCACATGTTCCCTCACTTCCCATGCACATACACACTCTTATCACGGAACAATTATAAATCACTTCTGAATACACATTTTATTATGAACAGAACCAATCATGCTTTAATACATAATTGAAATCTATTCTTAACACACGGCACAAAAATCTTCAGTAATTCACAATAATTCGTACAGTGCTCAGAATTCTCAGATTTTAACCACAGGGTAGGTATTCTTAACAGAGCATATCAGAAAGTTTTCATAATTTTCTAAACAACACAACTAGTTTTAACATTTAACAGAGATTACAAGTAATTTTAACAAGATAATTCAATTTAGCATGGTAGACAGTAAGCCATCGAATCTAACAATCCTGAGACATGCATACAATAGTATTGAGTTCATGGATTTTTTTTTGAAAACATAACATGCATCAATTCTAATTATCCCGAATTGAACTCTATCAAATCATATATATTTATCCATAACATAAATTTTATAAATAACAATTAAAATCAGAAATTCATTAGGATTTCATGGTATGATCTAATGAGCATATTAGATAGGACAAAATTTTCTAAACACATGCATGTATTCACTTTTCCCAAAAAATCACATCACAGAGATCAATTATCACTATTCAAGAAAACCACATAAACTTGACGTCTAGGGTCTGGACGCCAACAGGGGTAAATGACATGATCGACTGCCGTTTACCTAGGAACTTGACGGAAACAAAGTGGTCGTCGATCTCTTGTCAGCACACAGTAACGCTCCATCCTTCCCTCATTCCTTCGGTACCATCGTGTACCTGGTGATCACACTCAATCTTCGTGCACACACGCACTCTCTCCCTCTTCTTCTTCCACACCTATATATATTTTTATCTTATTTCTTTAAAAATTCTTTTTTTAATTACACTTTGTGGGGTGTTTTGAACGAAAAGCACATTCACAACACTGTCTGCATCTTTAATCTCCACCACTCCTGTGCAAATCCACGCAATTGATAGGTAGCTAGTATCACCCTATTAGCCTATGAACATCGCATAGTAACAAAAACTCTCTCTATCTCATGTTTCCAGTGCTCTGTTGTATCTGGATTCGGGCCTTCGAAGTAAGTAGGTGGCTACAAATGCAAAAACCTCTCCACTAACACTGTAGGCTCCTCTACACTGGCTAGCCGTGCGGGTACTGCTGGAAGTATGGGTACAACTGGTGGTACCTCGAATCCCAATGGTGGTGGGGGTGGTGACACTGGTACTGCCTCCTCCACTATCTGTGGTGCCTCTGCTACTGGCTGTACCGGTGCCTGCTGATCTAGTATGGTGCGGATCTCTGTAATACTCTCCCATAACCTCTCAGTCCACTGTTGTTTAGTCTCTTCTGACTCATCTCCACCACCTCCCCAATCTCTTCTATCTGCCATTTTTAGTCCTATACATACATCATTCCAACCACATAACATGCAAACAAATCAATACAAAAACCAGGGTCAACTACCAGTAGTGGACTAAAGTAGAGACCGGGCTATGTAAATTTATGATTCCTTTATATTCACACAGACCTTGCTCTGATACCAATTGTAGCGGTCTCGCCATTCAAACCCGTTAACCTAATAACGAGCTTAATCCAACTCCACCTCCCGCGAAAGAGCCGTAGCCTCGCAAGGGATATCATTCACATGTCCGTAGAAATATAAAGCAAACAACTCAAATATATATAAGATTTCACATCTCACAAATATTTACAAGAAATATATAGCCAGTTCTCAACTATAGTCAAATACAAAGTATAGTAACCTGGGGCATACCCCGAGGTGAACAGAAAGTAAAGATTACACTGCTGGTGGTGCAGACCCAACTCCGCTGCGGTGCGGCTCTAAACTAGACGAAGGGCGGGAAGCCTCATGCTCTCCCTCACCTGAAAGGGGTAGAGGTGAGCCTCACAAGTCACTGGCTCAGTAGGGAAACTCTCCCAAAAGCCATACCAAACCAAACTCACAAAATGCAGAAGCAGAAAGCTACACTAAGCAATATATAGAACTGTTTACGCATGATCTTAAAGTTGTAAATAACACTTACCACAAGCTATTAAAAGAAATCAACCTTTAATAAAATAAACAGCAAACCTCGTCCAAGTGTAGAAGCTAAAGTAGAAAACGCCATACTCGGGTCACGAAGACTGGTTCGCGACACCAGCAACTAACCCGGACAAACCACACATGTCTACCTCTCAGCCTCGCAGCCATGGACGAAAGGTCCAGCTGCCGCTCCACCACAACAAGTCAAGAAACTGTGGAGATGAACCAACACTACTTCTGTGGACCACACTACCGCACGCCCATGTCTGACACCTTTAGAGACTCTGGCCCGAGCTCCCTAAAGTGAGGCAACCGGAAAACAGGACTAGCTGGGGCCCAGTACGTCTACTGGTGTCCGTAACCCCCAACCACGAGCGCGCTACAAGCGACAAACATAAACTCACACAAGTCGTTGTCCCCCTGCCGTCTTTCCCTCAGCCCAACGTACAACTCTGCACCAGAGTGAGGGTGTCCAAGAACATGATACAGACCTTGACGGTACACAAGTACCGGGACAAACCCTGAGCACTAACATGCCTAGCTCACACAAAATCTAGGGTACTTGACTGGAGAGGTAACCACGGTATGCATCGTACTACTCGTTACATACACACAAACCACGTGAACACCACTATCCTCAATCTCAACGAGTTCCAATACACCGTCTACCATTGCTAGGAACAATAAATAGAACCAACTCGATAATCACATAAGCGTGCAAAGACCCATAGCCATCGAAAGCCTGAATGCGATGGGGTCCATTGTCGCCTTCAGAATGCAACGCCTCGATATGGCGCGTTCTGAATAAGAACGCGACGGGTCGGGCTATCGCGTTCTGAACGTGACACCCAAGTCCATAGCCTTCACAGACAGAACCCTAAAACCGGGATTTCATCTTCAAAATCCCCATACAAACCATGTAATCTTCTACAAAAAGCAAATATACACACTCTAACCAGTACACTAGCATACTATCCAACATTTACAACACATATAACAAGCTAATCATGCTTAACCAATCATTCACAGCGAGAAACATGGTGGAATTGTCACGTCCTAATAAACGTCCATTTATTGGAAATGACAGAAAACAAGCTTACGAAATAGAACTTATATTGTCATACATCTAACATTGTCATAGCAGGAGCTTAATTACATTATACTTCTCATTACTGTCCATAAGAGAAGTAGGAAACAAAAAGAAAACTTAATTACATCTCACTCCTTCATTACTAAAGTAAACTAAAGATATTGGACTTCTGAGGACTGGTTGTCCCTCTAAGCACACTCCCCCTTATGCATTTTTCTCATCTTGATCACATGAAAAAGTAGGATTTGATGAGCTAACTAGCCCAGTAGGATTCAATCTACTAATCAAAAGAATTAAGATAATCAAGAACAGGATAAGAAGTTTAACTGTTAGCAATGTTGGATATTAAAGATGACTGGATGAC
Organism: Colocasia esculenta; assembly: GCA_014218235.1. Lineage (NCBI taxonomy): Eukaryota > Viridiplantae > Streptophyta > Magnoliopsida > Alismatales > Araceae > Colocasia > Colocasia esculenta. The sequence continues at coordinate 49,974,625 of CM024765.1, read as the reverse complement.
CATGTCAATTAGATAACAATTGTGAAACAGGAATACTGAATTAAGATTACATGATCAAGGATTCAGAATAACAACCAACGTTCTGGTTCAAATTCATATCCAACTCATGATAAAATAACATGATGACTAATCAAGCTAGTATTGGTGTAATGCCAAACATCCACAGATCATTTATCGTTCCGTACGACTACTAAATAAATTCGGGTGCTCCTCCCGGGACTTTACCAGCTTCATTTGCATAGGCATATATCTCAAATGAGTCCAAAGACCCACAAATTGTCATCATAATTCATTCTTGTAAAAGATTTAAGTGGGGGTACACAAGTACTCAAGATCTCTTATAGAATAAAGGTTCAGGATTCAATGCCAAAATTTGTAGAAGGTTGTAGACATGTAGGAATCAAATATACTTGAGGTGTTCAAAGACAATCCATAGTGGAATATGGATGACATTTGAATGATCTTTTTCAGGGATATAGTAGTTGGAATCCAAGAAAATAAGAGAAACAACTAGTTGAGTTAATACCAAAGTGTCTCACCTTTGGTTAGACATGAAATAGATCAAGTTGAACACCTCAGACAGGTGTATGTCGACAGCCAGGGAGTGGCTGTCGACAGCTACTGTCCTCCCAGAACCAATTTTTGGAACATGAATTATAACGGCCCTGGATATTTATGCCCAATAAGGCTCCATATCCAGATCTGCCTCCCGCGAACGGACCGAAGTCTCGTAAGGGATAGTTCGTACACGTGTCCAGTAAGAATATAAAAGACAACCACAATAATATAAGACACAAGAAAGTACATGTGCTCATATCTGTATATATAACAATTTAAAACTGTCCCAATACATTATTACATGTCCAATTAAAAGTACAACTACCTGGGGCATACCCCGAGGGAGCACAAGCTCACACAACACGACTAACTCTACTGCTGATAGTACAAGTCCGCCACAACGCCTCCGCAAGTTACACAAACAGCAAGCCCTGTAAAGAACTGTAGGGGAGTGAGCCTCAATAAGTCACAGGCTCAGTAGGGACCACCCCAAAACAACACACAACACTGAAGAAACCTCAACCCCAGAGGGTCTCACTAGCAACACCGTTAGCCGAACCATATTATGCTCACAACAAAACATAATAAATAACAACTAAACAATATATCTCACTAGCTAGCACAAATCTCGGAAGATAAAAGAGACAACAAGACTAGCACAACACTACTAGTCCGCTCAACAACTGAAACGCCTAGGCCATAAGCCTCACAGGCAAATCACTACAACAACTGGTCGCCTAAGCTACAAGCTTCACAGGCAACCTACCCACGAAGGGTAACAGGACTGGTATTAGCTAGCCAATTCACCTCACACCAACACCTCACACCAAAACATAATCGGAGGTTTACCCGAAGACGAGTAAAAATACAACACGTGGAAGGTCACTCCATAGACCTCCACAGAACACAAGTCCACCTCAACACCTGAAGGGACTGGTAGACAAAGTACCACAACACAAAACTACCCACAAAGGGTAAAGGTACCTACTGCCACGAGGTACCACCACAGAACCACAACCACAACCAGAATCGTGCCACCACGAGGGCGCACCACAACGGGTCAAACCTCAACCAACCAGACACACACACAAGTCACCACTAATGGCAAAGCACGAGTCGGAAAGAACGATGCCACCACACGGGAATGGACTACTAGTAGCCACGGACTACTTAGTCCAGCTACCGCTCATTCTCGTAGCCACGGACTACTCAGTCCAGCTACCGTTCCACAAACACACAAAGTAAGTCAACCAACTATGGAGATCAACCAACACCACACCTGTAAGTCACACACCCTGCAGGTCCATGCCTGGCACCTTTAGGGACTCCGGCCTGAGCTCCCTAATGTGAGGCACTAGAAACACATGACTAGCTGGGGACCAGTACGTCTACTGGTGTCCGTACCCCCAACCACGAGCGCGCTACAAGCGATCAAACACAAACTCTCACAAGTCGCTGCCCCATTGTCGTCTTTCCCTCAGCTGGACATACAACTCAAACATAGGAGTGAGGGTGTCCAAGAAGACGACACAGACCTCTGTGGTACAAACCATACCGGGACACGCCCCGAGCACAACAAACACACGTGCCTGGCTCACACAGAACCTGGGGTACCCGACTGAAGAGGTATTCCAGAATAGGCGCCGGACCACCAAACTCAGCTAGCACGTAAACTATAACGACCCACTTCCATCCGGTATGGTTATACCAACCCACATCGGATGAGAGCATGCCGCTACAGGGGAGAAAACCCCAACAAGTAACATATGGGCTGAGATATACATAAATAGAGAACAATATTGCAACGGAAAGTAAACAATTTCTTATTCCATCAACCTTATCAACCACATTCCACAATCCATATAGTCTGAGAAAGAAAATGACATAACATAATAAACATTAACATGTAGCCAGTTCCAATTACATCTCCAAAGTTCAAATTAAATTTTACATCACATACTAGTAAAGAAAAATACAATCTTCAATTTATCCTTCGCGCTCCTCTTCTAATTTAGCCAAGTCCTCAGCTACTAATCTCCTGAAATGTTTAACAAGGGTGAGTCTACATAATAGACTCAGCAAGTAACTTAAAATTCAAACTATATACCTATCACACATGCTTTCTAACAATTTAACACTATAAAATTCAGCAAATTAAAGTCATTCATGCTCATGCTATAACATAAATAAATTAACATGAAATCGTATTAAACAACTATTCTAACACATGTATAACAATAATCTAAACATGATTACTAATAACATGGAACCATTAGCATGAATACAAACATACCATCACATACTTTCATATTTTATTCAAAATCATTGCGTAGTTCTACAAACTAAGTCATGGAAACATGTACAAGATAGATAGCACTCCTAGTATGATCTCTAACTGACTCCACATGCAAACATAACACTATACTATATATCTAGCTTGTTGTTTTATATAAAATTTATCGCATTTACATGACACTTGCATATAGATCACATTAAACTACACAACACGATACTAAACACATGCACATCAGGAAAAAAATCAAATTCACGGTTAAGATAATACACATCTATTCATGGTACTACACAGGATATCTATTTAACAATATTGGTATTTACACTTGTACTATTTTCTTATAACATACACACATATACTTTTCCTTGGCTTTCACATGCACTTACTCACGTTTTCACTTTCATAATCATATGTTTCTTATCACCTCACTTTGCATATAACATAGCCACATTTACATATATCTTGCACATACCTTGTGCCACAATCACATAGGCTATTTCTCACCATTTACACATGTTCATTTTACACATTGTCAAGTCACAGCCCAAACCACCACCAAACGATCATGTAGCACATACACATTCACATCCATGTACTTAATCACCAGGTATAGTGATCAAGTCTTGGTTCCTGCAGAAACTGGGGAAAGCCCTTCCCACCATTACCAGTGGAACCTGTCCACCTCCAGGATTTCACAAGACCCTTACCAAGGGTATGACAATTTATCAAGCCCCTTATCCAGGGTATCATAATTTATCAAGCCCCTTATCCAACGTATCACATAATTTATCAAGCCCCTTATCCAAGGTATCACATAATTTATCAAGCCCCTTATCCAGGGTATCACATAATTTATCAAACCCCTTATCCAGGGTATCATAAAAAATGTTTGAACTTTCACGTAGGTGCACTACTACGGTACAACTCCAAGCATCTAAGGTGGCAGTGTCTTATGGGCACATTTATTTATCTTGTCATCTTTACATGTTTCACACACACATGCTCTTTATTTCCTTACGTCCCATGCACATGCATTTTACATACACACATGAGTTCTCATCTACTAATTTTAAACCTTACTGTTTCAATTGACAAATAACCATAATAAGGATCTAAACATACTGAAATTTACTAAATTACACCAAATCACATTAAACATGCTCACATGGTCATTTTCATGTGCTAATTTACAAACAATACTTACTATTGTCCAAATAGTATAAAATTTTTACCACCGACTATTCACAGTTAAACATAACATATACAAAATTTTCAGGTTTTTCAGAAATATATATAAATTATAGCAATTAAAACAAGCATTCTGCATTTTTATCAAGAAATCCAATTAACCATGGATCACAGTGTTACAATGTACTTAGCTGTTCCAGAGCCTGTGTTCAGCAGTCATAATTTCACTTAAGATTTTTGACACATTAATATGCATAATACATTATACTTGGAATTTAAAACAGATAATTTATGCTTACATCGCTATTTTCAGAAATTTCAATAATTCACACAGTAAATAGAAATTCACCATAATTTCATGATGTGACCTGACACATGTATATGACCTATATAAAATTTATGAAACCTTAATTCTCCACTGACCTATTTACACAGATTAAACATGGTCATTTTATGCTCACAGCCCAATTATCATAATTTTTGTAATTTACACAAATCATGAAAATTCACTACAACCTCATGACATGACCTACTGATCACCTTTCACAATACATAAAATTTACAGCTTGCATCCATACCAAGAAATCACATAAACAACTTAAGAAGATCAAACAACAGTTTTCAGCACACTGGGGAACTTGACTACAAGAGATTCTACTGTCTAGAGTCAACTGCACACTTTGGTGCCGCCAACACAGGATATTGACTACAGCAAATGCTGCCGCCAACTTCCTCCCAACAGACTACACAGACAGTACGCACATGTACGGGGAAATTGGAGGGTCTAGGACACGAGGAAAAATAAAAAAAATATGAAAACTCTAGAGGACAAGTCTATAGAGTGAATCTATAAGCTACTTGCCTCCAATAAAATCCTAGACGGTCAAACTTTGTTGGTGAAGCCCTCCTCGGCCCTGCCAAGAAGGTGCTCAGAAACTCCTTAGATCTGGTTCTTCTGTTGATGAAGATGAATCCTCGGAGTTGGGACTGCTTCTCCTATGTATATACTATCTCCGGTTGATATAGGTCCCTGGGAAAACCTTCCAGTCGTCGGATCTAGCCCTCCAAAGAACAACTTTTCTCCACCATGGGTGCTAGGGTTTCACCAGAGCAAAAGACTTCCCTTCATCCTAACCTGAGTGTTTTATATAGTTGGTAGGTTGGGGTACGCGTTAGGGTAGGTTTCCTACGGTTTTTCAAGACTTTCCTAAACTGAAACCAGCCAAAATGCGGGCGTTACCAAATCTAAAACCGTTACACAGGAGGGAACTTGACGTCAACATCTTGTGTAGTTAACAAGGAATTGGCGTCCAGGTTGGGTGCCGCCAACAGTGCTCTTGGCGTCCATTGATCTGGATGCCAAGACCTGTGGCTAGAAGTCAACGGCAATAGACCCTGCCGCCAACTAGGCAGTTCAGCCAAAACACAATCATGCATTAAAATAAATGCACAAATATACCACAACAATTTAATATGTGTAAAAATAATTATACATACCTTCACCATATAACTACATGCATTACATAATAATTATTTAAATATAACTTACACTAATCTTAATTAAAGATAATATGCACAATTAACACACATATATACATATATGTATATACACACTACATGATTACATGTATTATGCATGAACATATAAATACAATTTGCATTTCAACAATTAGAAAATACATGCTCATGAGTAATTAATTATTTGCAATATGCTCCAAATATATTGAATGCATAAAATTTGGGCCTGGCATAAACCACGATACATACTTACGCAACATTCATCCATAAACCACTATGTAAATAAGTGTCAGGTTTAGCTTGTCACCGGTCACAATGTGACCTCTAAGCTAACCTACTCAGACACATACAAGAACCTCATTAGCCAATAATGACTTGGCCTGTCATTGGTCATCTCATGACCTCCATAGCCATATTAAACTCAATATATAATAACCACACACTAGCCTTTAACCCTACACATACATTACCAATTAAACCATCTTAACTAACTTATAAAAGACATCAAAGGACCGGGGCTAGGTTCACACTAGTACCTCACTGCCCAGCCACTACTAATTAACCACTGAGGTTAAATCACAATGAACACAAGCGACATACTATTCGCCATGCACACACAAACCACATGCGCAACATTCAAACCACATGAGCAACACGCTCTTCGAGCTCTACAGGTGCTAAAGCACCACTTACCACTGCCATACACAACACATAACGATAATCCGATAACGATAAAACTATACACAAACATATAGCCCTCGGGACCCTTAACGCGACAGGGTCTTTGGTCGCCTTCAGAACGCGGCCCTTCAATATGTTGCGTTCAGAAGCAGACCGCGGCGGGTCGGCCTGTCGCGTTCAGAATGCGACAACAGGGTCCGTCGCCTTCACAGACAGGAACCTTATGTAATTACGGGGTTGTGCACCCCTCGAGACACGTTTTTAAAAAATAATTAAGGGGCATGGAAACATGGAGGGTGTGATCGCCACCTAGATAGTTGCCTCTAATGAGAATGAAACACTACAAGAAAATATGCAGATAGAGACCGATTTTGAGACCAAAATTTTCAGTCACATTTCAGTCTAAGATTTGTGACCGAATTGTCACTGACATTTTCAGTCTCAAATTTGAGACTGAAATGTCATTCGGTCACAGATTTGTGACTGAATGGTGACCGAATATTGCAGTCTCAAATTTGAGACCGAATTGTCACCGAATACTTTCCAGTCTCAGATGCATTGTTTAATGGTTTAGATTATTGAGACCGAATATAATTCGGTCACAATTCGGTCTCAGAGTTATGACTGATTTGTGACCGGCTGTTTCGGTCACAAATCTGAGATCGAATTGTGACCAAATAATATTCGGTCTCAGAAGCATTGTTAATTGGTTTAGATTATTGAGACCGAATATAATTCGGTCACAATTCGGTCTCAGATTTATGACTGATTTGTGGAGACCGAATTGTGACTGAATAATATTCGGTCTCAGATGCATTGTTTATTGGTTTAGATTATTGAGACCGAATATAATTCGGTCACAATTCGATCTCAAATTTGTAACTGATTTGTGACCGAATATTTCGGTCACAACTCTGAGACCGAATTGTGACCAAATTATATTCGGTCTCAAATGTATTATTTATTGGTTTAAGTTATTGAGACCGAATAAAATTCAGTCACAATTCGGTCTCAGATTTGTGACCAAATATTTCAGTCACAAATTTGAGATCGAATTGTGACTGAATAATATTCGGTCTCTGATACATTGTTTATTAGTAGTTTAATTATATTATAGCTATAATTTACTCTATCTATTAATGGTTTACTTATATATATAGTTTTATATAATTATTTTGAATATAAAAAACACACACATATATATATATAATATTTATAAGTAATATTTTCAATTTACTAAATATATATTATACTTGTCATATGTACACACATTATATTTGTGTATTTGTGAATGTATTATATTTGTTTAGTGAACATACATGTAATAAAACTTTGTTTTCAACAATATTTAAATTATTTACAACAATTTCAAAATCATTGACATTTAAAATTTATATTTTACATTATGATATATTATAATCTTTAACATTATGTAGCTGATCGATTTAATTTTGTTCGAGAGCGAATCATACAGTCAGATTTTAGATCAGGATGAAACCCATCCCAAATTGGGACAAAAATTAGTTCAGTCTCTAATCTAATTAGAAATAATTCTTTCTACATAATCGGGCAAACTGTGCCTCGTACTCCGACATCGACATTCTGAGTTGCTTTAAACTAGTAAACTCGTTAGCTTTCCTCTCCTGAACTACCTTGGAGAAATACTAATCATTGAACAACTCCACAAACTCCTCCCAACCAACCTGATTCTGGTCCTCTAGAGTAGACTCCACCGTTTCCCACCATGCTCGGGCATCACTATCTAATTGGAATGTTGCTAGACGTATCTTATCCTCTTCTGCACATCGGCACCTTAACAATTCTCTCAATATCCTTTAACCAATTTTCAGCCTCATCCGGATCCATGCTACCAGCAAATCTCGGAGGATATAGACTTCGGAAATCCTTAAACAAATTCGTTCTATTGTGGGCGTTCTTAGCCACGGTCCTCATCACTCGTGTCAGGTCATGCATTGAGCTCTCCATTTTCTTCCAATTTGCATCACTTCCATCCATGTTTAATTTGAGCAAATATGTGAGACATCCAACAATGCATACATTAATATCATTATTCAAACCATGCTCACATTCATCACATACAAACTTCCAGTTTCACATAACATACAACTTTTCATTAACTAACCAAATTATTTACATTACATCAACATTCTTGTTCTAATAAGTTGAAAAATATTTACAACATCCCTAATAAGCTGAGGAATAATTACAACATTATCACCACATTTAACCTCTCACTACACATTTACATGAAAGTTGTATATACAGCCACCACTAACAAAATGAGAGGTTACAAAAGTAAGTTCCTAAATTTCTAGTTGATTTCAAGTTTGTGCACCAGACTCCACAGACAGCTGCTGATCACCCCCAGGCCCATGATATAGCTCTCTTGCTGCTTCAGACAATACCTCCCAGTACCCTTCCACCTGATGGAGTAGCATATCCTGTCCCAGCTTCAGACTATCCAGATTGTTCATTATCTGGGTCATGGTCTCCAAAGAGGCATGAGGATTTCCCGCCAGAAATGCGCCCAAGCATATAACTCCATATCTTGACGGAGCAATTCCATTGCTGACACTAACCGTTCCTGAGCATTCATGTCCATTTTGTAGCAAATAACAAATTAAGTACATACATATTTACAAAATCACTATTACCTCCATAACTAATCCCAGGTTTCTACCCCAACTCACTGGTCATTCCCTAGGTTTACGGAACCTAAGGCTCTGATACCAAATTATCTGCCACGTCCTAATAAACGTCCATTTATTGGAAATGACAGAAAACAACCTTACAAAATAGAACTTATATTCTCATACATCTAACATTGTTATAGCGAAAGCTTAATTACATTATACTTCTCATTACTGTCCATAAGAGAAGTAGGAAACAAAAAGAAAACTTAATTACATCTCACTCCTTCATTACTAAAGTAAATTAAAGATATTAGACTTCTGAGGACTGGTTGTCCCTCTCAGCACACTCCCCCTTATGCATTTTTCTCATCTTGATCACCTGAAAAAGTAGGATTTGATGAGCTAACTAGCCCAGTAGGATTCAATCTACTAATCAAAAGAATTAAGATAACCAAGAACAGGATAAGAAGTTTAACTGTTAGCAATGCTGGATATCAAAGATGACTGGATGACCATGTCAATTAGATAACAATTGTGAAACAGGAATATTGAATTAAGATTACATGATCTAGAATTCAGAATAACAACCACGTTCTGGTTCAAATTCATATCCAACTCATGATAAAATAACATGATGACTAATCAAGCTAGTATTGATGCAATGCCAAACATCCACAGATCCTTTATCGTTCTGTACGGTCACTAAACGAATTTGGGTGCTCCTCCCGGGACTGGACCAGCCCCATTTACACATGCGTATATCTCAAATGAGTCCAAAGATCCACAAATTGTCATCATAATTCATTCTTGTAAAAGATTCAAGTGGGGGTACACAAGTACTCAAGATCTCTTATAGAACAATGGTTCATGATTCAATGCCAAAATTTGCATAAGGTTGTAAATATGTAGGAATCAAATATACTTGAGGTGTTCAAAGACAATCCATAGTGGAATATGGATGACATTTGAATGATCTTTTTCAAGGATACAGTAGTTGGAATCCAAGAAAATAAGGGAAACAACTAGTTGGGTTAATACCAAAGTGTCTCACCTTTGGTTAGACATGAAACAGATCAAGTTGAACACCTCAGATAGGTGTATGTCGACAGCCAGGGAGTCGATGTCGACAGCTACTGCCCCCCCAGAACCAGTTTCCGTAGGGCTGCAACCGGGTCGAGTTCGGAACCAGAAACACAGATTTCGATTCTGATAACCAAAATATAGTTCCGATTTCGATTCTGATAAAATCAAAATGGTTAATTCCAATTCCGTTCCGATTCCGATAACATTACCGGAACCGAAATTCCGATAAGCTAAGGTGCTTACTATAGTTTTACATTTTGAGTTTATGGATAATTTATCGGATAACCGATACTGATTCCGACTATTTTTTTTTAATTCCGATTTCGATTCCGATAACTTATCGGAATATTCGATACCGATTCTGATAAGCTATCGGTATCAATTTTTAATTCTGAAAACTGATAATTTTTATCGAAATCGGGTCAGAATATCGGTATATCGGGTTCCGTTTGCAGCCCTAAGTTTCTAGAACCTGAACACTGCCTGTCGACAGGCCAAGGTCGACTGTCGATAGGTAAAGGCCATCTATCGACATATGAAGGCTATCTCTCGACAGCTACTGGTAGTTCTGCATTATTTTTGTTCTGGAAGCATGAACCCTGTCGACAGGTGGGTTCTAGCTATCGACAGGTGCAGTCTAAACTTCCAGAAATGGTGTAAAATTACCACAGTGAACTCGACTAAGTGTTTCTATGAATCCTAACATGATTAAAAACATCAAATGGGTCTGATCTACACTTCTAAACACCACGTTACAGGAAGGAAACAGTAGGACAATGGAACACATTCTTCACAATAAAGTGACAAGAACTGGAAGCTTATAAGATAAAACTTTGTAGAGACACGACTACTCCTTTACACTAGTCCTTTTTAAGACTAAAACATGGATCATACCAGTACATAAAGCTATATCTAAAGACATAAGTATCTATTTAGAGGTATGAACACCATGGAAGAGAAACATCCAAGAAAACTCTACTGAACCTCACGACAACAATATATCAAAGTATCTGGAAGCTTGAACTCCAAGTTCCTAAAAGAAGGAGAAGCAAGAGAAGAAGAAGACAAGAGGAAAGAATCCTACCTGACTGGGGAAAGGATGAAGGTCCTTCTTCTCCTCAACGAAAAGGGTCAACATCAACATGAAGAAGAAACAGAAGGGAAGAAGAAGTAGCAACTACGACCAGTGCAATGGCAGGAGTAGCAGCTACAGCTTCTACAGCTACATCATAAGCAGCAGCAGTAGCATCGATAGGAACAGTAGCAGTAGCAACAACAACAATAGGAGCAAGGGCAGGAGTGAGCAAGAAGTGGAAAGATTCTTATGCAGGGTGAAGGGAGAGTTTTTATAAACTCTCAAACCCCATGCATGTGTGGCACGTAGGCCATACATGTGTTGCGGTAAAAATCCTTTGGTTTTTACAGTAACACGTTTACCATGCAACCCTCAAGGGTTACACGTATAAGACAACGTGTAGCTCCACTAACCTGTGTGATAAAAGCCTTACGTAACCATGGTTACGTAAGCAAGGATTAATAAAAAAAAATAGTTACCGTAAATGGGTAAAATTCAGTTGGCCCAATTATTCTTATATTTTTATACTCAAATAGTGTCCATTCAAGTTGAAATTTCAACCATAAGCTAATAGGAAGGTTTTACAAATTATGGTGATTTTAGTTTAATTTTTAGAATTTATTTTTCACCCAGCAAAAATTACCCAAAAAATAGTTACGTCGAGTTAATCTTGAAATCTGTGCATCAATAATTCCAGATATTTATATTTCTAATATCAGTACATTTTTTCTGGAAATTATAGTGTTATCGGATTTTAATTTCGTTACAGAATTTTAGTGTCGCCATGTCGGAGCGCGCACCTCTGAGTACGACACTGGAATAACATTTAATAATACAAATTAATCATAAATTAAAGTTAATTATATCTCATGATAGTAGTTATGTTTAACAATCAAAATCTTCACATTTTTCTAATTTTCAAATAAATAAAATTTTTGGGGTGTTAGAGGAATCTCCCTACCTTCGCAAGATACGCGAAGAACGACGATAATCCGGTGTTTCCCCTGCTCTGTGCCACGTCCTCGCGGCGAGAACATGTCAAAAACAGCACCAAAATTTCAAATTGCCCAAAGCCACCCGCAAAAACCCTCCTTCTGGCCAAGTAGAGCTTACTGAGCTTTGTTTAGCCGACCTAGGTTAAAAATACTTCGGAGTTATGAACGCGACATACCCTGCCGTTGCGACCAGAACGCAACGGGAGAGGTCGTCACCTTCTCATCGCTGACACCAGCCGCTTGCCCAGCGCACGCCTTGCGGCAGACATGCAGACGAAGACCTCAAACAACAGTAGCAAGAACGCGATGCCGTGGACCGTCGCGTTCAGAACGCGACGCTCAGCTCTGTCGCGTTCACAGACAAAGAACCTGTGGGTGTTCTGGGCCCAATCTCTCGGCCCACGAAGTCCCACAACCTACGTAAACACCTGAAACACAAACCATAGGCCACACACTAGCCACCACAACCACTAATTCTCGATCCAAATGGTCATTACGCTACATGTTGTCTCTTATTCTTTGGTGCTCGTTTCCATGTAGTGGCAGCAAGTCTTACGTTGTAGAAACATGTGACTAACAGAAACCTGCAGGCATTAATGCTAAGAGAGATCTTCAATCAATGGAAAAATGTGTTATACAGAAATAGAAATGTCCATTCTGTCATCATATAAATCACAAGAAAACTTGTTATAAGAATGACAAACCGTAAAGTGCTTTCTCCAAGAGAATTGTGACCCTTGACTAAGTAAGCCATAGACATATATGTTCCTTTCTGTTCACACGTAAAGTATTAGAAGACTTATCATGAAAATAGTAGTCAATCAAAAAGTCATACTGCATGGGAACTATATCCAGCAACAAACAATGCGTAAGATGTGTATGAAATATTAACAGATGGCGAGAGATTTTGAATCTCACTTACACTAAGAATATTTAAAACATATCTTAGAATACTTTAATCATTTTATCATAGATGTTTTCAGAAAGTTCTTTGATAAGAGAGAATGCAATATCATCAATATGATTTTATCAATGAATAATAGTTTGATAAAGATAATAGATATTTTATTTGAAATATCATTTTATATGATAAAGCCAATCGATGTTTACACAGACAATCGATGTTTAAGTGAAGCAAATGATGTATGAATTGGTTAGCAATCGATTGGTCAAGAAACAATATAAATAGTTGAAGTGAAGCTTCGGATATGACGAAATATAACTTTGGATATGACGAAGTGTAACTTCGGATATGACTAAGTGAAGCTTCGTATAAAACATATTATAACTCTATCGGTCGAAGTGTAACTTCGGATGAACAGAAAACAACGTTGTCAGTCGAAGCTGAAACCCGCAGTCGGTCGAAGTGAGCTTCGTATATCGCTTTGGATATGACGAAGTTAACTTCGGATATGACGAAGTCAACCTCGGATATACATAAATTAACGTTGTCGGTCGAAGATGAAACACACAATCAGTCAAAGTGAACTTTGTATATAACTTCGGATATGACGAAGTGTAGCTTCGGATATGACGAAGATAGCTTTGACTAAACATGATCAAAACATGCAGGACGAAGTTGAAACTCAGTATAAATCTATAATGATAATGCAAGAATATATTGTATTCATGGGAGAAACATGATATAATATATTAATGATATTTTTTAGGGTAAACATGGATTTTGTTATCACCAAAATAAAAGGATAAAATATAGGAGTGGTTTAACACTGTCTTCAAGCCATGTTCGAGTACTTTTTTTTGACAAAAACATGGTTATAGGGTTGTTCCTGGTTTGTGTATGAATGGTTATAGGGCTGTTGCAGTCTCGTAAGCCATCGACAGAGATCCGATAAGGGAAGCAAATCCTTGGCCACCATGACCATCAAGGGGGGAGCTCGACATCACCAAACTGAAGATGACCAGCATGCTAGAGCAACGAATCTTGAAATAAGGCTTGAGGGAACTAGCTAGGCGAAAATGACATTAAATCATTGGACTTGCCTACATAACGTAGCAATAAATAGGAAAAACACCATCAGAAGAATGAACCTACAAAGGATTGCCACTGTGCCGCTACGGGAGGCTTTGGAGGGACCACCTTGCTGAATGTCAGAGAGCACCGCCAAGCAAGGTGAAAACAAGGTTCCTACTAGAAGAGAAGCAAAATTGGGAGAAATCCCAGGCAAAATACTCCCGATAGAGAAATCTTCTTCTAGACAAAGCCGAAGATGATGATGAGGGGAGGGGGCTTCTCTTGATGAGCAGATAAACGGGCCGAGTTCATGTCAAAATAAGTAAACAAAATAAACAAGCCGAATAGTATCGATCTTCTGAAACTCGGGTCATCATCTAATAATCTTCAGCTTTTCATATTGTAAATAATCTTTAACTATTTAATATTTGCCAACAACTTCGAATTATTATTCGAATAGAAATAAAAAAGGACATATCTACCACTTGTAACTATACAATGATTATGTTATTAGATAGCATATGGTTGAATTATAATTGAAATGCTATATGACTAGATCATATTATATATTAAGAAAGTAATATCAAACATTAATTTAACTTGTCGTGAACATAAACAAGGTAGTGCTCATATGTTCAAGTTCGACGTAAGCAAGCCTAAAATTTTGTTTAAACTTGGCTCATCATATAAAGCTTGTTTACAAGTTCACTAGTGAAGCATACATATTCCCTTGTATCTTTGAATAGTAGGAGAATGTTTCACTATTTTTTTTTAAATTCTTTGAGTAATCTTATCAAGAAAATGGACTCTATAAATTCGTAAAGTAGATGAACTTCCATGTTATATCATTTAAAATAAATCAAATAGAGAGAAAGGACATATACTACAATTAGATGCTTGATATTAGAATAAGATTTATAAGATCAATTCATCTCCATTTTTGTAACGACCTCGAAAACTCAACCCTTGGCCTCTCACCAAGAATTCAATTTTCGATGCTGCCACCCACAAATTCAAAGATCTGGAAGAGTTGAAAGATCAATCTAATAAAATATGTAAAGAAAATAAACAACAACCACTATATTAGAAATGTATGTTTAAGTGAAGTAACAATAAAGTCCAAGATACAACTCTAATACAAGTCCCAACCACAGTAGTACAAATAAAAGGGAAAAACAAAACTCTTAAGAGGCATATCCCGAGGATGAAATACTAAGAAACAAGGGGACACTACTAAGGACGAAATCAACGACTAAGGTCCCATCTCCTCCTCTCGCTGCGCAATCTGTTGCTACTGTGGAGTCTCACATGGGAAAATGAAGGAATATACTTCACAATAGAAGTTCAGTAGAGACTCTCCTAGTGATTCAAACTAGTAGAATAGACATATAATTAAATGAATAATAGTAAGAATAATCTATTCTACTAAAGAAAAGTGCGGAAGGAAGAAGGGCTAACTACAAAACCATTGGTCAGGAAAACACCACACGGTCAAAAACATCGTGCAACCAGCACATTGTGCAAACATAGATAGAGGTAAGTCTGCCTGGATAAAGACACTAGCTATAGGAATCGACTACCACTAGTCAATCGATCAAGAGCGTCACCCATGTCTTACCCTCTACTACATGTCTGAACCTACCCTCCTCTCATTGGAGTGAGGTCGCAGAACCAAGAAACCACAACAATAGTCATAGTTTGGCCAGACTATGGTCCCATGCCTGGCACCTCTAGATGGTTCCGATACTGCGTAGAGTGAGGCAGCCCAAACCAACCACGAGAGCTTTGCAAACAACTCAATATCACTGTCTATACACCGTTTTCCTCTTAGCTCAGAGACACCAACTCGAACACGTTCATAGCCGAGAGTACTCCCTCCACTGGTTCACAAGGACGGGGTTCTGAGAAACGGTAACAACCCAACACAATGGGATAAGCCCCCAGGTGTCATGCACTAGGCCAACCGACTGGTGTAGTATCGTGCTAGGAACAACACAGGTGCCATAGGTATAAGAGAAATTATGTACAACTCAAAACTCGGCGGAAGCATGGCTTAAACAGAGCGACATGCTCTTTGGCTGAGAAGGCGACAACCCCCTTGTCGCTACATGAGAGAAGGCGACACATAGGGTGTTGCCACCTAAAGGCACCAGAAGCTCGATGCGTTATGGAGTAAAAGGCAACGCACCGACTGTCGCTTCTTGAAAGCAACAGGGAGTTTAGCACGTTCAAAACAAAAGGTGACATGGGAGGTGTTGTGACCAGAACGTGGCGACCAGTGTGCTGCATTCTTAGTTTGAAAACTGGTGGCCATGATCGAGCCCTAAAAAACACCCCTAATCACCACAAAACACCTAAAATCCGGGGGAGGGGAGCATGGAGAAAAGGAAAATAGCATGCTCACGGTTCAAACCACCTAAAATAACCCCCGTGCATGGCAAGGAAACTAGCTACACTAAAGAACAAGGCTCACAATGCATCATCAGTCTCTCAACCAAACCACATATGTATTACATAGAGAAACACCAAACAAATAAAACCAAGCTTTTATAAGAAAGAGGGAGCCCTAACCCATGCTAGAATTAGCTGAAATGTTGGTTTCACTACCTTACATAGAAATCCATTGAAGTTCTTGTATGAATGGCCACCTCCTCTTCACTCCGAACTACAAGCCAAGGCCACCAACAAGCAAGGGATGAGCACTTTCAAGCCAAGAAGTCAAGAGGAAGGAGAAGAAGAGTGATAGGACATTACAGGAAAAGTGGGATTCCTGACGGTTATTTCTGACGAAAATATTTTCGTCGAAAAATCTGTCAGTAATTTCCAACAAAAGTGTGGAAATGGAAAAAATTTAAAAGTGTAAAATCTTTTAAGTTCTTTTTATCATGTTGTCTTATGTTCTCATGGATGCACACGTATTGCCAATCCAAATCCTGTCGACCGCCACTTGGGCAAGAGTGACATGAGATGAATCAGCAATTCGCGCAGCGCGGGCGTGCCAGTCACCGAAGTGACAACCAATTGGTTTGCCTCCGAGAGTCGGAGGGCTTTAAGTCTATTGTGCGCGCCGTTTGACTTCGTCAAACGAAAGTGGAGTGTCGGGTCCTGGACCAAAATTCCGCCGTTGCCTAAACGCAACGACGTTAATTACATCCCTCTGAGGGGGAAAACCCTTGATTAATCACCATAAATTAGAAAAGCCTTGTGGCCTTGATACGGAGACATCTGATGAAAGGTGCAACTCAAAATTAGGCTGGAGTGATAAACAGACACGATGCCTATTCGAGGTTGCCGGGTCTTTTAATTAGATGTGATTGAGTCTTTTTACACATTTGCCCATTGATTCTTTTCATTGACATGAAAAAGCATTCTCAAATCAGTCTCTTGCTCTTTTGAAAACACATTTGCTCTTTTATTGCAAAACGGGTTCTCATTCGAGTCTTTTGTTCTTTTGAAAACGTGAGAGAGTCTTTTATTTGTTTGGAAAAGTTCAATTTGACAGTTTGTTCTTTTATAAAACATGAGGTGGCCTTTTGTCATTTGTTACTTGATAAATGTTCAATTTGATCTTTTTGTTTTCTTTTATCATGAAAAGGTTCTTTAGTTCTTTTAAGAAAACATGCAAGTGGTAGGAATGAGCCATTCGCTCCTTTTGTGTCAAAAAAGGTTTTCACTTTGGTTATTTGAAAACATAAGGTGGCCCATTTGCTCTTTTTCTTATTTTTTTACTTTTATCATGAAAAGATCTCTTTGGTTTAAGCTCTTGTTCTTTTAAAACGTACGCAACGCAAACTATTTGATTTGTCCATTTGCCGCTTCTAATAACGAAGCATTCTCCCTATTGGCTCTCTTATTCTTTTAAAAGGGTGCAACGTGATTCTATTCGCGATTCGGCGCCACTCCATTGGATTTTGGGGGTTTCTTTTAAGAGAGGAAAAGGGGCCCTCGCCGATTCAATCCTCACGGCAAAAATCCGGCAGCATCTCCCCTTACCATGGTTGATGGGGGGAGAGCACGGTACACGCCCACCGAAATGGAGGCAGCACCAAAAGAGAGAGTACATGTCAAATAAAGACATGACCCCAAATGGCACATGGCACCAACCTCCAAGGCAAGCCTTTGGTGGAGGTGGGTATCACCATGACCACACAAATACCGATCGGTAAGTGAAGCATGTGTGGGCCCATATGCTCGGACATAGACATCATGTTGTCCAACCCGGGTTTGAATGGGCTTTTCATCGGTCCATTGTCCATTTCTTTGGCCCGAACTACGTGAAGCATGGTTTAACTTCCATGGCCCGGCCAAGGGTGGGGGCTGGCTGCCGATTCGGCGGGCCTGTTCAAGGCTGCCGAATCAGAAGACCACCCACAGGGCTGATCAGCTGAAACCCTTCTTTTGTGGGCAAAGAGCCAACATTTTGGAGTTGGTCTCACCCATATGAGGGGCGGTTTTGGGCCCAAAGGCAGGCTTACTAGGCTATCCATTACAGGTGCTAAGTATGGGGGCATGAGTGTTATATGCTCAACCCTTGGCTTGCAAATGGATATCCCCTTAAGCATAAAATCCCTTAATGGGCCACTTAAAGCCATTAAAACCTGAAACTTAGGAGGCCAAAACATGGATCTAATGGGTCTCTTGCAAGGGATGCTAAACAAGGAGGCATGGACATTGGTTGCCCAACCACTTAGCTAGCAAAATGGAAGCATTTTTTTAAGGCAAATGGGCCCATTTTGGGGGGGGGGGGGGGGCGGTTTGACAGTGCAAATCTGAACTATTGAGGGGCCGAAACAGAGGGTTTAAGGGGTCTTTTGCATGCAATGCCAAGCTTGGAGCATGGGCATTGATTGCCCAACTCATTTGCTAGCAAGAGGACATGTCCCCCAAGGCGAAGTGCACCTAAATGGGATGTTCTAAACAGTAGAAAACCTGCACTTTTCAGGGTCAAAACAGCAAGTTAATGGGTCTCTTACATAAGGTGCTAAGCAAGGAGGCATGAGCATGGATTGCTCAACCTCTTGGCTAGCAAAGGGGTATGTCCCAAGGGTGGAAAGCACATAAAATGAGTCTTTTAAACATCAGAAAATCTGAACTCTTTTGGGAGAAAAACAGTGAGGAAGACCTCATTTATGAAGGCTCAAACAGTGAGAAAGATCCCTCTCTTGAAGACATACAATGGGCCCATGTAGACTCCAAGAGAGGGGGCGGCCCAAGCATTGTAAGGGGACTGTTTAGGGACCTTAGAACAGTCAAAACTTCTCATAAATGGGATGAAAGAACAGTGAGCAAACCTCACATTCCTTTAAGGAAAACCATGGGAGATTTGTTCTTTAGGAGGCCCAAACAAGGCCCATATAGCCCCATCCTCTCAAAACCTCATTTATTGAGGCATGAAGAGGTATGGAGGTCTCATATGTACTCCTTAGGATGAGAGGAGGTCCATCATGTAAAAGATGACCCCTCTCCATCCCGTGGCCTTTAGTAGCACCAAAACCAAAGAAAAGAAATTTAAAACTCATGCAAGCATTGAATGCAAGAGAGTGAGGGAATGATGCATCATAAAACACAAGGGACAAAAGGACATAAGATGCTCTTTTTTCTATTGCTAAGGAGAAGAGGAGAAGTACAAAACCATGAAAGAACAAAAGAGAGGGGGAGAGGAAAACCCACGCCACCTCACATCTCTCTCTCCTTTTTTTTTTACATGATGTGACCACACATCAATGTGGTATCTCTTCTTCCTCTCTTTCTCTCTTTCTTTTTCTTTTCCCTCACCTTTTCCCCTTGCAAGAAGCTTCACGGGTGGCACTTGGAGGGAGAGGAGAAGAAGGTTGCAGCAGCAGCAACCCCTTGGAGAGGAAGAAGCTTCTCTTCTTCTTCTTCTTTTCTTCTTGCCCAAGCTCCCAGCCGAGCCTCTCCCTTTTCTCTTCTCTCTGTTCTGTTCTCCCTTTTCTGCACCAGAAACCTTCTCTGCCCTCCTTCACGCAAGCACCAGCCACCCCTTTTTGCCTCTGGCCAAGAGGCTTCTAGAAGCCACCCCAAAAAGCACCACACACCCTCTGCCGCATGAGCCCTCCTTTTTCCATATTTGGGGTCACCTTTTGGGAGGTGTTGAGCTCTCTTAGGCTCACCTCCATGCATGGGAGATGTGGGCTTCTTGGTATTGGGCTTGCATGGGTCCTTTGCATGTGGGCTATGCAGATAGGTGCAAATTTCTGTGGGGCTTTTGCTTGTGGAAAGGAGTTGGGCCGGCTAAAAGGGGCGACAGGCCCATTAAGGATTTTAGGTGTCCGACCTGGGGGGCGTCGATTCGGCGAGCCCCCTTCTCGATTCGGCGGGCTCGCGGCTTGGGCTGGCCCGGGGGCGGCTAGGGCGTCGAATCGGCGCGGTTCAGGGGTCCGTGGGCCGGTTCAACTCGGGCGGACCGGGGCGGGCGGCCTGCGCTTTTCCCCCCTTTTTTCTTTTCCTCAAAAGGCGTGCCGCGCCTCTTCTTCTTCCTCGCCTCTTCTCTCTTCTCCCTTCTCGTCTCTTTCTTCTCTTCTCCGAGGGCGACGACCTCTCCTCCTTCCCCCCTTCGTCTTCCTCCCATCCGGCGGCGACGAGGGCAGCGCGCTGCAGGTGCGACGAAGCTGCAGCGGTGGAGGAACGTGGTGAGGGCGGCGCGCAGCAGGCGTCAGCGGCGCGGCTGAGCAACAGCGGCGAGGCGGCGACGAGGGCGGCGCGCTGAGCGCAGCGGCGGAGGCGGCGACGAGGGCGGCGCGCAGCAAGCGTCGACGGCGCCGGGCGAGCTCCATCGGCGAGGAGGAGCGCGGGCCGGGGGAGCTCGAGCAGCGAGCGACCCGTGAAGGGTTCCCGAGGGCGGCGGAGGCAGGCGACCAGTGCCGTCGACGGGGGAGACCGCGGTAGGATACCGACGGCGGCCTGTTTGATGGGTCTTTTTTTTGTTTTCCCTTCTTTTGGGGGTTTCTATTGTGGCGCCGGCTGTGAGCCTTGGGCGGTGGGTGGAGCTCCGGCAATGGGCCGGGACAGGGTTTGCTAGGGGAATGCCGAAGGCAGCCACTGTAAGGCTTGCATGCCCATCTCCCCCTTTCCGTTCGATCTCTTGCATGGGGAGTACAGGGTCCGGGGGGAACCAGGGCACTGTGTGCTCTTTGAGGCCGTGGGGCCTTCTTGTACAAAGGGGCGCCCGTGCGTGTATGTGTGGGTTCGGTGGGGTCTTCCCCGACCCAAACACGAAGGGGAAAGACCTGGTAGGTCCTAGGGCTGCTAGAGGACTGTTGAGGGAACTCCTCGAGTCCGAGGTTCTTTTACTCGTCTTTTTTTGCTCGGGCGATAGAATGGGGCCCAATGCCACGGTAGGGCCGCCAAAGGATCTCTTCAGATTTCAGCTATTAGCGGGGGCCCATTTAGAGTGGGCGGGTCCCGAGTGAGTCCCTTTAGCTCAAAAGAGTCATCGCGTGGCAACGACGCTTTAGGGTAGCTTCAGTGGGCCCGGAGCCTCTTGTAGGGCCGTGAGAGAGTTTCTCCAGCCACGAACGTCTTTTGTTGGTGGGGGCCCATGTAGAGCTGGCGGGGCGCCCCTCTTGTGCCCTTTTGTTCACATATCGCCACCCTGAATGGTAGGGCCTCATGAGGGTAGCGATGACTTAGAGCCGCTTTAGCGAGGCCCAGAGCCTCTAGGGGGTCGGAGAGGACGCTTTAGGTCCCAGGGTCCGCCGCTTCTTTTTCCTTGGTGGAGGCCCGACTCGAATCGGCGGGGCTTCCATCGGTACGGTTCTTTTTCCCCGCGCTCAAACTTTGAATGGCGGGTCTCTTGACTGCGGTCAGGCACTGGGCTACTCCTCCCTGTAGGCCGGTCCTCTGGGATGGCTGTGGTTCCCGGAGAGCCATTTGACATGCTTGCATGTCTTTGTTTGGGGCCATCTCGCCTAAGTGCGTGGATGAGTACCCGCTGACACCCCTTTTGTACGCTTGACAATGGGAGGTGCTGCCGAAATTTTGTCTGATTTGTATGTCTGTTCAGCTTATTGACATGATTTCCTTTTCCTATTGCAGACACCATGGCTGCCCAATCTTCTGCTGGCGATGCAGACCGTCTGGAAGGTGTTCCGCTGTTATCATGGGAGGACTTTCCCAGGCTAAGCCGTGGTCATGACAGAATCGCCATGCTAGCTGACTCTTCCGACGATGAGGCGGACACAATGGATGAATCAAGGCTTGACATCCGTTCAACACCAATCTCCTTTGCCCGCGACGAAGATTATAGAGTTGATTATCCGAAGGATAAGCATTTGATGTTGTTCCTCCACTCTTATGCCCCGAGCGGGAAGAAGGAATCTTTTGTGACTCAGGACGTGGAAGCAGCTATTTTAGAGGCCAGAGACAGCTTGGCCAATTGCGTCCCCCGGTCCGAACCTATTTATCAGATCGGTGAACCCCGGCGACGAGCTCCCATCTTAGGGCTAGGGGACTTGAATCCTGCGGACAACAAGCTTACCCGCGCACCCACCTTTACCCCAGCAAGGTGGGACAACTCAGCGGGGCGCATAAACAGGGAGAAGTCGATCTTTGGACTGTTCTTATGTCCGTTGAAATGGGGCTACAGGGATGAGCCCTTCCTATTAGACTGCTTGGCTATTCGTTTCAAGGACCAGCTAGCAGCTGGATGGTTCGGGGATCTGCGAGCGGCGGACGCTCGTCATTTTCGGTCTTTTGCCGTGGAGGCCGCTGAATTTGTGCTGCATCACTATGCACCGATCCTGGTGACTGCAGGCGTCTACCATAGCATATTCGCAGCCAGATATCGGTATCCCCTCTCAAAGGGGCTCTGTTGCGGGTTGGCGGAGGTATTCGTCCCCGAATTTAACACCTTCTATACAGCGGAGGGAGAGACCTCGCTGGATTTGTGGAGTCTGCATCAATTGACAGGGCTGCCTCTTGATGGGGAGCTCTACGAAGAAGTGTGCCTGCCTGATTTCTTAAAAGATAGGACCAATGGTGAAGACGAGTACTGCTTGGGGTACTCGTACAGATATTTGATGAAAGCATATCGCCATCTCAGCCTCAATTGCCGCGTTGGGCGGGCCAAGAAGAAAGGAGAGCGGAAGAAGATCAGCCTCCATGTATGGCTAACTTATTTCTTTTCGACCCGGCAGCGCTACGAAGATTTTGCTTGTGCTGGCGTGGCTGTTGCCAGGAGGAATTCAGGTCGGCAGAAGGTGACCCTCCCAGAGTCCATTCTCAAAGGTCGCCTCTCAGGGCCAAACCCACGAATGCTGATCCGTACACTCACTGTGCGTCCTATTTAGCATATTGGCTCTGCTCATTTGCTCTGCCGGTGGGTGACGAGACAGTTCTCCGCCCGAGGTCATATATCTCCGCCTGTCAGATGGCTTGGGGGATAAAGTTATCTTTGTGCCAGCGGCTCTCTGCCTAGTGTACCGGGCCCTCGGCGAACTGCATCGCCATTCATTTCCGGGCGCCACCGCGTGATTGGCCCTTGGCACTTCATCAGTGTATGGGCATGTAGTCTATTTCCGAATTTGCTCCGAGATCTCTTCAGTCCCCACGGCTGTTCCCGAGGATGCTAGAGTTTGCAAGCGCAGAACCTCAGTCTACTTATACTCAGCTCTTTGAGATCCGGGGGAAGCTGACAAACATCCCCACTGATTCCCCGGGCACGATCCATTTCTGGCATTTAGCCAGCCACTCAAGTCCGTTGGCTAATCGTTACCGGGAATGCACGGATAGCACGGTGGAGAATTATGTGCATCCCTCCAGCGGCCGGAGAGACCAGATCATTGTTGGAGCCGAGCTTAGGGATTGGGCCTTATCTATTCGGCCCAGCGTGCTGACATTCGTCGGGAAGCATTGTCTATTTGGAGCCTTACTATCCGTTTCGATTCAGTCGGAATTTTGGATATGATCAGCACATCCCTTGCTCGGCGGCCCAATTTGATGTGCCCATTAGGGCTGTAGCAGGGGCCCAGATTGTAGATCATGCCCGTAAATGGTGGGACTTTTTCCACCGTTTTGATCCATCAAGTTTTCGGATGCCAGTGCCGGGTCGCACCCCTCGTGTCACACCAGACTATATCAAGTGGTGGAATGCCCGCACAAGTTTTTATCGGGCTTGCAAGACTGAATGCTGGGATGCCGCAGAACGCCGGCTCTTGAAGTCACAGCCTCAGCCGGTTATTGACATGGATAGGGACCACTTGATGCGGTTGAAGTCGAACGACACCAGGCCGTCGACCGCTATTTAAAGCAAGGCTTTCAGCCAAGCAAGTCACTGACTCTGGCCAAAGTCGCGAAGGATAAGTTTTCATCGACTTTACAGCGCCTGGGGGGTATCAGGTCAGAGCGGCTGGCTGTGGCACAGCCGTGGCCCATCGAAGCCGCCCCATCCATAGTGTCCAGAGTGGGAGGTTGATACCAGCTTCCCCTATAGAACATTCCGGACGCGGCCGGAATCTGACCGCACTCGTTATGAGCACACTTCTTGGTTTTTTGTACTGCTTCATTCTCACAATTTGACAGTCGAGGCCGACTATGGGGTGATTCTGGAGCAGGAGCTGCACGTTGCCTTTCACTATGCAGACGGCTGGGGTATAGACTCCCTCAGCCTCTATTACTTCCTGTCTTCAGTCGCCCGAGGCGACTTAGCCATTTTCGCAGAAGATTGCTGCCGAATCAATGATGTATGTTGGCTAATCCTTGCAGCTGCTTCTCGGGCACGGCAGAACGTGCACACCTATTGGCCCCTAAGCCGTTTCTATAATGGCATAGCAGGTATCCTTTTCTCTTCTCGGACTTGACTGTCCTTTGTTCCCTTATCACGCCTCCTTGATCTTTTACGCTTCTTTCTCTTCCTCAGATCCCTCAGCGAGTGACCGACGGCGGAGGTATCATGAGCTCATAACGAGGGTTCAAAGGCCGGTCTATTTTGCTGAGGAGAAGATCCTCTTTCGCCCTCCTGTGGAGAGGCCAACAAAGCGAAAGCCGGGCATGGCGAGCAGCATAGCCAAAGCCAACGGGCCCTGAAGAAGAAACGGGAAACTCCCCCCAAGACTAGCTCTGTAGAGGTCCCTCATACCCTCCTTTGAGGAGTTTTCCCTGCAACGAGAACGTGACGTCCCGTCAGGTAGTTGTTAACTCATTCCGCTCTTCCCTTGGTATTTGTGTTCTCATTTTGCCCATTCCTCTCTATTGACGTTAGGTGACATTCCTTTGGTGACCGAGCACCCTATTGAAGAGCAAGACTCGGACATGCCACATGCCGTACATTCCACCGTACCTTCCGTGCCAGTGGCAGGTTAGGGTCACAGCAGGATTGTCATTACAGACCACTTATGGGGTCATCTTTTATCTTCCATTAATGCCACATTCTTTTGTTGCCAGCTGAAGCCGTTACATCTTCCCAGGCCAAAACCGCGGGTAAGCGCCCAGTCAAGAAGAGTGCGGCTCAGAGAGCCAAGATGCCGTCTGGCACTTTTAGAGTGAGTACTCGTGCGGCCGTAGATTGGCCCTTGCAAAAATTCGGCAGGGCAGCCGTGCTATTTCCCCGGAGGAGTTGCAGAGTCCTGTCACTATTTCCTCCGATAGTTCCTCGAACGAGGACGAAGATGGCACCCCCTCCTCTTCGAGTACAAGCCTTTCTGTTGAGAGCCCCGTTGAAGGGGCAAGGAAAGAACGAATCTCCGCACTTGACGATATAGGGGAGGACTCTGCCAGCAGTGCAGAGCAGTCCCCTGTTGCTAGTGCCGACTCGGACGTCGCTGCTTCCCCCGAGCTCGCTTTTGTGAGCGCCAGTCTTTTGCTTTTGCGGTCTAGGCCTTTTTGTATGCGGGCGGCTCACAAGATCTCTTCTGGTCTCGTGCAGGATTTCGAGCAAGACCTAGATGCCCTCTCATCCGAAACTTCGCCGACAGTTGGCGTCGATTTCGTGGACACCGAAGGAACAGAACCAGACTTCCTGTTGACTTCTAACATACCTGGCGTGGCCGAAGAGACCATGCCTGGAGGAGGAGAAAGTTTTCCCCGAGTCTCTTCTAGTGATCTCTCTGGACCTCCTCTTCAGGCACCCACCGCCTCTGTCGTGCCCTCTTCTACTGACATATCGACGGCCATTGCTGGGGATACTCCTGTTTCAGCTGTGGTGAACGTCACAGACAGCCTCTCTTTGACAAATGTCAGTGTTCTCTCAGCCGAACTGCCCTCCTCTTCTAGAGAGTGGACGACAGCCTGTGGGCGGAGATAGATGCTGCTGTGGAGTGTTACCAAGTACCAGCTGCCGCGCCTTCAGGGGACATTTTCCCATCCGACTTCATGGTCCAGCAACAACTGTCTGGGTTACGTTCGATGGTGCAGAAGACCCGAACGTACCTTATGGAACTGTGAATCTATTGCGGACCAGATGACGAGGTTTCTTGTCCTCATGGGGTGCCCATTGACCGCTTGGGCGAGCAGAGTTACTTTGCTGCTCAAGCTTTTGAAGCGGCGCGCTTTCATTCAGCACGAATTGCCCAACATGCTTGCTGCTCTGGAGGTGCAGCAGTCTGACTGCGAAGCTGTGCTGAAGCCTATTCACGACGATCGAGAACACCGTCGGTCTCTTGTCGAGGGATATGATGGAGAATTGGCAATTCTGAAATCCCGAATAGCCGACCTTGAAGCTGAGCTAGCTACTGCAAAGGCCCAACAAAGCGCCCTCGCCGATTCTCGTGCAGAGCAAGAGCAGGCAATTTCCCTCGATGATGGCAGGGCTGCTTTGGCCGAGAGGACATTATCAGAAGTTCGGGCCCAAAAGGAGAGACTAAGAGAGAGACTGTCTTCCCCTCATGTGGGCATTCTATCAATGGAGGAGCTGTTCCGGGACTTACCATGAAACGCCTTGTGCTCCAACTTTTGTTACTTTCTTGATTGTTTTTTATTTGCGGGGCGTTGCCTCGGTAATCATGTAGTCTCATTTTGCTATCAATGAGAAATACTTCATTTTGAACACCAATGTTTCTATTAAGCACTTTATCGTCGCGTAAACACCTTCATTGTTGCTTTTTTTCTTTCCCTTTTTTTTTTACATTATCAGATTGAGCGCCCTTTCGGGTTTTCACCCAACCTGACCCCCTCTTGCTTTTGCCTACACGCCCTTTCGGGTTTTCGTGTAGCGGGGTACCCAATTTTGTCTATAGCGCCCTTTGCGGGTTTTCACCATGGCCGGGTTCTAGTCCTTTTTACCCTCACTCGGTGGGGTAGCCCAAGTGAGTCCGACGAGGCATCTCTATTTTTAGCCTCTTTTTTTTTTTTAGATATCTTGTACTGTCCGCTGACCGTACGAATAACAGAGCTTCTTTTGAGATGACGGGATCTTTTGCCGCCGAGTAACCGTTAGTATGACAGGGACTTTTGCTGTCAAACTAGCGGCATTCTTTTTCACCGTCCGGGTGACGGCCTTCTATTCGACTATTCACCGTCCGGGCGACGGCCTTCTATTTGACTGTTCACCGTTGGCATGACAGAAACATTTGCTGTCAAACTAACGGCCTTCTATTTTACCGTCTGGGGGACGGCCTTCTATTTCACCATTCACCGTTCGGGTGATGGCCTTCTATTTGACTATTCACCATTGGTATGACAGGAACATTTGCTGTCAAACTAACGGCCTTCTATTTTACCGTCTGGGGGACGGCCTTCTATTTCACCATTCACCGTCCGGGTGACGGCCTTCTATTTGACTATTCACCATTGGTATGACAGGAACATTTGCTGTCAAACTAACGGCCTTCTATTTTACCGTTCGGGTGACGGCCTTCTATTTCACCATTCACCGTCCGGGTGACGGCCTTCTATTTGACTATTCACCGTTGGTATGACAGGAGCATTTGCTGTCAAACTAACGACCTCCTATTTTACCGTCCGGGTGACGGCCTTCTATTTCACCATTCACCGTCCGGGTGACGGCCTTCTATTTGACTATTCACCGTTGGTGTGACAGGAACATTTGCTGTCAAACTAACGGCCTTCTATTTTACCGTCCGGGTGACGGCCTTCTATTTCACCATTCACCGTCCGGGTGACGGCCTTCTATTTGCTGTTTACCATCGGGATGACGGCCTTCTATTTGCTGTTTACCGTCGGGGTGACGGCCTTCTATTTGCTGTTTACCGTCGGGGTGACGGCCTTCTATTTGCTGTTTACCATCGGGATGACGGCCTTCTACTGGCTTGACTTTTGTGCTTGTTGGAATCTGATGTTTGTCTTCATCCTTTATTTATTTTGCTTTCTCATTATCGAGTTGGGCGCCCTTTCGGGTTTTCACCCAATTCGACCCCCTCTTGCTTTTGCCTACGCGCCCTTTCGGGTTTTCACGTAGCGGGGTACCCGATTTTGCCCATGGCGCCCTTTGCGGGTTTTCACCATGGCCGGGTTTTGATCCTTTTTACCCTTGTCCAGTGGACAAGTCCGACGAGGCATCTCTATTTTTAGCCTCCTCTGTTCCCCTTCTTTTTTTTACAGAGTGCGAGGACGGCGGCGGGACTTGATCGTCTGAATGATGCCAATCTCTTAGACTTGTTGCCGTTGTCAGCTTTCGTCGTGACTTCGGTATGCTTGATGACGACATCGGCCATCTGGACTTGTCGATGCCGGTTTCAGAGGTCTCTGCCTGCAAAAGAAGGCAAGAGTCAGGCTAATTAAATAATGACTATTCATGCATGCTAAAGTATATAATTCTTGTTTAAGTCTTTTGATTTTCGTTTATTTCTCTTTTTTGTGTGTGTTTAAGAAACACGAATTTTAGTTTCTCTTCCTTTAGGGACCCTTTTCTTTTTTCTTTTTTTATGTGGGGAAGGGATACGGAAAACTCGAACAACCTCCACATAGCTTATGAAAGGGGTGATATGCCGATTGAAATGGGGGACTCTTTTCATTGTCCTTATTTCAATAATCAGCGAAAACCACGAAAATCTCATAAATTTTGTTGGGGCGTTCGTCGCCTCAGAGCCATGGTCCGGCTGGCGGTATGGCTGCCTCCTTTCTATTTTTGCCATGCATTGCATGCCATTTTTGCATTTCTCTTTTTTTTTGGCTCTTCGTCATTGGCGACTAACGTCCCATGGGTTGAGAATTTAATGTTTTATTGTTTTTTTTATATTATTGTTTTTTTGTTTATTGTTGTTTTTTTTTAGATGGTGGGAGAACTGAGGGTAGGGACTCCCTGCTGTTGCAAATACAACAGTTCCTTTTGTAGCCGAGCTCCTCATTCATTGAACAAGTCGATCAGGTCCACTTCTTGTTCGACCTCTTGCTGCTCATGATGCTGGTCACTGAAGTCTGGACGACATGCGTGGTACAGCTTTAGATGCCTTCCATTGAGGGGTGGGAATTGTATGTCGCCCCGATGATTGACCAGGACGTAGGCTCCGCCTTCATAGACTCTCTGCACCACGTACGGTCCGGTCCAATTCACGTTGAGCTTTCCCTTTGGGTTGCCGGCCATGACCTCTCTTTTCTTGACCATGACGAGATCCCCTCTTTTGAATTCACGACCCCTGACGAGCTTGTCAAAGGCACGCGCTATACGGGCCTGGTACACTTGGATATTCTGTTGAGCTCGAAGTCTTTTCCCCTCCAAATCAGAAAGTTCTTCGAGCCTCCTTTCAATGTTGGTCTGTTCTTCGGGAGCTAACCCGTGCTGGATGGCCACCCTTAGAGACGGCACCTCCAATTCTACTGGGACCACGGCCTCCGAACCGTACACCAGTGAGAAAGGTGAGCAGCCTGTTGGTATCTTATAGATGGTCAGGTAGGCCCATAAGGCTTCGTACATCCGGTCCTCCCAGTCTCTTTTGTTGGCACTAACTGTTTTGGCTAGCAGGGTGCACAACGTTTTGTTGAAAGCTTCCGCCAGACCATTAGCTTGCGGATTGTACGGAGTGGAAGTCCTCCAGTCTATTCTGTATTTGGCAGCCATTTTAGACACTTTCTGATTTTTGAAGTGTGTTCCATTGTCTGATATGATCCGGTCTGGAGTTCCGAATCGAAAGATGATGTTGCGCTGAACGAAGCGTACCACCAGCTCCCCTGTTACTTCTCTTAGTGCCACAGCCTCGGCCCATCTTGAAAAATAGTCCGTGATCGCCATACATATTTACATCCTGACGAGGAAGGTGGCAGGGGGCCTACCACATCTGTGCCCCATTGTGCAAACGGCCAACTCGGGATGGTCGGATGCAGGTGTATAGGAGGCCTCCTTGGGATGACCGCATGCTCTTGACATTTTTGACATGACTTGGCAAAATTACCACAGTCTTCAAACATGGTCGGCCAGTAATAGCCGAGCTTTTTGATTTCTATTTTCATTTTCGGCCCGGCCTGGTGGGCGCCAGCAACTCCGGCGTGCACCTCTTTCATGACCTTCCAGGCCTCTTCAGGTGATAGGCATCTTAGCAAGATCTTCTTTTTGGAATCTGCCATGACTCTAAATAGAGCGCCTCCTCGTAACTCATACGAGTCTTTTGTTCTAATCAATTTGATCCTTTCTTCTCTTTGCTTTGGCAGTTGCTGATGCTCGAACCACTGCAGCAAGGGCTCTCTCCAGTCTTTTTGTCTGATCTCTTCAGCCACGGTCACTTCTTCTTGGCTGTTCTCTTCACTTCCGGACTCTTCTTCTATTATACTGGGAACCTGTCGTCGGTTCATGACAACGATTTCCAGCTTCTCATTTGGTGGCACTGCTAAAGAGCTGGCCAATTTTGCTAGAGCATCTGCTTGTGCGTTTTTGCTTCTGCTAATATGCTCTATTTCTATTTGATAGAACTTTGACATCAATCTCTTGGCCTTTCGATAATAGGGCAGCAACTCTGGCTTTTTAACGTCAAACTCTTCTTGTACTTGTTTGACGATTAGCATCGAGTCGCCAAAGACTTGAAGCACCTTTATGCCCATGAAGAGGGCCACTTGCAAGCCGATAATCAAGGCCTCATATTCGGCCTCATTGTTTGTGCATGGCTTGCTAATTGAGCAGGAGGTGTGAGTGACTTCTCCCTCGGTGACCTCAGGACGATGCCCGCCCCTGCTCGAACTCTTGCACTGCCATAAGCAGTTGGTTCTATTCGGGAAGCCCCGTCAAAATATAATTGCCAGGTCGCCGTCTGCAATTGATTCACTTCGAGGGTTTCATCTTCTGGCAGCTCTGTGATGAGCGGAGAATTTCCGGCACGGGATGAGCTGCAAAGAAGTCGGCTACCGCTTGTCCTTTGATTGCCTTTTGGGGATGTATTTGATGTCAAATTCCATCAAGATGACAGCCCATTTGCCTATTCTCCCCTTCAACGCTGGTTGTGAGAGTATGAATTTGACGGGGTCGGCCCTGGAGATCAGCCTAACCTCGTGTGACAGCATGTAATGTCTCATTTTCTTGGCTGCAAACACCAAGGCTAGGCACACTCTCTCAATCGGAGAGTACCTCTCTTCTGCCCCCACTAACCTTCGGCTGAGGTAGTAGAGGGCTTGCTCTTTCCCTTCCTCGTTCTCTTACGCTAGCATAGCTCCCAAGGAGTGCTCTGTAGTTGCTATGTACATGATGAGAGGACGGCCTTTTACCGGAGCACCCAACACTGGCGGGTGTTCAGGTACATTTTCAGTTGATCCAGGGCGTGCTGACACTCCTGGTTCCATTGGAAAGGAACATCTTTTCCCATTAATTTGTGAAAGGGGTGACATCGCCCAGACAATTTGAGACGAACCTACGAATGTAGGCTAACCGTCCTTGTAACGACCTGAGCTCGGTCAGATTCTTTGGCGGCGGCAGCTCTTGGATTGCCTTGATCTTGACTGGGTCAATTTCTATTCCTCTATATCGGACAATGAAGCCCAAAAACTTGCCGCTGGATACCCCGAAGGCACACTTCATCGGGTTCATTTTCAGCTCATACCGCCTCAGCCTTTCAAAGACGACTCTGAGGTCGGCCAAATGGTCCTTTCTTTTTCTGGTTTTGACCACCAGGTCGTCGATGTAGCACTCCACCTTTTTATAGAGCAGCTCATCAAAGATTTTTGTCATTGCTCTTTGGTAGGTTGCCCCGGCATTTCTGAGACCAAAGGGCATTCTCTTGTAATGGAAGATCCCTTTGGGTGACCTAAAAGCAGTGTGCACCCGGTCTTGTTCGGCTATCCAAATTTGGTTGTAGCCGGATGATCCATCCATGAATGACAAAGCTTCATGTCCGGTGGTGGCGTCTATCATCACTTCAGTGATTGGCACCGGAAGATCGTCTTTTGGGCAGGCCTTATTCAGGTCCCGGAAGTCCATACAAATTCGGATCTGACCACTTTTCTTTTTAACAGGGACGATGTTTGCCAACCAGGTAGTATACTGGTTCTCTTCAACAAAGTCCACGTCTATTAATTTGTCCACTTCTGTGCATACCTTGTTGATCAATTCCGGCCTCATTCTCCTGGGAGCCAGCTTGACCGGTTCTATTTTCGGGTCAATTGCTAGGATATGCTGTGCCACATTGGGGCTGAGTCCCGGCATCTCTTTGTAAGTCCAGGCAAAGCAATCCCGGAACTCTTTTAACAACATGATATATTGATGCTTCTCTTCTTCTGGGATGAGGGCACTTAGGAAGGTTGGCCTGTAATCGTCTTCCGTGCCGAGATTCACTTCTACTAGCTCATCCACTGTGGCTTGGCTGCCATCTTCAAGCTCTTCTGGTGCTGGCTGGAGGTCTACAAAGCCCTCTTCATCAGCCTCTGCCTCTAGCACCTCCACATATTCTCTTCGCAGGTCTTCATTTGACGCATTCACTTCGTCTCTTCTTCTTTTCTTTTGCTTGCCGGCCCTTTGACTGGAATCCCGTGCAATGTCTGTTGCTGTTCCTTGTTCTTTTGCCTCTCCTGCGCTTGCAGAGGTTGGCAAGGCCATTTCCACATATCTATTTCCCCGCCTGTCGGAGCATTTGAGGGGCAGAGATCTCCACAGGGGTGCACGAGGGAGATACCATTGCCCCCTGGGGAAGGCGGTCACTTGTGCTCGTGGCCAATTCAATTGTGCTTCTTTCCTCAGGGTAATCATCATAACCACCCCTGACGGATTCTTTCTTGCTTGGGAGGCCAAGCTGATCATGTCAACTGCATAACTCCCTCCCGGTGACCAACCAAGCCCTGGGTGTTCTGTTATTTTCAGCAGTTCCCTATCCATGTTTGAAGGGTACCACAATTTTCTGAACATCTCCCTTTTGCTAAGGCATTGATGGAGAGGGGATGTAATGTTTTCCGACCAGCCGAGTGACTGCGCCAGCCAAATACTGGAGCCCCATTATCGGCACCAAGGGGTCCCTAGTCTCTTCGGGATTTTACAATCATCATCCCTTTTCATTGGGTGCTCTTCACCGCATAAAGGACCGTGAAGTGTCCATCTGGGTGAGATATCACCAAGGTCTTCAAAGCTCTCACAATCTGGCAATCTATTTCAACGGCCGCTTTGTGAGGCCGTTTGGGACCATAATAAGTTCTGTTTCCCTCGTCCCTGTTTGCGGAGTTGGGTCATGCTTACAGCCTGAGGTGTCACATGATTGGACCTCCACTGTTTCTATTGACGCAGGCTCTTCAATGTCAACCCCTGGTGGCGGAGGCGGAAACCACTCGTCAGGAATGACAATCTCTTCCTTTTTGCCCTTTTGAAGGATTTGACCTCTTGAGTGCTCTATGTATAGACTGGCGTCAAGGAGATGGCACTCGTGCACTTCGAAGGGGTGCACATCAGCGAAGACCCTTTTCTCTTCTCCTTCACTTACATATTTGATGCACTGGTGCAAAGTTGAAGGGACCACCCCGTTTTGATGGAGCCAGGGCCGACCCAGCAGAGCCTTGTAGGACGTACCCGCATTGATCACATGAAATTGCACCTTTGTTGTGAAGTCCCCCAGGATCAAGTCTAGTTCAACAATTCCCAGAGGTACCTCGAACTTTTGATTGAACCCGGCTATTCTCACATCGTGCACTGAGGTCAGATGCACATCAAAGTGATATTTCTGGTAGATTTTGTACGGTAGGATGTTGACCGCTGCTCCAGGATCTACCAGGATTCTATTTAGGGGTTGTCCGTTCAACTGCCCCCTCATGTACAGGGGTCTGCTGTGAGTGGCCGTAGGGAGGAGCATGTCCTCTGGGGTGAATGTGATTGACTCCGCATTGATGACAGCAGCCTCATATTGCACTTCAGCCAGACAAGTCTCATATTGCGTTGGAGCCTGCAAAGCTGTGATCAACGCTCTTCTAGTCTCTTCACTCAATGACAGGATTTCCCAAACACTGAATCGTGTAGGGATTCTCTTTAGTAGCCTGATGATTTTGTCTTTTGCTGCGACATTATCTACCTTTGACTTCCCTTTGTCATTTTCACCATTATTGGCCTGAGGTTTGGTGACTGGACTGTCTTCCTCATCATCGACCTTCTTTTGCAGTATTGGGGGCCTGGAGGGTGCCCTAGTCTTCTCTTCTGCCGCCAGAAACTCAGCAAGGGACGGGACTGTGCCCCCAGTCTGTTCATTGGGATATAACCCTGAAGGAGGTGGAATTTCTGCCCTTCGGACTTCGGGCTCCGGAATCTTGTAGGAGGGTTCACCCCGAAGATGATATTCTGATTGGCGGAGGAACCCGCCCCCATTTCTTTCCGGATCTTGTAACGAACTCTTGACCCGAAGCCCCAACTTGATTGACATCACTTGGGGGAGGGTAGAACTCCTCTTCCTCATAATGCTCCCCCAAACCTAGCAGGGAGGAGATGGTGTTGCATGAGAGGGTTGTCACCACCTTCTTTTTCTTGGACCTCCTCTTCTTCTTTTTCTTTGTTGGCTCTTGCCCCCAGAATAGATCTTCTTGGGGTTGAGGTGTCTCTTGCTCAGCAGGTATCTCCAGGGTCAGCTTCTCTAGCTCCTCCCATGGGACGTACTCTTGCAATCGGACAGGGTATCTGTTCGGTTGCTCATATTCATCTAATTCGTCAATTAGCGCCTGCAGACGCTCGAGTGAAGGGCTGCCTCCCCCATACAGAGGGAGAGGAGTTCGACGCCTTCTATTGCCAGGATTCCTCTGAATGACGACCCTAGGCTCTATTGGGTGCCAAACTGGGGTGACCACTGATGCCGGTGGCTGATGTGTCACACCCCGGATGTGCACTTTCGGGGCTGGCTTCTTTTCGAGCCTCTTCTTTGCTTTAGTGGGCACCTTTTGCCACTCCTCCTGCTCCCTGCTTGGGGTGAGGATAAGACTCTTATAGGTGTTCTCCGTGCTGGCCTCGGAGATCTCTTCTGGTAGCTGTTGATATATAGAGATCATGTTAGCTCCAGCTTGCCGGGCGGGCAACTCATGTGGCTGCGGCGGATCAACCCTGTAATCCCCCATCTGCAGTTCTCCCTTCTTGATTAGAGACTCTGCGATGTCTTTGAATACATAGCAGTCCTCCAGAGGGTGCCTCAGGATCTGGTGATACAGACAGTACCGGGGGTCATCTTTCTTTGCAGCCTGATCTGGTCTCTTCGGTGTTGGGAGGGTGATCTTGTTATATCTGATCCCCCAATCAAACAGCGTTTTGGTCTTTTCCTTGGGGAAGGAGTATGGCTTCCTCATTTTGTCTTGGAAAGGGATGACCTTTCTTTTTGGTTCAGCTTTATTGCTGGAGGTTCCGGCTGCCGCCTCGCCTTCATCTCTTTGCTTTTCAAATGTTTTAAGGTCCACTGCATGGACCTCTTTCCCCGCAGGCTTCTTATCGGCCGGCTTGGTCTTTTGACTGGCGAATGAGTTGGTGGGGTACTTGACCAAGAAGGCCTCTATTTCCGCCACCATGTTGTTCAGCCTGTCGAATGAACGGATCTCCACTCCGATCATTCTTTCAAGTAGTTCTCTCTTCAGATTTTGCTTACAAATCTGAACTGCATCCTCTTGATGAGGAGGGCGCTTGCACCTCATGCTGAGGTTCCTCCACCTTTGGATATAGTCCAGTGCGGACTCATCATTCTTTTGCCTGGTTGCATAGAGCTCGGCGACTGTCACCTCCCTCTCAGCAATGTAGAACCTTTCTCTGAATTTCTTTTGCATATCGGTCCAATCAGAGATGGACCCCGCTGGCAGACCGGAATACCACTCGAACGCCAGGCCTGTTAGAGAGGAGCCGAAGAACTTCAACAGGTAAGATTCATCGGCTGCCAAATCACCCATCACATTGATATAGTATGCGATGTGCTCTTTTGGAGACCCTCGCCCATTGAACTTATCAAACTTGGGAGGTTTAGTAATGCCCGGGGGCAGCCTCTTCGCGGCATGGTGCGCAGGGTAGGGTACCCTATATGCATCGAAGGCCATCTGTTCTTTATCGCCCCACTCGGCGAGTCTCATATCAATCATTTGTTCCAACATCAATTTACTAACAGCGGTGGGGTCCACTTGCTGGGGGTAGAAGTGGGCCGGCCGGTTGTTTGGTGTATTGATGATAGCCACCGGGGGAACCGGGGGCAGCTCTTGATTTTCAAATTGCTGCTCAGGCATGTGAACAGGCAAAGACTGTTGTTGTTGCAGCAAGTGGTCTTGTTGAAGATGAGACTGCTGTTGTTGCTGTTGCTGGAAGAACTGCGGCTGCAACAGTTGATATTGAGCCTGCGAGCGTGTCTGTTGAGTCGTAGCCGCAGGGGATTGTTGTGGCTGTTCATTCGCCGTCCGCACAGCAGCACGCTGGGCCGAAGCTTCAATTGACCCTACGGTCCCTTGGGGGGTCTCTCCTGAGCCCTCCGCTGCTCGGGATACATGTCCCTCGGTTTCTTTACCTTTGATCTGGCGTTTGAGATCTGCGATCTCAGCTTGATATTGCTGCAACAACTCCATGATGGCTGGATCTATGGGTGCAGCGAAAGGGGTCTGTTGCGAAGTGCCCCCAGAAGTTTCTGGCGGTGGTGGCGGTGGAGGGATATCATCATTGCCCCCACTGCCCTGGGCAGTGACCACATTGGCACTGACCGTCATTTGTATTGTTGGCACATCTTCAAGCCCATATGCGGCCGCCAAGGCTGCTGCCGCTGCTCTCTCCTGGTGACGACACCAGGCCTTTCTGCCAGTTCTATCAGTTCTTCATTTTCAGTAGGTAGGGCGCCATATCTGCCCCACACACCGGCTACATGGCAGGAGAAGATTGTGAGGTTCCCATGCCGCCCCCTTTCAACCCTCCGGGAAGGGAAGGTCAATCTCTTGAAAACTGATACTCGGGGTTTAGCTCCCCCAGGCTGCTCATGGCCAGACCCGCAGGGGACATCATTTTCGCCCGAACTGCTTTCAGCTTCAGCTTGTGGATCTTTTCTGGCTCTTGGTGGTCTTGACCTCAGCAGAGGAGAGGTGGTGAGACCGAGTATATGGTCATGTGACCCATGGATCTTTTCTCGGCGGCACTGGCGTGCGGCCAGAACAACAGGCGTCGGTCGACCCCCCCGAACAGTTGGGATGTGAGCAGATTGGCGCAACTCCCTTCTCTTGTCGTGAAAGTGGGCATAAGCACATGCCCCCCCTTGTTGGATTCTTGCTTTGAAGCCTCTGGGTGGCCTCTGGCGGATTGGGATTTCCCCGGTAACTGCCTCTCTTAGCGCTTCTTCTTTCTTTGGTTGAGCCTCTTTCATTTTGTTCTTTTGGGTCCTTTTAGGCCTCCAAACTTGTTTGAACTTGATTGGTTCGGGGGCCATTTTGCCTTTAAAGGTGTTAGCCATTTCTCTTTTCCCTGCCAGGGCTTGAAATGAGTTCTTTACGGGCACTGGTGTTGTAACCCGTTCAGGTATGGTTTCAATCTTTTTAGCCTGTAGATGGATCCTGAGGTCCCCGATCCGCACGCTCTTCCCCGAGGCAGACACACGTGCCCGGCGGGTGACGATGTTTTCAGCTTCTATTACTTGTGGAGGGCATACATTGACCCTCTTTCCTTTGCTTCTGCTGATGGGGCCACGCTCCACATGGTGCACGTGGCAACTTAGCTCTTTTGTGATCTTTTTGTCTTTGGCTTGGCGATTGGCTCCAGCTTCGGCCTCCTTCTTGATCTCCGGTGCAAAATATCGACGAATGCGACCCCGAGAAAATTGGGAACTCCACCACTGGAGGGAAGCTCCCGAACTTAGTTGGCACGGCCAGGTAGCCATACCTGGCATGGTCCTGAACGACCGACGGTCCGAAGCGTACTCCAGCCATTGCAGTCAGTACCTGTTAGTCAATTCAAAGCAATTGTCAGTATCAATTCTGCGAGGCTACATGGCTTTCTATTTCTGGCGAGAAGATGAAGGCAGCTTGGTCCCACCGGGCGTGCCACGCTGTGGAAATGGAAAAAATTTAAAAGATTAAAATCTTTTAAGTTCTTTTTATCATGTTGTCTTATGTTCTCATGGATGCACACGTATTGCCAATCCAAATCCCGTCGACCGCCACTTAGGCAAGAGTGACATGAGATGAATCAGCAATTCACGCAGCGCGGGCGTGCCAGTCACCGAAGTGACAACCAATGGTTTGCCTCCGAGAGTCGGAGGGCTTTAAGTCTATTGTGCGCGCCGTTTGACTTCGTCAACGAAAGTGGAGTGTCGGGTCCTGGACCAAAATCCCGCCGTTGCCTAAACGCAACGACGTTAATTACATCCCTCTGAGGGGGAAAACCCTTGATTAATCGCCATAAATTAGAAAGCCTTGTGGCCTTGATACGGAGACATCTGATGAAAGGTGCAACTCAAAATTAGGCTGGAGTGATAAACAGACACGATGCCTATTCGAGGTTGCCGGTCTTTTAATTAGATGTGATTGAGTCTTTTTACACATTTGCCCATTGATTCTTTTCATTGACATGAAAAAGCATTCCCAATCAGTCTCTTGCTCTTTTGAAAACACATTTGCTCTTTTATTGCAAAACGGGTTCTCATTCGAGTCTTTTGTTCTTTTGAAAACGTGAGAGAGTCTTTTATTTGTTTGGAAAAGTTTAATTTGACAGTTTGTTCTTTTATAAAACATGAGGTGGCCTTTTGTCATTTGTTACTTGATAAATGTTCAATTTGATCTTTTTGTTTTCTTTTATCATGAAAGGTTCTTTATTCTTTTAAGAAAACATGCAAGTGGTAGGAATGAGCCATCGCTCCTTTTGTGTCAAAAAAGTTTTCACTTTGGTTATTTGAAAACAAGGTGCCCATTTGCTCTTTTGCTTATTTTTTTACTTTTATCATGAAATGATATCTTTGGTTTAAGCTCTTGTTCTTTTAAAACGTACGCAACGCAAACTATTTGATTTGTCCATTTGCCGCTCCTAATAACGAAGCATTCTCCCCATTGGCTCTCTTATTCTTTTAAAGGGTGCAACATGATTCTATTCGCGATTCGGCGCCACTCCATTGGATTTTGGGGGTTTCTTTTAAGAGAGGAAAAGTGGCCCTCGCCGATTCAATCCTCACGGCAAAAACCGGCAGCATCTCCCCTTACCATGGTTGATGGGGGGAGAGCACGGTACACACCCACCGAAATGGAGGCAGCACCAAAAGAGAGAGTACATGTCAAATAAAGACATGACCCAAATGGCACATGGCACCAACCTCCAAGACAAGCCTTTGGTGGAGGTGGGTATCACCATGACCACACAAATACCGATCGGTAAGTGAAGCATGTGTGGGCCCATATGCTCGGACATAGACATCATGTTGTCCAACCCGGGTTTGAATGGGCTTCTCATCGGTCCATTGTCCATTTCTTTGGCCCGAACGTGAAGCATGGTTTAACTTCCATGGCCCGGCCAAGGGTGGGGGCTGGCTGCCGATTCGGCGGGCCTGTTCAAGGCTGCCGAATCAGAAGACCACCCACAGGGCTGATCAGCTGAAACCCTTCTTTTGTGGGAAAGAGCCAACATTTTGAGTTGGCTCACCCATATGAGGGGTGGTTTTGGGCCCAAAGGCAGGCTTACTGGGCTATCCATTACAGGTGCTAAGTATGGGGGCATGAGTGTTATATGCTCAACCCTTGGCTTGCAAATGGATATCCCCTTAAGCATAAAATCCCTTAATGGGCCACTTAAAGCCATAAAACCTGAAAATTAGGAGGCCAAAAACATGGATCTAATGGGTCTCTTGCAAGGGATGCTAAACAAGGAGGCATGGACATTGGTGCCAACCTCTTAGCTAGCAAAATGGAAGCATTTTTTTAAGGCAAAATGGGCCCATTTGGGGGGGGGTGGGGGGGGTTTGACAGTGCAAATCTGAAATATTGAGGGGCCGAAACAGAGGGTTTAAGGGGTCTTTTGCATGCAATGCCAAGCTTTGAGCATGGCATTGATTGCCCAACTCATTTGCTAGCAAGAGGACATGTCCCCAAGGCGAAGTGCACCTAATGGGATGTTCTAAACAGTAGAAAACCTGCACTTTTCAGGGTCAAAACAGCAAGTTAATGGGTCTCTACATAAGGTGCTAATCAAGGAGGCATGAGCATGGATTGCCAACCTCTTGGCTAGCAAAGGGGTATGTCCCAAGGGTGGAAAGCACATAAAATGGGTCTTTTAAACATCAGAAAATCTGACTCTTTGGGAGAAAAACAGTGAGGAAGACCTCATTTATGAAGGCTCAAACAGTGAGAAAGATCCCTCTCTTGAAGACATACAATGGGCCCATGTAGACTCCAAGAGAGGGGGCGGCCCAAGCATTGTAAGGGGACTGTTTAGGGACCTTAGAACAGTCAAAACTTCTCATAAATGGGATGAAAGAACAGTGAGCAAACCTCACATTCCTTTAAGGAAAACCATGGGAGATTTGTTCTTTAGGAGGCCCAAACAAGGCCCATATAGCCCCATCCTCTCAAAACCTCATTTATTGAGGCATGAAGAGGTATGGAGGTCTCATATGTACCCCTTAGGATGAGAGGAGGTCCATCATGTAAAAGATGGCCCCTCTCCATCCCGTGGCCTTTAGTAGCACCAAAACCAAAGAAAAGAAATTTAAAACTCATGCAAGCATTGAATGCAAGAGAGTGAGGGAATGATGCATCATAAAACACAGGGACAAAAGGACATAAGATGCTCTTTTTTCTATTGCTAAGGAGAAGAGGAGAAGTACAAAACCATGAAAGAACAAAAGAGAGGGGGAGAGGAAAACCCACGCCACCTCACATCTCTCTCTCCTTTTTTTTTACATTATGTGACCACACATCAATGTGGTATCTCTTCTTCCTCTCTTTCTCTCTTTCTTTTTCTTTTCCCTCACCTTTTCCCCTTGCAAGAAGCTTCACGGGTGGCACTTGGAGGGAGAGGAGAAGAAGGTTGCAGCAGCAGCAGCCCCTTGGAGAGGAAGAAGCTTCTCTTCTTCTTCTTCTTTTCTTCTTGCCCAAGCTCCCAGCCGAGCCTCTCCCTTTTCTCTTCTCTCTGTTCTGTTCTCCCTTTTCTGCCCCAGAAACCTTCTCTGCCCTCCTTCACGTAAGCACCAGCCACCCCTTTTTGCCTCTGGCCAAGAGGCTTCTAGAAGCCACCCCAAAAAGCACCACACACCTCTGCCGCATGAGCCCTCCTTTTTCCATATTTGGGGTCACCTTTTGGGAGGTGTTGAGCTCTCTTCGGCTCACCTCCATGCATGGGAGATGTGGCTTCTTGGTATTGGGCTTGCATGGGTCCTTTGCATGTGGGCTATGCAGATAGGTGCAAATTTCTGTGGGGCTTTTGCTTGTG
Source organism: Colocasia esculenta (assembly GCA_014218235.1). Taxonomy (NCBI): domain Eukaryota; kingdom Viridiplantae; phylum Streptophyta; class Magnoliopsida; order Alismatales; family Araceae; genus Colocasia; species Colocasia esculenta. Next base: position 49,932,899 of record CM024765.1, on the reverse strand, counting down.
GAAAGGAGTTGGGCGGCTAAAAGGGGCGACAGGCCCATTAAGGATTTTAGGTGTCCACAAAAAGTTATCCATCGGTATATACCGATGAATAATTTCATCAAAAAATCTATTGAAAATTTTCGATAGAATGATTTTCTATAAAAAATTCGTCTGTAATCCCGCCCAAAATTTCCACTCCCTGCCATCATCTTCCCCAAACCCAATCCTCCCCCCCTCTCTCTCTCTCTCTCTCCTCTCTCTCTCTCTCTCTCTCTCTCTTCTCTCTCTCTCTCTCTCTTCTCTCTCTCTCTCTCTCTCGCCCTCTCTCTCGCCCCCGTGCCACCGGACCTTCACGAGCGCCGCCCTCTCTGGTTGTTTATGGCTGCTGCCGCCTCCGACCAACTGCAACCCCTACCGCCTTCGGGCTACTGCATGCGATTGCCGATCATTGCCTCCTCCTTCGCCAATAAGCTGATCTGCCAGTTCCTCCCCCCCCTATTCCGATTGGTCCCCTTCCCCTCTCTCTTGTCCTGTCAAAATATCGTCGAAAAATATCGACAGATATTATCGACGGATTGTCTGTTGAAAATTTTGACGAAGTTTTCGACGAAAGATTTTCGTTGATAATTTTGATAGATTTTTTTGACGGAAATATTTTCGATTAGTAATTTTTATGAGGGTCATCTGACGACCTTTTTCGTCTGAAATGTGTTAGAAATCCATTGATACAACATTTACCGGTGGATTTCCGACATTAGAAATCCTACTTTTTCTTGTAGTGGGAGTCAGCCTCAGGGGAAGGAAAGGAAGAGAGGGAATGAGGAGAGGAGAAATGGAGGTCTCAATTATATAACTTTTGAGTCTCAGAACACGACAACCAATGTGTCACGAGCACGCCTAAATGTGATGGCCAACGCGTCGCCTTCCCAAAAAGTCAGTCAATGCTGATAGTCAGGTCTGACATGTGCACATATGTGCCACCTGGGAATACAACCATCGACATGTTGCCTTCACACTGCACACGTCCCAACACTTGGGACAACTCTCTAACAGTAAACGATAAAAAATGTACAACGGTCGAAAAACTAGAATGTGACACTAAAAGAGGCACGTTCTTAAACAAAACGCAATGCCTATCTTACCTTCAGAAGATGACAGGTCTATACGTCGCAATCCTCAGGACGATTGCCATTCCATATCTCTCCTATCCATGTGACAGACCTTACTTATATACCAATATGATATCAATATCACAAACATTCGCCATGGAGCAAAATATTCTCATGGTTAAAATTGTCGCTGCTAGTTTATGCTACAAAAGCTACAACTCTTAAGATGTCTATTTGAAAGCATAACGAGTAGGGAAAAAAAACTGCTGCCACTTAAATCTTTCAATATCATCTCAATCACATCGGTGAGATGATGACATGCCAACAAGAGTGGGCTTTAAAATATGCGGAAACCATGTTACTCTCGTGCTCCCTTCAGTTAGATTAAGCAGCCTAGAAACAGGTATCATCGCAAGAGAAATAGGTCTGTGTAGGGAATAGACTTTCTCCACCTATATATGAAGTTTCGCTAGGAACAAAACCAGGTTAGAGATGCATGTTGGAGGCTGTCAATTTGGAGGAACAACAAAGTTTCACCAACCCAAGAGATTACAGCTCAAAGGGTGCCGACACCTGCCATCTCATTTTTCACTAAAATTTGAGTGAAGATATTTAGTCTATATATTTTCTTTATATATATATATGTATACATACTTTTGGTTTGTTGTATGATTTGATGGGAACTTCTCTCAAAAGGCCTTCAAACTCAAAATAGTCGTAAAGTTAACAAGATTGGATAGAACACCCCCGTTTTAGAAAGGAACACACGGGATTCAAAGAGATTTTCAGTGTTTATGCCTGTCATATTTACAAATTAACCTCTCCAATCTAGATAGTTGCTTAGAGATCCTAAACTTTATACCCTATTTCTTGCGCAAGCACCCCAAAAATATTAGGAATAAGCCCTTCGAGTCACTTGGAATAAATATGTAATAATAAGAGTTTGTATGTGTATGTATAGCGTTTGATCGGGCTAAAAGTTACAAACCCTTTATTTAAAACTTGTGCATATCCGGATAAAAGAAATATAAAGTTACGCCAAATTTGGCTGCACCGACCAGCACTCTGGGCCCTAGGATAAGGCCATTTTACCAAAGCCCAACTCCAATTCTTATATCCAATCCACGTTCCGCGATCGGTTTGGTTTTTGGGCTACGTCCATTTCATGTGCTCCTGGATGCGTGTGGTTCGGAGGTAGAGACGTAGAGGATTGCATGTAAAATCTAAATAGAGAAATGTTTATTATCTATCTTAAATGGATAATAAAAGTTACATATTTTGCATAAGATTGGCCCGTGCAGGCTCCACCCAATTTGGCCATTACTTCTCACACTATTTCTCAGACACATCTATTTGTCAATTTTAAATAATTATTTGTGCAACTTACACTGAAGTAGATAGAAAAACTTTTAGTACTATAGTAGATAAATGAATTTTCCTCGAGAATGATAAAAGGGACGGTGCCCAGGCTGTGGGACATGATAACTGGTATTTCTCATCTATATATTCGCAAACTGAGATCTATTATAAGGGAAGTCCCTTGAGCAGAAAGTACTCGAACTAAGAGTTGATTGATGGAAGTTTCTCTATCCTTTTTAGGACTTCAGTTGGATGTACCTAGATTGCATGAAGGTTCCCATTCGTATAGCCATATTTTGATCCCCACATGCCATAGGAGTCATGGGGTGAGCCATTTCCTATAATTACGGAGTAGTGAGCTATTAAACAATAACCACGTACAACCAATGAAGAGGATAAATTAGGGCTGTAGTCGGTCAGGTTTGAAATTGGAAACATCAACTTTCGATTTCGATTTTAATAATTGAAATATAATTCTTATTCTAATTCTAATAAAATTAGAATGATTAATTTCGATTCTGTTCTGATTTTTATTATGTTATCGGAATTAGAATTTTGATAAACTAAGGTATTTATCATGACTTTGCCTTTTAAGTTTATAGATAATTTATCTGAATAATCGATATCAATTTCGATTATTTTTCAATTTAGATTTTGATAATTTATTAGAATATCCGATTTCGATAAGTTCTTAGTATCATTTTCAATTCTGAAAATAATAATTTTTATCAAAATGGAGTTAGAATATCAAGATTTTGAGTTCTATTTGTAACCCTAAAATAAATTCATCACTAATTAACCACGCCCCCTATAAAGAGATTGTTGAAGTTACCGCCACTTAAATGATGAGAATAATTGTAACCTCTTATTCTTATGCGTCGTACTAATTAGCAATAGAGATAATGGTTGAGGTACAATTAAGCTCAAGACCGAACAATATAGATGCTGGCCGCCAATTTATAGACTCAAGGCCAAGCAACACTCTACGTACGTTGACACGTGATCAATATTTGTTCATTAGGCTAGATGAGAAGTGAGAGATTAATGAGCGTAAGGCAACTGATGGAGGTTGGATCGTAATGGGCTTGAAAGAGATTGGATGTAGAAGAGACAGATTAGCTATACGGTGAACAAATCTACGATTATATGTTATAAATATGTGAACTTTATATCTTGGGGCCTTCAATAACCAGTTCTTAATAATTCGTGGATGATTTGCCCAATTCACAGGCCCACAACAAATCCAACTATTTGTTTGCCATTACCGTTTCTGATAATTAGCCAAAATGTCAAGTTCGATCGATGTCACTAGTACTGCTGTATTTTCCATCGTATTCTCTCAAAGTCCGTACGTAAACTAGCTAGCGGTACAGTAGTAGATTATTTAATCGATGTCATTAGTGATACAATAAATAGTGCATACACCAATTTGATCATCTCGAAACCTCTCAAAGGCCATCAATTCAGAAGCATCTCTCAAGGTTGAAGAATTGACACCTTTCAGTATGCCGCCATTATACTAATCAGATCTCCCGTTTCCATTATTTAAAGTACACGGGATTGTGCAGAGGTCCGTTGATTGGGCTCACTGGGCTTACAGCAGAATCTTGCCTTGCCATGTTCCCCTGAAATTTTATCCATCATCTAGTCCATTCTATGCTCGTAAACAATGGACAACAGCTTGATCTAAGGATGTTCATCTTTTGGGTTGAATCAAGATATATATCCCATTCACGATCAACACAAACACGAGGACACGGCTGCAGGCCTGGGGCAGCTTGTGCATGGCCTTTAGAGCTTGGAGGTGGCGAGTTTGACCAGGTCCTTCCTCAGTATCTTGCCGGAGGCTGTCTTCGGGATGGCGAGCACGAAGGCCACTCTCCGAATCTTCTTGTAGGGGGCTACCTGTTCAGGCGTATGCCCTTGTGAGAAATCTCACGGCACCGACAACGTTGCTTTCTCACCGACATCGTAATATCTAATATTTGGATAGCATTTTAGATGTGGCGGGAGGCCAAGGTGCTGCATGTACTAAATTAAAAAAGTTAAGAACCTGTCTAGCAACAAAATCTATCACCCCCTTCTCCTGGAGGTGGCTGCCTTCTTTCCTCACAACGTACGCCATTGGAAGCTGACCCACTGCCTTGTCAGGAAACCTGCAGCACTCACATCTACATCTGTGAACGCAGGTTGCTTAGGACCCGCAAGGGATTGCAGAATGTCTGGAAACACTTACGGAATCACGGCGGCGTCGGAGACTTGCGGGTGAGTGAGCAGCAGCGCCTCCAACTCCGCCGGTGCAACCTGCACGGCGCATCTCGGTAGGGTACGCACCATAAAGATTCTAAGGATTAATTGACCACGTAAAAAAGGGAGTGTGACTGTTCGGGGGTCCAGCTTGAGCAGAGGATAGCTACACCGGCCCGCGGGCTCCACTAACAGTAGGAACGGTAACATTACCTGATACCCTTTGTATTTGATCAGCTCCTTCAGCCGGTCCACCACGAAGACAAACCCATCCTCGTCTATGTAGCAAATGTCTCCCGTCCTCAGCCAGCCATCGGAGACCAGCGTCGTCGCCGACGCGCGTGGGTTGCTGAAGTAGCCTGCACCAAAAAAGGCAACGCTTGGGAAAAAAGCTTCCAAGAAAGAAAATCCATTAGGAATAAACATATATATAGATGTCTCTATCTCTATGTATGTGTGTGTGAGAAGAGTTAACGGTCTATGTCAAAAAAAAAAAAAAAAAGGAGAAGAGCTAACGGATTGGTTTACGTACCTTTCATGACGTAGGGACCGCGGAGCCAGAGCTCGCCGGTGCGTTTCACGGGGAGGGACTCCCCGGTCTCCGGGTCAACGATGCGGGCCTGCGTGTTGGGCACGAGCAGCCCCGCCGTCCCGTGCCGCCGGCTCTCCTCCACGGAATCCGCGGACGCCCCAATCCCCGTTGTCTCCGTGAGCCCGTATCCTTGCAGGATCTCCACCCCGGGGAACCTTTTTATGAACTCCTCGATCACCTCCCCAGTCAGCGGCGCCCCTCCACACAGCACCGTCCTCAGCGAGCTCAGATCGTACTCGGCGTTGATGGACTCGGCGCCCTTGACCATCTGCACAAGGATGGGGGGCACCAGCGGGAGGTAGTTGGCGCGGTAGCGCGAGACTGCCGACATCATCTCTCCCATCTCGAACTTGGGGAGCACCACCACTGTCGACCCTGCCCCCAGCAAGCCCATTGCGAAGAAGGCCAGGCCGTAGACATGGAACATGGGCACCGTGCAGACAAAGACGTGCGATCCCATGACCAACGACGGGCCCTCCCGCCTGTACCGGCTCCGGACAATCTGCACCATAGATATGAGATTCCGGTGGGTTGACGCTACCCCCTTGCTCGTCCCCGTCGTCCCCGACGAGTACAGCAGCGTCGCCGTGTCGTCCTGGCTCACCTTCTCCTCCACGTTGCCGGCAGCCGAAACCCCCGTCGCGTTGCTCTTCACCATCTCCGTGATGCAGGAAACAACTCGCGGGTCGTCGGGGACCTTGTCGTCCGAGTCCAGCACCACGACGGGGAGGCTCGCCGCGGCGCCCTCGGAGAGCTTAGAGATCAGGGCAGGGGTTGTAAAGGCGAGTCGAGGCTTGGCGTCGGCCACCTGCTTCGCGATCTCCCCCGGGGTGTTGAGGGGGTTGGTGGTGGTGAGGACCCCGCCAAGGGACATGACGGCGAGAGCCACGATGGGGAAGTCGATGGAGTTCGGCGACAGGATCAGGACGACCTGGCCCTTGCGGACGCCGTGCCGCGCGGAGAGGCTGGCGGCCACGGCGCGCACGGCCCGCCAGAGCTCCGGGTAAGTGACGCGGCGCCCGGTAGGGGCGTCCACGAGAGCGACATGGCCGGAGTGCGGGCGGGAGGACATGAAGGTGGTGACACTGAGATGGGGGTCGGAGGGGAGGAGGATGGGGCGGCGCTTGCTGTAGAAGATGGAGTTGGACTTGCAGAACCCGCTCCTCGGATCCACGGCGGCACCACCTCCCCCCATGGGCAGCAGCTGAAGGGCAGAGAGAGAACTGGGTTCAGGGTGTTCCTCTCTCACCGATTCCACACCCTCTCCTCTATGTATATGATCAACTAGAAGCTTGCATGCATCTCCGATCTATGATAAAAAAACGGTACTCTTCTTGCCAGAGGCTGGTGGAGTAAGACGAAGGAACTCCATTATCGCCCACGTCCCTGCAGGGCAAAGCAAGGACGTGCGATGTTCTGCGTTTCTCTCTCTCTCTTCCTCCCTGCAGTTTGACCTGGTATGATAAATGGTCTTTTCCACGTTGAGACGCGGTCATTTCGAAACTTCTGCATCCAATATTTAGTATTATATCTTTATCAATTTGATTTCTAAAAGAGATGGCGAAAAAACAGCATTGAGAAATTAATTATGTAACCAAAATATTGGCTTCGTGAATAATTTTTGTAACCGGAAAAATAGTGAAATGATTTAAAACATATCACTTTATTTGCACTATCACATAAAAGATGGTGGATCTTCGTAACCACTTCATTTTACTCTATTTTTCATTTTTCGATTGTTTGTTTGTCTAAATGAAATGATGTTTGCACGTGACATTCAATTTTTTTTTTACTTTAAAATTTTATGCTCTGTACACACCAAAACCAAAGTGAAAAAAAGATCAAATAATTGAACATATCACTTTATTTTTACGATCATTGAACATAGTACTTCGGTTCTTATAATTAAAAAATGCATAAACTTTTAAATTGATGATTCTGAAAACCAAGATATTACATCATTTTACAGGAAACAAATTAATTACACCACTTGTATAATGCGCCCGGATGGCGTCATTGCGCACTGGTAAATGAGAATGTGAAGATAAAAATGGGTTATAACTTATAACATGTAACAACGGAGCAATGCTATAATTTACACCGTCAAAAGAAAGTTCAAAAGTTAGATGCTTCTTTTCAAATGTGAAGCTTTTACTAATAGTTTAAAGATCTTAGGCTAGTAGAGAGCAGACAAGATCCGCTTTCCCTCTTTCTCACGTTAGCAACATAGTACGTCGTATCATTCTGATCGATCGTGTTACATTCTCCGTGATACAGTACGGTATCGTATCATACTATATCGCTGAGATATGGTGAGAAAATGACTTGTTTGATTTTTTTAGTGTTTATCTAATATTGACATAATCATTTAGTGTTCATCTAATATTGAGGATATAATCGTGAACTCTTACAAGCCAAATACAATACTCATATCGTCGTCCTCAAGTTCCTCATCTTTCTTTAAAAGGTTCAGCCTTCTTTTCTAACTCTTCCCTTAGCCATATGTATGAAAAGTTACAAATTAACACCATCTTCCTTAACATGCTCACGTTATAAGTGCTCTCCAAAAAGCTCAAATAATTAGTGTAAGACATGTAATTTTCATATAGGTTTTGATACATATGCTGATATTCTATATATTGACGTGTTCTTTGACGTACTATTGTAGGTCCTGGTGGTGGAACGATTAGAACTTGCATGTACAAACCATCATCAGCATACTGGTATCCAGAGGTATAATAGTCATCATACTCATGATGTTGTCCATATAGATCTAGTTGTGTATGTTCTGAAAAGAAACTGTGACCCTCACTAACAGTCTCAGATGTTTTGTCATCTTGTGTGCTCAGCCTATCAAAATCGGATACAATCTCTTGATAATTGCTATTATCTATAGACTTATGTGTCGCCCTTTGTCATTTGCTTTTCACCTTCTTGTTGTGTTTAGTGGAGCACCGTGATCTCGACCGTCTTGGGTAGTATGCGTGAACTCCGACGGAGTACATAAAATATTAATATGACACTAAAAAATTAAAAGAGATAGTAAATTATACGTAAGACATGACCATTTATATAAAACATAATTATCTTTAATTTTAGAATATTTTTATATTATTAATATAAGTCCGATACTTTCTTCGATTGTGCTCATTTTGACGTGATGACATTCGGTTCCAAAAATAAAGTCAAATCTGAAGTAATTATAATTATCAGAAAAATATATTGATTCTAAAAATTATTATAATTTGTATCATCTCTTAATTAGCTTATAATCGAAATTTCATCTCAATTAGACACCATTTAAAGTCCTTAGATGTGTCAGATGTGAGAGGGGAAAGAAAAAAAAAAACTTCAAATGGTCTGTCGCAGATCGGACGACACCGATCTGCGACGTGCTGCGGTGTGCCGCAGTGGCACGCCCAGGTCACCCCAGTGGGGTGACCCGATCGTGCAGCAGTTTGGCCAAACCGCACCGGTATGGTGTGGTTTGGCCAACCGTGCTTAGCACATAGATCAGATCAGATCAAGGAAGTTTGTCTAGATCAGATCAAATAGAGAGTAAAATCATATTAAAAAAATGAACAACTTGTTTCTTAGCTTAATTGTCAAAAAGTTACTTTAGCCTTTAGCCTCAAGTACGATAGAGATTGGACGAACTAATGGAGAAAGATCTTTTAACATCATTTCTTGACACATTGAATGTGCAACTACGATCTCAATCCTATAAGTGCCAACTTAACATTTACTGTCAACTAAGCTTGTCAATGGAGCCAGAGGATCCGAAAATCAGATCTAAATTCAAAACTTAAATCAGATTCGAATCACATGTTCTGATCCAAAGTGGTTCTTTTTTTTTCCAAATTCGGGGTAGAGCTGTAAACGAATTAATATACTCGACAAGTAATTCAAATTCAGTTTGGATGTTACTCGAATTCAGCTAGTTTAACAAGGTAAACGAGTCAAGCTAAAAAAAATTAAACTTGTTTCATAACGAGCCGAGTATGAGCAAATGCCTACTCGACTTGTTTAAGCTTGTGAACAAGCTCGTTTAATTTTTAATTATAAAAAATATAAATATAGTTGTTAAATATTTTAAAAAATATACTTAAATAATTAAACAAGTAACTTATGAAGGATCTTGAAGTATGACCATGAAATAAGATAGATTTGGGTCTTATAAATAATTAATTTTTTACTTTTAGATTGGATTAGACTTATATATATATATATATATATACCTCATAAATTCAATTAGACTTATTAAGGGCTCGAACTCAAGAGTATTTAAACAAACTAAAATTGAACAACTATTTTCAATAATCGATAAAACTCAAGCTCGACTTAAAATCAATTAAAACGAATAGAGTTTGAGCAGTATAATGCTCCTCTCGATTCGACTCGATTCGTTTATACCCCTAATTTAGGTCAAATATATCTTATCCAAAACTCTCCTATTTCGGGGAAAGAACATATACATTGATCCAAAACTTGATTAGAAAAGCCCCTTTCCGACTTCCCCTTTGCCCCACCCCCGATCTGAGTCCCATATTAGACCTAGCTTTCTCCCCCACTTTAGGGAGTTGCTCTGCGGACTGTGGCGGCAGTATCTTCAGCTTCTCTTCATCGACGATGGTGTTCGATACGGGGATTGACCCCACTGTCCCTTCCTTTGACGATTCCGACATGCTATCGAAGCCCTAGGCATGGGATCGTCATCCCTGCCGGTTCAACAACACGAAGTACCGCTGTAAAAATAAGGTAATCGGTGCCATGGCATTTGATTAGCGATCTTCCTCACTGACACCCATAGATGATGACACCATGCATGAAACTACAATAGCCAGTTGTGGTACTAGGAGCCTAGTGACAGGGGCAAGTTACCACTGCCTTGCTGCCAGTACTACGTTTTGGGGAGGCTCCCCATGTGTACATAGCCATCTACAAGGCAAAGGATCAATGGCTTGTTTGGTTGCTGTTAACCATGGCAGTTGCCATCGGTTGGTTGCCCATCGTAGGAACCAAAGGTTGAAGGAGACACGGTTGTCTCCCTAAAGTCCTATGGACTCTATAACTCTTGGGGAGAGATCCATGCATGGGTAAGGTCCCAGTTCTCCTCCCATGCACATGTAACAAGGAAGAGCATTTTTCCCTTGGAGAAAATCCAGCATAAGTCTCTCTCTCTCTCTCTCTCTCTCTCTCTCTCTCTCTCGTGTTAGACTTCTCACACGAGACAACACCATTAGATCTCGAAGACGTTTGGAGCGAGGAAACAATGAAGAAGACTCTTGTAGCCTTCTTCTCAATCTTACAAGTTTTCGCAACGGCAAGGTATACACCTTAATCAAGAACGAACATTGGTATCAGAGCATCAACGTTCCTCTCTCCACGATGTCGTCAGATGATTTCCATGTGCAAGAACTTGCTGCAATGGACGAAGACGATTTTGAATCGATAGAGATCTCTACGGACGATGATGGGAATAGTATGGTTGGTAGCGACCCCTCACTCACGCAAGAGTTTAAGGGATAGTTAGATTTCGACGACTGATGACTGCAAGGGACTATGTAATAGCACTGCACGTCTCTCCCTCGCCACGTCTAGACGACGTTTCTTCACCACGCTCACGCATGCAGGCAATCCATAGCTGTGTAGATGATGCGGTTCGTGGGCCTGCATAGTAGACAGTACACGGGCGTGGCGAAGGCGCTGCACGCAGACAAGGCGGAGGTGTCACACTCTGACATTTAGCAGTGGAATAAATATTGGGAGGCGTGAACGATATGAACGTAAGTATCACAGTTGAGTAATTCAGAGTAACAACTAAATATCACAACACACTTGAGACAATAATATTGTCAACAAAAGTACTATTTATTTCATTTCCATTCAACTAATTAAAAACCTTACATCAAAAGAACCAACTAAATGGTCCATTATTTAAATAAAACTCCATGAAAATGTTTCATTATTACATAAACTACTCAAATATCTATTCCTAATCTTTCAATTTCTCGTATGACGGGTGCTCTTCACTCATGCCCTGCCCCATCGGAGTCCACTGGATCCTCATCACTACCTGAAAAGGATAGGATGATAGGGTGAGCAAACTAGCTCAGTAGAATTTACATCTCAATGTGCGGGCACTAATATACATGATTAACATTTTAAATAAGCAGGATATGAATATGAACATGATGACTATGCATGCATTTCTAACAAGTTGAATGGCAGAATAGACAAATATCATAACAAAACAAATACTGAATTTCATATACATTGGACATGTAGTTCAAGAATAATATCATATCACAAGGATTGGCCATATTCCCAGATACCACATATTCACATGATCAGACGTATCATATCAAACTTATCATATCATTATATCAAACGAAGGCACATTCACACAAATCTTGCACACGTATCAGTGCCATGCCAAGCACCATAAGTCCATACTCCCGCGGTTATAAGTACGTTGGGGAGCTCCTCCCCAGGACCAGACAGGGCCCCTATTGCACATGCATTAGTCAAATGGACCAAAGTCCCACGTTGTGCTGATCAAACATATACACATTATGGCCACGAAATTCCAATAACAAGCTCATTGTAATAAGGACATGATCTTTCATAGAGTCAAGGTAAGACAATAGCTCAAAAGATCAATTGGACAACATAACGATGTATCTTATGTTTCATAATTTATTAATGTATTGACAAGAGGATGACCAATGACAGATCGTACGTGGTACATGTGCTCTCTATCTTCAGGGTACTTCATGGTACAACCAGTTCGGTCTCTATGAGGGAATCTATAGAGTACGGAGACTTACGGAGGTCTTAGGGAAAAGATCGCTAGTCTGCCAATACAGAATGACCGGCAGAGAGCTCCCAATTCCCGAAGAGAGGTGTGCCTAATCGTGTAAACATGTAAGTGACGTGTCATGGAACTTTCCTAATCATGTATGCATTTGATGAACAATTAATGGAACATCGGAAAGCATATAAATAAAGAAAACCCACATGCAAATCATGATAGAAAACTTAACTAAACAAGTCCATTCTAACATGTATTCATCACAGATTCATATCACATACTTATTATGACAATTTCACATCAAGCTAGATCACAAGATGATAATCAAATGAACATAAGATCAATCACATAATACATATTAGAATCATATTCATGTCATTACCGTTTTCAAATAGGTTGATAGCTTTTAGGCCAATGTTCACTATGTAACATGCTTACAAACTAAGAAACTAAACATGCTAACTGACTTGCCGGAAAGAACAGTCTCGGGTCGGTCTTTGAATCAAGTCAAACACAGTAGATGCATTTTCTAACACAATGCACAGTCGTAACATGACTAAACTGTGAAGAATCAAAATCGCGACAGCCTATGTGGTCGCCTTTATGATTGAATCGCGACGGGATACCCCGTTGCGTTCATGAAATATGTTTAAAATAGGAATATAAAAATTGCCGAAATCATTGGGCGGGAAAACCAGCAAAATCACGACGGCCTATATGGTCGCGAATCAGACAGGCACTGAAAACCATGTAGCGCACAGTTCCACGCAGGCGGTTGACCGGTCAGACAGTGAATCACGACGGAGTGTGCGATCACGTTTTAGTGAATCACAATGGTCAAGACCGACGCGATACATGATACCAGGTGATGGAATCACGTCGTCTGACGCGGTTGCGATTCAGGCTTCACCCCGAAAATGCAGGAAACAGACATCGATCCTCTTGACAGGCCTATAACTTGAAATCTAATGACATTTAAATAAAACTCTCAACATGAAACATGACGAGGACAACTAGTAGAAGAACTTTCATGTTTTGGGTTGGATCTAATTCGGTCTCAATTCATGTGAAAGATATAAAGAACGTAAAAAGCCCTAAACATGCGCGACTTAGAGAAAACACATAACTCGACGGATACATCATGAAAATTGGGCAAATCACTTGCATATGAAACTAGACATGCAGCACTACAAGATGGAATAAGTTTCGTTTAGTTTCGGCCCGAGATCACCTACCTTTAGATGGATCAACGAGATGCAACAACACAGGTCGATGCAGAGCACGGTTGAGGAAGAAGCTCATTTTCCCCAGCCGTTCTCCTCTCCTCCTGCACCCTAGCCTGCTCCTCACGACCCCAACTCAATGCCAAACTTACCCTAAACGTTTTATGATGATCTCTTATAGTTTTAGGGTTTAATTCTATGTCCTAATGGTGCTAGGAAAGGTGGCTGCGAAATCTGCTTGGCACCTTCCATAAATTGGATTTTCTCCTCCCAACTGAAGTAGCTACACCGTAGGAAGGTTCTTAGCATGGGTTGCCACGATTTGGCTTACTATGCTTGGCTAATAGCATTAGTTTAAGCCCTAATTTACCCTTCCCAATTACCACATAATTACAGGTACGAATTTTGGGTATTTTCTTGCTCCAATTTTATTCTTGGGCCAAAAGTGATCCCTTGGCCCAATTTTGATAATGAGTCATCAATACATGATGTTGGAAGTCTCTCCAACATGTTTATTTAATTTATCATCGTGTTATATTTTCGCATTAACGGTTTTCCGACTTAGTTTCATAATTTGGGTAATTAGTCACATTGTGACTTACACAAGGCCAATCAGATTTTTTCGTTGCACGAATTTCTTTGTGGAACGCTTAGAGATAATGTTTGGGGTTGATTTATAATTTTTACGAAATTTTATTATGTGTTCTCTCACGTACGATAGTGGTACGTAAGTTCTACCATTTCGATAATGCGAAAATTATTTATTTCCATTTATTTCTATTTTTTTCTAATTTCTGAATTTTTGGGATGTTACATCCTCCCCCACTTAAGAAAATTTGGTCCCTAATTTTACACATAATGGTATAGTTTTGTACCTGAGAATAGTTCTGGGTGGTTTTTCTTCATTCTTTCCTCCGTTTCCCAGGTAGCATTTGTAATTCCGTCTCGACTCCATTAGACATTCACCATAGGTATGGTACGATTCCTGAGTCGTTGAAACTTTCGATCCAGTAGCTTGATCGGCTTCTCTTCATAGGTCAAGTCCTCCCGAATCTCCAAGTCCTCATGGTTAATCACATGGTCGACATTGAATAAATACTTCCTCAGCATGGATATGTGGAATACATTGTGCACGTTTACCAGTTGTGGAGGTAGTGCAAGTCTATACGCCACCTGACCAACCCTTTCCAGGATTTCAAAAGGTCCGATAAATCTGGGACTCAACTTTCCCTTGATCCCAAATCTTTGAATTCCCCTTGATGGTGAGACCTTCAAGAAAACATGTTTGCCAACCTGGAATTCCAGCTCTCTCCTTCTTTTGTCTGCATAACGTTTGCCTGGATTGTGCTATCTTCTGATGTTCCTGACGATCTAAACCTTCCTGATAGTTGCTTCAATTAAGTCAGGTCCAACCCATTGGTTCTCCCCAACCTCTTCCCAACAAAGGGGTGATCTACAACTCCTACCATATAAGGCTTCAAACGGTGCCATTTTAATACTTGCTTGATAGCTATTGTTGTATGCAAACTCCATCATATACAACTGATCATCCCATCGTCCTCTAAAATCTAGCGCCAGAGCACGAAGCATGTCCTCCACAATTTGATTAGTTATTTCAGTTTGTCCATCAGTCTGTGGATGAAAGGCAGTGCTAAAATTAAGTTTGGTACCCATTGCTGTTTTTAAACACTTCCAAAAGTGCGAAGTAAATCTAGGGTCCCGATCAGATATTATAGTGGATGGAACCCCATGTAATCTAACCACTTCTTTAACATAAAGTGCAGCCAACACATCTACTGACCAGGTACTCTTAATCGGCAAGAAATGAGCTGACTTAGTCAATCGATCAACTATCACCCATATTGCATCCATACCACCTCTAGTCTTGGGTAATCCCGTGATAAAGTCCATACTGATGCTATCCCACTTCCATTGTGGAATTTCCAAAGGTAGCAATCCACTGGCTGTTCGAAAATGCTCGGCCTTGACTTTCATGCATGTTAAGCAGTATGACACATGGTCTGCCACATCCCTCTTCATATTCGGCCATCAATAAGGCCTTTTTAAGTCTTGGTACATCTTTGTTGATCCAGGGTGAATCGTGTACTTTGACTGGTGTGCTTCATTTAACAACCTATTCTTGAGTTCCCCTTAATCAGGGACACATGTTCTGCCTCAGAATAGTAACCTCCCATCAGATGCCAGAGTGAAATCCTGTCTTTGTTCTAGCTTTTCTCTAATTTCAACTAAGAAGGGATCCTCTTCTTATTTCTCCTTGATTTCCGTTAGTAGATCGGACTGTATCTGGATATTAGAAATCATCACCTGCTTCTCCTTCTTCCCCATGTCTAAATTCAAACTTGCAAATTGCTCCAATAATCTCCATTCACCCAGCATCATACTAGCTAGCATAACTCCTGGTTATCTACTTAGAGCGTCTGCCACTACATTGGCTTTTGCTGGGTGATATTGAATGGAAAAGTCAAAGTCTTTGAGATATTCTAACCACCTTCTTTGTCTCATGTTAAGCTCCTTATGTGAGAATAAGTATTTCAAACTCTTGTGGTCAGAAAAGACTTTAAATTGCTCACCATAAATGTAGTGCCTCCAAATATTCAGGGCGAACACTACAGCTGCTAACTCCAGGTCATGAATAGGGTAATTTACTTCGTGGATCTTCAATTGTCTTGAGGCATATGCTATTACTTTCCCTTGTTGCATTAAGACACATCCCAGACCTGTTCCAGAAGCATCTGAATAAATTTCAAATCCTCCCTCTTCAGTGGGTAAGGCAAGGATAGGAGCAGTAGTCAGACACTTCTTCAGGCTGTTAAAGCTTTCTTCACATTCATCAGTCCACACAAATGGATTTTCCTTCCGGGTCAGCTTGGTTAATGGTACTGCAATCTTTGAGAAATCATTTATAAATCTTCGGTAATATCCTACTAATCCCAGAAAGCTCCTGATCTCAGTGACGCTTGTTGGTCTTTCCCACTTCAACATAACCTCAACCTTTGATGGATCAACAGCGATACCATCCTTGGTTATCACATACCCCAAAAAGGATACCTCCTCAAGCCAAAATTCACATTTACTTAGCTTGGCATACAATTTATTCTCCCTTAGAATTTACAATGAAATCCTCAAATGTTCTTCATACTCTTCCTTTGTCTTGGAATAGATCAGTATATCATCGATGAATACCACCACAAATTTATCAAGATATGGGCGATAAATACCATTCATCAGCTGCATGAAAACTGTAGGGGCATTTGTTAGTCCAAAAGACATAACAATGAAATCATAATGCCCATACCTGCTTCGGAAGGCTATCTTGTGTATGTCTTCTCCTTTGATCCTCAATTGGTGATAGCCGGATTTGAGATCTATCTTAGAGAAATATTTAGCTCCAGACAGTTGATCAAATAACTTGTCAATCCTTGGCAGGGGATATTTATTCTTGATGGTTAACTGGTTTAATTGCCTGTCGTCTATACATTTCCTCATCGACCCATCTTTCTTCTTGACAAAGAGGACAGGTGCACCCCATGGTGATGTGCTTGGTCGGATAAATCCTTTCGCCAACAGTTCCATTAGTTGCTCTTTTAATTCCTTCAATTCTGCAGGGGACATTCTATATGGTGCCCTAGATACTGGTGCTGCTCCAGGGATCAACTCTATGGTAAAATCAACCTCTCGCTCAGGAGGAATTCCTAGCAAGTCTTCGGGAAAGACATCAACGTATTCGCTGACAATATGAATGTCCTCAATCTTGACTTCCGTCTTTGCGATGACAACAATAGCAAGAAAGGCCATACAACCTTTCCTCATCATCCTTTTGGCTTGTAGTGCAGAGATGAGTGACAGTCTCCTGCGGTTTCTATCTCCTGAGAACACTAGTTTTAGGTAATGACTAAAGGTTACCTGGCTTAGCCCCATGTTACGACAACCAGTCTGCTCCTAGTATCACATCATAGCCCTCCATGTCCATACATATTAAATTTGCAGGTAGATTTTAGGTTTCAATCAACACTTCACTAGATGGCAAATGATTTCTAAGATTGGTGCCAGGACCAATCGGGGTTGACACAACTATCCCAGACTTCATTGGGATGAGTTTTATAGGCAAGGTGTCAGCAAATGTTTGAGATATGAAGGAATGAGTAGCTCCCGTATCAAATAGAACAAATATAGGACGGGAAAGAATAGTAAGTGTACCTTCCACAACACCTCCTTCTTCCGCAGCTTCAGGCTCCTGAATAGCTTGTAAGCAGCCTTGCCTCCTTTGTCCATTCGAACGCTTGTCCTGAGGGGCTTGTTCTTTAAGCATTGGGCAGTCAGAGATCCGGTGGTCACGGCTTCCACAGCGTAGACATCTCCCTTGCGCTCTCCAGCATTGTTCGGACCAGTGACTAGCTCTATCACAGTGTTTGCACCTTTCTTTAGTTGCCACTACTATCTATTTGCCTAACTCCTTCGGCTTCTTATCAGCTTGTTCATTAAAACCACCACTGGGCCTTTTCTTCCCAATGGTCGGTTGATACCTTTCAGTAGCAGATACCTGCTCTCTCTTCACCGACTTACCTTTGATCTTTTCAGCTATCTCCATGGCATCTTACAGTAACTGCGCTTTCTTTATCATATCAGCATAGGTTTGAATGTCCATTGGCGCAAGTTGTGTGATGTACTGGGGCCTCAAGCCATTCATAAAACGTTTCGCCATCATTCTTTCTGTCCCAATCAAGTGAACGGCATATCGGGACATACGAGAGAATTGGGCCTCATATTCGGCCACAGTTAGTCCTCTCTGCTTCAAAGCCACAAACTCGGCTGCCTTCCGCTCTTGGACTCTCTCAGAAAAGTACTTGGTGTTGAAGCGTTCAATGAACTGAGCCCATGTCAGTTGCTGACCATCTAGTGTTGCTTCCACTGACTCCCACCATGCCTTGGCATCCTTTTCCAATTGGAAAGTCACCAGCAATACTTTATTTTGGTTTGTGCATTGCATGACCCTAAAGATCCTTTCAATCTCCTTAACCCAGTGTTCAGCAACATCTGGGTCAGTACTTCCTTCGAACCTAGGTGGATCCATACTTCGAAAATTCCGATGGAGATCACCGGCTCCGCGGTTACCCCCACCCGGTATGGCTTGCAGTATTGCCTGAGTCAAGTTTTGCAAAGTTTATTGCATGTTTCTAGCCTGGGCTCGTTCAACAGCCATTGAGGTAATAAGTACCTTCAAGATAATAATATAAGTTAGACATCTAAGTGTAATACATGTGACTCCTATTCCCATATCTCTACCCAAGCTCACCTTAGGTATAATAGATTTGACTCGTGTGATCTAGTTTCATTCTATATTCCTATTCCTTGGACTTGAAAAGTTCAGGTTCTGATACCAACTATCACGTCACGACATTTAGCAGCGGAATAAATATCGGGAGGTGTGAACGATACGAACGTAAGTATCATAGTTGAGTAATTCAGAGTAACAACTAAATATCACAACACACTTGAGACAATAATATTGTCAACACAAGTACTCTTTATTTCATTTCCATTCAACTAATTAAAAACCTTACATCAAAAGAACCAACTAAATGGTCCATTATTTAAATAAAACTCCATGAAAATGTTTCACTATGACATAAACTACTCAAATATCTATTCCTAATCTTTCAATTCCTCGTATGACGGGTGCTCTTCACTCATGCTCTGCCCCATCGGAGTCTACTGGATCCTCATCACTACCTGAAGAGGACATGATGATAGGGTGAGCAAACTAGCTCAGTAGAATTTACATCTCAATGTGCGGGCACTAATATACATGATTAACATTTTAAATAAGCAGGATATGAATATGAACATGATGACTATGCATGCATTTCTAACAAGTTGAATGGCAGAATAGACAGATATCATAACAAAACAAATACTGAATTTCATATACATTGGACATGTAGTTCAAGAATAATATCATATCACAAGGATTGGCCATATTCACATGATCAGACATATCATATCAAACTTATCATATCATTATATCAAACGAAGGCACATTCACACAAATCACACGTATCAGTGCCATGCCAAGCACCATAAGTCCATACTCCCACGGTTATAAGTATGTTGGGGCGCTCCTCCCCAGGACCAGACAGGGCCCCTATTGCACAGGCTTTAGTCAAATGGACCAAAGTCCCACGTTGTGCCAATCAAACATATACACATTATGGCCACAGAATTCCAATAACAAGCTCATTGTAATAAGGACATGATCTTTCATAGAGTCAAGGTAAGACAATAGTTCAAAAGATCAATTGGACAATATAACGACGTATCT
The DNA here is from genome assembly GCA_014218235.1 of Colocasia esculenta. Taxonomy (NCBI): domain Eukaryota; kingdom Viridiplantae; phylum Streptophyta; class Magnoliopsida; order Alismatales; family Araceae; genus Colocasia; species Colocasia esculenta. The sequence goes on along the minus strand of CM024765.1, from coordinate 49,913,236 downwards.
TATGTTCCATAATTCATTAATGTGTTGACAAGAGGATGACTAATGACAGATCGTATGCGGTACATGTGCTCTCTATCTCCAGGATACTTCATGGTACAACCAGCTCGGTCTCTATGAGGGAATCCATAGAGTACGGAGACTTACAGAGGTCTTAGGGAAAAGATCGCTAGTCTGCCAATACGGAATGACTGGCAGAGAGCTCCCAATTCCCCAAGAGGGGTGTGCCTAATCGTGCAAACGTATAAGTGACATGTCACAAAACTTTCTTAATCATGTATGCATTTGATGAACAATTAATGGAACATCGGAAAGCATATAAATAAAGAAAATTCACATGCAAATCATGATAGAAAACTTAACTAAACAAGTCCATTCTAACATGTATTCATCACAGATTCATATCACATACTTATTATGACAATTTCACATCAAGCTAGATCACAAGATGATAATCAAATGAACATAAGATCAATCACATAATACACATTAGAATCATATTCATGTCATTATCGTTTTCAAATGGGTTGATTGCTTTTAGGCCAATGCACACTAAGTAACATGCTTACAAACTAAGAAACTAAACATGCTGACTGACTTGTTGGAAAGAACAGTCTCGGGTCGGTCTTTGAATCGCGTCATACACAGTAGACGCATTTCCTAACGCAATGCACAGTCGCAACACGACTAAACTGTGAAGAATCAAAATCGCGACAGCCTATGTGGTCGCCTTTATGATTGAATCATGACGGGATACCCCATTGAGTTCATGAAATGTGTTTAAAATAGGAATATAAAAATCGCCGAAATCCTTGGGCGGGAAAACCATCAAAATCGTGACAGCCTATATGGTCGCGAGTCAGACAGGCGCTAAAAACCATGCAGTGCACAGTTCCACACAGGCGATTGATCGGTCATACAGTGAATCGCGATGGAGTGTCTGATCGCATTTTAGTGAATTGCGACGGTCAAGACCGACGCGATACCAGGCGATGGAATCACGTCATCTGACGCGGTCGCGATTCATGCTTCACCCCGAAAGCACAGGAAACAGATAGTGTTCCTCTTGACAGGCCTATAACTTGAAATCTAATGACATTTAAATAAAACTCTCAACATGAAACATGACGAGGACAACTAGTAGAAGAACTTTATGTTTTGGTTTGGATCTAATTCGATCTTGATTCATGTGAAACATATAAAGAACGCAAAAAGTCCTAAACATGCGTGACTTAGGGAAAACACTTATAACTCGACGGATACACCATGAAAATTGGGCAAATCACTTGCATATGAAACTAGACATGCAGCACTACAAGATGGTATAGGTTTTGTTTAGTTTCAGCCCGAGATCACCTACCTTTAGATGGATCAACGAGATGTAATAGCCCAGGTCGATGCAGAGCACGGTTGAGGAAGAAGCTCATTTTCACCAGCCGTTCTCCTCTCCTCCTGTGCCCTAGCCTGCTCCTCACGACCCCAACTCAATGCCAAACTTACCCTAAACGTTTTATGATGATCTCTTATAGTTTTAGGGTTTAATTCCATGTCCTAATGGTGCTAGGAAAGGTGGCTGCGAAATCTACTTGGCACCTTCCATAAATTGGATTTTCTCCTCCCAATTGAAGTGGCTACACCATAGGAAAGTTTTTAGCATGTGGTTGGCCACGATTTGGCTTACTATGCTTGGCTAATAGAATTAGTTTAAGCCCTAATTTGCCCTTCCCAATTACCACATAATTACAGGTACGAATTTTGGGTATTTTCTTGCTCCAATTTTATTCTTGGGCCAAAAGTGATCCCTTGGCCCAATTTTGATAATGGGTCATCAATACATGATGTTGGAAGTCTCTCCAACATGTTTATTTAATTTATCATCGTGTTATATTTTCGCGTTAACGGTTTTCTGACTTAGTTTCATAATTTAGGTAATTAGTCACATTGTGACTTACACAAGGCCAATTAGATTTTTTTGTTGCACGAATTTCTTTGTGGAACGCTTAGAGATAATGTTTGGGGTTGATTTATAATTTTTACGGAATTTTCTGATGTGTTCTCTCACGTACGATAGTGGTACGTAAGTTCTACCATTCTGATAATAAGAAAATTATTTATTTCTATTTATTTTCAATTTCTGAATTTACGGGGTGTTACAAAAGGCGCGGTTCACGTACTTGTAGGCGACATGGACGACGCCCATGCAAGCTGCGGCCATGCAGGCCGTGCGGACCGCGACCACACGGGAGGCCACACGGTCCGCAACCATGCACGAGGGCGCGCGGTCCGAGACTATGCAGTTCTCAGCCATGCAGGCCACGTGGACCGCAACCACGTAGGCACTTGCAGTGGCGTCAGCGGCTGCCGCCATGCACACCGTGCACGTGGGCGTGATATCGTCTGTGGCTCTCGCGGTGGCATCCGCGACCGCGGCCTTGCACACCACGCACGCGGGCGCGATGGTGTCAGTGGCGCTCACAGAGGCATTCGCGACCGCATGCATGTAGGCCGCACATGAGGGCGCAGGGGTCCTCGCGGCCATGCAGGCCACGCAAATGTGCATAGAGGTGGTCCCACGCATGCAGGCATGGCGGTTCGCGAGGGTGAAGGCGTGGCGCTTCGTAGGCATGCTGGTTTGGCTAAACACGAGGGTACTGGTGGACAAGGGCGCATGGGTACTGGTCCACCCATGCACATCCTTGTTGCAGGCCAACTTTGTGGTGTCTGACATAGTATACCCAGACGCACCTTTCTGGTGAAATAGGCCCGCTTGCGAGCATCGACCCGTCGGCGTCATGATCTTGACCGCTTTGCAAGATGTCGCACTAATGTGGTGTTGCCGAGCGGACCCCGTGGTCAAGCCTGACTTAGCCGCATTGTTAAACGTGGACCGGCAGGGAATGATATCCCAGTCTCTCGTCGCCACAATAATTGCTACTTGGCAGTACGATGAGTCCGACGTCACATGCGGCATGTTCCCCGACACCGTGCTATGACTCTAGCCCGCCTCCAGACGATGGCTTTTGCTATTATGATGTTATCGCAATTTTAAACATGATTTTATTATTCCTTCGGATCATTATGAGTTTCATAATTATGAGATTGTCTTATTTAAGTCAATGCAATAAATTATATTATATAGTTTGATCTTATAAGTTTATTCATGCACTTTATATTCAAGCAATCTATGTATGGTCCAATCGTTTAAAATCATGTGTTGAATCCTTTATTAAAAGGGTGTTTTGAACATGCATGATTAATTGTTGTTCAAAATTATTAGAATATTTTTTGAATATGATTAGTTGTTGATAATTTTTTATTTGAATATTCATGTTTAGTATATACATGCTTATTAATTGAGAGATGTTAGTTCCTCTCCCTTTAAATTGTTTGATCGAAATTACTCTAATAATATTAAATATTCTTATATAAATGGGAGATGACTGTAGGACTCTAAGTCTACTTTCGATCTTATTATATGGAGAATGTTTAATATTATAGTGTAAATTTCTGGATCGAATAGACTGATGTGTAGAATTGTCAACTTAGCCTTCTCATTATTATCTTAATGTAGTGATTCAACGATGGCCTCCAAGAATGTTATTGCTGACTTAATGAAAGGGGATAAATTAGATGACATTAACTATGACATTTGACATTGAAAGATCCAATATCTCTTAAATGAGCAAGAGTTACTTGATCACATAACTACCTCTATGACCCCGCCCGAATAAGGCAACACTGATCAACACCACAGAGATCAAGAGGCCTACAAGTCATGGTTCAACAAAGATCGAAGAACGCACTTTACACTGTTAAGCAGCATGTAGGATGATCTGATTGGTGAGTTTGATAAGTGTGAGACTGCCAAGGATATGTGGGATAAGTTGAAGATTACTTTTGGAGGAACCTCTACCATGAAGTTAAGGGCTCTAGTTTTAAAATTTGAGACCCTCCGAAAGGATCCCCGTCAGAATATGACTGATCATCTAAGGGTGATGTCAAGCATGATCTGCAACTTGAAGTCTACAGGTCACGATCTCACTAATGAGCAGCAGGTGCAGGCAGTAATAAGATCTTTGCCAGACTCTTGGGCTCACATGAAACAAATCATCACTCACAATGAGAGTATTAAGAATTTTTCTGACATCTCTCGCCATGTGGAGTTAGAGGCTAAGCGCGAGGAAGCTATGCGCGCTACTGCCCTTGTCGCCCAAGGAGGCAGACAACAGGGCAAGAAGGGTCCAAAGAAGAACTTCAAAAGGAAGAGGCAGAATATTGCATCCACTTTAAAGGCAGGGCAAACACTAAAGTGCTAAAGAGGCAAGCGTGGTGGAAAGAGAAATAAGTCGAAGGCCAAATGCTATAATTGTGGACAACTGGGACATTTTTCTTATGAATGCACTGAGCTGAAAAAGGTATTCCAATTTCTTTGCTCTCCAACTGTGCATGTTTGTTCGCATATTCTAGTTGCTCCAACAAATCCTGAATGGATAGTGGATTCAGAAGCGACCAAGCACATAACAAGGGATCAAGCAAGGTTCGTGGATTATCGCCGAATCTCAGTGGGATCGCAAAGAGTATATATGGGAAATGGTTCCAACAAGGAAGTCATTGGAGTTGGTGTGTATCAACTCAAGTTAAATACTGGACGAGTCTTAACTCTCCATGAAGTGCTCTATGTGCCTAGAGTTCAGCATAATCTACTATCGGTCTCGTCATTATTAGCATTAGGCTTCTCTTTTTCTTTTGCTAGCAACCAAATTGACATTTGTTTGAACAATGTTATATATGGTCATGCTTTATTCATGGATGGTTTGTTTAAATTAGATTTGGATAATCATGATTTTTCTGTGTCTTATGTGGTAAATACTGATAATTACCTTGATTCGAAAATTTGGCATGCTCGATTAGGACACATAGGACAAGATAGAATGACAAGGTTAGCTCGAGAAGGCTTACTAGGCTCACTCGCTAAAGTCAATCTTCCTATGTGTGAATCATGTTTGGCCGGTAAGTCATGTCGCAAGCCTTTCGGAAAGGCTAAAAGAGCCACTGAACTCTTACAATTGATCCACTCCGACATTTGCGGACCCATGAGTGTGAAGACCCATCAAGGGGATTCCTATTTCCTCACATTTATAGATGATTATTTGCGATATAGATATGTCTATCTGATCGCTCACCGCTATGAAGCGTTAGATTGTTTCAAACACTTCTTGGCAGAGGTTGAGAATCAGTTAGACAAAACCATAAAAGTTCTTAGGACAAATCAAGGATGTGAATATCTTTCAGATGAGTTTCGAACTTTATGTGAAGAAAAAAGAATACGCAGACAATTAACTATTCCATATACACCGCAACAAAATTGTGTTGCTGAAAGACGGAATAGAACACTGTTAGATATGATTAGGTCGATGATGGCCTACACCAACCTTCCAATATCTTTTTGGGAGGATGCTATAATGAATGCGGCCTACATCCTTAACCGCGTACCTTCATAGTCAGTTCCTTCCACCCTTATGAGTTATGACATGGTGAAAAATCAAATTTAGATAATCTACGCCCATGGGGTTCAGCGGAATATGTTCATGACATTTCTCACAAGTTTGGAAAACTTGGCCCTAAAGTTAGAAAGTTTATCTTTATAAGATATCCTGAAGGCTCTAATGATTATGTCATATACGAACAACTTCCGAATGGAGGAATGACAGAAAAAGACGTCCAAGACGTTGTTTTCTTAGAATCAGAATTTCCTAGTATCGGCGACACTGGAAAGAGTCTTGATCTCCATGAGTTGGATGACCCTAATGATGTTCTACCATCTTCCAGTGAAGTGAGGGAATTAGTTCCTAACCAGAAAGTCGCCAGAGATAGTAGAGATGATCATGATGATAATGGGAGCTATGTGCCCAATGAGAGCACACCTATAGAAGAACAAGACGATCTGATACGCCGTAGCATGTCTCGTCGTCGATTTAAGATCGAAGAGGAAGCTCTTGTGCGCCAGCTTGTTGATGAAGATGAGCCTACTTCTGTCAAAGAAGTATTAACTTCATCTGCTAGTAAAGAGTGGAAGGATGCAATGCAAGATAAGATGGACTCTATGAGTAAGAATCAGGTTTGAAAACTTGTCGACCTCTCTCCAGAACGTAAGGCTATTGGAAATAAATAGAAAATTTATATCCACTCTGTATCTGATCCGTTTACAGCCCTACTTTTTAATTATTAATATCAAAATTTATGTCAATAATCAGTGTTAATAACTAGTTTTGAATACATTTTTTCTCTCAAGATGGTGGATGTTTACTTGGCCAATAACATGATAGTGGTAAAAGTCTTAGTATTTTAGTCCGGACCCTCCACCACGATCCGAGCCTCGTCAATCTGACAAGGACAAGCCAAGAAGAAGGAAGAAGGCTGAGTTGGTAATGACTCGGTACTATCGTTTGCTTGCTTCATTCCATTGATAAGATCAGGATGCACTTCTGTGTACCTTAATTAAACAAATGTCTTCTTCTTCCTCGGATTGAATAGGGTCAAGAACGGAGTTTCAACCAGATTTAATTGAATGCCAAGACCTGCAAGAACCTCTATGTATTCACATTCATACACTAAATATACAAAACATGTATACATAGACGGATGATTTTTTTTTAAAAAAAAATATCCATACATGTTGCAGTTTTTAGAGATTTTTTAATAAAAGAGTGGTCCCATACTAAAATCACCTAGAGATGACCTGATCTAAGACCCCAAAAATTTTTTTTTTTTGTCCTAATCTTTCACTGCTTCGCCCCTACTCTATTGCTTAGGTTCAGCAGCTGTATTGCAAGATGAATATAAAATTATTTATTTATATTATATATAATATATAAATTATAAAATATTAAAAAATAATTCGAATGACTCTACTAAATAAAATTTATGCATCTAACATCATTACAGGTACATATATATTCTAGTTCACAAAAATACTTCTTAACGACACTGCAGAAGCTACCCACCATCCTCAGCACTTTAGAGCTAAAATTTGACAACCACAGAGCAGTCACGCATGCTGCAAAGACATATGACTAAGATTTTGGTTCCCTAGATTAGGGTTGTGGGAGAGAGCGATCCAACTTATATCTTGGTGCACATCCACACACCTCTCTAATATATATTTTTTGAGCTCAACTGTGTTCGACTACGGGTTCCTCGACCTAAATGCAACAATCCGACTTAGGCCCCCACAAACATGTGAGATTCAGGGTCTGTTTGTTTGCATATAAAATAGTTTTAGAGGGAAATAATTTTTCACGGAAAAATTTTTACGTGAAAACAGGAACGTAATTGTCTATTTGGTTGTTAGGAAAATATAAAGTTATATGGAGGAGTATGAGATCTTATGATCTACTCAAATGAGAGAGAGTCATATACTCCTTGTGTATTAATACTATTCATCAAAATTTTTATTTTTTTATTTTTAATATTTTTAAAAAATAAAAAAATTAGATAACTAATGAAAAATAAGTAACTTTGACAAATATAATTTAAAGTAAGAGAAATAAAATAAAAACACAATTTAAATAAATAGTGTTCTACAGATATTTTGATAAAAAAGTAAAAAATAAATTAACTAATAAAAAATAATTAAATTTGATAAATACTATTTAAATGAGTGGAAAGAAAATAAAAATATAGTTTAAATGAATAGTGCCTAAATTAGCTACAGTAGAACTGCACATGAAATGGCCAGCAGCGGTTAAGGAAAATGGCATCCGCGTTTTTCTCGCGGATGCCAAAATCCGGAAAGTTTGGTAAATGGTTTATCGTATTTTACTTCTCATGACTACCAAATGGCCTAAAACATACAATTTTCCTGAAAAACTTTTTCCAAGTGAGATTTTACGGTTAAACAACCCTCAGTCTTTTTCTATTAGAAAATGTCTCATCCTCATTTCAAATTCAACAATTCTCAAACTTGGTGGTCTTTTGGCGTGGGTTAGTGCGGGTGTGTTGTCCTTTTGTCATCTTGATCTTGCGTTTCTATACTACGTTTCTTTTTTGCTAACGAGGAAACCCCGCCCCGTGTGATTTTGTGGACTCAAGGATTGGTGTTCGTGAACTCCAAGGTCAGGACTTGACAGCTCCTACTTTCCGTATATCCGTATTGTCCTTACCCCACTTGACCAGGAAAATCCCGGACCTACACACCTCGAGGATTATATGTAGATCAGGTAAGCCCCCCCCCAGGAATCGAACTCGGGACCTCTTACTTTTAAACAAGAGTTCTTACCGATCGATCCAACTGGGGTCCTCTTCTATACTACGTTTCGTATGGATGTTAGTACGACGACACTTTCAATGTTGTGAGTAATGTTACGCGTAATATGTCTCAAAAAAAAAAAAATCATGTTCTGTGTAACATCTCCCTTTTATAACTCACTGCCAAAAAAATATGCACGTCATGCTGCCCGTCCTCCATTTAATAACAAAACACTATATATATATATATAATACTAGATCAAAAGATGAAGTCGTCCGCCACGAATCATTCGCAACCTTTTTTTAATGGAGAACGCTTCTGTTGTTGTTGAGCTTGATCTTTTCTAATTATATGCCATTCTATAAGGGGAATGATAAATAAAAAATCACTGGAATGGACATTGGTTTTGGAAGGAGTTGGATAAATAGGTCTAGGAATACAAATTATTTGTTGGTTTTTAATTTTTTTTAAAAGAAGAACAAATTAATTATAATTTTTTTACTGTAATAAGAAATTTTTTATTATAACATAATTTAATGTATGATGTAATAGTTGATAATACTTATTATAATGAATGACAATTTTATTAAAAACTAAAAAATAACTTAAACATCTAATAGAGACTCTTAATTATTATTATTTTTTTAAAAAATAATGTTGATAAATCAAACATCTGATAGAAAATTTTAATTATTTTTTTCTTAAAAAAACAACGTTGGAGGTTGATCGTTAGAAAAAAAAGAGGGGGGGGGGATGATAAAAATTAAAAAGAAAAGTGTGGTATTTTTTCAAGAATATTTTAATAAAAAGGTCACTAGACTTTTCCATGTGATAATTCAACTATCATTAAAGACGAAGGTCACTAACTGCCACATAATTGTCCAAGTTGTAGAAAAAGATAGGGCCTGGAAAGGAAGATGGGAACACCTCCTTTTTCCAATCTTGACTAATTAATATCTATGCCTCTACACGGGGTTATAACACGACTCCAATAGTCCAATGTTCATGACTGCTATCGTTAAAAAAAAATCAAAGTTGTTCTTCTTATAAGGATACGAGCCATCTCCTGTTAGAGGTGCATATAAATAGTAAAGAGCGGAAAATTAGTATTATGTGTATAAATAGTTTTTTGTCATAAGTTCGGAATAAAAAATTATTAATGAAAAAAAATATAATCAGAGATTATTTTAAATTGCGAACTCTTGAGGAAATAAATTTTTTCAACTGGCTTCAGCCGTTGATCGCTCCTGTATTCGCCCGTATTGAAGAAGAGCATCTCATCTAATACAACGCCTCGTGCGCGGGGTGTGGCCCAGTGGCTGGGACTCCCACTGCTATTATCATCAATAATGTTGATGTGTCATCCGCTCATGTGCAAATAAGTTTTGAATTTTTTTACATATTAATCCCTATACTTTTATAGTTATTTTCAAATAATTTCTTGGATTCTTCGTAATTTTTAATAACCTCTTCAAATTTTCTTAGAGAAAAAATAACTCTCTTTGGTTAGTAATGATAAAAACATAACACTACAAGAAATAGGACATATGTCAGCGGCTTAGAGTCGTTGAAATAAATTTATGTCAGCGGTCTCCTAGTTGTTAACAAAGTCGTTGACAAATGGATCGTCGACTAATATTTGTCAGCGGCTGTAAATAACCGTTGACAAATACATCATATGTCAGCGGCCGGTGCTTGTCGACATATTAGGAATATGTCAGCGGCTTTAGCCGCTAACAAATTTTTTTTTTTTTTATGAAAAAAAAATACAGCCCTGCAACCCCCCTCTCCCGATCACGGCGCTGCACCACCATCGCCATGAAAAAAAAACACAGCCCTGCAAGCAGTGATAAGAAAACACGGGCGGCCGCCAAAGCAGCGGCACGGGCCGCCATGGATCAGAGACCTTTGCAAAACAAGTGGCAGAGGCAAACAGAAGACGGGCCCGCGGGAGTACGCCAATGAGCCCGAGGGAAGCAACGTTCTCTGATTAAGAACTGATGGTTTATCTAAAAGATTTAGAACCACCTGCCCGTCCAGGATACTAACGAGCAACCTATCATTAAGTACCAAGGGAAATAAAAAAAACAGCACATCGTTTACCTGGTTTCTTGAAAGACCTGTTTGTTTGGCCAGCATTTGTTTGTCCATGTCAGAAGGATACCTGAAATGGTCATGAAATCACATAAACTAATCAACATCTGTAAGCTTCTCTGATTAACACCGAAGTTAAAAATACAAGACTCGAAGACTTACAGAACACATTAAATCATGGTCGTGTCAAGTAGTATATAAATGCATAAACACACACCCCAGAGTTATTACACATGGGTATCAAGTATACTTCATGAACTAGTAACTCAATTCCCTGTAGTGCTATTCTACAATTCTAGAAGCAAACAATGCAATTTGAAAATTAATAGAAACATATTCCATATGCAACAACATAATGAAAATGCACTAACTAGATTAATGAATATGCACGATACTCACGGATGTAGGAAGTGCTCAAACAACCATGCCTGAAGAACAGCCACTGCACGTTCAGGTAGTCCTCTTTGAGGGCGCCAAACAGGCTGTTGATTGACTGGACCAGAGCTAAGGCCAGCTCTTTGGAAGTAAAAACCACCATTCATATTAAACCTACACCCAGAGATCTCATATTTTCCTCGGCTTCCCTTGTCAAAAGCTTCATTGGTGAACCGAACCTGGTTTGATCATATTGCGTGCTTTAGGCGCTTGAAATGCTTTGCTAAGGATTTGAGAGCCAATGGGGCACAGGGAGCAGCCATATTAAAACCCGCAACGGCTTCGAATGATGTGATAACAACTTGGATCTGTTGGAAATACAGCTTGTACCTTCTGTAAACCTACAAGAGCAACAAGAAATTAAGTTGGAATGACGGCTTACTCCTGGAGCAGAGGCAAATCTTATTCTCTGACACTAGAATGAGTGAACCAAAAGGCTACATGTTAGATCCGGTGTCCCTTTCTGCCTCTTATTTCACCGAGAATCCCAGCCTTTTAAACTGATATAGCAATAACTTGAAATAATTTGCAGACAAGAACTATGGTTGTGTGGATCAATCAAACAATGACCTTTCCAATTAACCATCGTACTGTCTAGGGGAAAATGCTTTAAAGGAGAATTTGATCAAGTTGTCTAGGGAAAAATGTTCAAACACAGATGAACAGTCAAACAATGTGAACATATTATGGATGCATTTCGTTTTAATTTTACATTCATAAGAAATTAACCATTCAAACTTCCAACTTAAGCATGATGCTAAATTTTTCTGATTTCCAAGCAAACTAAAAACGAGAAGCCGCATGGAATGCAAAACTGCTGACAAGGATGACATTATTTATGTTAAACGTTTCATACTAACCTTCTAACGCAACAGAATGAAGACTGGTAAAGCAACTCAGTTGATTATAGATGGCTACCAAATTGAATGGAACCTTCCAAATAGTTTATCAGTAGGCTATGTTTCATCATGTCCTAACTGTAATGTTTTAAGTCGAACAAAACAAAGACTATTAGTGAACCTTGAAGGAGAAAACTTCAAGATATTGCAATACAACTAAGCTATACACAGATCACAAATAGGGGATGAAACAACGGAAACTTCCCCCCACATAATACCACATAAGATGAAGGAACAAATGGAAAATTCCTAACAAGATGACACAAGAGACAAAAGAATTAAGAAACTACTTGACAACAACACACTACCAATTAGGATGCACCAAACTGACATGGAGCTAAATAGAGATGACACTAGAGAGGCTAGAATTACTTAGAGGCCAAGAAATAAAAGATAGAATCAATTGTTGTCCAAGGATTTCCCTGGTAAAAATTAATATTAAGGGGTTCCAGCCCTTCTTTGCCAAAATTACTCATCTCAGTTTCTAAATAAACTTCAAAGTAGCTTCATCTAAATCGTGTACCCGTGCAAAAGGCTGCTTTTCGATGGGCGCATCACTACATGAAATCTCTAACTATCAGAACACACATGAGAGCCTGAATTAATGCATATCATTAGTTGCCACATTCTTGGGGTATAATAAGACAAAAGAATGACCATCAATCGAACAGTTAATACTATGATAAGTGATGAGACATCAATACAAGTGTGCCCAACCAAACATACCGAGACTTTAAAAATAGAACATGTCAAACCCATAAATATGTACATAAAAGGATCTCTTGCCTCCTCTAGACTCACTTATCAACTGATGACCATGTCAGCTGCAGATAGTTAAAAAAATTTAATACCTTCAGTGCCGGCAAGTGGGACAGCAGTATCTTCGTCGGAAGCCTCCTCATCTCCTTGCAATTCAAGAACACTAATTCCTCGAGCGAGGGCAGGGGAAGAATTAACTGGTGATGATGATCAGAATGGGGGGCACCTCCAGAGCTTATTAATTCCATGTCGGGAATGCCCACCAACCTCAAATGACGGAGGGAGGAGGACCAGGGGTGACCTCGCAAGCACCTCCACAACACCTCTGCGGCCCAGCAGCTTTCATGATGGTCAAAAATGATGCTCCTCCTCCTCCTCTCCCAAATCACCATCCGTTGATCCCCTTGTCGGCGAGCCACTAGTACTGCCCCTCACCTGCTCATCGGAGGTCGTGCGCCCTGGCGGGGTGGCGGAGGCCCGAGCCTCCGGTAGCAGAAGGGTACAGAGAACGGCGAACGGAGGTATCTGTTTCCATGATCACAACTAGGACTAGAAACTGGACCCCTCTTTCTCACGCCCTCTACTTCTGCGAGAGGATCTCCGTCCACTGCTCACCTCTCTTCCCTAATCCATCACTACAAAGGAAAAGAAGTAGCAACGATTCCAGATCCATTAACACCCTCTTCCACCTCAGATCCAACTCAAACACAACGAACACCTCGGTACCTCGTGGCCGCATCCTCCTCCAGGCGCCGCTCCACTCCACAGCCTTCACGGCCGCAGGCTTCTCCTCGGGGAAGATGGTGGACACAGAGAGTGAGAAGATGCCGAGCGGCGAGCAGCAAGAGCAGGATGACCGACAGCATCGCCAGCACCAGTGTCCACGCTGGCGACGAGGACAACGCGCTCCTCCTGCTGGCAATCCTCCCGCGCACTGGACCCCTTCGCGATCGCTGGCGACGATGGCAGCAGCGCAGGCGCCTTCGCGGGCCTCCTCTGCACTCCGCGAGCTCTGATGCAGTTTCTGGAGGATTCCAATGTAGAGCTTCGGATTCCCATTTATAGGCCTTCGCGACCTGCAAGGGGAAGCCCTTCTTCTTCGCGACCTACAAAAGAGAGAGAGAGAGAGAGAGAGAGAGAGAGAGAGAGAGAGAGAGAGAGAGAGAGAGAGAGAGAGAGAGAGAGAGAGAGAGAGAGAGAGAGAGAGAGAGAGCGCACGCAGAAGTAGGGAGTCGGTTGGGATGGGGAGAGAACAGGGAGGGGGCGGGACGGGTGGGGTTTTTTTTTTTTAACGAAAAGTTTTAACATATGTCAACGGCTCTTTATAGCCATTGACAAATACCCTGACCAACATTTTTTGATAAATACATGTCAACGGCTATTGAAAGCTGTTGACATAAGTAATATATGTCAATGGCTTTTCATAGCCGTTGACACATATTCTTGTAGTCTGGGTCGCCATAGATAGATGGTCAACATATGTCAACGGCTACATATAACCGCTGACATATATATGTTAATCTTATGTCAACGACCACGGTAGCCGCTGACATATATATTATATGTCAACGAAAATTTCTAGCCGCTGATAAAAAATTGTTGACAAATCTCACTTCCCTTGTAGTGACATTTTATCGAAAAATACAAGCTGCACATGTGAAGAAAATAATTTTTTGCTATTATTCAAGACATTATTGACCCCAACGGCCCCACCTATAGCAAAATCATATCCCGACAGAGGAATGATACATATTTTGAAATGAAAAAAAAACACACACACACACACACATAATGGAGTTAAATTGATAGTCTGACACGGACATCTCTCACACATCTAAGTCCCAAACGTCATCCATGGCTGACATGGGGGCTGATGGCCGATGTGGTGGTCTATGGCCAACATGGAGCCTGATGGCCGACGTGAAAGTTGATGGTTGACGTGGTGGTCTATGGCCGACGTGGAACTTGATGGCCGACGTATAGATATTTCGAGCGTAACAGCCCACTACAGTACCCTACCATTTCAGTTTACCGACGCGGGACGTGTTCTCCATAACGGCAGTTATTAAGATCACGATCTATCCAACGTGGTGTGACAGTTATGGTGACGCGGTGCAACGGTTACTGCGACGTGGCACGATACTTATGGGGTATCCGACGGTTCTCAAGTGTACGACCTATCACTATAAATAGGGAGATAGTCAAGGCTCACAGGTACACAGTTTTGCTCCTTTGGCTAGGCCATTCTTTTTGTCTAGCAACTGACTTGGGCTTTATAGGTTCTTGGACGTCGGGGTACGGAGCTCTCGTCGGCTAGTTTCTCACCTCGACTACGCGGATTCCTTTTCACACCTCGGCTAAGAGAGTCATCACGAAACAACAATAACATTTTGGCTCCGTCTGTGGGAAGCACTACCAAAAGTTAGTATGGCTTCCCTTACTCTCTCCTTCAATTGATCTCTGTCATCCTAATGGCCGACGTGGTGGTCATGGCTGACATTGGGCTTGATGGCCGACATGGGGCCGATGGCCGACGTGGTGGTCTATGACCGACGTTGGGCCTAATGGCCGACGTGGAAGTCTATGGCCCACATTGCACCTAATGACCGACTTGGAGCCTGATGGCCGACGTGAAGGTTGATGACTGATGTGGGGCCTGATGGCTGACGTGCTGGTCTATGGTAGGTGTGGAGCCTGATGGCCGACGTGAAGGTTGATGGCTGACTTGGTGGCTAACAGTCGATGTGGGGCCTAATAGCCGACGTACTAGTCTATGGCCGACGTGGAGCCTAATTGCCGACTGAAGGACAAGGTCGCTTCAGCATTCGTTAAAGACGAGGTCACTTTGTCACTCGTAATGGGCTCCGACGTCCTACAGATGGTTGGCATCTAAAGACGAAGAGGTCCTTCGGCACTCGCGAAGGACGAGGTGGTGTATACTGTAGCTTCAGGGGGGCCGACGTGGAGGCTACGAGGTGATCAAACCGACCTGTAGAACCAGATGACCGATGTGGAGGCTACGAGGTGGTTCATCCGACTTGTAGCTCCATATGGCCGACGTGGAGGCTAAGAGATGGTGCAGATCTGTAGCTCCAGAGGGCCGACATGGTGGCTACTGAGATAGTACTCTCTTGTTGAAGTCATGGACGTCGGAATGACCAAACATTGCAGCAAGATTCATGTTCTTGATTGGTTCTGACCTCACGAGACCAATCGTCGTGCAAGAGCCCTGCTTCGGTATTAGCTTCACCTCACCTCGACGACGAGCCGACATGAAGATGGGGGGCCAATGACATGGGCATCTCCCAAGCATCTAAGTCCCAGACGTCATCCATGGTTGACGTGAGGCTTGATGGCTGACGTGAGGCCTGATGACCGATGTGGTGGTCTATGGCCGACGTGGAGCCTGATGGCCAACGTGAATTTTGATGGCCGATGTGGTGGTCTATGGCCAACGTGGGGCCTGATGGCCAATGTGGTGGTCTATGGCTAACATACAGATATTCCGGGCATAACGACTCGCTACACTACCCTATCGTTTTGGTTAACTGACGTGAGACGTGTGCTCCGTAACAGCAATTATTAAGACCACGATCTACCTGACGTGGTGCGATAGTTATGGTGACATGGTGCAACGGTTACTGCGACGTGACGCAATACATATGGGGTATCCAATGGTTCACAAGTGTACGACCTATCACTATAAATAGGGGGATACTCAAGGCTCACAGGTGTGCGGTTCTACTCCCCTGGCTAGATCATTCTTCTTGGCTAGCAACTAACTTGAGCGTCGGAGCGTCTCCCCACCGAGCTCCCTCAGAGGGCTTGACAGGTTCTTAGATGTCGGGGTACGGAGCTCTCGTCAGCTAGTCTCTCACCTTGGCTACGCGGATTCCTTTTCACACCTCGATCAAGAGAGTCATCGCGAAACAATGGTAATAGAATCAAATGGCAAAGTCATAATTAACATTTTTTTTTATTTAGGGGTGTAGAATATAATATATAGATTTCAGAAATATAATTTTGAATACGATATATTTTAGAGATATGTATGTATTTCTTCCTTAACATTCGTTTTAGAGAGAGTTTGATGATAATATAGAATAAAAATTATATTTTCGGTTCTGCCGGTCCGTGTAGCAGCTCCGGGTTGCTGGGGCTAATTCAGCCCAGTGCTTGGTTGGGCCAGTATTCTAATTTGACTGGGCCAGCCCAAGGGATAAATTGGTCTTGACCAGCTCGATGGAACATGTAGAATGGATGGTGAACCTGTGATGCCATGCGATTATTACACGAGATAAAATACACCATATGTAGCTCGCCGTTATGTAACTTCGACACTGACCAAATCGTGTGTTGTGTGTGTGGTGTTTCATAATGAGACCATTTAAAGGAGCAGCAGTCACACACTCTTGAGAAATATTTAGAAATATTTGCCATTGTAATAAGCAACGACCATTTAAAGGAGTAGCAGTCCACAAATGGCTGGTATCATGGACGGATCTAGAGACAAATCAGTGGAATCATGTGACCCCACTGAATTTTTAAAACTCTATTAATGTCTTTAAAATATTTCATTAAATTAATTTGGCTGGAAATTTTTTTAAAGAGAGTGACTCCACTGAATTTTTTTTTGGGTCCGTCTATGACTGATATGAGCATAAAAGACACGCAGTAGAGAACATCACTCACAACGAACGTTGTCATCTCAACATCTTCGTGAGTAATTCGGCTCAGTTTTGCTGTCAAATATGCTATGCACACACAGAAACCATTCATTTCTCTTTTTGTGAAAAATACTCCTTATATATGAGGCTCGTTACATAATTATTTGTATTGTTGTTAATAATCTTCTTACACAATCAGAGCGCTAAATATAACCTTGCCGTTAAACTTTCATTTGAGAGGCTCAGAATATTTCGTGTTCGATCAGTTATAAAACTAAAATTTTAGACGAAATTCTCTTACATACTAAATTTAACTTCCATTTAAGATACTTGTAACTGGCACATTTTACTAAAAGGAGAAAATAGGGAGATAAAGAAATAGAGAGATGAAAGACAAAAATGTGTCTAGGACAGATTAGGAGTAGTTTAGAACAAGATTTGTCGTATGGGGTAACTCGGTCGTGCCGAGTTCTCCCTGACACAATATAGATCGAATTGTATCGATGTATTATGATTTGATTTAGATGATATAATTATAAAAACTAATAAATTATATCGAATCGGTCGTGCTAGAGATTCGTCAAATCTGTATAATACTGTAGCCACGCGACAAATCTTAGTTTAAAAGTATGCAGTAATCCATAGCGGATGGGGCAGGCGGAGATTTTTCGAGTTTTTTTTTTTTTGGGTCCGAACTTATGTAGGACTTGGTTCAGCCTTTAAACTTTATTGATATCAAATAGAGCCCACAAAGAACAAAGATTCGAGGGAACATACCCAGCCATATTCCGATTGAAATGCACTGTAAAGAAACCCAAAATGAACCTTCCAACAGAAACGAAGAACACTAGATCATTAGCGGCACGGAAGATTGGGCAATCCAATAGTACTAATCCATATAGCTAGAGAAGTGTTTGTTACTTGATCAAGTTGGTATAATAAGCACTAAGTGGATTACTTTTCAAACAATTCTATTGATTAAGAGTACTCTTGTCAGATCCATCTTTTTCTTTATTCTTTAGTCAATAAAATTGCTTGGTAAACAATTCATTTAGGCTTTGTTGCCGGACCGAATTGGCGACAAACATTTCTCACCTATATATAAAACCCTGGAGGTATGTAAAGATGTTAATCCAAAACTTATTAAACTAGTCAATCAATCTTAACAAATGTTAGTGTTTTCCATAATCGCTGATCATTGAATCACTTCTTATGTCCCGTCATTAATTATTTAGTAGCATTAATTGGATGGAGGATTGGATACATCCTTGCGTGAGCATGTTATTGTTGTTATTGTTACTTCCGCTTCTTCAGCATGTTTCTAACGCCACCCCTTTCCGGCCTGCCATCTTACAAAAGTTATTCTGTGGAATCAGCACGAATAATTTGGGATTAACCGCGGGGGGTGGGTCCAGTGTCACGACTTTTTTTTTTTTACCCCACCGTCTCAAACATGACGTACGTAGTCTATTGCTTCTTGGACTGGTCTGGACTCTCAGATCTGAGATGTCAGTCATATGATTCAGTCATACTACCTGCAAATGAGGTCATGCTTACAGGTAAGGCCCATTTATTAGTGAGGCCCATTTATTAATGAGGCTGACCAACACGTAAAGCTGATCTATAGATGAGACCGACCTATAATTGAGGCTGACGTAGATTTATCGATAAGACTCACCTAACCAACCCCTAAAAGCACGACCTTCGAGCTAAGGTTCTAGCTTGGGTCTTATCGATGACCAATTCTCCCACCGAGAGAAAGGAGAAGAAAGGTTTAAAGAAATTTATTAAATTTGAAAATTATGTACAATTGTAGTATAGATACCTCTCTACAAATTCTAAATGTTTATTTCAATTCTCATGCATGTTTAGACCATCCGATCGAGATTGTGCCGTTTCGTTTTTCGACTGATCATTAAATTTAAGAAAATAGAGTTACTGGAAAGGTCAGACGACCGAATTTTGAGTTTCGATCGACCGACTTCCTCAAATCAGACGATTGATTTCTTATGTTCAGGCGATCGACCTTGTATTTTTTGACGATCGATTCTTCTAGAATTGTCAGTAGAAATCTTGCGAAACTCACCGTATTTACATTTCATATCATTTAAGTAAATGTTATAATTTATTATTTTATTTACTTAAGATATTACATGTAAATAAGAAAATATCTCCCATTTGAATATAATAAAAATGTCAAAAAAAAATATACTCTTCCATCGAAGAAAAAAATCGCAATTTTGATGATTTCATCAAAATAGTGTCTTTCTAATCTCTCATAATTTGTTCTATCTGAAAATTTCATAATTCAAATAAACTCAATAGAACGCTAAAAATCTAAAGTCTAGTGAAAAATGTTAAATATGCATACGACTTCTCCAAGGGAGTCACTCTCCTACTGAAAAATATACGTCCCTTATTTTACATTAATATGACATTATTTCTAATTCTAAATAAAATTAGTAATTTAATGGTTCGATCAGCCACATTGATTTCATTACTATCTTCGTGATGTATTCTTCCATTGACTTTTCGATAAAAGTTTTAAGATTTAACATGTTAAGTAAGACTAAGTACCACGTCACGGAGCTATTCTATGAAGTCTAAAAGGGCTAGAGAATGTTACGTGATATCTCCAGAACTTGTAGGTTTAAGCCGTCTTGTAAGTACGACCAGTGTTTCGACATGGTAATATCGCGTTGAAATTCTGTTTAGCATTTGATTCACAAACCGAACTGATACATTGACTTGATATTTGAACACTGATGGTACTATGATTGACTTCAGTAAAAATTTGACTCGATTACTGACATAATTATTGGATTCGACTACTATATGTTCAATTTTGATTCAGCTTCTGTAAGCTCAATTTTGATTCAACTTCTGTATGTTTGACTTCGATCCAACTCAAGTAAGTTTGGTTTCAATTCATCTACAATAAACTTGATTTCGAGATGACTACAGTAAGGCCTGATTTCGTATTGACTCCTATAGGTTCGACTCAATATTGACTTCAGAAAATTCGACTTTAGATTGACTTCTGAAAGTCCAATTTCAACTATGAATTACACTTTGAATTTGGTTTACTATCAGTTTAATATGACTTTTGCATTGATATGATATTATTTTCAATTCTAAATATAACTAGTAATTTACTAGTTTGATCAGCCAGATTGTTTTTAGTTTCAAATTATAATATTAGACCGAACTCATTGATTTCAACAGGAAATTGTGACATTTCGGTTTGAATACTGGCTTTCTGCATAAACTCTCATTTTGAAGAACTTCGACACTACCTAAAATTCCAAACACACATTTTGACCCTTCGCAATTTTTATGAAATCTCAATGATGTCCATTTACCATATACGTGCTTATTCTTGAAACTCCAATCATTTCCAACTCTTTTGTGATCCTTATGATACACAATCTTGTACATATGCTTTATCCTTGAAACTCTGAAGTGCTGCATAATTGTCCGGAAACATAACAATAATGAATGTTTACTTACTTGTTCGAGTCTTCGGACTCTCTTACATTAAGATGTATGTGCAAATAGGGGCGGGTCCAATCCCTGGGAGGAGCACCCAAATTCATTTATTGATCGTACGGAATGATATAGGACTACTATTTTGGTATCGGACACTACTACATACTTGATTGGTGGATATTCCATATTATATGTTATTGTTTCCATAACCTTGATCCTACTTGATTTGTTTTTGTCATGAACAGCCAATGCTTGTTAGTAAACTGCTCAGCAGTTATTATACGTTTGATGATTGACAGAATGTCATTATATGCCTGATACTTGTTATTTTGGCTCAGTTCATTGACATATCAGTTTATTCTTGTTACTATTATTTAAGCATGGTTCAATGTTTTTACATCTTGATTTGCATTATTCTCCCTTTTCTTGAACATTGTTATTGTTATCCTCGTGTGCAGCAAATTTTCCTTGATTCCAATATCTATTTCCTTGTTATTAGAGGATAAATCCTATTGGGCAAGACTGCACATACCTACTCTTTTTCTAGGTTATCATTAGTCTTAGAAGGCAGGACGACGAGAATTGTGTGCTGAGAGTTCAACCCTTCCTATGTCTGTCCTTTTTATTTATAGTTTAAGAATTATGTAATACTCTAATTTTGAATAATGACAGTTAATTATTTTTCTTTTAGGTCTTGACTCCGGGTTATTCTTGATTCCCTATTCGCTTACGTTTTGACATTTATCAAAATATTAAATGGCAGGGCGTAACAGAGTTGGTATAAAAGCATGGTTTGAGGATTCGATAAGTTAAGAGTTATTTGATCTTCAACATCCTGTAGTAACATGTGGTCGAAAGCCTGAGGATAAATTAGACAAGTATAGTTAGTGGTAGTTTCATCATCTTCAATTTCTCAAATTTTTTAGAAAAGAACGTAATTAATCACAAAGACCAATATATCAAATAGTCAAATACCATGATAACAATTATGTTGATAGCATTAGTTAGAAAAGCTAACTTCTAGACTGTATATCAATTAATCAAACTTAAACTTATTTTCTCAGCCTAGCATGATGGGAGAAGAAATGCATTGAAAAGAGATTCAATCGGTAATAAACAACCATGCTCAGTCGTTGGAAGCAAGTGACCCCAGGTAATAATCAAGGGAAAGTGGAACTACATGGAGACATTTATGGTCTGAATCCATGTGGACATTCCTTACCATAGGATTTATTGGGGTAAATCGATCGATAACTATCGGTAACTATTTTGTGATCGATAACTATCCTGTAGTAACTTGTGGTCTATTTTGCGATCGATAACTATAGGTCGCAAATCGGTAGCAGATTGCGACCGATTAGCGACCACCTTAAGTTCGATCGCTTACAATTAGCAACCGAAATCAATTTGGTCTCTAATTGGTCGCAGATATGCGACCATTTAGTTAGGTCGCTATTCGGTCACTATGTACAACCAAATAGAGACCGATATAATCGGTCGCAAAATCGATCGTTATATCCACTTATACTTGTAGTGTATAATGTTTCCACACAATATATTGGAGTCCTCTTATTCTCTTCTAATCCACAGATGGTGACTCAAGCCTCAACCAGTAGAAGAAGGTCTAGGGCACAAAATATACCTTATGAAGATGATCTAAATTTGAATCCATTAGGAGATGACATTGAGTTTGTTGAGGTTGAGCCTCCATGCAACAGTGAAGCATAGACTCTATTGAGGGAGGGTGATATACCTAATCATGAAGTTTATATTGATGACAATCATGATAATTTCTTTTCCTCATACTCTAAGTGTGATATGGAGGTAGATGATGAGGGCTTTGAGGGTAGCCCTATTCTTAGAAGCACTCATGATTAGGATATGGTCCTAGGAAGCAAATTTGATGATGTTAATGCTTTCTGACTACCACTAGCCTAGCATGTAGTTAAAAACAAATTTGTAGTCAAGTACCAAAAATTTAAACCAACTAGGATCACAGTAATATGTGCTTCTTAATTATCTGATGGCCATACATTTCAAGCAAAGAAGCTTGAGTTACAACACAGTTGCACGGGAGCAAACATGTAGCAACTCTGAATTTTAAATTCGATATATAAATTGAAATTAGAATAAAAAATGAGATTAAAATAAAACCCATTTAAGTCAAATAAGTAATGGGTTAACCAAGATGGGCCATACATGAATAAATGGGTGCAAAAGTGAAGAGCCCAAGTTGGGTTAGGGATATTTAATGCTAATTTCGTACCTAAATTATTAATAAATCAAAAAGGAGCAAGATAATGACTAAAATGACTCATAATTATCCTAAAAAGAGTCTTAAACCTATCCCAATCCCTTGCCCACGGATCTAGAGCCCATCCCATGCCTATTAGAAGGATAAAGGCTAAGAAATAGGGTGATAAATATGGGAAATTTGGAATTGGATGAGAGGGAAGAGTCTTAAGTGAATAAGGAGACTTTAAACATACAAAAACTCCCCATTTCATCTCTAGCCGACCCTAGGCACCCTCTGGAGCTTGGAGAACGAGGAGAAGAAGCACTTGGGCATGGAGATCAAGGAAGAGGAGGCTAGGAACAAGGGGGATTTCATCTTCTTTATCTTCTAGCCCTAGGATTTCAAGCGTGAAAAGGTAGGCAATCTCTCAAGCAAAAACTAATTAACTTCAACCCTAGGTAGACCATGATCCCATCTTCGAAAGCCCCTTGTTTTCCCCAATTTTCATCATGCCATTTAGGAGTCTTTCATGCTCCAATTCTTGTTGAGAACATGTACCTGAACCCTCATGTTCGTCATAATTCTATATTTATGATTGATTTCGTGCCATGAAACTTTTATCCTACATACTACATGATATTAGGAATCTAATGACCCCATATTCCCCAATTTTCATCAAGTGATTATCTCCAATGTAATCGTTTTTCATCACTGTGTATGATTCTGGTTCATCGTAAAGTAACCTCATCATAGCATGTCCATACTATGTCAAATCCCTAATTAATCGTTACTGTGGGTACATATGCATGTCTAGTTTTGTTTAAAAGTGGTTTCATGATTTTATATCAAGCACATGATTTTATATAAATTTTACAAGTCCCCTGAATCACCATTGGAAGGATAGGACCGAAACTCAAGGTGAACTAGTTCACTTTTAGAGCTCGGCCTGACCTTTTGAGAACGCGACGGCTTG
This sequence comes from Colocasia esculenta, assembly GCA_014218235.1. NCBI lineage: Eukaryota > Viridiplantae > Streptophyta > Magnoliopsida > Alismatales > Araceae > Colocasia > Colocasia esculenta. The sequence goes on along the minus strand of CM024765.1, from coordinate 49,889,439 downwards.
ACCCGTCGCGATTCTCAGGAGGTCGCGACAGGGTGGCACATCGCAACATGAACGCGACGGCCTGACACGTCGCGTTCTTCACATCCTGTTCCGATTGGCCTTAACGCGACAGACCGACACGTCACGTTCTGGACCGTTTGCTTAAATCGCGACCGGTCACCCTATCGCGATTACAACATCAATCGATTCGCTGGATCCAATTCCTGTGAATGTGACCGACCTTCCCGTCGCGATTTGAAACATGACAGGTACCCCCGTCACGTTCTTACTGTGTAAACCAAAACCCTAATTCTTCATGCAAACTGTGTTAATCATGCCATTTAATCACTGTTTAACTCCTGCCATATACTATTATGAACAGTAACGACATGTTTATGGACAATGGGTATTAATCATATGATTTCTATTAATTAAAAGATGTGTGCATGATTATTTCTTGCTAACTTGATTCTCTTACACAAGCACACACTATACATGAATCTTTGCCAGGAAACCTTACTAACCTACTCAATAATGTATCTGGTAATGAAGTGTAATTAATCATGTTAATTCCATATTTATTTTAAATGGACTTGTCTTTGATTTATTTGCGTGATTTAACACTGTTATTGCGTCTCTCTACCTCGAGCACTCAAGACAAGACAGACAATTGTTTCTTTACACACTTCTTGGCTTGGATGACCTCTCCATTGAGAATACTTTTGACTGGACCAGGAACTCCTTGTCAAGGCCTCTGTAAGACTTCTTGGCTTTGGCGGACGTCTATTGCTGACGAGCGGGTTGTACCATCAATACCTATTTTACCCTTAGGGATCAGCATGATCCAACGGCCTTAGATGGTTCTCTCTTACCTTGAGATCACACCGGACCTCTGGCCTGCGTCCCTAGCATGGCTATTGGGCAGTTGTGGCTTCTACTGGACTGCTGGGACACGACCATGTGTGTTGTGCAACTGTTATTAACGCCTATTTATTGTTGTTTTACGAACATGACCCTGTTCTCATCTACTAGCTCTATTCTCTCATCTGTTCATATTCTCTACTCTCATCCATTCGTCAATTACTCTCATTTATTCTTGGTACTCTACTTGGGCATCCATTTGATTGTCTAAGATAAAACATGATCAATGCCAGACAATATTATAAAGGGCTCGATCTGGTCCTGGGAGGTGCGCTCGAAAGTGCTAGTGCCCATAGGAGTTAAATGATCAGGATATATGGCATAACATCCAAGTACTATACAAACAAGATTAATCTATGGCAATCAATACAAGTGCTATGTTCTCTCGGTTGACAAGAAGTTCGACCAAATGTCACTACAAGAAAATGGGGATTTTCCGACGGAAAGAATCCGTCGGAAATCTCTGTCGGAAATCCGACGGGAATCCGTCAGAAAATGAGCCTTCCGACAGATTTCCGTCCGAAGCTCGTTGGAAATAGTCCGTCGAAAATAGTTAGTCAGAAATTACCGACGGAAGAGAATTCTGTTGGAAATAGGTCGGAAAACTCCGACGGACACATCCGTCGAAAATACCGTCAGTATTTACCGACAAATATTCCGTCGGTAAATCAGTCAGAATTTCTGTCGGTAAATACTGACACAAACCCGTCAGAAAAATCCGTCAGAACTATAGACGGAATTACCAACCGATTTCTTCCGTCGGTAATTTACAATTTCCGACGGATATTTACCCGTCGAAAAATCCGTCAGAATGTGCAGTATATTTTTTTAAAAAAATTGACAAATAAAAATGATTTTTCAAACCTGCTACAATATTCATAAATTTCACAAATACTCACGATCAACATAAAATCATAAAATACAATAAATATAAAATCATACAAAATAATAAATACAAAAAATCAAGACAGATCTGCTGGATCGTCTGCTGTCCCTGCCTCGTCATCGTCAGGTGCCGGAGGTGGATCCTATATTAAAAAAAATTAATATGAGAAATATTAATAATAATTAAAAGACATACATTATTTTCAAAAATTAAATTTAAAATATGTGATTATTTCTCAAGTTTAATTAGATACTATTTTTAGATCCATCGTTTCTTGGCTGTTTTTTAGATCTGTCATTTCAATGCCCAACCCAATCCGGGAATCCAAATTGGATTCCGTCAGTTCCCACACATCACTTTAACCCACCCGGTCGTGTCGGAGAAAACGGTACGCCGATCCGATCCCTATTTGTGATTTTGGATCTTCGGGTTGTAGGTTTTAGCCCTTTATATATACTTGGCTATTTTTTAGATCCGTCATTTCAATGCCAAACCCAATTCGGGAATCCAAATTGGATTCCGTCAGTTCCCACACGTCACTTTAACCCACCCGGTCGTGTCGGAAAAAATGGCACGTCAATTCGATCCCTATTTGGAATTTTGGATCCCCGGGTTGTAGGTTTTAGCCCTTTATATATACTTGGCTGTTTTTTAGATCCGTCATTTTAATGCTCAACCCGATCCAGAGATCTAAATTGGATTCCGTCAATTCCCACACGTCACTTTAACCCACCCGGTCGTGTCGGAGAAAACGGCACGCCGATCCGATCCCTATTTGGGATTTTGGACCCCCGGGTTGTGTGTTTTGACCCTTTATATATACTTGGCTATTTTTTTAGATCCATCATTTCAATGCCCAACCCAATCCGGAGATCCAAATTGGATTCTGTCAGTTCCCACACGTCACTTTAACCCACTCAGTCGTGTCGGAGAAAACGACACGCCGATCCGATCCCTATTTGGGATTTTGGACCCCCGGGTTGTAGGTTTTGACCCTTTATATATACTTGGTTGTTTTTTAGATCCGTCATTTCAATGCCCAACCCAATCCGGAGATCCAAATTGGATTCCGTCAGTTCCCACACGTCACTTTAACCCACCTGGTCGTGTCGGAGAAAACGGCACGCCGATCCGATCCCTATTTGGGATTTTGGACCCCCGGGTTGTAGGTTTTAGCCCTTTATATATACTTGGCTGTTTTTTAGATTCGTCATTTCAATGCCCAACCCAATCCGGAGATCCAAATTAGATTCCGTCAGTTCCCACACGTCACTTTAACCCACCCGGTCGTGTCGGAGAAAATGACACGCCGATCCGATCCCTATTTGGGAATTTGGATCCCCGGGTTGTAGGTTTTAGCCCTTTATATATACTTGGCTGTTTTTTAGATCCGTCATTTCAATGTCCAATCCAATCCGGAGATCCAAATTGGATTCCGTCTGTTCCCACACGTCACTTTAACCCACCCGATCGTGTCGGAGAAAACGGCACGCCGATCCGATCCCTATTTGGGATTTTGGATCCCCGGGTTGTAGGTTTTAGCCCTTTATATATATTTGGCTGTTTTTTAGATCCGTCATTTCAATGCCCAACCCAATCCGGAGATCCAAATTGGATTCCGTCAGTTCCCACATGTCACTTTAACCCACCCGGTCGTGTCGGAGAAAATGGCACGCCGATCCGATCCCTATTTGGGATTTTGGACCCCCGGGTTGTAGGTTTTGACTCTTTATATTTACTTGGCTGTTTTTTAGATCCGTCATTTCAATGCACAACCCAATCCAGAGATCCAAATTGGATTCCGTCAGTTCCCACACGTCACTTTAACCCACCCGGTCGTGTCGGAGAAAACAGCACGCCGATCCGATCCCTATTTGGGATTTTGGACCCCCCGAGTTGTAGGTTTTAGCCCTTTATATATACTTGGTTGTTTTTTAGATTCGTCATTTCAATGTCCAACCCAATCCGGAGATCCAAATTGGATTCCGTCAGTTCCCACACGTCACTTAAACCCACCCGGTCGTGTCGGAGAAAACGACACGCTGATCCGATCCCTATTTGGGATTTTGGACCCCCGGGTTGTAGGTTTTAGCCCTTTATATATACTTGGCTGTTTTTTAGATTCGTCATTTCAATGTCCAACCCAATCCGGAGATCCAAATTGGATTCCGTCAGTTCCCACACGTCACTTTAACCCACCCAGTCGTGTCGGAGAAAATGGCACGCCGATCCGATCCCTATTTGGGATTTTGGACCCCCGGGTTGTGTGTTTTGACCCTTTAGACTTAAGTTTTTTTAAGATCCGTCAATTGAACGCCCTTTACACTTATGTTAGGTTAATTAATTTAGATTTGTTTTTTTTCCCTGTTGACATTCTTTAGTGGTTTCATCTCATCCAAAGTATATGAAATTAATACTAATACTGACCTGAGGTGCTGGCTGTGTGGGGCGTACTCCCTGCATGACTGAGATCAACTGCTGAACCATATCGCCGAACTGCGTCTGTAGCTCTGCCTGCTGTGTCTGTAGCTGTGCCCGTAGCTCGTCCCGAATGAGGTCTCTAATCTCCTCTACACCACTGACGGGGGGCGCAGTAGATGAACTCACGTATGCCGGAGGAGCGATCGAACTCACATATGAGGACAACACTGGATAGTATCCAGGCTGTCCCCAAAGCCGTACACTCAACCCTTCCTCGGCCCTCCCGCTGCATCGACCCAAGCCTCCGGATCCAAGTCTGGCTGGGGAGTGCCCTCTGCATAGCGCTCCGCCATCGTCCTGTCGTAGGTCTCCTGCAGAACAAATTAAAATTAAATTATTGAAAACTAATTATTTTAATATCTTAATTGAATTCATAATTTATAGCTTGACTTACAGCGATTGTGCGGGTACTCTCGCTAACATAGTCATCCGTCCCCTTCCGCTTATGAGTCCGATCAAATAACTCGCGAAAAGTAGGGGCACGCTCGAGCTCGTGATGCTTACAATTCAAAAAAATTAGTTAGCTTCACAATAATAATCAATGTATTAAGCAATTGAACAATAATATGCTTACCAATTTTTGGTTGTGGGTCGCATAAGATACGGACCCACTAGTATGCACATTCTTCTCCGGAATGGATGATCGGTTGCGTTTTGCCGCCTGTGACTGCTCCTGCCATGGTCCAACAGCCCAACGCTCACAAAGGGACTCCCAATAGTCCCTCCTCAGCCAAACAGGGCCGTAATCCAGCCAAGCCATAGGATCCCGGTTGCCTGTGGTCTTCATTGCCTTGTCCCGGGTTTCCCACATCGACTTTCTTAAATTAGTCTGGGCAGTAGACTCCCAGACGGCTCGAGCTCGAGGGAGATCCTCGGGTCTCGTGAACGCGAACCTCCGCTGTAAAGAAATAAAATTACTCAACTTTCTGCACTAACAGAGATAGTAATTAAATAAAGAAATAAAAATATCGTGAACATGTCAAATAATAAATCCCGGACGGGCACCGGAAACTCTCTCCATGCATCCACTGGTCCTGGAATATGTGCGTGGACCAACGACGTAATATAGCGGGAAGCAGAACCGGGATCTATCTTCCCCCTGCAATTGCACATTAATTTTGTACATGAAATGGATAACATAAATAACAAATACAGTAAGTTTGAAGTGATCAACTTTACCCTGAGATCCAGCATGGCTGCCGTCCTGGTAGCTGAGGCCCCTCCTCAACTGCTGGATGCTGGCTCTCCACCTCTATTGAAAATAATTTAGTACACTATTATTGTATAAATTGCAAGAAAACAAACATACTAATCTATTGAAACATACATGTACCTGGTGGTGAGGAAGAAGGGAAAGGTGGCACTACTCGCGTGGTCGGCAGGGAGGCGGTCCCTGCAAAATTATATACACTTTAGAAAATATGAATTTAAATTGAACAACAATATATATGTATACCTGTCGCCTGGACGACCGGCGTGGACGGGGAGGCAGTCCCTGCAAAATTATATACACATTAGAAAATATGAATTTAAATTGAACAACAATATATACGTATACCTGTCGCTTGGATGACCGGCGTGGACGGGGAGGCAGTCCCTGCAAAATTGTATGTACATTATATCTCGTGAATTTAATATGAACAATAATATATAGAGTTTTGTGTTTACATATACATATACCTGTCGTGGACGGCGACGCGGACCCTCGGCCAACGGACGTGGAAACCGTCCGACTCCGTCCTCCACGTACCATATCTCTATTGAGATAAATAAAGATACAACATGTCATCAGCACTCAAATTTGAAGTAACAATTTAATATGAACATATAATTAGAAACAACATGAAGTTCTTACAAAATATAGGGTATATTATATATATTCATCATCAGATGCTGAAGACATGTTTAATTCAGCATCATCTTCGTCATCATCCTCAACTTCATATTATTCCACGGTACATCCATGGCCGATTCTCATAAGACATTTTCCCTACACAGATTAAATGTCATGTCACGAGTTAAAATCCAACACACCCTCACATCGTTCAAGTACCATACATATGATACATACGTTATATGGAGAGTCCCAGAGCTAATGGGTGAAACAAAGCGTTGACGTAAAGATAAATGAAGAGTAAGCATACATGAATATCAAATAAATTTGAGCACTATATAAATACTTAATGGTATTGAACATTAAAAAGAACACAAAGACTATTTGTTCATACAAACAGTGATGTCTTCATATTAGGCCACCACCACTTGATCGGCTCTTTATTCACCAGCTTCTTATTAGATTTCCTAGGTTTTGAACTAACCACTGATATCCCTAAATATAGTTTACCAAATACATCTCTTCGTACATAATGGGAAGACATAACTTTTAGAATGTCAAGCTCTTTGACACAATTATTTTTCACAAATTTTGACCAGTCTTTTCCACTAAATATGTACATACTACCACACCAACTACATCGTAAGATTACAGAATATCGCAGTCCTTTTTCATCTTGAACAATAACAGATAATCCACTTTTATTTTCTAAACTTTGTCTTTCTTCTTTCCGAATAATCTTTATGATTTTCTTCATCTTCTCTTTCACCAAAAGTAAACCATCATGCAATCTTCGAATATCTATCGGTAATATCTTTCGTTCAAACAAACACGTACTTTGATACGTTGGACATTTGTTCTTATTTGAGTCTAATTTCCAATCGCGAACTCTCATCACTAATTAGAACAAAAATTTATAACAATTTATTCATGAGTAATTTAAAATATGAAATTAAATCATAATATGGTAAATATGAAAGAATCAATCAAATGACTACAAATAAACAACGAGCAATGCAACACCTCATTTAATTACTAAAAGAGATTGGTACAAGATTACAAGTGCCATCACTAATATGAATTGGCTTGTAGGGAACTCATACAAGCGTGTAAGTGTACCTGAAAGAAGCAGATTCGTTCACAAGATTTTTGCTAACAGAAAAGAAAGAGTTGCGCCCTTTTAGCCGGCAAAGCCGTAATGAAAACTCTCATAACTATGCATACGATAATTTTAGTAAGTCAATCTCGACAAAACCAAAAATAACTAACTAAGTCAAGGTCAAAAATGAAGAAAGTAGCTAAATAAGGCAAGTTTATCAGGATGGATGCAACATACTTTTTCATGTATAAAGTAGAACAAGCAGGTAATTAAAGGCTAAGCATGATTATAAGTACGACATTATCACCAAGACATTTTCATTCAAATTCACATTATCATTTTAACAATAAACTGAACCATGAGGACATGATCAATCATAACCTCATGGTAATAGAGAGACATAGTCATATCATTAAGAACATTAGAAGAGTATTCATGTCATTCCTTTTACATGTGGTTTAACTATTTTAGGTTACTAGTTCAATGACCATAGGGTGTAAATAAGTCTAATAGGAGGTATCATGCATAGAAAATAAGGAAAATCAAACCTTTTTAAAATGTCAACTGAATGAGTGGGTGCCAATCTCTTCAGAATTGACGTCCATAGTGTGTGTCACCAATTTAAGCAGAATTGGCATCCACATAGTGGGTCGCGAAGTCAAGCAGAATTGGTATTTTATATGGAGAATCACGATTTTGTGCAAAGCCCTATAATCATGCGTTCTAATTGGTTTTGGCCAAAACTCTCAACATGAAATTTATTGTAAACAAGATATAAAATATTTTTACATATTTTATTGGGATCAATTTGGTCTATGCACTCAGAAATCGTTATTTCATGAATAGAAAATCCTAAATCATAGCATGAACATAAATGCTTAATACATGCAAACTAAGACATAAAATTTGGAGAAATTATTTGAAAATAATGTAGACATGTTGGTGACATTATAGCAGAAGCCAATTGACATATGGTTGGGTGAATCAAAAGGCACGAATGCTAGAACATGTGACTTGCAAGAACATGAAATTAGATATATTGATACTTAAATTCGTGTCCTATGCATGATATAAGTTTGGGAAAATATGTCAATAATATTTGAGACATGGATATGGACATATGAACAAGTTTAATTGAAGTTTTGGCCTGGGGGGGGGGGTTCACACGGAGGGGAGAGGGAGAGAGGGGCAGTAGGAGGGGGATGGGGGGGGGTCGCCCAGAGGGGAGGGGGAGAGGGAGGCAACAGGAGGGGGAGGGGGTTGTGGGGGGAAAAGGAGGGGTGGGGGGGGGGGGGGGTCGCCCGAAGGGGAGGGGGCCAACAGAAGGGGGAGGGGGGCTGTGGGGGGAAAGGGGGGGGGTCTCCGGAGGGGAGGGGGGCAGCAGGAGGGGGAGGGGGGACTATGGGGGGTTGGGGGGGGTCACCCGGAGGGGAGGGGGACAGAGAGGCAGCAGGAGGGGGAGGGGGGGGGGGGGGGCGGTCACCCGGAGGGGAGGGGGAGAGGGGGGCAGCAGGAGGGGGAGGGGGGGAGTGTGGGGGGGACCCGGGGGTGGTAGCCTGGAGGGGAGGGGGGAGAGGGGCAGCAGGAGGGGGGGCGGTCGCCGGCCCGGATGGGAGGGGCCTGGAGAGAGGGGCAGTAGGGAGGGGGGGTCACTGGCCCGGAGGGGAGGGGGAGAGGGGGGTGGCAAGAGGGGGGAGAGGTGGCATACCTCCGGCGGCAGAGAGAGGTGGAGACGGCGGCATGGTGACGAGACCGGGCCGGGTAGCGGCGACGACGTGAGCGGGTGGCCGGTAGCGGCGACGACGTGAGCGGGTGGCCGGTAGCGGCGGCAGTACGGGGTTGTAATACCCCAAATTTCTATTATTATTTATTATTCCAAAACAAGGATAATTACGTTATAATACCTTAACGTTGTCAATAAATTGAAATAATTGACATGTAAGTATGACTGGTGGTAATGAACATTACCCCAGTGACGCGCATCGAAGTGCGTGCCTCCATAGGGCGATACTGGAAAATGACATCGAAATAAAAATGAGAACATCATAATTTCCAAAAAAATGTGGAGAAATTTAATATGTAATTATATGAATTTTTTGACGTACGGATTTCAAGGTACAGTCGACGCGACCATTTTTCGGGTGATTTTTCACCTACTGTAAAATAAAATCTAAAATTAAAATAAAATTACTAAAATTTGTAAAACTATCCTATTAGCCTATGGTTAAAATTTCATGACAAAAGGACACCATTTAGATGTGTTTGCATAATAAACATTGGACCAGTTGAATTATGGGTATTTACGGTTTGGAATTTTCTGGGAAATTACAAAGGCCTACGTGTAAGGCTATTGGGTGGCCAGCACTTGAGGTAAAACATCATACCAACTTACCTGAGGTGTCCTACCCAGAAATTGCATGTTACCCATGTCTTGTGGTAAAAGATTTCCACTTTTACGGTGACACATGGGTAACCTTCGTGTCACCATGCATGAGAGGTATCCTTTGGTTATAAAAAGACCCCAAGGGTCATCGTGGTCAGGTTCCACTTCCTGATTTCCCTGTTCTACTGCTACCATTGCTTGGAGAAACCTCATGTTGGGAGAGTCTGAGTGAAAAGCTTGGTGAAAAAGCCATTCCGAGGGAGACAATTGTCCTTTCTCTCTCTTTCCTGTTCATGCATTTTGTCTCTGCTCAAGTTCTGGTTGAAGTTACTACTAAGGAGTGATTGGGGAATTATCTTGGAGGCTCAAGCAATTACTATACCAAAGACTACATCTTCTTACTTGTCTCTTTGTGGCTATTTTCTTCATCTTCTTCAAACCAAGGTAGGATTCTTTTCTTATTCTCTAGAATCTCTTGTTACCTCTCTTTGATCCTCCGGTTAATGACATGTAGAACTTTAAGCATGCCATTCTTCTAGCTTGAAAACTCAGACTATTATGAAATCTGAAAAGTCATATTATTGATCATGTTGTTGTCAAAGTTTAGAAAACATGTCCATGATAGGAAATCAACATTACATCATGTTTTAATTGATTCTTAAGTTAGAAGTAACCACATGTTACTAGCTTTGATCCAGTTGACTGAATTTAGTGTGTTGATTCTATTATCTAGAATGGATAGAACCTCAATGTTTTTCTACTTTTAGCTAACCTGATGTGGTGAGAAGTGATAAGACTCTTAAGATGGTACATTTGATATAAGATCAATGTAGAAGGATGAGGAGAAAAGAGTTCTAAGAAGAAGTACTCCCCATTATCTTCTTTGAGTTAACCTTTTGCTAAAACATCTTTGCAAACTATGTTCCATGATCTTCCATTTTTGGATCATGTTTCAATGAGTATTACATCTGAAATCATACTTGTTTAGGGTCCTATTTATGTTAGGAATGTTAGAGAAACTTTATAGAACCATTTGAAATTGTTTTCCATGACTTATAGACAGTTCACACAGCCCTTGTCGACAGGCGACCCTTTTGCTGTCGACAGGAGCATGATTCTAGAACTCTGGAAATCAGACCTGTGTGTATCTATCGACAGCCCCCTCACTGGCTGTCGACAGATGCACACAGAACTTCACATCTGGTTCTGGAAACCAGCCCCTGTCGACAGCAGATCCATGCCTGTCGACAGGTCTGATCAAAGTCATGTTTCTAGCTCCTGTTTGACTCCGTTCTTCTCTATAAATCCTACCCAATTGTTCCAACTCTTGGTCTACCTGTATCATATAGATTTTACTACCAAAACACCAATTTAGATCAGTCATGTGAACTTCTTTGTTACCTTAAGTTATTTCTACAAGTTCCGAACAAATTGTCCTCGTGAGATTGTTAATTTCTGAAATCAGTGACGGAATCAAGTCCCTTGATTCTTTTGTGCAAACCTTGAGTAACTTTGAGTAAAACCTTTGTATTTCCTTGATTTATTACAAAGGTAAGAGTGTGGTGATGACAAATTGAGAGTCTTGGACTCAATCTAAGAATTATGCTTGGCAAATAAGGGCTGGTCAAGTCCTGGGAGGAGCACCTAAATTCGTTTAAGTGGCCGCGCGGAACGATAAAGGATTAGTGGATGTTTGGCATAGCATCATTAAGTGTTTGATTGGTCATCATATCATCTTATTGTGTGTTTATATGTGTTCAAATCTGAACTTGAATGTTACTATGAATCCTTGTATCTTGAGTTCAATGTTCAATAACTTTGCTATCAAGTGTCGTATAGCATTCTCAGTTTGGCATGCAAAAGCATGATTACATGTATAATTCCTTGTCACTTACTTTGTATCTTGAACTCCTTGATCATAGAACTTGAATCCTACTGAGCTAGTTAGCTCACAGAATTCTACTTTTTAGGAAATCCAGATGGAGCAAATGATTAAGGGGGAAAGAGTGCTGAGTGAACCACGAATCTACGAGGAGCTATCTATGTTACTGTTATGTAGTGTTATGATTAGTAAATGTGATGTAATAAGTTTCTTTTGACTTATTCCTCATGGGAACTTAATGAGGAAACTTTTGTAATAAGACACTTATGAGGCTATCTAAGAGTTGAATGGATATAGTGTCTTTTCCGTGTTATTTTCTGTCACTCCCGATAAATAGATGATTTTATTAGGACGTGACAGGGCTGGGGTCGCGGGTAGCGGTGGCGGTGCAGGGTCGCGAAGGCGGCTGCAGCGCGGCGGCACACGTACGTCGGAGATGAGAGAGAGAGAGAGCGTCGGAGATGAGCGAGAGAGAGAGAGAGAGAGAGAGAGAGAGAGAGAGAGAGAGAGAGAGAGAGAGAGAGAGAGAGAGAGAGAGAGCGGGGGCGCGAAAGGCTGGGTGGGGGGTGAAATTTTGGATTTTCCGACTGAACATATTTTCGTCGACAAATCTGTCAATCCTACTGACGGAATTGTCCGACAAAAATATTCCGTCGGAAATACCAACGGATTTTCAGACAGAATATAGTATGTCGAAAAACCCGACTGATATTTTCGAGGAACAGAAATGCCGACAGCTTTTCCGACGGATGTATTTCCATCGGAAAATTCCATCGGTAAAGGCGCTTTTTCTTGTGGTGTGTGCTATCTCTACTAGTGCACTTTTGTTTAAGGGTTACATGCTATTTTGTTATATGGCCAATCCGTTATCATGCTTGTTGTGATATTTTCATGTGAATGTACTATCGTTCTCTTGCTACCATGCGATATTACTCTCTTGACTATACATGATCATTTTCTCTAGTTATTCTACTTTACAAGACATTAATCACTTAAAGTATGTCTATTTATACAAGATAATAAGTCCTACTGGGCGATTATCGCTTATCCTGTGCTATTTATTTCATGTGTTTCAGGTGAGTTTGATAGAGACTACCACACTCATGAGGAAGGGAATGAGGAAGGCCAGGAGTGACCCTACTTTTCGACAACCAATGCTTTTAGTAGTTAGTTGATAGTTAGTATGTACTTGCTTGAATTTGAATAAAGTACTTATGGCCCATAGTTTTGGCTCTGAATGATGATTGAAATGGATGATTAGTGAATGTAATAGATGAATTAATGGAATTATCAATGAAGATTAGATCGTTTGACTTTATCCCAATTTGTGTAATGGTGTGATATCTATTTCTCGCTCTGTACTATTTATTTAAATTGTATTATCGCTCCGATATTCCGCGTCGGGACGTTACAATTTTGTGGTATCAGAGCCTAGGTTGTGTTTAAGTATAAGATGATCTAGGATTGACCTGCCTCGACCTGAGTTAATTATCATACCTATGTGAGAGATGGTTAGAACCATGGGTAATAAGTTAAAATAAACTCACACACGCACAAACTTAGTGCAACCTCAATATCTTACATTAAATTTTCTTTTGAAGGGGCTTAGAATATAGCAATGGCAGCAGAGCGTGCTCAACTCCGTGATATGCAATAAATCATCCAGGAGCTCACTCGAGCCCTACTGCAAGCTACCCAAGGAGGCGGTGGTAATCGAGGAGCAGGAGATTTACATAGAAACTTCCGTAGTGTGAACCCGCCTCGTTTCAGTGGGACCATAGACCCAGACGAGGTAGAAAATTGGTTGAAAGAGATAGAACACATTTTTCGTGTTATGCAATGCGCAGACGGTGACAAATTACTGTTGGCTACATTCCAACTAGAAAGAGACGCCTATGCGTGGTGGGAGTCAGTGGAGGCCACCAGGGCCGATGGACAATTTACATGGGATGAGTTCAAGGAACAATTTAACTCCAAGTATTTCTCAGATCGAGTTCAGGAGAGGAAAGCCTCTGAATTTACTGCACTGAAGCAGAGGAATCTCTCAGTTGCCGAATATCAAGCTCAATTTTCCTGATTGGCAAGTTATGCAAATCACCTTGTCAGCATAGAGAAAATCAAGGCGAGGCATTTTCTCAACGGTCTCAAGCCTTCATACATCACACAGCTTGCCCCACTCGACATCCAGACCTATGCAGAAATGGTTAAGAAGGCTCAGTTGTTGGAAGATGCGACCGATCTCACTGATCACATCAAGGGAAGAATTGTTAAGAAGGAACAAGTATCGGGTTCCTCAAGCAAGCTCACCAACGGCAAGAAGCGGCCGTTCAGAATCACCGATAGGCCATGCTAAGAGCGGAAGCCCAAGGTATTCACCCCCTCTACCCCAAACAAGCCCAAATGCAAGCATTGTGACAAGCTTGGTCACACTGCTGAAGAATGTTGGAGGAAGGTAGGTGCATGCCTTCGTTGCGGGAGTCGAGAGCATCGCATTCCCGACTGCCCCATGCTCAAAGAGAATGAAAAGTGGTCTACTAGATAAAAGAAGCTGGGTAGACTGCAAGCTGTGCAGGAAGTGGAGACCACCGAGGTGGGTGGAGTTGTGGAAGGTACATTACAGGTCTTTTCTCAATCAACAATTTTTTTATACTGGCGCTACACATTCGTTCACATCACAAGCATTTGCTGATACCCTAAATGTTAAACCTGCATCTATGGGTTTTGAATTGCCTGTCACTACACCACTAGGGGAGAAAGCCCAATTGAACAAATATTTTCAATTAGCTGATGTAATGATTGGAGAACTCAATCTAGGAGCCGACCTGGTGTGTATGCCCATGGAAGGCTATGTTGTTATATTAGGAGCCGATTGGCTATCCACTTATGGTGCTTGTGTTGACTGTAGAAGAGGGAAGATTATATTTAGTGAATTCCCTAAATTGACCTTCACGGGACGTAGACACAAGAAACACTTGTCTCGCGTCTCTACTATTTGGGCACAAAGTATGATAAGGAAGGGATGTGTGGCATTCCTTGTAGCAACTCTAACTTTTAAATTTTGATAAATAATATTAAATTGAAATAAAATGAGAATTTAATTGAGTAAACATGATTAAATTAAAACCCATTAAGTTAAATTAGGAAATGGGTTATACTAATGTTCCAAACATGAATGAATGAGCCTAAATGTGATAAGCCCAAATTTAATGGGAGATATCTGGGCCTAATTTCGGAGTTAATTAATTAATAAATTGAAAAGGGGCAAGATAATCACTAAAATAGCTTGTAAATATCCTGAAAAGAGACCTAAGCCTATCCTAACCCTTTACCCACGAAATTAGACTTCTTTTCAATCCTATTAGATAGATAAAGGCAAGAAAATAGGGGGATAAATGTAGAAATTTGGAGTTTGAAAGGAAATATGAGTTTTAAGTGAATAAGGGCTCTTAAGCAAGCAAATACACCCCCAATTCGTCTCTAGGCGACCCTAGGCTTTCTCTGAGGCTTGGAGCACGAAGGATAGGAGGTCTTGGATGAGGAGAGCAAGGAGGAGAGGCTAGGAACGAGGAGGATTCGTCTTCTTCACACTTCTCCAAACCCTAGGATCTTTACAGCGTGAAAAGGTAGGCAATCTCTCAAGCAAAATCTAATTAAATTCATCCCTAGGTAGACCATGATCCCCTCTATCAAAGCCCCATGTTTTCCCCAATTATTGTTGTGCCATGGAGGAGTATTTCATGCTCCAATCTCTATCATGAACATGTACCCGAACCCACTTATTTGCTTCCAATCCATGTATACACATGATCTCATGCTTTGTAAATTTTATCATAAACACTCCATGATGTTAATATTCGAATGATCCTATTTTTCCCAATTTTCATCATGTATCCTATGTGAATTAAATCGAATTCCATCACTGTGCATGTTTTAGGTCACCGAAATGTAACCCCATCAAAGCATGTTCATACCATGCCTATTTTATAATTACTCGTTCCTGTTGGTACATCTGCATGTCTACTTTCGTTTAAAACTGGTTTCATATTTTTTGGACATGTATGTGATTTTATGTATTTTGAATGGCCCTGTATCATGGCCATGGAAGACTGGCCCGAGGTCCCAAAGGAACCAGCTCACCTTTGAGGTTCGGCCGGGCTCTTTGAGAACGAGATGGCCAGACCCATCGCGATTCTCAAGAGGGTCGCGATAGGAGAGCACGTCGCGTCCTTAACGCGATGGCTCGACTCGACGCGTTCTCCAGGCCGTACCGATTATCCAGAACGCAACAGACCCCGACATCGTGATCATGGATCGACTACTCTAATCACGACTGTTCACCCTGTCATGTTTAGAATGTCTAATGATTGGCCTGTTTCTGTTTCAATGGATGCGACAGACCATCCTGTCGCGATTTGAATCGCGACATGCACTTTCGTCGCGTTTCACCTGTGTCTGACAGAACCCAAATTTTCATTTAAACCTTGATAATCATGCCATTTAATCATTGTTTAACCCTTAATTGGTACTGTTGTGAACAGTAATGACATGTTAATGATAATGGGTATTAATATCATAAATTTCCATTAATTAAAATCTATGTGCATAATTAATTCTTGTTATCATGATTATCTTACACATGCACACACTATACATAAATGTTTGCCATGAAACCCTATCAAATTACTCAATAATATATCTGGTAATTAAGTGTAATTATTCACTTAATCTCCCTATTATTTTAATGGACTTGTCTTCATTTTATCCGCACATTTTGTATACCGTTATCGCGTCCCTCTGCCTTCGAGCACTCGAGGCAAGACGGACAACGTTTCATTACACACTTCTATCTTGGCTTGGACGACCTCTCCATTGTGAATACTCCTGACAGGACCAAGAACTCCTTGTCAAGGACTCCGTAAGTCTCATTGGCTTTGGCGGACGTTCATTGCCGACGAGCGGGTTGTACCATCAAGACCTATTACACACTTAGGGATCAGCATGATCCAACGGCCTTAGATTTTCCTTCTTACCTTGGGATCACGCCGGACCTCTGGCATGTGTTCATGGCACGACTAGTGGGTGGTTGTGACTTTTACCGGACTGTCGGCACACGACCGAGTGCTGTGCAACTGTTATTATCACTTGTTTATCGTTGTTTTTATGATTATGTCGCTGCTCTCATCTACTATCTCTATACTCTCATCTGTTCACACTCTCTCTACACTCTCGTCTATTCGTCAATTACTCTCATCTATTCTTGGTACTCTATTTGGCCATACAATTGATTGTCTTCGATAAGAAACATAACTAATGTCAGGCAATAGGGCCCGATCTGGTTCTGGGAGGTGCGCCCGAAGCGTGCTATTTACCCATGGGAGTTCAATGATCAGGATGTTGGCATACATCCAGTGCTATTTATACTATCAAGATTTGATCTATGACAATCAATACAAGTGTTATCGTTACTAGTGCACCGTTGTGCAACTTTACGTGCTATCTCGTTATATGGCCAATCTGTTATCATGTTTGTTGTGCTATACTCTCATGAAAATGCTATTGTTTCTCATTATCGTGCTTCATCGCTCTCTTGACTATACACGACTGTTCTCTCTAGTTATCCTGCCTTATAAGACATTAACCACTTAAAGCATGCATGTTTATATGAGATATTAAGTCCTACTGGGCGTTTATCAGTCATCCTGCGCTATTTATTTCATATGTTTCAGGTGAGTCTGATGGAGACTACCACACTTACAAGGAAGGGAATGAGGAGGAGCAAGAGTGACTAGCTTTTCGATGACCCATACTTTTTAGTTAGTTAGTCATGAGTCAGTTAGTTGTAATAGTTTAGATTTGAATAAAGTACCCTGGGCCCTAGTTTTGGCTCTGATTAGTGAATGTAGTAGTGTTTTGAGGAATTATTAATGAAGTTGAATTTATTTGGCGTTATTCAAATTGTGCAATGGTTTGATGTCTATTTATCGCTCGATACTATTTAAATAACTGTATTACCACTCCGATATTCCGCGTCAGGGCGTTACATTCCTTGCCGCCATGGTAGTTGAAAAGAAAGAATCAAAGGTAGCTGACATACACATAGTGCAAGAATACTTCGACGTTTTTCCCGTTGAGCTGCCAGGAATACCACCTGAACGAGATGTAAATTTCTCAATCGATCTGACTCCTAGAGCGGCACTGGTGTCATGTCATACTTCCCCTTGAGGAGCACCTATTTTATTTGTGAAGAAGAAGGACGGATCTATGAGGTTATGAATTGACTACAGGCAGTTGAATCAGCTGACTATCAAGAACAAATACCCTATGCCTTGCGTCGATGAATTATTTGATCAAATATCTGGAGCTAAGTACTTTTCTAAGATTGACCTTAGGTCTAGATATCATCAGATGAGAATCAAGGATGCAGATATTTATAAGACAACTTTTAGGAGTAGGTATGGACACTATGAATTTGTAGTTATGCCTTTTGGACTAACCAATGCTCCTGCAGCTTTCATGCAATTAATGAACAACATCTATCGGCCATACCTCGACAAGTTCGTCGTGATATTTATTGATGATATTCTTACATATTCTAAGACCAAGGAAGAGCATGAGAAGCATCTGAGGATAGCTCTACAGATCTTACGCGACAACAAGCTCTATGCAAAGTTGAGTAAGTGTGAGTTCTGGCTTGAGGAAGTCTCATTTCTAGGCCATGTCATATTCAAGGACGATATTGTTGTTGATCCTTCCAAGGTTGAAGCAGTACTTAACTGGGAGAGACCAACCAATGTTACGGAGATCAGAAGCTTTTTGGGACTGGCTGGCTATTACAGGCAGTTTTTAAAAGATTTCTCCTAGATTGTTGTACCCCTTACTCGCTTTACGCGAAAGGAAAATCCCTACATCTGGAGCAAGGAATGTGAGAAGAGCTTCCAGACATTGAAGAAATGCTTGACTTCTGCACCTGTTCTCGCACTACCAGTTGAGGACGCAAGATTCTCAGTCTACACTGATACATCTGGAATCGGTCTAGGCTATGTTATAATGCAGAATGAGAAGGTGATAGCCTAATCATCTAGATAGTTGAAGCCTCATGGGGTCAACTACCCTGTCCATGACCTAGAACTACCTGCAGTTGTATTTGCACTCAAGATCTGGAGGCATTACCTCTACGGAGAACAATTCATTATCTACTCGGACCACAAGAGTTTAAAGTATCTATTCTCTCAGAAGGTGCTCAATATGAGACAAAGGAGATGGCTGGAGTATCTAAAGGATTATGATTTCAATATTCAATATCACCCTGGCAAGGGTAATGTTGTAGCAGACGCACTTAGCAGGAAGCCTGTGCCGTCCTTGTATTGCTTAGTCATGGGCGAAATGCAATTGTTAGAATAGTTCACCAGTCTGAACCTAAATATTGAGCAGAGAAGTGATCAGGTGCTAGTTGCTAATCTTAGGGCACAACCCGACATCTTTGTCGAGATCAAGGAACAACAAGCCAATGACCCATTTTTGATCCGAGTCAAGGAAACCCTAGCTGACAGACCAGACTTTTCCATCACTGAGGATGGAAGATTGCTATTTCAGGGCAGGACATGTGTGCCTAACAATGAAGAATTGAAGAGGAAACTAATGGATGAAGCTCACAAGACTAAGTACACAATTCACCCAGGTGCAACCAAGATGTACCAAGACATGAAAAGGTCATTTTGGTGGCCAAACATGAAGCGTGAGGTGGCTGAGCATGTTGCACACTGCCTAACATTCCAACAGATCAAAGCAGAACACCGACGTCCCGCGGGTGTACTCAGACCCCTGGACATACCAGAGTGGAAGTGGGAGAGCATTGGCATGGACTTCATCATGGGTTTACCTTGAACTCGTGGTGGACTCGATGCTATTTGGGTCATAGTGGACCGACTGACTAAGTCTGCACATTTCTTAGCAATCAAGAGTACCTGGAGTGTAGATGTGCAAGCCGCATTATATGTAAAGGAGATTGTGAGATTACATGGAGTCCTTGTATCCATAGTATCAGATCGTGACCCAATATTCACCTCTTGTTTCTGGAAAGGACTTCAAATGACACTAGGTACTAAACTTTAGCATTGCATTCCACCCACAGACAGATGAGCAGACATAAAGGATAAACCAAATTGTAGAAGACATGCTGCGAGCATGTGCTATAGATTTTGAAGGGTACTGGAATGAGCAGTTATCATTAATTGAATTTGCCTAAAACAATAGCTTCCAAGCCAGTATTAAGATGGCACCATTTGAAGCTCTGTACTCTAGAAGTTGTAGATCACCAGTATGCTGGAATGAAGTGTGTGAACAACAATGGTTGGGACCTGACATGGTGCAAAATACTAGCAGAGATATACAGATCATCAGAGACAGAATTAAAATAGCTCATTCCAGGCAAAAGAGCTATGCTGATAAAATGAGAAGGGACTTAGAATTTCAAATCGGAGATCATGTACTGCTTAAAGTATCCCCAACCAGAGGATTTCAAAGATTTGGAATAAAAGGCAAGTTAGGGCCAAGATTCATAGGTCCTTTTGAAGTACTTGAAAGAGTTGGCGAAGTGGCGTATCGTCTAGCATTACCTCCACAATATTCCATTGTACACATTTTTTCCATGTATCTATGCTAAGGAAGTATGTGTACGACTCATCGCATGTAATAAGCCATGACGATATAATCATGCACACAGATATGACCTATGAAGAGAAGCCGGTCAGGATATTGGACAAGAAAATACAATAGTTGCGGAATCGACCCATATCAGTGGTAAAGATACTCTAGAATAATCATAGAGTTGAAGAAGCCACGTGGGATCCTGAAGCAACCATGAGAAGGAATTATCCAGAACTATTCAGTAAGTCATTCTTTGCCTTACGATCATATGAATTTAGGGACCAATTTTTTTTAAGAGGGGGAGGATGTAGCAACTCCGAATTTTAAATTTTGTATATAAATTGAAATTAGAATAAAAATGGGATTAAAATAAAACCCATTTAAGTCAAATAAGTAATGGGTTAACCAAGATGGGCCATACATGAATAAATGGGCAAAAGTGAAGAGCCCAAGTTGGGTTAGAGATATTTAATGCTAATTTCATACCTAAATTATCAATAAATCAAAAAGGGGCAAGATAATGACTAAAATGACTCATAATTATCCTAAAACGAGTCGTAAACCTATCCCAATCCCTTGCCCACGGATCTAGAGCCCATCCCATGCCTATTAGAAGGATAAAGGCTAAGAAATAGGGTGATAAATATGGGAAATTTGGAATTGGATGAGAGGGGAGAGTCTTAAGTGAATAAGGAGACTTTAAACATACAAAAACTCCCCATTTCATCTCTAGCCGACCCTAGGAACCCTCTGGAGCTTGGAGAACGAGGAGAAGAAGCACTTGGGCGTGGAGATCAAGGAATAGGAGGCTAGGAACAAGAGGGATTTCATCTTCTAGCCCTAGGATTTCAAGCGTGAAAATGTAGGTAATCTCTCAAGCAAAAACTAATTAACTTCGACCCTAGGTAGACCATGATCCCATCTTCGAAAGTCCCATATTTTCCCCAATTTTCATTGTGCCATTTAGGAGTATTTCATGCTCCAATTCCTGTTGAGAACATGTACCCGAACCCTCATGTTTGCCCATACCATGTCAAATCCCTAATTAATCGTTACTGTGGGTACATATGCATGTCTAGTTTTGTTTAGAAGTGGTTTCCTGATTTTACATCAAGCACATGATTTTATATAAATTTTACAAGTCCCCTGTATCACCATTGGAAGGATAGGACCGAAACCCAAGGTGAACCAATTCACTTTTGGGGCTCGGCCTGACCTTCTGAGAACGCGACGGCCCGACCCGTCGTGATTCTCAGGAGGTCGCGATAGGGTGGCACTTTGCGACATGAACGCGATGGCCCGACACGTCGCGTTCTTCACATCCTGTTCCGATTGGCCTTAACGCGACAGACCGACACATCGCGTTCTGGACCGTTTGCTCAAATTGCGATCGGTCACCCCGTCGTGATTACAGCATCAATCAATTGGCCTGATCCAATTCCTGTGAATGCGACTGACCTTCCCGTCGCGATTTAAAACGCGACAGGTACCCCCGTCACATTCTTACTGTGTAAACAAAAACCCTAATTCTTCATGCAAACTGTGTTAATCATGCCATTTAATCACTGTTTAACTCCTGCCATATACTGTTATGAACCGTAACGACATGTTTGTGGACAATGGGTATTAATCATATGATTTCTATTAATTAAAAGATGTGTGCATGATTATTTCTTGCTAACTTGATTCTCTTACACAAGCACACACTATACATGAATCTTTGTCATGAAACCTTACCAACCTACTCAATAATGTATCTGGTAATTAAATACAATTAATTATGTTAATTCCCTATTTATTTTAAATGGACTTGTCTTTGATTTATTCGCATGATTTAACACTATTATCGCATCTCTCTGCCTCGAGCACTCAAGGCATGACGGACAATTGTTTCTTTACACACTTCTTGTCTTGGACGACCTCTCCGTTGGGAATACTCTTGACTGGACCAGGAAATCCTTGTCAAGTGTAAGACTTCTTGGCTTTGGCGGACGTCCATTGGCGACGAGCGAGTTGTACCATCAATGTCTATTTTACCCTTAGAGATCAGCATGATCCAACAACCTTAGATGGTTCTCTCTTACCTTGAGATCACGCCGGACTTCTGGCCTGCATCTCTAGCACGGCTATTGGGCGGTTGTGACTTCTACCGAACTGTCGGCACACGACCGTGTGTGTTGTGCAACTATTATTATCGCCTGTTTATCGATGTTTTACGAACATGACTCTGTTCTCATCTACTAGCTCTATTCTCTCATCTGTTCACATTCTTTCTATACTCTCATCCATTTGTCAATTACTCTCTCTATTCTTGGTACTCTACTTGGCCATCCATTTGAATGTCTAAGATAAAAACATGATCAATGCTAGGCAATATTATAAAGGGCCCGATCTGGTCCTGGGAGGTGCGCCCGAAAGTGCTAGTGCCCATGGGAGTTAAATGATCAGGATGTATGGCACAACATCCAAGTACTGTACAATCAAGATTAATCTATGGCAATCAATACAAGTGCTATGTTCTCTCGGTTGACAAGAAGTTTGACCAAACATGCTATCTCTACTAGTGCACTTTTGTGCAACTGTTACATGCTATTTCGTTATATGGTCAATCCGTTATCATTCTTGTTGTGCTATTTTCATGTGATATACTATCGTTCTCTTGCTACCATGTGATATTACTCTCTTGACTATACATGATAATTCTCTCTAGTTATCCTGCTTGACAAGACATTAATCACTTAAAGCATACTTGTTTATGCAAGATAATAAGTCCTACTGGGTGATTATCACTCATCTTGCGCTATTTATTTCATGTGTTTTAGGTGAGTCTAATGGAGACTACCACGCTCACAAGGAAGGGAATGAGGAAGGCCAGGAGTGACCCTACTTTTCGACAACCAATGCTTTTAGTAGTTAGTTGATAGTTAGTATGTACTTGTTTGAATTTGAATAAAGTACTCTGGGCCCATAGTTTTGGCTCTGAATGATGATTGAAATGGATGATTAGTGAATGTAATAGACGAATTAGTGGAATTATCAATGAAGATTGGATCATTTGACTTTATCCCAATCTGTGTAATGGTGTGATATCTATTTCTCGCTATGTACTATTTATTTAAACTATATTATCGCTCCAATATTCCGCATCGGGCCGTTACAAAACAAGTCTAGGAATCACATGGCCACTTAGAAGTGGATTTCAAATATATGCATTGGGTTGCTTAGGATTAAAGGAGATGTTTCAGTGAAGGAAATTTCAAGAAGGTTGAATGCTGAATACCATGTGGTAATTATTGGAACAAGCACATAGCATTGGAGCAAATTCATGGTTCTTGGGAAGAAGTATACGAGAGTTCCTGATCTGCAGCATAAACTATTTTTAAATAATCTTGAGAGTGTAGTGAAATATCAGATAAATGTACATGATATGCATGATGACTCTATCATGGCCAACCTTGTATCGGAGGAGAGGGTAAATTAGGATGACACAACGACTTTGTTGTACTCGTCGGGGATGACACGGATGAGCAGGGGGGTTGTGTCCACCCACTGAAACCTAATCTCGATGGTGCAGATCATACTGAACTGATTCAAGCTAGATGGTTCCCTGTTGAATGGCAACAACCACCTCTTCATATGCACGGTGCCCATGTTTCGCATCTACGGGTTGGCAGCCTTCACAATGGGGCTGCTGGCGATCGGATTGATAGTGGTGGTTTTGTCAAAGTTCGAGATAGGGGAGATGATGTCGGTCATCTCGTCCCACCGCGCCACCTACCTCCTCCTAGTGCCCCCAATCCTCATGGTGATGATCAATAACGTTGGGTTATCAAAGGCTCTTTAGCCGTGACATGCCCTCTGGCTGGCGTCGATTCCGCAGAGTAGTGGTCAAGCTCCAGAGCCCTTGGCACTACCAGGTCCACCATCATCTAGGCAGTGGGGGGTGCCACCAAATCGACTAGCGAGGGTAGAGCAGAGTGTGTCACTGTTGTGGCGGGGTAGCAATCGCGGCCTGTTGACACAACAGGAGGAGGCGACAGAGGAGTTTGTAGGACCAGCACTTGTGGAAGGCTTGGCGGCGCCGTTGCTGCCGAGGCCAAGGCAGCCACAGCCTGAGCCTCCAAGAGCCGTCAGTTCTACTCCAACAACTGGTTCATCATTTGTTGCTTCATCTCAAAGGACTGATCAATTAGGTCTAGGTGCATCGAGGCCGCAGAGTTCTGGTCGCCTGTGCCAAACCCTTTACTGACAACTTCCACAAGGGCCTCGACTAGGCCAACGTTGTAACGCCCCGATGCGGAATATCGGATCAGAATTACAGTTATTAAATAGTACAGAGCGAGAAATAAATAACAAACCATTGCAAAAATGGAATAATATCAAATAAACTCAAATTTCATTAATAATCCACCAAACTCCATTACAATCATTAATAACTTATCAACTTCATGAACTAACTATTACATCAACGTATCAGAGCCAGAACTAGGGCCCAGAGTATTTTATTGAAAACCAAACTAATACATCATAAGTAACTGACTCATTCTATACTAACTAACTACTAAAGCACGAGTTGCTGAAAATGGTCACTCCTGAGCATCCTCCTCAGTCCCATCCTCGTGAGTGTGGTATCCATCCAACTCACCTGAAACACATTAAATAAATACGCAGGATGAGCAAATAACGCCCAGTAGGACTTAATATCTCATGAGAACAAGCATGGTTTAAATAGTTAATGTCTTAAGGTAGCATAACTAGAGAGAATAGTCATGTAGATCAAGTAACAATAACGAGAGAACAATAGTATCTGGCACAGGGAAAAATAGCACAACGAGAACGATAATAGAATGGCCATGTAACAATATAGCATGTAAATTGCACAACGGTGCACTAGTAACGATAATGATTGCACTGGTATAGACAGCACTTTGATTATCATAGATTAATCTTGATAGTATAATGGCGCTGGATGCATGTCGTACACACCCTTGATCATTTTAACTCCCATGGGCACTAGCACTTTTCGGGTGCTCCTCCCAGGACCAGATCGGGCCCCATTGCGCTGGCATTAGTCATTTCTTTATCTTAGACAATCACACGAATGGCCAATAGAGTACCAAGAAAAAGATGAGAGTAGTAGACGAAATAGACAAGAGTGTAGAGAGAACGTAAACAGATGAGAGGATATAGATAGTAGACGAGATAGGGACAATATCGTAAAAACATAAGAAACAACGATAGTCACAGTTGCACAGCACACCCTCATGGCTAGCAGTCTGGTAGAAATCACCACCGCCCACTAGCCGTGTTATGAACACAGGCTAGATGGTCCGGCGTGATCACAAGATAAGGAGAGATCACACTAAGGCCATGGATCGTACTGATCCCTAAAGTGTAACAGGTATTAAGGTACAACCAGCTCGTCGGCTAAGGACGTGCGCCAAAGCCAAGAAGACTTACGGAGGCCCTCTGGCCCAGTCGAGAGTATTCTCGATGGAGAGGTGGTCCAAGTCAAGAGAAAATGTGTAATAACTAGTCCGTCGTGCCTCGAGTGCTTGAAGGCCGAGGGAAACGGTATCCGTGTTCAAAACGCACGAGTAAAATGAAGACAAGTCTCATTAATTAAAATAGGGGATTTAATCATTTATTTTACTAAATTATCAGATACATTGTTGAATAATTTATTGGGGTCAAATGGCAAGCATGAATGTTATGTGTGTGCAAGTGTACGAAATCAAGAGAACATGTATAGTTGTGCATATAACTTTTAAATTAATAATTTTCATGTAATTAATACTCATTATTAATTAACAAGTTATTATCTAACATGTTAGCACTTAAACAGGGTCAAAATGTCATAAAGACAGGGTTATATCAGCAAACCTTATGTTCTGGTCGTATTACTGAGGTCGCGACGTCGGCCTCTGTAGCGTTCAGGTCACGACAGGGCTAACCGGCGCGTTCAGGTTGTCAGGTCGTGACAGGCTTAAAGGCCGCAATCAGGTCGTGACCTACAGGGCTGTCGCGTTAAGGCCATCGCGACACCCACGCATGTCGCGTTCAGTCGAACCAGCGCTGAGGGTGAACCGGCGGGCAGATCGCGACCAGTCGACCTATCGCACTCAGATCATGACGGGTCCTAGTGTCGCGACCCCCTCTGAGGTCGCGGCGGATCAGGCCGTCGCGATCTCAGAGAGTGGCCCGAGCCCCAGAAAAGGTGTTTGCCCTTTTCCCAGGTGGGTCTACATGATACAGGGCTATTCAAAATTCGATATAAAAACAAACAGTGATCCAAAATGCATGAAACCAGTTTTTAACAGAAGTAGACTCATAGACCTACCAACAAGCAAGATTAATTCGAAAATAGACAAGGTTAGGCATGCTTTGATTAGGTTACATTTCGGTGACCTAAACATGTGCAGTCATGGATCAACGAATTAATTAGCGATGGATACATAATGAAAATTAGGGAAACTAGGGGCGTTTGAAAGTTAACATGATGTAGTATTTATGAGAATTTTCTCATGACATGGGATCGAATATGCACAAGGTTTGAAAGCAAGCATGAAGGTTCGGGTACATAGATATGTCAAGGATTCAAGGAATTAATTCTCCCTCATGGGAGATCGAAATAGATCAAAATTAGAGGGCTTTTGCAAGGGATCATGAAGACTACCTAGAGTAATTTTTACTCGAATTTAGCTTGAGAGATTGCCTACCTTCTGGTGTTGACAAGAAAAGCTAGGGTTTTTGGTGAAGAACGAAGGGAAAATCTTCTTGTCCAAGCTTCCTCCTCTGAGATTCATCATTCCTCAGCCGTCCTCCTTCATCTCTCAAGGTCTCAACATGCAAATGAGGGTTGATAGGGTCGGATTTGGGATATTTGGTTTGATAATAGAGTCCTAAATGCCTAAAACTCCTCCTTTCTCTTCCAACTCCAAAAATTGATAATTATCTCCTATTTTCCTATCAATTATCCACTTAAAAGGGCAGAGAAAAGGCCTAAATTCGTGTCCCAAGAGTTAGGATGAGATATGAGCTCTTATCTTGGATAATTATGGGTTATTTAGTATTTATCTTAACCCTTTACTATTTATTAATTGATTATATCCAAAATTGGGATAATTATTTCCCATCCCATGATGGGCTCCTCACAATTAGGCCCATTATTTTGTAATTGAGCCATTTACACAACCCATTATTGATTTAACTTAATGGGCTTGGTTTAATTTCCTTTTATTTCACTTATTTCTCATTTATTCTAATTAAATCTATTTTTCTCATAAATTTTTTATTTTATTTGAAATTTAAAAATCAAGGTTGCTACAAATGTTCTCATCGGCAGAATGAATGATGACAGACTTTCCATTGGGAGCTATAGAAGCCAAGAAGTTGCTTCCCACAGACAGTGCCAAAAATGATACGGTTGCTCTTGTGAGGTTAGCCTGGGCCAAGGTGGTTGGGGCCAGTTGGTCCTCATTGCCAACGAGAGCTATTGTTCAACCTGTGAATGAGACCTGCAATACCACCGAGTGGCCTCGGTGGGGGGACACTATATCGCTTAAGTCAATAGGTGGCCGAGCAAAATGGCAGGGTGTCAGGATCAGAGAGAGTGTGTACCTCAGAGCATCCAACCTACCCTCACTACAAGAAAAATCGGTTATAGAGACTGATTTTGCAATCGAAATGTTCGGCCATAAAATCAGTCTCAAACAGAGACCAAATAGAGACCAAATTATTCAGTCATACAATTGAGACCGTATAGCGACCGAATAAAATTTGGTCGCTAAATTTCAACGATTGAATTTATTTTGGTCGCTATGCGGTCTCTATTTGAGACCGATCTTCAAACCGAAATGTTCAGTCACCAAATTGGTCGTTGAGGCCCTAATTTATTTTCCCCCCACCCCATTCCCTCTCACACCAGAACACAGACACTCGCCGCTGAGGATGCCTTGCTCTATCACTACCGAGGATGCCTGCTGTCGTCGTCGTTATCAAGGACGCATGTTGTCTCCGTCGAGGACACCCCCATCTGCCACCGTCGATGTCGCAACATCCTGTTTCCGCCGACGCTGAGACCACTGCCGACGTCGATGTCTCTCTCTCTCTCTCTCTCTCTAGATGCTCCCCATCCCCCCGTCGTGCGCCGCACTCTCCGCTTCTGTGCATCGCCTTCCTGCCCAACCCCCCACCCCTGCAGTGCCTAGCCCCCATCTCCCCCTTCTCTTCTTGCCCGGCCCCCCCCCCCCGCAGTGCCCTCCGCACTTCCCAACCCCCATCTCCCCCTTCTCCTCCTACCCCCCCCCCACTCCCTACAGTGCCCCCACCCCTGGCAGTGCCAACATATCTGATGAATTCAAGTGGGTGTTTGATCCTTTCTATGCATCCGATCGACCTGACAAATCAAAGGCTCTCAGTTAGATATCTTAAGGACCATATCGATCATAAATAACTAAGAATTCAAGAACAAAGGAATAATGAAAAAAGGGAAGGGAATGCAATCCTACATGTTTGGTCTAATAATCTTGCATGACATGTTTCTTATGATGTGAATAGAGTTTTTAGAATACATGTTTTTGTGTTTTTAGAATGTACTATTATCTTGCCAGTATTTAATTAGTTGGGTATTGTATGTGAGCTGAGATTGCACGCATCTTAGAAGAGTGTGTTAAGCCCCGTGTCAATCAACCTACCCGTTCAAGACTTTGGGATTGATGTGCACATTCTCATTTTGAATGATGAGAATGTGTATATCTAACTCAAAGTCTTGAATTGTCCCGTTTGGACAGTCTGTGAATCTTTGATCGCACTTAGATGGTTAATTACTATATGTGTTTGTGTTCTTTGTTGAAAATTTTGGTTGTGTCTTCTCACTCCTCTCTGATATACCTTTATTGATTTTAAATATTTTCTTAACCACCTACTAGTAAGTGTTTACGAAATTTTTATTTTGTGGTATATCGGAGATGTGTGGGGAGATGCTGGCGAAATTAATTTTCAACAAATAACACAACACACATAGTAATTAATCGTGCGATCAAACCTTCACAAATGGGTTAAAAAGTGAAAATCTAAATAATATTTCCTTCCTATTTAAAATGGCTATGTTGGACGATGTGAGGAAAGGGTTGGACTTTTTTTTATCAAACATGTTAAAGCTTAATGTGTTAACATTTAATTCGCAGAGGAAAAATGTCTAGAGATCGTTCATGGATGTACCATAGAGTAGTTGATCAAGTGGTATCTATGGAATTTAAAAATGGAGTTGAGAGGTTCATCCAGTTTGCATTGAGAAATCCTATTGAAGTTGTGGATTGTGAGGGTCGTATCTGATGTCCTTGTCTAGTCTATAAGAACTTGAAGTGGCTTACAACATGGGAGGTACAACATCATTTATACAGAAAGGGATTTGTTAAAGGTTGTACAAACTGGACATGTCATGGTGAAACATTATGGTCCTACAAGCCTTCCAATATTGGAAGTGGAAGTTTGTACGTTGATATGGTCATAGATACTGTTGGTCCAGGATTCAATGTTGATGAGGACCATGTACACACTGAAGAACCGCCAAACAAGATAGCTGAAAGATTTTATCAGCTACTTAAGGATGCTGATGAGACATTGTGGAATGTATGTCAAAATCACTCTCGATTGTCTGCGGTCTCACAATTATTGAACTTGAAATCTGAATTTTACATCAGTGAAATTTGTTTTGATCTTCTGTCGCTCATTATCAAACGTATGTTGCCACAAGATGAGAAGTTGCTTGATAATTTTTATTGTGCAAAGAATATGGTCAATGACTTAGGGCTTGGATATGAGAAAATAGATGTATATCCTAATCATTGCATGTTACATTATAAAGAGGATAAAAATAAGGTATCATGTTCCAGGTGTGGTCAAAATATATTCAAGCCTAAGAGAGGGGACAATTCAAGGCAAAAAGATATATCATACATGTCATTGCGGTATTTTCTCCTCACACCGAGACTGCAGTGAATGTATATGTCATCAAAAATAGCTCAACATATGAAATGGCATGTGGAAAGAGTACGTTGTGAACAGAATGTAATCAACCATCCTGCAGATGCCGAAGCTTGGAGTCACTTCAACCGTGCTCACCCTAGTTTTTCGAAAGAGTCACGTAATGTAAGGTTGGGTTTATGTACTGATGGTTTCAATCCATTTAGAGGTTCTGTGACTTCTTACTACAGCTGGCTAGTTTTCATGACACCATACAACCTTTCGCCGAACATGTGCATGAAATGAGAGCATATATTTCTATCTTTATTGATCCCTCGCCAAAAAGTCCTAGAAAAAAACTAGACATATATCTCAGGCTGTTGATAGATGAGTTGAAATTGTTATGGACCGATGGAGTTACTACCTATGATGCATCTAGAAAGCAAAATTTCACTATGAAGGCTGCATTGATGTGGACAATAAGTGATTTTCCTGCATATGGAATGTTATCTGGCTAGAGCAACCATGAAAAACTAACATGTCCTTACTGAATGGACAGTACCAAATCATTTGTACTTAAGTATGGTGGAAAGTCATGTTGGTTTGATTGTCATCAATGATTTTTACTGAGGGACCATCTTTTTAGGGACCATCCTTTTAGAAGTTAAAAAGATGCATTCTTAAATTACAAAATTGAAGTGGAAGAAGCTAATTTTGAACGGTTGTCTAGTCCACATTTAGCGGCAATGGTACAAAACTTACTAGATATAGCATAATTGTCAAGCAACACAAGACAAGTCATTGGATTTTGGAAGGATCACAACTGGGTCAAAAAGAATATCTTCTGAGAATTACCTTATTGGTCAACCCTTCTTATACGACACAACTTCGACGTCATGCATGTTGAGAAAAATATCTTTGACAATGTGTTCAACACCATTATGGACATAAAAGGTAAAACAAAGGACAATGTGAAAGCTCGTTTGGAGTTGAAAATACTTTGTAAACGTGTAGAACTGAAACTTCTTGATAGAAATGGTACAATAGTTAAACCGAAAGTAATTTACACCCTTGGAGCTGCACATATTAAAGAAGTCTGCTTTTGGCTAAAACGAATTGAGATTTTCAGATGGCTATGTGTTCAACATTGCTCGTTGCATGAATGCAAATGAGGGGGAAATATATGGAATGAAAAGTCAAAACTATCATGTGTTTATGCAGAGGTTGCTACCCATTGTATTTCGTGATATGTTGCCGAAGCCGATATAGGGAGTAGTGACCGAGTTAAGTCAGTTTTTCAAGATTTTGTGTGCCTCATAGCTAAGGTATCAGGATGTGAAAACTATTGAACGGAATGTGATCACACTAGTTTGTAGACTGGAGAAGATATTTCCACCTGCATTCTTCGATTCAATGGAGCACTTGCTTATACACCTACCATACGAAGCTAAAGTAGGAGGGCTAGTATATTTTAGATGGATGTATCCATTTGAGATGTAATTTATATATTTTTCTCTTATAATTCTACCTCTTGTGATATGTTTGTCATTATCCTATGAGCAGTCCTATAGGTGCATGCATGAATTGAAAATGAAAGTTTACAACAAGGCGAAGGTAGAGGGTTCCATTGTGGAGGCGTACATTATGGAAGAAATATCAAATTTTTGTTCGACGTACTTTGAACCCGAGATACAAACACGTCATACTCGACCACCACATAATGATGATGGGGGAGACTCTGTTCAGTCCAATCGGCTCTCTATATTTAAGTATCTTGGTCGTGTGTAAGGACGTTCTTCGAGTCAGATGCTAAATGATAGAGAGTTGCATGTCGCAGAGATTTATGTTCTTTTAAATTGTATTGAGGTTGAATGTTATGTTGCGTAAGTTCTCTGCTCACATTACGTTATGTCCATAACTTCTTGTTGCTTTTCATTCCATTTATAATGCTCTAATGTTCATAATACATATAATTTGACTCAGAAGTAATCCAAAGATGTCCATATCTCACTGATGTGAACGTTGAAAATGAACGAGATAAATCATTGGCTTCTTGGCTCAAATATCGTGTAAGCATGATTATTCTTACTTCTCGCGAGGCCAATGTCAATTTCTGACTAGTGTGCTCTCTATATGTAGGTTGAAAAAGTTTCATTACTGATCAAAGAATTTGAGATATAAGTTATGACCCATCAAAAGTTACATGTACATATCCAACATTTATTGTGAATGGATATAGATTTCACACTAGACAATATGGGCAGAATAAGTCAATAATGAACATCGAGGTATGTGTGAAAGGAAGTACATATAATGAAAATGAATGTGATTATTAGGTATTATTGAGGAGATCTTAGAATTGCAATATCTTGGAGATGACAACCATATATTTTTGTTTAAGTGTCATTAGTCTGATCCTAATTATGTTTGAAATGACACAACATAAGGGATTATCGATATCAGACATAAGTCCAAATTGAATACTTATGTTCTATTTATTTTGGCCGTACAAGCCCAACAAGTTTATTATATAAAGTATCTACTGTCTAAAAATAAAGAAAGAAATGATTAGTGGGTAGTTTGCAAGGTTAAGACAAGACTTTTCCTAGATTATGAGTTGGATTTGACTGAACCAGTAAAGTTGGATGTGAATGTTGAATTCTTTCAATCAAACTTGGCTGATGATGTAGAGTTACCTACTTCTAGTGATGAATCTGTGGAGTCACTTTCTTTATCTAAAGAGAATGAAGTTGAAGACATCGATCCACAAGAAAATGAAATAGAGTTGGGGGACTTCGATGAAGAGGAACATACTAGTAATCAAAATGAATCTAATAATGAAGATGTCAATGCTGAATTTGATATATCCCCAGCATCTAAAGATGAAATGGAGAATGTTTGATTAATGGTAGACAATTTTACTAGAAATTCTAATATTCTACATCTTTCTTTCTTCCACTATTGATAAATATGCATGTATTTTACTTGAAGATATGGTTCAAAGACGACATGCGACTTCTTTAGGTGGGAGGGGAGAGGGTAGTGGGAGGAGATCTACTTCTTTTTCTACACCTCCACCACTGGCAGGAGATAAGTATATTTTGATTTGTATACATTACATTATTTATTTAATATATTTCTTTATTTCATTGTGGTATTTTATTTCTATCCTTACAAGACTCACGACCTCTGCATCTCTATCACTGGCAACAGGTATATATGTCATGATTTTTATGCATTACAATATTTATTTAATATAATTATTTATGTCATTGTGGTATCTTATTTCTATCCTTACAAGACCCACGACCTCCACCGGCAGAAAGTATGTATACTTTGATTTGTATGCATTGCATTATTTATTTAATATAATTCTTTATATCATTGTGGTATCTTGTTTCTATCCTTACAGGACCCACGACCTCAGTATCTCTATCATAGATGGCGAGTGGATCTAAATCTCCTCCATCAGTGCCATGTATGTTCATTCACATTTATAGGTATATTTTTTATAATTTGTTTTATTTATGCTAATTAAATCGTATAGTACATGTTGATGATGAGATGAGTCATCACGAGGGGGAGTGTAGTTTTGGTGAGACAATGCGGACAGTGTGGATAAATAAAGGGTATGTAATGTACTATTTTTGTTATCTATTCGTCATTGTGGTATTAATATTCTTAATTTCAAGAATAAAATAGAGCCAGCCCAAACATCACAATTTATTACAAAGACAATTCAAGCACATTTTCCTAGCCATATCCATTGATTTTCTGATTTTCCAACACAACTTGGGGAATGAAAGTAACCCATAGAAACTGATGGAGTCTAAATTGGACTTCAGGTTTGAGCTCGATGCTCAAATTTATATTTTCTAAAAGAACTTAGTTTAAAGTCAAAAAACACAGGTTTAGGAGGTTCAAAATTAAAAATATAGGTCCGATTAATTTGTCAATAATTTCAACATGACCGGGAATGTGAGAGTGACTTGTAGAAACTGACGGAGTCCAAACTGGACTCCAAGTTTGAACTGGGCACTCAATTTCTCATATTATTAACTAGTTCTGTTTAAAATTTGTAAACTTGCGTTTAAGGGTCCAAGATTTAAAATATAGGTCTAATCAATCTATCAATTGTTCCAACATAATTTGGGGGTGAAAGTAACCCGTAGAAACTGATGGAGTCCAAATTGGACTTCAGGTTTGAGCTTGATGCTCAAATTTACATTTTCTAAAAGAACATAATTTAAAATAAAAAAACACAGGTTTCAGAGGGTTAAAATAAAAAATATAGGTCCGATTAATTTGTCAATGATTCCAACACGACCGGGAAGGTGAGAGTGACTTGTAGAAACTGACGGAGTCCAAATTAGACTCCTAGTTTGAGTAAAATGCTCAAACTATCATTCGTCAAATTAAGTTAAGTAAAAAACATCTTGCTTTCAATTTTAAAGAAAAAAATAATTTATTTATTAAGTATTTAATTTTAATTTTTATAAATGATATACAAGATCATCCACCACGAGGTGTTGGAGGAGACGACGACCAGGACGACACATACGCATGGGATTTGTGATTTTGTAATGAGTATATATTGTGGTTTGCGATTTATTCTCAGTTGTGTGATGGATGTTGTGATTTTTGTGATAGATGTGTGATGGGTTTGTGTAGATGTTTCTTGTGATTTGTGTGATAGGATATTGTGATTTATCTAGTGGATGTATTGTGGTTTTGTGCTTTATTGTCATTTATCAGGTGATTTATTGTCATTTATGTTTAAATATTAAAAAATATATTTTGATATTAGTGACCAAACAACAACTGAAAAATTGGTTGCAATACAGTCGCTATTTGCGGTCGCTAACATCAATGACCACACTTAGATTAGTCACTAATCGGTCGCAGATATTAGCAACCAATCTTGTGACCGATATAGTCAATCGTAAGATTTGAGACCGACCTGCGACTATTTACGATCGATTGTTGTTTGCGACTGATTTTGCGACCGATAAAAATCAGTCGCAAGATTTTAGACTGACTTACGACTATATATGATCGATCGTTGTTTGCGACTGATAAAAATCGGTCACAATATAGCGACCAGTATATTGCGACCGAATCTGTCACGCCCCTCCAATTTAGCAGCGGAATAAATCGGAGGGAAACGTGAGCAATGAGTATGGTAACGTAAATAGCGCATACAGACGCAAACATCAGAGCATCTAATGAACAATAATTGAAATAAACTCTTGATTTCATTTTAAAATCACTAAGACTATTACAACCACTAATTTGGAGCCAATACATAGGCTCAATGACATCATTTCATTGAAAAGAAATCTAAAGTAATAACTACTAGACTCCATTGTACTAGGGAAACTTCGTCATTTGACTCCAGGTCACTCATCACTCTGGTCCCGTCCCATTGGTACGTATAACGTCATTATCCGACTTACCTGAGACACAATAACAAACAACGAAGGGTGAGCGATAACGCCCAGTAGGACTTAAATCTCAATAGTCAAGCAGGCTTTAAATAATTAATGCTTTAAAATGTAGAGTAATTAATGATAGAGCGAGTCATGTAAAGTCGAGAAAGTAATAGCTCAAGTAACATGGTTCAAATAGCAGATGAATCCAGTATAGCATGATGATTAAAGTCAAGTTACGCAATAGCAAGTAACGTCATAGTCAAGAAATAGCATGCGACATGTATAGCAAGAAGAGAGATAGTAGTTGGTCATGTAAGGAGTAAATTGCACTTTGATTGATTTTCATCAATCGAAATAGTATAGCACTTTTGATTAACTTTCGTCAGTCGTAATAGTAATGGCACTTTGGTTATCCGTAGATAGCCAAGAGAGAGTATAGCACTTTTAATGCGATCAAGTCGCGATAGCATGCAATAACTCCAGAGAGCGAGTATCAAGTAGAGCAAGTAGAGAGTACGACAGTAGTCGCTCAATAACAGTTCAGTAACAGTCAGTGGCAGTACAGTAATAGTGCAGTATGTCTGAATCAACATACTAACAGTAATAGTGTAACAGTCAGATGTCTAGCTAATTTAGAACAGTCAGTCAGAACCGGTGCAATGCAGAACACCGTCTATAGCCCTGTAGGTATTTTCGAGTGACTCTCTGCCCCCAGGACTAGATTGGAGCCCCTCGGACACTCTCTGTGCCCAGAACAGTATGCATTCAAGTCAGTAGAGTCACCATACCCTTTTTAGCGCTAGACAGTCAAGAACAGTACAAAACAGTAGGAGCCACACAACTCAAAGGGTACCAAGAGAGTACTAGATGAATAGACGAGAGAGACAAGGTAGTAGAGTGAATGTGAATAGATGAGCAAGTAGAATATAGATGAGATCTTATGGGCATTTCACATGAAACGTCGAGTAACGAGCGATAGCAACAGTTGCACAACACACGCGTCTGGTGTTGGCAGTCAGGTGGAATATGTTGCCCAGCTAGCTAGCCCAGAGGGGGGGTGAATGGGTTATTAAAATTGTATCTTAGACTGATACCTGTTCACTGAAAAGATTGCACACCAAC
The DNA here is from genome assembly GCA_014218235.1 of Colocasia esculenta. Classification (NCBI taxonomy): domain Eukaryota; kingdom Viridiplantae; phylum Streptophyta; class Magnoliopsida; order Alismatales; family Araceae; genus Colocasia; species Colocasia esculenta. Next base: position 49,852,808 of record CM024765.1, on the reverse strand, counting down.
TTAAACGAGAGTTAGAGTTAGAGGAAATGAAACAGCAAACACACCAACTCACAACCACAAGACACAAGGCTTTTATCCTGGTTCGGAACTCCTATCCACAGGAGACCTACGTCCAGTCCCTGAGCAATATCTCAGGATTTCACTAACAAGGGTACAGTCCCCCTTAAGGACACAACAACACCCAGCTCAGCTGGTCTTCCTTCACACCCGAAGGGAACAACACCCTGGATACCCCACCAGGTCTCCCTTCACACAGAAGGGAAAAACACCCTGGATACCACCAGGTCTTCCTTCACAACGAAGGGAACAACACAAAGAAAGGATTGTAGGACAAGCCCCTAGATCAAACTACAAAAAGCAATGATCTGAAGGACCTAGCACTGAGAGCAAAGAATCTAAATCTAAGCTCACTCTTAGAACTACACAAGCTCTCTTCAAAAGATCTTTCACTACAAATGGAGAGCAAAGAGCTACATCCAATGAGAATGGAAATCTAGGCTTCTCGAATTCTCTTCTGGAGACTTGAAGGCTTGAGCAAGATGAGTGTTGGTCTCTCAGGAGTGTTGCTACGAACTTTCTTCTCAAGAAGGTTGTTCTATGAAAAGCTCTGAGTTCGTTCACTTGAATTCATTCCCCTTAGATTTTCTTCTTAGCTTCAGACTTGTATATATATCTTTAAATTGAAATTTGAACGTTGAAGGATCCGTTGTCTCTCTCTTGAAGTAGTCGTTAGACTGAAAGAGGTCTGGAATCTTGGAAGCTTCCAGTCAACAGTCTTTGAACACTTTGAACACGCAAAGAGAAGAGATCTTTTAGATATCTTTTGTCTTCTATTTGAATTAACGTTGCAACGTAAAGCTGGATTTGTTATCTGCACGCTTATCAAACTCAGATAGCAAACAGCTAAGCTGTCTCTGATGTCAGTCAATGTTAGAAAGAATAGCATGGAAATAGTAAGACCAAATGGCTGAATCTAAAAGACGTTTACAGAATAGGCACGATAATGGACGATATCTTCTGCATGCATGCAGAGATACGTACAGGTCACATTAAATGCAGGTGCGTCAGAGAGATGCATACGTGGACTTTGACTAGTCAACACAGATAAAATCAAGTCGATGAGAGATATACAAGTCGATGGCTCAATGACTTATGAAATCGTTATAAGTCATAACAAATCGTTCTGAGACAGAAGAAGTATGAAATCGTTATGAGTCATAGCAAATCGTTCTGTTACAGAAGAGGTCAATGTGAAAACTAAAGAAATCGTTACGGCTAGCAAGTCGTTACGAGTTTCAAAGAAATCGTTACGAGAACTAAAGAAATCGTTACGGCTAGCAAGTCGTTGCGAGTTCTAAATAAATCGTTATGACAACTTAGAAATCGTTGCGACAAGCAAATCGTTACGAGCTCTTAGCAAATCGTTATGACAACTTAGAAATCGTTGCGACAAGCAAATCGTTACGAGCTCTTAGCAAATCGTTATGACAACTTAGAAATTGTTGCGACAAGCAAATCGTTACGAGCTCTTAGCAAATCGTTATGACTACTTAGAAATTGTTGCGACAAGCAAATCGTTACGAGCTCTTAAGAAATCGTTATGACAACTTAGAAATCGTTGCGACAAGCAAATCGTTACGAGCTCTTAGCAAATCGTTATGACAACTTAGAAATCGTTGCGACAAGCAAATCGTTACGAGCTCTTAAGAAATCGTTATGACAACTTAGAAATCGTTGCGACAAGCAAATCGTTACGAGCTCTTAGCAAATCGTTATGACAACTTAGAAATCGTTGCGACAAGCAAATCGTTACGAGCTCTTAGCAAATCGTTATAGTGTGTGAAGAAATCGTTACAGAGTATGAAGAAATCGTTACAGAGTATGAAGAAATTGATGTGATGACTTAGAGAAATATGAAGTGAAAGTTTTACCTGAATGTCTTGAACTTCCTTTTTCTTTTATTTCCTGTCCTCAAGACTCCATTAATTTATTAGTATTGTTTTGTTGATCATCAAAATTAATATATAAATAAATGAATTAATTTATATGGGGAAAGTTTGGTCATCAATCTTCCCCTTTTTGATGATGACAAAATATACTTAAACTGCATGATAGAACAAACATGTTTTTAGAGTTGCTATATTTTTCTCCAAATATATTAAACAGATTTTTCTCCAAATATATTAAGCAGCATAAAAATGTTTTTCAGAGTTGCTGTCTTAAACAACAACAAAAAAAAATGTTTTTCAGAGTTGCTGTATTTTTCTCCCCCTTTTTGTCAATAAGCAAAAAGATAGTCTATGAGACAAAGAAGTGAGAAGATTTGTATTAAGTGGAAGACAGATAATACAAGGGAGACAGAAGAGAGGCATGCTGTGAAATAACAGTCCATGCCTTGAGCTCCATGTCTTCAAACAACTGGTGGAAAACACCAGGATCAACTGAAAAAGAAGAGCCCATGGATGGAATGAGCCTCTGAATGTAAAGATGCCGCTGCTGTTGCATGAATTCTCCATACTGAACTTTGTCTAGAATGAATCGGAAGTAAGTGCTTTTTCCAAAACTTGCTCTGTGCAGAAATCTGTCAATAGAAATAGGATAGAAAATCTGCTGATCAAGAAGATCCTTCTTCAAGGCAAAGAATGCAGTGTATCTGGCTGCCCACTGCACATAGATCTCTTGAATAGGATTTATTGAGTTTAGATCCAAGAATGCTTCTGCTGACAGAGAGGGCTTGTTCTGACTAAACAAGGAACTGTTGATGGCTTGCAGCTGAAGGTGTGATTCCTTGTAGAGCTTTTCCCATTCGGAGGGAAAAAGCCTCTCACACTCAGAGATGAGTGGAGCTAAAGCCTGGGAAGAAATGCGGCCAGAGTGATATTCTCTGAGAATAAACCGCCAAAAAGAAGGTAATCTGCCTTGCTTAGCTGACATTCTGCCCATCTGTTTAGCAAACATATCCAGGGCTTGTGAGCCAGCATCTGAGTCAAAAACTATGGAGTGGAGCTTCGGCAGCAAAACTGAGGATGTGATTTTGAGGGAAGCAAAATTGACTGTGAGTGGAAGATTGACTGGATGTTCTGACCTCATCATCACAATGGTAGAATGAAACTGAGAGTACTGTACTTCTGGGATCTTGTTCAGGTAGCAGTAATTATTGTACAGCTGAAAGTTCTTGGCTATCCTGATCTCTTGCAATATAAATGGACCCCAAGAAGTCTTGTGCTGAAGGATAAACCACTCAGAAAGGGTGAGTGGGTGATCTCTGTGGGTAAGAGTTTTTGCACGGGCAGTCAAAAACTTGGAATATTGAGACTTGTTGCCCTTTACATTGGCCCGCTGGTCTTCAGCCTTGAACTCAGTGCCCTCAAAGATTTTGGATTTTTGCAGGTGGGACAACTGGCACAGAGGAAGAACAATGTTGAGATGTTCAGAGAGGTTAAGGAAAGGGATACTATAGAGGTTGGAAAGAATACATTTCTGAAGGTATTCCCTATAGATGCACCTTCTTTGAGGTTCAATGGTTAGAGAGTACCAAAGAGGAGAAAATAAGGGTGGAGATGGAATGCTGATAGAGGAAGAAAGTTTTCTCTTTTTCTGGACAGGACTGGGAGGATCAGTCCTGTGGATATGAGTGGCAAGGGATAAGATGGAGATGAGGGTACTTCTCTCAAGGTCATCCGGAATATTAGTGTCAAAGACACTATGAACTTGAGATTTCTCCGGGATGAAGGTGACAGAAGAAGGAGGAGTAGGAGGATGGAAGAGATGTTTGGGATTGAAAGAGGTAGATGGGTGAATTGGAGTGGTTTTAGGTGAAGAAGGTGAGGGTGAAGATGGAGTGAAGTTTGAGAAGAAATGGGAGAGAAGGAAGGTTGAGAGGGAATGATAGAAGATGAGGTTTGGGTGCGAGGCAGAGGTTGTTTGAAGGTTTTTGGAGCTGGAGGGGCTGAAGAAGATGAAGGAGGTGAGGAGATGGGAGGAGTTGCAAGAGTAGAAGGTGCAGGGGCCAATGTAGCTGCTACAGGCTCTTTCCCTTTATCCTGACTTTCTTTGGCACCTTCAGATGGCCCAGATGGCCTAGACTCCTGCACTGATGGCCCTGATTCTGAGCTGATGGCCCTGTTGGCCCTGAAGCTTGCACAGATGGCCCAGATGGCCTGACTCTTGAGCAGGTGGCCCTGTTGGCCGAGGAACAGCTGTAGGTCTGCTCTGAGTAGCAGAAGGAGACAGTCCACCACTTGTCCTTGAAAGCACAGATAACATCGATTTCATGTCTGCCATTTCCTTGTTGAACCACCTCATAGCATTTCTGACTGAGGATAGTTCAGAAGTAGTTGAAGCTTGGCTGGCAATTATTCCTTGGACACTAGACTGCACTGCTGACAGAATCTCTCCCTGAGCCTTCAACAATTCCAAAACAGGTTTCAGATTGACTTTCCTGTGGCTCTTTCTGTGCTTTCTGTGAACTATCCTCTTGCCTTTCCTCTGAGGTGCTGGTTCTTCAATAGACTGCTCCCCCTGAGCAGGAGCTTCCTCTTCAACTTCCATTTGCCCCCCTGAGCAGGAGCTTCCTCTTCAACTGGATCTACTGGAGCACTGGACTGCTCCACAGGAATTGATTCTTCAATGTGGCCTTCTGCCACAGCTTCTTCCATTTCAATTTCACCAGACTGTGAGTGGACTGGTGTGGTGAGACCTGATTCAACCAAACTCCTAAGAATTGAACCAATTATTGAGGTAGGCAGATCACTGGCTTTATCTGCCACTTCCTCCTCAACTACTGGAGCTGTAAGTGGTTCTGGCTCAATTGCTGGTGCTACTGCCTGCTCTTCAACTGCTGGTGATACTGCTTGCTGCTCTGCTGCTGACTCTACTGCTTGCTGCTCAGTTACTGGTGTTTCTGCTTACTGCTGTGCTGCTGGTAGTACTAATTGATGTTCTGCTGCTGGTGCTACTGATTGCTGTTCTGCTGCTGGTGCTACTGATTGATGTTCTACTGCTGGTGCTACAGCTGCCATTTCCTGAACATCAGGAATTTCTACATCACCAATTATGGCCTCTCCCTCGGCCACAGTGGTCTTAGACCATACACCTTCAATTAATGAGAAACCACTTTTCTTGAGATTTCTGGACCTTATACACTGGCCCATCTTCTCCACAACTGCCCCAGATAAATCTACTCCAAAATGTTTGAAAACCTTTGTAAGTAGATGAGCATAGGGCAATGAGACATTCAACTTACTTCTTGTATCCCATATTTGATCTCGGGCAAATTTCATCCTTTCCAACATGACTTGGGCCATATTAATCTCCTTTTGTTGAATCGCCCAAAACATCATATCAGAATCTGCCCTAGTGCACGTTGAGAAGGTGGCACTGCGAGGAACTAAAGTTTGGCAGATAATGAAATGAAGAAGACGGTTGTATGCATTCATCTGATTAATATCCAATTTCCCGTCTCTTAGCCTGAACCCTGGACCTATAATGCCAAGGCCCTTTGCTTCATCGTTCACTGTGTGAACCCCACTGAATCCAGACGTCTTCACTCCAAATAACATGTGCAACAACTCATGATCGACTTTAATTTGGATTCCCTTTACCGATGATACAAGGGACCCATCTGCCTCTGACCTTAAACACACATAAAATGCTTTCACCAGGTCGGGATAGCTTACCTCGGTGAAAGTGGCAATTTCCATCCACTGCATCCTTCTCAGAGTTTTGCTATACTTCCCATGCCATTCTTCTCGAGATTTGGAACATCCACTGCCTTGTTTCCGCATACCTTTGTCTTCACGAAGGTGAATCTTTCCTGCTGCTCTGCGGACAGGTACTTAGCACTGTAGCCCCCGACACTTCCGGAGATTACTGGAGCGGCCATGAGTAGAGAGGAGAGAAAGGTTCTGGAGGAGGAAATGATGGAAGGGAAGAAAGCCCTCGAGAGATTCTTCGCGGGAAGAGGAGAAGACTTCAAATCTTGCAGAGAGTCGATGCCGGAATCGTTAGGGCATCGGCTTTGGGCGAACAAATAAAGGAGAAGGGTAAAGGTGGAAGAAGAGTCGTTCCCACACAATTGGATTAAATAATAATTCTTTATCGAAAAAGGAGGTGCCAAAAGGCGGAGGTAATCTGAAAATTAATATGCCAGTTGTAAGCAGCTTTTATCATAAATTGCACATGCCTAATTCCCTTCTAAGTGATGTGTATCTCTTTTCAAGTAAGGCTTTTGTGAAAATGTCTGCTAGTTGGCTATTTGTATCAATAAAAGATATTTCTATATTTCCATTTGCAACATGATCACGAATAAAATGATATCTAACCTCAATATGTTTTGTCCTTGAGTGCTGAACTGGATTCTTGGTCAGATTAATGGCACTGGTGTTGTCACATAGCAATGGAATTGATTTGATATTTAATCCAAAGTCTTCAAGTTGTTGCTTTATCCAAAGGAGTTGTGTACAACAACTTCCAGCAGCTACATATTCAGCTTCAGCTGTTGATAGTGCCACTGAGTTTTGTTTCTTTGAAGACCATGATATCAAACATCCTGCAAGAAATTGACAACAACCACTGGTGCTCTTTCTATCTATCTTGCATCCAGCATAGTCAGCATCAGAATATCCTACTAAATCTATTTCACATGATTTCGGATACCAAAGACCTAAATCATGAGTTCTAGCTAAATATCTAAATATTCTTTTTACAGAAATTAAGTGTGATTCTCTAGGGTCTGCTTGATACCTAGCACACATGCATACACTAAATAAGATGTCTGGTCTACTTGCTGTTAAATAAAGTAAAGACCCTATCATACCTCTATAGTTCTTTTGATCTACCTTTTTACCATTTTGATCACTGTCCATTCTGGTTGATGTGCTCATTGGAGTTGACAGTGGTTTGGCATTATCGAATCCAAACTTCTTCAGGAGTTCCTTGGTGTACTTGGCTTGACAGATGTGGGTGCCTTCCTTCCCTTGCTTGATTTGCAATCCAAGGAAGTAGTTTAGCTCCCCCATCATACTCATTTCAAATTCTCCCTGCATAAGCTTCTCAAAATACTTGCAAAGAGATTTGTCAGTAGAACCAAAAATGATATCATCTACATAGATTTGAACTAATAGTATGTGATTGACCTTTGACTTTATGAATAATGTGCTATCTACTTTGCCTCTATTGAAACCATGATTTAACAGAAAAGAGCTAAGCCTTTCATACCAGGCTCTAGGTGCTTGTTTTAAACCGTATAATGCCTTATGGAGTTTGAAAACATGATTAGGAAATTTTGTGTCATCAAAACCAGGAGGTTGTTCCACATAAACTTCCTCTTTTATAAAACCATTTAGGAATGCTGATTTAACATCCATTTGAAATAGTGTCAAGTTTAGAGCTGATGCATATGCAAGTAAAATTCTAATAGCCTCAAGTCTAGCTACAGGTGCATAGGTTTCATCGAAATCTATGCCTTCCTCTTGAGAATAGCCCTGAGCTACCAATCTGGCCTTGTTTCTTAGGATTACACCAGTTTCATCCAATTTGTTTCTGAACACCCATTTGGTGCCAATAACTGGATGATCTGATGGTCTAGGAACAAGTGACCATACTTGGTTTCTCTTGAATTGATTTAATTCATCTTGCATGGCTATTATCCAAGATTCATCAGTTAAAGCTTCATTGACTGTCTTAGGCTCTATTTGAGAAACAAAAGCTAAATAATCACAAGGGATGACATTACCTCTTGTTCTTACCCCTACGGATGGATCACCAATGATGTTCTCAAGTGGGTGATCTTTCTTGTATCTCCATTCCTTTGGAAGATTTTCATGAGTAATTTCTTCTTGTTGTAATTCTTCCAGAGGTGGATCATCCTTGTCCTCAATTGATGTATCTTTAAGCTTCTTGGACAGTTCATCTGTATCATCATTATCACTATCTACTTCCTTTCTCAAGGAAGGGTTAGTTTCATCAAAAATAACATGCACAGTTTGTTCAATTAATAATGAGCGTTTATTGAAAACTCTATAGCCTTTGGGTTTAGAAGTATACCCCATAAAGATGCCTTCATCTGACTTGGCATCCAACTTACCAATGTCCCTTTTTCCGTTGTTGTGTATAAAGCAAGGACATCCAAAGGTTCTGAAATGGCTGATCTTTGGCTTCTTTCCTTTGAACAACTCATATGCAGTCTTCTTCAGGATTGACCTGATCATTACTCGGTTGACAATGTAACTGGCTGTGTTGACTGCTTCAGCCCAAAAATATCTTGGTAGCTCATATTCAGAGAGCATGGTTCTTGCCATATCCAAGAGAGTTCTGTTCTTCCTTTCAGCTATACCATTTTGTGTGGTGTCCTTGGTGCTGAGAAATTGTGCTGAATTCCTTGATCATCACAGAATCTAGCAAACTTTTCATTTTGGAACTCACCACCATGGTCTGATCGAATGGACACAATACTGAACTTCTGATCTTTCTGGACCTTCTTACTGAAACTGACAAAATTATCAAAAGTATCATCTTTATGCTCTAAGAATGATACCCATGTGAATCTTGAGTAGTCATCTACTATGACAAATCCAAAATTCTTTCCTCCAAGACTGGTAGTCCTCATTGGCCCAAATAGATCCATATGTAGGAGCTCTAAGGGTTTTGAGGTGGTCACCACTGTCTTTGACTTGAAGGAACTCTTTGTGTGCTTTCCCTTAGCACAGGGTCTACAAACACTTTCCAATTTTCCATTGACTTTTGGTAGACCTTCCACAAGATTCCTCTTTCTGAGCTTGTTCAATCCATCCAAGCTGCAGTGGCCTAGTCTTCTGTGCCACAGCTCAGTTGATTTGTCTTTGCTGGCTGCCAGACACACATTTTGCTCTTTGAGTTCTTCAAGGTAGAGCACGTACAGATTCTTCTCTCTATTTGCTTCAAAGATGACTGCTCCATCCTTTAGTATGCTGCACTTTGACTCTTGAAATTTGATTTGATGACCTCTATCACACAGCTGACTTATACTGATGAGGTTGTGCTTCAATCCTTTGACTAATAGCACATCTTCTATGACTGTTTTTCCTTTGCTATTTACTGATCCACTGCCTACCACAGTTCCTTTCCCATTATCTCCATAAGTGACTGTTCCTTCTTCAGCTTGGAGATGGGAAAACAGCTTCAGGTTTCCTGTCATGTGCCTTGAGCACCCACTATCCAAATACCATTTGGATGCTCGAGGGTTAACCTGAAATAAAGACATCAAGCTTTAGGTACCCAAATTCTTTTGGGTCCTGATGGGTCAGTATCATTATTTTTACTTTTTATTATCCACTTCTTATGTCTTGTTGGACAGGTGGATTTTAAATGACCTAGCTTATTACAGTGACTACAACATGGTGTTTTTGTTACTCTTTCAATATACTTAAAATTTGCTTTATAGGCTGTATTTTCTTCAGAAACAAATTTGGGAGTTGGATATACCTTAGGTGGAATTATAGTTTCTGCGTTTTCAGGTGGTGTGTAGCCTATACCATCTTTTCTCTTACCTGAGCGTCTAGCTCCTTTTAATATTAAGGGATTCTTGCCATTTGTAAATTTTTCTAATGTGCTTGCTAATTTATCATTCTCTACATTTAAATTTTAATCTCTTTTCTTAATTCATCTACACTTTCTTGTTTTTCCAACTTTGTTATTTGTTTATTTTTAACTTTTAAGTCTTCACACAATAATTCATTTCTTCTTTTTAGTTCAATTAATTATTTTTCTAGTTCTTCATTTTCTGTTTTCAAGTCAGAGTTAGTGTTTTCTAAGCATGTATTATTTTTCTTACTAACCTTAAGTAATTTAGACACCTCTTTATATTTATCGTAAAGTTCATTAAAGGCACTTTCTAAATTGTCAGAATCTGAATCAGAATTATTACAAGAATTGAAAGAGGAGTCAGAAGTTACCTTTTCTTCGATGTTGGCCATGAGAGCCAGGTTGGCTTCTTCTTCATCACTGCTTGAGCTTGACTCACTGTCTGAGTCACTGCTGTTCTCCCAAGCAGCTGCCATTACCTTTTTCTTGTATCTTCTGAACTTCTTGGAGCTGTCCTTCTTCTTGTGATCATTCTTCTTTAGCATTGGACAATCTGCCTTGATATGTCCAGGCTTCTTGCATTCATAACAGATGGTCTCTCCTTTCTTCATTTCTTTGCCATCTGATCTTTTGGAGTCCTTATTTTTCTTAAAGTACCTTCTGCCGGATTGAAACTTTTTCTTCTTGGCCAGGATGCGCTGCAATCTCTTAGAGAGCATTGCTTCTTCATTTTCGCTGTCTACATCACTCCCACTAGAACTTGCCTCTGATGATTCTTCTTCTGCTTTCAAGGCATTGGAGTGCTTCTTTCTGCTAGATGATTCTCCTAGCCTTTCCATGTTGATCTCATGGGCCATGAGGGACCCGATGAGCTTTTCTACTGACATTCTCTTAAGGTCATTAGCTTCTTCGATAGCTGTGACCTTTGGTGTCCATGAAGATGGCAAGGATCTGAGAATCTTCCTTACCATATCTGCAATCTCATAGGACTTTCCTAGACTGGCTAAACCATTGGTGATGTCAGTGAATCGACTGAACATCTGGGTGATTGACTCACCTGACTGCATTTGAAATCTCTCATACTGAGTGACAAGAATGTCGATTCTTGTCTCCTTTACTTTGTCTGTACCTTCATACGTAATCCTTAGCTTTTCCCACATTTCCATGGAGGATTTGCAGGCTGAGACTCTGTTGAACTCCTTCTTGCTTAGAGCACAACATAGAATGCTCTTGGCTTTACAGTTCAAGGAGATTTTCTTTCTGTCTTCGTCTGTCCATTGTGCTTTCTCATTTGTGACGACCAGGTCACCTTCTTCTACTATCGACCAGATTTGATAGTCGTGGCCTTGTAGAAAGTATTCCATCCTGGTCTTCCAATACGGATAATCTTCAACATCGAACAAAGGAGGTCTGTTGACTGACTGACCTTCGAAGTTGCCTTGGGCTGCCATTGATCTTTGCTCTTCAGATCGTTGGAACTTCTTCTTTGTCGAAGAGACTAGCTTTGATACCACTTGTTGCCCAGCTAGCTAGCCCAGAGGGGGGGGGGTGAATGGGTTATTAAAATTGTATCTTAGACTGATACCTGTTCACTGAAAAGATTGCACACCAACTTAAACGAGAGTTAGAGTTAGAGGAAATGAAACAGCAAACACACCAACTCACAACCACAAGACACAAGGTTTTTATCCTGGTTCGAAACTCCTATCCATAGGAGACCTACGTCCAGTCCCTGAGCAATATCTCAGGATTTCACGAACAAGGGTACAGTCCCCCTTAAGGACACAACAACACCCAGCTCAGCTGGTCTTCCTTCACACCCGAAGGGAACAACACCCTGGATACCCCACCAGGTCTTCCTTCACACAGAAGGGAAAAACACCCTGGATACCACCAGGTCTTCCTTCACAACGAAGGGAACAACACAAAGAAAGGATTGTAGGACAAGCCCCTAGATCAAACTACAAAAAGCAATGATCTGAAGGACCTAGCACTGAGAGCAAAGAATCTAAATCTAAGCTCACTCTCAGAACTACACAAGCTCTCTTCAAAAGATCTTTCACTACAAATGGAGAGCAAAGAGCTACAGCCAATGAGAATGGAAATCTAGGCTTCTCGAATTCTCTTCTGGAGACTTGAAGGCTTGAGCAAGATGAGTGTTGGTCTCTCAGGAGTGTTGCTACGAACTTTCTTCTCAAGAAGGTTGTTCTATGAAAAGCTCTGAGTTCGTTCACTTGAATTCATTCCCCTTAGATTTTCTTCTTAGCTTCAGACTTGTATATATATCTTCAAATTGAAATTTGAACGTTGAAGGATCCGTTGTCTCTCTCTTGAAGTAGTCGTTAGACTGAAAGAGGTCTGAATCTTGGAAGCTTCCAGTCAACAGTCTTTGAACACTTTGAACACGCAAAGAGAAAGATCTTTTAGATATCTTTTGTCTTCTATTTGAATTAACGTTGCAAAGTAAAGCTGGATCTGTTATCTGCACGCTTATCAAACTCAGATAGCAAACAGCTAAGTTGTCTCTGATGTCAGTCAACGTTAGAAAGAATAGCATGGAAATAGTAAGACCAAATGGCTGAATCTAAAAGACGTTTACAGAATAGGCACGATAATGGACGATATCTTCTGCATGCATGCAGAGATACGTACAGGTCACATTAAATGCAGGTGCGTCAGAGAGATGCATACGTGGACTTTGACTAGTCAACACAGATAAAATCAAGTCGATGAGAGATATACAAGTCGATGGCTCAATGACTTATGAAATCGTTATAAGTCATAAAAAATCGTTCTGAGACAGAAGAAGTATGAAATCGTTATGAGTCATAGCAAATCGTTCTGTTACAGAAGAGGTCGATGTGAAAACTAAAGAAATCGTTACGGCTAGCAAGTCATTACGAGTTTCAAAGAAATCGTTACGAGAACTAAAGAAATCGTTACGGCTAGCAAGTCGTTACGAGTTTCAAAGAAATCGTTACGAGAACTAAAGAAATCGTTACTGCTAGCAAGTCGTTGCGAGTTCTAAAGAAATCGTTATGACAACTTAGAAATCGTTTCGACAAGCAAATCATTACGAGCTCTTAGCAAATCGTTATGACAACTTAGAAATCGTTGCGACAAGCAAATCGTTACGAGCTCTTAGTAAATCGTTATGACAACTTAGAAATCGTTGCGACAAGCAAATCGTTACGAGCTCTTAAGAAATCGTTATGACAACTTAGAAATCGTTGCGACAAGCAAATCGTTACGAGCTCTTAGCAAATCGTTATGACAACTTAGAAATCCTTGCGACAAGCAAATCGTTACGAGCTCTTAGCAAATCGTTATGACAACTTAGAAATCGTTGCGACAAGCAAATCGTTACGAGCTCTTAGCAAATCGTTATAGTGTGTGAATAAATCGTTACGAGCTCTTAGCAAATCGTTATAGTGTGTGAATAAATCGTTACAGAGTATGAAGAAATCGTTACAGAGTATGAAGAAATTGATGTGATGACTTAGAGAAATATGAAGTGAAAGTTTTACCTGAATGTCTTGAACTTCTTTTTCTTTTATTTCCTGTCCTCAAGACTCCATTAATTTATTAGTTTTGTTTTGTTGATCATCAAAATTAATATATAAATAAATGAATTAATTTATATGGAGAAAGTTTGGTCATCAGAATACACAACCCTTCGCTGGCCTCGTTATGCACAGGTCCAGAGGTCCGACGTGATTCAAGATAAGAGAGTGAACAATCTAAGGCCGTACGGATCTTACTGATCTATAGAGAGTGTCATAGGTGTTAGGGTACAACCAGCTCGTCGACCATGTGAGAACCCATGGATAGAGGAGACTTACGGAGGCCTTGAACAAAGACTCACTAGTCCGGCAGAAGGAGTATCCGACGGAGAGTTCGTCCAAGTCAAGAGAGAGTGTGTATATAGAAACAAGTGCCCGACGTTCTAGAGGATTTCTAGAACAGTGGAGCGTCGATAACGATATTCCCAAACAACGCGAGAAAACATAGACAAGTTCATTTAAAATAGGGCAATTAATATATATAACTTAAATAAATTTCTAGATGTACATGTGACAATTTTCATGTCAAGTTAAGCCATATTGGATGGTTCACGTGTGTGCAAGTGTAAGAGAAAATCATGGGCAAGATAGATCATGTGATTAACTTGAATTAATTAAAATATATTCAATATTTACAACTTCATTTTTCTGTGTTCATGACAGTTAATAAGACATGGGGGTGACCGTATAGTAATAGATCTTGCAAAAAGGTGGGTTTTTATGCAAAAAATTGAGATCGCGACGCACCCTTGTAAGGGTCGCGACGGGATTAGGTGTGAACGCGACGGGGGCTTGTAAGGATCGCGACGGGCTTGTCTGAACAGGCAGGCAGATCGCGACAGGTTCTTATGAGGATCGCAATGAGTCGATCGCGACAGGTACTTGTGTCGCAACGGCCCTGAGAACGCGACCTATCGGGCCGTCGCGTTCTCAGGTACTTCACTTGAGTTCGAGCGGGAAAAGGGACTGTCATGGGATTGCGTGCCAACTTAACATGTTTTGACACAGGGTGCTTTGAAAATTCATAACTAATTGTATAGTCGATGATAAATCATGAAACAAGTTGCAAATTGATCTGCACATACGTAAGTACCTGCGGTAAATAGGAATTTGAAAATTGATAGTGTTTCGACATGCTTTATTCAAATCAAATAGGGAGTACAAGACACACTGAGCAGTTGAGATGAGAGAATTAATTCACGAAGTAGGGTGGATAAAAATTAGGGCTTTCAAGAGCGAAAGATGCCTAACATGCATCAGTATCTTCAATAAAAATTTTGAGGCATGAGATAGAGTATTCAAGAAGATATGATTTAAACATGAAGGTTCGGGGTCAAGAGAGTTGCAGGATTTCAAAATTCAATAAGAAAATATTGGCTCGATGGAAAATTATGAAACTTGAGAGTTTTGTTCTGATGTAGAGACAATCTACAGACGAAATATTAGGATTTTAGCTTGTGAGAATGCCTACCTTTAATCATTTTCCTCTTCTAGGGCTAGAACTTGAAGAACTCGGGATGAAGCTTGATGAAGCCTTGCCCCTCATGAATTCTCTCCTTCCTTGGCCTCTCCTCCAGGTCTAGCAAGCCCCAGCAACGTGTTAGGGCCGGCCATGGAGAGATTGGAGAGTATTTATGCTTGTTGGGTTTCTATTTCCTAATAGGACTCTAACCCTTATTAAATTCTGAATTTTCTATTTCTAAACCTCCTTCCAAGCTTGCCATGTCCAATTTGGGTTAGGATGGGAGCTAAATTCGTGGCCAACCTATTAGGGTAGGTTTATGAATCTAATTCTAACTCAAACTTCTTATTTAATGTATTAAATACCCCTTTTCTATTTAAGTAATAATTTAGTTACGAATTTAGGATATTTTCCTATTATTATTGTTTTAAAAATCCCTATTTTAGCCCAATAAATTTTATATGGTCCATTTAACAAAGCCCATTATTTATTGGATTTTATCTTTTGAGATTTCCCTTTTTAACTAGGGAATAATAGAGTTACGGCTTTTATTATATTTTTCCTACTTGATTTTATTCATAGACTATGAGAGGTCCATTGGTCCCATTTCAATCATGGGTCATCAATACCTGATGTTGGAGGTCTCTCAGACATGTTTATTTAATTTATGAGTCTGTTATATTTCCGTGTTAATAGTTTTCCGACTTAGTTTTCTAATTTGGATAATTAGTCACATTGTGACGTATGCTTGGCCAATCGGATTTTTCATTGCACGAATTTCTTCGTGGAATACTTAAGAATAATAATTGGGGTGATTTATAATTTTTACAAAATTTTTAGATGTGTTCTTACACATATGATAATAGTATGGATGTTTCTATTATTTAGATTTAAAGAATTATTATTTCAAAATTTTAAAATACTAAAATTTTCGGGTTGCTATAGAATCAATCGATCGCTGATTAGTTGCAATTTGGTCGCTAAACCGTGTCGCGACCGATCAACGATCGATTTCATCGGTTGTTATCGCCGCTTTTCCTTGTAGTGCCTCTTATATGAGCTGAACATGCTTGAATTGTTGACTGTTCCTGCCAAGTTGAGGCCAACCGCCTCGGGCCACAGTTGAGATGAGCTCCTCAGCCATGCATCGTCGTGACATCAATTGTGGTCAAAACACTGAGGATTTGGATGAGTGGAGAGTTACCCATGCCACATAGTAAAAATGTAAATAATACAGAAGATATGTTTGTGGCTTCTTGCACGTACGTGTTAAGTCTGATTGATCGTGAGGGGTAAACATAGGTTGCACTTAGGTATTGCCAAACCACCTTAAAAATCCTTATGTCTCATAGTTTGTTCCATTTCCTCTACCTCATTCTATTTGTTGCTTGCTTGCATATCTAGGTTAGACTGCTGTGTTTATTTGTTCCAAGTCCTCATAACACAGGTAGTTATAAGTGGGCGAAATGATCAATTCACCTAGCTAGCTACCTCTTAGTTTACTATTGTATCGGGGTATCGGGCGATCAAATAGCACCAATATTAGTTGACACATTAATTTGCTAAGCGTGGGGCAATTGATCCAGATCATGGAGTGTTATGTGTTGTTTCATGAGAATATGTGTGAAATTAAGAGTAAAAAAAATAACATCTGTGAAGTTATATGCACGGCTACTCGGTGATTACTCTTATGAAAATAGTGAAGTTCTCTGCTGTTATGGAAACCAGATTGTGACAGTAATTTTGTTCATCTCGAACATTTCTGATCCCCATCTCTCTGCAATCCTAATTAATTATGGAAAATCCGTTGTTGCTCTCGGAGAACATCGATCGATCCATCATCATGATTGATTTCCACAACCTGGACTCCGCGCGTATGTCGACTTCGATGTCGTCTTTCAAGACAAATTTGTATTGTGGGAAGCTTGGTCGGTGCCATATCGACAAGGGGGGACGATACGGAACCTTGTTCAAACATCAGTCTCCCATGCCTACGGTGCTGGCCGTGGACTCGCTGAAGGGGACTAGAATATTTATACGCTTGTACTCAACAGAAGGTGCCATGCATACACGGGCGCCATCTACAAGGCCAGACCTCCTACCTAATTTGCATACGTCTTATTATATATTGGTGTTAACCTTAGATTATTCAACTGAAATACTAGATTTCACCACCTATCTATCAGTAGAGACGAAACATCAGATGACTAGATGAAAATAATTTTTATATTATATAAAAGCGACACGTCAATATTTTCTTCTTTTTTTTTAACACCACGTTTTACACCTGCTTACCCGAAACACGGAACCTCGCGGTGGTCGGGTCCACTCGGTGGTAGAAAGGTCAGAAATATTCGCCGTCCACTCGGTGGCCAATAATGCCAGGATTCGCCCCCATCCAGAGTCCAGACTACACTGGCCGGCGTCCCCACGGGAGTACGACTGGTCGTCTCCCCCCTTCCTCTTTTTAACTCCTCCTTTTCTGTAGAAGCCGCCGCCGAGGAAGACCAGCATCAACTCTAGAGGAGGAGGTGCCCGTGGATCGTCGCCTCACAGTGAAGAGTAACGCAGCAGACGACGGCCGCTAGGAAAAGGTGGTAGCCCATGGCGCTGGACGGCGTCGCCGTTGACCCGAGGAGCGGCTTCTGCAACTCCAATTCTGTCTTCTACAGCAAGCGCCGCCCGGTTCCCCTCCCCTCCGACGCCCACCTCGACGTCACCACCTTCATCTCCTCCCGCCCTCACTCCGGCCAGGTCGCACTCATCGACGCCTCCACCGGACGTCGCGTCACCTACCCGGAGCTCTGGCGGGCCGTGCGCGCCGTCGCCGCCGGCCTCGCCGCCCAGCACGGCGTTCGCAAGGGCCATGTCGTCCTCCTCCTGTCGCCTAATTCTATCTACTTCCCCGTCGTGGCCCTCGCCGTCATGTCCCTCGGTGGCGTACTTACCACCACCAACCCCCTCAATACCCCGGGGGAGATCGCCAAGCAGGTGGCCGACTCCAAGCCCCGCCTCGCCTTCACCACTTCTGCCCTGCTTTCCAAGCTCTCCGGCAGCGCTGCGGCGAGCCTCCCCGTCGTGATCCTGGATGGGGGTGAGGAGGTCCCTGCCGACCCAAGGGTCGTCACCTGCATCACAGAGATGATGAAGAGTATTCCGACGGCGGGGGCCGCCACCTACGGCCGGGGTCGTGGCAACCCTGTCGCGGAGGAGAGGGTAAGTCAGGACGACACGGCGACTCTGCTGTACTCGTCAGGGACGACAGGGATGAGCAAGGGGGTTGTGTCCACCCACCGGAACCTGATCTCGATGGTGCAGATCATACTGAACCGATTCAAGCTGGATGGTTCCCTGTCGAACGGCGACAACCACGTCTTCATATGCACGGTGCCCATGTTCCACATCTACGGGCTGGCAGCCTTCGCGACGGGGCTGCTGGCGGCCGGGTCGACAGTGGTGGTGCTGTCCAAGTTCGAGATGGGGGAGATGATGTCGGCCATCTCGTCCCACCGCGCCACCTACCTCCCCCTGGTGCCCCCAATCCTGGTGGCGATGATCAATAACGCTGGGGCCATCAAGGCCAAGTATGACCTGAGTTCACTGAAGAAGGTACTCTCCGGCGGGGCGCCGCTAAGTAGGGAGGTGATCGAGGGCTTTCTGGAGAGGTACCCCGGGGTGGAGATCCTACAGGGGTATGGGCTCACAGAGAGCACGGGGATCGGGGCGTCCACCGACTCCGTGGACGAAAGCCGGCAGTACGGGACCGCGGGGATGCTGTCGCCCAATACGCAGGCCCGAATTGTTAACCCGGAGACCGGGGAATCCCTCCCCACGAATCGCACTGGCGAGCTCTGGCTTCGCGGTCCTTACGTCATGAAGGGCTACTTCAGCAACGCGGAGGCGACGTCGTCGACGCTGGTGTCGGAGGGCTGGCTTCGGACGGGGGACCTCTGCTACATCGACGACGACGGGTTCCTGTTCGTGGTGGACCGACTGAAGGAGCTGATCAAGTACAAGGGGTACCAGGTAATTGCATGTTCCTTTGTTCACGAGCTACCGGAGAACGCCATGAACTGGTGGGGTTTTGACGTCCCGTACCCCATGAAATTAACCCATATATGGGAATGGGCCTCTGTGCTGTGCAGGTGGCTCCGGCGGAGCTGGAGGCGTTGCTGCTCACTCACCCGGACGTCTCCGACGCCGCCGTCATACCGTAAGTAGTCCCAATCCTCTGTTACCTTCTCTGTAGATCTGCAGTGAGCTGCTGGGCCGGGCAATTACTGAATGCTTCTGGTGTGCTATGGGTGGCGTTGCAGGTTCCCTGATAAGGCGGTGGGTCAGTTCCCCATGGCGTATGTTGTGAGGAAGGAAGGCAGAAGCCTGTCGGAGACGGCGGTGATGGATTTCGTGGTCAGACAGGTATGCAACTCCTAATTTGATACTATCATCTCGATCTCTATCGAAATTTTGGGTTTCGATTGCCATATGATGAAGATTGGAACTGACCCGTGCTGTGCATGCAGGTGGCGCCGTACAAGAGGGTCCGGAGAGTGGCCTTCGTGGCCGCCATCCCTAAGAACGCCTCCGGTAAGATACTGAGGAAGGATCTGATCAAACTCGCCACCTCCAAGCTCTGAAGGCCGTATATATATATATATATATGTATACTTTAGCTGCTATATATGCGCTCATGGGTGTTCCCCCCTCCTTCCATGCGTTCGATCTGAGACGAGTGCTTGCTGCTGCCTACTTTCTGATGAGGAATTCCATCCATTTTACTCATCACGACACTTGATGAAGGCTTCTTACTCCGAGTTGAGGATCGTATATGTGAAGTCCAATTACTTGTTCAATTTTCTAGAAAAAAAAATAAAGTTTCCAAATCCTTTAGCTTAATGCTCGTGCCTCCAAGAGAGACCACAGTCCCCGATCGCACAATTAACTCCGCTTCTCGTCTGTTTTAATTAGAATAGAAAATTGCTTAAATTTGAATCCTACAAAGGATGGCGATGCCTACTCTTCATGTAAACCTTGTTGCACTCTTTTGGTGATTTTTCTTTAAACAATATGTTCATTTGTAGCATGCATTTATATGGGATGCAGTAAATCTCAAGCTTTAGTACTCCACTTCTTCGGAGACACTAACAATTTGGAATATAGTTTGCCATATTTGACTGACTAATGATTTGGAACATACTCAAATACATACATGCATACCTACTCTAAATAAATTATCATATATTATTTTATGTTTTCATTTTAGAAACATGTACGTCTAGATTTCTCTTGATGACCACCATTCCTAATCGAGTTGACCATTCAGTCTTGGTCAGCTCGCGTCTCCCAGAAACCAGTCATGAGCTCTTACTCGGGTTGCAAGCTAAAAGATCAGATAAATGCTTTCTTTAGTGCCTCTCCGGAGAAAAGTGACGGTTAATTCAACCCAAGTCAAGGGCTAATTTTATGTGGGGTTAAAAGATCTTTTATTTTGATAATATAAGAGCTAATCATAAGAGTTAAAGTGGGTCAACATATTTTTTTATTTTGTACTTTGATAGGGAAATGGGGTTAACCCCTCCACTTTTATATTGCAATACTTAAAATGCCCTTATTCTATCCCCTACACCATTTTTTTATTCCTTTTTATTGTATCACGTGCTATCATCCACCACTTTTATTTATTAATTTCTTTTATACTATATCCTAATTAGATGCATGTGTTAGAATACCATACATTAGCTTCGTGACTTAAATGTAGCTATCTAATATGCAATAATGATTGTTAATTAAATTATAATAATATATTTTAATTAAATATGTGTAGCTACTTTTTTCAGCAAGGACGATTCTTTAAAGTAGTTAGTACCGTACTTCCAAATTACATAAGATGCCAACATTCCATATAAATATCATATATTAAATAAAAAACTATAATAAGATACAAACATTAAATATACATACCGTCTAGTTAATACTGAGTACACTATGAAATATAAAATATTGAATTTTTTCCTTTTGACCTCCAGAGATATGATAATTTTGACGGTTTTGGATATCAAAATTAATAAGAATATTATTTTGTGAATATAATTTTATTTTATATTAAATAGAAAATTAAAATACCGACCTTAGCACTACATCATACACGCATTAAATTCATCTAAATTTAATATAGGTGTGACCATTACTGTATTAGGATATTAACATTAAAAGAAAATTGTTAAAAATAACCATTACTGCATAACACATTCATTCATTTTAAGAGATCGTATCATTATAGTTATGTTTTCTAGGAACAAACGGATATCATTTCATTTATTTCACGTCATTTTCCCCCTATAAAATTGACTAAATTATAGGAGAATATATGTACAAAATTTGAAAATCAAAACTAATTTTGTACGTCATTTTTCCTCTACATAAAAAACTAAACTCTGAAAATCAACACCACAATAGACTCATAATCGACTTTATTTTATTGAATATATTTCGAACAAAGAAAACCCATTAGGCTCACAATCGGCCTTGTTCTCATTCAACATGTTTCCAACATAAAAAATTAATTAGGCTCACAATCGACCTTTCATTAATACATTTATACTCATAGTGGACCTCTCTTTTACATTATCTAACTTTGGTATTTCAAAAACTACGAAGCACACACTCGGCCTATGATTTATAGAACATCATGCACATACTAATTTTTCCAAATACAACAAGGCTCACAATTGGCCTATGAAATGCATAACATATCGAAGATCAAAATGTTCTAATCTACAAGGATTCCATTTGGCATTTGCTTCGCATACGTCTTTGACTAAATCTATTCTTTTGTTTATGCGATGACGGATTCCTGCAATTATGAAAATACAACAATAGATGTCAATATTCATGGAATGAAATAGCATAAAATGATTTGAAATAACCTTCTTTCATTACCTGCACTTACAATTTTCTTTCTACTTTTACCATCATCCAACCTAGTTGCTCAACAAAGAATTGAAGCAAATTAAAAAAAAAAAATGTATAGGAAGATTCACACTCGGCCTTTATTTTATTCAACATATTCCAGCAAAGAAAACTAATCATGCTCAGAGTTGGCCTTTTACTAATACAATCAAACTCACAATCGACCAATTTTTTATAGTACGTAACATTCATATTTCAAAAATAACAAGGTTCACAGTCACATTGTTTGATTACCTGCAACTGTGTTTGTATACAAAAATACGACATTAAATAGAAACAAGGGCAAATTAATTAGGAGTCCCTATCAGATTTTTGACTTATTTGTTAGTCCCTTACAGAGCTGTAACTCATTATAGTAAGTGTTATCACCTGTTACAGTATACGTTAAGTCCTGTTACAGTAAGGACCTCCCTGTTACAGTCAGGGACTTCTAATTAATTTGCCCTAGAAATAATAAACCAAGACATAGAAGTTGAGATGTATACAAAAATGTGAAATATAACGGAGAAGCAAAGTAAAAATTTACAGACAACATAACTACAAATAGACACAATAAACCAAGACATTCAACATAGAAAATCCAGTTACTATGATACAACAAGATATAGGAGGACTATTATCAGATGATCTTACCAGCCGTCTTCGCACTCCATCGGGCTTGATTGCAATAAAACATCTGAGAAGAAGTGAAAAAGTTGAGACAGAGAAGAAATAGTAGCAAAACATTCTCCCACTCAGGAAAAATGGCTGTTTAAAGTGAAAAGTGAGGATAAGTACCTCTGCTGCATGCACTTCCTGGTCGATCTAACATAAGAATCCTGGAAATAGAATCTGCAGTCTGTTGGAAAATATTGGGTTGGGAAAAGTGAGATAAGCAGAAACGTAGAGCAAAATACAAGAGTAGGAGTTGCCATAAGCCAAAAGGAAACTGTTAAAAGAAGAGCTAAATCATAACCTAGCATCAAATAACTCATAAACTGTCAAGATTATCAACAAAGTAACAGGAAAATAGCGGAAAAAGGAAACATTGAATTGCAAGCTGCCAAAAGAAAGACAAGTCTAAAAGAGCCACCACATAATTAAACAAAAGGGCATGAAGTTGTAGGAAATTTTACAAAGTATGGCATTGAAATGTTTGCCAGCTTAATTTGATCTTCAATACCGACTTTGAATAAGATAGCTTTTGCTTTATGCAAATCCTGATAATCATGATGCATGTGTTATATCATGCTACATGTTGGATTGGCCTGAAATACACCAGTAGAAATCTAAAAAATAATTAGCACATAACTCAATTCCTAAATTCATTATTATATTCTTAAACAAGCAAATGGGAAATTATATTGTTTTCATTTTAAAGAGAGAGGACCAGAATTAAGAAATTATCAGTGTATGAAATTTCTGGCAGCATTAGATATTCGTTGGGAAGTGGGAACAAAGTTGTAATGTCAGGAGAAGTCTAGGCCAGCATCTATATCTTAAAATGCAGCCCACGCCTTCTTTTGTCCAACCTATCATCATGTGTGGCATGATGAGCTTGTTGTAGAAGAGGTTGCGAAAGCCATAATGCTAAAACTTGAGCAATGGCAAGGGCCCTCTTCATTACCCAACTTGTCTAATCATCATCACAGAAAAATTTCCTACACAGACCTTTTACTTTCAACCATCATATCCTTTCTCCAGTAAAACATAAAAAAATGGGAAGGGAAAAAAAGAATGACGGAATTGGAGGTAAAGCTTTCAGGCCGTTGCATCATTTCTGTAGTAAGAAAATGGAAGGCAGGCGATTGAATAATACAGCGTGAGAGAGTAAAAAATAAAGCTTTCAACCAATGACATTCGTTTTTGGATAAGAGATTAGAAGGCAGACAATTGGAGAAAACAAGATAGAGGAAATAAGACATAGATCGAACCATCTACATGTTGTCATTTTCAGTTGAAACAGTAAACAAAAGAAATTTAAAAGTGGTTATAATTCCAATTCCCAATCCATAGACTCCAAAGCAATATTCCTCAAAGATACAACGGAAGACAATAATAAATGCTAAAAAAACCAAAAAAAAAATACACTAAGTTTTCATGATATCGTCAAGTCACAATGGCCATATGTTCCAATATGGAACCTAGCTGAAACCAGTCCCATTTCAATGCTTAAACTGCACTTAAGGTATGCTGATAAACGCAAGTTAAAACAGAAATCATCAGGATATACTCGGGTTTTATGACATATCACATGTTATAGTAGTATGTTTGCTTAAGTGCGAAAGAAACGAGAGTAGAAATCACATGATAGCGAGAAAAAAGGAACGGGGGAGGAATGATATAACTACCGCACGGGTGGGTAAAACTAATAGAGAGGAAAGAACTCCACTCTTTCGAAAGTGAAAATAGAGAGTATAGAATTCCTCTGCCAACATGATCTATTTCTAATACAGGTTTTAATTCGTCCCTAATCTTTTTCTTGTGGAGATTTTTGCCAACTACACTCCAAAGCCTATCATCTTGCGCAAATTGACTTGCTGAAGGCTCTTCAATTTGGCACCATCGGATTGGGTTTTTACACAGCAAAAAGAAACAAACTTTGAATAAAGCTTCGGAGGAAAAAGTAAACATAGGTAATTCCAATTTTTCGCTATCGAATTGCAGACAAATAGTTATTTGAAGTAAAAAAAAAGAGCGAAAAAATGGGGGAAAGAAAGAAAAAGCTTCTTCCTTTGCCAACTTGAGGAAGAAATCGGCGCTAGACTGCTAGAAGACGGAACAGACAGTGGCATCTAGGCCAACATCCTTAACCCCATTCTACGCTTCTTCCGGATCATTTTGGAGTAAAGCTCACAGCCGATCAGGGATTTGGCCCAAACCACGCGATCCCACCATCCATCCGACAAAAGATCCATCCTCCGAGTAAAAAAAAAAAAAGGTGGGAAAAAAAAGATCGGGAATGGATCCCAGCGTGCGTCCTACTCGCAGAAACTCACCTTGCGGAACGGAGGAGCTCCTGGAGGCGGAGAGCAGTGCCTTCTCTGTCATGGCGGCCGATCTATCGATCTGCGAGCTCATCCAGGATCACCTGCGAGGGAGAGAAAGCAAACCAGAGGAGAGATGGGCGGCTTAGCTGCGGAGAAGAGCTCTCACTCCTCGGTACGTCGCAGACCTGGGTGGGATGTGGGTAACCTGCCCTAACAGCGACTGAAACAGTGGGGGCAAAAGATAACGAAAGAGTTAAGCCCAACCCACCTCCGGATGGGTTAGGGTAACCTAGATTAACTTGATTTAACTCCAATATAATTTATTTTAATTTGTGTTAAAAAAATTTATGTCTAAAATATTTTTATATTAACTCAGAGTTAATCCGGATTAACTCTGTGCAATAGAAAATAAATATTTAAAAGACATGATCTTTGGAAAGAAAAAAACATTCTATTAAAATTAATTTAATTTTCCAAGAAAATAAATGAGAAATGGGAACATGGGTTTGTATTCTTCATGCGTGCGGAGAGAGAGGGGGGGGTGGGTGATGAGTAGGAGGAGAAAGATAACGGACAAAATAGAAACCGGATCAAAAAACATTATCTGATTTTTTTATTACCGAATGTGGAGAAATGAAAAAACAACCTCTAATTTGAAAAGGAGTTGATACTTAGATAATCGCCGAGCTCGAGCTCGGCCAATCCGACCTAAGGTCGTCCCAGCATTCTGGGACGAGAAGTCATTTATGGCAAGAACCCTATCAGCGTCCGACGTGGAGGCGTGATTCTCGGGGAACAGCTCATGGGACAGCGTGATGTCCGCGGACCACGTCTTCTTGCCCCCGCATGTGTGGTAATCACGGCCATAAAGGGCGCAACACATGTGCTCTCGCTAGCTATTTTTGGGTCAGGCGCCATAAAAGGTCGTAACGGCTCCGGCTGGAGTTACGAGGATCCATAGCTGTCAGATAAGCGTCCTAGTCCTATAAAAGAAGCAGATTTCGAATTCTGTCAGATTTGCAATCCAAGGAAGTAGCTTAGCTCCCCCATCAAGCTCATTTCGAATTCTCCCTGCACAAGCTTTTCAAAGTACTTGCAAAGAGATTCATCAGTAGATCCAAAAATAATATCATCTACACATATTTGCACAAGAAGTATATGTTTAACCTTAGATTTTATAAATAATGTACTATCTACTTTACCTCTAGTAAAACCATGATCTAATAAGAAAGTACTGAGCCTTTCATACCAGACTCTAGGTGCTTGCTTTAAACCATATAAAGCCTTATGTAGTTTAAATACATGATTTGGAAATTCGGTATCATCAAAACCTGGAGGTTGTTCCACATAAACTTCCTCCTTGATAAAACCATTTAAAAAGGCTGATTTGACATCCATTTGAAATAGTTTTAAATCAAATGCAGATGCATAAGCAAGTAAAATCCTAATAGCCTCAAGTCTAACTACAGGTGCATAGCTTTCATCGAAATCTATGCCTTCCTCTTGGGAGTAACCTTGAGCTACCAGTCTGGCCTTGTTCCTTAAGATTATTCCAGACTCATCCAGTTTATTTCTGAACACCCACTTGGTGCCAATAACTGAATGATTGGATGGTCTAGGAACAAGTGACCATACCTGGTTTCTCTTGAACTGATTTAGTTCATCTTGCATGGCTAATATCCAAGATTCATCAGATAAAGCTTCATTGACTGTCTTAGGCTCTATTTGAAAACAAAGGCTAAATAATCACAAGGAATTACATTACCTCTTGTTCTTACCCCTACAGATGGATCACCAATAATATTCTCAGGAGGGTGATCTTTCTGATGTCTCAATTCTTTTGGAAGATTTTCATATTGAGTTTCAGTTTGCTGCAGTTCTTCCAGAGGAGGATCTTCCTTGTCCTTAATTGAGGTATTCTTTAATTTTTCAGACAAGTCATCTGCATCATCAATGTCACTAATTTCTTCCTTTTTCAAGGAAGGGTTAGATTCATCAAAAATAACATGTACAGATTGTTCTATTAATAATGAGCGTTTATTGAAAACTCTATAACCTTTGGTTTAGAAGTGTACCCCATAAAGATGCCTTCATCTGATTTGGCATCCAACTTACCAATGTCCCTTTTTCCATTGTTATGGATGAAGCAAGGACATCCAAATATTCTGAAATGACTGATCTTTGGTTTCTTTCCCTTATAGAGTTCATAAGCAGTCTTCTTCAAAATCGGCCTGATCATTACTCTATTAATGATATAGCATGCAGTGTTGATGGCTTCGGCCCAGAAATATCTTGGGAAATCATATTCTGATAACATGGTTCTTGCCATATCCAAAAGAGTTCTGTTTTTCCTCTCAGCAATTCCATTCTGTTGAGGTGTCCTTGGGGCTGAGAAGTTGTGCTTAATCCCTTGATCATCACAGAACTTTGTAAACTTTTCATTCTGAAACTCACCACCATGATCTGATCGGATAGAGACAATTGTGAACTTCTGATCTTTCTGAACTTTCTTACTAAAGCTGACAAAATTGTCAAATGTGTCATCTTTGTGCTCTAGAAAGGATATCCAAGTGAATCTTGAATAATCATCAACTATTACAAATCCAAAATTCTTTCCTCCTACACTGGTAGTCCTCATTGGCCCAAATAGATCCATATGAAGTAGTTCTAAGGGCTTTGAGGTGGTTACTACAGTCTTTGATTTGAAGGAGCTCTTGGTGTGCTTTCCTCTTGCACAAGATTTGCAAATGCTATCCAATTAGAATTGACCTTTGGCAGTCCTTCCACTAGCTTTCTCTTTCTGAGCTTATTCAAACCGTCCAAGCTGCAGTGACCCAATCTTCTGTGCCACAGCTCTGTTGATTGATCTTTGCTGGCTGCCAAACAGACATCTTGATTCTTGAGTTCCTCAAGATAGAGAACATACAAGTTTCTTTCTCTGTAGGTTTCAAATATGACTGCAACATCCTTTAATATACTGCACTTTGATTCTTGGAACTGAATCTGATGGTCTTTGTCACACAACTGGCTGATGCTGATAAGATTGTGCTTTAATCCTTTGACCAGCATTACGTCTTCAATAACTGATTTTCCTTTGATGTTCACGGACCCACTTCCTATCACAGTGCCTTTTCCATTATCTCCATAGGTGACTGTACCTTCTTCAGCTTGGAGATCAACGAAACACTTCTTGTTGCCTGACATGTACCTTGAGCATCCACTATCCAAGTACCATTTGGATGCTCTTGAATTTCCCTGAAATTTAAACACTAAGTTTTAGGTACCCAAGTTCTTTTGGGTCCTGATGGGTTAGTATCATTGATTTTTCCTTTTATTATCCACTTTTTGTTCTTGTTAGGACAGGTTGCTTTGTTATGTCCTAGTTTGTTACAATGAGTACAGCAGGTTGTTCTAGTTATTCTTTCAACTGGATTGTATTTAAATTTTTTATGTTCTTTATTCTTTTCGGATATAAATTCAGGAGTTGGATAAGTGTTAGGAAAGACTTTTGTTTCTTCATTTTCCAAGGGAGTATAACCAAAACCATGTTTCTTCTTAGTTGATCTTTTAGCTCCATTTATTATTAGAAGAGGTTTATTATTTGTAAACTTGTTTATGGTGCTTGTTAAATGTTCATTTTCTTTATTTAATCTTTCTAATTCTGTTTTAAGTCCACTTGAGTCTTCTTATTTTTCTAAGTGAATTATTTTTCTATTTTTCTCTTTTAAATCTTCACATAATAATTCATTCCTTCTTTTATGTTCAGTTATTTGTTTTTCAAGTTCTTCATTTTCAGTTTTTAGATCTGAGTTTGTATTTTCTAAACAGATTAAATTCTTCTTACTAATTTTAAGTAATTTAGATGCTTCTTTATATTTTTCATAGAGTTCATTAAAAGCATTTTCTAAGTTATCAGAATCTGAATCATTGCATGAATCAAAAGAAGAGTCAGAAGTTACCTTATCTTCGGTATTGGCCATGAGGGCCAAGTTTGCTTCTTCACCTTCACTGCTCGAGCTTGACTCACTATCTGAGTCACTGCTGTTCTCCCAAGCAGCTGACATTGCTTTCTTTTTATACTTCTTAAATCTTCTGAAGTTGTCCTTCTTCTTATGATCATTCTTTTTGAGCATTGGACAATCTGCCTTGATGTGTCCAGGCTTCTTGCATTCATAGCATATTACTTCTCCTTTCTTCGGATCCTTTACTTCTGGTTTTCTGAAGTCTTTATTCTTCTTGAAAAATCTTCTTCCGGACTGATACTTCTTCTTCTTTGCTAATATTCTCTGAAGTCTTCGAGACAGCATGACTTCTTCATCATCACTGTCTTTGCTACCTTCACTGTTATCCAAAGATTCTTCTGATATCTCATCATTCGTCTTGAGAGCATTTGATTGCTTCCTTCTGCTGGAGGATTCTCCTAATCTCTCCATATTTATCTCATGAGCCATGAGAGATCCTATTAGCTTTTCCAATGACATTAATTTCAGATCATTGGCTTCCTCAATGGCTGTTACTTTTGGAGTCCATGAGGATGGCAGAGATCTGAGTATCTTCCTA
This sequence comes from Colocasia esculenta, assembly GCA_014218235.1. NCBI lineage: Eukaryota > Viridiplantae > Streptophyta > Magnoliopsida > Alismatales > Araceae > Colocasia > Colocasia esculenta. The sequence goes on along the minus strand of CM024765.1, from coordinate 49,823,724 downwards.
ACCATGTCTGGTACACCATAGACTTTACCTAATCCAGCTAATCCATTTGTTATATCTGTGAATCTGCTAAACATCTGAGTTATGGATTCACTTGGCTGCATCTGGAACCTTTCATATTGGGCTACAAGAATATCGATTCTTGTCTTCTTTACTTTGTCTGTCCATTCATAACTAATCCTGAGCTTTTCCCACATTTCCATTGCGGATTTGCAGGCTGAAACTCTGTTGAATTCTTTCTTGCTGAGAGCACAGCAAAGGATGCTCTTGGCTTTGCAGTTTAGGGATATTCTTCTTCTGTTGTCATCTGTCCACTGAGCCTTAGCATTTGTGACTAGAAGATCACCTTCTTCTACAATAGACCATATTGTATAATCATGGCCTTGTAAAAAGTACTCCATTCTTGTCTTCCAATAGGTGTAATCTTCTCCATCGAACAAGGGAGGCCTGTTGACTGACTGACCTTCGAAGTTGCTTTGGGTTGCCATTGATCTTTGCTCTTCAGATCGTTGGATCTTCTTCTTTGTCGAATAGACTTGCTCTGATACCACTTGTTGCCCAGCTAGCTAGCCCAGAGGGGGGGTGAATGGGTTATTAAAAATTTGATCTTTGATTAAAACCTGTTCACTAAAAGGATTACACAACAACTTAAACAAACGTTAGAGTTGGACAAAATAAGACAGCAAACGCACATAAGCACAACCACAAGACACAAGGGTTTTTATCCTGGTTCGGAACTCCTCTCCACAGGAGACCTACGTCCAGTCCCTGAGCAATGCCTCAGGATTTCACTAACAAGGGTACTATCCCCTTCACAGATCCTTACACCCAGCCTCAACTGGTCTTCCTTCAACCTGAAGGGAAAATAATCACCCTGGATACCACCAGGTCTTCCTTCGTCCAGAAGGGTACAAACCAAAGAAACGAAGTTTAAGAACAAGCTTCAGACACTAGCTTAATCAGCTGCAAGCTGAAGCAAACAAGCCTCAAGAGAGAAAGAGAATTTGACACTGGTTTCTCTCCAAAGACTACACAGGCTCTCACAAGAATTTCTTCTATGAACACTGAGAGCAGAAGAGCTACGGAAAACAATTGGAATGGACGCTTTTCTCTTGCTTGAAAAACAAAAGACTAGAAGAATTGGTGTTGCACTCTTTTTTGAATGATGTTGTCTCTTTTCTATATGTATGTCATCTTCTCAGTCTTGAGTCTTGTATTTAAGCTTCTTCTTGAAATTTGAACGTTAAGAGAGCCGTTGTCTCTCATCCAGGTGTACGTTAGACTGGTCACCAAGGAAGCTTCTGATCTTCAGTCTTTTATCTTTTAGTACACGCCAGAAAAATGTTTTAGAATCTTGTATCTTGTATCCAACGTTGTACAGATGAGTCTTGTCAGATATCTGCGAGCATATCAACAATAAATAGAGGACAGCTAGGACTGTCGTCGATTGTTAGTTGCAGATGGAACATATATTGCAATATATAGCAAAGCTCCTTTCTGTCTAAAAAGGACGTAGACAGAGTAGCATAAAAATGGAAGATATTGTCTGCATGCATGGGAGATACGATCAGAGAGCATTTAATGCGTAGCAGTCAACAGACGAGATATGACTTTGACTTTTCAACGCTATATAAAAAAAACCATTATACTGATACAACATGAAAGTTGATATGAACACTCCCGATGACTTATGAAATCGTTATACGATAACAGACAAATCATTATGACAGAGCATTATCAAATTATAATGATGATATCGTTATGAGAACTGAAGAAATCGTTACAGCTATCAAGTCGTTACGAGTTTCAAAGAAATCGTTACGAGAACTGAAGAAATCGTTACAGCTATCAAGTCGTTACGAGTTTCAAAGAAATCGTTATGAGGTCTAAAGAAATCGTTACGGCTAGAGAGTCGTTGCGAGTTCTAAAGAAATCGTTACGAGGTCTAAAGAAATCGTTACGCCTAGAGAGTCGTTGCGAGTTCTAAAGAAATCGTTACGAGGTCTAAAGAAATCGTTACGGCTAGAGAGTCGTTGCGAGTTCTAAAGAAATAGTTACGAGGTCTAAAGAAATCGTTACGGCTAGAGAGTCGTTGCGAGTTCTAAAGAAATCGTTACGAGGTCTAAAGAAATCGTTACGCCTAGAGAGTCGTTGCGAGTTCTAAAGAAATCGTTACGAGGTCTAAAGAAATCGTTACGACAGTCAAGTCGTTACGGGTTCTAAAGAAATCGTTACGAGGTCTAAAGAAATCGTTACGACAGTCAAGTCGTTACGGGTTCTAAAGAAATCGTTGCGATGTCTTAAAGAATCGTTGCGATATCGATTTGTTTTGAACTTTTCGGTCAGAGAGGAAATCGTTCTGCTTATCAAAGAAGTCGATGTGAAGTATGAAGAAGTCGATACAAAGACTTGGACAGAATGTGAGATGAGACTTACCTGATTGTCCTGAACTTTCATTTTTCTTTTATTTTCTGTTCTCAAAGCTCAAGAAATTCATTAGTACTATTTTGTTAATCATCAAAATTTAATATATAAATAAGTGAATTAATTTATATGGGGAAAGTTTGGTCATCAATCTCCCCCTTTTTGATGATGACAAAATATACTAAACATCATATAACAAACAAACATAACATGTTTTTCAGAATAGCTTTAGTTTCTCCCCCATTTTGTCAATAAGCAAAAAGATAGGCGATGAGACAAAGAAGAGAGAAATCATTGTATTAAGTGCGAGGAAGATAGTACATAGGAGACAATAAAGAGGCATGCTGTGAGATGACAGCCCATGCCTTGATCTCAAGATCTTCAAAAGTTTGTTGGAAAACTCCAGAGGCAACTGAAAAATTAGGACCCATGTGTAACACCCCGGCCCCCTTGGGCCCTTGGCCCCGTCCTCTGGGTCGCGGCAGGGCGACTGTCGCGACGTGGTTCTGATCGTGAGCAATGTCTGGTTCTGCTTCATATTGCGACAGGGGGTATGTCGCCTTCTTGAATGCGACATATCCTATGTCGCCTTCTGGTTTGATGGATTGCGACAGGGGGTGTGTCGCCTTCTTGAAGGCGACATACCCTATGTCGCCTTCCCATCGCATCGCCCCAGACGCAGTCTGACAGACGTGACAAGCGTCCTTTGTGTCAGTACGGCTCTGGCGGTGTCGGGTGAACGCGACAAGATGGCTGTCGCCTTCACTTTTTCGAATTCTGAGATTTGACCGTTGTCAGTGGCATTGCGACAGGGGGTATGTCGCCTTCTTGAAGGCGACACACCCACTGTCGCCTTCTGGTTCCCAATGCGACACAAGGTGTGTCGCCTTCTCAGGATCTGGGCTTAAAGCCCAGGCGCTCGAGCTCTTCCCCCTCTCTCGCGTTTTTCCTTTCCCCCTCTTTCCCTCTCGCCCTCTCGGAGTTCCGGCGGTGTTGGGGGTGCCTCCCCCGTGTTGAGGCGGCCGTGCTGAGGAGGGTGTCGCTCCGTTCGTGCAGGGGTCGCGTTCGTGCCGTGCGGTGCGAGGAGGAGACGTTTCTACCTACGAGAAGGCCCCAACGGGTTCGTTCTTCGCGTGGAGGTAGGGACTCTTGATCCTCTCGCCCTAAGCATGCTCCCCTTCCCCTGCAAAGCGTGTTTTCCTTGTGTTTGGGGGTTGGGAGTGTGAGTTTCCATGCTCGTGTGAGTGAGGTTTTCCTCCGAGCGTAGAATCCATGTTCTTGGGTGTTTGAGGGTGGTTTGAATGCTTTACTAGCTTCCTAGCATGATAAGCATGCTCCCCTCCCTCGCCGTGTAGCGTTTCTCCCGTTTCGGTGAGGTTCCCGGAGGAAGAATCTCCGGAACCCCCGACTGGCCTGAATGCGACATACCCTGTGTCGCCTTCTGACTGGTAACGCGACGGGGCCTATGTCGCCTTCTTGAAGGTGACAGGCCCTATGTCACATTCAGAATGCGACAGGGGCTATGTCGCATTCTGAATGCGACATACCCTATGTCGCCTTCTCAGTCCAGAGGCAGGTTGTGCTTCCGCTGCTTCCGTTTTCACTTTACTGTACCCGTGGCACCTGTGCTAGTTCCCTAGTACGGTCTCACACTAGTCGTTCTCCCGGTGCGCGTCACTTGAGGGCTTGTCCCGTGCGAGAGGTTGTTACCGTTACCTGGGACCCCCGTCCTCGGGAGCCTGTTGAGGGAGTACTCCGGGCTACGAGTGTGCTCGAGTTGGCAGCCACCAGGCGGACTCTGGAGCTGAGGGGAAAACAGTGGTTAGGACAGTGGCGTGTGAGTCGCTTGCAGAGCTCTCGTGGTTGGTCTGGGACGCCGAGGACAGTTTGGAGTTCTACCCGGTGCAGGCCAGCCAGTCCTTCTTCTCACTGCCTCGCTCCTTACGGCCCCGGAACCGTTTGGAGAGGTCAGGCGTGGGACCGTAGTTCGGCCAGACTACGGCGGTTACTGTTGTGGTACTTGTGTCCTACCTCGCTCTGACGAGACGCGAGGGCCAGGACCTAGGTCGAGGATAAGACGTCTATGGACGCACCTGACCGTCTGACTAGTGGTGTTGTTCCCGTAGCTAGTGTTCCTTGTCCAGGCGGAGTTCCCTCCGTCTGTGTTTTACTAGCCATGTGGTGGTCACGACGAGCAGTCGTACGGAGTTTCCGACCGAGAGTACTTTCCGTACCGTGCTAGCTTTAGCTTCGTTTCCGCACTTCCGTTGTAGGTAGAAAGATATAAACTGCTGTCTTTCCCTTATTAATAGTTATATATGTTCCTCTGCCTGTTTAGAGCCAGTAGGAGATTGGTAGTCCCTACTGAGCTTCTGTTGTGAAGCTCATCCCTCCGTTTTCCAGGTGAGTCTTCTCAGCAGCGGCAGGGCGCGCGTCGGGCGGAGGAGACGGGGCGGTAGTCGAGGTCCCCGTAGCTAGCAGTGGTTCCCCCTCTCAGTGTACGTCACCCTCGGGGTATGCCCCTAAGGGACTTGTCTCTCCCCTTTCCTTACTTGTACTAGTGTGCGTGCGTTGGGACTGTACTTAGAGCAGTACGCAGCGGTCTCGCTTTACTTTCCTGTTTCCGCTTGTACGCTTCTAGCTTAGCAGTTGACGTTTACTTCCGTTACATATCCTGTCAGACGCGTGTTATAGCCCTTCCGGGTCCCCCGGATCCGTGGGCGGCGATCGCGAAAATCGGGTCCTCAGCGTGGGCCGAGGGTCGGGTTCTCGGGTCGTTACACATGGATGGAATAGCCCTTTGAATGAAGAGTTGCCGTTGCTTATCCAAGAACTCTGCATACTGATCTGGGTCCAGGATGAATCTGAAGTAAGTGCTTTTTCCAAAACTGGCACGATGGAGAAATCTATCCAAAGAGATTGGATAGAAGATCTTCTGATCTAGCAAATCCTGCTTCAAAGCATAGAAGGCAGAATATCTGGCTGCCCACACAACATAGATCTCTTGAATAGGAGTGATGGAGTTGAGATCCAAGAATGTTTCTGCTGAAAGAGTGGGCTTCCTTTGACTAGCTAGATCACGGTTGATAGCTTCCAACTGAAGATGTGAGGCCTGATAAGGAATGTCCCATTCTGAGGGAGTAAGTCTCTCACACTCAGAAATGAGTGGAGCCAAGGTCTGAGAAGAAATGCGGCCAGAGTGGTATTCTCTGAAGATGAACCGCAAGAATGAAGGTAATCTGCCCTGCTTGGCTGACATCCGGCCCATTTGCCTTGCAAACATGTCTAAAGCATGAGATCCTGCATCTGAATCAAACACAAGGGAGTGTAGCTTTGGCAGAAGGACTAGAGAGTCAATTTGGAGATCAGCAAAGTTCACTGAGAGGGGAACATTTACAGGACGTTCTGATCTCAGCATCACTAAGGCTGAATGAAATTGGAAGAACTGAACCTCAGGCAGCTTGTTCAAGTAGCAGAAGTCACTGTACAGCTGAAAGTTCCTGGCAATACGAATCTCTTTCAAAATATAAGGTCCCCAAGAGTTCTTATGTTGAATAAAGAACCACTCAGAAAAGGTGAGTGGGTGAGCTCTGTGGGTAAGAGATTCTGCCCTGGCAGTCAAATACTTGTCATATTGAGCCTTATTTCCCTTGACAGCTGCCCACTGATCTTCAGTCTTGAACTCAGTGCCCTCAAGAATTTTTGATTTGTGGAATTGGGATATCTGAGTAAGAGGAAGAACAATGTTTAGGTGTTCGGATAGGTTAAGAAAAGGAATACCATAAATGGTAGAAAGGATGCACTTTTGAAGATATTCCTTGTAGATAGGTCTTCTCTTAGGATCAAGGGTAAGAGCATACCAAAGAGGAGGAAATAAGGGAACAGAGGGGATGCTAAGAGAGGAGGAAGTTTTCCTCTTTTTCTTGGCAGGACTGGGAGGGTCAGTCCTGTGGATATGAGAAGCAGTGGAGAGAATGGTGATAAGGGTGTTTCTTTCAAAATCATCCGAAAGATTTGTGTCAAAGACACTAAGAGGTAGAGGTTTTTCCGGAGGAAAGATAACAGAAGAAGGAGGAGTAGGAGGATAGAAAAGATGTTTGGGATTAAAGGATGAGGTTGGTTGAACTGGAGTTGTTTGAGCTTGAGAAGGTGAAGGTTTGGGATTGAATGAGGACGGAGCTGAGATGTGAGAAGGAGTGGGAGAGAAGGAAGGTTGAGATGAAATGAAGGATGAGGATGGTTGGGTGTGAGGCACAGGATGTTTGATGGTTGGTGGTGCAGGAGGGGCTGTAGAAGGAGATGGACGTGAGGAGAGGGTTGGAGTGGCAAGAGATGAAGTGTCAGGGGCCTTGGAAGCTGTCATTGGCTCTTTCCCTTTGGCTTGATCTTCTCTGACTGCAGATGATGGTTCTGCTGACCCTGAAGCTAATGGCCCTGCTGGCCCTGAAGCTGATGGCCCTGCTGGCCCTTGAGCTGGAGGACCTGGTGGCCGAGGAACATCTGTGGGTCTGCTCTGTGTAGCTCCAATAGAAACTCCACTAGACCTTGAAGGAGCTGCTAGCATTGACTTGATATCGGACATTTCTTTATTGAACCACCTCATTGCATTTCTGACTGAAGATAAGTCTGAGGAGGTTGAAGCTTGACTAACAACAATGCCTTGAATACTTGTCTGAACTGATGACAAGATCTCTCCTTGAGCCTTCAACAATGCCATAACAGGCTTCAGATTTACTTTTCTATGGCCCTTTCTTGGCCTTCTGAAAACAATTCTCTTCTGCTTCCCTTGCTGAGTGACAGGCTCCTCAAGATTAATATTGCTTGCACTTGGGCCTTCACTAACAGAAACACTGGCAGGAGGTGGAATTTCCTGAGATGGGGCAGCTGACTCAGGAACATTCTCAATCAATGGTTCCTCAGTGCCCACTTGCTCCCCCTGAATAGGAGCAGGGAGTTCAACACTTTCTTGCTCCCCCTGGGCAGGAGCATCCTCCAAAGCAACTTTTTCCAAGTGGCCTTCTGCCACGGATTCAGACACTTCAGGTTCAATGATACTTTGCTCCCCTTGGCTAGGAGCTTCTTCCATGACCACATCTTGTTGAGTACCTGTTTGTATCTCAACATTAGCAACTGGTTCAGACTGAATTTCTGTATGGCCTGGTGCCATAACTTCTTCTTCAACACGTCCACCTTCTTTAGAAGTAGCTGAGGTGGAGGGAATGGAATCCAATACCTCTCTTAAAATAGAGGCGACTAAGGTGGTGGGCAAAGAGTCTGCCACACCAGCTGCACCTTCTTCCATCTGAACTTCTGGAGAATGAGAGTCAATCTCCACAACAGGTGATTCTGAAACTTCTGCCTGGCTTGCCACAATTGGTACTGCTGCTGCTTGTACTACTGCTGCTACTTGCTCTGCTGCTGCTACTTGCTCTGCTGCTGCTGCTTGCTCTGCTGCTGCTGCTTGCTCTAATGCTGCTGCTTCTTCTTGAACTTCTGGGATATCTCCAATAATTGCTTCTCCTTCTGCCACAGAGGTCTTTGTCCAAATTCCATCTTGCACTGAAAAACCACTTTTCTTCAAATTTCTGGACCTTATAGACTGGCCCATCTTCTCTACTACTGCTCCAGACACATCTACTCCATAGTGCTTGAAAATCTTGGTGAGTAAATGAGCATAGGGCAAGGAAACATTCAACTTGCTCTTGGTTTCCCATATCTGAGCATGAGCAAATTTCATTCGCTCAATCATTACGGCAGCCAAGTTTATCTCCTTGTTCTGGATTGCCCAGAACATTATGTCCGAATCTGCCCTAGTGCATGAAGAAAACGTAGCACTTCGAGGTACTATAATTTGGCAGACAATAAAGTGAAGCAACCGATTAAATGCGGACATCTGATTAATATCTAGCTTTCCATCTTTCAGCTTAAACCCTGGACCAATAATTCCGAGACCCTTTACTTCATCATTCACAGAGTGAATGCCACTGTACCCAGAGGTCTTTACTCCAAACAACTCATGCAATAGCTCATGGTCTATCTTGATCTGGGTGCCCTTCACTGAGGAGACAAGGGACCCATCTGCCTCTGACTTCAAATAAATGAAAAAAGCTTTCACCAGGTCTGGATAGCATACCTCAGTGAAAGTAGCAACATCCATCCACTGCATTCTTCTCAAAGCTTCGACTAGACTGGACATGCCACTCTTCTCAAGGTTCTGAACATCCACTACCTTATTTCCGCAGATCTTCGTCTTCACGAAGGTAAACCTTTCTTGCTCCTTCGGGGACAGAAACTCAGCACTGTAACCTCCAACACTTCCGGTGATCATCGGAGCGGCCATGGGTGCAGAGAAGAAGGAGATTCTGGTGAAGGGAGATGATTTAAGGGATGGAAGCTCTCGAAGGGATTCTTCGCGGGAAGAGGAGAAAGCTTCGAAAGTTGCAGAGAGTCGATGCCGAAATCGTTAGGGCATCGGCTTTGGGTGAACAGATAAAGGATAAAAGGGTAAAGGTAGAAGACAAGTCGTTCTCAGAACGATTTGAATAAATTAATATTATTTTACCGAAAAATGGAGCGCCAAAGGCGGTAAAGCCAGAAAGCGACAAAATCGGTTGACGGGTCAAACAACTTTCAACACAATAGTGGTCAAGGCATGTAGATAACTGAGTTTTGCTTATCTTTAAAGGAGAGAAAATTTCATTTAATCTGAAGAAAAAAATTTATTATGTCAATAAAGTTACAGAAATTTTTTTCACAAATTGCACATCCCTAATTCCCTTCTAAGAGATGTAAATCTCTCTTCAGGTAGGGCTTTTGTGAAGATATCTGCTAATTGACCATTTGTATCTATAAAAGAAATTTCTAAATTACCACTAGCTACATGGTCTCGAATAAAATGATATCTTACCTCAATGTGCTTAGTCCTTGAGTGCTGTACTGGATTTTTGGTGAGGTTGATGGCACTTGTATTATCACACAATAGTGGAATTGATTTGATGTGAATCCCGAAATCCTCAAGTTGTTGCTTTATCCAAAGAAGTTGTGTACAGCAACTTCCAGCAGCAACATATTCTGCCTCAGCTGTTGATAAAGCTACTGAATTTTGTTTCTTGGATGACCATGATATTAAACATCCTGCAAGAAACTAACAACACCCACTGGTGCTTTTTCTATCTACTTTGCATCCAGCATAATCAGCATCTGAATATCCTACTAATTTTATTTCACAAGATCTAGGATACCAGAGACCTAATTCATGAGTTCTAGCCAGATATCTAAATATTCTTTTTACTGAAATTAAATGAGACTCTCTAGGGTCTGCTTGATATCTAGCACACATGCATACACTAAACAAAATGTCTGGTCTACTTGCAGTTAAGCAAAGTAATGATCCTATCATACCTCGATAAATCTTTTGATCTACCTTTTTACCTTTTTGATCACTGTCCATTCTAGTTGATGTGCTCATTGGAGTTGATAGTGGCTTTGCACCTTCAAATCCAAATTTCTTTAACAGCTCTTTGGTGTACTTGGCTTGACAGATATGAGTGCCATCCTTCCCTTGCTTGATTTGCAATCCAAGGAAGTAGCTTAGCTCCCCCATCAAGCTCATTTCGAATTCTCCATGCATAAGCTTTTCAAAGTACTTGCAAAGAGATTCATCAGTAGATCCAAAAATAATATCATCTACATATATTTGCACAAGAAGTATATGTTTAACCTTAGATTTTATAAATAATGTACTATCTACTTTACCTCTAGTGAAACCATGATCTAATAAGAAAGTACTGAGCCTTTCATACCAGGCTCTAGGTGCTTGCTTTAAACCATATAAAGCCTTATGTAGTTTAAATACATGATTTGGAAATTCGGTATCATCAAAACCTGGAGGTTGTTCCACATAAACTTCCTCCTTGATAAAACCATTTAAAAAGGCTGATTTGACATCCATTTGAAATAGTTTTAAATCAAATGCAGATGCATAAGCAAGTAAAATCCTAATAGCCTCAAGTCTAGCTACAGGTGCATAGGTTTCATCGAAATCTATGCCTTCCTCTTGGGAGTAGCCTTGAGCTACCAGTCTGGCCTTGTTCCTTAAGATTATTCCAGACTCATCCAGTTTATTTCTGAACACCCACTTGGTGCCAATAACTGAATGATTGGATAGTCTAGGAACAAGTGACCATACCTGGTTTCTCTTGAACTGATTTAGTTCATCTTGCATGGCTAATATCCAAGATTCATCAGATAAAGCTTCATTGACTGTCTTAGGCTCTATTTGAGAAACAAAGGCTAAATAATCACAAGGAATTACATTACCTCTTGTTCTTACCCCTACAGATGGATCACCAATAATATTCTCAGGAGGGTGATCTTTCTGATGTCTCCATTCTTTTGGAAGATTTTCATGTTGAATTTCAGTTTGCTGCAGTTCTTCCAGAGGAGGATCTTCCTTGTCCTTAATTGAGGTATTCTTTAATTTTTCAGACAAGTCATCTGCATCATCAATGTCACTAATTTCTTCCTTTTTCAAGGAAGGGTTAGATTCATCAAAAATAACATGTACAGATTGTTCTATTAATAATGAGCGTTTATTGAAAACTCTATAACCTTTGGGTTTAGAAGTGTACCCCATAAAGATGCCTTCATCTGATTTGGCATCCAACTTACCAATGTCCCTTTTTCCATTGTTGTGGATGAAGCAAGGACATCCAAATATTCTGAAATGGCTGATCTTTTGTTTCTTTCCCTTATAGAGTTCATAAGCAGTCTTCTTCAGAATCGGCCTGATCATTACTCTATTAATGATATAGCATGCAGTGTTGATGGCTTCGGCCCAGAAATATCTTGGCAAATCATATTCTGATAACATGGTTCTTGCCATATCCAAAAGAGTTCTGTTTTTCCTCTCAGCAATTCCATTCTGTTGAGGTGTCCTTGGGGCTGAGAAGTTGTGCTCAATCCCTTGATCATCACAGAACTTTGTAAACTTTTCATTCTGAAACTCACCACCATGATCTGATCGGATAGAGACAATTGTGAACTTCTGATCTTTCTGAACTTTCTTACTGAAGCTGACAAAATTGTCAAATGTGTCATCTTTGTGCTCTAGAAAGGATACCCAAGTGAATCTTGAATAATCATCAACTATTACAAATCCAAAATTCTTTCCTCCTAGACTGGTAGTCCTCATTGGCCCAAATAGATCCATATGAAGTAGTTCTAAGGGCTTTGAGGTGGTTACTACAGTCTTTGATTTGAAGGAGCTCTTGGTGTGCTTTCCTCTTGCACAAGGTTTGCAAATGCTATCCAATCTAGAATTGACCTTTGGCAGTCCTTCCACTAGCTTTCTCTTTCTGAGCTTATTCAAACTGTCCAAGCTGCAGTGACCCAATCTTCTGTGCCACAGCTCTGTTGATTGATCTTTGCTGGCTGCCAAACAGACATCTTGATTCTTGAGTTCCTCAAGATAGAGAACATACAAGTTTCTTTCTCTGTAGGCTTCAAATATGACTGCACATCCTTTAATATACTGCACTTTGATTCTTGGAACTGAATCTGATGGCCTTTGTCACACAACTGGCTGATGCTGATAAGATTGTGCTTTAATCCTTTGACCAGCATTACGTCTTCAATAACTGATTTTCCTTTGATGTTCACGGACCCACTTCCTATCACAGTGCCTTTTCCATTATCTCCATAGGTGACTGTACCTTCTTCAGCTTGGAGATCAACGAAAAACTTCTTGTTGCCTGACATGTGCCTTGAGCATCCACTGTCCAAGTACCATTTGGATGCTCTTGAATTTCCCTGAAATTTAAACACTAAGTTTTAGGTACCCAAGTTCTTTTGGGTCCTGATGGGTTAGTATCATTGATTTTTCCTTTTATTATCCACTTTTTGTTCTTGTTAGGACAGGTTGCTTTGTTATGTCCTAGTTTGTTACAATGAGTACATCAGGTTGTTCTAGTTATTCTTTCAACTGGATTGTATTTAAATTTTTTATGTTCTTTATTCTTTTCGGATATAAATTCAGGAGTTGGATAAGTGTTAGGAAAGACTTTTGTTTCTTCATTTTCCAGGGAGTATAACCAAAACCATGTTTCTTCTTAGTTGATCTTTTAGCTCCATTTATTATTAGAAGAGGTTTATTATTTGTAACTTGTTTATGGTGCTTGTTAAATGTTCATTTTCTTTATTTAATCTTTCTATTTCTGTTTTAAGTCCACTTAGTCTTCTTGTTTTTCTAAGTGAATTATTTTTCTATTTTTCTCTTTTAAATCTTCACATAATAATTCATTCCTTCTTTTATGTTCAGTTATTTGTTTTTCAAGTTCTTCATTTTCAGTTTTTAGATCTGAGTTTGTATTTTCTAAACAGATTAAATTCTTCTTACTAATTTTAAGTAATTTAGATACTTCTTTATATTTTTCATAGAGTTCATTAAAAGCATTTTCTAAGTTATCAGAATCTGAATCATTGCATGAATCAAAAGAAGAGTCAGAAGTTACCTTATCTTCGGTATTGGCCATGAGGGCCAAGTTTGCTTCTTCACCTTCACTGCTCGAGCTTGACTCACTATCTGAGTCACTGCTGTTCTCCCAAGCAGCTGCCATTGCTTTCTTTTTATACTTCTTAAATCTTCTGAAGTTGTCCTTCTTCTTATGATCATTCTTTTTGAGCATTGGACAATCTGCCTTGATGTGTCCAGGCTTCTTGCATTCATAGCATATTACTTCTCCTTTCTTCAGATCCTTTACTTCTGGTTTTCTGAAGTCTTTGTTCTTCTTGAAAAATCTTCTTCCGGACTGATACTTCTTCTTCTTTGCTAATATTCTCTGAAGTCTTCGAGACAGCATGGCTTCTTCATCATCACTGTCTTTGCTACCTTCACTGTTATCCAAAGATTCTTCTGATATCTCATCATTCGCCTTGAGAGCATTTGATTGCTTCCTTCTGCTGGAGGATTCTCCTAATCTCTCCATATTTATCTCATGAGCCATGAGAGATCCTATTAGCTTTTCCAATGACATTAATTTCAGATCATTGGCTTCCTCAATGGCTGTTACTTTTGGAGTCCATGAGGATGGCAGAGATCTGAGTATCTTCCTGACCATGTCTGGTACACCATAGACTTTACCTAATCCAGCTAATCCATTTGTTATATCTGTGAATCTGCTAAACATCTGAGTTATGGATTCACTTGGCTGCATCTGGAACCTTTCATATTGGGCTACAAGAATATCGATTCTTGTCTCCTTTACTTTGTCTGTCCCTTCATAAGTAATCCTGAGCTTTTCCCACATTTCCATTGCGGATTTGCAGGCTGAAACTCTGTTGAATTCTTTCTTGCTGAGGGCACAGCAAAGGATGCTCTTGGCTTTGCAGTTTAGGGATATTCTTCTTCTGTCGTCATCTGTCCACTGAGCCTTAGCATTTGTGACTAGAAGATCACCTTCTTCTACAATGGACCATATTGTATAATCATGGCCTTGTAAAAGTACTCCATTCTTGTCTTCCAATAGGTGTAATCTTCTCCATCGAACAAGGGAGGCCTGTTGACTGACTGACCTTCGAAGTTGCTTTGGGCTGCCATTGATCTTTGCTCTTCAGATCGTTGGATCTTCTTCTTTGTCGAATAGACTTGCTCTGATACCACTTGTTGCCCAGCTAGCTAGCCCAGAGGGGGGGGGTGAATGGGTTATTAAAAATTTGACCTTTGATTAAAACCTGTTCACTAAAAGGATTACACAACAACCTAAACAAATGTTAGAGTTGGACAAAATAAGACAGCAAACGCACATAAGCACAACCACAAGACACAAGGGTTTTTATCCTGGTTCGGAACTCCTCTGTACAGGAGACCTACGTCCAGTCCCTGAGCAATGCCTCAGGATTTCACTAACAAGGGTACTATCCCCTTCACAGATCCTTACACCCAGCCTCAACTGGTCTTCCTTCAACCTGAAGGGAAAACAACCACCCTGGATACCACCAGGTCTTCCTTCGTCCAGAAGGGTACAAACCAAAGAAACGAAGTTTAAGAACAAGCTTCAGACACTAGCTTAATCAGCTGCAAGCTGAAGCAAACAAGCCTCAAGAGAGAAAGAGAATTTGACACTGGTTTCTCTCCAAAGACTACACAGGCTCTCACAAGAATTTCTTCTATGAACACTGAGAGCAGAAGAGCTACGGAAAACAATTGGAATGGACGCTTTTCTCTTGCTTGAAAAACAGAAGACTAGAAGAATTGGTGTTGCACTCTTTCTTGAATGATGTTGTCTCTTTTCTATATGTATGTCATCTTCTCAGTCTTGAGTCTTGTATTTAAGCTTCTTCTTGAAATTTGAACGTTAAGAGAGCCGTTGTCTCTCATCCAGGTGTACGTTAGACTTGTCACCAAGGAAGCTTCTGATCTTCAGTCTTTTATCCTTTAGTACATGCCAGAAAAATGTTTTAGAATCTTGTATCTTGTATCCAACGTTGTACAGATGAGTCTTGTCAGATATCTGCGAGCATATCAACAATAAATAGAGGACAGCTAGGACTGTCGTCGATTGTTAGTTGCAGATGGAACAGATATTGCAATATATAGCAAAGTTCCTTTCTGTCTAAAAAGGACGTAGACAGAGTAGCATAAAAATGGAAGATATTGTCTGCATGCATGGGAGATACGATCAGAGAGCATTTAATGCGTAGCAGTCAACAGACGAGATATGACTTTGACCTTTCAACGCTATATAAAAAAAAACATTATACTGATACAGCAGGAAAGTTGATATGAACACTCCCGATGACTTATGAAATCGTTATACGATAACAGACAAATCATTATGACAGAGCATTATCAAATTATAATGATGAAATCTTTATGAGAACTGAAGAAATCGTTACAGCTATCAAGTCGTTACGAGTTTCAAAGAAATCGTTACGAGAACTGAAGAAATCGTTACAGCTATCAAGTCGTTACGAGTTTCAAAGAAATCGTTACGAGGTCTAAAGAAATCGTTAGGCCTTGAGAGTCGTTGCGAGTTCTAAAGAAATCGTTACGAGGTCTAAAGAAATCGTTACGGCTAGAGAGTCGTTGCGAGTTCTAAAGAAATCGTTACGAGGTCTAAAGAAATCGTTACGGCTAGAGAGTCGTTGCGAGTTCTAAAGAAATCGTTACGAGGTCTAAAGAAATCGTTACGCCTAGAGAGTCGTTGCGAGTTCTAAAGAAATCATTACGAGGTCTAAAGAAATCGTTACGACAGTCAAGTCGTTACGGGTTCTAAAGAAATCGTTACGAGGTCTAAAGAAATCGTTACGACAGTCAAGTCGTTACGGGTTCTAAAGAAATCGTTGCGATGTCTTAAAGAATCGTTGCGATATCGATTTGTTTTGAACTTTTCGGTCAGAGAGGAAATCGTTCTGCTTATCAAAGAAGTCGATGTGAAGTATGAAGAAGTCGATACAAAGACTTGGACAGAATGTGAGATGAGACTTACCTGATTGTCCTGAACTTTCATTTTTCTTTTATTTCCTGTTCTCAAAGCTCAAGAAATTCATTAGTACTATTTTGTTAATCATCAAAATTTAATATATAAATAAGTGAATTAATTTATATGGGGAAAGTTTGGTCATCATGCCCCAGGCTCCTGTACTTTCTTGTACTTTTGTTGAAATTTGGCTATATAAATCTTGTTCATTATATATGAATTGGTGAATCATATATGTGCTCAAGTGTGTTCCTTTCTGTTTTTCACGGACTCGTGTATGGTATCCCTTGCGAGGCTACGACCCGTTCGCGGGAGACGGACTCAGATCAAGTTCGTTAATAGTTTAACGGGCTTGAACGAGGTGTTCCATCACAGTTGGTATCAGAGCAAGGTCCGTGTAAATATAAAGGAACTGGGAAATTATGTAGCCATATTTCTACATTTATACACTGCTGGTAGCTGACTCTGGTTTCATGATGACCGATTTTGTTTGTAATTGATATATTAATTGTGCAGGAAGTTGAGATGACTGATAGAAGGGATTAGGGTGGTGGAGGAGAGGACCCTGAAGAGTCCACTCAGCGTATAATTGAGAGGATTTTTGAAAGCCTCACTGATATTCAGATGAGGATGGATCAGCAAGCACCGATACCTCCAGCAGCAGTACCACCAGATGCTGGAGTACCCGTTGCCCCAGTTGTACCACCGCCAAGGGTGGAGGTACCCTATGTGGCACCTGTACCACCACCACCAGTAATGTCAGCAGAAGAGCCGGTGATGCAAGTTGAAAAGTTCTTGAGGTTGCAGTCGCCCACTTATACAGGAGGACCGAATCCAGATACTGCAGCGCACTAGATTCATGAGATTGAAAGGGTCTTTACGACCATGAGGTGTCCAGCAGCGGATAAAGTTGTGCTAGCTACATATCAACTGAGAGGCTTTGCGCAGCAGTGGTGGCGTCTGAAGATGCAGACCACCTTTGTAGGCAGGACAGAGGAGGTTATTACCTGGCCGAAATTTCTCGAGGCATTTAATGATACATTCTTTCCACTTCAAGTGCAGCAGGCGAAAAGAGAGCAATTCCGGACACTTCAGCAAGGTAATACCTCAGTTTTAGAATATCATATGCGATTTATGGCACTTAGCTGATATGCGCCTTATGTAGTATCGGATAATGCTATGATGGTTGAATATTTTATTCAGGGTTTGAGAGAAGAGTTGCAGAATGTTGTGATACTGTTAATGTGTAGAATAGTTGAGGAGGCAGCCCAGAGAGCAGCTACACTTGAGAGGTCTATTCGGGCTCGTCAGGCAAGCGGATCAGGTTCGGGTAGTTTTCGGCTACCTCAGCAGGCAGCAGGAGTCGGTAAGGGAAAAGCACCAGCATGACCTTCTTCTTCAGGTTTTGGTAAGTGGGGTCAGAAATTGAAGCAAGTATTCAAGGGCAAAGGAAGAGGAAGAGGGGGTCGTCAGCAGTTTCAGCAGGGGCGTGGTTATACGCCAGAGGTAGAAGAATCACAACAAAGTACTGCTAGGTAGCCCACTATTCCACCAGGTTACAGGTGCTATAATTGTAATCAGCTAGGGCATTTGATCCGCAATTGCCCTTATCCAAGAGAATATGGGTATAGTAGAGGTGTTCAGTAGCAACAGCCCCAACAGCCTTTAGTAGGTCGTGGTGGAGGTGCACCGTAGCAGCAAGGTAGAGGCCGGGTTATGGCTATCACCCGTGCCCAGGCAGAGGCATCAAACATGATAGAAGGTATAATACCTCTTTATGATTTTTCAGCCAGAGTTCTTTTTGATTCATGTGCTTCTCATTCTTTCATTTCCGAAGAATTTTTGGATTGTATGGCTCATCCTCTAGAAGAGAAATCATGTGAATTAGTAGTGGAGGTTCCCTCAAGGGAGTTTATGCTCACCTCGTGTTACATAGATGAAGCTTCTGTTGTGGTTCAAGGGAATCAGATGCCGGGCCGGTTGTATGCTCTTCAGTTGTCTGATTATGATATCATTTTGGGTATGGATTGGTTAGAAGCTTATGGAGCCATGTTAGATTGCAGAAAGAAAAGAATCAGGTTTTGTCACCCTAATGGTGCAGTATTTGAATATCAAGGTATGCCCTCTCGTACTTCTAAATTTATGATTTCTGCAATTAAAGCTAGAAAATTAGTTAACAAGGGATGTGTAGCTTATTTAGCTTCTGTGAGTTTGGTTGAGGCTGGTAAGTCAGTAGAAGCAGTTCCCGTGGTTAGAGAATTTGCAGATGTTTTTCCAGATTATTTGCTGGGTTTAGCTCCACACAGAGAGGTGGACTTTACCATTGAGTTGTTGCCAGGGACCATGCCGATCTCTAAAGCTCCATATCGGATGGCGCCGGCAGAACTTAAAGAATTGAAAAAGTAGTTAGAAGAATTGCTGGAAAAAGGGTTTATTAGGCCGAGTCACTCCCCATGGGGGGCGCCGGTGTTGTTTGTAAGAAAAAAAGATGAAAGTTTTAGAATGTGTATTGATTATAGGAAATTGAATGAGGTGACCATAAAGAATAAGTACCCGTTACCTAGAATTGATGATCTGTTTGATCAATTACAATCAGCTAAGGTATTTTCTAAAATCGATTTAAGGTCAGGATACCACCAGTTGAGAATTAGAGAAGGTGATATTGATAAAACAACATTTAGAACTCGATATGGTCACTATGAGTTTGTGGTTATGCCATTTGGGTTAACCAATGCTCCTGCAGCTTTTATGGATCTGATGAACATGATTTTTCATCCATATTTAGACCAATTCATTGTGGTCTTTATAGATGATATTTTGATTTACTCAGCATCTGAAGAGGAGCATGCAACGCATTTGATATTTGCCTTGTAGTTATTAAGAGATAATCAATTGTTCGCCAAATTCAGTAAGTGTGAATTTTGGCTAAAAGAGATTCAGTTCTAGGGCCATGTCATATCAGCTGAGGGAGTGGCAGTTGACCCAAGTAAAGTGGAGGTAGTGATGAGATGGGAGGTGCCTAATACAATTACTAAGATTAGAAGTTTTCTGGGGTTAGCAGGCTATTATAGGCATTTCATTCAAGATTTTTCCAGGATTGCGGCACCCATGACTAGGTTGACTAGAAAGGGTATGTCATTTGTATGGTCTGGTGAATGTCAAAGAAGTTTCATGGAATTAAAGAAGAGGCTTACAACGGCACCAGTGTTGACATTACCGATAGGTAATGGTAGTTTTGTTGTATTTACAGATGCATCTAGAAGAGGGCTTGGCGCAGTGCTAATGCAGCATAGCAAAGTAATAGCTTATGCGTCCAGGCAATTGAAACCAGCAGAAGAGAATTACCCCACTCATGATTTAGAGTTAGCATCAGTTGTGTTTGCCTTAAAGATATGGAGGCATTATCTATATGGCGAGAGATTTGAAATTTTTACAGATCATAAAAGTTTAAAGTATATCTTTTCCCAGAAGGACTTGAATCTTCGTCAGTGTAGATGGGTGGAGTATTTAAAAGATTATGATTTTAGTTTGGCTTACCATCCGGGTAAGGCCAATGTGGTGGCTGATGCCCTAAGCAAAAAAGCATATTTAAGTCAAATGATGATCAGGGAATGGAAGTTGTATGAGGAAATAGCAGAGAATTCCCTGTATATGCCAAGCAGTCAATGACGGGCAATATTAGCTAGTAGTGCCGTGGAGCCGTCACTGTATTGGCAAATTGTTGAAGCCCAGAGAGCGGATGTGAATTTAGCTGAAATAGTGAAAATGGAAGAGGTTACCATTGATGATAGTTGTGTGGTCAGGCTCAGAGATATGTTATTCATACCAGCAGAAAGAGAAATAAAGTAGAGAGTATTAGAAGATGCCCATAAATCCAGGTACACTATTCACCCAGGTAGTAATAAAATGTACCAAGATCTGAAGAAGCATTTCTAGTGGCCTCATATGAAAAAGAAAATAGCAGAATTTGTCTCAAGATGTGCAATTTGTCAGCAAATCAAGGCAGAGCATCAGAAGCCTGGAGGTTTATTGCAACCATTACCCATTCCACAATGGAAATGGGTCAATATTGCTATGGACTTTGTAGCAGGTTTGCCAAGGTCAGTAGCAGGACATAATGGAATATGGGTATTTGTTGATAGGCTAACCAAGGTATGCAGGTTAGTAGCAATAAGTATGTCCTGGTCAGTGGACAGATTAGCAAAAGTTTATGTTGATAGAATTATTCCACTGCATGGTATCCCGAAATCTATTATTTCTAATAGGGATCCCAGATTTACTTCTGGTTTTTGGAGGAGCTTACAGAGAGTAGTTGGCACTGAGTTGAGATATAGCTCAGCTTACCACCCTCAAACAGATGGTCAAACAGAAAGGACTATTCAGACAATTGAAGATATGTTGCGAGCATGTTGTTTAGTTTGGGGTGGTAGTTGGGAGCAGCATCTGGGAATGGTTGAATTTGCTTATAATAATAGTTATCACACCAGTCTCGGAATGGCACCATATGAAGCTTTATATGGAATGCCATGTAGAACACCATTGAATTGACATGAAGTGGGAGAAAGGCAAATGGTAGGCCCTGGGTTGATACAGCAAACTACTGAAATGAAAAAGTTTATTAAAGAAAAGTTGCAGACAGCTCAGAGCAGGCAGAAAAGTTATGCTGATAATCGAAGGAGACCACTTCAATTTGAAGTTGGAGACTTTGTCTTTCTGAGAGTTTCTCCTACTAAATGTATTGTAAGGTTTGGTAAGAAAGGAAAATTGAGTCCAAGGTATGTGGGAACCTTTCAAGTGTTAGAGAAAATTGGAGAGACGGCCTATAGACTTGATTTGCCAACTGGTTTTGCAGATGCTCATGATATTTTCCATGTCTCCACGTTAAGAAAATGTATTGAAGACCCAGCTGAAATAATCAGTTATCAGGGTGGAGATTTGAGGCCAGATATGTCTATGCCAAAATATCCAGTGCAAATTACAGGCCATAAAACAAAGAAGCTAAGGAACAAAGAAATTGAGTTAGTTAAGGTCAGATGGGAAAATAGGCTGGGAGGTGAGGATACCTGGGAGCTAGCAGAGGAAATGGTTAAGGGGTATCCTTACTTGTTTGAATAAAGTTTTAAATCTTTTTAGATGATAGTATTTGTAATTATGTTTTAAAGTTCAATGTATTTGGAATGTGTTATGAATTTCGAGGTCAAAATTTCTTTTTAGATGATAGTAATGTAACGTTGCACATTTTTCGGATCCTTGTGGATCTCATGTTCAGCGCTTGTGAGGCCAATGTGTGGCCAATGTGACTTGTGTTCGGTGTGAGCATGCATTTTTTGGGCTTACTGGGCTGATAGTTTGGGCCTACAGCACCCCAGGGTTCTCTATCTGTGATCGCGACAGCAGGGGGTGTCGCGTTCTGAACGCGACACTCTTGCCCGTCGCGTTCTTGTTGCCGCTTTATGGCACTGATCGTCTGCATGTGCGCTACGTGTTGGGTGCAGAGCGACCTGTGGACGTCAGTCTTGAAAAGGCGACGCCCAGGTCCATCGCGATCAGGTCGCGACGAAACCATCCGTCGCATTCTCAACGGCAAATGCAGCTTAAACCCTGCTGGCCGGAACAGAGCACAATATGCTCTGTTTGGCCAGGGGGAGGTGTTGCGCGGGTTTTCTGGGGCGTTTCGGCATGGAAGCTTGCGGTTTGGCATGTTCTCGCCGCGGGGAGTTCGTGTGAAGCGGGGGAAACGCCGAGAAATCGCTGTTCTACGTGTTCTTCGCGGAGGTAGGGTAATTCCTCCCGTTTTTGGGCTGTAGATCGCGGGTGACAATTGTTCGACTTGTTATTTGTGTTTTCAACAATAAATACCATGACTAGGGACTCACAAAAGCATGAAAAACATGAATTAAGGGTGGTTTGCATAGTATAGAATGGTAATCCGTAGAGAGGATCCCGGATTAGGGTTCCTACCTGTGAAGGCGACGGAACCCCCTGTCGCGACCTAAACGCGATAGGTCGACCCGCCACGTTCAGGTGGGGAACGCGACGTGGTGGTGCATCGCGTTTATGTGATGAACGCGCCACATCGGGCCGTCGTGTTCTGAAGGTGACACAGGCCCATGTCGCGACCACAGCCGAGTGGTCTGAATGTGCATGACTTAAGTGATATGATTATCCGATTCCTATTATTCGATGTATTTGGTAATATCGTATGGTGCATTGGCACCCATGGTGCTCTGGGAGTGCATGTTTACGAGGCTAACATGTTGGTTACGTAGCTAGCTAGTAGTTTGTGTGTTGGCGTGATATGCACGCGAGTTGCACTATGTTCACGTGTTGTGGACAGCCGGTACTCGTGAAAATTGTCGGATTTCACATGGTTTGTGCAGTGCGCACATGGTTTAGTGTGCGTGGAAGGTAGTACGACGCCTACCGTGGTTACCTCTCTAGTTGGGTGCCCTAGGTTCTCTGTGAGCCAGGCTGATAGTTCGGGGCTTGTCCCGGTACTTGTGTTGTACCGTCGAGGTCTGTGTCGTGTGTCCTGGACACCCTCACTCCTTTGTTTGAGTTGTACGTTTGGCTGAGGGAAAGACGACAGTGGGACAATGACTCTTGAGTTTGTTTTTAGTCACTTGTAGCGTACTCTTAGTTGGGGGTACGGACACCAGTAGTTGACACTGGTCCCCGACTAGTCCTTTTCTAGTGCCTCACTCTAGGGTGCTCTGGCCAGAGACCCTAGAGGTGCCAGGTATGGGCCTGCGATTGTGTACCCGCAGGAGTGGTGTTTAGTTGGTCTCCATAGTTGTTTGACTTTTTCACGTGGAGCAGCAGCTGGACCTTTCATCTGTGGCTGTGAGACTGAGAGGTAGACCTATGTTTGTTTGTCCGAGTCTGTTACTGGTGTCGTGAACCAGTCTACGTGACTCGAGTGTGGCGGACTCTACTTTAGCTCATACACGTGATTGAGTTTTGCCGTTTATTTAATTACTTTGTTTAATATAGTCGGCAAATGGTAAGTTTGTTTATTGCTTTAATGATGTGCGTGGTTGTGCTATAAATTGCTAGTATAGTTTACTGCTTCCGTACTTGTGTATGGTTTGCTCAAGTTGGGGGAGTTCCCTACTGAGCCAGTGACTAGCGAGGCTCACCCCTACTCCCCACAGGTGAGGGTGAGGAGGAGGTTTCGTTACCGTCTTCCAGTTCGGGGCCGCGTCGCAGCGGTGTTGGGCCAGCGCCTCCAACAGTGTAGCTTCTTCTCTCAGTTGTACTAGTTACCTCGGGGTATGCCCCAGGCTCCTGTACTTTCTTGTACTTTTGTTGAAATTTGGCTATATAAATCTTGTACATTATATATGAATTGGTGAATCATATATGTGCTCAAGTGTGTTCTTTTCTATTTTTCATGGACTCATGTATGGTATCCCTTGTGAGGCTACGGCCCGTTCAAGGGAGACGGACTCGGATCAAGTTCGTTAATGGTTTAACGGGCTTGAACGAGGAGTCCGTCACATCTACAATACGGTGCAACATTCCTTGTGCACCGACGACCTATGGCTGGTCGCGCAGAAGGAGGCCGAGCTCTTCCGCGACTATGCGAAGAGATTCCAGCTAGAGGTTATGAAGGTGGTGGACCTAGACCTAAGGACAGCAGTCAACATCTTGACGAGGGTCTGTTCCAACGCACTGTTCATGGCCTCTATCGCTAAAAAACCCCATGTAAGTCTCTCCGACCTCCTCTCTCGTATGCAAAAGTACGTGAGAATGGAGTCTACTCTCAGCGCAACAGGCAAGCTCGGGCGTCCATCTGAGCTGGGGTCCACGAGCGGAATTCCCACCCAAAAGAAGCCGAGGAGAGAGGAGCCCGCAGCGCACGGGGAAAGGAGACCAGATCTGAGCCGCCGAGCAAATGAGTCTCGGTAGATCAGAGATCTACCATAGTTCGGCAGGCTACCTTCCGAGATCCTACCCATCATTAAAAAGCTGCCGAAGTTTCGACAGCCCGAGCTGATGGCGAGGCCCCCGATGGGGGGCGAAGCCAATCTGTACTGTGAGTACCACAAGGTGTTTGGACACACTACCGACCAGTGTCGAAGCCTCAAGGTGGAAATCTCGGAGATGTTGTGGCGCGGCATCATCGGGAAGGACATTATGGATGGAAGACCGAAGGCGCGCACCTCCGAGGAGGAGTGTGGAACGCACGGAGGCAAGGGGGCGGTCCTAGTACTAGTGGGTGGCTCGGTGGGCGGAGGAGACAACGGAAGGAAGAGAAAGGCATACGCGTCGGCTACAAGTTCTGGTTCAAATAGACAGGCACCGAGGGCCCGGGGAGTTATTACCTTTTCCGAGGAGGATGTTGTCAGCCTCAGCCTCAGCCTCCCCCATGACGACGCGCTAGTTATACATGCCGACGTCGATGGTTTGATAATGGAGCCGCGCCGGACGTCCTTTTCTACGATTGCTTTGTAAAAATGACCAACTTGAGCACCGAGCTCAAGCCAGTCGCTACACCCCTCTTTGGGTTTAGTGGGACCCCTATGAGTGCTGAGGGCTCGATCAAGCTAAAAGTCACTCTCGACACCCGACCACCTCATGTAACGGTTGAGGACGACTTCCTCGTGGTGAAAGTGAAGTCGGCTTACAACGTGATCTTTGGTCAGGATCTGTTGAGGAAATTGGGAGGAGTCCCCTCTACCTAACACCAGAAGCTAAAGTTCCCAACACCTAACGGGATGGGTGAGGTCATGGGAAACCAGACCGAAGCCCGTCGGTGCTATGTAAACTTTATAAAAGCAAAAGAGCCAGTCATTTCCTAGTATAAGCCTGTCTATGATGAGAATGCAGAAAGGTATGAGCCCGCCGAGCAGACAAAACAAGTGGAAGTTGCAAAAGGGGCTTTGGTGGTCGGTGCCGAGCTTCAGCAGCTGGAGGCTGAAGTGGTCAATTTTCTCAAAGGAAATAGCGACGTCTTTGCATGGTCGGAAGATGACCTCCCGGGGATCGACCCGGAGGTTATTGAGCATCACCTGAACGTGGACCCCAAGGTCCGACCTATGCGGAAGAAGAAGCGGCCACTGTCGGCTGACCGGCAAGAGGAGGTGGATGGCAACCTCGCAAAGTACTTGCACGTTGGGACGGTTCGCGACGCCTTCTACCCCGAGTGGGTTGCGAATGTCATCCTCGTGAGAAAGGCGAATGGGAAATGGCGCATGTGCGTGGACTTCACTGACCTGAACAAAGCATGCCCGAAGAATAGTTTCCTGCTTCCTCACATCGACCAGCTCATCGATTCTACTACGGGGCATGAGCTTCTGAGCTTCCTCGATGCCTACTCCGGGTATCACCAGATCAAGATGGCCCCAGAGGATGAGGAGAAGACATCCTTCACTACAGAAAAAGGTTTGTATTGTTTCACTCGAATGCCTTTCGGACTGAAGAATGTAGGGGCAACATACCAGAGGCTCCTCAACATGATGTTCGAGTGACAGATCAAGACGATGGAGATATACATCGACAACATGATGGTGAAAATTCGGTAGGCCGAGGACCATGTTCGGGATCTGGCCGAGACGTTCGAAGTACTGCAACAGTACAGGATGAAGCTGAACCCTGAGAAGTGCGTTTTCGACGTACGAGCAGAAAAGTTCCTCGGCTACCTCGTCTCGAGCCGAGGCATCAACGTCAACCCTAACAAAGTACAGGCGATCATCAACATGACGGCCCCAAGAACTGTCAGAGAAGTGCAGAGGCTCAACGGCTGGATTACCGCCCTAAGCAGGTTCATGTCGAGGTCAGATGAGTGGTGCAGGCCATTCTTCGATGTGCTGAGGAAAGGACGGTTCGAGTGGACCGAAGAGTGTCAGAAGGCCTTTAACGAGCTCAAGGCATATCTGGCCCACGTACCTACACTTAGCAAGCCGGTGGCAGGGGAGGAGCTACTGTTGTACATCTCTACAATAGCCCACTCAATCAGCTCGGTGCTCGTACAAGAAAAGGACTGGAATCACCTCCCAGTGTACTATACAAGTAAGGCCTTGAGAGGAGCTGAGCAGCGCTACTCCGACCTGGAGAAGGTAGGTTACGCACTGGTGATGGCCGCACGGCAACTCCGACCATATTTCCAGGCCCACAAGATCGTCATCCTCACCGACGTCGCCATCAAGCAGGTGCTCTGTCGTCCCGAGGCCTCAGGGAGGTTGGCAAAGTGGGCTATTGAGCTCAGTGAGTTCGACATTACCTACAGGCCTTGGGTCACCATCAAAGCCCAGGCTCTCGCTGACTTCATCTCCAAGGGAACGGCGAGGTTGCCCGAGTCAGAAGAGACTATTGAAAGATGGAAAGTCTTCATGGATGGAGCATCCAACTCACAGGGCAATGGGGCAGGTATCGTCCTTCACTCCCCTGATGGCCTCATCTTAAGGTACGTGATTTGTTTTGGCTTCATTACTTCTAATAATGTAGCTGAGTACTAGGCTGTCATCTTAGGGCTCAGGATGGCAAGATCGTTGGGAGCGACGAGGGTCCTCGTCTACAGCGACTCCCAGTTAGTCGTCAGCCAAGTTTTCAAGGAGTCTAAAGCAAGAGAAGAGAAGCTCGCATCATATATGGCCGAGGTCCTGAAAATGATGGGGGATTTTGAGTCGGCATAGCTGCAAAAGATTCTGAGGGCCGAGAACTACCAAGCATATGCTTTATCCAAATACGCGGCCACCTCGGAGAATCACCCAGAGTCCTCGGTGCTGGTAGAAGAACTTTGCGAGCCTTCTGTGGGGTCTGCAAAAGTCTTGTGCACCAAAGTTGAGCCAACATGGATGACTTTGATTGTGGAGTTCACCCGAAGCGGGCGGCTCCCAGAAGACCAAGAAGAAGCAATGAAGACGAGGAGGCGGGCACCAAGATTCTTCATAATCGGCGACGTCTTGTATAGAAAAGGCTTCAGCTACCCACACCTTCATTGTATAAACCCAAGTCAAGCCGAGGAGATCATTCAGAAGGTGCATGAAGGTACATGCGGAAGTCATGCAAGACCTCGGTCTTTGGTTTGAAGAGTGACCCGACAAGGTTACTGGTGGCCAACCATGCTGAAGGATGCTGAAGGCTATGTCAGAAGTTGTCGGCAATGTCAGCTCTTTGGAAGAATTGACCGACAGCCACCCTCGAGTCTTACTTCAATAACTACCCTATGGCCTTTCGCCTAGTGGGGAATGGACATCCTCGGTCCATTCCCGCTGGCATCGGGTTAGCGGAAGTTCGTTATTGTCGGGGTCGATTACTTCACCAAGTGGGTTGAGGCCGAACCGTTAGCGAAAATAAATGACACTAATGCTTGGGGGTTTGTCTGGAAAAATATTATATGCAGGTTCGGACTACCAAGGACGATCGTTACTAACAACGACAAGCAATTTGATAATGTTAAGTTTCGCCGAAACTGTGAGAAGCTCGAAGTTGATCATCGACTCACCTCGGTCGCTCATCCTCAGTCTAATGGGCAGGCCGAGGTAACCAACCGAACACTCCTTGACGGACTGAAGAAGAGTCTTGACAACCACAAGGGTCAGTGGGCCAACGAGCTCTCTCACGTGCTCTGGGCTTACCGGATGACGCCCCAAGAAGCTACTCGAGAATCTCCTTTCGCACTTGCCTTCGGAGTAGAAGCAGTGACTATGGAGCTGCTTGTGCCATCAAGAAGTGTCCTAGGCTTCAAGTGCGAGAACAATGACCGCTCGCTACTGTAGACACGCGATTTCGACTCCAGCACAGGCAAATTTCATATTGCGCCATAATGCCACAAATGGCCCTCATTTTGCCTTGCAAGAGTAGTTTCCCAATCATTCTTGGATCACCCAATTCTTCCTCAGTGCTTCCCCTTCATTTCCAAGGCTCGCCGGGCAATGTGGGCATCATTTTCAAGTCACGTCGGGTATGGCAGACGCGTTTATGAAGGCAGCTGAAATGCGTCCGATCTGGTGGACGCAATTATACTCTTTAACATAGCAGGTAAAGCCGACACGTTTATCCGCCTTTTTTGTCACATGCTCCAATTAGAGTCGCGTCCACCTAAGCTGCCACGATTAGGCCCTGGACTTAAAGTCATTGCACTCAAGACGCCCGTACATCAGATCACGACGGATCTTTGAATCGCGTCCGCCTGAGCCACCACGGTTTTAAATTCAAAACCCTAAAGTCTACAGCTAGGGCAAGCACATTTATGAGCCTCATGCTTCGAATCATTACCCAATTGGAATCACGTCCGCCAAGGTCGCAGCGGCCCTACCCGACGCAATTTCAGGCATAGTTGTGGGCTATGATCATCATGCGACTGTCCCATCAAATTGACTTTTGAATCACGGCGCTCATGCCCGACGCATTTCAATTCATAGTTGCGGCGGCTGCCCCCGAGGTGATTCAAGCCTTTCACCTCTATAAATAGACCCCCGAGGGTCATTTGTTGAGGGGGGGGGGGGGTCCATTCACTGTGACGAAGCCCTGCCGGATTCTCGCCTCGACCTTTTGCCCAAGGAGACCTTCTACTTCAAGCCATTCATTCCCTCTCTTAGAGCTTGGAGC
Source organism: Colocasia esculenta (assembly GCA_014218235.1). NCBI lineage: Eukaryota > Viridiplantae > Streptophyta > Magnoliopsida > Alismatales > Araceae > Colocasia > Colocasia esculenta. Next base: position 49,795,270 of record CM024765.1, on the reverse strand, counting down.
CGGCGTCCCTGTCTTCCTCACACGCGTCGGAGCAAGGCGGGAGCTTCCTCCTCGCCTTCCTCCGTCCATCCAATTGGTAGCACCGCCACGCCATCCAACATTTGGGGAAGCACCCCCCCTTTCTCTTCCTCTTCTATTTATATCATCTCCCTCCGAGCCCCCACATGGCTCTTTTACTCCTTTTTTATACACACATACATGCATGCCCACACACACACACCTACCTTTTAGGGGTTTAAAAGCCACCACACGGTAAGTCATTCCCCATGCTCTTTATTCATTTCATTTCATTTATTTAGATTTGTATACTACACACGTGACTAATCCCCCTTTCTTATTTGTTTGTCTTTTTTGCAAGGGTAATCATTCGGAATGCGCCTTCGACCACGGCCAGCCGTGCTCGTAGAAGAAGAGGAACCCACATTCCCGCGCAACCTCCCACGCTCCAAAAGGTACACGCTTGCGAACACCCATTCCATCCGCACCCCCTTCGTGCGTGCATTCTCCATTTTGGTACCCTCGCGTACCCGGCGATCACAGTTTCTTTTCTTTTCTCTTCTTTTTATCCCCCTTTGTAGCCCCTTCGTCTTTCCTTTTTGGGAGTTCCCGACGAACTTCCCGAAACGAGCGGAAGGCGACACCTACAGATTGGCGATCACGGTGGGACCTCTTTTCGCGCTTTCCTTTTGATTACCCCCTCCCTCGTGCCCCACGTGGCACTCTTCTTGGCACCATCGCGTGCCCCCCCTTCTTTTATTATTATTTCATGCTCCCAAAAGTATTCTGTGTGTTTGATTTTTATTTTTCATTTTTTTTTCTATACACATATCCTGTTGTTCTGTGGTTCTTTTTTTAGTTTCTCGAGTTGCCTTTGGAATCGCATCCGATACAGTGGACGCGATTCAGGTTTAGTAACGCGTCCACCTAATCGGATGCGTTTCACTTTCTATCGCGACAGCTAAGTTCGACGCGTTTCTGTCTGACAGTCCATCCACAGGGACCAGGCGCGGCTCTGTCAGCCTTCTGGGGCTTTTAGATCCGCGTCTAGGTGACTGGATGCAATTCAGTTGGAGTACCGACATCAGTACCCAATGCGATTCAAATTGTCGACAGAAATGCGCCCCCTTTGCCATTTTTGCTATATATGTTGCATATAGGGCATGTTGCATCGGTCGGGGGACCTCCTTCCCTCATCCCTTAGGCTTCACACACCGGTGAAGGCAAGCTCTCCATTGGGCATTCCGTCCCTTTGGACTAGCGAACCTTCTCCCGGAACCCCGTAAGTCTCCGTACCCCGTGGATTCCCTCACGGCGGACCAAGCTGGTGGTACCACTCCATTGACCTGGGTTTAGATATCCATTGCGTGGTGAGAGGTGATTCTAGTTGCACCCCGAAGTGTCCATACTCTACCCAACTTGGATCTCACCTGGAGTGACACAACATTTTCAATCCATCTAATAATTGTGAAACTCCTGAAAACAAGCGTTAAGCATTACAACTTGTTTGAAGCATATTCATTGATTAACATCTTTGTTTAACCTGTTTGTTCGCTTTCCTTGTTAAAAATGGACCAATACCATCATGCTAATTTTAATACGGACTATGAGGATAGTTTAGATGGTCAATCTTTCGAATCTCATGTCCGTCCATTTCACCACCGTGAGGGACAACCTTCTACTTGCTATGGTTATGTGCACACACCACGCACTAACCAATTTAATGTCTCCTCACATCTTCCTCCAATCAAAACCCGGAAAGAGCCTTCCCCCCACCACGATTCCGCTGTGCAAACTGTCCTAAATGCACTTGATCAGCTCACCCCTCAACAACTCAACCTGATACAGTCTTTGGTTGAGGGTGTGACTCCTCCTCCCTCTCCTTCTCCTGGGCACCCGTTTTTGTATATTCCGGCGACTTCGCCACATCCCCCTGTACATTCTTCATCACCTTGCCCCCCTGGCCATCTGCATTCCCGTGCTCCAGTCCGAACAGACCAACCCTTGGGAAGGCCCACTAATTCAAGGCCACCCCCATGTACTCCCTCACTTGCCTAGCAGCAACCTACTCCACTTCAACATGCTCTTCTCCAAAAATTGAACAATCTGGAGGGTCAAATCAATAAGCTATTCAATCCCACAGGTGACCCCGTCGCCGCCATGCCGGCTTTCGCTTGAATTTATATACATCCTTTAGAGATGCCAACGTACCGATTGTACAATGGCACGGGCAATCCCTACCTTCATGTCAAAGAGTTCCTTTATGAGTCTTCTCGTTGACAACAAGACCCTATAACTCTAGCATATTTATTTAGAAAGTCTCTTGATGGCCCTACACTCGAATGGTTCTACTCTTTAGAGCCAAGTGAGGCAAGGGACTTCCGCCCCTTACATAAGAAATTCCTTCAAAGGTACAAAGACCGCGTTAGTCCTTATCTCTCTATCACGGATCTAGCATCCGAGAAGATGAGGGCCAACGAAGAATTTGTCCATTTTGTTGACCGTTGGAGGTCAATGGCCACCCGACTGCAACATATGCTCTCGGAGTCGGAGCAAATCAAAATCATTATTTCCAACTCCACTTCGAGGTTCAAGCACATCCTGGCCATGAACATGATTGATACCATGGAAGATCTCTACGAATGGGGACGTTACATTCAGACACATCTAATGGACTCCCCAATTGCGGACTTATTCAATCAAGTTCATCCGAGGCAGAACGGGTCAGTGGACGCCATCCACCATCCACCTCGCCACCCTACAATATCCACATCATATACCCCTCCACAAACACACATCTACCATGACATTCCTCCACCCAGGCGTCCATTGATTCGTCCTCCTCGGGCTTAGCAACCTCCAGCAGGGCCATACAACACCCCCATACATGAAGAAGCTCCTGTGCCCAATGCTGCACCTGCTCCGGCACCCATGCCAGCTTCCATACCTCCGCCACAACAACAACTACAACAGCCTCCACCTCCATCACAGCCCGTTGCTTAGGCCGAAGTTGCCAATAACCAACCCATCCACGAAACCACCTGGTGTTACGATGATGGGCCTTCCGAGGTCATGTTCATACGCCATTTACCTACCCCTCCCACATTGCCATCCATTATCATCGAACCCCCCACTATTAAACCTCCATCAATCATTACACCCACCATTAAACCAACCACTACACCTCCCACTGCGCCAACACCACTGGCAACCAAACCTGAGCAAAACTTCCCTGTCATACCCATTACATCTCCACCGACCATGCAGCCTCCCACTACACCCAGCATACCTACTGTTGGCCCTTTTGGTACGGCAGCAAGCTAACCTAGAGGGGGGGGGGGGTGAATAGGTTTTTCTAAAATCTGAAATAGAAACTTAAACACAGAAATTAACACTTGAAGGTTTGGTTAGTTTAGTGTGATAAAGAGTAGCAGTGCGGAAGCAAATAAACAATCACATAAAGGACACAAGGAATTTATCCTGGTTCGGCCCTTCCCACATGGAAGTCCTACGTCCAGTCCCCAAGCAACCTCTTGGGATTTCACTAACCAAGGGTACAGTCCCCCTTAAGGACACTACAACACCCAGCACCCCAGCTGGTCTTCTTCTCTTTCCCGGGCAAGAAGGCAGCCCACTTCTTTTGCAGGCTCAGAAGCAAACCTCCTAGTACAAACCCCAGTGCGGTTCTGCTAGACTTAAACCCCCAGCTAGGTTACACACTGTATATAGTCCTTCAGCTGGACATAAGTCTTTCTTAGAAAAGAAAGAACAAAGCTGAGAGTTGGAACAAATGAAAACCAACTAAAAGAACTCTCAGCAAAAAGACTCTCTCCCCAGATTACAAAGATGCACACAGAGAGAGTGAAGAGAGGAGAAGGAGCTTGAATGCTTCAGTGCTTCAGATGCTTGAACACTTCTTCTTGGGCTCAGGCTCTTTCTCTCTTTTTCTTTGAGTGTATTGGGAGTTCAGGTTCCTCACTGGTTGTACACTCATTAAAAGGATCTTCAGGAAAGCTCACTTCTTCTTCAGCCTTGCTTCACCTTTTATATGAGCAGCTTTGAATAAATCCGTTGGAGTTCTAGCCGTTGCTCATCTTCTCTTTCTTTTGATAATTTGTGGTCTACGAGGTCTGCAAGCATAGAAAAAAGTGTTTAGATAAAAGAGTGTTTCTGTCAAAAAGGTTCACACCTCTGTGTTTCCTGTTGTCACCCAGAAGTAGTAAGTAATCCCCTTTTTGTTGGCAGGAAAGAAGAGATCTAGAGAGATAAGCAAAAAGATCTCCTGTCAGAAAGATAGAGGATTACGCAAATGAAGAATATTTGACTTTTTCACTAGATGCCAAAAATATTTTGAAATATAAAGAAAATCTATGTTTAAGTGAAATCCATGTTTACAAAGGAATCCATGTGAGAAATCTGTGTGAGTACAAAGGAATCCTTATGAGAAGTCTGTGTGAGTTACAAAGGAGTCTGTGTGAGTTACAAAGGAATCTGTGTGAGTACAAAGGAGTCTGTGTGAGTTACAAAGGAATCCTTATGAGTTACAAAGGAGTTTGTGTGAGTACAAAGGAATCTGTGTGAGTTACAAAGGAATTTGTGTGAGTACAAAGGAGTCTGTGTGAGTTACAAAGGAATCCTTATGAGTTACAAAGGAGTCTGTGTGAGTACAAAGGAATCCTTATGAGTTACAAAGGAGTCTGTGTGAGTACAAAGGAATCCTTATGAGAGTCACTTATCAAATCGTTATGGGAAGTCTGTGTGAGTTACAAAGGAATCCTTATGAGTTACAAAGGAGTCTGTGTGAGTACAAAGGAATCCTTATGAGAGTCACTTATCAAATCGTTATGGGAAGTCTGTGTGAGTTACAAAGGAATCCTTATGAGTTACAAAGGAGTCTGTGTGAGTACAAAGGAATCCTTATGAGTTACAAAGGAGTCTGTGTGAGTACAAAGGAATCCTTATGAGAGTCACTTATCAAATCGTTATGGGACCAAATCGATGTGGCACTTTGAACTGAAATCCATATATATCTTGAATGGAATCCATTTATCTGTTTAGTGCAAATCATTACAGTAATAATGTCATAAATTTATATTTATTAGAAAATCATGAAATTTAATTTATTATTAGAAAATTGTGATATTAAATTTATTTAATATTTACTTAATCTCATAAATTTATATTTATTAAGAAAACATGATATTAAATATTTTTAATAATAATTAATTAATCATAAATTTAGTTATCACCAAAATATAAGGGTAAAATATAAGAGTGGTTCAACACCTACTACACCTCCATCGGCCCTACAGCCTTCCATTCCAACCATATCTGTAACGTCGCGCATTTTTCGGATCTTCGTGGATCCTCGGTTTAGCGTATGGGGTGGTCACACCTTGACCAGTGCGACTTGTGTTGTGTGTTTCTTAGTGGATCCTTACCAGGGTTGGTTATGGATCTGTGTTGGTGTTCAGTGCGCTGGACATCAACAGTGGGTTGGCGTCCAGGTTTGTGACGTCTACTGTGTGTTGGCGGCAATGGTGTTGCCGTTAACATGTTCTTGGCGTCCATCGATGTGGACGTCTACCGTTGAACTTGGCGGCGAGCAATGTGGACGCCTAGTTGTGACGGTTTGGTTAACGGCGCAGAGGTTGACGTTAACCTGAGGCGCCTGTGTTTTTAGGGGCAACCCGATCCTTCTTCTTTCCCCACCTTCTCCCCTCCTTTTCCCCCACCTGTACCCTTATGCCTCTTCACTACTTCCGGCGGTCGACGAGAGCACGTGGGAAGGCCGTGATGCGCGCAGCAGCGGCAGATTAGGCGGGGAATGACGGACTGGAGGGCGGTATTCGCGGGAAGCTCCTGGGGTTTCGACGCGATTTGAGGTTCTTTAGGAGTTTATTTGCGTTTTAGAGGTAGGGACTGGATCCCTTGATTTCTTCTGTTTGACTTGTCATGCTCCGTTAGCATAGATTGCTTGTTAATCGTGTTTTCGGGAAAAAGGTTTACCATGCTGGGAGATTGGGTGGTTTGATCAATCCAAGTGTTGGATCTTGCTTTTCTAGTTTGATTATAGTATATAGATGTAAGGGAAAGTATTTCCCCTCGTTTTTCTGTTGTTTATAGGGCTAGATTGCCCGTGTGATCGGCCTGGGGCCGTTCTGTACGTCCTGTGTGTGTGTTGAGTACTGAAGATCTCGACGTCAACATTGGTTAACGCTGAGTTCTTCATTGGGAGATTAACGGCTAGGTTTCTAGCCGTTGATTTTGAGTAAACGGCAGGGTGGTGGACGCTTACTTAGTATTGACGGCAAGAAATATTGTCGTCTATATCCTATGGACGGCAATCGATGTTGCCGCCAACCTATGCATGTATCAGCATAGTGTGTTTCACGACGTTCTTGTTGCAAGTATTGCGATGCAATGTGTTTATCGATACTGAGCGGTGTAATAACACCTGTGGTGCTCCTAGAGCACAGGGCTTTTGAAGCCAGCTTACCGGCTATGTAGTTTACTAGTTCTTTACGTGTGAGCGTGGGATTCACTACATCCTAGCGCACAAGATTTATGTGAAATATTATAGGGTTTTGGTGTCGTGCATATGGTTGGTGTGTGCATGGCATATCGTACGTTATTGTGCTTATTGTATCTTAATTATTATGATGAGTTCGTGGTATTGTGGCGATGAGGTTCACATCTGAACCTAGCCTCGATCCTTTAAATCTTTTGTAGATTCTTCTGGATGAATGATTAGTAAAGTTTAAGTATGATTATTATGTGAATATTGTGTACTGTGTTTAGTGTGACCTTCACTGTCACTTTGTGACCGATGACAGGCCATGGTGTTATCATTAATATAGTTTATATGTGTGATTGTGTAGGTTAGCTTGTAAGTCACAGGGTGACCGGAACAAGCTTTCCTAACATAAGTATCGTGATCGGTAACAGAAAGTGTTTGTGAACATATCGTAGTTTGAGCTTGCCGAGTTTGGTGGTCCGGCGCCTATTCCGGAATGCCTCTCTAGTCGGGCACCCCAGGTTCTTTGTGAGCCAGGCACGTGTTTGTTGTGCATGGGGTTTGTCCCGGTACAGTGTGGTACCGTCGAGGTCTGTGTCGTCTTCCTGGACACCCTCACTCCTGTGTTTGAGTTGTACGTCCGGCTGAGGGAAAGACGACAGTAGGGCAGCGGCTTGTGTTTGTGGGTGTGCAGTCACTTGTAGCGCGCTCGTAGTTGGGGGTACGGACACCAGTAGTCGACACTGGTCCCTAGCTAGTCCTGTTTTCCAGTGCCTCACTTTAGGGTGCTCTGGCCAGAGACCCTAGAGGTGCTAGGCATGGACCTGCAGCTGTGTGTCTGCAGGTGTGGTGTTGGTTGGTCTCCACAATTGTTTGACTTGTTCTCGTGGAGCTGCAGTTGGACCTTTCGTCCGTGACTGCGAGACTGAGAGGTTGTTCTTGTGTTGTGTTGTCCGGGTTGGATACTGGCTTGATCAGCCAGTAGTCCGTTCCCGTGTGGTGGCGTCGTTCCTTTCCGACTCGTGCTTTGCCACTGGCTGTGGTTCGTGAGTTTGTGACGCATAGTCGAGGTTTGACTCATTCGAGGTGTGCCCTGGTGTTGGCACAGTTGTGACTACGGTTGTGGATTGTGGTGTGCCTGAGTGGTGGGACAGTTTTGGTTATGGTTGGTGAATGTTGACTCACCAAATGTGGTTTAGCTCGCTATGGTGTGTCCTGTTACAGCACTGGTTTACTTGTGGTTTCTGTGCTGGTACCTTGTGGTAATAGGTACCTGTACCCTGTGTAGGTAATGGTTTGTGGTGGTACGTCGTGTACCAGTCTGTTCTGGTGTTGACGTGGAACTGTCTTTCGTGGAGGTTGTGAGGTGTGACCTTCCTCTCAATGTGCTTTACCCTTTCTCGAGTAAGCTTCCGTGTATGGTTTTCGTGTATGAAGTATTGGCCGTTGTAGCCAACTCTGCTATTCTGTGTGTGATTTCCGACATATTGTGGTTTGGGTATAAAGGGCCAGCTTTTAGTTAGCAGTCCTGTTACCCACGTACTTGAGATTTGCCTGTGAAGCTTATAGCTTAGGCAGTGATTTACTTGTGCGGCTTATAGATTAAATGATTGGTTGAGATTATGGTTTGCCTATGAGGCTTGAGGCCTAGGCGTTACTGTTGTTGAGCGAACTAGTGGTGTGAAGCTAGTTCTATTGTTTCCTCTTACTTTCCGAGGTTATGAATAGATAATGTGTTTATATTTAATTGTAGTTTAAATACAATTGTTGTGAGCATGAAAAGGTTTGGTTATATGTGTGGCCAGTGAGACCTATTGAGGTTGAGGTCTCTTCTGTTGGTTGCTGTGGTCCTTAGGTGGTCCCTACTGAGCCTGTGACTTGTTGAGGCTCACTCCCCTACAGTTCTTTTCAGGGCTTGCCGAGTGTTTGGCTTGCAGCGACGTTGTGTTAGACTTGTACCACCAGCAGTTGTGTAGTAGTTAGTGTTGTGTGAGTTTGTGCTCTCTCGGGGTATGCCCCAGGTAGTTGTACTTTTTAATTGGACATGTAATAATGTAATGGGACAGTTGTAAATTGTTATATGCAGGTATGAGCACATGTACTTTCTTGTATCTTATACTGTGTAGTTGTCTTTTATATTCTTACTGGACAGTTGTGTGAGCTATCCCTTGCGAGACTTCGGTCCGTTCGCGGGAGGCAGATCTGGATATGGAGCCTTAATGGGCATAAATATCCAGGGCCGTCTCAATATCTACCCCCTTCCAACGGAGCGGGTGCAAGTATTTGAGGAGCTGCACACCACAAGGAAAAGCGGGATTACCGACGGATATTTCCGACGGATTTATTGCCGTCGGTATTTCCGACGGATATTCCGACGGAAATATATCTGACGAAAAATACGTCTGAAATTCCGACGGAAATTAATCCGTCGGAAATATCCGTCGGTAATTCAAGAATACCGACGGATATTCCGACGGATATATTTCCGTCGGAATATCCGTCGGTAAACCTGCTACACCTCCCCCGCGAAACCCCCCCTCTTTCCCTCTCCCGCTCTCTTTCCCTCTCCCGCTCTCTCTCTCTCTCTCTCTCTCTCTCTTTCTCTCTCTCTCTCTCTCTCTCTCTCTCGCTCTCGCCCCCGATCGCCGACGACGGTCGCCGCCGCCGCCGCTCGCCTTTCGTCGGTCGCCGCTCTCCGCCGGTCGCCTCCGTCTCGCCGCTGCCGCCGCTCGCCGCCAGCGCTCCCTTCCCGGTGAGTAGCTCTCCCCCACCCCGCCACCGTCCTCCGGCCTCCCCCCACCCCCCCCCCCCTCCCCCCCTGTGCGATCCCCCCCCTCCCCCTGCACTCGGCCCCTCCCCCCCACCCGGCCCACCTCCCCCCTGCCGCCGGTCCCCCCCCTCCCCCCCACCCGGCCCCCCTCCCCTTCCCACCCCCCCCACTCGGCCCCCTTCCCCTGCACTCAGCCCCCTCCCCCCCACCCGACCCCCCTCCCCTTCCCACCCCCCCCCCCCCACCCAGCCGTTGGGATGCTAATATCTGTGTCTTATGCAATATAGTTGATATTTTGCCAGTAGGTCATTTTAACGTCATGCTTATTCTCATCCTAACCTTTTCTAGAAGTCTCAGTATCGCTTAATGTAAATGTACAAACACTATTTTCTGTGGACATTATGGACATTGATTGATTGTTGCTTTTCTTTTCTGTCTTTCGCGATGTTGTTATGAAATATCAGAGTTACTTTCAGTGCATTTATTAGCCGGGAGACATTTTTCTCCTGATTAGAAAGACCATAGTTCATTTGTCAAGGATAGGCTGCTTGTGCAAATGAGACGTGTTCGTGTTCGTAGTACTTCCATTGTCATCATTAACAATTATCACTAGATCCTTGAGAAGGGACAGGAATTTTCTCCATTCGCCAACTTCAAGTTTGTCTTTTATCTATTCTTGTCACAGTTTACTGCGGACACTGTATTTTCTCAAGGTGTTAAGACTTTTGGGATGCTAGAAGGATAAGAAAGCTTTTTTTCACTGCATTTTTCCACTCCATTGATTCAGTAAAATGTTCCTTAGAAGAATTGGTGCAGTGATTTAAAAGTTGGCCAACTGACAGCCTAGGCAGGCCAACTTGTCAGTTTGGGGCCTTTGACTGCCTGGGCAGTTCCTGACTCTTCATATTTCTGCTGTTTTTGACCATACTTTATTGATTGAATGTCCCTTGTGCCCTTGTATAAGTTGCATCTTTCTTTCTTCTTCTTACCCTTATCTATCTTTTTGAGCAATTGCCAATTGTACTCAGCCCCCCTCCCCCCCACCCGACCCCTCCCCTTCCCACCCCCCCCCCCCCCCCCCCGGCCCCCTTCCCCTGCACTCAGCCCCCTCCCCCCCACCCGACCCCCCTCCCCTTCCCACCCCCCCCACCCGGTCCCCCTACATATTGTTGATGTGAATGGTATTTATCGTTTTAAAGTTGAATAACTTGATAAATAAAATGATGTAAGAACATTGATTGACTGTTTAAATCTAAGCTATGATACTTGGATTCTTGGATACACTAACATCTAAGATGTTAAATGGTCTTAAAACTGGTGCTAAAAGGGAGATAAACCCCCTTATCTCATTATCAAACTCCCTTTCATGTTTTGGTTATGCATGTATACCTCTTATTTTAATTAGTTTGGGAGTGATCTAAAGAGGGATAGTTACAAAAGGGTGTAACTTTTAATTAGAGTTATCAGCTTTTGTCTCTAGTTTGATATCATTTACATTAAGGGGGACACATGGTTTTCTAAGGAAAAAAATGCATCATTATTGAGTTATCTCTAGGAACAACTTTTATCCCGCTCCATGGTGGGATATCTACCCCCTTTAATAGCCCTTTAACCATGTATAAAATATCTCCAGGCTTATTCTAAATTGATTATCAAATTGGGTTAAAGTTTATCACCCATGTTAAGTAGGGTGCAAAACCTTTTAACAGGTTATCAAAACCCGCCATAATAAGAGGATCAGGTATAAGTAAATCTGGTATAGGCTATTTATGTTTAGGGGATTTTTTGGTTTGAGATGGTTTAAATGAGAGATAGTTATGTAGGGGATAATTTTTAATGTGATGTACAATGTGATTTGATGTTCGTTAAGTTAACGAAACGGACGGTTATCGGGTTATTGGTTACCGTTGACATCCCTAGTTTGCATGAATAATCCATATTCTTTTGCCCTCGATACGGATGAATTGACTGTGCATATTCAAGAAGATTTGTCTTGGTGTACTCTAGTTGCAAATGATGTATTTCTATTGAATGTGATGGGACAGGTCAGGGTATAAGCTGAGACTACAGAGAACATCCTACAAGGTTTAGTTTTGATGAAAAGATTAAAGAGTACCCACGTACACTAATCCTATAAAGTATACTTTTGATTTCAAACAAAGGAACCCTCCACACACCTTGACATACAAGGGTATTCTCAAAGGACCATTTTAAATGAGTGCATATTCTGTATCTGTCTCACCTAGATACATTGACAGGATATGGATATTTTGTAACAAGTTTGCATAAATGGAAAACAAAATCTGGAGGTTCTACTTTGAGTCGACTGAAGTGAGAGTTTATATTGTTGATTAATCCTTCTTTGTTCCTCTCATTAACTGTTCTGGCATACTGCATAAAACAATCTGTAGCCTTGTAATGAAAATGGCCAGTTAAAACATTTTCCAAAAATTAAGACATTCTCACCAAAAAGATAACTACAAGTAATGCATTTTAGGTCATATGGACTGCCATTCTTTCAAGGGTTCTCAAATTAAAATAAAAAAACGAGAGAAAGGATAAGATGGGGGAGGAGAACAGAGAAGTCCTAAAAATTAGTATGCGAAATAATCTCAATATATACATGAGCTTAACTATCTTCTCCAAACCCCAAAATGGGGCTATCTAGAATCTTACGGAAACAATGAACGTCTTACTGATGGCAACGGCCGTTTTGTACCAGAACAAAATTGACAATAAGAAACAAAGACACATTAGTAATATGCCAAACTGAACTCGTCTACTCAGCTCATCTCAGCTCAAGGTTAAAATCTCGCCACTCTAATAAGATATACATCCCAATTTAGGAAAACAAAATTAGTACGAACTCTTCCTTCTAGACATTAGTTTAGTTTACGCTTAATTGTTCACTTTAAGTTTAATGATTAGTATTACACTTCTTATTTGAATGTATTTGCTTATTATTGCACTTGATTATATGTAATTTTATTACACTTGATTAGTATTGTAGTTTTTACATTTATGTAATTAATCAGCTTATTACTTTGAAGAATTAAAACTTAAAACCATGGGGAGCAGACTTCGGTTTCATGGGCCTCATACCCATGTTCTCAATAAAATATGTAAAAATATTTTATATCTTGTTTACAATAAGTTTCATGTTGGGAGTTTTGGCCAAAACCAATTAGAACGCATGATTATAGGGCTTTCCACAAAATCGTGATTCTCCATATAAAATGCCAATTCTGATCGACTTCGCGACCCACTATGTGGATGCCAATTCTGCTTAAATTGGTGGCACACACTATGGACTATGTTCTTAATTATATTCAAAGCTTTTGGTAAATTAAGTTATTTATTGTTTATCTTGCTCGCTGTTATTTTTTTACGCTTGACATGAAAATAAACAATGCAATGACTTTCTTTGTTAAACATATTGTTTACTTTCACAAATTTCACACTGCAAGTTAATCATTCAACATTCGTATGTTTATTTGTAGCCATTTGAGAGATTTTTTCATATTTACCATATTATGATTTAATTTCATATTTTAAATTACTCATGAATAAAATGTTATTAATTTTTTTTGTAATTAGTGATGAGAGTTCGCGATTGGAAATTAGACTCAAAGAAGAACAAATGTCCAACGTATCAAAGTACTTGTTTGTTTGAACGTAAAATATTTCCGCTCGATATTCGAAGATTGCATGATGGTTTACTTTTGGTGAAAGAGAAGATGACGAAAATCATAAAGATTATTCGGAAAGAAGAAAGACAAAGTTTAGAAAATAAAAGTGGATTATCTGTTATTGTTCAAGATGAAAAAGGAGTGCGATATTCTGTAATCTTACGACGCAGTTGGTGTGCTAGTATGTACATGTTTATTGGAAAAGACTGGTGTAAATTTGTGAAAAGTAATTGTGTCAAAGAATTTGACATTCTCAAAGTTATGTCTTCCCATTATGTACGAAGAGATGTATTTGGCAAACTATATTTAGGGATATCAGTGGTTAGTTCACTCCCTAGGAAATCTACTGAGAAGCTGGTGAATAAAGAGCCGATCAAGTGGTGGTGGCCTAATATGAAGACATCACGGTTTGTGTTGTTTTTAATGTTCAATACCATTAAGTATTTATATAGTGCTCAAATTTATTTGATATTCATGTATGTTTACTCTTCATTTATTTTTACGTCAACGCTTTATTTCACCCATTAGCTCTGGGACTCTCCATATAACGTATGTACGGTACTTGAATGATGTGAGGGTGTGTTGGATTTTAACTCGGGACATGACATTTAATATGTAGGAAAAATGTCGGAGAATCGGTCATGGATGTACCGTGGAATAGTGAATGGAGTTGTGACCGAGGAGTTTAAAGACGGAGTTGACAGTTTTATTGAGTTTGCATTGAGTAATACATCAGTAGCAGTTGATCCGATGGGTAACATCCGATGTCCGTGTTCGGCTTGTAAGAACAGAAAGTGGATATCGACATGGGATGTGCAGCATCATCTGTATACGAGAGGATTTGTTGGCCATTATGAGTTATGGTCGTGTCATGGTGAGTTGAATATTCAGTCGTCTGCACCAGCTAATTACTTTGCCTCCACAAGTACGTACGTAGACATGGTTGTCGATGCTGCTGGTCCGGAGTTCAATATTCATGAAATCAAACAAATGAAGAAGTGCCGAATGATACAGCTCAGAGATTTTATCAGTTACTTCGAGATGCTGATGAGCCATTATGGGATGGTTGTGAGAAGCATACACGGTTGTCTGCAGTGTCGCAGCTATTGAATTTGAAATCTGAATTTCATATGAGCGAGAGTTGTTTTGACCGGCTTCTCTTACTGGTCAAGAGCATGCTTCCTCAATCAGAGAGGTTACCTGCTGACTTTTACCGTGCGAAGAAGATGGTGAATGATTTGGGGCTTGGTTTTATGAAAATTGATGCATGTCCGAATCACTGTATGCTGTACTACAAAGAGGATGCAGATAAGACATCATGCTGTATTTGTAAGCATGATAGGTTCAAGCCCAAGAGAGGGGACAAGTCAAAGCAGAAGGATGTTCCGTATAAGTCATTGCGGTACTTTCCTATCACACCCAGATTGCAGCGATTGTTCATGTCCTCGAGGACAGCTGGACATATGACATGGCATGCGGAAAGAGTCCGTCGCGACGAAGGTGAAATGAGTCATCCTGCCGATGGTGAAGCTTGGGCTCATTTTAGCCGTACTCATCCTTACTTCTCAAGGGATCCACGCAACGTACGGCTTGGTTTATGCACAGATGGTTTCAATCCTTTCGGAGGCTCGGTGGCATCTTACTCATGTTGGCCAGTATTCTTAACACCGTATAACCTTCCGCCAGGCATGTGCATGAAGCGTGAGAATCTGTTCCTTTCATTGCTGATTCCGGGTCCAAAAAGTCCAGGAAAGAATATAGACATATATCTCAGACCGTTGATTGATGAGATGAAATTGTTATGGTCAGATGGTGTGCAGTCTTATGATGCATCCAGAAAACAGAATTTCAATCTGAAGGCTGCATTAATGTGGACAATAAGTGACTTTCCAGCCTACGGCATGTTATCTGGCTGGAGCACACATGGGAGGTTGGCATGTCCTTATTGCATGGAGGATTCTAAATCATTTGTGTTGAAATCTGGGGGAAAATCTTGTTGGTTCGATTGTCATCGGCGGTTTCTACCCAGTGACCATCCTTTCCGAAAGCAAAAGGATTCTTTTATTAAAAATACAACTGTGATGGAGGAGGTAGATATGGAACGGGTGTCTGGTGGAAATATGGCGAGGCGGAGCCGAACTTACCGACTGTAACACAACTGGCTGGTAGTACCCGACAAATCCCTGGCTTTGGGAAGGATCACAATTGGGTGAAGCAAAGCATTTTTTGGGAATTGCCTTATTGGTCAACACTTTTGATACGTCATAACCTAGACGTCATGCATATAGAGAAGAATGTTTTTGATAATGTGTTCAACACAGTTATGGACGTCAAAGGTAAAACGAAGGATAACGTCAAGGCACGGGTCGATTTGAAAGTACTTTGCAAACGTCCAGAACTAGAGCTACAGCATGTTCAAGGAAAAGTGGTGCAACCTAAAGCTGCATATGTGCTTGGGGCCAGACAGATTAAGGAAGTGTTGCAATGGTTAAAGCAATTGAGATTTCCGGATGGATATGTCTCGAATATTGCGCGTTGTGTAAATGTCAACGAGGGAAAAATATACGAATGAAGAGTCATGACTGCCATGTTTTCATGCAAAGACTGATGCCTCTTGCTTTTCGTGAGTTGTTGCCGAAACAAATATGGGGAGCAATGACTGAGCTGAGTCAATTCTTCAGGATTTTATCTGCATCAGAACTCAAAATTCATGACTTGCAAAATATAGAGCAAAATATAATTCAGACAGTCTGCAAATTAGAGAAGATATTTCCTCCAGCATTCTTTGATTCAATGGAGCACCTGATCATCCATTTACCATATGAGGCAAGGGTCGGAGGACCAGTACAATTTCGATAGATGTATCCGTTTGAGAGGTATATTTCTACATCTCAATTTATTGCCATTACGACGATCTTTTATATTACTTATGTATGCATTTGAATTATTGTCGTAGGTGCATGCACGATCTTAAGATGAAAGTCCGTAACAAAGCACTAGTTGAGGGCTCCATTACTCAGGCGTACCTCATTGAGGAGATATCGAACTTCTGTTCGATGTACTTTGACACGGAAATACGAACCCGACGCACTCAACCTCCACGTAATGATGATGGTGGAGATTCGGAGGTGTCAGACCGACTCTCTGTATTCAAGTGTGCCGGACGGGCGTTCGGATCTTCATCTACTCGCGCACTCCAAGACAGAGAGTTGGTAGCTGCGGAGATCTACGTGTTCATGAATTGCGAAGAACTAGACCCTTACATTCAGTAAGCTCTCCACGCTTATTCGTCATCATTTGCGTGCATTACTGCAGAACCTAACGGTTGTGTGACATTTACATTGCAGAGAGTTTGACTCGGTCATATTGCGACGGAATCCACGTCTAACTTACGTGCAGGTTGAAAAGGAACGGGAGAAGTCTTTTCCTACTTGGTTAAGATCTCGAGTATGTGTCTAATTATTTTGAAACATAAGTGTTATGTTTTTATGCAGACTGAGTTGAAGTCATTTATTCAATGTTTGTCTATTTATCTCATAATAGGTTGAACAAGGCTTCATTCCCGATTCTAGAGTACAACAGATTAGTTTTGGCCCCTCGAAGATTGTACGTGTCTATCCAGGCTACATTGTGAATGGATACAGATTTCACACGAAGATTATGGACGGAATAAGTCTACGATGAACAGCGGCGTATGTGTGAAGGGAAGTGCCTATAATGAAAATGAAATTAACTATTATGGCATTCTCGAAGAAGTCATTGAACTGCAATTTTTGGGACAAGACAACAATGTATTTCTGTTCAAGTGTCATTGGTTTGACCCGACATCTATTCGTCATGACACAACATATGGATTAATCGATGTGAAGCATAAGTCCAAATTGAGTACATATGAGCCATTCATCCTGGCGGCACAAGCCCAACAAGTTTATTATTCAAATTATACATCCCTCAAATTAAGAGATTGGTGGGCTGCATGTAGAGTGAAATCAAGACTATTCCCTGAGTATGAGCTTCTCCCGACTGATGATGAGCTCGAAGGTGTTAATGACAACTTTTTCCAATCAGATCGGAGTGACGCACGAGAGTTGGCAGCTTCTACGCAGTACAATGTTCATGATATAAATGAAACAATTTCCTTACATAAGGATAACGAACAAGAAGAAGTTGACCCAAATGTCGCTGAGCGGGAGGTGGAGTCTGATGTGGAGGAAGACTCCCAAGATGATGAGGATGAATTCCAGGATGATGATGAAGATGATGCTGAATTAAACATGTCTTCAGCATCTGATGATGAATATAGATAATATACTGCATATTTTGTAAGAAATTGGTGTTGTTGTTCATTACATGTTCATAATAAATTGCTACTTCAAATTGAGTGCTGATGACTTGCTATATCTTTATTTGTATCAATAGAGATATGGTACGTGGAGGACGCAGTCGGAGGGTTGCCACGTCCGTTGGCAGAGGGACTGCCTCCGCGTCCACGTCTGCCTCCAGGTCCGCGACAGGTATATGCATATGTACACAAAAAACCATATGGGTTATATTGTTTATATTGATTTCACGAGAACTAACGTACATACAATTTTACAGGGACTGCCTCCCCGTCCACGCCCGTCATCCCAGCGACATGTAATTTTCTATATTGTTGTTTATTTGAAATTCATAATTTCTAATGTGTATGAAATTTTGCAGGGACTGTCTCCCCGTCCACGCCCGTCGTCCCAGCGACAGGTAAATTTCTATATTGTTGTTTATTTGAAATTCATAATTTCTAATGTGTATGAAATTTTGCAGGGAATGCCTCCCCGTCCACGCCCATCGTCCCAGCGACAGGTAATTTTCTACATTGTTGTTTATTTGAAATTCATAATTTCTAATGTGTATGAAATTTTGCAGGGACTGCCTCCCCGTCCACGCCCGTCGTCCCAGCGACAGGTAAATTTCTATATTGTTGTTTATTTGAAATTCATAATTTCTAATGTGTATGAAATTTTGCAGGGACTGCCTCCCCGTCCACGCCCGTCGTCCCAGCGACAGGTAAATTTCTATATTGTTGTTTATTTGAAATTCATAATTTCTAATGTGTATGAAATTTTGCAGGGAATGCCTCCCCGTCCACGCCCGTCGTCCCAGCGACAGGTAATTTTCTACATTGTTGTTTATTTGAAATTCATAATTTCTAATGTGTATGAAATTTTGCAGGGAATGCCTCCCCGTCCACGCTACCTTCGTCTTCTTCCTCACCACAAGGTAAACATATGTTTCAATAGATTAGTATGTTTGGTCTCTTGCAATTTATACAATAAAAGTGTACTAAATTGTTTTCAACAGAGGTGGAGAGCCAGCATCCAGCAGCTGAGGAGGGGCCTCAGCTACCAGGACGACAACCATGCTGGATCTCAGGGTAAAGTTCATCATCTCAGTGTTACTGTATTTGTTATTTAGGATATACATTTCATGTAGAAAATTAATGTGGAATTGCAGGGGGAAGATAGATCACAGTCCTGCTTCCCGCTATATTACGACGTTGATCCACGCACATATTCCAGGACCAGTGGATGCATGGAGAGACTTCCCGGTGCCAGTTCGGGATTTATTATTTGACATGTTTACGGTATTTTTATTTTTTAGAAGAGTTGAAGTCATTTATTCAATTATTATTAATTTAGGTTTATTGCAAAACGTTGATTAATTTTATTTCTTTACAGCGGAGGTTCGCGTTCACGAGACCCGAGGATCTCCCTCGGGCTCGAGCCGTCTGGGAGATTACGGCCCAGACTAATTTAAGAAAGTCGATGTGGGAGGCACGGGACAAGGCAATCAAGGCCACAGGGAACCGGGATCCTATGGCTTGGGTGGATTACGGCCATGTTTGGCTGCGGACGGACTATTGGGAGTCCCTTTGCGCGCGTTGGGCTGCTGGACCATGGCAGCAGCGGTCACAGGCGGCAATACGCAACAGAGCAACTCAACCGGAGAAGAATGTGCATACTAGTGGATCCGTATCTTATGCGACCCACAGTCAAAAATTGGTAAGTATTTTATTGTTCGATTCATATATACATATGGATTATTATTGTGAGACTAACTAATTTTGTTGTATTCTAAGCATCACGACCTGGAGCGTGCCCCTACTTTCCGCGAGTTATTTGACCGGACTCATAAGCGGAAGGGGACGGATGACTATGTTACCGAGAGTGCCCGCACGATTGCTGTAAGTCAAGCTTTAAATTATGAATTCAATTATGATATTAAAGTAATTTTTTTTCAATAATTTAATTTTAAATTATTTTACAGGAGACGTACGATAGGACGATGGCGGAGCGCTACACAGAGGGCACTCCGCAGCCAGATTTGGATGCGGACGCTTGGGTCGAGGCAGCGGGAGTGCCGAGGAAGGGTCGAGTGTACGGCTTTGGGGACAGCCTGGATACTCATCGAGTGTTGTCCTCATATGCCAGTTCGATCGCTCCTCCGGCACACGCGAGTTCATCTTCTGCGCCGCCCGTCAGTGGTGTAGAGGACATTAGAGGCATCATTCGGGAGGAGCTACGTACAGAGCTACAGACGCAGCGGGAAGAGCTACAGACGCAGCGGGAAGAGCTACAGACGCATCGGGTACAACTACAGGCGCAATAGGTACAGATAGAGACGCAGCGGCTACAGCTACAGACGCAGTTCAGCGATATGGTTCAGCAGTTCATGTCAATAATGAAGGGAGTACGCCCCACACAGCCAGCAGCTCAGGTCAGTATTAGTATTAATTTCATATACTTAGGATTGCGCCGGGCGTCCAACACGACCGGGTGGGTTAAAGTAACGTGTAGAAACTGACGGAATCCAATTTGGATCCCCGGATTGGGTTGGGCATTCAAAGGACCGATCTAAAAACACGGTCAACCATATATAAATGGTTAAAACACGCAACCCGGGGGTCCAAAATCCCAAATAGGGATCGGATCGGCGTGCCGTTTTCTCCAACACGACCGGGTGGGTTAAAGTGACGTGTGGGAACTGACGGAATCCAATTTGGATCTCCGGATTGGATTGGGCATTCAAAAGACGGATCTAAAAACACCCAAGTATATATAAAAGGTTAAAACACACAACCCGGGGGTCCAAAATCCCAAATAGGGATCGGATCGACGTGCCGTTTTCTCCGACACGACCGGGTGGGTTAAAGTGACGTGTAGAAACTGACGGAATCCAATTTGGATCCCCGGATTGGGTTGGGCATTCAAAAAACGGATCTAAAAACACCCAAGTATATATAAAAGGTTAAAACACACAACCCGGTGGTCCAAAATCCCAAATAGGGATCGGATCGACGTGCCGTTTTCTCCGACACGACCGGGTGGGTTAAAGTGACGTGCAGAAACTGACGGAATCCAATTTGGATCTTCGGATTGGGTTGGGCATTCAAAAGACGGATCTAAAAACACCCAAGTATATATAAAAGGTTAAAACACACAACCCGGGGGTCCAAAATCCCAAATAGGGATCGGATCGACGTGCCGTTTTCTCCGACACGACCGGGTGGGTGACGTGTAGAAACTGAAGGAATCCAATTTGGATCCCCGGATTGGGTTGGGCATTCAAAGGACGGATCTAAAAACACCCAAGTATATATAAAAGGTTAAAACACACAACCCGGGGGTCCAAAATCCCAAATAGGGATCGGATCGACGTGCCGTTTTCTCCGACACGACCGGGTGGGTTAAAGTGACGTGTAGAAACTGACGGAATCCAATTTGGATCCCCGGATTGGGTTGGGCATTCAAAGGACGGATCTAAAAACACGGCCAAGCATATATAAATGGTCAAAACACGCAACCCGGGGGTCCAAAATCCCAAATAGGGATCGGATCGGCGTGCCGTTTTCTACGACACGACCGGGTGGGTTAAAGTGACGTGTGGGAACTGACGGAATCCAATTTGGATCTCCGGATTGGGTTGGGCATTCAAAAGACAGATCTAAAAACACCCAAGTATAGATAAAAGGTTAAAACACACAACCCGGGGGTCCAAAATCCCAAATAGGGATCGGATCGACGTGCCGTTTTCTCCAACACGACCGGGTGGGTTAAAGTGACATGTAGAAACTGACAGAATCCAATTTGGATCCCCGGATTGGGTTGGGCATTCAAAGGACGGATCTAAAAACACCCAAGTATATATAAAAGGTTAAAACACACAACCCGGGGGTCCAAAATCCCAAATAGGGATCGGATCGACGTGCCGTTTTCTCTGACATGACCGGGTGGGTTAAAGTGACGTGTAGAAACTGATGGAATCCAATTTGGATCCCCGGATTGGGTTGGGCATTCAAAGGACGGATCTAAAAACACGGCCAAGCATATATAAATGGTCAAAACACGCAACCCGGGGGTCCAAAATCCTAAATAGGGATCGTATCGGGTGCCGTTTTCTCCGACACGACCGGGTGGGTTAAAGTGACATGTGGGAACTGACGGAATCCAATTTGGATCCCCGGATTGGGTTGGGCATTCAAAGGACGGATCTAAAAACACGGCCAAGCATATATAAATGGTCAAAACACGCAACCCGGGGGTCCAAAATCCCAAATAGGGATCGGATCGGCGTGCCGTTTTCTCCGACACGACCGGGTGGGTTAAAGTGACGTGTGGGAACTGACGGAATCCAATTTGGATCCCCGGATTGGGTTGGGCATTCAAAGGACGGATCTAAAAACACGGCCAAGCATATATAAATGGTCAAAACACGCAACCCGGGGGTCCAAAATCCCAAATAGGGATTGGATCGGCGTGCCGTTTTCTCCGACATGACCGGGTGGGTTAAAGTGACGTGTGGGAACTGACGGAATCCAATTTGGATCCCCGGATTGGGTTGGGCATTCAAAGGACGGATCTAAAAACACCAAAGTATATATAAAGCGTCAAAACACACAACCCAGGGGTCCAAAATCCTAAATAGGGATCGGATCGACGTGCCGTTTTCTCCGACACGACCGGGTGGGTTAAAGTGATGTGTAGAAACTGACGGAATCCAATTTGGATCCCCGGATTGGGTTGGGCATTCAAAGGACGGATCTAAAAACACGGCCAAGCATATATAAATGGTCAAAACACGCAACCCGGGGGTCCAAAATCCCAAATAGGGATCGGATCGGCGTGTCGTTTTCTCCGACACGACCGGGTGGGTTAAAGTGACGTGTGGGAACTGACGGAATCCAATTTGGATCCCCGGATTGGGTCGGACGTTCAATTGACGGATCTAAAAAACACCCAAGTATATTTAAAGCGTCAAAACACAACCCGGGGGTCCAAAATCCCAAATAGGGATCGGATCGACGTGCCGTTTTCTCCGACACGACCGGGTGGGTTAAAGTGACATGTGGGAACTGACGAAATCCAATTTGGATCTCCGGATTGGGTTGGGCATTCAAAGGACGGATCTAAAAACACCCAAGTATATATAAAATGTTAAAACACACAACCCGGGGGTCCAAAATCCCAAATAGGGATCGGATCGACGTGCGTTTTCTCCGACACGACCAGGTGGGTTAAAGTGACGTGTAGAAATTGACGGAATCCAATTTGGATCCCCGGATTGGGTTGGGCATTCATAGGACGGATCTAAAAACACGGCCAAGCATATATAAATGGTCAAAACACGCAACCCGGGGGTCCAAAATCCCAAATAGGGATCGGATCGGCGTGCCATTTTCTCCGACACGACCGGGTGGGTTAAAGTGACGTGTGGGAACTGACGGAATCCAATTTGGATCTCCGGATTGGGTTGGGCATTCAAAGGACGGATCTAAAAACACCCAAGTATATATGAAAAGTTAAAACACACAACCCGGGGGTCCAAAATCCCAAATAGGGATCGGATCGACGTGCCGTTTTCTCCGACACGACCGGGTGGGTTAAAGTGACGTGTGGGAACTGACGGAATCCAATTTGGATCTCCGGATTGGGTTGGGCATTCAAAGGACGGATCTAAAAACACCCAAGTATATATAAAAAGTTAAAACACACAACCCGGGGGTCCAAAATCCCAAATAGGGATCTGATCGACGTGCCGTTTTCTCCGACACGACCAGGTGGGTTAAAGTGACGTGTAGAAATTGACGGAATCCAATTTGGATCTCCGGATTGGGTTGGGCATTCAAGGACAGATCTAAAAATAGCCAAGTATATATAAAAAGTTAAAACACACAACCCGGGGGTCCAAAATCCCAAATAGGGATCGGATCGACGTGCCGTTTTCTCCGACACGACCGGGTGGTTAAAGTGACGTGTGGGAACTGACGGAATCCAATTTGGATCTCCGGATTGGGTTGGGCATTCAAAGGACGGATCTAAAAATACCCAAGTATATATAAAAAGTTAAAACACACAACCCGGGGGTCCAAAATCCCAAATAGGGATCGGATCGACGTGCCGTTTTCTCCGACACGACCAGGTGGGTTAAAGTGACGTGTAGAAATTGACGGAATCCAATTTGGATCCCCGGATTGGGTTGGGCATTCATAGGACGGATCTAAAAACACGGCCAAACATATATAAATGGTCAAAACACGCAACCCGGGGTCCAAAATCCCAAATAGGGATCGGATCGACGTGCCGTTTTCTCCGACACGATCGAGTGGGTTAAAGTGACGTGTGGGAACTGACGGAATCCAATTTGGATCTCCGGATTGGGTTGGGCATTCAAAGGACGGATCTAAAAACACCCAAGTATATATAAAAAGTTAAAACACACAACCCGGGGGTCCAAAATCCCAAATAGGGATCGGATCGACGTGCCGTTTTCTCCGACACGACCAGGTGGGTTAAAGTGACGTGTAGAAACTGACGGAATCCAATTTGGATCCCCGGATTGGGTTGGGCATTCAAAGGATGGATCTAAAAACACCCAAGAAAATGATGGATCTAAAAATATTATTGTATTAAGTTTGAGAAATAATCACATGTTTTAAATTTCATTTTTGAAAATAATGTATTTCTTTTATTTATTATTAATGTTTCTCATTTTAATTTGTTTTAATATAGGATCCAGCTCCAGACGATGACGAGGCAGGGACAGCAGACGATCCAGCAGATCTATGTTGATTTTTGTATTCATTATGCTATATATTTTTTTTTTAATCAAAGAGGTCACAGAGTCAGCAACCAGCTAAGTGCACTACTCCCCAGAGAGGAGTAATGTTCTCACTCCCCTGGTGCGACCACTGTGCCTTATATATTTAAAGATAAAGTTGCTAGTACAAAAACACTGGGGCATACCCCTGACAAATCTCCTAAAGAAAAGATAAAGCAAAGGCAGCTCAGCCCATTCTAATACTCCTAAGTCCTGATCTATCTAGAACAGCCGCCCCTCTACAAGCCAGAGGGATATCAGCCCGCCAAAAAACATTGTTACACATAGTGATAACCGCATGATTAGCCAACCCATCTGCAACTTTATTGGCCTCCCTATAGACATGAGATACACTAGTGGCGTGGTCATGCATGTGGTTGAGGATCAGACGCCACCATCTTAACGTCGGCCAAGAATAACAAGTATGGTGCACCAAAGAATTAACCAAAGTAAGCGAATCTGAATATATCGCAGATAGCCGAACCCCCAAGGAAGAAGCAATACGAAGGCCATCACAAAGAGCGCGAGTCTCAGCAAGAAGACTGTTGCCCTCCCCATAATAGAAAGCAAAGGAGACTAATGGTGCACCTGCGCTGTCACGAATACATCCGCCGCCACCACACATGCCCGGATTTCCTTTAGACGCACCATCTACATTAAGGCAATAGTTAGATAAAGGAGGAATCCAGCGAACGAACCTCAGCTGCTTGTTCTTGATTTTATGGGTGAATCCATAAGCCAAAAGGACACTTTGATAACAGCTAGATGGCGAGGCAGTAAAGCTCTGACTGGACAGTGCAGATTCAATGTGAAATTTGATACGTCTGACAATGTCCTGCACCCGAATTCGCTTACTATCAAACCTGATGGAACACCTGTTCTTCCACAGCTCCCATATAATCAGAAGTAGACCGTATAAGGCAATGAAACCAGTAGCTGTACTCATATTGGAGTGAAGGAGAATGTTCCAGATTCTAACTGTAATGTTTGGATGAAGATAGATATCATCACTCAGTAGAGGCACCAGCCACCTCCACAAGCTCTGAGCCGGTGCACTGTGGATAAACACATGATTAAGATCCTCCACCTGATGTGAATCACAACAGGAACACCTAGAGGCTAATTAAATACCACAGTCCATGATTGCTTGATCCACTGGGACAGCTCGATGAAGCAGCTTCCAGGAAAATAAGGATGCTCTGGGTAAGAAGGCAGAGTGCCATAATTTCCGAATAGGAGGACGATAGATGCCTGGAGAGTGCACCAATTCATAAGCAGATTTGGTAGAAAATAATCCGTTGGGGCTGGCCGCTCAGAAGACAGTATCCTCATCGTCAGACAATTTAGTATTACACAAATGGATCTCCGGAATAACTGATCTCATTGGATGTTGAATATTCTGAACCACCTCCTGCAAAGAAAAATTCCCTGGAGGTACAACGTCTGGAAACATATCAGCTAGTGGTTGGTGACCAAACCACGCATCCTTCCAGATATTAATACGGTTACCATTACCATGCACCCAACGAGTATTTGCATGAATAATATCTAGGGCAGTCTTGCAAATGTGGACGGGCATCCCAGGGAGCTTATCAAAGGTATGAAAACGCTGCCTAGCGTACACTGGCCAGAGCGAATCGCCATGCATAATATGCCACAACTATTTGATAACAAGTGCCAACTGTACGGACTGCATATTACGTACACCCAGTCCACCTTCCACCTTGGGACGCTGGATACATTGCCATGCAACCCAGTGCCTCCTTCTAACTCCGTCAGACCCATTCCAAAAGAAACATGCAGAAGACCTCTCAATAAAAGAGATAACAGTACGAGGAATGCAAGAAGTGGCAGCTAAATAAATAGGGACTGATGAGATAACCGAATTGATGAGGGTGACCCGCCCTGCTTGAGATAAGAATTTAGATTTCCAACTGCCGAACTTATAGCTCACTTTGTCCATTAGAGACTTATAGTCCGCCACCAAGAACCGACCAGGACGAAGTGGAACTCCCAGGTAGAACAACGGACCAGATAGACGTCTGTAACCCGTGATATCCACCAGTCTTTGAACAGAATGGGCCGAAGCTCTATCACCAACCATAAAGGAACTTTTCTGTTGATTAATAACCTGGCCAGAGGACGACGAGTACTGCCCCAAGAAAGACACCAACCGCCTCGCATTTTGACAGCAACCATTCAAGAAAACTAGGGTATCATCCGCATACAGTAGATGGGAGGGAGCGGGACAGCCTCTTGGGCCCGCGTAGGGAGATAGCCACCCACTAGAAACTAACTGTTTGAGACCTCGACTAAGAGCTTCTTCCATAATAACAAAAAGAGCTGGGGCAATAGGGTCACCTTGGCGGAGACCACGAGAAGATTTGAAGTAACCAGCAGGCGCTCCATTAACCAACACCGAGAACCAACAATTGGATACCAGCATACCAATGTAGGAAATAAATCTGGAAGAGAAGCCAAACTTGTTAAGAACCGCAAATAGAAAATCCCATTCCACACTATCATAGGCCTTGCGAATATCAAGTTTAAAGATAGTGTTCCCTCCTCGAACTTTACGGCCAATGTCACGAACCAACTGTCTAGCAAGAGCAATATTATCCGTGATAATCCTGCCCTTCACAAAGGCACCCTGCTCTTCAGAGATAATTTTTGGCAGAATAGTTACCAGACGGTCGCATATAATCCTGGAGACAATTTTATAACTAAAATTGCAAAGACTAATAGGCCTATAGTCATTGAAAGTCTCCGGTTGAGCCACCTTTGGAATGAGCGCAATAAGGGATGACGTAACTCCCCGAGGGAAAGAGTGACCATGAAAGAAACCTGCCACAGCTGCATGAACATCATTGTTAACAATATCCCAACAAGATGTGAAGAAGGTACCTGAGAATCCATCCGGGCCAGGAGAACTATTCCCATTCATAGAAAAGACCGCATTTTTAACTTCATCCATGCTTGGTACTGCACACAAGATAGCATTATCTTCATCCGAGACAAGCTGGGATGACTTGAAGTAGCGAGGGATCCACAGAGTGAGGAGCAGTAGATAAAATCTCCTCAAAATACCGACTAGCTTCCTCTTGAAGGACCTCCTGATCCTCACACCAGGTTCCATCGATCTTCAGCCTATGGATGTAGTTGCGTCTTCTATTGCCTTGAACTACCTTATGGAAAAAGGATGAGTTTCTATCTCCATTCTCCAGCCAATTCATTCTAGCTTTTTGTGCCCAAAAGATGTCCAGATTTTTGATAGCTTTCTTCAGATTAGCAGAGGCCAGCCCAAGAGCACATCGATTAACATCAGACGGATTCTTGGAAGGCGCCTTCCAGCAGCTCCACGTTCCTATCAACATTGCCATAGGTAGAGATGTTCCACTGTCTAAGGGCCTGCTTGACAGCCTTGAGTTTTATAAATAACATAGTGAAAGGATTAGGATGCCAAATAGAAACATTAGTCCACGCCCCCTGCACTGTATTAAGGTAAGTATCATGGCTAATCCACATGGCCTGAAAGATAAATCTTGCAGGGACTCTTTGCACAGGAATTACGGATAGAAGGAGGGGAGAATGATCAGAATTCAATCTGGGTAAATGCCGCACCGAGAATCCCTTAAAAGCATCTTCAAAAGAACTATTAACCAGGAAGCGATCTAGGCGAGCCTTAACTGATGCCAAACCAGACCTATTGTTAGACCAGGTATAGTTGGATCCCACATAACCAACATCTATAAGAGAACATGCATTAATAAAAGCATTGAAGTCAAGCATTGCATGCAAATTGCCAAAACGACCACCCACTTTTTCCGTGGAGTTTAGAATGCAGTTAAAATCGCCACCCACCATCCATGGCACCATACAGTTATCAGCAATCTGAATGATATCATCGAACAAACATCTTCTCAAGGAAGCACTGCAACTAGCATACACCACAGTAATCATCAAACTATCATTGTCCATCATAAAAGTAATTTGTTGATCCGAGGGAGATATCACATGCATAGAAATGTTACGCCAGAGAACCCAGAGTTTAGACGATTCACCCATATTGCCAACATACTTATCCATAGTAAGACTTCTAGATAGGGTGTCAATATGGGTTAAAGAAACCATGGGCTCAGCAATGACCACAAGATCCACATTGTATTTACGAACCAGCCGACGGAGAGAACTTCTAGAGGCAGAGTTAGATATACCCCTAGCATTCCAGTAGATCATAGAAGAATTCATGAAGAAATATAACCAGACGAGACCCCTTTAACTCGTGCCCGGGACCGAGTCCGAGGTCCTATCACCTGCTGTTTGGAAGCCGTCGGAGCAGAAATAGACATGAACATATTTTCAGACTCAGCATTGGTCACAATCTCCTGGAGATTCTCCCTAACCGATAAGGAAAGTGCCAGAGCGTCCGGAAGATCCGCCTCCTTACAATCCGAGGTCGACAAGGACATGTCCTGAATAGAAACCCTAGAATCAGGAGGAGGCGCATGAGAAACTCCTCTGAGCGGGGAAGAAGATGGAACTATTGGATCTATTGGATCTGCCAGAAGCTGACTGGTATCAACGACCACTGGAACATTATCGACCATGGGAACAGTAGGAAGCTGCGCCTCCACCTGAGGTTGCACCAGGTGCACTGGAGAGATGACAGGATCGCCATGCGACGTGGACGCACTCCCAGTTGCACCAGGAACCCTAATATCAGGAGCGCGCTCCCCATCCATGTGAGAGCACTGCTCCACCACCGGCGACAAAACCTGATCCTCCACCAAAGGCTCGACCATGGCCGCCCCATGCAGAATAACAAGAACTTTTGGACGCCAAGTCTGCATGACGTTAGGTTTCTCTACCAGGGACGTATCATCCATGGCAGGGCGAGACGACGGCTCTGCCGATATGATCTGCTTCTGCTTCTTATGGCAGGAAGAAACTGCATGCCCAAGCTTGTGGCAGAAGGAGCAAACTTCCGGAACTCTGTAGTATCTAATATTTTGCCAGAAACCATCAGGACCACACCCTATCCATATTCTCTCCGGTCGTGGTTTGAGAATATCGAGTTCCACACAAACGAAGGCTTCGTTCGTCCTAGTCAAAGCCTGGGTAGGCTCATGAACCCGAAGGACCGGGCCTAAGTTACCAGCAATAGACCTCAAGAAATCCTCAGAATAGAAGTTAACAGGGAGCATAGGGAAGCCGACCCAGATGGGAACAATAGTAGGATCTCCATTAAAATCAAACGCCGGATCCCACTTGAAGAATCGATACAGGAGACCCTTAATATATAGGCTTCGTCGTAGAATCACTTTGATGTAGTCTTCCTCGAAATCAAACCGCAACAGGAGGTGATTATGATTAAGCACACTAATAATAAAATCACCTTTAAGCAGCAGCCGTAGGGAGATGCAGGATTTGAACTCCGGGATGGAGCAACGCCCATACGAACAACGAACAATCAAAGAGAGCCGAAAGGGAACCAAAGAGTTACGAACTTCTTCCTGGGAGAAAAACACAGCAGGTTCTCCCGCGTCTGTAAAAGCTGGTGGCTTTACCCCAATGGGAATCGAAGGCATGGGCTTTGAAGCAGCAATAATCTGGGCATAAGATGGTTTCCGCGTTGAAGCATCGGCACCAGCCGTCGACGTGCCCTCCACTGCGGCATCCATGCAGCACCCCGCCAGCCCCTAGGGCCGGCGGCCAGCGAGGGAGGAAACCAGAGGAAACCGCAAACCCAGAGCTTCTCTCTCTAGATTCTAGAGAGAGAGAGAAAAAGATTCATTATGCTATATGATTTATATTTATTGTATCTTATGATTTTATGTTGATTGTTAGTATTTGTTAAATTTATGAATATTGTAGCAGGTTTGACATTGTAGCAATGTATTTTTATTTGTTTATTTAAAAAAAAATATGTGTATTTTCCGACGAATTTTCCGACGGCTACGTTTCCATCGGAAAGTATAAATTACCGACGGAAAAAGACCGTCAGTAATGCCGTCGGAAAATACTGACGGATTGGCCGACGGATAAGCATCCGTCAGAACTGATAAATTACCGATGGCAAAATACCGTCGGCAAGTCCGTCGGAAAATACTGACGGATTGGCCGACGGATAAGTATCCGTCGGAAAATATAAATTACCGACGGTTAAAGACCGTCGGTAATTCGGTCGGCAAATATTGACGCCTTTACCGACGGATGAAATCTGTCGGAGGTTTCGACCGAATTCCGACGGAATTTTCATCTGTCGGAAAGTTCTGACCAATTATTTCCGACGGAAAGTTTCCGACGAGTGTTGGACGGAAAGCGGTCGGAAGGCGCCTTTTCCGACGGAATACCGACGGATTTCCGACGGATTCAGTCCGTCGGTAATCCCGCTTTTTCTTGTAGTGGCAAGCACCAGCAAAAGAAGGAAGCCCCGGGACCGGGCATGCTATTCAAAATCCAAGAACACATCCCTCGCATGTCGGTCGTCATTTCCATACCGGGCACATTCACTGAGCGGGAGTCCTCCCCTCCATTCATGGCCGTCAAGAGGCCCTTTAAAGCTATGCCAATCATGTCAGTTGCCAACCGTACACATTTCAAAATATTCATAGGGAATCTCTCCCTCCAAGCACTCATGACCCCTCACACAATTGTTGTGAACCTTCCCACTCCAGTGAAGGGGTCAATCATGCAACTTGTGCTTATACGCTCAAAAGCTAAATCCTTGGCACAATCCATTACTCAAGGGGACGTGCTCCTTTCCATATCACACGCTATACCATCTTTGGGCACGGTCCCTCTATTGTTGCTTCCAACTCAACTAGTGGAACTCCCCACTATTTCGTTGAACTGCATTCCAAGGGAGTTACCAATATTCGTTGAAACTCCGACGGAAGTCAACAATCCAATCATTGAGAGCCACTCAAATTTTTTGAGAAGAGCTAGACAATCCGCCCGTTGGGCAAAATATGTGAGGAAATACCTGAGGGTCAGAAAGCCGACTCCCAAGCGGAAGCAGAAACACCGGGCAAGGCAAAAGACCAAGAGACCTCCATCTTTTCCATCATTTCAATCATCTTTTGTACTACTTAGCACATTCCCGTGGGTTCTCCACATTCCCTCCCCATGGGAGGCATTTTATTTCCATCTTTTTTATGATCCTCTCTCCTGTACTGGGCATCGCGTTCCATCTTGTACCCCTTACTCTCTGCCTCGTACCCCTCGTGGCACATCGTTATGTTTCCACCACTCTCCCTTCCGTGCCCCACGTGGCACACACCATTGTTTTCACCCTCCTTGTAGCGCCCCACGAGGCACATCTCCTCCTATCGCCCCACGAGACATGTCTCCACTCTGTGCCCCACGAGGCACATCTCCCTCTTGTGCCCTACGCGGAACCCTTCCCTTTCGCGCCCCATGTGGTGCACCTCCTTTCTTGGCCCCTCGCGGCCCACTTATTCCTTTCTCCCTTCCGGACCATCCGGATTCTTCTCTTTTCGCTGGGCACCGTGCCCTCCTTCTTCTCTTGATCCCTCCGGCCCCGCCGGAGTCTCCAATGTCTTTCCACAACTCTCTCCTTGCCATTTTCAATCAAGTCATCCGACCTTTCTCCCACTACTTTCGGGGTTTTAGTCCGCATGTATCCTCTTAATTTCCAAATAATTCTGTACATTCTTCATAGTCTCTGAGTCTCGCCCTAGCACAGGGCATTCGTCCTCCTGTTATCCTCCGAACTCTTATTTTGAAGAAAAAAAAATCCCGAGGGGAATGAAGGTGAGGCTGCGCTCCAACACCACGTAGGCAAGAAGGAGTCGAGGCCTTTGCGCAATCTGCTAAAGAGAAAAGGTGTGCGGCAGTGCCCAAAAAAAACAAGAAAAAAATGATGAATATTCAATATTGCCATGCTACAGCAGCATTTCCGTTATGAGAGCTCCGCGCCAGGAGTCCAACATTCCCTCCCGGGTCATTAAAGTTTGCCCTTAGCATAGGCACTCACACACTTCACGGCGCCCTAAGCCAATTGCTCGGGAAACACCGTCACTATCACAGCCATGCCTGAAAGGCACGAACGTCTGTTTCTCCTCTTATTCGGCCAAAGTATGGGTAGTGGAGGTAGTCCGGGCAAGACAGCCAACCTGAAGCACTTCCTGATGAGAGAATGTCTCAGAAGAGGGCAATTAAATGACCAAATGAAAAATCAAAGTCAAATGCATGTCAAGAGTGGTAAAGTCCCCGTAGGGATCTAAACAGGCCTGATCATGTGCATGCAAAAATCAAAATCAAATCAGTATAACAGGGCATGGCAAAGAGTGGCAAAGTCCCTGCGGAGATCCAAATGGACCCGATCGTATGCATGTCCCTACAAACAAGATGGTCATCAAATTAATTCCAAAAGCCCCAATGCTTAAATGAGACTGAATCTTCTGACGGCTGTGCCAAGGAAGGAAGTCAACACCCGACTCTTCAAACACCCATACCAAGCTTATCTCCAAAAACATCTTCCCTTCTCCCTGCCAGACTTAGTCGCCTTTTCAGGCATGGTTGTGGTGGGTTAACCAAGTGCAATCAGCCGTAGGGTACCACCATAAATGCACGCCTTACTCTGGGCATCCTTTAATGACACGGGAGGTAACGAGGACCCCTCGCCAGTCAATTTTCATAACCCTAATGCTGCCATGGCATGGTAATGTTCCAAAATCACAATTTTTTTTTCAAAATCACAAAAATCCAAATACTTTCTAAAATCCATAAAAATTCAAATATTTCTAAAAACCACAAAAATTCAAATATTTTCAAAATCCATAAAAATCTGAATATCTTCAAAATCAACAAAAAATCAAATACTTTTCAAAATCCCATAAAAATTCAAATATCTCCAAAAATCTCAAAAAAAATCATGATGGTACTGTAGGGTAAGTGCCAGATCATTACACTTCTTCCAATCATTGGTCCCTCTCATCTTGAACTCCAATCTTATTGGCCAGAGATCACCTATCCTCATGGTTTTAACAAACAAATTGTTTGAGCTATGTCTGTTGTTGACTACTTTATCCATGCTCTGTGTTATAAATGACGTTATTCTATGATATGTGTTATCTTGGCTAATGAATTTTTTAGTGCAGAATTCGAGTTGCCTCATCTGGCGCTACAGCTGCAACAGCTGCCTTCACCATCAATTATCTACATTTACTATATGTTATACTCCTTAGAGCACGACAAGGACCTTGTGGCTCAGAGGAATCTGGGATTTGATGTAACGTCATGCATTATTTGGATCCTTGTGGATCTTGTGTTTGGCGCTCGAGGTGGCCAGTGTGTGGCCAATATGGTGTGTTTCAGGCTTGTACGCGTGTTTTTGGGGCTTACTGGGCCGGGCCTATAGCACCCCAAAAGTTCACATCCTGTGAACGCGACAGGGAGGAACGTCGCGTTCTGAACACAACGGTCCTGCATGTTGCATTCTCGTTGCCGCCTGAAGGCGGTTGTCATCTACATGTGCGCCATGTGTCGCGCGCTTGGCTACTGGCGGACGTCAGCCTTGAGAAGGCGACGCCCAGGTCCGTCGCGATCAGGTCGCGACTGAGTGGTCTGTCGCATTCTAAACCGCAAACAACACTTAAACCTTGGCTGGCCAGACAGAGCTGGGCATGCACTGTTTGGCTGGGGGAGGGGCTGCTACAGGCTTTCAGGGGTGATTTGGCGTGGAAGTGAGGTGTTTGGCGTGTTCTCGCCGCGGGGGCTTCGCGTGGAGCAGGGGAAATGTCGAGAGTTTATTGTTTTTCTTGTTCTTCGAGCAGGTAGGGGAATTTCACCTATTTTTCCCCGAAACATTGTATGGAATCCATGTGTGGATGGTTTACGGCTTTAATAACTGTAGATATCATGCTAGGGCAAACATTAAAGCATGAAAAATGTGAATTAAGCATGGTTTGCAGGGCTTGGGGTGGTAATCCGGAGGGAGTCCCCCGGATTGGGGTTCCTGTCTGTGAAGGCAACGGAGCCCCCTGCCGCGTTCAGATCGCGACAGGCCGACCCGTCGCGTTCAGGTTGTGAACACGACATGTCGGGGCGTCACGTTTTGAAGGCGACATAGTCCTACGTCGCGACCTCAACTGAGAGGTCTTGTTATGCATGGTTTAAACGGTGTGTTTATTCGACTATCGGTATTTGATGTGTTTGGTAATAATAAGCGGTGCATAGGTACTTGTGGCGCTCTTAGAGTGGGTTGTTTACGAGGCTAGCATACTGGTTACGTAGCTAGTGTGTGGCTTATGTGTTGGCATGGTGTACACACGGTGTGTGTTGTGTTCACGTGTTGTGGACAGGTTGTACACGAGGTTGACGTGAGGTTTCACATGGTTTGTGCGGTGTGTATGTGGTTTTGTGTGCGTGGCGAGCAGTACGATGCCTACCATGGTTACCTCTTCAGTTGGGTGCCCTAGGTTCTGTGTGAGCCTGTGTGCTCGGGGCTTGTCCCGGTACTTGTGTTGTACCGTCGAGGTCTGTGTCATCTGTTCTGGACACCCTCACTCCTGTGTTTGAATTGTACGTCTGGCTGAGGGAAAGACAACAGTGGGACAGCGACCTGTGAGAGTTTGTTGTTTTGTCGCTTGTAGCGTGCTCTTAGTTGGGGGTTCGGACACCAGTAGTCGACACTGGTCCCCAGCTAGTCATGTTTCCACTGCCTTACTCTAGGGAGCTCAAGCTAGGGTTCCTAGAGGTGCCAGGCATGGGCATGAGGCAGTGTGGTCCGCAGGTGTGGTGTTAGTTGGTCTCCATAGTTGTTTGACTTGTTCTCGTGGAGCAGCAGCTGGACCTTTCGTCCATGGCTAAGAGGTTGAGAGGTAGACCTATGTTGTTTATTCGAGTTAGTTGCTGGTGTCGCGAACCAGTCTACGTGGCTCGAGTGTGGCAGTCTCTACTTTAGCACGTACACGTGGTTGTGTTTTGCCGTTTAGTTATTAAAGTTGTTTTACGTTGATGGCAATGGTAAGCATGTTTACAGCTTTAATACCCTGATTAGCTTGTGCTATAAATTGCTAGCATAGCTTACTGCTTTCGTACTTGAGTTTGGTTTGTTTGGTTTTCGGGGGAGTTTCCCTACTGAGCCAGTGACTTGCAAGGCTCACCCCTACTCCCTACAGGTGAAAGCGAAGAGGAGGTTTCTCTACCGTCTTCCAATTCAAAGCCGCATCTCAACGGTGTTGGGCTGACGCCTCCAGCAGTGTAGTTTCTCTTCCAGTTGTACCTCGCGGTATACCTCAGGCTCTTGTACTTTACTTGACTTTTGTTGAAATTTGGCTATGTAAATCTTGTGTATTCATATGTGAGATTGTGTAATATATATGTGAATCAGTGTGTTTCTTTGTGTTTCCACAGACTTGTGTGTGATATCCCTTGCGAGGCTACAGCTCGATCGCGGGAGGCGGACTCGGGTCAATCTCGTTACTGGTATAACGGGTTTGAGCGAGGCAGTCCATTACAGTTGGTATCAGAGCAAGGTCCGTGTAAATATAAAGGAATTGGGAAATTACATAGCCTTATTTCTACACTAGTCCACTGCTGGTAGCTGACCCTGGTTTGGTAATGATTTGTTGCCTTGTATGGGGTTGGAATGTTGTTTGTGCAGGAATTTGAGATGGCCGATAGGAGAGATTGGGGCGGTGGAGGAGATGAGCCTGAGGAGTCTACTTAGCGCATGATAGAGAGGATATGGGAGAGTCTCACCGATATTTGGATGAGAATGGACCAGCAGGCACTGGTACCGCCAGCAGCAGAACCACCAGCTACTGGAGGGGTTGTACCAGTGGCACCAGTTCTACCACCGCCGGGTGTGGAGGTACCTTTTGTGGCACCTGTACCACTACCTCCACTAGTGAGGACAGAAGAGGAGCCAATGATGCAAGTTGAGAAGTTTTTGAGGTTACAGCCGCCAACTTACACAGGAGTACCGAATCCAGATACAGCTGAGCACTGGATTCACGAGATTGAGAGGGTTTTTGCGACGATGAGATGTCCACCAGTGGATAGAGTTGTTTTAGTCGCATACCAGTTGAGAGGTTTTGCACAGGAATGGTGGCGTTTAAAGATGCAGACCACTTTTGCGGGCAGAACAGAGGAAGTTATAACTTGGTCAGAATTTCTCGAGGTATTTAATGATACATTCTTTCCAGTGCAAGTACATCAAGCAAAAAAAGAGCAATTCCAGACTTTACAGTAAGGAAATTTGTCAGTTCTGGAATATCATATGCGGTTTATGGCACTTAGCCGATATGCGCCCTATGTTTTAGCGGATAACACCATGATGGTTGAATATTTCATTCAAGGTTTGAGGGCAGAATTGCAGAATGCGGTGATACCTCTTATGCGTAGAATAGTAGAGGAGGCAGCTCAGAGAGCAGCCACACTTGAGAGGTCTATTCGGACTCGTCAGGCAGGCGAGTCAAGTTACGGTAGTTTTTGGTTACCTCAGCAGTCAGCAGGAATCAGCAAAGGAAAGGCACCAGGGGGACCATCTTCCTCAGGTTTTAGCAAGTGGGGTCAGAAATTGAAGCAAATATTTAAAGGTCGAGGAAGAGGAGGAGGAGGTCGTCAGCAATTTTAGCAGGGGCGTGACTTTAGGCCAGAGGTGGAGGAGTCATAGCAAAGTACTGCTAGGCAGCCTACACTTCTAACAGGGTATAGATGTTATAATTGTGATCAGCCAGGGCATTTGACCCGCAATTGCCCCTATCCTAGAGAATATGGTTATAGGAGAGGGGTTCTGCAGCAGCAGCACCCCAAGCAGCTACCAACGGGTCGTGGAAGAGGAGCACCACAGCAACGAGGTAGGGGCCAGGTTATGGCTATCACCCGAGCTCAAGCAGAGGCATCGAATTTGATAGAAGGTATAATACCTATTTATGATTTTTCAGCAAGAGTTTTATTTGATCCGAGTGCTTCTCATTCTTTTATTTCAGAAGAGTTTTTGGATTGTATGGCTCATCCCTTAGAGGAGAAGAGATGTGAGTTGGTAGTAGAAGTTCCTTCGGGTGAGTTTATGCTCACCTCGTGTTATATAGATGTGGCTCCTGTTGTGATTCAAGGGAACCAGATGCCAGTCAGGCTATATGCTTTGCAGTTGAGAGATTATGATATTAGTTTGGGTATGGATTGGCTTGAGGCCTATAGGGCTATGGTAGATTGCAGGAAAAAGAGAATCAGGTTTTGTCACCCCAATGGAGCAGTGTTTGAATATCAAGGTATGCCCTTTTATACCTCTAAGTTTATAATCTCTGCAATTAGAGCTAGAAAATTGTTAAATGCGGGATGTGTAGCTTATTTAGCTTCTGTGAGTCTGGTTGAGACTGGTAAATCAGTAGAGCCAGTTCCCGTGGTTAGGGAATTTGCAGATATATTCCCAAATGATTTACCAGTTTAGCTCCACACAGAGAGGTGGACTTTACTATAGAGTTGCTACCAGGTACCATGCCGATTTCCAAGGCACCATATAGGATGGCACCAGCAGAACTTAAATAGTTGAAAAAGCAGTTGCAAGAATTGTTGGAGAAAGGGTTTATCAGGACGAGTCACTCCCCATAGGGAGCTCCGGTGTTATTTGTGAGGAAGAAAGATGGAAGTTTTAGAATGTGCATTGATTATAGAAAATTGAATGATGTGACCATAAAGAATAAGTACACGTTGCCAAGAATTGATGATTTATTTGATCAATTACAATCAGCTAAGGTGTTTTCTAAAATTGACTTGAAGTCAGGGTACCATCAGTTAAGGATCAGAGAGGAGGATATTGACAAGACATCATTCAGAACTAGATATGGTCATTATGAGTTTGTGGTTATGCCATTTGGGCTAACCAATGCTCCTGCAGCTTTTATGGATCTGATGAATAGAATTTGTCATCCGTATTTGGATCAGTTCATTGTGGTCTTTATAGATGATATCTTGATTTATTCAGCATCTGACGAAGAGCATGCAGCGCATTTGAGACTTACTTTGCAGTTATTGAGGGATAATCAGTTGTATGCCAAATTCAGTAAGTGTGAATTTTGGCTGAAAGAAATTGAATTTTTGGGTCATGTCATTTCAGCAGAGGGAGTGGCAGTTGATCCAAGTAAAGTTGAGGCAGTTATGAGATGGGAAGTGCCAAAGACAATCACAGAGATTACAAGTTTCCTGGGGTTAGCATGTTATTACAGGCGTTTTATACAAGATTTCTCCAGAATCGCAACACCTATGACCAAATTGACCAGAAAGGGTGTGCCATTTGTATGGTCAGGTAAATGTCAGAAGAGTTTTATGGAATTAAAGAAGAGACTTACAGCGGCACCAATATTGACATTACCGGTAGGTAGTGGTGGCTTTGTTATTTATACAGATGCGTTAAGGAGAGGGCTTGGAGCAGTGTTAATGCAACATGGTAAAGTGATAGCTTATGCATCCAGGCAATTGAAACCAGCAGAGGAGAATTATCCCACTCATGATTTGGAGTTGACAGCAGTTGTGTTTGCTTTAAAGATATGGAGGCATTATTTATATGGCGAGAGATTTGAAATATTTACAGATCATAAAAGTTTGAAGTATATCTTCTCCCAGAAAGATTTGAATCTTCGTCAGTGCAGGTGGGTTGAATATCTAAAAGATTATGATTTCAGTTTGGCTTACCACCTGTGTAAGGCCAACGTCGTTGCTGATGCCTTAAGCAGAAAGGCATATTTGAGCCAGATGATGATTAAAGAATGGAAATTATATGAGGAAATAGTAGAGAATTTATTGTATGTTCCAAGCAGTCAGCGGCGAGCAGTGCTAGCCAGTAGCGCCGTAGAACCATCATTGTATTGGCAGATTATTGAAGCCCAAAGAACAGATGTGAATTTAGCAGAAATTGTGAAGATGGAAGGGGTCACAATTGATGATAACTGTGTGGTCAGGCTCAGAGGCAGGTTGTATGTGCCAGCGGATAGAGAGGTGAAGCAAAGAGTATTAGTAGAAGCCCATAAATCCAGGCACACAATTCACCCAGGCAGTACTAAAATGTACCAGGATCTGAAAAAGCACCTTTGGTGGCCACATATGAAAGGAGAAATAGTAGAATTTCTCAAGATGTGCAGTTTGTCAACAAACCAAGGTGGAACATTAGAAGCCTGGAGGTTTACTGCAGCCATTACCCATTCCACAGTGGAAATGGGATGATATTGCTATGGACTTTGTGGCAGGTTTACCAAGAATAGGTTTAGGGCATAATGAAATATGGGTGTTTGTTGACAGGTTGACCAAGGTGTGCAGGTTAGTGGCAGTAAGTATGTCCTGGACAGTGGACAGATTAGCAAAAATCTATGTTGACAAAATAGTTCCATTGCATGGTATTCCGAAGACTATTGTTTCTGACAGGGATCCCAGATTTACTTCTGGTTTTAGGAGGAGCTTGTAGAGGGTTGTTGGTACAGAGTTGAGATATAGTTCAGCCTATCACCCACAAATAGATGGTCATACAGAAAGAACAATACAGACAATTGAAGATATGTTACGAGCTTGTTGTTTAGTGTGGGGAGGCAGTTGGGAGCATCATCTGGGCATGGTTGAATTTGCTTATAACAACAGTTATCACACCAGTATCGGAATGGCACTATATGAGACTTTATATGGAAGGCCGTGCAGAACACCATTAAATTAGCATGAAGTGGGAGAAAGGCTGATAATGGGTCCTGAATTGATACATCAAACTACAGAAAATGGTAAAATTTATTAAAGAAAAATTGCAGGCAACCCAGAGCCGACAGAAAAGTTATGCAGATAATCGACACAGGCCACTCGATTTGAAGTTGGGGACTTTGTCTTTCTTAGAGTTTCCCCTACTAAAGGAGTTTTAAGGTTTAGCAGAAAAAGTAAATTAAGCCCAAGGTATGTAAGACCCTTCCAGGTGTTAGAGAGAATCGGGGAGACAGCCTATAGAATTGATTTGCCAGCAGATTTCGCAAATGCTCATGATATTTTTCATGTCTCCATGTTGAGAAAATATATTGAAGATCCAGCTCAGATAGTCAGTTATCAAGGTGGTGATCTGAAACCAGATATGTATATGCTAGAGTATCCAGTACAAATTATGGGCCGCAAGACAAGGAAATTAAGAAATAAGGAAATTGAGTTGGTAAAAGTCAGATGGGAAAAATAGGCTGGGAGGTGAGGATACCTGAGAGTTAGCCGAAGAAATGGCTAAGGCGTATCCTTACCTGTTTGAGTAA
This sequence comes from Colocasia esculenta, assembly GCA_014218235.1. Taxonomy (NCBI): domain Eukaryota; kingdom Viridiplantae; phylum Streptophyta; class Magnoliopsida; order Alismatales; family Araceae; genus Colocasia; species Colocasia esculenta. The sequence continues at coordinate 49,754,920 of CM024765.1, read as the reverse complement.
GTTTTTAAATCTTTTTAGATGATAGTACCTGTGAATGTGATTTAAAGTTTTAAGTATTTAAATTGTGTTATGAATTTTGAGGTCGAAATTTCTTTTTAGATGATAGTAATGTAACGTCGTACATTTTTCGGATCCTTGTGGATCCTGTGTTTGGCGCTCATGGTGGCTGGTGTGTTTTAGGCTTGTACGTGTGTTTTTGGGGCTTACTAGGCCAGCAGTTTGGGCCCATAGCACCTAGAAGTTCACATCGTGTGAACGCGACAGGGAGGAACATCGCGTTCTGAACGTGACGGTCCTGCATGTTGCATTCTCGTTGCCGCCTGAAGGCGGTTGTCGTCTGCATATGTGCCACGTGTCGCACGCTGGGTGACTGGCAGACTTCAGCCTTGAGAAGGCGACGCCCAGGTCCATCGCGATCAGGTCGTGACGGAGTGGTCCATCACATTCTCAACTGCAAACAACACTTAAACCCTGGTTGGCCAGACAAAGCTGGGCGTGCACTGTTTGGCTGGGGGAGGGGCTGCTACAGGCTTTCAGGGGTGATTTGGTGTGGAAGTGAGGTGTTTGGCGTGTTCTCGCCAAGGGGGCTTCACGTGGAGCGGGAAAAACGCTGAGAGTTTATCGTCTTTCATGTTCTTCGAGCAGGTAGGGGAATTTCACCTATTTTCCCCGAGAAATTGTATGGAATCCATGTGTGGATGGTTTACGGCTTTATAACTATAGATATCATGATAGGGCAAACATTAAAGCATGAAAATTGTGAATTAAGCATGGTTTGCAGGGCTTGGGGTGGTAATCTAGAGGGAGTCCCCCGGATTGGGGTTCCTGCCTGTGAAGGCGACGAAGCCCCCTGTCGGGTTCAGATCGCGATAGGCCGACCCGTCGCGTTCAGGTTGTGAACGTGACATGTCGGGGCATCACGTTATGAAGGCGACATAGCCCTACGTCGCGACCTCAGCTGAGAGGTCTTGTTATGCATGGTTTAAATGGTGTGGTTATTTGATTATCGGTATTTTATGTGTTTGGTAATAATGAGCGGTGCATAGGCACTTGTGGCGCTCTGGGAGTGTGTTGTTTACGAGGCTAGCATACTGGTTACGTAGCTAGTGTGTGGCTTATGTGTTGGCGTGGTGTACACGCGGTGTGTGTTGTGTTCACATGTTGTGGAGAGGTTGTACACGAGGTTGACGTGAGGTTTCACGTGGTTTGTGCGGTGTGCACGTGGTTTTGTGTGCGTGGCGAGTAGTACGATGTCTTCCATGGTTACCTCTTCAGTTGGGTGCCCCAGGTTCTATTTGAGCCAGGCTGTGTGCTCGGGGCTTGTCCCGATACTCATGTTGTACCGTCGAGGTCTGTGTCGTCTATCCTGGACATCCTCACTCCTGTATTTGAGTTCTACGTCCGGCTGAGGGAAAGACGATAGCGGGACAGCGACATGTGAGAGTTTGTTGTTTTGTCGCTTGTAGCGCGCTCTTAGTTGGGGGTTCGGACACCAGTAGTTGACACTGGTCCCCAGCTAGTCCTGTTTCCAGTGCCTTACTCTAGGGAGCTCAGGCCAGGGTTCCTAGAGGTGCCAAGCATGGGCCTGCGGTAGTGTGGTCCGCAGGTGTGGTGTTAGTTGGTCTCCACAGTTGTTTGACTTGTTCTCTTGGAGCGGCAGCTGGACCTTTCGTCTGTGGCTGCGAGGCTGAGAGGTAGACCTGTGTTGTTTGTCCGAGTCAGAAGCTGGTGTCGCGAACCAGTCTACGTGGCTCGAGTGTAGCGATCTCTACTTTAGCACGTACACGTGGTTGTGTTTTGCTGTTTAGTTATTAAAGTTGTTTTATGTTAACGGCAATGGTAAGCATGTTTACAGCTTTAATACCCTGATTAGCTTGTGCTATAAATTGCTAGCATAGCTTACTGCTTTCGTACTTGAGTTTGGTTTGTTTGGTTTTCGGGGGAGTTTCCCTACTGAGCCAGTGACTTGCGAGGCTCACCCCTACTCCCTACAGGTGAAGGCGAAGAGGAGGTTTCTCTACCGTCTTCCAATTCAGAGCCGCATCACAGCGGTGTTGGGCCGACGCCTCCAGCAGTGCAGTTTCTCTTCCAATTGTACCTCGGGTATACCCCTAGCTCTTGTACTTTACTTGACTTTTGTTGAAATTTGGCTATGTAAATCTTGTGTACTCATATGTGAGATTGTGAAATATATATGTGAATCAGTGTGTTCCTTTGTGTTTCCACGGACTTGTGTGTGATATCCCTTGAGAGGCTACAACTCGATCGCGGGAGGGGGACTCAGGTGAAGCTCGTTACCGGTATAACGGGTTTGAGCGACGGAGTCCGTTACATTTGAGTTCCCCTTTAACAAAAATAATGATTATCCCAGAGGATCCTTAGCCACACAGGTAGGCCGTTACGCTTGGCATGTGAGGACGACGGACCCATGTATAAAAATCCAGTCCTGACTCAATGCCATCGTAACAATAATATCCTTGATTGTTTTCTACTCCTTTTAACTTATTTTCCTTTAACCCAGCATACATGCATGTTGAAATCACTGTGGAAAACTACTCTCCCAATGCAATTTGAGAGTCATTCTCGCTCCAAATCTCCAAAGCAATTTGAAATATTCCAATCCGGGTCAAGTTCCCAACTCCCTTTATTGTCGCCTCCGGGCTGAATTCCTTAAAGAACCTTTGTTTGGACTTATCCCTCTACATTTCATCTTTACTCCCAGAGATCCACCTGAGGTAGTGGCAGACCCCCCCAATGGTGCAACCTAACGGATTGTGTCCTTAGGTACTTCACCTTAGCTGGAAGTTAATCTCTCCTTCATGCCCCACGTGGCACCTTTCCTTCGTGTACCACGTACACACCTCCAGTTGTGCCCTTCGTGCACCCTTACCCCCTTTCCTCCAATCCAAACATTTGCTTCTTGTGGTCTTCTTCCTGGTGGTGACTTCCTTGGGTGCTGGTGAAAGACTCTCATCAGGTGGTAGTCACCAATTGTCATGCGTGTCTATTTTTCACCTTGGCGTCTACTTTTCAGTCCGCTCCCTCTTCGCTCCACTTCGCTACACTTTATTTCTTTCATTCCATTCACCCCATTACATTCCATTTCGTGTCCCTTCGCTTAGCTCCCTTGCAAAGCAGACGCCAAGGCGTGGCAGCTGTAGACACGCGATTTCGACTCCACCGCGGGCAAATTTTATATTGAGCCATAATGCCACAAATGACCCTCCTTTTGCCTTGCAAGAGTAGTTTCCCAATCATTCTTGGATAACCCAATTCTTCCTCGGTGCTTCCTCTTCATTTCCAAGGCTCGTCGGGCAATGTGGACATCATTTTCAAGTCGCGTCGGGTATGGCGGATGCGTTTATGAAGGCAGCTGAAATGCGTCTGGTCTAGTGGACGCGATGTAGTGCCCTAGAATTTTATTGAAAATTATATTACAATTGTATGTGTATTTTTGCATGTAGTTGTAAGTTGTTCTCTGTTGAACTTGGCGTCAACATCTGCTGGCATTGACAACTGTTAACGGCAAGATCTTTTGCCATTTACTTATTGTTAACGACAGCTTCTTGTGTCGTTTATTATTTTCTAGAATGTTGGATTTTTCGGGCAAGAATGTAGACGACATAATCGATGGACATCTACATCATGGCTGATGGCTATTGAGGTTGACGTTAACCTGACTTGCCTATTTTTGTTGCTACCGTTCCAGGGGAGAGAAATCGGCTGTTTCCAAAAGCATTTAATGGGTAGATCCGTGCATTTCTGATCCTAGGGCTAGGATTAGGTCTGGGCAAGGCGTGGGAATCCTTTTAAGACCCGGTTTTGGCCTTTGGAGAGGATTTTTGCACTGGTTTGGGAAGAGAAAAAGGAAGGCCAAGAGAAAGGGGTGCATAACTCATTCGTGCGATTTGAAGCTTTCTGGACCAAGGAGGAACATTCAGCATCGAGGTCAGGAGCTTCTCCAAGCGGGGGAGCTGCTCTAGAAGCGGATTCTGAGCGATTGAAGCCGGTGAGGAGGACTACCTTACTGCCAAGGCGGGCGTCTTTGAATCTCTTTTCGTCACTCCAGAAGGAGGGTTAGAGGCAAGTGACATGGGGGATCGGTTTAGGATAGATTAGTCTTTAGATTTATCATTTTTACAGATTTTTAAACCATTAAAATAACATGCGGGAAAGGCAGAAGTCCTATCATTTTATGTGAAGTTTCTGTGTGTGACGACCCTGGATATTTATGCCCATTAAGGCTCTATATCCAGATACGCCTCCCGCGAACGGACCGAAGTCTCGCAAGGGATAGCTCACACAAGTGTCCAGTAAGAATATAAAAGACAACTACACAGTATAAAACACAAGAAAGTACATGTGCTCATACATGTATATAACAATTTACAACTATCCCATTACATTATTACATGTCCAATTAAAAAATACAACTACCTAGGGCATACCCCGAGGGAGCACAAGCTCACACAAACTAACTACTACACTATTGCAGGTGGTACAAGTCTGCCACAACCTCTCCACACGCCATACAAATGGCAAGCCCTGAAAAGAACTGTAGGGGAGTGAACCTCAACAAGTCACAGGCTCAGCAGGGGCTACCCAAAACAACAACAAAACTACGGACACCTCAACCCCAAAGGGTCTCAATGGCAGCACCAATAGCCAAACCATTTCATGCTCACAACAATTGAATTTAAACTACAATTAAATATGAACACATTAACTATTCACAACCTCGGAAAGTAAGAGGAAACAATAGGACTAGCTCCACACCACTAGTCCGCTCAACAACAGTAACGCCTAGGCCTCAAGCCTCACAGGCAAACAGTCACAACCAATCATTTAAGCTATAAGCCGCACAAGCAAATCATTGCCTAGGCTATAAGCTTCACAGGCGAGTCTCAAGTACGTGGGTAACAGGACTGCTAACCAAAAGCTGGCCCTTTATACCCCAAACCACAATATGTCGAAAGCCACACACATAATGGCAGGGCTGGCTACAACGGCCAATCCATCACACACGAAAACCATATACGGAAGCTTACTCGAGGAAGGGTAAAGCACATTGAGTGGAAGGTCACACCACACGACCTCCACGAAACACAGTTCCTCGTCAACACCAGAAAAGACTGGTATACGACGTACCACCATAAACCATTACCCACACGGGGTACAGGTACCTACTACCACAAGGTACCAGCACGGAAACCGCAAGTAAACTAGTGTCGTAACAGGGCACACCATAGCAAGCTAAACCACATTTGGTGAGTCAACACTCACCAACCATAACCAAAATTGTGCCACCACTCGGGCACACCACAAGCTACAACCGTAGTCACAACTGTGCCAACACCAGGGCACACCTCGAACGGGTCAAACCTCGACTACGAGTCACAAACTCACGAGCCACAGCCAGTGGCAAAGCACAAGTCGGAAAGGAACGACGCCACCACACGGGAACGAACTACTGGCTGATCGGGCCAGTATCCAACCCGGACAACACAACACAAGAACAACCTCTCAGTCTCGCAGTCACGGACCCTCCACGAGAACAAGTCAAACAAGTGTGGAGACCAACCAACACCACACCTGCAGACACACAGCTGCAGGTCCATGCCTAGCACCCTTAGGGACTCAGGCCCGAGCTCCCTAAAGTGAGGCACTGGAACAGGACTAGCTGGGGCCCAGTATGTCTACTGGTGTCCGTACCCCCAACCACGAGCGCGCTACAAGCGACTACACACCCATAAACACAAGTTGCTGCCCTACTGTCGTCTTTCCCTCAGCCGGACATACAACTCAAACACAGGAGTGAGGGTGTCCAGGAAGACGACATAGACCTCGACGGTACCACACTGTACCGAGAAAAGCCCCGGGCACAACAAACACAACATGCCTGGCTCACAAAGAACCTGGGGTACCCGACTAGAGAGGCATTCCGGAATAGGCACCGGACCACCACACTCGGAAAGCTCAAACCACGATATATACACAAACACTTTCTATTACCAATTACGGTACATATGTTAGGAATAGCTTGTTCCAGTCACCTTGTGACTTACAAGCTAACATACACAATCACACACATAAACCATATTAATAATAACACCACAGCCTGTCATCGGTCACCTTGTGACCTCCACTGCCACACTAAACACAGTACACGATAATCACGTAATAACCATACTTATACTTTACTAATTATCCATCTAGGATAATCTATAAAAGATCTTAAAGGATCAAGGCTAGGTTCAAACGTGAACCTCACTGCCACAACACCACGGACCAACACAATAATTAAGATACAATAAACACAATGACGTACGATGTGCCATGCACACACAAACCACATGCACGGCATCCAAACCACGTAGACACCACGTGTATAATACACCAGCCAGGTGCACCACACGTCATTCACATAAACAACATGTTCAACACATGGACAGCACGCTCCAAGAGCGCTACAGGTGCCAACGCACCACACATACTACGTAAACACCAAGCCGATTACGTACATAACATATTAACCACGTAAAACATGCCCACCTTGTGAGCAATACGCTCCATGAGCGTAACAAGTGCACTGGCTCCACCTATCATTGCCATGCACAACAAATACGAATGATCGCTTAACCACAACACCAAAAGCATACATGTCCAGACCTCTCAGCTGAGGTCGCGACAAGGGGCCAGGTCGCCTTCAGAACGCGACGCCCCGACATGCCGCGTTCAAACCATGAACGTGATGGATCGAGCTGTCGCGTTAACAACGTGACGCCCAGGGCTGTCGCCTTCGCAGGCGAAAACCCTAATCCGGGAGAAACTCCTCAGATCACCATTCCCGAACATTCAAACCACGATTAATTCACGTTTTCCATGCTTTAATGGATACCCTAGCATGGAATCTACTGTTTACAAAGTGGTAAACAAGCTAACATGCAATTCACAATACAAATCGAGGTAGAACACCCTACCTTCGCGAAGAACACGAAAACCAGAGATCCCTCGACGTTTCCCCCGCTCCCCACGACGTCCTCGCGGCGAGAACACGCCCCACACACCTCTAGAACCTCAAACCACTCGGAGGAACCCTGCAGCAGCTCCCCTTGGTCGAGCAGAGCCTGTGAAAGCTCTGTTCGGCCAGGGTTCCTTAAAAACGCATTGCAGTTGAGAACGCAACGTAGCCATACGTCGCAACCTGAACGCGACGTAGGCGGCCGTCGCCTTCACAAGCCCGACGTCAGCAAGCCGCCCAACGCGCGACGCGTGGCGCGCATGCAGACGTCGACCACTCAACAGCGGTAACAAGAATGCGACCACCAGGGCTGTCGCGTTCAGAACGCGACGCACACCCCTGTCGCGTTCACAAGCAGAAAACCTGTGAGCGCTTTGGGCCCAATCTGGCGGTCCACCAAGCCTCACAACGCGCGTAAACACCTGAAACACGCACTAATGGGACAAACATTGGCCACCAAATCCACTAAGCAGGGATCCACAAAGATCCGAAAAACACGCGATGTTACACTTTGTTTACCAGACGAATGAACTTAACGTCCATATCGTTGGCCGTTTAGTTTTTGTAAACGACAGCATCGACCGCCGTTTATTTCATGCAAACGACATGTTTTCAGACATCTACTATATGTTAACGGTGCTATGTGCCGCCGTCTACTGATTCTTAACGATAGGATATATGGACGTTGATTTGTTGTAAACACCACATAATTGGCCGTCAAGTTTATCAGTGCTGTAAATTCCTAAAATCTGATTTTATTTGCTTATCTGTGGTTCATGCTTGCATGAAGTTTCGTCCAAGTTATATTTTGAGTATTTCAGTGTTGTTACACTGTGGACAGGTCATTGCAATGGTGTACTGATTTTGTTTAGTGCATTCTTTTGAATTATATATGATGTAGTAAAAGATAATGAAATAAATGCAAGCATAATCCATGTTAAAATGTTGAAGTAGAGACTATACTACTATTAGTTGGGACTGTAGATACTGCATTTAATACTTGTATATAAATTTGCATGGTTTTATTTTTATCACTATTTTATCATGCTAAATAGTTCAAATTTACAAAGAATAATTATGAAAACTATTTACAGAGCTCATAAAATTATGAAATTTTGCATGTGCGTGATATGACCTGAAACGGATTTACTGTCAAAATTTCAGGATTTTTAGGTTAATGTGCATACTCGTATGATTTTCGGAATGGTAAAATACATATATATTTTAATAAACATGAAAATATATGTACACGTTTGTTTTGATAAAAGTAGTGCCATGTTAGATTTCTGTTTTACAGTAGAGTTTGATTTCATAACTGAGAAAACATGTTAGGTAATATTGTCATGTCAACTTGATAAATTATGTATGAATGTATGAAAGAGCATGATAGACTTATATGAAAAATGAGAAATTGCATGATCATATATGTTAATGCATTCTGAAATAAATTGGCCAATGAGACATTGCTATGCTAGAGATAACTACAAGGAAATACACCATGGAATGCCTCTATGGTAATGGTTCACCTACATGAAATGACTACATGAATCCGTGGGCAACGGATTGAAATCCTAGAGATAGACATGTTTTACTGGTTAAGGTGGGAAGGACTTTCTCCGGTATTGCGCAATGACCATGACTTCATCACTATTTTGCCTAGGTGATAAGTGAATGACTACATGCTACATGATCTCTATTCATAGTGTGGGCTATGTCTTGGCAACTACATAAACTACATGAACTATATGTCTACATGTTACATGATCCATATGAACTACATGCCACTTGTTATATGAAATACTTGCTACGTGTTTAAATGATCACTTGCTACATGACGACTAGCTGCACATTATATAATGCAAATTGAAGAATTATTTGAAATTGTTATATGCTACATAACATTGAGTTTGTGTTCATGAAATTGATTACATGCTATGCCATAGGAACATGTTTAGTTGAATGTTACATTAAAGGACATGGGTTATATATTACATGAAATGCTTTGTTTCTGCTACTGTTACAGTAACGGAGTCAGCCGAGGATGAGTTGCTCCCAAGGGATGTAGGCGGAGGACGAAGGTGCAGCCGAGCTCCTACCTACAAGACCACCGAGCGACCTCGGTGGGGAGAGACTCCGACACTCAAGTTAGTTCAGGAACTCGGCTTAGAACAGTTTTTTGGGCTAGAAAGGGTGTACCTTAGGCGCGGAGGAGGTCTCTCCTATTTATAGAGGTTCCATGGGTAAGATTATGGTAAGTGGGTCAAAGACGTGGTCCGAAGATTACTCAGGATCCTCGTTGACTGGAGTAGTGGGAGGCAATTGTAGCTAGGTAGGTCCTGTATATTCTGGACCGATGATTACGCACAGCCTGCAATCACAATCTGTGGGGGTCTTGCCATTAATGGACCTTCCCATTATCAGTATGCCGAAGCAGTTAATGGACGTGGTCCACGATCTCTGGACCCTTCTTCCCACCAACCTTCCTATGAAGGCTATTGGAGGTCAGATTAGGAAAACCCGAGACGACATGTTGCTGCCGAGGACTAAGGCGGGACTCGGCCCGTCTGGGAGCTCGGCTCGTCAAGGGACTCGGCCTGTCATCGTCATTGGATAGCTCGGGGGTACCTCAGCGGACGACGCTCTCCGGGCCGAACTCCTGAGAGCCGACTTACATGGCCGACCTACCTTCCTCCACTCGGGATGGCTCATTCACCTAGGTTCTCACCTCGGTAGATGACGACCTGACGGTGCGTCGATTTGCCGAGTATCGATCCATGTCATTGGCCCCCTAGCTTTTGCTCGGGACGTCTTGAAGGTCTTCCGCGGGTCCAATTGTCTCCTTAGGTCATGGAGCTCCCGCTTCATTGATGTCCACTCCGTGAGAAAATCGGAAGGGGACGTGGAGTGGTGAGCGGGAATGAGGGAGTGAGATCGTTCCACGGAGTAGGACCTCTCGCGGGAAAGGGGAGCCGGCTCGGCCTGATAAAATGAGGAAATTAGAGGGGATTTAGGCCGAACCTCCCGCATTGGCATGTAACTGGGCTCGGAAAAGTGTATGGCCCGTGGACGAAGGGGCGTAGGATCTGTTGGCCCTTTATGTACGGCAGCAAGGTAACCTAGAGGGGGGTGAATAGGTTTTTCTAAAATCTGAAATCAAAACGTGAACACTTAAAAGTTTGGTTACTGTTAGTGTGATGAAGAGTGGCAGTGCGGAAGCAAAAGAACAATCACACAAAAGGACACAGGAGATTTATCCTGGTTCGGCCCTTCCCACATGGAAGTCCTACGTCTAGTCCCCAAGCAAACTCTTGGGATTTTACTAACCGAAGGTACAGTCCCCTTCAAGGACACTACAACACCCTGGATACCCCACCAGGTCTTCTTCTCTTTCCCGGGCAAGAAGGCAGCCCACTTCTTTTCTAGGCTCAGAAGCAAACCTACTTCTTTTACAGGTTCAGAAGTAAACCTCCTGGAACAAACCCCAGTGCGGTTCTGCTAGACTTAAACCCCCAGCTAGGTCCTGTTGGTACAAACCCCAACAAGGTTCTGCTAGACACTAACCTCTAGCTAGGTTACACACTGTATACAGTCCTACAGCTGGATAGAAATCATTCTTAGAAAAGAAAGATCAGACTGAGAGCTATTACAAGATGAACACTCAGGACTTAGCTCACAGTAACAGACTCTCCCCCAAGATTACAATGAGCACAGGGAGAATGGAAGAGAAGAAGGCTTGAAGGCGATGAAGACTTCTGCTTTGAAAGCTTCTGTAGATTTTTGGCTCGAGCTCTTCTCTCTTTCTCTGAGTATTTGTGGCGTGAAGGTTCTTCTCACAGTTGTACACTCCTTGAAGGATTTTCAGGAAGGCTCCTATTTCTATTCTTCAGCAATGCTTCATCTTTTATATGAGCAGCTTTAGAATAGATCCATTGAAGAGATCCGTTGGAGCTCTTCTAGTCGTTGCTGATCTTTCTCTTCATTTGTCTTAATCAGACTCTGGTGGTCTTCGAGATCTGTCAGCATAGAAGAGAGTGTTAGCATAAGAGAGTGTTTATAAGATATCAGTGCATGCTACTGTGTTTCTGCTAACATTCTGAAAATAGTAGTTCATATCTATTTGACAAGACTCTGAAATATACATGCAGATTTTTGTCAGAAAATATTTGACTTTTCATTTAAGCGCCAAGCATATTTGAAATATAAAGGCAATCTGTGTTTGAACAGAATCCATGAAGAAATCGTTATGAGCATGACTTATGAAATCGTTATGTGAAGAGTCGTTGCTCATTTGTAAACAAATCGTTGAACAAATCGATGTGATCATTTATGAAATCGTTATGCAAGCAAATCGTTATGATCTCCTGAAGAAATCGTTGTGATCAATAAAGAAATCGATGTGATCACTTATGAAATCGTTATGAGATCAATTTCTTATCAAATCGTTGCGAAGGCAAATCGATGTGAGGGCAAATTGTTGCACTCACTTATCAAATCGTTATGAGACCGATTTCTTATCAAATCGTTGCAGTCACTTAAGAAATCGTTATGAGACCGATTTCTTGGCACATTGTTGCATTTACTTAATGAATCGTTATGGCTTCTAAAGAAATCGTTATAGCGCTTATAAAATCAATTAAAACCAAATCGATGTAGCGCTTATTAATTTGGCACTTAAACTGAAATCGATGTATATTGATTAAACATCGATTTTATCATTTTAGTGCGCTATATTGCATCAATGTGAGACTCAGCATTTTGCTATGAGATTGATGCGACTCAGATGAAACAAAATATTCAATAGTATTTAATCAACAAAGATATATATGAAATCATCATAAGTTTTGTTATCACCAAAATATAAGGACAACCATAAAGTGGTTCAACAATCTCCCCATTTTTTGTGATGACAAAATTTATGTGAATTTTCTGATAAAAATATATAAAGCATAGAGGTTTACGAAAATTCATACAAACTCTCCCCCTTTTTGTCACTAACCAAAAAGGAAGGATCTTACCATGGATTTCTCTCCCCCTTTGACAGAATTTCTTACCATAGAGGGGTTCAACAATAATAGTTGATAAGGAATGACTCCCCCTTAATCTGTGCTCCCCCAGAGCATGAGACTCCCCCTTAATGTGAGGCAAGTCAGATCTTGTTGCTCTTGACCTTTGACATGCTGTTTGTCAAGTCTTCAAGATTTTTATCTGTATATAAAAAAAAACTTGCAAGCATTGTTAGTAGCATTGTAGTTTACTGAATATAACAAACAGAAATGAGGTTTAAAAACAGAAAACTAAAACTAAAGGATTACTACTTCCTCTTCAGATTGGAATGAAGTGAAGAGTTGTAATCACCAATCGGATGTTTTGAGCATCCTCTAACCATACCCATTTGAATGCCTTTTCTTTTGTTCATCAAGAGTAGATAGGCATTTTCTTCTTTAATGTTGAAGCTACCCGAGGAGTTGTTTACAGAAGATGTCTCCTAAGAAGTTACTTGGATTTTATGAGCCTTATCCTCAGCTTTTTCATCATCAGAAGCTTCTTCAGTGCTTATTTCTTCAGAGATATCCTTTTTGAAAAAGATATGTGGCTCCCCCTCAATCTGAGGTTCCTCCTTTATCTCTTCTTCTTCATGTGAAGGATAACTTCCTGAGGTGCTTCTTGTTGCTCCCCTTGAGTGGCGACAGTTAGAGATGATGGAGTTATAGCTTCCTGACTTGTTTCTTTAAACACTTGAGCATCAGTAGGTATTTCATCCGTAGTGGGTATTTCTTCATATGTGAGCTTCAATTTGTCCCACATATCTTTAGCAGATATACATGCAGATACTTTACTGAATTCTATTTTAGATAAAGTACAACATAAATAATTCTTTGCTTTAAAATTCAATGATAATTTACTTTTATCTGCAGCTGTAATAGCAGTAGTGCCTTCAGCAGGAACAATAACAAAATCACCTACCTCAATTACCTGCCACAAATCAAAGTCTGTGCCTCGAATGAAGCATTCCATTCTCATCTTCCAGTATTGGTAGTCCTCTCCATCAAAGAATGGAGGTCTGGTGACTGATTGGCCACTTGTTGGCCCTTCAGCATATCTTTGAGCTGCCATGGATCTTTGCTCTAAGATAGTTGGATCTTCTTGAAAGTTCAGAGACCCGCTCTGATACCACTTGTTGGCCCTTTATGTATGGCAGCAAGGTAACCTAGAGGGGCGGGGAGGGGGGGGGGGTGAATAGGTTTTTCTGAAATCTAAAATCAAAACGTGAACACTTAAAAGTTTGGTTACTGTTAGTGTGATGAAGAGTGGCAGTGCGGAAGCAATAGAACAATCACACAAAAGGACACAGGAGATTTATCCTGGTTCGGCGCTTCCCACATGGAAGTCCTATGTCCAGTCCCCAAGAAAACTCTTGGGATTTCACTAACCGAAGGTACAGTCCCCTTCAAGGACACTACAACACCCTGGATACCCCACCAGGTCTTCTTCTCTTTCTCGGGCAAGAAGGCAGCCCACTTCTTTTCTAGGCTCAGAAGCAAACCTACTTCTTTTACAGGTTCAGAAGTAAACCTCCTGGAACAAACCCCAGTGCAGTTCTGCTAGACTTAAACCCCAAGCTAGGTCCTGTTGGTACAAACCCCAACAAGGTTCTGCTAGACACTAACATCTAGCTAGGTTACACACTGTATACAGTCCTACAGTGGACAACAATCTTTCTTAGAAAAGATAGATCAGACTGAGAGCTATTACAAGATGAACACTCAGGACTTAGCTCACAGTCACAGACTCTCCCCCAAGATTACAATGAGCACAGGGAGAATGGAAGAGAAGAAGGCTTGAAGGCGATGAAGACTTCTACTTTGAAAGCTTCTGTAGATTTTTGGCTCGAGCTCTTCTCTCTTTCTCTGAGTGTTTGTGGCGTGAAGGTTCTTCTCACAGTTGTACACTCCTTGAAGGATTTTCAGGAAGGCTCCTATTTCTGTTCTTCAGCAATGCTCCATCTTTATATGAGCAGCTTTAGAATAGATCCGTTAGAGCTCTTCTAGTCGTTGCTGATCATTCTCTTCATTTGTCTTAATCAGACTCTGGTGGTCTTCGAGATCTGTCAGCATAGAAGAGAGTGTTAGCATAAGAGAGTGTTTATAAGATATCAGTGCATGCAACTATGTTTCTGCTAACATTCTGAAAATAGTATTTCATATCTATTTGATGCATGCAGCTTTTTGTCAGAAGATATTTGACTTTTCATTTAAGCGCCAAGCATATTTGAAATATAAAGGCATCTGTGTTTGAACAGAATCCATGAAGAAATCGTTATGAGCATGACTTATGAAATCGTTATGTGAAGAGTTGTTGCTCATTTGTAAATCAATCGTTGAACAAATCGATGTGATCATTTATGAAATCGTTATGCAAGCAAATCGTTATGATCTCCTGAAGAAATCGTTGTGATTAATAAAGAAATCGATGTGATCACTTATGAAATCGTTATGAGATCAATTTCTTATCAAATCGTTGCGAAGGCAAATCGATGTGAGGGTAAATCGTTGCACTCACTTATCAAATCGTTATGAGATCGATTTCTTATCAAATCGTTGCGGTCACTTAAGAAATCGTTATGAGACCGATTTCTTGGCACATTGTTGCATTTACTTAAAGAATCGTTATGGCTTCTAAAGAAATCGTTATAGCTCTTATAAAATCAATTAAAACCAAATCGATGTAGCGCTTATTAATTTGGCACTTAAACTGAAATCGATGTATATTAATTAAACATCGATTTTATCATTTTAGTGCGACATATTGCATCAATGTGAGACTCAGCATTTTGCTATGAGATTGATGCGACTCAGCTGAAACAAAATATTCAATAGTATTTAATCAACAAAGATATATATGAAATCATCATAAGTTTTGTTATCCATAAAGTGGTTCAACAGGATCTGCCACAGCAGAGGGTACATGTGGCGCTGAAATAATAGGAGCGGAGGAGGCTGCCTGTTGGGCAGAACTATGAGTGGGATGAGATAGTGGTCGCTTGCCTTTGGCAGCGGCTAGAAATTCGTGGACTTGGTCTGGACTCAGATGGGGGAGAAGCTGACTGAATTGGTATGCGGATCATCCGCCCCAAAAGGAGAAGCGGGGCGGGACCGACTGTCAACAAGAGTTGGGGGCTGAATGTGCCCGGAGAGGATGGTCGCAGAGGATTGGGCCACATCCTCGAGGAGCCCAATGGACAAAGAATCGTCGGAAAGGACCCGGAAATGGTGCATGTCAAACATGGGATTATGATATAGTACAATAGATGGAGGGGACTGACTCGATCTACCTAAACAATGACGCATGCACCACCCCTAAGCAATTAGGAGAGATGACACTAACCAAACAAATCCTAGACTCCATCACAAACAAGAAGGGACTGTGAGATAAGAAGGGATGCACCGAATAAGCACTCAAGTTATCATGATTAACGTCCAAATTTTAGAATTTGCACTTAACCTTTAAATGGATTGATTAATGGAATATCACTCGGTCAAGCGAGACCCTAATAGGTATGAACCCAAGTCCTCCGGTGTAACTAGGGGAGACACACAGCTCACACGTGGGGAATGGCTCAAACAATGGGTACAACGGGTACAACCAGCCCGATGAACCGCAACGTGTGTACGATCACGGGGACTTACGGAGGCCCTCGGAAGGCGGCCCTGGTCAGCCCACAAGTGCTCGCGGGTGAGAGGACCCACTCAACCAAGGAGGATAACCTAAACAGTATGGATCAGTAGTGTATGCACGGGTCTAAGTACCCAAAAATGTATGGAATATCTAACTAATAGCAAAATAGGGTGACTAACAGGCCTCGGACGAAGTCGCGGTGACCAGATACGCCGCGACCCTATCGCGACCGGGAAACGAGCCACGATATCAGCAGAATGCCGAAACCTTTAGTCACACGCAAGCAAAGAACACACAGACTAACCTAAAGCACAGTACAAGCATGGAATAACTAAAAATAACACAGCAAGGCTCATGGATCACACAGAAATCGGAACATGGATCAAAAGCACTAACAAGCAATGTGTACCTGAAGATGTGCCCTCCAAGCATGGCGCGACAAGATCGCGTCCCCGCGACCCGCCGCGATAGGATCCGAAAAACAAACAACAAAAGAAAAGGAAAATCCGAACCCTAGCAGGATTCTAACAATCAGAAACGCGAACATACATGGCAAAACAGCATGGAAGAGACATGGATGGATCCTTAGAAAAGAAATAGGGTGGAAAGAAGAGGAGAAGCACGTACCTTGTGTCACGTCTCCCAATGTGGACGCGACTAGGTCGCGGCGACGCGATACGCCGCATCCCCGATAGAAGATAAGAACATCAAAACAACACAAAAAACATACCTAACAGGGTTCTAGGAAATCATTTAAACAACATAACATGGCAGACAAACAGGTTGAACTCACGACGCTAGCACTGAAGGTCCCATAGTGATCGCCAAAAGGTGTAATCACGGGGAATGTGCACCCCCAAAACACGTGACAAGATATTAAAACTAATGGTATAGAAATATGGATGTTTTCACCACCTAGATAGTTGCCTAATAAGAGAATGAAAAGAGGCTAACTAAGCTAGGAAAAGGAAGGAGAGAACGTGGCACTGACCTGAGATCACGACAGGGAATTTCGTCGCGATGGGCTTGATGTCGCGACGCCCTAATAGGGCGTATCAAGCTTGTCGCGTCGCCCTCCTCTGCTGTGTCCTCTGCAGTGTGGGAGATTGATCGGTGGACCTTCTTCCTGTCCTCCGGCCGGACAGAAGACAAGAGCCCCTCATAGAATACCTTCCAAAACAAGAGAAACAACAAACAAACCTGTTAGAACATATTAAGTGTAAATCTATTCAAAAATGAAGTGGAAGAAAAGAGCATGGTTGGACTGCCTGTGGGGTGTATTTTTAACCCCTTGGGTGTGTGGAAAATGTGGGAGGAAAAACCAAATGAAACTATCTAAGAAAAGTAAATAACATGCATGAAAGAGTGAAAGGGGAGGGAGAAGGAGAAGGAGCCCCAATGGGGCGACTCTGTGGCGTTCACAGTCGACGTAGATGCTCCAGAAGATGTGGGGGTCGCCCTCCTCATGCACCAAGCTCCAAGGATGAAGAAACATGCATGGCTTGGTGAGAGAATGGAGTGAAATGGGGTGACCACGAGACTAAGTCCAGATCACTAAAAATTTCGGCAGCCCTTCGGGGTGGAAATGGGGCTCTCCTCCCTCTGAAGGAGATGGCCTTGCTTATATAGACCAAAGAGAGTGAATAATCTCATTTTCATGATAAAATACACAAGTAAAAGATAAATGCCATTAAAATTCGTGGGTGAGAGTCCAAAGGATGCCCAAGGAGTCCCACAATCCCAAGATGCGTTCAGGAAGTTGGGGGGTTGCTTGGGGATAAATGCAAAGGCCATAAGAGGATAAATAGGAGGTGGTTGCGGAGGCCAGCGCATGTGGCTGTTGTCGCGATGGGTTGTAGGGGCGCGACAGGGACTAACGCGACGGCCAGAAGGGGCGCGACAGCAAGGCCACGTGCATGGATTTGCATGAGCTGTCGTGACGGCCATAGGGGGCGCGACAAGGATTAATGCGGCGCCACGACCCGTCGCGTTAAGGAAAATTGATTATTCTTGAATTATTGGCCAATCAAATGGGAAAATAATGGGCATTTAAGGCTCAAGGACTCTTTTTTAGAGATAATGGATGAGATATCACGAAAATTGTGCTGTTAATGGGCTCTAAGCAAGGCTAAAGGTGGGCTCAAGGTGAATGACCAACTTGGGGCTCATTAAGATAACAAGAAATGTGGTTCGACTTGAAGGCCAGAATCGGGTGTCTACGGCCTTCTGCCTCCCGGCCTTCTTCATCTCCTTCCACATCCTCCGCGGGGTATTCTCCTTCTGAGGATGCTCCTGCTCAGCCCCCTTCTTCTCTCACTGCTTCTGCTCCTATGGTTTCTCTAGGCGCCAGGCCGGCGGAGGAGGAGAGCGAGATCGCTCCCGTAGTATCCCCTGGGACGTATGTGCCCAGGGCTTCTTCATCCCCATCCTCCGACGTGCGCAAGGCCGCCGACTCTGTGGCCGATGCCGTCACAGAGATCGACCAGGCAACCGTCAACGGGATTGTGAATCACCCGGGAATCGCCTTTCCTCCCGACTTTTCTGTGTATGCTTCGGACAGCCTTCGGGCTCATTACATGATGGAGAACGAGTTCTGCCTGTACTCAGAGTCAGTCAAAGCTGGTTTTCGGTACCCCTCCACCAATTTCTAGTTCACCTTCTGCTATACTTGGGAGTCGCCCCCTCCCAACTAGCCCCGAACTCATGGCGGTCGGCTGTCGGCTTCCTGGTGGCATGCGCCATGGCCAAAGTTCGGTAGAGCATCTGTCTTTTCTTTTATTGCTTTTCCCTTAAGCTTTCGAGGGATTGGTTGTTCATCTCGGCTCGGACCGACCGCCACTTCCTCAGGTGCTTCCCTTCCTCTATCCACCACTGGAAGATGAGTTTTTTTTTTGTCCATAGCTCAGAAGGATGGGAGTTTCCCACTACCTGGTCGGCCATCAACCCTCAAGACGAGGCTTTTCGGCCCGCCGCCGGCCTGAGCGATGCCGAGCTATCGGACTTTGACTCGCTACAGGCGGTTACGACGCTCGACTTACGAGAAATCTCCGCTGATCTATTCGAGTTCATCCGGCGGGCAGATATAGGTCTATCATTTTTAGGAAACTCCCTTCTCTATTCCCGTCATTCGACGTAGTTGACTAACCCGGTGATGCTCTATTTCTGACAGAAATGGCCGAGCCAGCGGACTACCGAGCCCTCGCCGCCCAGCGCTTCACCGCCGGCGGCCGGAAGAGGAGGATTGCTCAAGAGAAGCGGCCAGCCGAGGAGGCTGAGGTTCAGATCATTGGGCCCCCCGCTCCCCCAACTACGATGGCCGTACCTTCTGTGTCCACGGTCACGCCGGGGCTCTCAATCAGGGAGACCGTGGATAGGCCGACGAAGCGAGCTTGGCAATCTGAGCCACGATTAACTGAGGGCGGGACGTCGAGTGCTGCGTCTCTGCCCAGCCAACCGGTCATCTCCAGGACTCAGACGTCGGGCCCAAGCCCATTGGATTGGGGTCGGTCGTCTGCTCCAGCAGACGCGATCTCCCAAGCTACCCCGTTGAAGACCCCCGACCTCATAAGACAAGGCGTTCCGAGGTCTACAAAATCAACTGGGCCTGCTTGTGACGCTCCTTCGTCGGATGGATCAAATCCGAACGTCGGTCGAGGGTCGTGTGCGCTCGTTAGAGAAGGAGGTCGCTGACTTGGGGAAGAAGAGCGCCGAGCTCGAGAAGTCGATTGCCGCGGAGGCGGCTCGGGCTAGCAAATCAGAGGATCGGGCCGCCTCCTTCGCCAAGGAGTTGGATGAGCTCAAGGCGTTGCTGGTTGCGGAGAAGGCGGCTCGGGAGGCCGAGGCGACGGCTCACGAGGAGACGAAGGCGAGCGTGCCCAACCTCATGGCCGACGAGCGCCAGAAAGCTGTGCTCGAGTACACAAAGTTCGAGGCACACCTTGACCAGATAACCAGCTTGTTTACGGACAGATACAAGCATTGTCTGGTGACAGTTGCTAAGGCTTTCCCCGAGCTGGATTTGGCCAAGGTGCAACCCCCAAGTGAGGATGGTGATGAGGTCACCGAGGAAGTTGCGCCGGCCGCGGCCGTACCATCCAACGTGGGGACCTCTGCTTCGGCTCCTTCGGTTGGCGTCCATTAATCTTTCCTTTGCCCGAGAGGCCGCCGAGCTCCGAGCTGGCATGTTTTCTGTAACATCTTTTGTTGGCCTTCGGGCCCTTTTCTTCAATACAATCGCCTTTCTTGTTTTCGGATGTGATTATTCTTTGTCAAGTTCGGAGCGTTGAAGTGATTTCCTTGGAGCTTTTCGATCGTAGGAATGATCTCCTTAGGACGTTTACTGTGTCGATCCGACCTTGTAGAACTCGGAGTGCCGAGGCGACCTCCGTAGGACGATTAGAGTGCGAAGTGAACTTGTCAGACTTGGAGTGTCGAAGGGAACTCCTTGAACCGATTAGAGTGCCGTAGCAAACCCGTTAGACTGTTTAGAGTGCCGAAGCGACCTCGTTAGAACTCAGAGTGCCGAAGCGACCTCCTTAAGGCGTTCAAAGTGCCGAAGCGACCTCGTTAGAACGTTTAGAGTGTCGAAGCGACCTCATTAGAACTCGAAGTGCCGAAGCGACCTCTTTAGGGCATTCAGAGTGCCGAAGCGACCTCGTTAGAACATTTAGAGTGCCGAAGCAACCTCGTTAGAACTTGGAGAGCCGAAGTGACCTCCTTAGAATTCTTATAACTCATGGATAATAACATCGAAGGTGTTCAGCGTTCCATGTTCTCGGAACTGCCGATCCATTTAGGTCCTCCAAGCGATAGGCCCCATGTCCGAGGTCCTCGACCACCTAGTACGGGCCCTCCCAGGTGGGGGATAACTTCCCTATAGCTGATTTGGGATCAGAGATGGCGAGCTTTCGCAGGACGAGACTACCCACCCGAAAGCGACGGGGTCGGACGCTTATGTCGAATCTTCGCTTCATCTTCCGTTGATAGACTTCGACTCTGGATGCTGCCTTGTCCCGCCGCTCTTCGACCAAGTCCAACTTGGCTTGCAGCGAGCGATCATTGTCTTCACGTTCAAACCCTAGAACTCTTTTTGATGGTATGAGCAACTCCACTGGTGTTACTGCTTCTATGCCGAAGGCGAGCGCGAAGGGGGACTCCTGGGTGGCTTCACGAGGCGTTGCTCGGTAGGCCCACAACACATGGGGCGGCTCTTCAACCCATCGGCCTTTGTGGTTGTCCAACCGCCTCCTAAGTCCATCGAGCAGTGTCCGATTGGTCACCTCGGCCTAGCTGTTAGATTAAGGATGAGCCACCAAGGTGAAGCGATGGTCGATGCCGAGCTCTGCGTAGTTACGACGAAACCGGGCGTTGTCGAACTGCTTGCCGTTGTCCATGATGATCGTCCGAGGCAGCCTGAACCTACAGACATGGTTTTTCCATACGAATCCCCACGCATTGGCGTCAGTTATCTTTGCCAACGGCTCGGCCTCGACCCACTTAGTGAAGTAGTCGACTCCGACGATGAGGAATTTCTGTTGCCCGGAAGCTGGCGGAAATGGGTCGAGGATATCCATCCCCCACTACGCGAAGGGCCATGGAGCCATCAATGGAGTGAGGTTTGCAGGCGGCTGCCGATCCACCTTGTTGAAGAGCTGGCGATGTTGGCATCTCCGGACGTGCCCCTCGGCATCCTTCAGCATGGTTGGCCACCAGTAGCCCTGCCGAATTATTCTTCTAACCAGTGACCTCGGCCATGTGTGGCTTCCGCATGTGCCCTCATGCACCTCGGCGACGATCTCCTCAGCTTGCCTTTGGCCCACGTACCGCAAGTGCGGGAAGCTAAAGCCCTTTCTGTAAAGGTCATCGCCGATCAGAAAAAATCTTGGGGCTCGTCTTTTTTCCTTCAATGCTTCTTATTTATCATCCGGGAGATGACCGTCTTGGATGTACTTGACAATGGGGATCATCCATGTCCGATCGACGTCGATGCACATGACTTCCGTAGACCCCACCGAAGGCTCGCTGAGCTCTCCACGAACACAGAAGACTCTAGACGGTACTCTGAGGTGGCCACATATTTGGATAGTGCATCGGCTTGGGAGTTATCAGATCCGGGAATTTTCAACAGCTCCACCGATTCGAAGTCATTCATCATTTTCTGGACCTCGGCCATATATGAGGCGAGCTTTTCTTCCCTGGCTTCGAACTCCTTCGCGACTTGACTGACGACCAGCTGGGAGTCGCTGTGGATCCGAACCTTTGTTTCTCCCAACGTCTTCGCCATCCTGAGTCCTGAGATGACAGCCTCGTACTCGGCTATGTTATTGGAGGCAGAGAAGCCGAACCTAATTGCGTACCTTAAGATGAGGCCCTCCGGGGAATGCAGGATGACTCTAGCCCCGCTACCCTGAGAGTTGGAAGCCCCATCCACATAGACCAGCCAATACCCGATGATCTCCTCTGGTTCAGACAGCCTCATCGTTCCTTCAGAGATGAAATCGGCCAGGGCTTGAGCTTTGATGGTGACTCGAGGTCTGAAAGATATGTCAAATTCTCCGAGCTCGACAGCCCACTTGGCCATCCTCCCCAAGGCCTCGGGTCGGCTGAAACCTTGCTTGATGGGAGCGTCAGTGAGGACCACGATCCTATGTGCTTGGAAATAGGGTCGGAGCCGCCGAGCCGCCATCACCAGTGCGTACCCTACCTTCTCAAGGTCGGAGTAGCATTGTTCGGCTCCCCGCAAGACTTTGCTAGTATAATATACTGAGAGATCCTTCCGCTCATCCTCTCGCATGAGAACCGAGCTGATTGAGTGGTCGGTGGCCGAGATGTATAAGAATAATTCTTCTCCTGCAACGGGCTTACTTAAAGTAGGTACATTAGCTAGATGGGCTTTGAGCTCGTCAAATGCCCTTTGACATTCGTCGTTCCACTCGAATCGGCCTTTCCTCAGGACATCGAAGAAAGGCTTACATCTTTCGGTCGACTTGGACATGAACCTGCTCAGGGCGGTGATTCGGCTGTTAAGCCTTTGTACCTCTTTGACGGTCCACGGAGCCGTCATGTCGATGATGGCCTGTACCTTGTCGGGGTTGACATCAATGCCTCGGCTTGAGACGAGGTATCCGAGGAACTTCCCAGCATGGACGCTGAAGACGCACTTCTCGGGGTTCAGTTTCATCTCGTACCTCCGCAGCACCTCGAAGGTTTCGGCCAGATCTCGAACATGGTCTTCGGCTCGCTGGCTTTTCACCAACATGTCGTTGATGTAAATATCCATTGTATTCCCAATCTACTGCTTGAACATCATGTTGACGAGCCTCTGGTACGTGGCCCCTGCATTCTTCAGTCCAAAGGGCATTCAGGTAAAGCAATACAGACCTTTTTCGGTGGTGAAGGCGGTCTTCTCCTCGTCCTCATGGGCCATCCTGATTTGATGATATCCCGAGTACGTGTCAAGGAAACTCAGGAGCTCGTGTCCTGCAGTGGAATTGATGAGCTGGTCAATGCGGGGAAGAGGAAAGCTGTCTTTTGGGCAGGCCTTGTTCAAGTCGGTGAAGTCCACGCACATGCGCCACTTCTCATTTGCTTTCTTCACAAGGACGACATTGGCCACCCACTCAGGGTAGAAGGCATCCCGAACAGTCCCTGCACATAAGTATTTCACCAGGTTGTCGTCCACGGCCTCTTGCTGACCAGCTGACAAGGGCTGCTTCTTTTGCCGCACGGGCCGAGCTCTAGGATCCACATTCAGATGATGCTGAATAACCCTGGGTTCAATCTCGGGGAGGTTGTCCTCGGCCCATGCGAAGACGTCGCTGCTATCTTTGAGGAATCATATTAGCGTCGCCTCCAACTCTTGGAGTTCGGCGCCAATCACCACTGTTTTTTCTTCTGAAATCTTAATTCGCTTTGTCTGCTCGGCTGGTTCATGCCTCTCGACATTCTCATCATAGATGGGCTTATATTCCGAAACAACTGGTTCCTTTGCTTTTATAGAATTTACATAGCACCGATGGGCGCAACCTCGCCTATCCCGCTCGGTGTAGGAAATTTCAACTTCTGATGGTAGGTGGAAGGAACTCCTCCTAGCTTCCCCAGAAGACCCCGGCCGATGATGGCGTTGTAGGCCGACTTTACTTTCACAACAAGGAAGTCGGCATCAATGGTTACAGAGCATGGACGAGTCCCGAGGGTGACCTTCAGCCTGATCGACCCCTCGGCATTGACGGGGGACCTGCTAAAACTGAAGAGAGGGGTGGCTACGGGATTTAACTCGACACTCAAGTTTGTCATTCTCACATAGCAGTCATAAAAAAGGACGTCAGGAGCTGCTCCATTATCAACCAGGATTCGGTGTACATCATACCCATCGATGTTAGCGTGGATGACCAGCGCATCATCATGGGAAAGGCTGAGGCCGACAACGTCTTCCTCAGAGAATGAGATTACACCGCGAGCTCTAGGAGCCGAGCTCCCTGAGCTTGAACTGACGGCCGACGCATACGGCTTCCACTTTCTTCCGCTGTCTCCTCCTCCTGCCGAGCCTCCGGACAAGACGAGGACCGCTCCTTTTCCTCCACGGGCTCCGCGCTCCTCCTCAGGGGTCTGCTCTTTCGTCCGACCATCGACGACATCTCTCCCGATGATGCCGTGCCGCAACATCTTCGTGATCTCCAGCTTCAGGCTTCGGCATTAGTCAGTGGTGTGCCCGTAGCCCTTGTGAAACTCGCAGTAGAGGTCGGCACCGCGCCCTGAAGGTGGTTTCGCCAGCGGCTCGGGCCGTCGGAACTCCGACAGCTTCTTGATGACTGGCAGGATCTTGGACGGAAGTCAGCCGAAGTGGGGGAGGTCACGCGAACGGCGGGATTCATCTGATCGGCGGCTCGAGTCCGATCTTCGATCGCCATGCGCCGAGTGCTCCTCCCTTTTTGACTTTTTTGATTCAGGCGCTTTGCTTGAGGACCCGAACTCGGAAGGGCGACTCAGTTTGCCTGCCGCGCCGAGAGTGGACTCCAGCCTCATGTACTTCTGCATGCAGGAGAGAAGGTCGGAAAGACTCACAGGCGGCTTCTTGGCAATGGATGCTACGAACGGCGCATTGGAGTAGACTCTCGTCAGGATATTGACCGCCATCCGCAGGTCGAGGTCGATCACTTTCATGACTTCGAGCTGGAACCTTTTAGCATAGTCGCGGAAGAGCTCGCCCTCCTTCTGTGCAAGGAGCCAAAGATCATCGGTGCAGAGGGAGTGCTGGACGGTATTGTAGAAGTGGTCCAGGAATCGTTGAGCGTGGTCGGGGAAACTTGTCACCGACAGTGCAGGCAAGGCCTTGAACCATTGCAACGCCGCGTCGTCGAGAGTCGACATGAAGGCCCGACACCTCAGGGCATCAGAAAGGTTCACCATCTCAATTTGTCCCTAAAAATTGTCAAGGTGGTGAATGGGCTTAGTGGTTCCATTGTAACGCCGAAACTCTGGGAGCTGTAGTTTCATGGGGATTGGGGCCAAGGTGATCTCCTCCACGAATGGAGAAGTGGAGAGCAGTGTCGCCACCGAGGGGGCCCGAGTTCCCCACTGAAGAGCTTCGATCTTTCTGTTCATTTCTTGGAGGTCATTCCTCTATCGAGGCTCCGCCAGCAGAAGGTTTGAGGGGGCGGGCGTTGACTCGGCAGTGAAGTGGTCGACCTCCGTCATCCGGGGGGCCCCGTGCTCTATCGCCGTGGCTGGGGCCACAGGTATCGCCGCCGGGGCAGGCGGGAGGACCGGGGTGGAGAGAGCAGAAGCCGCTGCTCGGGCGTCAGCATGGCTTGCCGACATCGCCGGAGGACCTGCTTGGCCCTCTGCAGGCCCAGCGTCGTCACGCATGACCAGTGCGGGGGGGATCGGACGACCTGCCATGTCACCTTGAGCCACCATTGCTTGCTGATTCTGCTCCATTCGCGCCAACATCTCGTGGAGTCCTGCAATCATGGTCTCGACGCGATCAAGGTGGGAAGAAGTATTCGAGCCCTGCTCCCCGGTGCACGATCCTCCTCTGACGATTTCTTCAACAACCGTGGTGGGGACAACCTCATCGCCGGATGAGCGGGTTGCTACCTTTCCCTTGGGTGCCATTAGAACAAGCTTTTCGTACGAGAAAATCCCACAGACGGCGCCAAAAATGTTACTGTTACAGTAACGGAGTTAGCCGAGGCCGAGTTGCTCCCAAGGGACGTAGGCGCGAGGAAGAAGGTGCAGCCGAGCTCCTACCTGCAAGGCCACCGAGCGACCTCGGTGGGGAGAGACTCCGACGCTCAAGTCAGTTCGGGAACTCGGCTTAGAAAGGTTTTTTGGGCTAGAAGGGGCGTACCTTAGGCGCGGAGGAGGTCTCTCCTATTTATAGAGGTTCCATGGGTAAGATTATGGTAAGTGGGTCGAAGACGTGGTCCGGAGATTACCCGAGATCCTCGTTGACTGGAGTAGTGGGCGGTAGTTGTAGCTAGGTAGGTCCCGTATATTCCGGACTGATGATTACGCACAGCCTGCAATCACGATCCGTGGGGGTCTTGCCGTTAATGGACCTTCCCATTATCAGCATGCCTAAGCAGTTAATGGACGTGGTCCGCGATCTCTGAACCCTTCCGCCCACCAACCTTCCTACAAAGGCTATTGGAGTTTGGATTAGGAAAACCCGAGACGACGTGTCGCTGTCGAGGACTAAGGTGGGACTCGGCCCATCTAGGAGCTCAGCTCGTCAAGGGACTCGACCTGTCATCATCATTGGATAGCCCGGGGGTACCTCGGCGGACGGCACTCTCCAGGCCGAACTCCTGAGAGCCGACTTACACGGCCGACCTACCTTCCTCCACTCGGGATGGCTCATTCACCTAGGTTTTCACCTCGGCGGATGACGACCTGACGACACGTCGATTTGCCGAGTATCGATCTGTGTCAGTTTCCATGATAGATAATCATGCTATGTAAAGATTGATTGCAAAATACCTTAGAATCATGTTAGTAGGAAGAACTATATGATATCAAGGATGTGAATGATATATGTTACCATGATTTAATCCTAGCATATATATATAATATATCTTGAACTGTCTTTCATGTGACTTGTTGGGTCTTATAGACTCATATTTGCTTAACATTTTAGGAGAGATAGAGGATACCCAGGAGTTAGTGCATTCTGACTCGGAGAGAGAGGACGTGGAGACTTAGTGCTTTGCTTGAGAGTTTGAGAGACTATGTATGTGAGGACACGTTGTACTTTGGATTTTATGCATTTTGGACTTATGGATTGTAATAAATTTGGACCATTGCTTTCTTTCTTTATGCTTTAGACTTAACATTTGAATATGATGTTGATTACAAAGAATTTAGTTCTATATTCCGTTGCATATTATTGGAATTAAAGTGTCATCTATGTATATCTCAATCTGTACCGTCTATTGTTGGATATGTTCCACTTTAATACCTCTATTAGATCCAATGTGAGTTAGAATAACTGTACTGGGTCTAAGAGGGGCGTTACAGAGATTGGTATTAGAGCGTTCCAGGTTGAGCATGTACATAAATGAAATATCAACACTATGTTCATAATCTTAAGTCTGCATAAGGAATTAGTCCAAGATTTATGTAAGAAAATAGGTTATTATAATAGATGCTTGTTTTACAGAATATGGCTACCCGTGGACGTAGAGGAGCAGCCAGACTCAAGGTGATGAGTCAGCGGGAGGTTCGCAGGCTTCGGCTCAACAGGCGCAGAACCAGACTGGTGTACCTTTGCCACCCCCACCACCACCTATAGATTATGGAGCATTGATGCAGGGATTGGTGCACGCAATGCAGACTCAGGCTCAGACGATAGCGGCATTGTAGGCGCAAGTGCAGGTTTAGGTTTGTAGATAAGAAGTGTTATTTAAGGTGTTAAATGGAAAAACTCACCTAAGAGCTCGTCTTGGATATAGGCGTAGGCACCTACTCACGAGACAGGCTTTGGAGGAGTGTCGATGATGGAGCGGTTTAGGAGGATGACCCCACCTTTCTTTAAGGGGGAGAGCGATCCCATATTGGCAGAGAGTTGGCTTCGGGAGACGGAGAAGATCTTTCGTGCTATCCGATGCGCGGAAAATGAGAGAGTGACCTTAGCCACATATATGCTGCAGGTAAAAGAATAGTTTCTTGAAAGCTTATGAGTGTTGATTATAGTTCCCCCTTAGCATATCTATCTTCTTTTTAGGAGCGTGCCGATGTGTGGTGGTCGTCTGTACTACGCACACAGTTTAAGGATGGAGCTAGGGAGGTTGCATGGGCTGAGTTCATCCATCTGTTCAGGGCGAAGTACATTCCGGAGCATGTGCAAGATCGCATGGAGCATGAATTTCTAACATTGACCCAAGGGTCAATGAGTGTTCTTGAGTACGAGGCTAGATTTGCGGAGCTGTCCAAGTATGCGCCTCACATTATGGCAGATGGGCAGAGGAAAGTGAAGAAATTCATTATGGGGTTGAAGCCATCCCTGAGGACCAGACTGGTAGATTTTGGGCATCGATCCATGGAGAAGGCTTTGTCAGCGGCATGTATGCAAGAGGCCGAGATGGAGGTGTACCTGGAGGAGAAGAGGGCTTCTCTGAAGAGGCAGGGATCAGCATTTCAGCGGCAGGATAAAAAAAAGAAGGCCCCAGCATTTCAGCAGAGAGCAGTGGTACCAGCGAGAGTGGCTGCACCGACACCAGGCAGAGGCACAGTTGCAGAAAAACCGTTGTGTACTCAGTGTGGGAAGCGGCATGGAGGAGAGGTCTGTTGGGTTACTTTGGGGAGATGGTTGAGGTGTGGTGACAAGAACCATAAGATCCGAGATTGTCTGAAGATGGCGTAGCAGACTGCAGCAGCAGCAGCACCAGCAGTAGCTAGACCGGTACTGAGAGCAGCAGGGAGACCGAGGGCTCAGGCTCGAGTGTTTGCTTTGGCGAGAGACGAGGTAGAGTTGGCAGAGCACGTCACAGAAGGTACGGTTTTGATTATGGGAATGCATGCACATGTTCTATTTGATACTGGTGCTACGCATAGCTTTATTTCTGAGAAGTTTGCTAAGGTTTTGATGAAGGAGTCTGATCTAGTTCCGAAAGTGTTGGAGGTTCCCTTATCTGTTCATACTCCAGCCGAGACTATCTTGACTGGGCAGTGTTTTTCTTCTCTTCATGTGAATATTGAGGAGCGGGTTTTGCCTGGTAGTTTCTATCTGTTGAAGATAAAGGATTATGATGCTATCTTGGGCTTAGACTGACTCGAGGAGCACTATGCCCTTATGGATTGCAGGAGGAAGATTATCATTTTTCGGATCTCTGGTAAGGAGGAGTTTGTTCATCCCTTACCCAAGATCATGTCGGGTAAGTTTGTGATTTCTGCTCTGAAGGCAGCCCGGATGTTGAGTTAGGGTTGTAGTGGCTTTCTTGCTAATGTGGTTGTGTCTGAAGACTCGAAGAAGGTCTTGTCTGTGGAAGGTATTGATATTGTCCAAGATTTCATCTTTCTTGAGGATTTTTCTGGTTTGCCCCCTACAAGGGAGATTGAGTTGGCATTGAGTTAGTTCCTGGCACAACACCTATCTCTATTGCTCCTTATCGTATGGCACCAGTGGAATTGGCAGAATTGCGGAAGCAACTGTAGGAATTGCTCGATAAGGGTTTTATCCGGCAGAGTGTATCACCGTGGGGAGCACCTGTACTTTTTGTGAAGAAGAAGGACGGGTCGATGAGGCTGTGAATTGACTACCGCAAGCTCAATCAGGTGACTATTAAGAACAAGTATCCTTTACCCCACATTGATGACTTGTTTGATCAGTTGCATGGAGGTTCTGTGTTTTCTAAGATCGATCTTTGTTCTGGCTATCATCAACTCCGAATTAAGCCGGAGGGTTCTTCTAAAATGGCTTTTAGGACAAGATATGGCCATTATGAGTTCCTAGTCTTGCCCTTTGGTTTGACAAATGCTCCGATTATATGCGTTGCAATTGAGGGATTATGATATTATTCTGGGTATGGACTGGCTTGAGGCCTATAGGGCTATGGTAGATTGCAGAAAGAAGAAAATCAGGTTTTGTCACTCCGATGGAGGGGTGTTTGAATTTCAAGGTATGCCTTTCTATACCTCCAAGATTATAATTTCAGCAATTAAAGCTAGAAAATTGTTAAATGCGGAGTGTGTAGCTTATTTAGCTTCTATAAGTTTGGTTGAGGCTGGTAAGTCGGTAGAGGCAGTTCTAGTAGTCAGGGAATTTGCCGATGTGTTCCAGATGAGTTGCCAGGTATAGCTCCGCATAGAGAGGTTGACTTCACGATTGAATTGCAGCCAGGAACAATGCCAATTTCCAAGGCACCGTACAGGATGGCTCCAGCAGAATTAAAAGAGTTAAAGAAACAGTTGCAAGAATTGTTGGAAAAAGGGTTTATCAGGCCAAGTCATTCTCCATAGGGAGCTCTAGTGTTATTTGTAAGAAAGAAAGATGGAAGTTTTAGAATGTGTATTGATTATAGAAAGCTGAATGATGTGACCATAAAGAATAAGTATCCATTGACGAGAATTGATGATCTATTTGATCAGCTTCAATCAGCAAAGGTGTTTTCTAAAATTGACTTGAGGTCGGGGTATCATCAGTTAAGAATAAGAGAGGAAGATATTGATAAGACAACATTTAGAACCAGGTATGGGCATTATGAGTTTGTGGTTATGTCATTTGGGCTAACCAATGCACTAGCAGCGTTCATGAATTCAATGAACATAATTTTTCATCCTTATCTAGATCAATTTATAGTGGTTTTTATAGATGATATCCTGATTTATTCGGCATCGGAGGAAGAGCATGCAGCACACCTGAGGTTTACATTGCAGCTTTTGCGAGATAATTAGTTATATGCCAAGTTTAGCAAGTGTGAATTCTGGTTAAATGAAATATAGTTCTTAGGTCATGTCATCTCAGCAGAAGGAGTTGCAGTGGATCCAGCTAAAGTAGAAGCAGTTATGAAGTGGGAGCCGCCGAAGACAATCACAGAAATCAAAAGTTTTCTGGGTTTAACAGGTTATTACAGGCGTTTTATACGAGATTTCTCCATAATTGCAGCTCCCATGACTAGATTAACCAGAAAAGATGTGCCATTTGTATGGTCAAGTGAGTGTTAGAAAAGTTTTATGGAATTAAAAAAGAGACTTACAACAGCACCCATATTGACATTGCCAGTAGGCAGTGGTAGTTTTGTGGTTTATACAGATGCATCGAGAAGAGGACTTGGAGCAGTATTAATGCTACATGGTAAAGTGATAGCTTATGCATCCAAGCAATTGAAGCCAGCAGAGGAGAACTACCCAATGCATGATCTGGAGTTACCAGCAGTTGTTTTTGCTCTAAAAATGTGGAGGCACTACCTTTATGGTGAGAGATTTGAAATATTCACATATCATAAAAGCTTGAAGTATATTTTCTCTCAGAAGGATTTGAATCTCCGACAGCGTAGATGGGTAGAGTATTTGAAAGATTATGATTTCAGTTTGGCTTACCATCTGGGTAAGGCCAATGTGGTAGCTGATGCACTGAGCAGAAAAGCATATATGAGTTATATAATGATTAAGGAATGGAAATTATGTGAAGAAATAGCAGAGAATTCATTATATGTTCCAAGCAATCAGCGGCGGGCAGTACTAGCTAGTAGTACTTAGAGCCATCTTTGTATTGCCAGATTGTTGAAGCCCAACGAACAGATGGGAATTTAGCAAAAATTGTAAAAATGGAGGGTGTCACCATTGATGATAATTGTGTAGTGAAGCTTAAAGGCAGGTTGTACGTGCCAGCAGAAAGAGAGATAAAGCAGAGAGTACTGGAAGAAGCTCATAAATCAAGGTATACAATTCATCCAGACAGCACTAAAATGTATCAAGATTTGAAAAAGCATTTTTGGTGGCCGCATATGAAAAGAGAAATAGCAGAATTCATTGCGAGATGTATGGTTTGTCAGCAAATAAAGGCAGAGCATCAGAAGCCTGGAGGTTTACTACAGCCATTACCCATTCCACAGTGGAAATGAGATGACATTGCTATGGATTTTGTGGCAGGATTACCGAGGACAGCTTCAGGGCCTAATGGAATATGGGTATTTGTTGACAGATTGACTAAAGTCTACAGATTAGTGGCAGTGAGTATGTCCTGGACAGTGGACAGATTAGCAAGAATTTATGTTGACAAAATTGTTTCGTTGCATGGCATCCCGAAGATGATTATTTCTGATAGGGATCCAAGGTTTATTTCTGGTTTCTTGAGAAGCTTGCAGAGAGTTATTTGTACAGAATTGAGATATAGTTCAGCCTATCACCCACAGATAGATGGTCAGATAGAAAGAACAATACAGACAATTGAAGACATGTTACGAGCTTGCTACTTAGTGTGGGGAGGCAGTTGGGAGCATCATCTGGGCATGGTCGAGTTTGTTTACAACAATAGTTATCACACCAGCATTGGAATGGCACCGTATGAAGTATTATATGGCAGGCCATGTAGAACACCACTAAATTGGCATGAGGTGGGAGAAAGACAGGTAATGGGTCCTGAATTGATTCAGCAGACTATAGAAATGGTCAGATTGATCAAAGAAAAGTTACTGACAGTCCAGAGCCGACAGAAAAGTTATGCGGATAATCGTCGCAGGCCACTTCAATTTGAAGTTGGAGATTTTGTTTTTCTGAGGGTTTCTCCTACTAAAGGTGTTTTAAGGTTTAGCAAGAAAGGAAATTTGAGCCCAGGGTATGTGGGGACTTTCCAAGTGTTGGAAAGAATTGGGGAAACAGTTTATAGAATTGATTTGCCAGCTGATTTTACTGATGCTCATGATGTTTTTCATGTCTCCATGTTAAGAAAATGTATTGAAGATCTAGTGCAAATAGTCAGTTTTCAGCGGGATGATTTGAAACCGGATATATGTCTATGCCAGAATATCTAGTACAGATTACAGGCCGTAGGACGCAGAAGTTAAGAAATAAGGAAATTGAGCTGGTAAAGGTCAGATGGGAAAATAGGCAGGGAGGAGAGGATACCTGGGAGTTAGCAAAGGAAATGGTTGAAGCGTATCCTTACTTGTTTGTGTAAGCTTCTAAATCTTTTTAGATGATAGTACTTGTTATGGTATTTAAAGCTTTAAGTACTTAAATTGTGTTTTGAATTTCGAGGTCAAAATTTCTTTTTAGATGATAGTAATGTAACGTCGCACATTTTTCGGATCCTTTGTGGATCCTCTGTTTAGTGCTTGTGGTGGCCAATGTGTGGCCAATGTGACGTGTTGCAGATGAGTGTATAGGTTTGGGGTGCTCTTGGGCCGGTAGGCTGGGCCTAGGGGTGTAAACGATCTGAGTCGAGCCGAGTTCTAGTCTGTTCGAACTCGAGCTCGTTTACTTTTGCCGAGCTCGAACTCGGCTCGAAACTCGTCGAGCTTCTTCAAGCAATGCTCGAACTCGACTCGTTACAAATTTTTAAAGCTCGAACTCGACTCGATGAACAACTCGTTTACTTAACCGAGTTTGTAAACGAGTTCGAACCCGAGTTTTTAAACTCGTAATCGAACTTAAAATTTAATATTTAAATAATTTTTTTTTAAAACGGATTCAACTGGAACTAGTTTTCATAGAGAGAAATTTTTTTTTTTAATTAAAAAGGCTGGGGGAACACGAGTTACTAAGAGGGTGAAGGGGCCATTTTGTAAGCTTCCCAATCGGGCACCACTTTGTGGTAACCGATATGGGACTAAACAAGGAAGTGTGGGAGTGGGCGGGGTGGGCATTGGATTGTAGGGGGTGGGTGGTCGGACGTCGGAGCGTGCCACTGCAGGACCGCTGTGGCGTCCAGTGCCGTGGGAATCGCCGGGAGCCAAGGAGGGTGGCCGGACGGCGGACACCGGAGAATGCCACCGCAGGCACCTGGTGGCGTCCAGTGTCGCTGGGAAGCGCCGAGAGCCAGGGAGGTTGTTCAGACGCCGGAGAATGCCACCGCAGGCACCGCGGTGGCGTCCAGTCCCGTTGGGAAGCTCTGGGAGCCAGGGAGTGCCGCCTGCCGCGGTGTCCGTCGGGGAGACTGGCCTCCGGCACTACCGGGGGCCACGACCATCACACAGAGCTCCACCCAAATGGGAAGCTCCAACGACCACCACCGCCGCCGGAAGCTCCGTTCGGCCTTGGTGGAGTTGCTTGGCCCTGTCCCCTGTGACCACTCAGGGGGGCGACAGGAGTGTCGCTTGGCCCCCCCGCGGCCGGCACTGCTGCGCAAGAGCCCATCCGAGGAAGAAGACGACTTCCTTCGCGGTGCTTAGGAACCGTAGAAGATTTCATATTGTATATATACTCTTTTCTAAATTTGATGCAAACTAAATTTTATCTATATATCTTCCTTATCTGAGTTATGAATGTACCCCTAACTTATTTATATTTTATACTAAAGACTGTGTACATGTCTTATATGTTTAACTTTTACATATTAACCCCTAACTTTTGTTGTTATTTATCACATCTCATTATGTCAAAGTATAAATAATTTATATTCTCTATAAAATATTTAATAATTTAACATATTTAATAACAAATATTTAAACGAGTTATTAACGAGTATTTAGACGAGTATTTAATCGAACTCTTAACGAGTACTTAAACGAGCTGTTCACGAGTATAATCGAGCCGAGCTCACATGTGTTCAGACTCGGCTCGTTTATTAACCGAGCTTTTTTTTTTTGTTCAAACTCGGCTCGTTAATTAAATAAACGAGTCGAATCAAACTTTTATCGAGTTGAGTTTCAAGTTATTTGTCGAACGTATCGGCTCGTTTACACCCCTAGATGGGCCCAAAACACCAGCCTGTTCACTGACTGTGAACGCGACAAGGGTTTGCGTCGCGTTCTGAACACGACGGCCCTGGTGGTCATGTTTTGCATGTCATCGTGAGGTGGTCGTCGTCTGCATGTGCGCCGCATGTCGCGCACTGGGCGACATGCAGATGTCAGCCTTGGGAAGGCGACGCCCTACCCTGTCGCGTTTAGGTCGCAACAAGGGGGTATGTCGCATTCCCAACCGCTGTGCATTTTTAAGTTGCTCTAGCCAAGCAGAGCTGTAAACAGTTCTGCTCAGCCAGGGGAAGGTGCTGCGGCATTTTTGCTGGGTGATTTGGTGGTTTGGAGGTGCGTTTGGTGTGTTCTCGCCTTGAGGACCTTGCGTGGAGTGGGGGAAACACCGGGATAGTCTCGTTCTTCGCATTCTTCACGAAGATAGAGGAATTCATCCCATTTTACATCGTGTAATTGCATGAGATGCATGTATGATCGGTTTTTGATGTTTAGAACAGTAGATACCATGTTAGGGTATCCATTAAAGCATGAAAAATAAAGATTAAACGTGGTTTGCATGGCCGGGGTGGTGATCCGTGGAGCTCATCGACAGAGCCCCTTGTCACATTCAGAACGCGACAGGCCGACCCGTCGTGTTCATGTTATGAACGCGACATGTCGTGGTGTCGCGTTCTGAAGGTGACATGACCCTACATAGCGACCTCAGCTGAGAGGTCCTGTTGTGCATGGTTTTAATGGTATAATTATTCAATTATTGTTATTTCTTATGTATGGCAAGTATAAGTGGTGCATTGGCACCTGTTGCGCCCTGGGAGCATGACGTTTACGTGGTTAGCGTGTTGCTTTCGAGGCTAGCAAGTGATTCACGTGACTGGTGTGTTGTTCACGCAGTTAGTATGCTGTGTTCACGTGGTTGACGTGAGGTTTCACGTGGTTTGTGCGGTGTGCAGGTGGTTTGTGTGTGTGTGGCGAGTAGTACGACGCCTACCATGGTTACCTCTTCAGTTGGGTGCCCTAGGTTCTGTGTGAGCCAGGCTTGTGCTCCAGGCTTGTCCCGATACTTGTGTTGTACCGTCGAGGTCTGTGTTGTCTGTCCTGGACACCCTCACTCCTGTGCTTGAGTTGAACGTCCAGCTGAGAGAAAGATGACAGTGGGACAACGACTTGTGAGAGTTTGTTGTTTTGTCGCTTGTAGCACGCTCATAGTTGGGGGTACGGACACCAGTAGACGTCACTGGTCCCCAACTAGTCCTTTTACCAGTGCCCCTCTAGGGAGCTCAGGCCAGAGTCCCTAAAGGTGCCAGGCATGGGCCCGCGACAGTGTGGTCCGCGGTTGTGGTGTTGGTTGGTCTCCACAGTTGTTTAGCTTGTTTTTGTGGAGCGACAGTTGGACCTTTCATCTGTGGAAGCGAGGCTGAGAGGTAGACCTGTGTGGTTTGTCCGAGTCAGTTGCTGGTGTCGCGAACCAGTTTACGTGGCTCGAGTATGGCAGTCTCTACTTTAGCTCGTACACCGAGTTGTGGTTTTGCCGTTTAATTATTGGAGCTGGTTTGTAAGAGCGGCAAGTGGTAAGTGGTATTTACAGCTTTAATATCCTGCTTAGCTTATTCTATAAATTACTAGCGTAGCTTCCTGCTTTCCTACTTGAATTTGGTTTGCTCGATTTTTGGGGGAGTTTCCCTACTGAGCCAGTGACTTGCGAGGCTCACCCCTACTCCCTACAGGTGAAGGAGAGCAGGAGGTTTCCCTACTGTCTTCCAGTTTGGAGCCGCATTACAGCGGTGTTGGGCCGACGCCTCCAGCAGTGTAGACTTTTTTCTGTTGTACCTCGAGGTATGCCCCAGGCTTGTGTACTTCACTTTGACTTTTGTTAAAATTTGGCTATGTAAATCCAATGTAAATACATGTGAATATATATATATATATATATATATATATATATATATATATATATATATATATATATATTTCCACATACATGTGTGTGATATCCCTTGCGAGGCTACAGCTTGTTCGCGGGAGATGGAGTCGGGTCAGGCTCGTTAGTGGGATAACGGGTTTGAACGACGTGGTCCGTCACAAATTTCCTAGCCCTTAGGGCACAGATAATGAATTTAGGGGTGGAGAATGGCATACCTTGGAACTCAAATAAATCTCCTCCTGGATAGCTGAATCTCACTTTCTTTTTCTTGCAATCCACCATTGCCCCATATGCTTCTAACCAATCCATACCCAATATCATATCATATTCCTTTAACTGCAAAGCATAAAGCCTAGCCGGCAATTGATTACCCTGAATCATAATAGGTATCTCATCCAAATAACATGTGGTAAGCATAAAATCTCCCGACGGTACCTCCACCATAAGCTCACACTGCCTCTCCTCAAAAGGATGCACCATAACATCAAGAAAATCTTCAGAAATGAAAGAGTGAGATGCACCCGGATCTATCAATGTTCTTGCTGAAAATTCAAAGAGTGGTATAATACCTTCAATCAAATTTGATGCTTCCGCTTGGGCCCTGGTAATTGACATTAATCATCCTCGTCCTCTACCCCTTTGGTAAGGTGCGCCTCTTCCTTGCCCTGCTGAAAGTTGTTGTTGCTACTGCTGTTGTGGTGCCCCTCTACCATAGTTGGATCTTCTTGGGTGTGGGCAATTCCTCGCCATATGCCCCGACTGATCACAATTGTAACACCGGAATTCCCCGGACTGCCGTGCCGTACTTTGTTGAGACTCCTCCATCTCTGGCTTATAGCCACGCCCTTGCTGAAATCTGTATTGCTTGCCACCTCCTCAGCCTCTAAATACCTTTTTCAACTTGTTACCCCATTTGCCAAAACCTGAAGAAGACGATCCTCCCGAAGGTGCCTTTCCCTTGCTAACACCCGCGGACTACTGTGGAAATCGGTAACTACCACCACTTGATCCCGACCCACTAGACTGCCTGGCTTGAATGGTGTCACGTCCTAATAAAAGGCTATTTATTGGGAAATGACAGAAAACAGGCACAAAGTAATAACATTAACGTTTATTCATTATAACGCAGTCTGCGGAAGTCTTATTACATAAAGCTCCTCATTACACACTAAGTGAGGAGTAAGGATGAGTAGCTACTACTCATAACATTTTACAAGTACGCAACTAAAGTAGTAAATGGTTGGTTGATTCGTCATCGGTGTCCACTCTGCACACAGCCCATTTTATACGTCTCCCTCATCTTGATTACTTGAAAAGGGAAGGATGGGTGAGCTAACTAGCCCAGTAGAATTCAAATCCTTAAATCAAAGGATCAGGAACACATGATAATTTAGGTAAGAACATGAATGGTATCAAGAATAGGGTCAGATAACCAAGATAACATGTCAATGAATGTATAACAGTAGTATGAAAACATAGGCATACTCATAAATTCATATTAAGGCTCAGGTTCGGAGTCATATAAATATTCACACAGGACAGGTAATAGGATGATCATAATCAAGAGATAGTGATGCAATGTCAAACATCTTGGTGTCCTTATCCTTCTAAGACAAGGATAGAACGGATATCAAAAAGGCAATACCAGATCTCAGAATAGTAGCTTGATATAGTGATAGTAAAACTCAGGTCATGCTCAAGTATATAGCTCAAGAATTGGTTCATATATCAGTTCACACAATACAGGAAGTATGATGACCATAATCAGGAAATAGTGATGCAATGCCAAACATCCCGGTATCCTTATCACTCCCGTACGGCCCATAATGAATTCGGGTGCTCCTCCCAGGACTGGACCAGCCCTATTTGCACAGGCATATCAGTTAGGTGGGGTCCAAGGACCCAATAAATGTCATCATCATAAGTTTATCATATATCACAAGGTGTTCAAGCCTTTGAACTCTCAAGTCATCAAGTAATATAAACTTAGTTGTCGAATACAGGAGAATGGACTCAACGGAGTACCATTCGGAGTTGACGGTTTCAAGGATAATTCAATAATGAGTAAGGTATCCAAAGTGGGTAATCTTTATGGTAGAATGACAGAAAATATCAAAGTAAATAAGAGGGTAATTTGGTAGGCTATTAGGATGAACTTTGAACAAGGATTTACACATGTAAGAGTGCTGAAATCCAAGGTAGGACAGTAGCTGTCGACAGGAAGGAAGGATCTGTCAACAGATGGCACAGACAGAGCTCAGGTTTGCTGGCTCTGTGGGTATCTGTCGACAGATGCAAGGTATCTGTCGACAGATCCACACAGTCCAGAAACCTGGAGTTCTGGAAACATGCGCCTGTCGACAGCTCTTGGGCTGGCTGTCGACAGGAAGCAGCAGAACTTCCGTAAATATGTTTAAATCCATTCTAAGCACCCTAATTATAGATCTTATAATTCAAGGCATGATTGATATCAAATGGAAGAGTCTAAATAGAGTTTTCACAGTGGTTTATAAACTAAACAGTCGAGATGCAACAAGAGATTGATAATTCGAACTTGGTCGGCTATAAACTAATGTAGTGTAGTATTGGAAGCATGAACTTGATAGCAATGGTTTATTGGAAAATTCCTATAAGATGGACACTAAAACTCAAGGTATTTCATGAATCCAAGTCAATGTTCGAATTATCAACCATCTAAACCGAAATCCTCACACTGTTCTAAGGATATGTTTACTTCTACCAGAACTCTATATCATGAACTTGAATCAAAGGTGGAAGAATAAGAAGAAGAAGAGATGATCTGGAAGTAAAATAAGTATCTCTTCCTCCCTAACGTAAGAATATTCATCAAAACTAGACGAAAACTAGTAAGATTACAGTTATATCAACTTGGCTACTCAACACGAGTTATTTATCATGTGTAGAGAACAGGATTAAGGAAAAGGAGATGAATCCTACTTGATTTTGAATTCTTCCTTTGATATAGAAATCCACAATTCACCACGAATAGTAGATGGAGAGATGGCCAAAAGCAAAGAAGGAGGCAGTTGAAGCAGTAGCAACTACTAAAGTTTGCTTCACTGGCTTCCCGACTACATCCAGCTACAGCTCCAGCAGCAACTCGAACAGGACCAAGAGATGCACACAGTGTAAACTAACCACTCCAGCTACACACTCACTCTAAAGTCTCGTGAATCACAGCAACAGCATAAGAGGGAAGGAGTCAGAAAGATAGGAACGAAGAAGGAGGGGGTGTATTTATAGCCATCTGGTCTTGCCATGCACAACGACACGTCGGTTTCCAGGTGTTGGGGTAAAACCCCATTTAACAACCCACTGACACCTAACTCATGCATGCAATCACACACCCACACATCGGCCTTCAACGTGTAAGAACCTTAACCTATCATGACATGGGCTTGCGTAGCCTAGGATACATCAGCAAGACCAATTCCTAAAAATCCTTCCCGTAATTAGGCTATAATTCAGCTGGCCCGATAATCCTTGCGTAAATGTGATCAAACGACATCTGTTTGTCCTAAAATTTTAACCATAGACTAATATGATGGTTTTACAAATTATGGTAATTTTAGTTTAATTTTTGTAATTTATTTTAAAGTAGGTGAAAAATCACCCGAAAAATGGTCGCGTCGACTTAATCTCAAAATCTGTACGTCGAAAAATTCAGATAATTACATATTTAATTTCTCCACATTTTTCTAGAAATTATGATGTTCTCAGATTTTTATTTCGATGTCGTTTTCCAGTATCGCACTGTGGAGGCACGCACTTCGAGGTACGACACTGGGATAATGTTCATTACCACTAATTAAGTCTATCATCCAATTATCACAATTTAATAACAACCCTAAGGTATTTTAACCAAATTATTTCTATTTTCTTAACATTTTAAATTTTTGAGGCGTTACAACTCTCTCCCACTAAAAAGAGTTTGGTCCTCCAAACTTCTTGACTTAGTTTGGATAGATCACAAAGATGTAAGTTTTCAATCCTTGAAACTTTATCTAATCCAGATTAGTCACGCCAATTCCATCATGATTATTATGTCATATAATGTTTACACTCTCTATATAATTTATTATCATAACATCGTCAGTTGATGAGGATCTAAATATTAGCACTTTAGATATTAAAGAGCCATGTTGTGATTATGGGTTCAATTAGATACAACCTTCACTATGTTCTTTATCACTGGCAGTGTATATCATACTCAAAGTCTCCCCTACTAAG
Organism: Colocasia esculenta; assembly: GCA_014218235.1. Taxonomy (NCBI): domain Eukaryota; kingdom Viridiplantae; phylum Streptophyta; class Magnoliopsida; order Alismatales; family Araceae; genus Colocasia; species Colocasia esculenta. The sequence continues at coordinate 49,714,194 of CM024765.1, read as the reverse complement.
GAATAACCTTATTCCTTAGAGTTATGTAAATACATATTTCCTTGGGAAGGGTAATAAGGTATGACAAGGTTGATGAGTGTGAAGAATATGGAGATAGACAACCAGATTTTTTTTTTTTTTAAATTTATCCCATAAGATTTTTGTTACAGAACTCTATAGTCAGCCTTATAAGGTTACTTTGATTGGCAAAACTTACCAAGTTTTGATATGTTGTTACAACTAAACTCAAGTATTTCTTACTATACTCAAGTCCTATTGACTTTTCCTGATTTTGATATATCAAACAAAAAGTAATAAATATTTAACACAAGTTTTTATAACATAAGAAAATTCATGAAGTCAAAAGGTCTATTAAGTGTGTTGACCCTGATCACTTCTTAGGTTATCACTACATGGAGCTCAGGTTGACACTAAGATACTACAAGATCAACTCTACGTGATGGATAATTAGTCAAAATTGCAATCACCTAATTGAGGTCAATTCTAGAAACCATGGAGTTGTTTTTTTTTTTCCTACTTCTTTTCTTCACTAATTTGTTTGGGTGTCTACTCCAATAGAAGTAAACAGATTCAATCCTTCACTGTATATGTATGGTTTGTGAGATTTAAAGCAATCTTGAATCTTTGGATCATCAATTGTTTGAATGTTTATTAAAGAGTCTCACTTGGTTTAGTGAGGGATGGACGTAGATAATGAGTAAATGATCTATCTCAGTGGTATAATAATTTAGAATCTACGAAAATGGGAAGTCAATGGAAGAATACATCACGAGGATAGTCATGAAGTCTATATGATCGATTGAACCATTCATTTACTAATTCTTATTTAGAATCGGAGATAATAACATATCAATTCGAAAGTCATATTGATGTAAATTAAGGGATGAGCAGGTTTGACTTTTCCTTCAGTAGGAGAGGGCTCCCTTGGAGAAGTCATATGGGTGTTAACCATTTTTCACCGGACCTTGGATTCTTAGCATTCTACTAGGTTTATTTGAATTATGAATTTTTCAGGTAGGTCAAATTATAAGAAATTAGAAAGACGTTATTTTGATGGAATCGCAAAAATTGCGTTTTTCTTCTTCGGTGGGAGAGTTGACTTTTTATTGGTAAGTGATATGATTTTTCTGATATTTTTATTGGATTCAAATGGGGGGTACTTCCTTATTTACATGTAATATCTTAAGTAACATTTACTTAAATGATATGGAATGTAAATAAGGTATGAGTTTCAGTCTTACAAGGGTCCTGCTGACTCTTCTGACTAAACCTGCTGACACATCTAACTGAAGAAGGATCAGTTCAACACAAACTGGTGTCTGTCGACAGCTAGAAAATGGCTGTCGACAGATGACAACAGACAGAGCAAGGTTTTTCTGGTTCTGAGGGTATCTGTCGACAGACCAGAGTCGTCTGTCGACAGGTGAAGGACATCTGTCGACAGATCAAGGCTATCTGTCGACAGTTACTGACAGTTTTGTATTTCTGGGTTGTGGAAGCATGTTACCTGTCGACAGGTAAATGCTGGCTGTCGACAGGTGTGATCTAAACTTCCAGGAATCTTGAAAAACTACCATAGGAAATTCTACCAAGTGTTCATATGAATCTTTACATGATTGACAACATTTTCTTGCTTCTAATAGGATGAGTTTCATAGTATGCTTGAGTCATAACATAAACTTTAACTAAAGCATGGTTACAAGAAATAGAACAACACATCTATGGTTGTTTCAAGTGTGTATACATGGTAAACACTTTAATTATGAAGTTCTTGTGTAGGAATAAGAAGCAAGAATGAAAGAAAGAAGGAATCCTCTAAATTTTCATTTCATACTCAATACAATCTATATCCAACTATACTTATCTAGCTTAACCTCAGGCTTTCTACCCATCCTCGCAGGTTATCCCTAGGTTTATCGACCTAAGGCTCTGATACCAAATTTATCTGTCACGTCCTAATAAAAGGCTATTTATTGGGAGATGACAGAAAACAGGCACAAAGTAATAACATTAACGTTTATTCATTATAACGCAGTCTGCGGAAGTCTTATTACATAAAGCTCCTCATTACACACTAAGTGAGGAGTAAGGATGAGTAGCTACTACTCATAACATTTTACAAGTACGCAACTAAAGTAGTAAATGGTTGGTTGATTCGTCATCGGTGTCCACTCTGCACACAGCCCATTTTATACGTCTCCCTCATCTTGATTACCTGAAAAGGGAAGGATGGGTGAGCTAACTAGCCCAGTAGAATTCAAATCCTTAAATCAAAGGATCAGGAACACATGATAATTTAGGTAAGAACATGAATGGTATCAAGAATAGGGTCAGATAACCAAGATAACATGTCAATGAATGTATAACAGTAGTATGAAAACATAGGCATACTCATAAATTCATATTAAGGCTCAGGTTCGGAGTCATATAAATATTCACACAGGACAGGTAATAGGATGATCATAATCAAGAGATAGTGATGCAATGTCAAACATCTTGGTGTCCTTATCCTTCTAAGACAAGGATAGAACGGATATCAAAAAGGCAATACCAGATCTCAGAATAGTAGCTTGATACAGTGATAGTAAAACTCAGGTCATGCTCAAGTATATAGCTCAAGAATTGGTTCATATATCAGTTCACACAATACAGGAAGTATGATGACCATAATCAGGAAATAGTGATGCAATGCCAAACATCCCGGTATCCTTATCACTCCCGTACGGCCCGTAATGAATTCGGGTGCTCCTCCCAGGACTGGACCAGCCCTATTTGCACAGGCATATCAGTTAGGTGGGGTCCAAGGACCCAATAAATGTCATCATCATAAGTTTATCATATATCACAAGGTGTTCAAGCCTTTGAACTCTCAAGTCATCAAGTAATATAAACTTAGTTGTCGAATACAGGAGAATGGACTCAACGGAGTACCATTCGGAGTTGACGGTTTCAAGGATAATTCAATAATGAGTAAGGTATCCAAAGTGGGTAATCTTTATGGTAGAATGACAGAAAATATCAAAGTAAATAAGAGGGTAATTTGGTAGGCTATTAGGATGAACTTTGAACAAGGATTTACACATGTAAGAGTGCTGAAATCCAAGGTAGGACAGTAGCTGTCGACAGGAAGGAAGGATCTGTCAACAGATGGCACAGACAGAGCTCAGGTTTGCTGGCTCTGTGGGTATCTGTCGACAGATGCAAGGTATCTGTCGACAGATCCACACAGTCCAGAAACCTGGAGTTCTGGAAACATGCGCCTGTCGACAGCTCTTGGGCTGGCTGTCGACAGGAAGCAGCAGAACTTCCGTAAATATGTTTAAATCCATTCTAAGCACCCTAATTATAGATCTTATAATTCAAGGCATGATTGATATCAAATGGAAGAGTCTAAATAGAGTTTTCACAGTGGTTTATAAACTAAACAGTCGAGATGCAACAAGAGATTGATAATTCGAACTTGGTCGGCTATAAACTAATGTAGTGTAGTATTGGAAGCATGAACTTGATAGCAATGGTTTATTGGAAAATTCCTATAAGATGGACACTAAAACTCAAGGTATTTCATGAATCCAAGTCAATGTTCGAATTATCAACCATCTAAACCGAAATCCTCACACTGTTCTAAGGATATGTTTACTTCTACCAGAACTCTATATCATGAACTTGAATCAAAGGTGGAAGAATAAGAAGAAGAAGAGATGATCTGGAAGTAAAATAAGTATCTCTTCCTCCCTAACGTAAGAATATTCATCAAAACTAGACGAAAACTAGTAAGATTACAGTTATATCAACTTGGCTACTCAACACGAGTTATTTATCATGTGTAGAGAACAGGATTAAGGAAAAGGAGATGAATCCTACTTGATTTTGAATTCTTCCTTTGATATAGAAATCCACAATTCACCACGAATAGTAGATGGAGAGATGGCCAAAAGCAAAGAAGGAGGCAGTTGAAGCAGTAGCAACTACTAAAGTTTGCTTCACTGGCTTCCCGACTACATCCAGCTACAGCTCCAGCAGCAACTCGAACAGGACCAAGAGATGCACACAGTGTAAACTAACCACTCCAGCTACACACTCACTCTAAAGTCTCGTGAATCACAGCAACAGCATAAGAGGGAAGGAGTCAGAAAGATAGGAACGAAGAAGGAGGGGGTGTATTTATAGCCATCTGGTCTTGCCATGCACAACGACACGTCGGTTTCCAGGTGTTGGGGTAAAACCCCATTTAACAACCCACTGACACCTAACTCATGCATGCAATCACACACCCACACATCGGCCTTCAACGTGTAAGAACCTTAACCTATCATGACATGGGCTTGCGTAGCCTAGGATACGTCAGCAAGACCAATTCCTAAAAATCCTTCCCGTAATTAGGCTATAATTCAGCTGGCCCGATAATCCTTGCGTAAATGTGATCAAACGACATCTGTTTGTCCTAAAATTTTAACCATAGACTAATATGATGGTTTTAAAAATTATGGTAATTTTAGTTTAATTTTTGGAATTTATTTTAAAGTAGGTGAAAAATCACCCGAAAAATGGTCGCGTCGACTTAATCTCAAAATCTGTACGTCAAAAAATTCAGATAATTACATATTTAATTTCTCCACATTTTTCTAGAAATTATGATGTTCTCAGATTTTTATTTCGATGTCGTTTTCCAGTATCGCACTGTGGAGGCACACACTTCGAGGTACGACACTGGGATAATGTTCATTACCACTAATTAAGTCTATCATCCAATTATCACAATTTAATAACAACCCTAATGTATTTTAACCAAATTATTTCTATTTTCTTAACATTTTAAATTTCTGAGGCGTTACAAATGGTTCTTTCAAGGATTGCTACTCTTTGGGCTGCCTCTTCCACGGTACTGCACATTAAAGGAATAACTGCATCTTGCAACTCCGACCTCAATCCCCGAATGAAGTACTCAACCATCATTACATCATTGGTTACCACACACGGGGCATACCGACTCAAGGCCATGAACCTCATTTGATACTCCAACACTGATAAGTTCCCTTGCTGAAGTGTTCTAAATTGCTCCCTCTTTGCTTGCTGAACTTGTATTGGAAAGAAAGTATTATTGAAAACCTCAAGAAACTCAGGTCAAGTAATTGTTTCTTCAGCTCTACCATTAAACGCCGTTTGCATCTTGAGTCTCCACCACTCTTGTGCAAAACCCCTCAGCTGATATGTTGGCATTATAAGCACCTGAATGCAACCATAAGCACCTGAATGCAACCATAAGCACCTGAATGCAACCATATGCACCTGAATGCAACCATATGCACCTGATTGCAACCATAAGCACCAGAATGCAACCATAAGCACCTGAATGCAACCATAAGCACCTAAATGCAACCATAAGCACCTGAATGCAACCATAAGCATCTGAATGCAACCATAAGCACCTAAATGCAACCATATGCACCTAAATGCAACCATATGCACCAGAATGCAACCATATACACCTGAATGCAACCATAAGCACCAGAATGCAACCATAAGCACCTGAATGCAACCATAAGCACCAGAATGCAACCATATGCACCAGAATGCAACCATAAGCACCTGAATGCAACCATAAGCACCTAAATGCAACCATAAGCACCTAAATGCAACCATAAGCACCAGAATGCAACCATATGCACCAGAATGCAACCATAAGCACCTAAATGCAACCATATACACCTGAATGCAACCATATGCACCAGAATGCAACCATAAGCACCTGAATGTAACCATAAGCACCAGAATGCAACCATAAGCACCTGAATGCAACCATAAGCAACTGAATGCAACCATATGCACCAGAATGCAACCATAAGCACCTGAATGCAACCATAAGCACCTAAATGCAACCATAAGCACCATAATGCAACCATAAGCACCAGAATGCAACCATAAGCATCTGAATGCAACCATAAGCACCTAAATGCAACCATATGCACCTGAATGCAACCATATGTACCAGAATGCAACCATAAGCACATGAATGCAACCATAAGCACCAGAATGCAACCATAAGCACCTGAATACAACCATAAGCACCTGAATGCAACCATATGCACCAGAATGCAACCACAAGCACCTGAATGCAACCATAAGCACCTAAATGCAACCATATGCACCTGAATGCAACCATATGCACCAGAATGCAACCATAAACATCTGAATGCAACCATAAGCACCTAAATGCAACCATATGCACCTGAATGCAACCATATGCACCAGAATGCAACCATAAGCACCTGAATGAACCATAAGCACCTAAATGCAACCATATGCACCTGAATGCAACCATATGCACCAGAATGCAACCATAAACACCTGAATGCAACCATAAGCACCTAAATGCAACCATATGCACCTGAATGCAACCATAAGCACCTGAATGCAACCATAAGCATCAGAATGCAACCATAAGCACCAGAATGCAACCATAAGCACCTGAATGCAACCATAAGCACCTAAATGCAACCATATGCACATGAATACAACCATATGCACCAGAATGCAACCATAAGCACCTGAATGCAACCATAAGCACCTAAATGCAACCATAAGCACCAGAATGCAACCATAAGCACCTAAATGCAACCATATGCACCTGAATGCAACCATATGCACTGGGTGAAAAATTGTCCGAAAAATAGTTGCATCGACTTAATTTCGAAATCCGTACGTCAACAAATCCAGATATTTATATTTCTGATGTCTCCGTACTTTTTTAGAAATTATGGTGTTTTCGAATTTTAGTTTCGTTATAGTTTTTCGGTGTCGCACTGTTGGAGCGCACATCTCTCTGTACGACACTAAGTTATCGTTTATTAGTATCAATTAATTTCAGATATTAATTATTTTTATCTCGTAATAATAATGAGGTCTAATAACCATATTATTCATATTTTTCAACTATTAAAATTTTTCAGAACGTTACAGATCTGAATCCCACAGACATTAATATTATTTTTTAATGATATTTGTTTTATATTTAAGAAAAAAATAAAAAATAATATCTCTCACAATCGGATTTTAAAATAAAAAATTAAAATTAAGGAAAAAAATAATTGGTTAAAATGGTTATCTTAAATAGCTTAAAAATTAGCTGGCCCAAAGATCCCATTGAAAACACATTCAAATGATATATATTTGTGTTAAAATTGCAGTCATAGGCTAATGTAATGGTTTTATAGATTATGGTGATTTTAGTTTAATTTTTAGAGTTTTTTTTTGCACTGGGTGAAAAATCGTCCGGAAAATAGTTGCAATGATTTAATTTCGAAATCCGTACGTCAACAAATCTAAATATTTATATTTCTAATGTCACCAATTTTTTTTGAAAATTATGGTATTCTCGGATTTTATTTTCGTTACAGTTTTTTAATGTCGCCCTGTTGGAGCGCACATCTTTCTGTACGTACTAAGATAACGTTTATTAATATCAATTAATCTCATATATTAATTATTTCAATCTCATAATAATAATGATGTCTAATAACCATATTGTTTATAATTTTCAACTATTAAAATTTTTCAGGACGTTACAGTCCCGAACTGGATAGACATTAATATTATATTTTTAATGATATTTGTTTTTATATTTAAAAGAACTATAAAATAAAAAATGACATCTTTCACAATCTGATTTTAAAATAAAAATTTAAAACTATGGAAAAAATTTGGTTAAAATGGTTATCTTAAATAGCTTAAAAATTAGCTGGCCCAAAGATCTTATTGAAAACACATTCAAATGATATACATTTGTGTTAAAACTGTAGTCATAGGCTAATGTAATGGTTTTATAGATTATTGTGATTTTAGTTTAATTTTTAGAGTTTTTTTTGCACTGGGTGAAAAATCATTCGAAAAATAGTTGTATCGGTTTAATTTCGAAATTCGTACTTCAACAAATCCGGATATTCGCATTCCTGATGTCACCATATTTTTTTAAAAATTATGGTGTTCTCGAATTTTATTTTCGTTACAGTTTTTCGATGTCGACCTGTCGGAGCGCACATCTCTCTGTACGACACTAAGGTAACATTTATTAGTATCAATTAATTTCAGATATTAATTATTTCAATCCCATAATAATAATGAGGTCTAATAACTATATTATTCATAGTTTTTAACTATTAAAATTTTCAAGGTGTTACAGTCTCGAATTTGACAGACATTAATAATATATTTTTAATGATATTTATTTTTATATTTAATAAAAAACTATAAAATAGAAAATGACATGTTCCACAATTAAATTTTAAAATAAAAAATTTAAACTAAAGAAAAAAAAAACAAAATGTGTGTTACTGTTGCGCATTTGCGCAACAGTAACTGGGAGGGAGAGAGTGTGTGTGTGGGGGGGGGGGGGGGGGGGGGGGAACCGGGAGAGAAGGTGGGAAGGGTGGGGGGAACCGGGAATGGGGGAGGAGAGACGGAAGTGGGGAGAGGGTGGGCCACGCGTCACCAGTCAGTTGGTGACTGTCTGACTCCCATCCTGCAGCGTTGCGAGAGAATCCGGTTTCCTTAACTTAACCCTGTCCCTGTGTGGGTTGCAACAATGAAGCTGGGGCCAAATGTAGGCTTCCTATAACCTCCCCAAGTTGCTGGGCCATTTGGTTGGAGGTCTACCCATAATTTTAAAACCACCCATTTTCAAAACTGATTTTAATAATGGTAGTTTCATATTGAAAATAAAAAACCAGCGAAAAATGACATGCTAGTTGTTGTAATAAATGGTAACCCAAATGTTACAAAAACTTAAAATAGTTATTTAGAATGTTTCAACGTTATATCATTTTTTTTTTTTGGAAAATTATGGTTTGTCCAAATAATACTTCTTCTTCGGCAGGAAAAAAGAAGCATAAAACATGTCCTGACAGTACTAAGCAGGAATCATAAGAATTTTCAGAAAACGATTAGAGATAATAATAATAATAAATATTTTAAAATTTTGTTTGAGGAAAGCAAGGTTGACAATTTAATATAATTAGGTAAGTAAATATTCTATGGTTAAGATGCTGCTGGTTAACACGTTAATTAATGTGAACAAGTAAATATTGCACAACGTCTTAACCTTCCAATATCTTAACTATATGTAACTTGTTAATCTCCAAGTAACATTTACGGGTAGAGTCTACAAAATATATATCATAGAAAAACAGGGAGGGAAATGTATGTTACTCTGCATAATATTTGTTATACAATTAGTTGTTTTAGATGCTTATTCCACCCTCCTCTTATCGATCCACGTGGTAATTGTTAAAATATGGAGACAACACAATTTATATTAAAAAAATAAAAAATGAGGTCTACAGTTTAATGGGAGGTGGTTTGATCCTCATATTTAATACTATCAGATAGAATAATCATACAAAAAGTTAACTAAGCCCACTAAAATTAGCCATATCTAAGTATTCCGTAAAATATTACTCTTTTATGATAAATTAGATGCTTTGAAAGAGGGCAAATTGATTTTCTAAAAATATATTCAGAATATCTTGGTAGAAATATGATATTATTGTAGGAAAAGTAGGGTACGTGGCATCGCAGTACTCCATGACAACGTGACTAGATTTTTCCGACAGCTGTGTTGTAACCACGCGTGGCCTAATTAACAGGGCCTTTGTTCAAAAAAATGGCCGCACGTGGGCCCCATCCAACGGGCAAAAAAGTCGGGAAGGCTCCTCCTCTTCCCTTTTCCTTTCCATCGAAGGGTTACCGTTACTAACACACTGGAACCCTACCCCCACGCCATCTCCAGCTGCCTTGTCCTTCCCTTGCCGCTGCCTTCCATCTGCCCCCATTCGAAGCCAGGATGCCTTCCGAGTTCAAAGCCGCTGCGTCGTCGCTCCGGAAGGTGATGGGCTCAAGCGCCTCTCTGTTCTTCAGGGGTTTCAACTCCTCCAAGTGGTAGGACGCCAGATGCCATCTCTCTCTCTCTCTCTCTCTCTCTCTCTCTCACGTTCTTCTGAATTCACAGCAAGACTGAGGCGAAGCTGGCAGTGGCAAGGATAAAGTTGCTGAGGAACAGAAGGGAGGTGCAGGTGAGGCAGATGCAGCGGGACGTGGCCATGCTCCTAGATTCCCACCAGGACTCCACCGCCCGTATCCGAGTAAATTTTCAACTCAGATCATTGATGTGAAGTCTCCAGATTTTCTTTATGCTGCCTACTCTCTTCTGCTGCTTCTTTTCTTTTTGCAAATGAGGGGAGTTTCTTCTCACTTGTAGAGTGGATTTGCAGTTCCTGACCGAAGCGATTTGGGGTTTCCGTAGATTTGAGGCCGGTTTGTTTAGGAAGTGGCGTTAGATTCTGGAAGCTGTAGATTCGCTCATTGTTCGTCCCAACAAAAAGCCCCAAATTGGGGTTCCTAGTTTGTGGAAAAAATGATTTTTCTGGAGGAGGAGTTGATCATCGTCAAGTTGTTGCGATCCATAATCCATGTTCCTCTAGTAACTTGCATTCTGAAATAGGAAGGTAAAAGTAGCTTCCAAGTTTCCAACTAAAAGATTCACCAAATGGGAAGTGAGGTCCGGAAGAAAGTTGTAAATTTCCATGTGTTGGACAATGAATATGGTTTTTAGGAAAGTGTACTAGAGGAAGAGAATCCATTTGTGCTTTTTTTCTTGAAATTTGGTGGCTAGTAAGGAAGATGATGAGACAATCCTTTGAAATCACGGATTTCAAAGTGCATAATGGGAAAAAGAGGACATGTGGACGATCCCTCAGAATCGTCCTCAAATTGCAGGAAATTACACCCCTTTTTTATGTTCAAAATCAGATGTTCCAACACCGAAACAGAGAAAACCCTTGTGCTTATCCTGATGCGCAATTAGGCATATTGTTAGCTTTCCCAGTCAATAAACACTACCATGATGCCAAGTTAACAAACATGTAGTATGCATGCGATAAGGATCATAGTATCCATGCCGACCCCGGGTTCATCATCATTCAACAAGTCTCAACTCTATTTTTCCATATTGCATCAGATGCTACATGTTGGTATTTTCAATGATAAAGTTACACCCTTGACAACATTGTTCCAATGAGTTTTTTATGGGATCTTCAATCTGGGCATGTTTGATACTGATGCCTAGGGGTGTCCAAATGGAGCAGTGATCGGCACTCGGAACTCTTCAGTCATGCCCAATTAGGCATGTTGGTAAATTTCCGGTCAATCAACAGTAATGTGATGCCAAGTTAACAGGTGTTCAGTGTGCATATAAGGTTTTATAAGGATTTCCTTGCCCATGCAGACCCCTGGTTCATCATCTTTACAAAAGTCTCAGTTCTGTTTCTTCATATTGCATATAATGATACTTTATTGCGAAGTCTTTTCAGTACCTTCAATCAGGGTTGGACGTACCAAACGACTCGGCCGACCCAGGTTTCTCCTAGTATGGTACGGTACCAGGCATATCATACTGGACCGGTACACCCAGCTCTCACCCAACAACACTACAGAAAAAATTAAAAAATAAATAAATAAAGTAACTGTTCATGCTAGGGGTGTAAACGGAACTTGATATTCCGATATTCCGACCCGATTTTGATAAAAATTATCGGTTTCGGAATCAGAATATGATACCGATAGCTTATTGGAATCGGTATCGGATATTCCGATAAGTTATCAGAATCGGAATCGGAATTGAAAAAATAATCGGAATCGGTATCGGTTATTCCGATAAATTATCATAAACTCAAGGTAAAATTATGGTAAACACCTTACCTTATCGGAATTTCGGTTCCGGTAATGTTATCGGAATCGGAACGGAATCGGAACTAACCATTCTTATCGGAATCGGAATCATATTTCGGTTATCAGAATCGGAATCAGAATCTTTGTTTCCGGTTCCGAACCCGACCCGTTTGCAGCCCTAGTTCATGCATACTGTGCCAGGGGACTGGATTTCCCCTGGCATGGTATGATCCATCCTGGTGCGGCACGGCGAACCTTGCCTTCAATCTGGGGCATGGTTTATGCTCATGTATAAGGATCATTGAAACTATGAAGATGCTTCTTTAGGGAGATTACCTTGCCTTCAATCTGGGGCATGGTTTATGCTCCTGTATAAGGGTCATTGAAACTACGCAGATGCTTCTTTAGGGAGCTTATTTGCCACACATTTGGAGGAAATAGGTACTTCTCAATAATGGGCTAGTTTTTATTTTTATAGGAAGAACACACTCATTTTCATTTCATTTTGGTTTCTCTGGGAAATCATTTCCAAATAGGTTCTTCTCAATAATGGGATAGTTTTATTTTATTACTATCTTTACCTGATCCTGAAAAATGACTATTTTACATATTCAACTGGAAATCATTTCCAAATAAAAATTTAGCTCCCTCTTAAGAGAATTATCTTACAGCCGTTATGGGTCCATCTCTTGAAGTGTAACCTTAAAAAGCACAATCAATGGGAAAATTTATAACTTCATCAACATATTGTAGGTCTTGCCACAAGCCTTCTTCTGTCCAAGTTTACCCTGGCTAGTAGTTCTGCTAACAAATGGTCTATTTCAGATATCAGCTCTGCTATGAAAACTTTGTTACATCCTTGTGTCATTGGACATAAGCAACCCTAAATATAGGGATTCAGCTTCAGTTCATTCTCTTTGGACCTCTTTTGATGGATTATCAAAAAATGTATCCCACATGATTAGTTCCAAATGATTCCTTAATCTGATTGGTACTGCATGTCCACATATTGTCCAAGCAAATGTCAATGGGCTAGCCCCTTGGAGAGCTCAAGAAACAAAATATTGATTTGGAGAAGCTCATAATCTATTCACTAATGAAATATGGGATTATGGTTGTCAAATCTTCTCATATTGTTAGTTGTTACAAGTTTCAGCACTCAGAAAATTGATCAATATGAGGAATTGGTCTTTTGGTATTAGTTGTTTGGATGATTGATTCCATTTTGGCAGTTCTCTTGCTTAAGTTGGATGTTTCCATTTTGTCCAACTTTTCAACAAGGTGATGCATTCTTGTTATGTCAGTTATCAGTAGCATACTGCTAGGTTATGGAATAACCACATGCTTTCTTATACCATATGCCTCTTTAGTAAATTTTAGTGTAACTAAGGTTCTTAAGCATCAAGTTTCATAGGTTTTTCGCATGCCATCTCCATAGGTGTCTGTGAATGTTCATGTGGTACAGGAGTACAAGTATGGGAGTTGGTAAAGCTACAAGAAAAAGAAACTTTGATACAATTTAATGACCGTACAAATGTATGTGCCAGATTTGAATACAAGGCAGAATGAAATGTTGGCATAGAGTAATAGAAATATATTAGAAAACATTCCAGTTGCATAATTTTTTTATCTTAATTCAGTCAAAGTTGGTTCTTTACTTTTTTATGTTTTTTTTAAATCATGCATTTTTAATGCCATTTTATTTTCCCTTTTGAGGACCATAGCCCCCATTATCCAGCAACTAGCACTTTGTTTTAATTGGCATCTCTTATTAGGCAGTCTCTTTTCTTCTCACCAGCAAGGAGAAGATAAGCATCTTGGCACAAGAAATGGGAGCCTGTCAGGCTGAGTGTCAAGTGTATTATTTGCTCTTTTGATGGGATAACATTATGCCATTAATGCTATCTTTATCAAATATTTGTTGTCTGGTGATTGGATTTTGGTGATGAGTTGAACTCCCTTTTGTTTTTTATGGTCATCCTATTATGACTATCTGTGTGCAGAATCTTCAGATAGTGCCATAGAGGTTGTTCTAAAGTAAATCAAGAATGTTTGTTAAAAGTATTTCCTTATTATTACATCTAATTTGGTCATTTAGCAGCCCCTATCATGATGTAACATGTGATTGGAGTTTGGCATTTCTTTTACCAAGTATTTTCTGCTGCCTTGCACCTGAAAAATATGGTTAGGTTCTTTGACAGGAAGAGATACTCAGTCATCCCACTGGAACATTAATGCATTTAATAAGCATTCGAAAACTTTTCAGGCATCTTTCCTTGCTTCCAAGATCCACAGATGTTTCTCTGTTTCAAAAATAAGTTTTGTCTCTATTTATATCGAGAAGAAATCTATATGATATTACACTATGTGATTGAAGTTTGGCATTTCTTTTGCAAAGTATTTTCTCCTGCCCTGGACCTGAAAAATATGATCAGGTTCTTTGACAGGAAGAGATACTCAGTCATCCCACTGGAACATTAATGCATTTAATAAGCATTCGAAAACTTTTCAGGCATCTTTCCTCGCTCCTAAGATCCACAGATGTTTCTCTGTTTCAAAAATAAGTTTTGTCTCTATTTATATCAAGAAGAAATCTATATGATATTACACTTTGTTAATGGACAAGTTGCAGTTGAAGTCTGGATAGAATGTGGTTGCATCATGTCATTAAAATGGGCTATGCTGAATCTTTGATATTTCTCCTTTCTTGTCTTCATCATCGGAATGCATCATCTTTTATGTTATGTTTTAGGATTGATTTGTTCTGAATATCTGATGAGAAACGTATAAAGTATTGAAATGTTGATGATAGTACTGGAAACTCTGTTCATATAGGTGGCTTGGAAAATAATGTTTGCTTAACTTTTAGGTTGAGCATGTAATCAGGGAGCAAAACATTATGGCAGCAAATGAGATCATTGAACTCTTTTGTGAATTGGTAGTCGTGCGCCTTCCGATCATTGCTAAGCAAAGGTTGGATGCAGAACCTCTGCCTCTTATCCTGTCTGACTAGTGGAAATCGTCCATCATATTTGACTTTTTTCCTTTCAGGGATTGTCCTGCCGATTTGAAAGAAGGGATATCCAGTTTAATATTTGCAGCTCCAAGGTGCTCAGATATCCCAGAACTTCTACGGCTTCGTGATATTTTTGAAAAGAAGTATGGGAAGGACTTTGTAGCTGCTGCAACAGATCTACGTCCAGAGTCTGGTGTAAACAGAACAGTAATTTTTCTTACTTTTTTAAAAAGTAGATTACAGTAAGATCCAGTTTTTCCCCTTTCCTGTAAAAAAAAATGCTGCATAACACATTCAAGATCCAAATATATCACATGCTAGTTTTACTCTGGATTTTCAGTTATCATATCATTGGCATTTCTTATATCAGTTGTGTTTGTCTACACCTCTTTGTAGATTTCTCGCCTGAATCTATAATTGGATGCTTCACATTTTTTATCCACTGTAATTTCTCCCAATGTACTCTCCACTGTCAAAACAAAAGAAAGAGTCCATTTGAAAAGCCTTTACATTTCAACATATTTCGGTCCTGTTTTCCTTAATATTTTGAAGTTGGTGATCAATATATTTTAAGAGATGTTTGATATTGAAGAACAAAGGCCTCAATCTCATACCCAGATTAGCCTGGGCCCTATGCGGAAGTGCCAAAGTGTTAGGGTTTAGGGTTTATGCCAAAGTATTTTCTTTTCTCAAATTTTTCACCCTTCCAACATATAAAATGATGACTTATTGTTCTTAGTCAGCTACTATTAAGTAGTTGATTTTCTTCTAAATCAGAAAATGACATCGTCCATCTAGAAAAAAGTTTATCCAAGTGCAATGAAGAGAGAAATATGTTCCTTACATTTCGTGTCATTGTCTGATTTACCTATTCAAAATTGTGTACTTCCTCTGACAATAAGTTCCTCTTTTTTCCAGTTGATCGAGAAGTTGTCAGTCAGAACTCCCAGTGGTGAAGTAAAGCTAAAGGTCATGAAGGAAATAGCAAAACAATTTCAGATAGAATG
Source organism: Colocasia esculenta (assembly GCA_014218235.1). Lineage (NCBI taxonomy): Eukaryota > Viridiplantae > Streptophyta > Magnoliopsida > Alismatales > Araceae > Colocasia > Colocasia esculenta. Next base: position 49,698,450 of record CM024765.1, on the reverse strand, counting down.
GGATACCACAGAATCAGAGCTCGAGCTTCTGAAACCTCTAGAAAGACCACTCGTATGTCCATACTCTTTCCTTATTTCATAAGTTAAACAGGGACCTACTGGCATGTTTGAAACAATCATCTCCTCGTTGATGTTTTCTCACATACATAGTTTATGTTCTTGGCTTGTAACACAGGAAGGACCAAAATCATTTGTTAGTGCCTCAAGCATGCCAGTGAATCCTCCACTGCAAGGTGTCCAAACTGGGGAGTATACTCCAATGCGAAGTGTATACTCAAATACAACAGAACTCAGGTTTGCTTTCCTCTTCTTACTCTCACCCCCAAGAGAGGCAAAAAAAAAAAGGAAAATATATTTATTCACGGAGATTGTTAAGAAGGTACTGGTTTTTTTTTTTTTTTTTCCTTTCATCTTACCAACATAAAAATATTGGGCTTCTTAGATCGCCAAAAGACAAAGACAATGTTTTTCTTCAATTTAAGGACACAGTTTCTGCTGCCCAAGCAGCTATGGAACTGGCGGAGAAAGCAACAGCTGCTGCACAAGCTGCAGCTCACCTGGCCAAACAGGAAGCACTCCAGGATGTTCACATGGACAATATGGCAAATAGTCATGAGAGCTCACTGGATAGGATGAAAGGTGGACCTGCGAGTTCCTTTGATTCCAGTCAAAGCTCGTCAGATAGACGTTTGTCCAAGGAATCTAAGCTCCCCAGAGGGGGGATCCATAGCATACCAAGTTACAGCAGAGACTTTAGTGATGATGAGGTGGATCCTACCCTTGGCATGGACGGTCAGAGAATCCAGAGAAGGCACAGCTCCAATGTGCATGCTGCGCAGCACACTGGCATAAGGTTCGATGACTCCGATGGTTTGGATTCAGAATGTGAAGAAGAGTTTGAAACGCGGAGGCACTCTGAAGGCGGCCACCCGCCTCCTAACCGCCCTCCTCCTCCTCTGCCGTCTCATAGCACAGAGTCACCTAAGCCCGCTGCAGCTCCTCGTGTCCATCCAAAGTTGCCGGATTACAATGAACTCACAGCTCGCTTTGAAGCTCTTAGGCGGTCTAGATCTTGAAGGGAGCAGTCAAGACCGATTCAGAATACTGTCTTTATATATCTATGGTGAATAATTGGTACGTACACTAGTTAGCTCCCAAAGGTTACTCGCAGATGAATATATTTTACCTTCATTTGGAGATTTGCTATCCATTTGATGTTTCAGCTTCTTGTCTAGATTATGGCGGTTCATAATTATATGCATTTGAGGCTTCCGGAGCAGATCAATTTGCAGTCTGTTATGCTACTGTTGCTATAAAGCATTTTATTGTCCAAACAAGTTGCCATGCAAGTCTAGTTTCATAACTATTTTCCTGTCATCGTGAGAGAAATTTAAGGACCAGCTAAACCAGTCAGTGAAGAGCACCCAGATGAACAGGGAAATCCGTCTAACAGCAAGTACGGATCTTCCGACAACGAACGGAATGTGGGGGGAGCAGGAGACGGAGGGCATCATGCATGCATATAGAGGAAGTGGTTTTATAGAGAATCATGTGTGTACGTATACGAGAAGGAAACGGGTCTTTGGGCGTCAATTCTGGGCGCGCACCAACTTTGACACCAAAGGATTAAAATATGTTACATCATCATCTAACAGCAAAAAAATGCGACAACGTTGTATAAATTAAGATGGGGGTTGTGGTGCATGTTCATTGGTGTGTTAAATCTGATGTCAAGAATAGATGCAAAAAAAAACATTTTTCATATAAGAAATGCTTGGTGGAAGCTTAGTAACTACTAGACCCTTGTCTGCGCACCACGCATCATCCACCACCAACCGCTGCCCAAGATCGGCCTCTGCCGATGGAGGAGGCAGTCGGTGAGTGGCAGTGGCGCCCCTTTTCATCTTAGTTGGCGGGCATTTAACTAATTTGTGTCTTTATTCAAATTTAAGAATCTGAGAAGCGAAGATTGTCTTCACCTATTCGGCTCTTCATATTATAAAGTCCAAATCTCTTGATAGAGCTCTCGTAAAATTCACTGTAATATATATATAGTATTAGTTCTATATCCGTGCGATGCACAGAAAGTTGTTAAATATAAATATTTAATATATATTTTTTAAATATATTTAATGATATTTTTTTAAAAAATATTTTATTAATATTTTGTTTATATATTTTTTTAAAAAATAATGTAAACAATTAAAATAGAACAACTTATCTAAGAACATCATAAGATACGTAAGAAATATATATAGTGTTAAAGTAAATAACAGTCATAAACATCAAAGAAATTGTCAAATTTCAACATCTTCCTTTTCATATAGAGAATGATATGAAAATAGAGAGAGAGAGAGAGAGAGAGAGCGAGCCGGCGGCCTCTACATATGCATGGTGTGAATATGATAGTGAATATATACATACAGACATGAGTGTGGTGGCGTTTTCTTGTTTGGGCCGGAACCAAACTGGCCTCCACTGGAGTGAGGGAAGACGGTCGCCTGTAGCGGATGAAAGCCTGCAAGAACCAGAACAGGATCAGGGGGGCCCGGTTGAAGAACCGGGGAGAACCCTCCGATGCTTAAGTCAGTGGACTGTAGGAAGGCTTGAAGGAGAAGGATTCTCTGGTGTGTATGTAGTACTGTGTGCGCGCGTGCATATCTTTGCATGGGAGTCGTCTGTACCTTTTATAGGCAAAGGCCTCGCCTGGAAGATGGACGTGCCAGCCTTTGATGGCGCCAGAAAGGATGCGCCGGTTGGCGACCTTAACGGGGGAGTTATACGATGAGGCGTCCGTTGAGGGCCTCTTCGTTTAATGCTCCCTGGAACGTGGGGCGCGTGCCTCGCCATTGTCGTAACCGTCGCCAGTTAGCGAAGAGCCTTGCTGCGTTCCCTGGTCGAAAGGTACCGAATAGGGGGAGCTTGTTCGGTAGCCGGACCGCATGCTCGGCGCTTGGTACCCTAGAACACTGCTCGCGTTGACGGGGCCACGACGTGCTTCGAGCTGGGCCTGTTTGGCAGGGGGCATCTAGACCGAACAGGTTACAGGGTGTCTGGAGACGACCCTTGGGACCTGGAGATGTCCTGATGCGGAGATCATGCTCGGAAGCTGTGGGCCGCACCCAATGACGCGTGGCGCTTTGCAAAAAGGCCACGCCTACCTGCCGAGCCACGATGGGCTATATTGAGTCATGATGGGCCCTACGGGCCTAGGTGGCTAGAAATAGCCACCACACTTGCCCCCCACTCTCTCAGGCATACTCGGTGTCCAGAGTGCCTTGAGAGAGGAGGTCTGCGTGACTGTCTTTCGCATTAAATACGGCACTGACCTCGGCATCGCAAACGGTCACTTGGGCGATGCCGCTTAGTGTCCTTCCTTGGGGACGAAGAAAGCCATCATCACGGAGGTGACGTGTCGCCTGGAGGACACGCGACGGAGGGTTCGAATCGAACCGCCGCTTCTTCTTCTTCTTGTCGTTCTCGCCTTCATCTCCGGAAATGTCGCAGAAGGGAAAGGCCGCGGCTGCCACCGGAGCAAGCGGCGTGGCACCGGAGGCACCTCAGCGGACAAGGTATAGGTTCTTCAAGGGTCTCCGCGAACGGTACAGGATCGGGCAGGAGTATGATATAATCCTTGCGAAGGAGGAGGATTCGTATTTTCTGCAGAAGCCTGGGTGCATAGCAATGCCCCAGGACTTGCTAGAAGCTGGGTTTCGGCTACCCCTATCGGAGGTGGCTAGAGATCTCCTCAATGTGTGGGGGATTGCCCCCGTCCAGCTGACGCCGAACTCCTGGCGCACGATCTGCATCTTCTGCATCTCTTGCAAGGTGCGGAAGATCGAGCCGGCGGCGGACCTCTTCCAATGCCAGTTCAGCCTAGCGGCATCGCCGATGACCGACCTTAACATAGTCTACACACCAAGCATAGGGCGAACAGGATGCAGATCGATTTTTCCCCTAAGTACTCCAACAACAAAGGGTGGACGCATCGGGTGCTCTTCATCGCCCACAAAGAGGGAGCTCCGGAGTGGGGGTTCCCTACTCGGGTCAAGGATTCGCGTAATAAGGACGCCTATCCTATGCTGGTTTGGGAGGCAGCGAAGCTCGCGGACTGCCTTAGCAACATTTTTGTGGATAAGGCGGAGGAGTACTTAATGGAAGCCCAGCTCGTCCAACATGGGCTTAGCCGGGCATGGAGTAAGTGAAATCCCTATCTCTAGAGATTTTTTTTTGTTTAGGAGACATCTCCCTTACCTCTTTCCCTTGCACAGGTGCTGAGGAGCTGGCTGCGGGCATGGACGGGGAGGATATGGCCCTTTACACCGAGCAGATCACCGTCTTGGCATACGTGGCGATCATGGGTGAGGGTCCTCCCCCTGCTGCAGCGCTGAGTCGTCCTGCCGAAAGGCGGTCTTCCGATAAGAAGCCCTTGAAGATAAGTCTTCGGGGGGAAGCCGGTCCTAAGAAGGCGAAGAGGGCTGTGCGGCCAGCCGCCGAGGAGGAGGCCAAGTAGGAAGAGGAGGAAGAGATCCCGCAGCTTCTTGTGCGAAAGAAGCAAAGGTTGGTGAAGGCGGCCGAGAAGACGAGGCCGAGCACCGTCATCGAGACGCAACCCCTAACCACAGAAGGGGTTGGTGCCGAGCTGGGTTTGGTCATGGTAAGTGATCAATCTGATGAAGGCTCCACTGGGGAGCGAGCAGAGCCATCGACGCCCCAAGGTTCCATCGCGAGCCGAACAGCGGCAGTGGGACGAGCAGGGCATCCATGCCCCAGGGTCCCATCGCAAGCCGCACAGGGGAGGTGGTGGCAGCTGAGATGTCCAGCAACGCCGCGGCTACGCAGACCACGGCAGGAGATAGAGTTGTCCCCGTGCAGAGTTCGACCATCAGGGCGGACGAAGGGGCGACACATGTAGACGAGGCATTCAGTGCGGTAGTGGGAGTGGCGGAAGGCGGAGCCTCCATCAACCAAAGGTCGTCCACCGAAGGGGCCGGCGAGGAGGTATACACAGCGCCGCCCACAATGGTTTCTCAGGGGACAACGACCCCTACTCCCCCCACCGAAGCGGCTGTGGAGGTTCCCACACAGACAGTCACTGCGGGATCCCTCGAAGCCGAACAGGAGGCCGGAACCGAGGAGGAATCCCGGAGGTCTCCCACGGAAGTGAAGGGCCAGGCGATGGGGGCTACCACGGGCGTTACGGAGACTGTTGCCAGAGAGGGCCCTTCCGCGGGGCTGACGAGCACCACTACTGAGGATCGAGCTGGGTCCGATGAAGACTGGGTTCCGCTGTCTTGGTTGCTGATGGCGAAGTCTGCGGCGCAGCCCTCGACATCGGTTCTAGAGGCAACCTTGGAGCACCTCCAGGGCAGCGCACCCAGGGAACTCTCCCCTTGTCCCACCGCATCCCAGCTAGAGGTGCTGGCGTGGTGCCAAGGGTTGAGCCCGAAGAAGTCCCTCGAGCATTCGGAGGAGGTCTACCAGGCGGGGCACTACGCCGAGGAGGACGACGAGGGGGACATCAACGTGGAGGCGCTAACAGATGGCGTTTTAAAGTCGATGGCGGTGTTGAAGCGACTGACCGTGCGTGATCGGAACCACAAGCAGATGTGGGAGGCCGAGTTCACCTTTTGTAAGGAGCTAGAGGCACAGCACCGGGCGCGGGAGGCAGAGCTAAAGGAGGATGTGGAGAACCTCCAAAATGCACTTCGCACTTCCGAGCTCAACCTCTCTGTCGTTCAGGCGGAGAAGGAGGCACTCGCGAACGTCCTGTTTGAGGCCAAGACCCAGGGCGTCACCGAATACAAGGCTGGACCGAGCTTCAAGAAAGACTTGGAGCAGTACGGCACGCTCTGTTACAAGGTGGGCCTTGGCACCGGAGAGGATCGAGGACGGCGGCTAGCTTCAACCGAGTATGCTCGCGAGGCATTTGAAGCCGCACTCTGCGAATGTCGACGGCAGACCCAAGATCTGCGTCTGGATGGAGTGCGGTTCATGCAATTCCAGACAGAGCGGATGCCCCGCGAGGACGATGGTGCAAGCCCTTCCGCACAGGCCCCGTGAATGTCTCCTTTTTTGTAGCTCGTCCCGAACGAGCACTTTTGTAGGAAGATTCTGAATAGATCCTTCCTTTTGAGTACAAAAAATAACTTCCTTTTTCTACCTCCTTTCCCTTATATTTATTCTGTTCGAATCGGAATCCGTCAGTCGTTTCAAAAGGGTTCGTGATTACCGCTTAGGTCATTTAAGACTGAAAAAAGTCTTGACCAAGGGTGTGTGCCGAACACCTTCTGCTTTAGGGTTTAGGTATCGCGCTAGCCTTTCAAGCTGAACAAGCTTTCGACTAGGGATGTCCTGAATACCCTTTCTAGAAGACCGAAAGAACGGGAAGAAGGGAAGTAGGATGCCGCGCAAGAGGCTTTTATAGATAGTAAGCCTTCAGGTTAGATACATGTCAGGTTCTGGGTATAGCTTCGCCGCTAGGGGTAGTAAGCCTGTATGAGCCTTTTCCGAGAACCTGGGTGACCTGATAAGGTCTTCCCATTTTGGGACGAGTTTGCCGATTGCTTTTCGGGGATCCGATACTGAGCAACGGTGAAGAACAAGGTCACCTTCGAAGAAGCGCCGCTCCCGAACTCAGGAGTTGTAATACTGCGCGAGTCGCTGTTGATAGGAGACTAGTCTAATGCTGGCATCGCTTTGGCGTTCACCGAGCATGTCTAGGTTCTCCCTAAGCGCATGGTTGTTGGCGACTTCATCGAAGTGAGTTGTTCTGATGGTAGGGAGAGCTACCTCCAAAGGCACTACTGCTTCGGTGCCGTAGGCCAAGTGAAAAGGGGTCTCTCTGGTGGCCACCAGAACAGTTGTTCGGTGTCACCATAACACGTTGGGGAGCTCTTCGATCTACGAACCCCCTGCAGCTTCAACTTTAGTGCGTATCCCATGTAGCAACGTTCGATTGGCATTTTCGACCAGACCGTTTGCTTGGGGATGCGCTACTGAAGTGAAGTGGTTGTATATACTGAGCTCAGAGCATTTTTGCTTGAAGAACGTATTGTCGAACTATTTCCCGTTGTCAGAAGTGATCACCCTTGGAATGCCGAACCGGCAGAGGATGTTCTTCCATACGAACTTCCACGCAGCCTGGTCGGTGATCGCGGCAATAGGCTCTGCTTTGATCCACTTGGTAAAGTAGTCGATAGCAACGAACAAAAACTTATTTCGCCCTTGGGCCTCTGGGAACAGACCCAGGATGTCGATCCCCCATCTGGAAAAAGGGCATGGTTCGAACAGGGTATGCAGTTGTTCGGTCGGCTGCTTAATGAGCTGCTCGAACTTCTGGCATTCCGGACACCTCTTGATGAAGGACATGCAGTCCTTTTACAGGGAAGGCCACTAGAACCCTGCTCGGATGATACTTCGCGCCAGTGTTCTGCCCCCAAGTGGCTTCCGCACAGACCTTCATGGACCTCCTCGATAGCCGGTGCAGCCTCCGTGGGGCTAAGGCACCGCAGAAGAGGTCTTGAGAGAGATCTCCTGTGACGGACCGGGGTATTTATGCCCAATAAGGCTCCATATTCAGATCCGCCTCCCGCGAACGAACCGAAGTCTCGCAAGGGATATCTCACACACGTGTCCAGTAAGAGTATAAAAGACAAACCACAAGAATATAAGACACAAGAAAGTACATGTGCTCATATCTGTTCACAAATTTGTACAATTGTCCCATTACATTAATACATGTCCAATTAAAAAGTACAACTACCTGGGGCATACCCCGAGGGAGCACAAGCTCACACAACACTAACTACTAAACAACTGCTGGTGGTACAAGTCTGACACAACGCCACTGCAAGCCAAACACACGGCAAGCCCTGAAAAGAACTGTAGGGGAGTGAGCCTCAACAAGTCACTGGCTCAGTAGGGGCTACCCAAAACAACACCGTAACCACGGACACCTCAACCCCAATGGGTCTCACTGGCAGCACCAATAGCCAAACCATTTCATGCTCACATCATAACAATAAATAACAATTAAACATAATCATAATAATATCAAAAGAAAAGTAGGTCTACAGGACTAACATAAAATCATTAGTCAGCCCAACTACTAAAGTGCCTAAACCACAGTCTCACTGGCACACTGTTACAACAATTGGTTGCTTAAGCTATAAGCCATACAGGCAAGTCACTGCCCAGGCTACAAGCTTCACAGGTGAACCTCAAACACTTGAGTAATAGGACTGCTAACAAAGAGCTGATCCTTTATACTCCAAACCACACTACATCGGAAACTACACACAAGGTAACGGAACTGGCTACCACGAAGTCAATCCATAACACAATAAAGTTATAATTGGAATCATACCCAAGAAGAGTAAAACTCAACAAGTGGAAGGTCTCACACAGCCTCCATGGAGCATAGCTCTACTAAACCACAATAAGCCTAAGCCACAAGCCTCATCGGCAAAATACCCACAAAGGTAACGTAATTAATAATCACAAATTAATCCACAATAAAATATAAACTAAGATCTACTTAAAACAGTTAGGATACAACAAGTGGCAGGTCAAACCACAAGACCTCCACCACACACGAGAACCTAGGAAGGTTGGTACACAATGTACCACCACAAAACTACAAAGTAACCCTCAAAGGGAACATGTACCTGCTACTCTGAGGTACCACAACACAAACACCCGAACAAAGGGTACAGGAAGGTGGTAAACACCATACTGGACCACAATTATATTGTACCTTTATTTAAGCACAATATTACAAGTAAAACCTCAACCGGAAAGTCACACAAACCACAACTCAATCACAATTGTGCCAACACCAGGGCACACCTCGAACTGGTTAAACCTCGACCACGAGTCACAAACACACGAACCACGACAAGTAGCAAAGCACGAGTCGGAAGGGAACAACGCCACCACACGGGAACGGACTACTAGCTGATCAGGCCAATATCCAACCCGGACAACACAACAAAACACAACAACTACCTCTCAGCCTCGCAGTCACGGACGAAAGGTCCAACTGCCGCTCCACAAGGAAGAAGTCAAACAACTGTGGAGACCAACCAACACCACACCTGCAGACACACAGCTACAGGCCCATGCCTGGAACCTCTAGAGTATCTGGCCGGAGCACTCTAAAGTGAGGCACTGGAGAACAGGACTAGCTGGGGACCAGTGACGTCTACTGGTGTCCGTACCCCCAACTATGAGCGCGCTACAAGCAACAAAAGAACAAACTCTGGAAAGTCGCTGCCCCACTGCCGTCTTTCCCTCAGCCGGACGTATAACTCAAACTCAGGAGTGAGGGTGTCCAGGAAGACGACACATACCTCAACGGTACAACACAAGTACCGGGACAAAACCCCGAGCACAACAAACACACGTGCCTGGCTCACAAAGAACCTGGGGTACCCGACTAGAGAGGCATTCCGGAATAGGCGCCGGACCACCACACTCGGCAAGCTCAAACCACGATACTAACACATATAACCTTTACTTATAATTCACAATATACAAGTGTTAGGATTAGCTTAACATCGGTCACCGTGTGACCCCAAAGCTATCCTACACCAACACATAACTGAACCACAAACTTGCCTATCATTGGTCATCTCATGACCTCCGTGGCAACGCACACCACTTACTTTATAAATCAATATAATATTATTCGAAAGACAACAACGGACCAGGGCTAGGTCGGTATGGACCTTCACTGCCCAAACACCACAAAGTCATAGCTAGGCTCACACAGGAACCTTACTGCCCAGTTACTACAACAAATCATAAGAATTATATTACAACAAAATGTGTAGTATATACACACTCAAACCACATAAACAACACGTGTATATTACACCCTGGATGGTGTACCATACGTCTTCCACGTAAACCACATGTCCAACACATGGACAACGCACTCCAAGAGTGCCACGGGTGCCAACGCACCACACATACTGCGTAAAGCAATTACGCACATCACATATCATTCACGTAAAACATGCCCATTACATGAGCAGTATGCTCCAAGAACATAACAAGTGCACTGGCTCACACCGGTCATCGCCATGCACACACAAACACGCAATATTCATAACCAGAAAAGCTACGTAAGCCACACTGCATGGATACATGCACAAGTTGGCGGCAACATCGACTGCCGCTTATAAGAAGTAGACGGCAAGCGATCTAGCCGTTTATATCTCGGCTGATGAGCTTGGCGACAAGCGATGTTGACACCAAGTTCTTCAGCTCTTTCCCTGCAGAAACCCTAATCGATCCCACATGCATTCCTGATCCCGAAATCATCAAGAAGATAGGAGGAAACAGTTCCTCTAACTCCCATGCATTATAATTAAACTAAAACAACATGCTTTACTACATAAAATCATCAAACCACCCATTATCCCCACACGGTGCAATTTAATCCGAAATACATTAAAAACGCTGATTCAAGTGGTTAAGTCGTGTTTTAATGTTTCTAACAAGCTAACAGGGTTCGTCCCATACCTCAGAAACGCAATTAAACTCCCGGAGAACCTTGAATCACGCTGAAACCCGAGAAACGTCCCACGAACACCGCGCTCCAATCCGCCATTCCCCGCCCGATCTGCAGCTACCACGCGCACCACAGCCTTCCCACGAGCTCCCGCCGATCGTCAGAACTCGCGAAGAAGCTCAAGGGTGAAGGTGGGGGAAGAGGAAGGGAGAGAGAGGGGAAAGAACAGGGCTTGGGTCTGCCATAAAAACACAGGTGCGTCAGGTTAACGTCAACACATATGCCGCTAACCAAACTGCCACCCCACAGACGTCCACATAGCTCGACGCCAAGTTCAAGCAATGGACGTCTACATCGATGGACGCTAAAACCATGTTAACGGCACACCATGGCCGCCAACACAAAGTCGATGTCACCCACCTGGACGCCAACACACTGTTGATGTCCAGCGTACTGAACACCAACACAGACCCATAACCAAACCCGGTAAGGATCTAATAAGAAACACACAACACTAATGGGCCTCACATTGGCCACCAAACCCGCTAAACCTGGATCCACGGGGATCCGAAAAACGCGCGACGTTACATTATTATCACCTAAAAACAAATGTCATCCTCGACATATAAAACAAATCATAATAAACCAAATTATCACCTAAAAACAAATAAATCCGAACACAGAACAAGTAGGATACTCTTTCTCTGCTTTAGTCTTTCAATTCATCTCACAATTACTCTGTTTTGTCGATTCCATTACCTTTCTTTAGCTTTCAACCGTAGGCGATCCTACCTTGCCAATGGTGCTTTATCTCCTTGGACTGAACCTGCTTCCACAATTTCTGGGCTGTGTTTGCAATATTTCTTCCGAGACCGCTTTACCTTTCTTGGATATCTTACACTGTAATACTCTTTCATGACACCATTTTCTTTTTCTATTTATCACTGCTTGCTGTTATCCTGCCTCATCTACATTCACATTCACAACTGACACCTCTTCAAAGAAAATCAATTGCCATCTTTGAATTTCATGCTCTTTCATATTATTCTGCTCATACCGCTTTAAGTCAATCTCTGATCAAAGACCATAATAAACTCTGTTCCTTTATTTGGCTGCGCAAAACTTTACATTTTCTCCTTATTCAAGTAAACTTGAACAATCTCTGAATATTAAATCTTTCTTTGCTTCTGCTTCCGCTGCGCTACTCTGATCACACTGAACATTTTTTGCAAAATATTTCACAATTTCTGCTCACAGTATTGCTTTCAATTACTTTCTTGTGGCTTCAACTGCTTCTCAAAGCATCCTATTCAATTAATTCATGCTGAAGAAATTACTGCAATTTCTGATCTACCCAACCACTATTGACATATTGCGCTTTTCATATATCTTTCCTTTACTGACATTCTGGCTAATTCCCATAATTCTGGGGCATAAACTTTTCAAATATTCTTAATCAATCTGCTCCAGCATTTAAACCCTGAAATATCTTAATAACAATTCCTTTCTGCTCAATTAAATCATTTCTTTGCATCAATATGCAAACTTTAACTGACATTTCTTGGCTCATCTGATCTTATTTACTTCATCATTTGCTAAATTCTTCTTTTCTCTAATCCATATCTTTTCTTTATCTAAACTGCCAATCATCAACTAGATATTCTTCTTGTGCAATTTTCACAAATTCTTATTGCACATTAATCTTTCTTTTCTCTCTTTCTTTATTCAACTGATCATTTCTATACTTATTTATACAAATCTTCATATCACACTTCCTGCTATCATCATTATTCATAACAACACTTTTCTCAGATTTCTGATCTCAGGCATATTTAATCTATCTGCCATAAATCACTGCTCTTTTATGTACTGATACTTCTTCTTCTTTTTTTAAGCTGATCTGCCTTTTTAATCATATCAAACTCTTCATAACTCTAATCACATTTCCATACACACTGTTTCTTAATATCCTCTGACTCAAATCTCTAATGCCACAATACATTTGCTGAGATTCTCAACTGCAACTTATCACACACACACTGACCTGATCCTTATCACCTTGTTACCATACACCTGTCTCTGCCAACTTTCTATCTCATTATAACTTACTTATTGAATTCCATATCCAAACTTGTTAATCTCTTCAATTCCTTTAACTGCGAATCTTTAATAACCAAACTGATCTATTACAGAAATACTCTATACTTGTCTCTGCTAACTCCGTACTTTATTAACATATAACAGGTATATCCCTCTCAGGGCATTACTTTACATTTCTCTTCTAATCTCTGCAACTGAAAACTTTTAAATACTATATTTAACTGCTTTAACTGCACTAGTGCCAGGATGCTACCACACAACTTATGCTACTATCCACATTGTGGCACAACAACTGCTCACAACTGCCACTCTAACAAACAGAAACACACGGTTTACGTGCCAAAAGCTCACGTAAAAACTACTTTATATCACACAAAACCTCAGACTTACTACCAGCAGTGAACATTAATCCATGTATTGGGACATTGTACTTTCAATGTCTTTTCATATTCTAACTGGACATTGCTCTGATACCAACTGTGACAGACCGGGGTATTTATGCCCAATAAGGCTCCATATCCAAATCCGCCTCCCGCGAACGGACCGAAGTCTCACAAGGAATATCTCACACACGTGTCCAGTAAGAGTATAAAAGACAAACCACAAGAATATAAGACACAAGAATGTACATGTGCTCATATCTGTTCACAAATTTGTACAATTGTCCCATTACATTAATACATGTCCAATTAAAAAATACAACTACCTGGGGCATACCCCGAGGGAGCACAAGCTCACACAACACTAACTACTAAACAACTGCTGGTGGTACAAGTCTGACACAACGCCACTGTAAGCCAAACACACGGCAAGCCCTGAAAAGAACTGTCAGGGAGTGAGCCTCAACAAGTCACTGGCTCAGTAAGGGCTACCCAAAACAACACCGTAACCACGGACACCTCAACCCCAATGGGTCTCACTGGCAGCACCAATAGCCAAACCATTTCATGCTCACATCATAACAATAAATAACAATTAAACATAATCATAATAATATCAAAAGAAAAGTAGGTCTACAGGACTAACATAAAATCATTAGTCAACCCAACTACTAAAGTGCCTAAACCACAGTCTCACTGGCACACTGTTACAACAATTGGTTGCTTAAGCTATAAGCCATACAGGCAAGTCACTGCCCAGGCTACAAGCTTTATAGGTGAACCTCAAACACTTGAGTAATAGGACTGCTAATAAAGAGCTGATCCTTTATACTCCAAACCACACTACATCGGAAACTACACACAAGGTAACGGAACTGGATACCACGAAGCCAATCCATAACACAATAAAGTTATAATTGGAATCATACCCAAGAAGAGTAAAACTCAACAAGTGGAAGGTCTCACACGGCCTCCACGGAGCATAGCTCTACTAAACCACAATAAGCCTAAGCCACAAGCCTCATCGGCAAAATACCCACAAAGGTAACGTAATTAATAATCACAAATTAATCCACAATAAAATATAAACCAAGATCTACTTAAAACAGTTAGGATACAACAAGTGGCAGGTCAAACCACAAGACCTCCACCACACACGAGAACCTAAGAAGGTTGGTACACAATGTACCATCACAAAACTACAAAGTAACCCACAAAGGGAACATGTACCTGCTACTCTGAGGTATCACAACACAAACACCTGAACAAAGGGTACAGGAAGGTGGTAAACACCATACTGGACCACAATTATATTGTACCTTTATTTAAGCACAATATTACAAGTAAAACCTCAACCGGAAAGTCACACAAACCGCAACTCAATCACAATTGTGCCAACACCAGGGCACACCTCGAACTGGTTAAACCTCGACCACGAGTCACAAACACACGAACCACGACAAGTAGCAAAGCACGAGTCGGAAGGGAACGATGCCACCACACGGGAACGGACTACTAGCTGATCAGGCCAATATCCAACCCGGACAACACAACACAACAACTACCTCTCAGCCTCGCAGTCACGGACGAAAGGTCCAACTACCGCTCCACAAGGAAGAAGTCAAACAACTGTGGAGACCAACCAACACCACACCTGCAGACACACAACTATGAGCGCGCTACAAGCGACAAAAGAACAAACTCTGGAAAGTCGCTGCCCCACTGCCGTCTTTCCCTCAGCCGGACGTATAACTCAAACTCAGGAGTGAGGGTGTCCATGAAGACGACACAGACCTCAACGGTACAACACAAGTACCGGGACAAAACCCCGAGCACAACAAACACACGTGCCTGGCTCACAAAGAACTTGGGGTACCCGACTAGAGAGGCATTCCGGAATAGGCGCCGGACCACCACACTCGGCAAGCTCAAACCACGATACTAACACATATAACCTTTACTTATAATTCACAATATACAAGTGTTAGGATTAGCTTAACATCGGTCACCGTGTGACCCCAAAGCTATCCTACACCAACACATAACTGAACCACAAACTTGCCTATCATTGGTCATCTCATGACCTCCGTGGCAACGCACACCACTTACTTTATAAATCAATATAATATTATTTGAAAGACAACAACGGACCAGGGCTAGGTCGGTATGGACCTTCACTGCCCAAACACCACAAAGTCATAGCTAGGCTCACACAGGAACCTTACTGCCCAGTTACTACAACAAATCATAAGAATTATATTACAACAAAATGTGTAGTATATACACACTCAAACCACGTAAACAACACGTGTATATTACACCCTGGATGGTGTACCACACGTCTTCCACGTAAACCACATCTCCAACACATGGACAACGCACTCCAAGAGTGCCACGGGTGCCAACGCACCACACATACTGCGTAAAGCAATTACGCACATCACATATCATTCACATAAAACATGCCCATTACATGAGCAGTATGCTCCAAGAACATAACAAGTGCACTGGCTCACACCGGTCATCGCCATGCACACACAAACACGCAATATTTATAACCAGAAAAGCTACGTAAACCACACTGCATGGATACATGCACAAGTTGGCGGCAACATCGACTGCCGCTTATAAGAAGTAGACGGCAAGCGATCTAGCCGTTTATATCTCGGCTGATGAGCTTGGCGACAAGCGATGTTGACGCCAAGTTCTTCAGCTCTTTCCCTGCAGAAACCCTAATCGATCCCACATGCATTCCTGATCCCGAAATCATCAAGAAGATAGGAGGAAACAGTTCCTCTAACTCCCATGCATTATAATTAAACTAAAACAGCATGCTTTACAACATAAAATCATCAAACCACCCATTATCCCCACACGGTGCAATTTAATCCGAAATACATTAAAAACACTTATTCAAGTGGTTAAGTCGTGTTTTAATGTTTCTAACAAGCTAACAGGGTTTGTCCCTTACCTCAGAAACGCAATTAAACTCCCGGAGAACCTTGAATCACGCCGAAACCCGAGAAACATCCCACGAATACCGCGCTCCAATCCGCCATTCCTCGCCCGATCTGCAGCTACCACGTGCACCACAGCCTTCCCACGAGCTCTCGCCAACCGTCAGAACTCGCGAAGAAGCTCAAGGGTGAAGGTGGGGGAAGAGGAAGGGAGAGAGAGGGGAAAGAACAGGGCTCGGGTCTGCCATAAAAACACAGGTGCGTCAGGTTAACGTCAACACATATGCCTCTAACCAAACCGCCACCCCACAGACGTCCACATCGCTCGACGCCAAGTTCAAGCAATGGACGTCTACATCGATGGACGCTAAAACCATGTTAACGGCACACCATGGCCGCCAACACAAAGTCGACGTCACCCACTTAGACGCCAACACACTGTTGATGTCCAGCGTACTGAACACCAACACAGACCCATAACCAAACCCGGTAAGGATCTAATAAGAAACACACAACACTAATGGGCCTCACATTGGCCACCAAACCCGCTAAACCTGGATCCACGGGGATCCGGAAAACGCGCGACGTTACATCTCCTGTATAGACGTCCTTCAATGAGGGTGAACCTTTGGTAGCGTAGTTTGATTTTTTGAACTTCGCTCTGGTCGGGTGGAAGCTCTCCTCGAAGCAGGTAGGCCATGAGGGGATCCATCCAGCTTGGTGCTGGAGGGGCAACCTCAATAGCTGCTATATCCATTTCGGTGCTCGACGAGGCGAGCTCTTCTATGAACACGGAGCGAGAGGGGGCGATGTCGCCTGAAGACGCCAGCTCGGCGAGTGCATCGGCCCATGCATTCTGCTCCCGTGGGACATGTATGACTTTGAAGTAAAGGAGGTCCTATGTTCAGCCCTTGACCTGTTGAAGGTATTCCGCCATACGGGGCTTCCTTGCTTCAAAGTGTCCGTTCACCTGGCTGGCAACCAATTGTGAATCACTGAAGACCCGTAGTTGAAGTGCTCCAAGGTGTCTGGCCATTCGGATTCCGGACAGAAGTGCTTCATACTTAGCTACGTTGTTGGAGGCGGTGAAGCGGAACCTGAGAGCATACTGGAACTCCAAGCCTTCCGGGGATACGTAGGATGATCCGTCGACATAGAGCTCCCATGGGGGCTCGTCTGCTAACGGGGGATCTTGCTCGGTTGGCAAGGTGCATTCCGCCATGAAGTCCACCAGCGCCTGCGCCTTGATAGCTATCCTCGGACGATAGCTGATGTCGAACTCCCCAAGCTCGATGGCCCATTTGATGAGCCTTCCGGAAGCCTCCGAGCGCTGAAGAATAAGCTTCAGTGGCTGGTCGGTGAGGACCGTAATTGGATGGGCCTGAAAGTATGACCTGAGCTTCCGTGCGGCTGTCACCAGTGCCAGAGCGAGCTTCTGTGCTCGAGGGTACCTTCTTTCGGCTTCTTGAAGGACCTTGTTGATGTAGTAGACAGGATGTTGTGTCGTTGCCTCTTCTCTGATCAAGACTGCGCTGATGGAATGTTCGGTAACCGAAAGGTACACGAACAGGGGTTCACCGAGAACAGGCTTTGAGAGAACAGGTGGGGCTGCTAGGTACGCCTTTAGCACGATGAAGGCTGCTTCGCAATCCTCGGTCCACCGTACGTGCCCCCCTTGCTCTGAAGCGCCTTTGGGGACTCGCAACAACTTGAAGAAGTTAAAACTTCTTTCTGCTGCTCGGGACTTGAAACGGTTGAGCGCGGCGAGGCGTCCAGTGAGCCTCTGGACGTCGCGCACTGTCTTAGGACTGCTCATCTCTAGTATGGCCCAGATTTTCTCAGAGTTGGCCTCTATTCCTCTATTGGACACAAGGAAACCAAGGAACTTACCCGAGCGCACTCCGAATGCACACTTAGAGGGTTTGAGCTTCATATTGTACCTCCGTAGAGTTGCGAAGGTTTCCTCGAGGTCGGTGATGTGGTCGGTGCTCGGGAGCGTCTTGACCAACATATCGTCGACGTAGACTTACATATTACACCCAATTTGTTGCTCGAACATCTTATTGACCAGCCGTTGGTACGTCGCGCCTGCGTTTTTCAGACCAAAAGACATCCTTGTGAAGCAGTAGAGGCCAAGGTCGGTGACGAACGTAGTGGCGTCCTGATCCGGAGGATGCATGCTAATCTGGTGGTAACCAGAATAAGCATCTAAGAAGCTGAGAAGCTCATGGTCGGATGTGGCGTCCACCAGCTGGTCGATGCGCGGTAAAGGGAAATTGTCCTTGGGCGTAGCCTTGTTAAGATCCTTGTAATCCATGCACACTCGCCATTTGCCGTTGACTTTGCGCACAAGGACTACATTGGATATCCATCTTGGGCACTGGGCTTCCCAGAGGAGCACAAAAGTTCGGCTTTTGACAATGTGACCTTGGATCACGGTCTGCCGTTCACGATTTACGGGTCGCCTTCTTTGCTGGACTGGAGGCACCTTCGGGTCCAGGCGAAGGCGATGCACCATCACTTTCGGGGGTATGCCGAGCAGTTCTTCGTCCGACCACGCGAACACGTCTAAGTTGGCTAGCAGAAGGCCTTGTAGCACTACTGTTCAGCTTCCGGCAGTAGTGCGCCAATATAGAGGACATGTTCGGGGTCATCGTCCACCCGAACAGGAAGCAGATCTTCGGCATGTGTGCCTCTGTTGGTGGAAGGTTGATCGGCGGGTGGGGGAACAGTTTCCGGTACTGTAAGGGGCTGTTTGTCTCTCAAGGAGATGACATAGCACCGTCAAGACTCACGCTGACTGCCTAGCACCTCGCCAATCCCACAGGAAACTTCATCTTCTGATGGAGGGATGAAGGAATAGCCTTAATTCGACCGATCAGGCCCCTGCCGAGGATGGCGTTGTAGCCGGGCATGCTTCGAATAATCAAGAAATCCACCATCTTGGTTACGCTCTTCGGAGCCATCCCAAGAGTAATTGGGAGGCGCACTCGTCCCATAGGTTGAACCGAAACCCCCGAGAAGCCGAACAGAGGCAATTCAACCGGGGTCAGCTGGTCGGTTTTCAAACCCATTAGCAAAAAACACTCGTAAGCCAACACGTCCGGGGCACTTCCATTATCCACCAGAATTTGGCGCACAGTACAGTGATTGATGGTGGCCGAAATGACCAGCGCATCAGTGTGTGGAGTAGAGACTCCTACAAGATCTTCGTCCGAGAAGGTTAGGGCTGATGAACAGTCCATCCCCATATACTTTTAAATTAATTACATGCTTATTTTGGTGATAAACAAAACCTGTCAAAAGTTTTCTAACCTTGTTTTATTTAGCCTTAAGCACAAAGAAAGTCAAGCATTTGTGGTAAGTACTTACATACATCATTTCTCAGAAGAGCCATAACGATTCCTTCATTAGCTGTAACGATTTCCTCTCAAGTTCAACGATTTACTTGAAAGATTGAATAACCTTGTTGTGTCAAACAAGTCGATGTTATAACGACTCTGTAAGTTATCGTAACGACTCCTTCAGAAGTTATAACGACTTGCTCATTATAACGACTCTGTAAGTTATCGTAACGACTCCTTCAGAAGTTATAACGACTTGCTCATTATAACGACTCTGTAAGTTATCGTAACGACTCCTTCAGAAGTTATAACGACTTGCTCATTATAACGACTCTGTAAGTTATCGTAACGACTCCTTCAGAAGTTATAACGACTTGCTCATTATAACGACTCTGTAAGTCATCGTAACGATTTCTTTAGAGAGTTATAACGACTTGCTCGTCATAACGATTCTGTAAGTCATCGTAACGATTTCTTTAGAGAGTTATAACGACTTGCTCGTCATAACGATTCTGTAAGTCATCATAACGATTTCTTTAGAGAGTTATAACGACTTGCTCGTCATAACGATTCTGTAAGTCATCGTAACGATTTCTTTAGAGAGTTATAACGACTTGCTCGTCATAACGATTCTGTAAGTCATCGTAATGATTTCTTTAGAAAGCTATAACGACTTACTCGTCATAACAATTCTGTAAGACATCGTAACGATTTCTTTAGAAAGCTATAACGACTTGCTCGTCATAACGATTCTGTAAGTCATCGTAACGATTTCTTTAAGAGAGTTATAACAACTTGATTTTGATAACGATTTCATAAGTTATCATAACGACTTCTTATGACACTATAGTAATTTGTTCATAACGATTCTGTCAGATTATCATAACGATTGCATAAGTCATGCTTTTATTAATTAATTGTTCATCTTGATTTAAGATACGTTGAATAGTCAAAGTCGCATCACGTCTGTTTGACTGCCATGCATTTACTAAAGACTGAACGTATCTCTGCATGCACACAGAACCTATCTTCTATTCTCGTGTATTCTCTGCATGCATCTTTTAGAACGATAAAGTGCTACTACTATATTTGTGTCTACCTGCTCTGAGGTTGATTGACATCTGGAGATAGTATAGCTGTCTACCATTAAAGCTCAACCTTGTAGAACCTTGGGGATGTACTATCCTACAACAATGGACACAGAAAGAACTACAAGCAAACTCAGAAGATCTTATCACTTTGCGTGCTCCAAAGAACAAAAGACTGTTGACAGGAAGCTTCCTCAAATCCTTCAGTCTAACGTACACTAAAGCTGTGAGACAACGGTCATCTCTTTGTCCTTATTCAAATTGGACATACAAATACAAGACGAAGTTTTGAAGAGAAGAAAAGTAGGGTAGAGAGCTTCTTTCACATTGAAGAGCATCCAGAACTCTGTAGCTTTCAAGTCTTCAGAAGATCTCTAGAGCCAGAAATTCTCTCCTTTTGATCTTGGCTCCTAGCTCCTCGTGCTGTGAGAAGAAAAATCAAGGAAGAGCTAGATTAGTTCTGAGAGAGTCCACATTGTGTAGATCTTTGACTCTCAGTGCTTGTAGCTTCAGATTGAGTTTTGTAAAAGCTTGATCTAGGGGCTAGTCATTTCCTTCAAGATTTTCTTGTGTTCTTCCCTTCGTGTGTGAAGGAAGACCTGGTGGTGTCCAGGGTGGTGTTTTTCCCTTCGGGAGTGAAGGAAGACTGGTGGTACCAGGGTGTTGTGTTCCCTTCAGGAGTGAAGGAAGACCAGCTGAGCTGGGTGGTTGTTTTTGTCCATAGGGGGACTGTACCCTAGTTAGTGAAATCCTGAGGGTTGCTCAGGGACTGGACGTAGGACTCCTAAGGAGAGGAGATCCGAACCAGGATAAATCTGTGTGTTGTGTGATTGTCTTTATCGTGTGATTGTTGCTTTTACTAACCATTACTAATCCCTTCCAAGAACTCTTTATGTTTGTTTGAGCTCAGGTTTTTATCAGATAAATTTTATTTAAAGACCCATTCACCCCCCCCCTCTGGGTTAGCCAACCGGGCAACAAGTGGTATCAGAGCGAGTCTCTTCGACAAAGAACAAGATCCAACGATCTGAAGAGTAAAGATCCATGGCAGCCCAAGGTCACTTCGAAGGTCAGTCTGTCAACAGACCTCCTTTGTTCGACGGTGAAGATTATACGTATTGGAAGACCAGGATGGAATACTTTCTACAAGGCCATGACTATCAAATCTGGTCGATAGTGGAAGAAGGTGATCTGGTCGTCACAAATGAGAAAGCACAATGGACAGATGAAGATAGAAAAAAATTTCCTTGAACTGTAAAGCTAAGAGCATTCTATGTTGTGCTCTAAGCAAGAAGGAGTTCAACAGAGTTTCAGCATGCAAATCCTCCATGGAAATGTGGGAAAAGCTAAGGATTACGTATGAAGGTACAGACAAAGTAAAGGAGACAAGAATCGACATTCTTGTCACTCAGTATGAAAGATTTCAAATGCAATCAGGTGAGTCTATTACCCAAATGTTTAGTCGATTTACTGACATCACTAATGGTCTAGCCAGTCTAGGAAAGTCATATGAGATTGCAGATATGGTAAGGAAGATTCTCAGATCCTTGCCATCTTCATGGACGGCAAAGGTCACAGCTATCGAAGAAGCTAATGACCTTAAGAGAATGTCAGTAGAAAAACTCATCGGGTCTCTCATGGCCCATGAAATAAATATGGAAAGATTAGGAGAATCTTCCAGTAGAAAGAAGCAGTCCAATGCGCTTAAAGCTAATGGGAACTCATCCGAAGAATCCTTGGATAACAGTGAAGATAGCAAAGACAGTGATGATGAAGAAGCCATGCTGTCAAGAAGATTGCAGAGAATCTTGGCCAAAAAGAAGAAGTTCCAGTCTGGTAGGAGGTATTTCAAGAAAAACAAAGATCTCAAGAGACCAGACGGAAAAGATCAGAAGAGGAATGAGCCACTTTGCTATGAATGCAAGAAGCCTGGACATATCAAGGCAGACTGTCCAATGCTAAAGAAAAATGATCACAAGAAGAAGGACAGCTCCAAGAAGTTCAGAAGATACAAAAAGAAAGCCATGGCAGCTGCATGGGAAAACAGCAGCGACTCAGACAGTGAGTCAAGCTCCAGCAGTGAAGAAGAAGAAGCCAACCTGGCTCTTATGGCAAATACCGGGGATAAGGTAACTTCTGATTCCTCTTTTGATTCCTGTAATGACTCAGATTCCGATAATTTGGAAAGTGCATTTAATGAACTCTACGATAAGTACAAAGAAGTGTCTAAACTACTTAAGCTAAGCAAGAAAAATATCACCTGTCTCGAAAATACCAACTCAGATTTAAAATCTGAAAATGAAGAACTAGAAAAACAAATAATGGAGCTTAAGAGAAGAAATGAACTATTATGTGAAAACTTAAAAGACAAGAACAAACAAATCATTGACCTAGAAAAACAGGAAAGCTCAGATGATTTAAGAAAAACGGTAAATGAATTAAATGAAGAAAACAATACACTAGCAAGCACCTTAGAAAAGTTTACAAATGGAAAGAATTCCTTATTATTAAAAGGTGCTAGAAGATCTGGTAAGAACAAACGAGGTTTAGGATACATACCTCCAATTAATGAAGAAGAAATAATCTATCCTGAAAAATATCCAACTCCTAAATTCACTCCAGAACAAGATGTAGCATATAAAGCGAATTTTAAGTACATAGAAAGAGTAACAATAACATCATGTTGTAGTCACTGTAATAAGCTAGGACATTTAAAATCCACCTGTCCAACAAGACATAAGAAGTGGATAATAAAAAGTAAAAGTAATGATACTGACCCATCAGGACCCAAAAGAACTTGGGTACCTAAATCTTGATGTCTTTATTTCAGGTTAATCCTCGAGCATCCAAATGGTATTTGGATAGTGGGTGCTCAAGGCACATGACAGGAAACCTGAAGCTTTTCTCCCATCTCCAAGATGAAGAAGGAACAGTCACTTATGGAGATAATGGAAAAGGAACTGTAGTTGGCAGTGGATCAGTAAACAGCAAAGGAAAAACAGTCATAGAAGATGTGCTGTTAGTCAAAGGTTTAAAGCACAACCTCATAAGTATTAGTCAGCTGTGTGATAGAGGACATCAAATCAAATTTCAAGAGTCAAAATGCAGCATACTAAAGGATGGTGCAGTCATCTTTGAAGCAAATAGAGAGAAGAATCTGTACGTGCTCTACCTTGAAGAACTCAAAGAGCAAAATGTGTGTCTGGCAGCCAGCAAAGACAAATCAACTGATCTGTGGCACAGAAGGCTAGGCCACTGCAGCTTGGATGGCTTGAGCAAGCTCAGAAAGAGGAACTTGTGGAAGGTCTACCGAAAATCAATGGTAAATTAGAAAGTGTTTGCAGACCTTGTGCTAAGGGAAAGCACACAAAGAGTTCCTTCAAGTCAAAGACGGTGGTGACCACCTCAAAACCCTTAGAGCTCCTACATATGGATCTATTTGGGCCAATGAGACTACCAGTCTTGGAGGAAAGAATTTCGGATTTGTTATAGTAGATGACTACTCAAGATTCACATGGGTATCATTCTTAGAACATAAAAATGATACTTTTGATAATTTTGTTAGCTTCAGCAAGAAAGTCCAGAAAGATCAGAAGTTCAGTATAGTATCCATTCGATCTGATCATGGTGGTGAGTTCCAAAATGAAAAGTTTGCTAGATTCTGTGATGATCAAGGAATTCAGCACAATTTCTCAGCACCAAGGACACCACAGCAAAATGGTATAGCCGAACGGAAGAACCGAACTCTCTTGGATATGGCAAGAACCATGCTTTGTGAATATGAGTTACCAAGATATTTCTGGGCAGAAGCAGTCAACACAGCCAGCTACATTGTCAACAGAGTCATGATCAGGCCAATCCTGAAGAAGACTGCATATGAGCTGTTTAAGGGAAGAAGCCAAAGATCAGCCATTTCAGAACCTTTGGATGTCCTTGCTTTATACACAACAACGGAAAAAGGGATATTGGTAAGTTGGATGCCAAATCAGATGAAGGCATCTTCATGGGGTACACCTCTAAACCCAAAGGCTATAGAGTGTTTAATAAACGTACCTTATTGATTGAACAGTCTGTACACATTATTTTTGATGAAACTAACCCCTCCTTGAGAAAGGAAGTAGAAAGTGATAATGATGATGCAGATGAACTGTCCAATAAACTGAAAGACACATCACTTGAAGACAAGGATGATCCGCCTCTGGAAGAAATGCAACAAGAAGAAATTTCTCATGAAACTCTTCCAAAGGAATGGAGATACAAGAAAGATCACCCACCTGAAAACATCATTGGTGATCCATCGGTAGGGGTAAGAACAAGAGGTAACTTGATTCCTTGTGATTACCTTGCTTTTGTATCTCAATTAGAGCCTAAGACAGTCAATGAAGCCTTAACTGATGAATCTTGGATAATAGCAATGCAAGATGAATTAAATCAATTCAAGAGAAACCAAGTATGGTCACTTGTTCCTAGACCATCAGACCATCCTGTGATCGGCACTAAATGGGTGTTCAGAAACAAATTGGATGAATCTGGTGTAATTCTAAGAAACAAGGCCAGACTGGTGGCTCAAGGCTATTGTCAAGAGGAAGGCATAGATTTTGATGAAACCTATGCACCAGTGGCTAGACTTGAGGCTATTAGAATTTTACTTGCTTATGCTTCTGCATTAGATTTAAAGTTATTTCAAATGGATGTTAAATCTGCCTTTCTAAACGGTTTTATAAAAGAAGAAGTTTATGTGGAACAACCGCCGGGTTTTGATGATACAGACTTTCCGAATCATGTTTTTAAATTGCATAAGGCTTTATATGGTTTAAAACAAGCACCTAGAGCCTGGTATGAAAGACTTAGTTCTTTTCTCCTAAAACATGGTTCAGTAGAGGTCAAGTAGATAGCACTCTTTTTATAAAAACAAAAGTCAAAATATACTGTTGGTTCAAATTTATGTGGATGACATCATCTTTGGATCTACTGATGAATCCTTGTGCAAGTATTTTGAAAAGCTAATGCAGGGAGAATTTGAGATGAGTATGATGGGAGAGCTCAACTACTTCCTTGGACTTCAAATCAAACAAGGAAAGGAAGGAACTCACATCTGTCAAGCAAAGTACACCAGAGAACTGCTAAAGAAATTTGGATTTGAAAACACCAAGCCACTGTCAACACCAATGAGTACATCAACTAGGATGGACAGTGACAAGGATGGTAAGAAGGTAGATCAAAAGATCTACAGAGGTATGATAGGTTCATTACTTTATCTAACCGCAAGTAGACCTGATATATTATTTAGTGTATGCATGTGTGCTAGATATCAAGCCGACCCTAGAGAGTCACATTTAATTTCTGTGAAAAGAATTTTTAGATACTTAGCCAGGACTCATGATCTAGGACTATGGTATCCAAACTCCTGTGATGTAAATTTAGTAGGATATTCTGATGCTGACTATGCTGGATGCAAGGTAGATAGAAAAAGCACCAGTGGTTGCTGTCAATTTCTTGCAGGATGTTTAATCTCATGGTGCTCAAGGAAACAAAATTCAGTAGCACTATCTACAGCTGAAGCCGAGTACGTAGCTGCTGGAAGTTGCTGTACACAACTCTTATGGATAAAGCAACAGCTTGAGGATTTTGGACTCAAAGTCAAGAAAATTCCACTGCTATGTGACAACACCAGCGCTATCAACCTCACCAAAAATCCAATTCAGCACTCCAGGACCAAACATATTGAGGTCAGATACCATTTTATTCGTGATCATGTAGCAAATGGCAATATTGAAATATCGTTTATTGATACAAACAATCAGCTAGCAGATATTTTCACAAAGGCCTTACCTGAAGAGAGATTTACATCTCTTAGAAGGGAGTTAGGCATGTGTATTTTGTGAAAAGATCTTCATTTAAAGCTGGTATAAAAATTCTCAGAATTTAAGAAGGTTCTCTCTCTCCTTTTGTGGCAAAATCAATTCAAAAGTCTCAGTTTAAGCGTTCCGTCCGATAAGTCATAGTCCTTCAAGGCGGTCAACCTCGTTTGTCGTTTTCTGACGCCTCACCTTTTGGAGCATTTATATTCTTTAAATCGATGCGTTAACGATTCCTCTTCCTCATTCACCTTTTCCCCTCTTTCGTCCCGACGCATGAGCCGATGCCCTAGCGACTCTTGCCTCTATCCTCTGCAAATTTGAAGCTTCCATCTCCTTCCCGCGAAATCGTTTGAGGGTTTCTTCTCGTCACCCTTCTCTTCAACCCTTCAAACCTTCTCCTACCTGAATCCATGGCCGCACCAGCTATTGCCGGCAGTGTGGGTGGCTACAGCGCCGAATACCTCACCCCAGCGCAGGAGGAGCGTTTCACCTTTGTGAAGACAAAGCTCTGTGGTCACAAGGAAGTAGATGTTTCAGATCTGCAGAAGAATGGAATGAGCAGCATCATTGAGAAGATCAACCAGATGAAGTGGAAAGAACTCACCACTTGCTCAGAAGTAAGTTATCCGGACTTGGTAAAGGCGTTCTTTGTGTGCTTAAGAACAGAAGAAGATGGGGCCCTCGTTTCTTCAGTCAAGGGCACCCTAATCAGAATCGACCAGGAACTGCTTAGGATGCTATTTGGAGTAAGCACATCCGGTTTCAGTGGAATTCATTCAGTAGAAACCCAAGAAAAGGGTTTGGGGATTGTTGGGCCAGGGTTCAAGATGAGGGATGGCAAGCTAGATATCAATCAGTTAAGTGCCTTCAACCGCCTCCTTCACTTCATTGTTTGTCAGATTTTGGTTCCCCGAAGTGCAACCTTCTCCTCTTGCACTAAGGCTGACTCCGACCTGATGTACTGGGCCATTAAAAATGAGGAAATCAATATGGCCGCAGTGATGATAGAGAGAATGAAATTTGCCAGGGAGCAGATTTGGGACACTAAAAGCAAGTTGAATGTGTCCCTGCCCTATGCCCATTTACTCACCAGAATCTTCAGACACTTCGGTGTAGATGTCTCAGGGGCAGTTGTGGAGAAGATGGGCCAAGCTATCAGGTCCAGAAATTTAAAGAAGAGTGGTTTTTCAGTAGTCAATGGGGTCTGGTTCAAGGCCTCAGTTGCAGAAGGTGAAGGACTCATTGGTGAGCCTTCAGTTGCTCAATCCCAGTTGGAGGCAGATTCTGTGATGCCCGAATTGCCACTGGAATCAGGTTCTGTTCCAGTCCTTGTAGAAACAGAGCAGGAAGGGCCATCTATGGCCAGAAATCAATCAGAGGCAGCAACAGCAGTGAGGGCAGAAGAAGACAGGCCAGCAGCAGCAGATCCAGTTGTGCTTCATGCTGAAAGGAGAATTGAGGACATTCTCCCAGAAGACATCTTGCCTGTTATGGAGGAGTCTGTGGTATCAGGCCACATCTTTGAAGAAGGTCCAGTGGAAGAAGAGCAGCAAAATCCTCAGGATGATTCGATGGAAATGGATGCTCCCTGTCAGGGGGAGACTGGTGCCGTTGCAGAAGATGCTCCACTTGAGGGGGAGCAATCCCAAGAGACACCAGATGTTGCACCTCCAGCCACCAGAGATCAGGAGGAAGACCAGAGAGAGTCTGAAAATTTGGATGCCAGAGAAGGGGAGACAGCTAGTTCATCAAGTTCTGATGAGGATAATGATCCACCTCCTCCAGCTACAAAGGGCAAAGAGAAAGATATAGCTCCTGAAGTACCCCTTTTAGCTGATGCACCATTTGAAAGACAGGTCAAGCAAAAGATTGTCATCAATTTAAAACCTGTGATTGAGAGGTTGGATGTTCAGGGTGAGCTGCTTTGTTCACTTCAGTCTGATGTGAATTCCATCTTTCTAAGCCAAGCTTCAGCCCGCAAGGAATTGGTTCAGATTCGCTCTGCCATGACATGGTTCCATCAGGAAATGGGGACCATGAAGAATATGCTATCTGACATCCTTCAGGCAGTTGGAGCTCAAGCTCCTGCTCCTCCAGCAGCTCAGGAGCCTCACTCAAGTGTACCTGAGCCCTCCGGGCAGTCAGCAGCAGCAGCAGCAGAAGCCCCAGCATCAGGGCCAGCTGAAGCGTCAGGGCCAGCTGCAGAGTCAGGGCCATCAGGGCCAGCTGAAGATTCAGGGCCATCAGGGCCAGTTGTAATGGAATCAGGGCCACCAGGGCCGGCAGTGTTGGATCCCTTGCCCTCCTTGCCTGAAGAAGTGGTTTCAGATCTTCCACACATTGCTCCCACTTCTACCAACACTCCCATTCCTCCTTCTCCACCCACTAACTCCACAGCTTCACCTGCTCCACCTCCCTTCAAAAAGCCTAGATCCAGGCCCATTTCCTCTCCCACACCTTTTCCTCCTCATCCTATCACATCCTCTCCTGTTTCTTCTACTTCTCATCTTTCTTCTTCTCAAGAATTTGAGGCCCCTCCAGCATCCTCAGCTGGAGCCTCCTCCTCTTCTGGTACATCTTCATTTCCAGAAGTAGGATCTCTCAATTCTGATGCCTTTCTCAACCCCCCTGCTCCTCCCTCCTTTATCACTATTATTCCTAAGAATGTCCAAATCGACTCTCCCTTTCTTGATAAAATTAAGGATGAGTTTGAAGAGGTTATCCTTAGGTCTGTGCTAAAGGTAGGCGAACACCTTTCCAAGACAGACTCTTCCAGTACTGTCTCCAAGAAACGGAAGCTTTCTTCCTCCACCTCTCCTCTTTACCCTCCCTTGTGGTTTTCTCTTACAGTAACCCACAAGCATACCTCACTCTACAAAGAATATCTTCAAAAGGTTGTCTTTGCCACTCTTCACAATCTTCCTTTTCTTAACCTCTCTGACCATTTAGATGTCATTCTTCCCTATACTCCTCTGTCTAAAGCCGACAAATCCAAAATCTTCTCCTCAGCCCACTCCAAAACTGAGGAGCAATGGGCTAAATCTCATAAAGATTTGTACAATCGCTTTCTTCAGGCTAAGGCAGCAAGGTTTCCTCCCAGGGATCACTCTTTGACCCTTTCTGAGTGGTTCCAGTTTCACCACCAGAACACCTGGGCCCCTGCTATTCAGAAGCTCATCAAGCTGGTCAGGCATTTCCAAATGTTCAACAACTACAGGTATCTCAATAGATTGCCTGAAGTTCAGCTTAGCCAGTTCAAGAGAGCCATCAAGGTCCTTACCCACTCTGAGCAGTCTGAGGAAATCAGAGTAGATTTTGCAACTCTTCATTTACCTGAAGAGATTTTCCTGCCTCAGATTCATTTCTTGATCATGGAATCTTCGATTGGCTCAATCATTTTTGAGCGTTTTGCAAGAGTCATGGGCAGAATCAAGATTCAGAAAGGCCTTCAAGTTGGTTTTCCTAGATTTCTCTTCCGGGAATATCATAGAGGGTTTGTCAAATCTGATGTTCTTGCCCCTCTCCTCTCAGAATGTGAAAGGCTGAATGCCTCCGATTGGTCCAAGCTTTACTCCCTGTCAGCACAACAGCTTACTCATCTGAATGCTGCTCAGGCCAGGGAAGGAAAAGCTCCTGTCTCTCCTGCCACCTTCTTGGATATGAACTCAATCCATCTGGTCCTTGATCCCTACAAAGTTTGGGCTGAAAGGTACAAGGTGTTTTTAGCTCTTCGCCAGGAACTCAAGGAGAAACAGATATTCTACCCTGTCACCATGGATCAATTTCTTGCCTGTGCAAGTTTTGGTAAAACACTCATCATCTGCTCCTCCATGGATCCAGATGAGTATGACCTGTTTCTTACCAAGCAGCGCAGCATCTATCTATCCAAGATGGCTCCAACCATGGGACCAACCTTCTCCATTGAGAGTGGTGCCTTTAGGCAATTCTTCAAGCGTCAGGAAGAGCAGGCCTGGGAAGCTATTTCTCATTATGCCTCCCTTCTCTCTCCTGCTTTTTATTTGCCTGTACCTCCTCAACCTTAATGAATGGATTGTGCTCTTTCTCCTCATTGTCTCTTCTTCTTTGTCTCTTTCCTATTGCTTTTTGCTTAATGACAAAAAGGGGGAGAATGTTTAACCTACATGTGTCTGACACATTCTTGAATCATGATTGAAGTACTTTAATTCCTCTTTACTGTTAAGTTCTACTCAAATGATGATCATAGTTTTGTCATCACCAAAAAGGGGGAGATTGATGAACAGTCCATCCCCATATACTTTTAAATTAATTACATGCTTATTTTGGTGATAAACAAAACCTGTCAAAAGTTTTCTAACCTTGTTTTATTTAGCCTTAAGCACAAAGAAAGTCAAGCATTTGTGGTAAGTACTTACATACATCATTTCTCAGAAGAGCCATAACGATTCCTTCATTAGCTGTAACGATTTCCTCTCAAGTTCAACGATTTACTTGAAAGATTGAATAACCTTGCTGTGTCAAACAAGTCGATGTTATAACGACTCTGTAAGTTATCGTAACGACTCCTTCAGAAGTTATAACGACTTGCTCATTATAACGACTCTGTAAGTTATCGTAACGACTCCTTCAGAAGTTATAACGACTTGCTCATTATAACGACTCTGTAAGTTATCGTAACGACTCCTTCAGAAGTTATAACGACTTGCTCATTATAACGACTCTGTAAGTTATCGTAACGACTCCTTCAGAAGTTATAACGACTTGCTCATTATAACGACTCTGTAAGTCATCGTAACGATTTCTTTAGAGAGTTATAACGACTTGCTCGTCATAACGATTCTGTAAGTCATCGTAACGATTTCTTTAGAGAGTTATAACGACTTGCTCGTCATAACGATTCTGTAAGTCATCGTAACGATTTCTTTAGAGAGTTATAACGACTTGCTCGTCATAACGATTCTGTAAGTCATCGTAACGATTTCTTTAGAGAGTTATAACGACTTGCTCGTCATAACGATTCTGTAAGTCATCGTAACGATTTCTTTAGAAAGCTATAACGACTTGCTCGTCATAACATTCTGTAAGACATCGTAACGATTTCTTTAGAAAGCTATAACGACTTGCTCGTCATAACGATTCTGTAAGTCATCGTAACGATTTCTTTAAGAGAGTTATAACAACTTGATTTTGATAACGATTTCATAAGTTATCATAACGACTTCTTATGACACTATAGTAATTTGTTCATAACGATTCTGTCAGATTATCATAACGATTGCATAAGTCATGCTTTTATTAATTAATTGTTCATCTTGATTTAAGATACGTTGAATAGTCAAAGTCGCATCACGTCTGTTTGACTGCCATGCATTTAATAAAGACTGAACGTATCTCTGCATGCATACAGAACATATCTTCCATTCTCGTGTATTCTCTGCATGCATCTTTTAGAACGATAAAGTGCTACTACTATATTTGTGTCTATCTGCTCTGAACGTTGATTGACATCTGGAGATAGTATAGCTGTCTACCATTAAAGCTCAACCTTGCAGAACCTTGGATGTACTATCCTACAACAATGGACACAGAAAGAACTACAAGCAAACTCAGAAGATCTCATCACTTTGCGTGCTCCAAAGAACAAAAGACTGTTGACAGGAAGCTTCCTCAAATCCTTCAGTCTAACGTACACCAAAGCTGTGAGACAACGGTCATCTCTTTGTCCTTATTCAAATTGGACATACAAATACAAGACGAAGTTCTGAAGAGAAGAAAAGTAGGGTAGAGAGCTTCTTTCACATTGAAGAGATCTAGAACTCTGTAGCTTTCAAGTCTTCAGAAGATCTCTAGAGCCAGAAATTCTCTCCTTTCGATCTTGGCTCCTAGCTCCTCGTGCTGTGAGAAGAAAAATCAAGGAAGAGCTAGATTAGTTCTGAGAGAGTCCACATTGTGTAGATCTTTGACTCTCAGTGCTTGTAGCTTCAGATTGAGTTTTGTAAAAGCTTGATCTAGGGGCTAGTCATTTCCTTCAAGATTTTCTTGTGTTCTTCCCTTCGTGTGTGAAGGAAGACCTGGTGGTGTCCAGGGTGGTGTTTTTCCCTTCGGGAGTGAAGGAAGACCTGGTGGTACCAGGGTGTTGTGTTCCCTTCAGGAGTGAAGGAAGACCAGCTGAGCTGGGTGGTTGTTTTTGTCCATAGGGGGACTGTACCCTAGTTAGTGAAATCCTGAGGGTTGCTCAGGGACTGGACGTAGGACTCCTAAGGAGAGGAGATCCGAACCAGGATAAATCTGTGTGTTGTGTGATTGTCTTTATCGTGTGATTGTTGCTTTTACTAACCATTACTAATCCCTTCCAAGAACTCTTTATGTTTGTTTGAGCTCAGGTTTTTATCAGATAAATTTTATTTAAAGACCCATTCACCCCCCCCCTCTGGGTTAGCCAACCGGGCAACAAGGGCCTCCTCGGACCGTGCGCGTGTGGGATTAGGGGGATAAGGACCTGGACGAGGCACTGAGGGCATGTCCACAACGTGCACCCACCGAGCGTAGTCACGCCGGCTTCGATTGCTCTCTCCACCTGTGCCAAAACCTCCCGCGATCACGTTGATCTTCTGCCCATTGGGTTCGTTGTTGATGGGCTGCTCGGGGGTTCACTCTCGGTGCCTTTGGCGGTCTTCATTGCGGCGCACATACCGTCCAAGATAGCCGCGCCTGATCAAGGACTCGATCTTGTCCTTGAGCTGGCAGCACTCGAAGGTGTCGTGGTCGTGGTCGCAGTGGAAGCGACAGTACTTGTACTGGTTGCGCCTGTGGGGATCAGAGCGCATCCTTGGTGGCCATCGAACATAAGGCTCATCCCAGATCTCGGCCAGGATCTGTTCGGGAGCCATCGTGAGAGGGGTGTAGTCGGTGAAGGGGCGTGGTCAGCGTGGCAAATCCCCGTTACACCGGCATTTCTTCCTGTCACGGTCGGAACCGTTGTCGGAAGGCCTCTTCTTATCTGATTGATCGCCCTGCTCTACTCGACCAGCGGCCAGGCTCTCCTCACACACCGCATGGCGCTGGGCAGTAGAGAGCAGCTCGGCGAGAGTGGAGGCTTGCTGCACCCCCAACGTCCTTTGAAGGAAGCGCACCCAGGGAACTCCCCCCTTGTCCAACCGCATCCCAGCTAGAGGTGCTGGCGCGGTGCCAAGGGTTGAGCCCGGAGAAGTCCCTCGAGCATTCGGAGGAGGTCTACCGGGTGGGGCACTACGCCGAGGAGGACGACGAGGGGGACATCGACGTGGAGGCGCTAACAGATGTCATTTTAAAGTCGATGGCGGTGCTGAAGCAACTGGCTGTGGGTGCTCGGAACCACAAGCAGATGTGGGAGGCCGAGTTCGCCTTTTGTAAGGAGCTAGAGGCACAGCACCGGGCGTGGGAGGCAGAGCTGAAGGAGGAGGTGGAGAACCTCCAAAACGCACTTCGCACTTCCGAGCTCAACCTCGCCATCGTTCAGGCTGAGAAGGAGGCACTCACGTACGTCCTGTCCGAGGCCAAGACCCAGGGCGTCACCGAATACAAGGCTGGATCGAGCTTCAAGAAAGACTTGGAGCAGTACGGCGCACTCTGTTACAAGGTGGACCTCGGCGCTTGGTACCCTGGAACACTGCTCGTGTTGACGGGGCCACGACGTGCTTCGAGTTGGGCCTGTTTGGCAGAGGGCATCTGGACCGAACAGGTTACAGGATGTCCGGAGATGACCCTTGGGACATGGAGATGTCCTGATGCGGAGATCATGCTCGAAAGTCGTGGGCCGCACCCGAAGACGCGTGGCGCTTTGCAGAAAGGCCACGCCTGCCTGCCGAGCCACGATGGGCTATGCTAAGTCATGATGGGCCCTGCGGGCCTAGGTGGCTAGAAATGGCCACCACAATGAAGTAACACATATTTACCTTACCTTTTTCTTTGCAACGCCGCTCTCGATGCACTGTTGACAGCTTATATATGTCTGTGACACTATAGTCGGCGAGAAGGATGCTAATAAAAAAGAACACGCTTATCAAAAATACGGTATGCATGTTGTGAATATGATAGTGCAAGTATGTATGCAGAAATATTAAAAAATTATAGTTTACCTATTGCTTTGTAACACTGCCTACGATGTACTATCGAAAAATAGTCACCCGTATGTGAGCCTGCAAATCGAGAAAAATGAATGGTGAATGAGGTGAAAAAATGAGATAATGTTTTGCATAAATACATAAGTATGTGAAAATACATAAATATGTAAAAACATAGTCTGATATATAATTTAAAATAATTTCTAAAATAAAGTACCATTATGTTATTTTTATATTTAAAAAAACTAACATTACACAGTAAGTTAAAAGATAAATGTTAAAAGATAAATGATCAAGACTGAGTTCCTGTAGCGCTACAATATCGGTTAGTTCTAAAAAATTATATTTTTTATATATACATTTTATATTTTTTAAAAAATATATAAATCAAAACAACTAAGATTAACCAATGAGATATTTTTAAAACAATTCAAACTAAGAAAGAAAGAAAAAATGTTGAATGAATAGTGAGTAACTGTAGCGCTATAGTATCTTCTACACATTCTGTGGTGTGTGTATGTGTGTGTGTGATATAATGTCTGAGGGGCGGGTCAGGAGGGGAGACAATGGTGGCTGGGACTTGCATGTCCACTGCTCTCCCAGCGGCTTGGATGGCGGGACGTGGAGTGGAAGGAGATGGAGGAGGGAGAAGTCTCCCAACGGCTTGGATGGCGGGGAAGAAGCCAGCGGCAGTGGCATGACAACATCGTTAGCATAGGTTAAGAGGAAGCAGTGGCGTGGCAACATCGGTGCAGACGGTTCCAGAACCACTGGTTATTTTTGCATGCAAATAGCATGCAAAAGAGTCCTCGACCTGTCACGGCGAGGAGGAGAACCTGTTGGCCACCGCCTTTATTGCGGTCTGATTCCAGTGTTCGTAGATAGCTTCTGAGGCTGAGCAATGTTCTTCTGAAATGCAAATATGGTTCAAGAAGGTGATGAACAGAGGTAATACCTTTCTTTGATCGTAATAGTTGAACTCTAAGATTTCTTGAAGAACACCATAATATGTCACCTCATCTCGAATAAGAGCCTTATCTTTAACACTGGAAAAACTTGAAGTTTTTGTAGACATAACAACCCCACTATTCTGTGTCTTCCTATGAAGTTCAATATGTCGAGTTTGAAAATGGAACCCATTTACTAAACATACGTTAAACTTCTTCCCCACATTCAATGGTCAATCTTTCAACACAATTGTGTCTGCATCTAACCCATTATTGTACTTGCCTTGTAAAGAGATAACCTTAAAAAAAAGGTTACATGTTGGTTATCATTAAAACACAAGTGATGTAAACTAAAAAAAAGGTTACATACGTTTACTTACTTTACACTTAAACCAATCTGGAAATTGTAATGTATGACATCGCTCAATTTCCATTTCACTTGCTCGTGGTCTTGTTTTCCTAATTTCTTCAAGATGCATACTACATACAAAATGTGGACAATACATTAACGGTATGGTATTGAGAAACAATACATTAATGGGTTGTCATTTGACTTACCTTATGTAAGGAGATATGTCATCACAATTAAATAGTACATAGAGATGAGCTTGGTTCAACTCGTCATTCCTAAGATGACAAACAGTTCCACCGCCTAAACATCGGCCATTTCTTGAAAAAATATCCCATCCTTTTTGTGTCAATTCTTCAGCCCCTTCATCTTCATTTCTTAAAGGCAGGTTAAGCCATGTCTCAACATCATCGTCTAGATATCTCGAAGAAAAGATAAGAGCCTCCTTTGCTATATACCCTTCTGCCATTGACCCCTCTGGATGTGCCCTATTCCGTACATAGGACTTAAGTTTCACCAGATACCTAGTGGAGATTCAAAAAGAAATCAAGTATTATTAGCAATAGTGTACAACTGTCAGGCACAAGTATAAGATTAATGCAAACCTTTCAATAGGGTACATCCATCTATACTGAACTGGGCCAGCAAGCCTTGCATCGTCAGGTAAGTGGATGAGAAGATGTACCATTATATCAAAAAAGCTTGGCAGGAAGATCATCTCCAATCGACATAATATGTTTGCAATTTCTTGTCTAAGCTTATAGAAATCACTTGACGATGAAGTCTTGGAACATATTAGAGAAAAACAATTGCATACATCATTAATTGCAGATCTCAACTCCTTTTGTGTCACTCTCCTCATTGCTACTGGAAGCAATTGTTGCATGAGGACATAACAATCATGACTTTTTAAACCCCAAATTTTCTTAGGATCATTGGGATTTACATGTCTTGATATGTTTGATGCATAGCCATCTGGAACTTTCACACTTTTCAAAACCTTGCAAATCGTATCCTTCTCCATCTTGTTCAAAGTGAACATAGTAGGTGGCAATAGCAATCTGTTAGAATCCTGAGTTTGAGGTTGAAGAGTGGCCCTTATACCCAAATGTTGGAGATCATGTTGAGCTTTCAAACCATGTTTTGTTTTGGCATCAACATCTAACAAAGTTCCAATAGTACTATCACAAACATTCTTCTCGATATGCATGACATCGAGATTATGTCTCAATAGTAAGGACTTCCAATATGGTAAGTCAAAAAAATGTTTTTCTTCTTCCAATTGGTATGACACTCAAGAGTGGATGATGATGTTGCAGCTTCCTTTTGTTTTCTTTTCACCCCCACTTTAAATTTGGGAACTTTCCCAAAAGTAAATTTAAGTGGATGCAATTGCTTAAGTATATCAACCCCAGATAACACACTTGGTCTGACTCTCATTTCTTCTTTTCCATCAAACCTTCGTTTCATAGAACGAAACTTATGACCCACACCTAACCATCGACGATGATTAGTGTAACAGAATTTTCTACTGCCTTTTAACCATAATGATGATGTATCTTCATTACATGTAGGGCAAGCTAATCGGCCCTTAGTGCTCCAACCAGATAGATAACCATATGCAGGAAAATCGTTAATTGTCCAAAGTAGTGCAGCACGCATAGAAAATATTTCACCCTTATAAGCATCGAATGTTTCAACTCCATGCCAAAGAATTTGTAATTCTTCAATAAGTGGCTGAAGATAGACATCAATATCATTTCTCGGACCTTTAGGACCCGGAATGAGTAACGACAAAAAAATACTTTGTGGCTTCATACACAACCATGGAGGTAAGTTGTATGGTGTCAACAACACAGGCCAAGTACTATGAATCGTACTCATTATCCCAAAGGGGTTGAAACCATCACTTGCCAAGCCTAGGCTCACATTACGAGATTCTAAACCAAAACCATCAATCGCGTCTAATGCTTTCCAACAAAGGGAATCAACTGGGTGCCTTAGAATGACGTCTTCTTGGCGTTCATCACTATGCCAACACATGGTTGCAGATGATTTACTGCAAGTGTATAATCTTTGCAGTCTTGGAATTAATGGAAAATGTCGAAGAACTTTCTTTGCAACCTTAATCTTCTTGTTATGACCACTTCTTTCAGTTCCTTTCGTCCATCTACATTCTCCACATTTAGGACAATGATCATAAGACTCATACTCTTTCCGGTACAAAATACAATCATTAGGACATGCATCAATTTTGTGATAGTCATATCTCACTTTACCAATGATTTTTTTCAATTCATAGAAAGTAGATGGCAATACATCACCTTCTAGAAGAGACTCTTTCAACAGTTTCAGAAGCATGTCAAAAGATTTGTTGCTCATTTTGTCTCTGCATTTTATGTTGAACAATCTGACTATAAATGATAGCTTATTGAATGTCTTGCAACCAGGGTACAAAGGTCGTTCAACATCTGCCAACAACTGTTGAAATTCACCATACTCTCCTTTATTATCATCCATTGACTTCACTTCTGCATGTTTCGAATTTTCCTCACCAATAACATCCTCCAACATCAAATGCAGACCAACATCCTTCGGAAGTGTTGTGCGTGTAAAATCCATAGACATGTGTCTGGAAGAAGAACTACTCCCATGGAACTTCCAAAATTGTTTGTCTTTAATGACTCCATATTGAAACAAATATTGTCTTACTATTTCATTTTCATGTCTCACGAGGCATACACACTTCAAACAAGGACACTTAATCTTTGTTGATGGAGTAAAGTGAGCAGAAGCAACTTGAATGTATGCATCAACTCCATCCATATATTCCTTTGTATTCTTCAATTTATCCATCCAACTCCAATCCATAACGTCTCACTATAAAAAAAATTCATTTACATTATATTCATCATACTATAAATGTTGCAAGATATCCAATGAATTGTCTAACGACATGACAAGGTAGAGTACGTGTGGCTTCATCATGCCCCATCAAGGATTAAAAAAATTGCATTCTATGTAAAGTGCATTTCACTGAGACACAAAATTTCTAATGACAGAGGGTGAAACAGAGGCGAGCACACATAACATTTTGTTTCAGTTGTTTGTCACACTAGATGAGTTCCAGAGCAGTCTAATACAGTATAAAGCCCAAGAACTCTGGTAGACATCATGGCATTTAAACTGTATAACCATAAAAGTTTACATCACTGCTGCTCAGAGCAACTGCTAAGATAAGCTGCTCTAAACTGCCATTGAGATGCGAACCAATGATGGAGACTGGAAGTTCTCTTCAACACAAAAAAAGGGAGACGAGAGAACTTTTAATGAGAACTCTCTCTTGAATACCAGCACTCCACACACAGTCTAATTTTCTGCGCAAAACAATCTTGGATTAGTAATGAATGCACCATTTGACCCTTCCCCAGTGATTATGTAAATGCTAGTTTGTCAACTACCATTGAACAGCTATCAGACTTCCTTGTAAACTAAGAAAGAGTATTCCACACATGCACCTACACTCAGAAGAGAAGGCATGAGAGGAATCAAAGTGATCTCCAAGGTACAGGGAATTGTCACTAAGAAACAATGGAGTAAATGCTCATGCAGTAGAATCA
This sequence comes from Colocasia esculenta, assembly GCA_014218235.1. Taxonomy (NCBI): domain Eukaryota; kingdom Viridiplantae; phylum Streptophyta; class Magnoliopsida; order Alismatales; family Araceae; genus Colocasia; species Colocasia esculenta. The sequence continues at coordinate 49,659,204 of CM024765.1, read as the reverse complement.
AGAAGACATATACGGGGCTTTCAAAACATGAGAGAAATCCATAACATTTGTATTGGAAACTTTACACATTCATATTGAGATGCTCAAATAAAAGAAAACAAGTTGAACATCGACCATTTTGCATGAGCCCTTCTGTTCTAAAAGACAAGTATGCTGGAGCAGAAGGAGAACCCACGGGTACCCGAATTCTTGCATCCGCCACACACACACACAATAAAGCAATCAATTTGAACAGAAACAAAGAGAACCAACCATGTTTCCGTCTCTATTCTATTCAACAAGGATGAAATCCATGAATATTAATCTTATATAGATACCATGCAATTCACGCACACATGTAGAGGATTCTAATGTCCTTGGGACGAGAAGGGAACCGACAACAATCACCGAGTCTTTACATCCAGTGTCAATAAGATCCAGAGGTTGTTAAGAGACTAACCACTACAACAACGGGAACTAAGATCCCAAAATTACTTCAGAAGACGCAAGGAAACCCCCGGACCTTCTCCTAATCAACAGAAGGAAAGAAAACAGACAAGAGTACTCACCTTCGGCACGACGGACTCACCTTCGGCGATCAATCGGCCCTCAACTCCGCAAAAAGCATACCATGGCGGCACAGCCTCCCCGAGAACGGGTGGCAGGGGACCGCGCCGCGGGAGAGGCCAATCTCCCGCTCCGAAGCGGAGGAGGAAGAAGGCAATGGGGTCGGCAGGAGACGCCCGGCGGTGTGGAGGACACGCTGAGGAATAGGGGAAGGAGGAGGGGGTGGCCGGAGTGTCCTTCCCCTGCTGTTGTCGGAAGTTCACCGCTTGCTTCCGTTGTCGTTGCTTGCCCTAAACTGTCAGGCATGGGCCATTTCTTGCCCTAAACCGCCGACGATGCCTCCTGCTACCGCCTTCTACCGCAAGTTCCGCCGCGAGTCTTCTCCAGTGCGGACGCCGTCACCGCGAGTCTTCTCCAGTGCAGACGTCATCACCGAGGCATGCCGACGACACCACTGCTTGCTTGCCCTTTCGTCGTTGCAATGGGAAGGAGGAGAGTGGAGGCAAGGGGAAGGAGGGGTTTTTTTTCCCTTCAATCGGGGCGCGGGAGGCCAAAGTTCAATGGGCGCCCAATGTTAAAATAATATTTTATTATATATTTACTGTATCAAACTCCGTAGGTATATTAATAACGTTATATGCTTACAATATTACGCCATAGGGATAGGCATATCTTAAAAGTTTAAGAACAAAGTTTGTCTGATATGCTTACAACACGTATAGTCTGTAAGTATAGATATGTCTATCCATACGAATAGCCTACAAATATACTGAACCGTAAGCAACTTTTTTAGGTAGAGCTAGGATTTCTTGTAGTGGGATATGGTTCCAGCCACCTCAGGATGTCGTCTATGATACTTTGAGAGGTCGGCTAGCCGAGGCGCTGGCCGACCCGTGGGGACCCCCTGTATCATCGGCCCACCAGATTCATGTCGGACCACTCTGGTGGGTTGAGGTAAAGTTGTTGTCCATAATTCCTCAGTCGACGACACGTGGCTTGTCACGTGGCTCTGCTAGCCCACGTGGCCTGCTCCGCGTCACATCGTAAAGGACTTAGTTCATGACACCATCCACTATGGTTCATTTCAAAAAATTGACTTATTTATACTAAGTAAAGAGTTCAAGTCTAGAAAACACTCTTTACTTATGATATAGTATGTTCGCCCAATTTTATTTTTTGATAAATTTGAATGAAGTGGGGGGAATCATTGGATGTATTCCTTTTGAGAGTTGATTTAAATTTACCAATGTTTCATTCTCATTTTGTTTTACCGGTTCAATTCTTTATGTTAGAGCCAGTCTTTTGTTGACCAATTCAATTTAGTTTAAACGGTCATTTCCTCTTGTTTTACAATTGCACCTATTGGCAGAAGGGTGCAACCCTTCTATTACATGGTGCTTTCTAAGATCTTTGAAAGACGCTCTCACTATCTATTTAAGAAGAGGTCATTGGTGAGTTTTGGAGAACACCAACACTTCACACTTCTCTGACAATCTCTCTCTCTCTCACAACACTTCACACTTCTCTGACAACTCTTCTCTTCTTTAGTGTAAGAACCTCTATGTTACAGTCACAGACTCCTCATTAATTTGTCCTTTAAAAAAATAAAGAAATACCTTCAATGTGGCCCGTGGCATGTTCCACATCAAAAAATGCAGACGGAGGAAAGCCCAAGTTATGGGTGTAAATGATCCGATCCGAGCCGAGCCGAGCCGAGTAGCACTCTACTTGGACTCGACTCATTTCCTTTTAACAAGCTCGAACTCGAACTCGACTCGATAATCGTCGAGTACCTACAACCCATGTTCAAACTTGACTCGACAAGAATTCTAACTGCTCGAACTCGGCTCAACAAGTTGCTCATTTATGCTAACGAGCTCAAACTTGAACTCAAGTTTGAGCACTGAGTCTGCTCGTTTACATTAATAAGCTCAAACTCAAACCCGAGTTCGAACACTGAGTTTCTTAAAATTGTCAAATTAGACCTTGAGTTTAAATGAACTCAAATATCTCTTCAAACTGAGTTTAAACTCAGGCTCGTGAAAGCCTAAATGCCCACGATGGTATGCAAAAGAGGGAGTTGCAGACTCCTTTTTAAAATAACCCAAGCAACCATGCAAACTATTATATTCGATATTGAATTACATCGTGTACACCATGGGGTAGGGGTCCATCGTCGTCACCAAGGATTGGTGCTTATGAAGAGTGGGGACAGGAAGGTGTTCGAGGTGGGCAAAGTGGTCACCTTGCATTCTCATACCATCAGGAGAGCCATCAAGGATGATCGCGTAGGTAGTGCGGCTGCCGCTATCCCGCTCCCCAATGTCAAGTCCGTGATGCTGGGCCTTGCGGTCGGGTACTTTGTGGCGCAGCAGGAGGTGGCAGAGGCAAAGCAGTTGTAGTATGGGGACCGTGGCGATTGTCAGTGACTCTGATTGTGGACGTGGCCTCCGTGTGGCGTGTGCGGCCACTGCGTGCATTATCGGCGCTGGAAGGGATGCTTCTTCCGGCACTTAGGGAAAGAGCAAATATTTTCCCCCAATCGCTACTTAGGGACCCAAAAGTTTTTTGACTTTTTTATTTTTAAACCCCCACTTTACTTTATATGCATACAAGAATAGTTAAATTTTTTAGAATCAGGAGCATATGCTTGTAGAGTGATGTGTTTCTGACCTTTAGTAAGTTGAAATCTTGGACAACAATCTAAATGCCTTTTAAATTGTGTGGTGGTACCAGTTGCACTCTTTGCAAGTTTGGTTTTACAATGATTACATTGCACTTTTTCAGTGTCATCGGGAAGTTTCACATCTTTAAAATTTTGCCAAACATCAGATGTTTTTTTCCTTCTTCTCTTTGTATAAGGGTTTTCCTCTATAACAACTTCTGGGTTGATTTCTTCACCATCAACTACAATAACTTCATTTACTATCGGAATAGACTCATTATCTTTATCCATAATAGTATCTAACGATGAACCAACACTATAAGTAGAAACTTGTAAGTGCGATGATGGTACTGGAAAACTTTGCTCTTGTTCTTGATGTGAGGAATGAGAAGACATATCTTAAAAATCATAAATAAAAAAATCTAAATGATATGAACACCAAACATGATGGCATACAAAATAGAATAAGACATCAACATATTAACAATCATGACGTATTTCATAAAAATAGATTTCATGCAGCACTAACTCATATACTAGAACATAAAATTTATCTCTTAAGCATAAATATGTTGCCTAAGTCCGGAGAAGACGATGTCACTACCTTCAGGAGTTCAAGGGAGATGAGCCGCTACAAGGGCGATGGGAGGTAGAGATGAGTAGCTGCAAAACTGAAAAAACGGTCATGAGAAAGTAAGACAGAGAAAGTATAATAGCTACTGGAAGTATGCTTGCTACTTTTCTATAAATACAATGAGTATACCACTGTGTGACCGTGTGTGTAAGAGAGGGAGTAAGAGAGGCTGAGAGGGATGGAGTGACTGTGTGACAGTGTGTGTGATTGTGTGTCTCTGCCGTTCCTCATTAAAAAAGACAGAGACAAAGGACAAAGGCAGAGGGAGGTGTGTAAATTCTTTTGGGAATCAAGTGAGCAAAGGAATAGCTTCATATAATGAAACATGATTCAAGAGGGAGGGAGGGAGAGGAAGAGGCCGACGACCTGTGTGTGTGTGAGAGCGAGATGAAGCCAGAGGGAGGGAGAGGAAGAGGGAGAGAGGGAGGCCGGCGGCTGTTGATCTACATGTATGTGTGTGAGAGAGAGATGAAGCCAGAGGGAGGGAGAGGAAGAGTGAGAGAGTGAGGCCGGAGGCCGGCCTGTGTGTGTGTGAGAGAGAGAGATGAAGCCAGAGGGAGGGAGAGGAAGAGGGAGAGAGGGAGGCCTTCCATCGGCCTGTGTGACTGTGTGAGAGAGAGGGATCAAGAGAGGGATGGAGAAAAGAGGGAGAGTTCGAGAGGAAGACATGGAGAAGAGATGTAGACATTACCTGAGGAAGGAAGAAGACGCCGGATGTGGAGACGGAGCCGCCGAGACGACTTGCCGCGTTGGCCAGTGATGGAGCCGCAGAGAGGGGCTTTGCCTAGCGCCACTGTACCTAGAAGGAAGGAGACGCTGGACGCGGAGGGGCCCTGCCGCTGTTGTGCCAGGAAGGAAGAAGGAGACGCCAGACGCGGAGAGGGGCTCTTCTGCTGCTGTGCCAGGAAGGAAGAAGGAGACGTCGGACGCGGAGAGGGGCTCCGCCGCTGCTGTGCCAGGAAGGAAGAAGGAGATCCTGGATGCAGATAGGAGCTCTGCCGCTGCTGTGCCAGGAAGGAAGAAGGAGACGCCATACGCGGACAGGAGATCCGCCATTGTTGTGCCAGGAAGGAAGAAGGAGACGCCAGACACAGAGAGGGGCTCCGCCGCTGCTGTGCCAGGAAGGAAGAAGGAGATCCTAGACGCAGATAGGAGCTCTGCCGCTGCTATGCCAGGAAGGAAGAAGGAGACGCCAGACGCGGAGAGGGGCTCTGCCGCTGCTGTGCCAGGAAGGAAGAAGGAGACGCCATACGCGGAGAGGGGCTCTGCCGCTACTGTGCCAGGAAGGAAGAAGGAGATCCTGGACGCAGATAGGAGCTCCGCCGCTGTTGTGCCAGGAAGGAAGAAGGAGACGCTGGCCGGAAGCGGAGAGGGGCAAGAGATGGGGGCAGGGCGTCGGGGCTCTCCTCTGTCTATCCCTCCAACGAAGCGATGGGCGAGAGATGGATTGGACGGAGGGGTTAGCGCGTCAGATAGATTAGACTACACGGGGGAAGGGTATCCAACCGTTGGATGGTTTTGGATGGTCAAGATGAATCTTATAAACTTTTATAAAATTATACTCTTTATATTTTAGCATTTACATATAAACTTTTAGTTTTTATTTATATTTATTATATTTTTTATATCAAAATAAATAAATATTGTATATTCTCTATAACATATTAATAATTTAATTTATTTAATAATAAATATTTAAACGAGTTTTTAACGAATATTTAAAAGAATTCTTAACGAGTATTTAATCGAATTCTTAACGAATACTTAAACGAGTTGTTCGCGAGTATAATCGAGCCGAGTTGACATGTGTTCAGACTCGGCTCGTTTATGAACCAAGCTCTTTTTTTTTGTTCAAACTTGACTCGTTTATCTAATAATCGAATTGAGTCGAATTTTTATTGAGCCGAGTATCGAAGTACTCGCCGAACGTATCGACTCGTTTACACCCCTACCTCCTACCCTCCTGACCCGCCCAACAAGCGTAGAATCCGGTATGCTTCCATGCTGGCTAGCCACGGCGCCAATCTTGGGAGACCTTCTCCGGCAAACCTCAAGATGATTAGAATTTGGCAGGCCTACTGCACGTCCTTCTAAGCTATGCAACTCATTGAATGCATATGAAGACCCCAGAGGACTATTCCCCGTATTCAGTCTATCAAGTTGGGCACTGTTTTGGTGAGACGTTAACCTGTCTGGTGGATCTTCAACTTTCTTCTTATTCTGAGGAGGGATAGCCAGACGTGAACTTGATATTAACCTGTCATTGACATTGGGCCTGTCAAACTCATATGACAACCGCTGCTGTAATTCTGACTGAGCAGAAGTGTTCCACATATTAGATGCTTGACGCCACTGACCAGGAAGCAGGCTGGAAGAGGTAAGTTGGGTCCAGGTTTTAGCGGATAAATCTTCCAATCGCTTAGGACCCAGAGGAAAGAGCGAATATGATTGCCATACATGATTTGATACCTAAGAGAAAAACATTGGATCATACCATCATGAGATGGGGAGTGTAGGGATATCAATATTAAGTAAAGAATGTAGCACTCTGGAAATTTCAGTGATTTTTTTTTAATAAATAGAAAATAGATAATTGCGTATTATCGAAACGGTAGAACTTATGTACCACTATCGTACGTGAGAAAACACATCATAAAATTCCGTAAAAATTATAAATCAACCCCAAACATCATTCTTAAATGTTTCACGAAGAAATTCGTACAACGAAAAATCTGATTAACCAAGTGTACGTCGCAATGCGACCGATTATCCAAATTAGGAAACTATGTCGGAAAACCGTTAACACGAAAATATAACCCGACCATAAATTAAATAAACATGTTGGAGAGTCTTCCAACATCATGTATTGATGACTCAATATCGGAATTGGGCCAATGGATAACTTTTGGCCCAAGAACAAAATGGAGCAAGAAAAATACCAGAAATTCACAACCCTAATTAAGCTGAAAATAGAAGGGGGTAATTAGGACAAACTCCAAGGCAATTAGCCTTTCTTGGCAACCCAAATTTGTGCTTAACCATGGTGGGAGGTTTCCTAAAGCCTCACACACTATATTGGGGTGAGAAATCCTCAAAATAAGGAAAGTGGAATGCTAGAACTACACCTTGCTTTTCCCTCACCCAATGGGACTTCCAAAACACACTAGATGCATATATACATGCCATGAAACCCTAGGGGACGAAAATACACATTGTTGGGGTAGCGGGAGGTAGTTCTTGAGCACCCAAAGTAGGAGAAAACAGCCCCAACTCGGAGCTTCTTCTCTGCTGCGTTCTGCATTGACCTGTGCAGAAAGCTCATCTAGGGGTCAACCAAAGGTAGGTCAAACCTTAACCAAACCTTTCAAGGCTTATACCCCTGGAAAAAGGGTCGAGTCTACTTCCTAATCCCACTGGTTTTACTATTTTTCATTCAGTAGATTGGGTGCAGTAAGCGTTCTCCTCCAAGTGGTCTGAACGCAGGTTTTCTGGAAAAATGTGACTTCTTCAACCCAAAAGGTAGGTGATCTTGGGCCAAACCTTAATAAATCATATACCAATATGTAGAGCATCGAGTCTAGTTTCATTTCCAAGTGATTTCATCGAATTCCAATGAGTACGTCTTGAGTTATAAGCGTTTTTCCAAAGTCGTGCATGTTAGGGACTTTTTACGTTCATGTCAATTTCTCATGTATCCCGAGGCCATTTTAAATTATTCCAAAACCATAGTTCTCTCCTATTCCATGTTCCCAACAACTTTCATGTTGACATTTTTGTCCCAAAAGCCCTAGATTAGAAGTTATAAGCGTTGCATGGATCGAGCACCTGTTTTCTGTATTTTCTGCGTTTTTGGGTTGAAGGTTGAATCGCGTCCAGTCCAGGCAACTCAATTCATAGGTCTTCTTAAACGCGTCCGCCCCTGGCGACGCGATTTGGGCATGTCCCATGCCTCAAACTGTGGACCATTGACCTGTCAGAAGATCTCTGAAACACGATGGGGAAGGCCGCCGCGATTCAGATGTTTTTCCCGCCCAAAATTTTTGGTGATTTTTATATTGCAATTTTAAACGAGTTTAATGAACGCGTCGGGCTACCCCGACGTGATTCAAGGATAAATGCGGCCACATAGGTGGACGCTATTTAGTTTCTTCACAATACGCCATGTATCGACTGTACACATCGTTAGAAAATGCATCCACTGTGTCGGATGCATAGTTCAAGGCTTACCCGAGGTCTGTTTTACATGGTATTGAGTTCATAATTTGCATGTCTTAGTTCTGGTCATTTCATGAGGTTTGTTTAATGGCTTAAAAACAATTAACCCATTGAAAAATCTATAACTACATGAATGTTATTCTAATTGCTCTTTAAATGATATGACCCATTCATGCAATTAGTGAATTGTTCATCTTACTGTTTTAGCTTGCTAAAATGATAATTGTCATCTTAAAATCTTGCAAACAATGTTTAGTTAAAGTGTATAGTTCATCTCATGTTATCTTGTTAAGTGCTTTCCGCAAGTTTGAAACCGATGGATTGTGGATTGAGACACGTGTTCACTACACACTTGCACATCTAGGCAGCCTTTCTTGGGGGAATGTAAGCTCTCTGTCGGTCATTCCGTATCGGCAGACTAGCAACCTTTCTGCTATGACCTCCGTAAATCTCCGTACTCCGTGGATTCCCTCATGGAGATCGAGTTGGTTGTACCATTGAAGTTCCCTGGAGATAGCGTGCACCTCCTCTCTCATCCTGTTCTTGTGAGTGTGATTTATAATCTAGACTTAAGCCATTAATGTAAAGAGTGAACTAAAGTATAAATTGTGCCGTTATGCTGCCAAAATTATATCTCGATCATTATTATCATGGAATCATGTTCACATTACTTATTACTTGTTCTCGTCATCATTATGAACATGACATTACACATGCTTACATCTTGAAACTCTCATTGGCCATTATTAATGACTGTGGGTATCTACATTTAAAATTAAAATGAGATGCTGACCGGGCACAGCGAGTGTCCAAGGGCTCCAGTCTAGCCCCAACGACGGAGAGTCATAAATATACTATTAACCATGGGGTATAATGATTACTAGCGTTGCATCTGCGCTAGGAGTACTTGCGTGTTGAATGATAGATACAATAACCACATACACGGGTCCTAGTGTGTGTTTCAAGGTGGATCTTTCCTTGGTGTACATTAGTGTCTTCGTGCCTGATTAGTGTTACATGATCATGATCGTGCGTGCTTGCTTGCTTGCGTGATATGGCCATCCTGCATTTATTGCAATTTAAGTGATATCTTGCGTGCTTGTTACATGCCTCACTATTGACAATCTCTTGCTCGTTATATCGTTCTAGATCTTGCTCTATCATGATCACTCTATCTAGCTTGTTCATGTATCATGTTTTAATAAGTTTTATTCGTACATGCATATCATGACAGTCGTGCTTACCTAGTTCTAAATTACTAATCACTTATATCATTGCTCGCACATTGAGGTATAAATCCTACTGGGCTAGTTAATTTGCTCATTCCCTACTTTTAACCATTCTAGGTGACTATGAAATTCAAGAGGAGGAGCAAGTCGAGGATGGGAATGCGTTCGAGTGATGAGCATCCCAATATGAGAGTCTATCCCTAGTTCGTATTTTGAGTGTTAGAACATGTAGTAGGAAGTGAGGAATATATGTACTTTTCATTTTATTGAGTCTAGTTCTGTTATCCAATAGCTAAAGAGTTGTATTAGTTTCCATTTTGAATATAATGAGTTAATATTTGAATGCAAGATTAGTTGAGTTCATTATTTGGGCCCTATTATGATGCTGTGTTGTTATACACTTAGTGCGTGCTAGCTAGAGGCTTATTTGCCGATTGTTCACGTCTCAAAATATCGACTCGAATTATCTAAATTATTTACCCGCTGCGTAATTCTCGGGACGTGGCAAAGAACATCAGCACAGTTACCATCATGATATTTTCACAAAAAGATGAAAGAGAAAGAGCCAAATGACAAACAAGAAAAATTCATTTCTGTTAACCGATGGCAGTTGCCATCAGTTGGGTGCCCATGCAACCTTCGGAAAGAGATAAATCGTCAGTGCAGTTGTCTCCTGAGTCAAAGAAGACTCTCCCATGCACATGAGAGAAGGATCCTCTCTCTAGGAAAACACACAGCACAAGACTCTCTCTCTCTCTCTCTATGTGCATATTGCGCAAGACACACACTCTCTCTCTCACCTTTGTACAAGACTTCTCACACGGGACATCACCACCAGATCTCGAAGGCATTTGGAGCAAGGAAACAACGAAGAAGACTCTTGTAGCCTGCTTCTTGATCCTACGAGATTTCACAACGACGAGGTACACACCCCGATCAAGATCGAACATTAGTATCAGAGCATCAATGTTCCTCTCTCCAGAATGTCGTCGAATGATCTCCATGTGCAAGAACTTGATGTAATGGATGAAGATGATTTTGAACCAACAGAGATCTCCATGGACGATGATGGGGATAGCGTGGTTGGTAGCGACCCGACACCCACGCAGGAGTTTGTGGCGCCAGTTAGATTTCGACGACTGATGAATACAAGGGATTACGTTGTAGCACTGAACGCTTCTCCCTCGCCACGTCCGGACGACGTTTCTTTGCCACGCTCTCGCATGCAGGCAGTTCGCAGCCGTACAGACGACGCTGCTCGCAGGACTGCACAGTAGACGTTTCACGGGCATGGCGGAGGCTTGGTTTTTGCGCCTACAGGCGATGGGGACGCCGGCCATGTAGGCTGCGTTGGCGTGTCTACAGGCGACGCCGATGACCGCCCTGCAGGCTGCGCTCGCGGCCATGTAGGTCGCACAGCCCGCGAGCACATAGGTGGGCGCATCGCCCGCGACCACGCGGGCTGGCGCAGACGCGGGGTTTGCGGCCACGCGGGCTAGCACGGACGCGCTGTTGCACGGGGCCATGCAGGCTGCGATGGCGCGCCTGCAGGTGACATGGACGGCCGCCATGCAGGCGAGCTTGGTGTCCGCGGCCTAGGTGCGAGCGGAGGTGTGCACGAGGGTCCTCGCGGCCATGCAGGCCGTGTTGGGTTGCGCAGGGTGGTCCCATGCATGCAAACGTGGCTATTCCCGAGGGTGAAGGCGTGGTGCTTCGCAAACATGTTGGCTTGGCTAAACGCATGGGTACTGGTCCACCCATGCCCAGACACACTTTTCTGGTGCAACAGGCCCGCATGAGAGCGTCGGCCCATCGGCGACGTGATCTTAACCACCTTGCAAGACGTCGCACTAATGTGGTGTTGCCGAGCGGACCTCGTGGTCGAGCCTGACTTAGCCGCATTATTGGACGTGGACTGGTAGGGAACAGTGACCCAGTCTCTTGTCGCCACCATAATGACTATTTGGCGGTACGACGAGTCTGACATCACATATGTCATGTTCCACGGTGCAGTGCTATGACACCGGCCCGCCTCCAGACGATAGCTTTAGCTATTATGATGTTATCGCAATTTTACATATGATTTTATTGTTCCTTCGGATCATTATGAGCTTCATGATTATGAGATTGTCTTATTTAAGTCCATGCAATAAATTGTATTAATTAGTTTGATCTTATAATAAGTTTATTCATGCACTTTATATTCAAGCAATCTATGTATGATTCGATCGTCTAAAATCATGTGTTGAATGCTTTATTAAAAGGGAGTTTTGAACATTCATGATTAGTCGTTGTTCAAAATTATTAGAATATTTTTTAAACGTGATTAGTTGTTGTTAATTCTTTATTTGAATATTCATGTTTAGTATATACATGCTTATTAATTGAGGGATGTTAGTTCCTCTCCCTTTAAATTATTTGATCGAAATTACTCTAATAATATTGAATATTCTTATATAAATGAGAGATGACTGTAAAACTCTAAGTCTACTTTCGATCTTATTATATGGAGAATATTTAATATTATAGTGTATATTTTTGGATCAAACAGACTAATGTGTAGAATTGTCAACTTAGCCTTCTCATTATTATCTTAATGTAGTGATTCATCGATGGCCTCCAAGAATGTTATTACTGACTTAACGAAAGGGGAGAAATTAGATGGCATTAACTATGATATTTGACATCGAAAGATCCAATATCTCTTGAATGAGTAAGAGTTACTTGATCACATTACTACATCCATGACCCACCCGAAGAAGGCAACACTGCACAACACTGTAGAGATCAAGAGGCTTACAAGTCATGGTTCAACAAAGATCACAGCACGCGTTTTACACTGTTAAGCAGCATGCAAGATGATCTGATTGGCGAGTATGATAAGTGTAAGACTGCCAAGGATATGTGGGATAAGTTGAAGATTACTTTTGGAGGAACCTCTACCACGAGGTTAAGGGCTCTTGTTTTGAAATTTGAGACCCTCCGAAAAGATCCCCGTCAGAACATGACTAAGCATCTAAGGATGATGTCAAGCATGATCCGTGACTTGAAGTCTGCAGGTCACGATCTCACCGATGAGCAGTAGGTGCAGGCTGTAATAAGATCTTTGCCAGACTCTTGGACTCACATGAAACAAATCGTCACTCACAATGAGTGTATTAAGAAATTTTCTGACATCTCTAGCCATGTGGAGTTAGAGGCTGAGCACGAGGAAGCTATGCGCGCTACTGCCCTTGTCGCCCAGGCAGACAACAGGGCAAGAAGGGTCCAAAGAAGAACTTCAAGCGGAAGAGGCAAAATGTTGCATCCACTTCAAAGGCAGGGCAAACACCGAAGCGCCAAAGAGGCAAGCGCGGTGGAAAGAGAGATAAGTCGAAGACCAAATGCTATAATTGTGGACAACTGGGACATTTCGCTCGTGAATGCACTGAGCCGAAAGGTATTCCAATTTCTTTGCTCTCCAACTGTGCATGTTTGTTCGCATATTCTAGTTGCTCGAACAAATCTTGAATGGATAGTGGATTCAGGAGCGACCAAGCACATAACGAGGGATCGAGCAGAATTCATGGATTATCGCCGAATCTCAGCAGGATCGCAAAGAGTATATATGGGAAATCGTTCCAGAGAGGAAGTCCTTGGAGTTGGTGTGTATCAACTCAAGTTAAAGACTGGACCAGTCTTAACTCTCCATGAAGTGCTCTATGCGCCTAGAGTTCAGCATAATTACTATCAGTCTCGTAATTATTAGTATTAGGCTTCTCTTTTTCTTTTGCTAGCAACCAAGTTGACATTTGTTTGAACAATGTTATATATGGTCATGCTTTATTCATAGATGGTTTGTTTAAATTATATTTGGATTATCATATTTTTCCTGTGTCTTATGTGGTAAATACTGATAGTAACCTTGATTCGAAAATTTGGCATGCTCGGCTAGGACATATAGGACAAGATAGAATGACAAGGTTAGCTCGAGAAGGCTTATTAGGCTCACTCGCTAAAGTCAATCTTCTTGTGTGTGAATCATGCTTGGCCGGTAAGACATGTCGCAAGCCTTTCGAAAAGGTAAGAGAGCCACTGAACTCTTACAATTGATCCACTTCGACATTTGCGGACCCATGAGTGTGAAGACCCGTCAAGGGGTTTCCTATTTCCTCACATTTATAGATGATTATTCACGATATGAATATGTCTATCTGATCGCTCACCGCTATGAAGTGTTAGATTGCTTCAAACACTTCTTGGCAGAGGTTGAGAATCATTTAGGCAAAACCATAAAAGTTCTTCGGACAGATCGAGGACGTGAATATATTTCGGATGAGTTTCGAACTTTATGTGAAGAAAAAGGAATACGCAGACAATTAATTATTCCATATACACCGCAACAAAATGGTGTTGCTGAGAGACGGAATAGAACACTGTTAGATATAGTTAGGTCGATGATGGCGCATGCCAACCTTCCAATATCTTTTTGGGGGGATGCTATAATGACTGTGGCCTACATCCTTAACCGTGTACCTTCACAATTAGTTCCTTCCGCCCCTTATGAGTTATGGCGTGGTGAAAAACAAAATGTAGATAATCTACGCCGGTTCGACGGGATATGTCCATGATGTTGGGTTGAGTGTGTTTTAGAATTTTCTAAAGTTGTATTTTAATGATGACCAATGAACACCACTCATAATTTGATTTTGATGATGACATTTTGTACATTTTGTACATATTAAAATGATGACTAATTGAACATGTTATACATTTTCTACATATCACAACAATGCTTAAACAACATGTTTTTGATGTTTAATATCTCACATTTTAATGATAATATCTTGTATTAATGGTTTACAATTTATATTTTCAGGTTTACACAAATTTGTCACAGTGGTGTCGACACAGTCCACCTGTGTGTCGACACTAGTTCACTGTCCCAGAAGCCTGTTCTGAAGCAGTAGCCAGTGGTGTCGACACAGTCTGCATGTGTGTCGACACAGTCTGCTAGTGGTGTCGACACAGTCCACCTGTGTGTCGACACTAGTTCACTGTCCCAGAAGCCTGTTCTGCAGCAGTTGCCTGTGGTGTCGACACAGTGCCCTGTGGTGTCGACACACTTCGACTGAAACTCAAAAACGTGAATTTGTCTGGACACGTGGCTGCTTGGGAATCAAGGGATTTGACCTAGATTTCCGTGCCCATGCACCCCAAGGCACCTTATGGACCTATGGGGCTATAAATACCCATGCTCCTTGTACCCCAAAGGCAAGTCAGCCCATACAACTTCCAGAAAAGCTTTTTGGCGGCAAAAAGGGATCTCTCCAGTTCTTGCTCATCTCCAAAAGCTGTGATCCATCTTTTCAAGAGAAAGTACAAGGGAGTGAAGGCCAATCTCTGGAGAGGGCTTTGAAGTTCAAAGCAAGGGAGCAGATTCAGCAGAAGCACAACAATTGAAGAGGAATTTCTGGCGATTCAAAAGCTATTGAAGCATAGCATCGCCAATTGACAGGGAGCATCTTCAAGCCTCTTCAATTCAACCTTCTGCAAGAAATCTTCATCGAAGAACACTCATTCTACATCCATTTCTCTCACTTCTGAGTTTGTTCTTACTTATTTCGTCTATGAGATTTGTGCATGAAGTTCTGCACAAATTTCTGTGTACGAATCTGTCTTGAATTAGATCATTGCTAGAGGATCTGATTTCTGTTGTCTTTGATCTAGCTTTTGTATTGTGAGCCGTCAGCTCTGGTTTGTGAGTCATCGTACTCACTGTGTGGTTTGAGCCGTCGTGCTCAATTTGGAGTCGCCGTGCTCCGGTTGTTATTTGAGCCGTCGTGCTCAGTTTGTGAGTCATTGAACTCAAGGTTGTGTGTTGAGCCGTCGTGCTCAAGGGTGTTTAGAGTCGTCGTGCTCCGGTGTGAGTTGTACTCTTTTGAGTAGTGGAGCCTCACTGTGTGAGGGGTGGATGTAGGAATCACTGGTGTGATTTCTGAACCACCTAAAAATCCTGTGTGCAATGGTTTGATCTGCTTGTCTGCGCTAGATGCTTGCATAGGATTTCACTTTCACACTAAGTGTTTAATTGCTTCACACATAATCTACACACACCCACACTTCAAATCAATAAATTGTTTGTCTGAATTGATCTCTGATTCGAAGTAATTTTGAATTGCGTAAGCTTCCGCATTAATTGGTGTTAGATCTATTCAACCCCCCCCCCCTTCTAGATCTGATCCATCCACCTATTTGATCCTACACATGACATTTCTCACAAGTTTGGAAAACATGACCCTAAAGCTAGAAAGTTTATCTTTATAAGATATCTTGAAGGCTCTAAGGGTTATGTCATGTACGGACAACATCCGAATAGAGGAATGACAGAAAAAGACATCTTAGATGTTGTTTTCTTAGAATTAGAATTTCCTAGTATCGGCGACACTGGAAAGAGTCTTGATCTCCATGAGTTGGATGACCCTAATGATGTTCTACCATCTTCCAGCTAAGGGAGGGAATTAGTTCCTAACCAGGAAGCCGCCGGAGATAGTAGAGATGATCATCATGATAGTGGGAGCTTTGTGCCCAATGGGAGCACACCTATAGAAGAACAAGACAATCAGATACGTCGTAGCAAACGTGGACACATGCCTCGTCATCGATTTGAGATCGAAGAGGAAGCTCTTGTGTGCCAGCTTGCTGCTGATGATGAGCCTACTTATGTTAAAGAAGTATTAACTTCATATGCTAGTAAAGAGTGGAAGGAAGCAATGCAAGATGAGATGGACTCTATGAGTAAAAATTAGGTTTGGGAACTTGTCGACCTCCCTCCAGGGCGTAAGGCTATTGAAAATAAATGGATTTTCAAAGTCAAACGTAAGGCGGATGATCAATCGACAAATATAAAGCACGACTTGTGGCGAAGGGATATACTCAAAAAGAGGGTATAGATTTCGATGAGACATTCTCCCCAGTGGTGAGATTCACATCAGTTCGCCTTATTCTAGCCATTGCTGCACATTTAGACTTAGAAATTTTTTAGATGGATGTTAAAACAACATTTCTCAATGGAGAACTAGACGAAGAAATTTATATGGTACAACCAGAAGGTTTTGAGGCAAAGGGACAAGAGCGCAAAGTTTTCCGTCTCAAACATTCCATTTATGGCCTCAAACAATCGTCTAGATAGTGGTATTTTAGATTTTATAAAACTATTATCTCATTTGGTTTTGAGATGATTGAAGAAGACCACTGTGTGTATGTTAAACGTACGACAGAAAAGATTCTTATTTTGTCATTATATGTTGATGACATTTTATTGGATGGAAATGACATGGAATCTATCGAAGCCACTCGAGAATTGTTGTCTTCCATCTTTGAGATAAAAGACATGGGTGAAGCAAATTATGTGCTAGGAATAAAAATCATGAGAGATCGCTCGAACAAACATCTGTGTTTGTCACAGGAGACTTATATAAATAAAATTCTTGAGCGATTCCGGATGCATTATTCCAAACCCATCGATACTCCAATTGATAAGAATTGTGTTTTAAGTATCAGTCAATGTTCACAAACTGATAAGGAAAAGAATGAAATGTCTAAAGTGTCATATGCTGCTGCAATTGGGAGCCTAATGTACGCCATGTTATGTACATGGCCAGGCATTAGCTTTGCGATGGGTCTTGTTAGTCATTATCAAAGTAATCCCAGTCTCGTTCACTGGAAAGCAGTTAAGAGAATTTTTCGATATCTCCGTAGTACTTCGGACCTTGTCTTATGTTACAAAGGAGGTGACTTAAGATTGAGAGGTTACAGCGATGCTGATTGGGCCGGTGACAAAGATGAGCACAAATCCACCTCAGGCTATGTGTTTATGTTAGGTGGAGGGGCCATTTCTTGGTGTAGTAAGAAACAAACGTGCATCGCTTTATCCACCATGGAATCAGAATATGTGGCTTGTTCTACTGCATGTTAAGAGGCTGTTTGGTTGCAAAGTTTCCAACAATGATTGGCCATGACACATTTATCAAAGGAGGCGGTGGTGCTGTATGTTGATAGCACATCGGCCTTGGCCTATGCTAAGGACCCTAAATACCATGGACGAACCAAACACATTGACATTCATTATCAATACAGTCGGAATTTAGTTGCAAAGAAGTTGGTGGTTCTCCAACACATTTCAACAGGTCATATGTTGGCAGATCCACTAACTAAACAAATCCCGAGGGAGGCATTTGTAACCCATATTAGAAATATGGGATTGTGTAAATTGTAATGTGCACAATTATTCATTGACAATTAATTTATTATGTTTTCCTTCCTTATATGTGTCTATAGTTGGAATACTTTACACATCAAGAAAAGTGTCACTAGGCTCTGAATGGACCCCCTCATACGGGTCATTTGCCTTGGCGCTAAGAAAGCGAGCAAGATGAGACAATTTATATCTATGGCGCTAAGAGAGCGAGCAAGATACACTTATATCTATGGCGCTATGAGAGTGAGCAAGATATTTTCTTTTTATTGTCGCCTTAAACTGAATTAAGATGAGATACCTCTAGATCGATCACAAGATATGAGAATCAAATCCGTGAAGCCTTCATTAAGTCGGTTGCGAGTTTTATGATAAGACGTCGTGAGATTCGGGTTAGCCATAGTGGGAGTGGCTAGACTAAGAACCGTACGGTGTTTTTATTATGTTGTATGTGACACACCCATAATGATGGAAGAACACCATAGCATGTGTCCATACCACATGTGCGTATAACGACTGTCGAAGAGAATGATGATTAATGAGATCTCTGTTTCATGATTGTGTGAGCTCTTGGATCATAATTTGTTGATCCATATGTACCCTTAGGACTTGAGATCTATGTCATGAAAAGGAAGCTTGATGTCGCTACTTTAGCATGCTCCTTAGGGCTATGGCTAATACAGTCCAGCGGGACATGACTAGGAAAGCGGTCAAGACTAATTGAATTGACATAAGAACTCAAGAAAGACATCTAAATATTACACCATGTTTTATGGCTCACACCTCGAGGGACTATGTCGACTTAGTGGCGATAAAGTCATGAGCACAAAACATTCGAGTTTTGACGTCGTTAGTTTTTAAGAGATCCAGAATGTCAAAGCTGGTGAATATTGAAGATATCTAGGGTACTACAGAATTCCTTTAGAGTATTGTGATCTGTTAGTTTTATTGATAACTTAATAGGTCACTAGTCATTTGTTGTACCGACTCTCGTAAGGTCACTCACTCCATTCGCCGTATGTAAGATTGAGAAGCAAGTGTCGAGAGATGAATTGCTCTTAGTGAGCAACTGACATTTTATTGTGCCCTCTGTGGGCAAGTGGGAGATGTTAACCGATGGCAGTTGCCACCAGTTGGGTGCCCACCGTGGGCATCCAAAGGTTGCGAAGGCAACCTTTGGAAAGAGACAAACCGCCAGTGCAGTTGTTTCCTGAGTCAAAGAAGACTCTCCCATGAGTATGAGAGAAGGATCCTCTCTCTAGGAAAACACACAGCGCGAGACTCTCTCTCTCTCTCTCTCTCTCTCTCTCTCTCTCTCTCTCTCTCTCTCTCTCTCTCTCTCTCTCTCTCTCTCTCTCTCTCTGTGTGCATATTGCGCAAGACACACTCTCTCTCTCACCTTTGTGCAAGACTTCTCACACGGGACATCACCACCGGATCCCGAAGGCGTTTGGAGCGAGGAAACAACGAAGAAGACTCTTCTAGTGTAGCAACTCTGATTTTTGAAATCCCAAATAAAATAAAAACTTTATTAAATAAATGTAATAAATAGATTTAAATTAAAATAAAGAGGGAATAAATTTAAATAAAGGGAATTAAATCAAAACGTAATAAGCTAAATTAGGAATGGGTTGTGCTAATGGTCCAAACGTAAAAGAATGGGCCCAAATGTGAAGAGCCCATCGTGGGATGGGAGTTAATTAAGTTAATTTCGTACCTAAATTATTAATAAATGGGAAAAGGTTGAGATAATCACTAATTAGCTCATAATTATCCAAAACAAGAGTCATTATCCCATCATAACCCCTTGGCCATGAAATTAGACCTCATCCCTATCATATTAGGTTGATAATAGCAAGAAAATAGGGAGATAATTGTGGAATTTCGGAGTTTGAAGTGGAGAAGAGTGTTTTAATTTGTTAGGACTCTTTAAGCAAACAAACACCCCCAATTTGGCCCTATCAACCCATAGAACGATTGCTGAAGCCTTGGAGGACGGGGATAGGGGCTTTGGTCGTGAGGAGCAAGAAGGAGAAGCTTGGAAAGGGGGGATTTCTTCTTCATCTTCGTCATTAAACCCTGGGTCTTCGTTACAACACAAAAATGTAGGCAATCTCTCAAGCACAATCTAATTAAACTCGATTCTAGGTAGATCTTGATCCCCTCTATCAAAGCTCTATCGTTTGCCTAATTTTTGTTGCTCCATGAAGGAGTATTAATTGCTCTAAACCCTGTCATCATCATGTAACCGAACCTTCATGTTTGCTTTCAATCCATGTGTGTACTTGATCCCAAGCCATGAAAATATTCTCATAAATACTACATGCTGTTAGCTTTCAAACGCTCCTATTTCCCTCAATTTTCATCTTGTATCCTTTGCTAATTAAATCATTTTCCATGACTGTGCATGTTTTAGGTCACTGAAATGTAACCTAGTTAAAGCATGCCCAAACCTTGTCTATTTTCAAATTACTCATGCCTGTTGATAGATCTACGTGTCTTCTTTCATTTAAAACTAGTTTCATAATTTTTAGATCATCGTGTGATTTTATATCAATTTTAGAAGTGTCCTGTACCATGCATGGGAGGGAAGGACCGAACCCAAAAGGGCAAAACCCCTTTTATGGGTCGGACCGCCCTTCTAAAATCGCGGCGGCCCGACCTGCCGCAATCTCAGCAGGGTCGCGGCCGGCCGGTCCGTCGGGTTACAAATGTGACGGCCCGCACCAGGCCGACCGGGTCAGCGGGTCGCGCCCGAACTGCCCATCGCGACATGAATCGCGACGGGTAACCCCATCGCGATTACAAGATTGAGGCTAGAACATAAAATTACTCTTATGCCCCTGCTCTATATGCCATTTAACCCTTGTTACGCATCGCGATTACAAGATTGCGGCCAGAACATAAAATTACTCTTATGCCCCTGCTCTATATGTCATTTAACCCTTGTTTAAGCTAAATCATGCACTGTTAAGATTAGTATTAATCTGAATATTATTATTTGTTAATATTTAAATAAATCTCATTAATTAAAAGCCATGTGCACGATTTATCATACTCTCATGATTTCGTTACACTTACACACACTAAACATTATTATTTGCCATTTGACCTTATTAATTTACTCAATAATATATCTGATAATTAAGTGTAATTATTTCACTTAAATTTCTCTATTATTTAAATGACACTTGTCTTTGTTTTATTCGCGTACTTGGTACACTGACATCGCGTCCCTCCACCTTCGAGGACTCGAGGCAAGACGGACAACGTTTCGTTACACACTTTTCTTGGCATGGACCACTTCTCCATTGGGAATACTCCTGACTGGACCAGGGACTCCTTGTCAAGGCCTCCATAAGTCTCCTTGGATTTGGCGCATGTCCATTGCCGACGAGCTGGTTGTACCCTTAAAACCCTTTAAACCCTTAGGGATCAGTACGATCCAAACAGCCTTAGTGTGTTCCTTCTTACCTTGGGATCATGTCGGACCATCTAGCCTGTGTTCATAGCACGGCTAGTGGGCGGTTGTGACTTCTACCTGACTGCCGATACTTGACCTGGTGTTGTGCAACTGTTACTATCGACTGTTTAACGTTGTTTTACTAATATGTCACGGTTCTCATCTACTATCTCTTTACTCTCATCTGTTCACTGTCTCTCTACACTCTCGTCTATTCGTCTACTATTCTCATCTATTCTTGGTACTCTCTTTGGCCATCTATATGATTGTCTAAGATAAGAAACATAATTTATGCCAGTGCAATAGGGCCCAATCAGGTCCTGGGAGGAGCGCCCGAAAAGTGCCATTGCCCATGGGAGTTAAAATGATCAGGATGTTGGCATACATCCAGTGCCATTATACTATCAAGATTTAATCTATGACAATCAAATCTGAGTGCTATCAATACAAGTGCGATCGTTATCGTTACTAGTGCACCGTTTTGCAACTTTACGTACTATATTGTTACATGGCCAATCTATCATTATCATTGTTGTTTTCCCTGTACAAGTGCTATCGTTCTCTTGTTATCGTTACTTTGCTCTACATGACTATTCTCTCTAGTTATCCTGCCTTTTAAGACATTAATCATTTAAAGCATGCTTGTTCTTACGATATATTAAGTCCTATTGGACGTTATTCGCTCATCCTGCGTTATTATTTCATGTGTTTTTAGGTGAGTCTGATGGAGATTACCACACTCACGAGGAAGGGACTGAGGAGGATGCTCAAGAGTGACCCGTTACGACAACCTGTGCTCTGGTAGTTAGTTAGTATAGTTATGAGTCAAACATTAGTTAGTCGCTATGTAATAGTTTAGATTTGAATTAAGTACTCTGGGCCCTAGTTTTGGCTCTGATTAGTGGATGTAATAGTTAGTTGATGAATTATTAATGAAGTTGGATTTTACTTGGTATTATTCCAATTGTGCAATGGTTTGATGTTTATTTATCACTCTGTACTATTTAATAGCTGTAATTCCACTCTGATATTCCGCGTCGGGGCGTTACATATAGCCTTCTTCTCGATCCTATGAGATTCTGCAACGACGAGGTACACACCCCGATCAAGATCGAACAATTTCTAAGTAGAAGAATGATCAACAATGTTAAGAACATAGGATTCTTCTAGAAACTCTTAGAAAATCACAATTACTGACCATGTCAAGTGACAAAAAAGTAAGTTTGACTCAACAAGTAGGAAATCTTACCTGCTTCGCTCCTGTTCCTCCCTGGTATAGGTGATGATGCCGATGGAAGGCTCCTCTCCTCCGTATGGTCCTCCCGCTCCTGCCGCACGCTTGCTCTCCACGGATTTCTTCTCCTCGGGGGTTCCTGGGTTGGGCGTGGTTCGGCGGCAGATGCCCGTGTTCATGTTCATTAATAGCACAAAACAACAAGTGAACGATAATACATTCCACAAGAGTATTGCAAAACTAGGATGATAGAGAAATGACCATATAACGAGATAGCGTGTAATGGGATAGCGTGTAACGAGATAGCGTGTATGGTTGCACAACAGTGCACTAGAAGAGTACGGAAGTAGTCACTTTAGGACAGTAGCCGTTCACGATGGGACAGTACGTCTGAACTCCTCAGACTAATATTATAACAGTCAGTGCTAGCACAGTAATAGCACAGAAATGAATTCTGTGGTTAATCCAACGCTTCTGTTTTCCCTCCTGTCGAAGATTACCATCCGGGGAACGACCTGATCAAACATCATCATCAATGTTTACATCTTTTGCATCATTTTCAGTAATTTCTTTATTTTGCATGTCAAAGTAATTTCTCGGCTTTGTTTTCCTCACCACAGACCATCCTTCCATTTTGGGATCCTCCACATACCAAACTTGTTCCACTTGAGAGGCCAAAACATATGATTCACTTGTACGTAATTTATAGTTTAGGTTCACCAATGTGAAACCTTCTTCTTTAATTACCCCTCGTTGTAGAGATCCCAATTTGAAGACATATGTACCTATACTTGTAATATCTTTCGGTATCATCTATTCGCTGAATGGTTTTGTATATTTTTGCTAGCACAAGGACAGAAATGTCTGCCAACATTGATTTCAGCAATGCCAACACAAGGACACAGTGTAATCACGGGGAATGTGCACCCCAAAGACACGCAACAGGATATTAAATCTAATAATATTGAAATAAGGAATGTGATCGCCACCTAGTAAGTTGCCAAATGAGAAGAAAATAACGTAGGCTAACTAAACTAGGAAAAGGAGAGAGAAAGGAGGCGGACCTGGCATCGCGGTCGTCATACCTGCCGCGGCGATGCTGCTAACGCGTCACTTGATCCTGACGCGTCTATTGTCGCGTCGCCCTCCGCCGTCGCGTTCTCTGTGTGCGGGAGATGTTGGATATGGACCTTCTTCCCACCCTCCAGCCGGCCGGAGGACAAGATCTCCTCGTGGAAACAAGTTTGGGTGCCTGCCAAAACAAAAAAGACAAGAAAAGCCCTATTAGAACACGTTAAGCGTAGTATCTACTCCAAAGATGAAAAAAAAAGGGGAAACATGGTGGGAACGAACCTGGGGGTGGTTTTAAACCCCTAGGGTGTGTGAAAATGTGGGAATGTAGGAGAGTGAGACTTATCTATAAATAACATAAAAATGCATGGAGAAATGAAGGAGAGAGAGAGGGGGAAAGGATGAGCCCCATTAGAGCGACTCCCTGTCTTGAAGAACGTCCAAATGGTGTGCAATGACTTCAGGAAGATGTAGGAGCCATCCTCTTCACGTCCCACGCCCCATAGATGTTGAAATGGGCAAGTTTTGTGAAGTGGAATGTGAAGAAAAAAATGGAAGTGGAGGGCTGCTAGGCTAAGTGGAGGTTGAGTGGAGAATTCGGTAGCCCTTCGGGGTGAAAAATGGGGCTCTCCCGTCCATGAGGAGAGGGCCTTGCTTATATTGATTTTAGAGAGAGAATATCCCCTTAAAATGATTAATAATCCACATGAGAGATAAATCCCATTAAAATTTGTATGGGAGAGTCCAAGGGAGCTCCAAGAGAGTCCCCAAGCCTTAAACCTCGCCCCAAGGGGTTGAGATATTGCTTGGAGATAGGGATAAAGCCATAGGAGGATAAATAGGAGGTGGTTGCGGAGGCCAACGTGCGTAGCTGCTGTCACGACGTATCGTAGGGCCGCGACACAGAGACGCGACGGTGCGTGGCGTCACGACAGTATGCCCACGTGCATGGATGTGCATGGGCGTCGCGACAGTATGCCCACGTGCATGGATGTGATGGATACCTTGGGTACGGAGTGCAAGATAATGCTCCATCACCTGCTGGCTTATGTGGGCGGCCCTCTCCATATGACGACCCAAGCGTGGTGCAAAACTGCCCAAGTGAAGGGCTTGAAGGCATGGCGAGAGTACTTCAGGCATATAACCGAGGCGACGCTCGACATGCGCCCACGCTTCTTCCACAACCGCATGATCCACGAGCCACAGCGCCTTGAGTTGGCACTCCGCCTCCTGGGCAACGAAGCTCTTGTCCATTACAACCCGCACTGATGCTATCTACAATGCGGGACGGCAAGCACCACGGTTCTTCCACTTTCACACTACCCCGCCATTCAACAAAGGAAGATGGACGATGAACAGGACGAGAGGGATGTGCGGAGCGCCATGGTGCACTGGGAGGGATGCGCAATGAGTCTCGTCCAAGCCAGAGTGGAAGAGGATGAAGACGTTATTAAAGAGTACGTGGTGGCATTGAAGAAGCTCCAACCAGCTGCAGCAGAAGCTTGAGGATAGATAGACCACTATAGGGGAGATGTTAGATGGTAGCTAGGGCAGAAATGCGCATTTATTTGAATGTAGGAAGAATTTGGAAAATGCAATGATTGATTTGAAATGAATGAACATGAATTTCCTGTTTGGCGCAATGGGCTCTTTTTATAATGCGACAAAAGGAGCGTCGCCTTAAGGTCGCGACGTCCTAGGGTGCTGCGACAATAATGCGATAGTCCGCTGCGTCGCGTCTAAAACTGACCGTTCAAAAAATGCAAACTGCCTTCTATTTCCCCCTTTCTTGGCATTCAAACCACCGAGAGAGCTTTTCTTTTAAACCTCTTGCTTGCTTGCTTCCTTTTCTCCTTCAATCCTTTCCCAGAACTCAAACCAACCACCCAATCAACCCCACAATCTCCATGGAAGGAGGAGGAAACGCCGGAGAGGGTTCTTCCCGAGCGAAGCGGCACGTGGAGCGGCGGAGCCCCCGGCGTCGGATGGAGGTGCCTTCGGCGGAGGAGGCAGAGACGGACGTCGAGATGGAGGTAGAGGAACAGACGGAGGGCCCTACCGTGGACGTGGAGGCGGCGAGGAAGAAAAGGGAGAAAGCCATGAAATCGGTAAGTAATCGGACCCTAAACTGTGTATGAATGGGTTGGGATGGTAGAAGAATCCTCTAGAGGGCGATTTGTAGGGCATGAAGCCCATGGTAAAGAGGATCGGACAAAGGAGGCTCCGGCCAGTCCATTTCTGAAGACACGACGACGCGATCCACCGCGACACCAGTAGTCGCGGCGGCCTCGCATTCCGCGACCATGTCGCGACAGAGCGGGGTGACGCGGCCTTATCGCGGCCTAGGGAGGCGACGCGATAAGGTCGCGGCGCACCGCCTTGTCGCGACATGGTCGCGACCTTTAAAGGGGGCGCGACTCGAACCGAGGACCTAAAACTTGACTGCTAACCAACCCCCCCTTTTTTCATGCAGGGCGAGATAAGGGCCCGGGTATCCTGGACCTTGGTTCTAGCTATCTTCCTAGCCTTCCCACCCTTCCAGAGAGAGAGAGTTGAGGAGATGGGGTTTGGGGAAATCCTCAGGATAGAGAGGATGAGGCCGGATCCGGCTCTCACTCAGGCTTTGCGGAGCAGGTGGGATACGGAGGCGACCGCCTTCGTATTTCCATGGGGACACATGATCCCCAGTATTTAGGATGTGAGTCGGATCACGGGGCTCCGAGTATATGGGAGGCCAGTGAGCGGATTCACCTACCCCTGCTACCATGACTTGGCTGAGCGACTCCTAGGGCTACCTGTAGACCGTAGGTCTTCCTTAGTCCTCAGGGTAGAGCTGCAAGAGAGTCTAGGGCTGTTTGATGTGGCGAAGAAGGCAGGGGAGACCGTGGACGAGCACTTCGAGAGGCTGGTTTGGGTGAGTCGGTGGGAGCTGGCGAGCAAGCCAGGGGCGGAGGCGGACTTGGACTTGCGTCGCTTCCTCGTCCTCTTTCTTGGTAGACTTTTGTTTGCCACGAGGGGCGACGCAGTCCACTTCCGCTTCCTGCCACTACTGGAGGATTTGAGCGAGGTGGGAGACTACGCCTGGGGAGCGACGTTCCTGGCGCACCAGTTCGACAGCCTGGACGCCTCTGAGCGGCAGACTTCTACGAGCGGATTCTTCCCCTTCCTTCAGGTATACTACTTCTCCCTAACCCTTGAATTTAATTGCATTTTGCTTTAAACTGCGATCTAACCCCCTTCTCATTTTGCAGGGCTGAACTTACCTTCACCTCCCAGCCCTAGGGAGAGGGATCCTAGAGCGGCCGGGCCTTGTGCCCATTGCACGCTGGTAGGACTCACGCCGGGATTCCCGAAACCTTGACGATCAGCTAGCGCGCTTGCAGGAGGCCATTGTCAGCTATCCTCACCTAGATGTAAGTCTTCTAACCTTTCCTCCCATGAATTAAAGTTTGATTTGATTGCTTGATGACTGATTGTGCGTTGGTGTGCAGGTGGTGTGGCAGCCATATCTGGAGGAGAGCGATGAGGGACAGCCCTGGTTGGTGCAGGCCCACCCCTACTTCGGTAGGTCGGTGTGGGTGCATGCACTCAACCTTGTGCTACCTCTGCACTTGTTCCTATGCCAACGCTCGCTAGGACTTCGGCAGAGTGCTGTGGAGTTCCCTACTCGTGACCGGTTCCATAGACCCGATAGGAGCTTCAGCGGACTCCACGACACGACCGACTGGCGTGAGCGGGCAAAGGAACAGATCCAGAACTGGGAGCGCCGGGGCAATGCCATCAAGTCTACCGCGACCACGGACGATGCGTACCTCCAGGCATACGCCTTGAAGTACGAAGGAAATGTGTACAAGATCCCACCGTGATCGCTAAAAGGTGTCATCACGGGGAATGTGCACCCCAAAGACACGCAACATGATATTAAATCTAATAATATTGAAATAAGGAATGTGATCGCCACCTAGTAAGTTGCCAAATGAGAAGAAAATAACGTAGGCTAACTAAACTAGGAAAAGGAGAGAGAAAGGAGGGGGACCTGGTATCGCGGTCATCATACTTGTCGCGGCGATGTTGCTAACGCGTCACTTGATCTTGATGCATCTATTGTCGCGTCACCCTCTGCCATCGCGTTCTCTGTGTGCGGTAGATGTTGGATATGGACCTTCTTCCCACCCTCCAGCCGGCCAGAGGACGAGAGCTCCTCGTGGAAACAAGTTTGGGTGCCTGCCAAAACAAAAAAGACAAGAAAAGCCCTATTAGAACACGTTAAGCGTAGTATCTACTCCAAAGATGAAAAGAAAGTAGAAACATGGTGGGAATGAACCTGGGGGTGGTTTTAAACCCCTAGGGTGTGTGAAAACGTGGGAATGTAGGAGAGTGAGACTTATCTATAAATAACATAAAAATGAATGGAGAAATGAAGGAGAGAGAGAGGGGGAAAGGATGAGCCCCATTAGAGCGACTCCCTGTCTTGAAGAACGTCCAAATGGTGTGCAATGACTTCAGGAAGATGTAGGAGCCGTCCTCTTCACGTCCCACGCCCCATAGATGTTGAAATGGGCAAGTTTTGTGAAGTGGAATGTGAAGAAAAAAATGGAAGTGGAGGGCTGCGAGGCTAAGTGGAGGTTGAGTGGAGAATTCGGCAGCCCTTCGGGGTGAAAAATGGGGCTCTCCCGTCCATGAGGAGAGGGCCTTGCTTATATAGATTTTAGAGAGAGAATATCCCCTTAAAATGATTAGTAATCCACATGAGAGATAAATCCCATTAAAATTCGTGTGGGAGAGTCCAAGGGAGCTCCAAGAGAGTCCCCAAGCCTCAAACCTCGCCCCAAGGGGCTGAGATATTGCTTGGAGATAGGGATAAAGCCATAGGAGGATAAATAGGAGGTGGTTGTGGAGGCCAACGTGCGCAACTACTGTCGCAACGTATCATAGGGCCGCGACACAAAGACGCGACGGTGCGGGGCGTCACGACAGTATGCCCACGTGCATGGATGTGCATGGGCTGTCGCGGCGGCCCGTAGCGACGCGACATTGAGACGCGGCACTACGATACGACGCGTCAATGAAGTCAAATATCTGTGAATTATCAGCCAATTATATGAAAAGATAAGAGTTATTTATGTTTAAGGATTCTCTCAAAGTGATAATGGGCGAGATTTCAAGATAATTTAAATTGTTAATGGGCTCAAAACAAGGCTAATGATGGGCTCAAGGTGAGTAACCAACTAGGGTCTCACTAAGGTAGCAAGAAATATGGTTCAACTCATTAGTCAGAATCGGGTGTCTACATATTGCCCCTCTTTGGCTCCCATTTTGCAAGGAAATGAAGCGGAAGTGTAGTGGAGGTGTCACGAAGTGACGGCGGAACGGAAATGATGCGAAGTGGACTGAAAAGTCTACCGCGACCACGGACGATGCGTACCTCCAGGCATACGCCTTGACGTACGGAGGAAAGGTGTACAAGAGCGCCCGACACCAGGTAAAAAAAAAAACCCCTAAACCACAACTCTGGTGAATTTGATTTTATGGAATTGAGCTAATGAGTTAGACATGAATTGTAGGTGGACGTGGCTGGCGAGATTGCATCGCTTCGGGCCCTGCTGTATTCGGCGATGCAGGATTGCGAGGTGGCGCAGAAGGAGGCAGAGCAGTTGGTAAGTACTTACTCAGACTTCAGTACTTAATTACTTTCAAGGTTGATTTGAGAATTGACCTGCGTTTCTATGTGCAGCGGAGGGAGTTGAAGAGGGTGAGGAGCGCCGTAGCAGCTGGGGCCTCCTCCTCGAGGGTAGGAGAGAGCTCCCAGTCAGATCTGGAGGACCGACTGGAGGTGGCAGTGAGGCGGGCTGAAGAGGCGCAAGCTGAGTTGACCGAGAGGGTAAGTATAGCAATGATTTGAATTTGAAGAATATTCAACCATGGTATTTGAATTGAGTTTCTTGTCTGCAGGAGACAGCACTGCGGACCGCCACCGACCGAGCTACCCAGCTACAGGGGCAGGTAGACTCAGTGGTGGGGGAGAGAGATCGGCTGCGCATTCGGGCGGAGGCAGCTGAGGCGCAGGTAGCGGAGGCGACGAGGGAGCTGACGGCACTACGCGTGCGGGGGTCGCCAGCAGACCAGGAGGAGCTTACTCGACTACGCGCCGACCTACAGGCGGAGCAGACTTTGGCGCGGAGCTTACAGGAGATAGTAACGGCCATAGGCCGTTCACGCAGCGGGAGTAGGAGCGGGGTGAGCTCCAGCAGAGCGACCGGAGCTTCTGTGGGGCAGTATCTGGCAGGTTCCTCCAGCCGTCGGAGGAACGAGGAGGAGGAGAGGCGCCGCCGGGGTGAGGCGAGCGCTCAGAGCGCCGGGGGTGGTGGTGAGATGCTACCACCACCAGATAGGCAGGAGGGATCCGGGGAGAGTGGCAGTGGACAGTGAGGAGATTGTGAGCCACCTCCCCTTTATCGCTTGTACATATTGATCATATCTTCGTGGAATTTTATTTTATGTCAATCTTTATGAAATGAGTGGTTTGCAATTGACACGAGTGTGAAATGAGATTCAAACACGGGAGAGAGAGAGACAGAAAGTACTGAGTACAACGCTGCGTATCCCTTAGAATTACTTGTCCCTGCACACCTAGCAAAACAGGTTAGATCTGTTCTTTGGCTCAGCCCCTTGCGCTTAAATAAACATGAATCCGACTTCGTAATTGTCAAGGGGCGGAGCCTTATCAAATAGGCGGAAAAGAAAATAAAACAATGCATGCTAAAGGAAAGCGGTATGTACACACATTCTTTTTTTATTTTTTTATTTTTTTTTTTTTGATTTTTTTATTATTTTTTAGATTTTTCTGTTTTTTTTTGTTTTGTTTTTTTTGAATTTTGAGATTTTTGATTTTTTTTATTTTTGAGATTTTCTGATAACAACACCTCTCGCTCTTGAGTGATTAGCCATGGACCTCATTTCCATCTCTTGTTTGGCGACTAATATCTATGTGCAGCGTGCATTTATCTTTGGCTTACTAAGGTTTCTTGCCCCCTTGAATATTAATGTTCCAACACAGATCAGGTGTAGGGGTTCTTTGGTCATTTTTAGGAAGAGCAGGAAGATTAGAGATGAGACAAGACTTGGTCTTGGGGTTGGAGTTACTGACTTGTAAGACTCGCAACAGGTATGTTACATATGGAATTCATATGTTGTTCAGGGACTTTAAGGCCATTGCTCTCTTTTAATTAGGGCATGCGTACGACCGGGCTCAAGGGCGTCCCGCGGGGAAATATACTGCCACTCTTTGACATGCCCCTATTTTCTTATCATTTCTCTTTTCATTATTTCATCATTTCTTTTGCCTTTCTTTTGAATTGACCGTCCCTCTTTGAGACTTCATACACACGATCTATACCGTTGCTTGTCAACAGGCTAGCCTCCCCCCTTGCCCCTGGACCTTGTCCGAGTAAGAAGAGAGCTGACCTCAGGTTCCCTACACTAGGGCTGAGCAGAAACACCATACACAAAGGGGAATTGACCTTAGGTAGCCGTGTTGTGTGTGTAGCCGGACATAAAGGTTATTTAAAACAATGAGGGGGAAATGAGGCGCATGGCCAACAACATTGTTTTGCAAATTGGTGTCGTTATCAAAATTGTTTATTAGGGGTAGAATCTTTTAAGGTACAACTCATTCCATGGGTGAGAGAGCTCCTTACCATCAGCATTAACAAGCCTATATGCGTTCCCGGGGTACACTTCCTTGACAACGTACGGCCCTTCCCAGTTTGCTGACAATTTGGACCTTAGACCTCCAGGTTTTATGAAAATTCGCTTCAAAACTATGTCTCCTTCTCAGAATTTGTGCTCAATTACTTTCTTTTGAAAATATCTTGAGAGTCTATTTTGATATGAAAGTACGTGATCGGCTGCAGCTAAACGTCATTCGTCTAAGAGTTCTAACTATGTAAGCAACGCCTCCCGATGTTCATCGGGATTAAGTTCTTTGTCCAGCTGAACTCTTAGCGAAGGAATAAGGATCTCATGTGGACATACCGCTTCCATCCCATATGTAAGTGAGAATGGAGTTTGCCCAATGGGCGTGCGGACGGAGGTGCGGTAGGCCCACAGAGCCTCGACCAATTTCTCTGGCCAATCAGCAAATTTATTAGACTCACAAGTTTTATTTAGAATTTTCAAAAGCGTTTTATTTGTGGCCTCGGCCTGGCCGTTGCCCTGTGGATAATACGGAGACGAATGATGCAAGGAAATATTGAATTTCTTACATAAGTCCTGAAGCTCTTGAGATATGAACTGGGATCCATTGTCGGTGACGAGGCTGCTTGGCACTCTGAACCGCGCGATGATGTTCCTCATGATAAATCTGCACACGCTTGAACCTTTGATTTATGCAAATGCTTTAGCTTTGGCCCACTTGGTGAAGTACTCAGTAGCAGTGAGAATGAAAGATTTTTGTTTTATCTGAGCATTAGGATCACCAAGAGGCCTGATGATATCAAAGGCCCACATGGAGAAAGGCCAAGGAGAAGATAGTGGATGCAAAGAGGAAGAAGGGGCATGGATTTTATCGGCTTGGATCTGGCATTTGACACACCTACGAACGTAGATGGCACAATCTTCTTCTAGGGTCGGTCAGTAGTAGCCCTGCCTAAGAATCTTTTTAGCCAACATTTGGCTATTCACATGCCCTCCGCATTCTCTTGAATGAGATCCTTCCACAACCTTCCAAGCTTCTTCGTCCGACAAACACCGGAGGAGCATTCCGTTTAGAGCGCGTTTGTAAAGCACTTGACCAACAAGGGTATACCTTATCGCCGCTCTGCGGATGGCTCGTTTATCCTCCACTTCAGCTTCTTCTGGGAAGGTACCGTCCCTGCAATACCGTTCAATCTCATGGTACCACGGCCTTTCCTCTTCCATCATTTCTCCTAGCTCCACAAGCACTAACTCCTTTGCTTCATTCCTTTCTGCCTTCAAAACTAGAGAGCTCCTAAGGTTAACGAACCAAGGATCCTGAGTGGAGGGAGCCTCTAACCTTTGAACAGTGATTGTCTCAGCACTGCGGCTGAGAGGGAAGGAGAGAGATGAGGCTAACGACTCCAAAGCATCGACCAAGATATTCTGAGAGCGAGGAGTATGAATGTAGATGAGTTGTCGGAATTGCTTGGCTAGGAGTGTGACCAGATCTTGATAAGGCTTAAGCTTAGGGTCACGAGTGCGGTAAGTAGAAAGGACTTGCCGAAGAATGAGTTGAGAGTCTCCTATGATCTTGATATGACGCGCGCCTAAGAGATAGGCAAGCTTAAGACTGGCAAGGAGAGCCTCATACTTGGAGATATTGTTGGTGGCATGGAACTGGAGTTGATAGGCTAGAGGAATGGTGATCCCTTTTGGAGTGAGCAAGATAGCACCTCCCCTAGAATTGAGAGCTCCATCGAAGTGGAGCGACCAGAAGGGATCGTGAGAGATGAGTGACAGGTTTTTATCGGGGAATTCCTCTTGAACCGTGTCACTGTGGAGGAGAGGAAGGTGAGCAAGGTGCTCAGCAATGGCATACCCTTTTATGGCTTTCTGAACGATAAAGGCGATATCGAATTGAGAGAGGAAACTTTGCCAGCATACCAATCTGTCAGCGAGGACTGGCTTCTCCAGGAGATACCTAATAGGGTTCATTCTAGAAATCAAACTCACCTTATGGGCTAGGAAGTAGTGCTTCAATTTCTTCACTACCCAAACTAGCGCTGCACATGTTTTCTCCATTGTGGTGAGTTTGAGCTCGGAAGGATTGAAGAGCCTAGATAGGTAATAGACTGCCCTTTCTCTTCCAGACTCGTCATGTTGAGCAAGGACAGCTCCTATGGAGTCCTTAATTGTCGACAGATACAGAATTAAGGGTTTCACAGGGATAGGCGCCTGAAGCACGGGCGGATTCATGAGATAACTTTTGAGCTCATCAAAGGCATCTTGGCACTTAGTGTTCCATTCGAAATTGACTCCTCCTTTCAACAGTTCATAGAAGGGATGACATCTCTGGGAGTGCTGAGATATGAATCTCCTTATGAACTGAAGCCGACCAATCAAACCTCGAAGCTCAGATATGTTCTTGGAAGGAGGCATTTCATTTATTGCCTTGGCTTTGTGTGGGTCAATTTGAATCCCCTGTTTGCTAACTATAAAGCCCAACAGCTTGCCTGAAGAAACCCCAAATACGCACTTCTTTGGATTCATCTTCAATTGGTACTTGTGCGCGACGAAACACTCTGGCGAGCACGGAGGAGTGCTCTCTTCGGGTCTGAGACTTCACCACAATATCATCCACGTAAACCTCAACATCAATATGAATCATGTCGTGGAAGATAGCTAACATCGCCCTTTGATAGGTGGCGCCGGCATTCTTTAAACCAAACGGCAGACCACATAACAATATGTTCCCCATGGGGTGGTGAAGGAGGTCTTCTCTTGATCCTCCGGGGCTAGACGGATCTGATTATAGCCTAAATACCCATCCATAAATGATAGAGTTTCAAACCTTGTGGTGTTATCGATCAAAACGTCCAAATGAGGTAACGGAAAATCATCCTTTGGACATGCCCTATTCAAGTCCCGGAAGTCTATGCAAATGCGCACCCTTCCGTCCTTCTTCATCACCGGGACTATGTTCGCCACCCACAATGGATAGAGGACTACACGGATGAACTTGACTTTGTGTAGTTTATCAATTTCCTCCTTCATCTTCAAAGCAATGTGGGGGAGGAACCTCCTTAGCTTTTGCTTAACGGCAACTGCCCCTGGCTTCAAGATTAACCTATGTTCTACCAATTCGGGGTCAATGCCGGGCATGTCATCATAGGACCAGGCAAAGGAATCTTTAAACTCCCTTAACATCTCTATGAGTGCCTTTTCTTCTTCAGGAGGGAGACTGGAAGCTATGGTCAAGAGCCTTGGGTCCTCTTATGTTCCCACGTTTACCTCTTTGGTGGGTTCGTCTACTGCCGAGGTTGGCTCATCGAATCTTCTCATACCGCTTGCATACATCTCGACAGCATCCTCTATCTCGCAATCATTTTCCTCCAATGGGTCATCTTCGGCCATGATCTCATACACTCTGAATCCATCATCTAGCCTTTCCTCTTTGTGCAGATCCTCTATGTTCAGAACTACTGCTTCTTGGACGAACTCTTCGACAGTTAGAAGAGCGCCACACCTTTGCACCAAATCTAACAGATACCTACGGGGTATGCCACTACCCTTCTTCTTCCTAGACTGGGACGGGGACTTGCTAGATTTTACCCCTGAATCTAAACTAGGCTTGATATTTACAGAAGGCTCCGGAGGAGTATCCGGAGATTTATTGGAAAGGAAAGGAAAGGGTGTGGCAGGGCCGCAAAGGTCCTCCGATGGGACTGGAGGAAGAGGCGGGCCACCCGAGCTCAGGGTGCCTGCAGCAGAGTTGGGGTGCAGGGGAACAGAAGGCCCCTCACCCAGATCGCCTAGGACGACCATGTCGGTCAACAGGCGAAAGCACAGCTTGAGCAGAATGAGGAGAAGGACGGGGATCGCCGCCTAGGAGAAAAGGGTAGTGACGGGGATCGCCGTTCGTAGGAGGGAAGGAGTGCGGGGGTGACGGGGATCTCCGTCGAGGAAGAGGGTGACGGGGATCGTCGTCAAAGCAAAGGGGAAGTGCGAGGGTGACGGGGATCGCCGTCGAGAGAAAGTGCGAGAGCCAGACAGCTGAAGGCAGAAAGAGGGAAGGATGAGTCAGAAAAGAAAAGGAGGACGGGGATCGCCATCCGACGAAAAGGAGAGAGGAGAAAACGGGGATCGCCGTCCGAAGAAAAGGGAAAGGAGAAGGCGGGGATCGCAGTCCGAAGAAAGGGGGGAAAGACGAATGGGGAACACACATTTTTTTATTTTTTTATGACAATGAAAAGAACTACATTACATTAGGAGGCTTCGGAAAAAGGACAGGACCGAGCCATTAAGGAAGATGGTGAAGAGGGGTGAAGGGCGGATTAACGCTTCAACAGCGTCGGGGGAGAATTGGAGAATGAAGGGTGGAGATAAGGGAATAAAATCAAAATTATGGACAAGGATGGATGAAACGAAATGAATGGGAGGCCGGAAAAACCCTGTCCAGAGCTCCTTTGTTAAATTGGCTGGACTTTTGATCTCAATTTCCTCACCAAATCCAAGCAACTGTCGCTTGGTGGTGGCTGCTGATGCTGATGGGGCTGCTACCCGAGACAGTGACATGTCATCCTTGCTGAACAAGAGGTTGACCGCTGAGATTAGATCTTCCAACTCTGGTTCCTCTGTCTTGGCTTCTGGTTCATTGAACAACAAACTGACAGCTGAAATCAAATCATCAAGGTCTGGTGTTTCTGTATCTGACTCGGCTCTCTTCTTCTTGCTGGGTCGCTGAGCTTCTAGGGCTTGGTATGCTGACTTTAGTGCCTCTTCCATCGTGGTGTTATATCCAGGCTGCACCGGCCCTCTGACAAAATGATCATACAACGTCCAGGTGAGGGGGCCATGGTTTGACTGTGAAGAAGATGAGAATGCAGCCCATTCTGAGTATCCTAGACCATGTTTTGTGAATTTCTTTGTGCTGGCCACTGTTTTGGTTCTCCCTTGGAGATGAGCACCCAAACCTTTTCCTGACTGATAGCTGAGCCTGAACATGATATCCCAACCTTTTGTGTTTGTGGTCACATCCTTCCTGACAGCTATCACTAATGGGGACCCGATTGGATGGTTAGAAGAGAATGTATAAGCCCAGGGATAGTTGACATCGAGCACTGAAATGACGGGCTTATTGGATGGCCATATTGATGGCAATACTCTCTCAAAAGCTTCCACTGTTTGGGTCGTTGCTACGCTCTTAACCTTGACTATCCGCCCTTGGAAGGGGAATTTCAAACATTGATGTGCCGTGGAAGGCACTGCCCCTAGTGACTCAATCCACGGGCGCCCTAAGATGGCCTTGTAAGTGTGATCGATGTTCAACACATAAAATTCAATTGACATGACAAGTGGCCCCAGCTCTGCTTGCAACGTGACAATCCCATGACAGGCACGTCGTGAATTGTCGTAGGCAGCTATGGTGGTGGGGGTAGGCTGCAATTGGCTTTCTGAGATGTTGCAGGCTCTTAGGGTGCTCAACGGGCACACATTAATGGAAGCCCCTATATCTACTAGCGCTGCGTCAATGGCCACCTTGTTTATAGTGAGTGTCACACACAAAGGCATCTTCCTGGCTTCAGGGGCAGCTAATTCACCATCAGAAAAGGTAATAGTGGGTCCCCTGTTCACAATAGAAAGTACAGAAGGCAGATTGTCGGGGTTCATGTCCTCACTGACCATGACCCTCTGCAGGAAGGCCCTTAGGGCATCTTGGTGAGTCTGTGACCTTTTGATCAGCTCTAATATGGAGATTTTGGCGGGGGTTTGATCCAAATGCTTCAGAATGTCTATCTCTTCCATATCTTGTTGTTGTTGAGTGTTGGTTTGTTGTGCTAGTTGACCTGGCATGGATACGGACGCATTAGTGTACATCCGATGGAACATCCGCCCGCTCCGCAGGGCGAGGTTATGGTGGAGTGGAGGAGGTGAGGTGTCAAGAATGAAGGGGTTGGCTAGTAATGGCGCTGGCGTATGGGAGAGAGAGATGTTGCTGAACGAAGAGATAATGGGTGATATGACTGGGGAGTTGTAGGATGGTGAGGTGATGGTGGCAATAGTGGGTGCGAAGGAGGGAGGCCCAGTGGATGTAGGCATGGTGGCAGGGGGTGTGATGGGAAATAACCAAAAGCTGGCCCACTTCGTGTTCATCGTCGAAGGCCCATTGAGCTTCTGGTGGTGGGTGGTGGATGACTGGGTTAACATGCGCGGGTGGAGGAGGTGGTGGAGCAGGTTGGGGGTTTGGAGCAGGCGGGTGTTGAGGCATGGGGTTGCGGATTATGCCAAGGTCATTTGTCGGCTGCTGCGGCTATTGTTGTTGTTGCTGTTGCTGGTACTGTTGTTGGAAGGGTTGGAACTGTTGTTGTTGTTGTTGTTGTTATTGTTGTTGTTGTGGCTGCTGTTGCCTTTGCTGTTACTGTTGTTGCCTCTGACCCTGTTGGTTCCTTAATGTCTGGATTAGCCTCTTCATTTCTGCCCAATCAATTTGGTTTGCTCATGAAGATCATATATTATGTCCCGGAATTGGAAACAATCCGACACATTGTGGCCCGGATGGCGATGGTAGACACAATACTTTGTTTGGTCTGCTGCCATATTCCAATTTGCCTTCTCAGGAGGGAGTCTAAGGGCATTCAAGGACATGAGGGCTGCAAAGATATCGGCCAAAGACTCGGGCAGAGGAGGATATTGGGCTCTTTTGGGTCTGTTGGGCTTTCTGGGTGCATAGCCATTCTGAGGTGGAGGAACTTAGGAGTATTGGCGCTGATCTTGTGGAGGGTTCTGACCTTGGGGAGGTTGATGCTTGTTGTTATTCCATGGCTGCTGAGGTTGCTGGGTGTATGGTGACCTACCTACCGGGACTTGGGGGTTACTTACTGCACCCACTTGCTCATTGGTTTGGATCCCCTCGGTGACTGGGTCTTGAGGCTTCTTGGTGTAACGGGCTTTAGGGGTCTCAAACATAGAGTGTATAGGCGAGTCCTTGAGTTGAGTCTGAATGAAACAGGCTCGGCTATATAGCTGGTGCATGGTAGTAATGTCATTCATGGCCAAGATGGCTCGGTAAGTTGGGGTGGCATTGGAAATTAACAGCTTTACTTTCTCCTCCTCCGGTATGGGGCAGCGGACTTTGGCAGCCAATGAACGCCATCGGTCAGCATAAGTTGAGAACTCCTCCTCGGGCTTCATCTTTTCAGCTACTAGATCCACAAAGGAGTATTCGGGTCCAACCCGATCTTGGAATTGCTGTAGGAACCTCTCTTGAACAATTTGAAAGTCCTCGGCTTCCTCAGGGGGCAAAGAATAGAACCATTCCTGGGCCGAACCATCTAGGGATTTTCTGAACAAGTATGCCATGAGGTGGCGGTCATACTTGTGCGGTGCAGATTCATTGACAAAATCCATTAAATGAACATATGGGTCCCCTACCCCAGAGTACCGTCGATAAACAGGGAGCTCCGACTGGGGTGGTACTCGGAGGTGTTGGAAAGATGGGAGAGCAATGTTGGCTACCTTTCGAGATCAATTTGCCTCCTGAGGTCATGAAGCTCCTTTTTCATACTTGTCCACTCCGCAAGAAAGTCGGAAGGAGTTTGGATATGGTGCGCAGAGACAAGGGAGCGAGGTTGCTCAAAAGAGTGGGACCTCTCACGGGGGAGGGGAGCAGGTTCAACCATATAATATGTTGAGGTTGGAGGGGATCGAGGCCGAACTTCTCGTGTAGGAAGATAGCTTGGTTCCGA
Organism: Colocasia esculenta; assembly: GCA_014218235.1. Classification (NCBI taxonomy): domain Eukaryota; kingdom Viridiplantae; phylum Streptophyta; class Magnoliopsida; order Alismatales; family Araceae; genus Colocasia; species Colocasia esculenta. The sequence goes on along the minus strand of CM024765.1, from coordinate 49,620,489 downwards.
GAAATGGATGGCCCGAGGACGGAGGGGTGTGGGATCTGCCCCTGTGGAAGGAAGGTGGGGTGCTGAGGCAACACGGGCGGAGGAATCTGCCGGTCGGACTGAATTCTGACCTGAGGGGGATAGAGGTCGCTTCCCCTTGGCAATGGCTAGAAATTCACGGACTTGGTCCGGAGTGAGATGGGGGAGGAGCTGACTGAATTTTGAATGGGGGTCATCTCCTCCAGGAGGAGAAGGAGGACATGATTGACTCCCGATGACGAGGGGAGGTTGGATATGCCCCGAGAGTATGGCCGTAGAGGGTTGGGCCACATCCTCGAGGAGCCCAATGGGCAGGACATCGTCGGCAAGGACCCAGAATTGGTCCATGTCGAACAAGGGATTATGATAGAATACAAGGATCGGAGGGGACTGACTCGATCTCCCTAAACAATGCACCCCCCCAAAACAAATAGGGTGTGATACTGACAACTCCTAGACTCTAGCACAGCAAGAAAGACTGAGAGGAGGAGGGATGAACCGAAACACTCAAGTTGTCATGATTAATGCACAAATTTCTTAAGGTTCAAACTTGACCTTTAGATGAATTGATTAAGGGGATGTCACTCGGTCAAGTGGGCCCTAATAGGTAGGAACTCGAGTCCTCCGGTGTTGCTAAGGGGTGGGACACTCACACGCGAGGGGTGGCTCGGACTAATGGGTGCGACGGGTACAACCGGCCCGGTGAACCGCAATGTGCATACGGTCATGAGGACTTACGGAGGTCCTCGGAAGGTGGGCCCGAGTCAGCCTACGAGTGCTCGTAGGTGAGAGGGCTCACTCGACCAAGGGGGAACCTGAACAAATGGGATGAATAGCGTATGCAAAGGGCCTAAGTGCCCAAAATGTATGCAAGAGTAAAAAATGAAGATCAAACAGGCTGACAAACAAGCTCTCGGGTAGAGTCGCGGCAGCCGTATACACCGCGACCTTATCGCGACAGGGCGGCCTGCCGCGATAAGAGCAAAAGCCCGAGAACAAAGTAAGTCACAAACCAGACTCAAACAGACTACCCTAACAGATGATAAAAGTGCAAAAATCACTAAATTGATATAGAACGGATCATGAAGCACCCAGAAACCGATCCATGGATGAAAACATTAGCATACAAAGCGTACCTGTTGACGCGACGCTTATGCTCGACGCGACCTTGTCGCGTCCCTGCGCTATGCCGCGACAAATCCCGAAAACTTACAAATGAAAAGAAAAGGAAAACCCGAACCCTAACAGGATTCTAACATCCAAAAACACTACAATACATGGTACAAAGACATGGAACAAGGATGCATGATCTCATAGAAGTAGGATAAGGCAGATATGAGAAGAAAAACGCTAACCTGCTATCGCATCCTTGTCAGGTGCCGCGATCGTATCGCGTCACCGCGATACGCCGCGACACGAACCGAGGGACAAAAAGCAGGAAACAAAGAACAAAAAAGACTAACAGGGCACTAAAATGACAAACAAGGAAGAAAACATGGCAAGCAGGTGTAATCACGGGATTGTGCTCCCCTTTGAAAAATTATGAATATGGAAAATTAAGAAAAACATACCGTGAACGCCACCAAGTAGTCGCCCTAAGATGTGGATGATGGGATGGCTGACTACGTTGGAAAAAAAAAAGAAAGAAGAAGGTGTACCTATGAACGCGACAGATGGGGCGTCGCGATGCTTGTACCTCAATACGACCGGCGTACGGTCGCCTTCTGGGTCGGGTCGTCGCCTTCTTCTTCTGTGGATGGAGATTGGGGTTCTGATCTTCCTGCTCCTCAGCCGGCCGAGAGGCAAGAGCCTCACGCCTCTCTAGTCTTTAGGTACCTGCCAAGTTCATGAAAACAAAGAGAAACCCATTAGAAATTCGTGCATGTAGTATCTATTCCATGAAACACATGTAAACATGCACTAAACAGGAAGGAACTCACGTGATTGGGGTTTTTAACCCCTATGGGTGTTAAATATGGGTGTGTAGTGTGTGTTCTAATGTTAATCTATGAAAAGAAAGGATCTATGCATGCATGAATGAAGAGAAATAATGAAGAGAAAGGGAGAGAGAAAGTGTAGCCGGTGGGAAAACGCCCTGGAGGGCTCTTCTTGGTTATCTGGAGGGAAAACTCTCTTCTTCGGAGTTAGAACTCTCTGGGGGAGGAAGAAGCAGACTCCGGCCTTCCCCAAAAAGATGGAGTATTGAGGTAGTTATAGGTGATTATTCCTAGAATGGATGTGAGAGGAATAACGGGCAAGAGTCCGAGTTTGGGTATGTATGGCCGTGCGTGGGCGATTGGAACTCGGAAAGGATGATGTTAGGAAGGTTTCCCCAAAGTTTGGAAGGATTTGGACGTGATTTGGACGACCAAAATGGGAATATCCATGTATGGCATGAGTCCAAGTTAGGCTCGAAAAGGATCTTTTGCATGACGTCCAGAACGCGACGGTAATCGTGTCGCTACCAAGGTGGCGACGCCTCGATATGTCGACTTCCTTACATGGAAGGTGACTTTAAGTCATTTCTGGCGATTTTCAGGGAATTAAAATGCCTTTTATGAAAGTGACATATCGAGGTGTCGTCTTCTTGAAAGCGACAGAGCCTTTGTCGCCTTCAGTGCCTTTTCAGCATGCGGCCATGCAATGTGTCCGATCTCCATGCACGGGCATCAGAATGACGTACGGTTTGAAACATCGGACTCTTGACTCAGAGAGCTACAAGATGAGGATTGATTTGGACTAGGAAGAACCCACCAGGGTGATGAACTAATGAAAAGAATATCAGGATCAGAGAAAGCCAGCTTGACGATGATGAGCCAACGTGGGGCATCGATGATGTGACAAGGGATTTTGCTCGACTTATGGGTCAGAAATGGGTGTCTACAGATTGCCCCTCCTTGATGCCTGCTTTGCAAGGGAGTGGAGCAGTAGTGGAGCGAAGTTGGCATGAAATGGCAATGTGGTGGAGTGGAGCGGAATGAGCTGAAAAGCGGGCATCAAGGTAAAGAGACACTCATTCTGGATGAATAAGCAGCAAGAATTATCCGGCTGACTTCGAAAACGGCTGGGAACAGAGTGCGAGGATGGTTCCTACTCGAGATGAATAAAAATCAAAAGAAAATAAATGATCAACCTCTCAATTCAAGAGGTACCCTGGCTATTTTTAGCGTGCAGGTTTCGTTCATTAGGGGATAGGTGCTGCCCGGCGGGTCGATTCGACTCTGGCCTTTGAGCGATTCACGACTAATGAGCGGATCGGGGATAAAGGAACGACTGTTATAATGAATGGTGATGAGAGGAATCCCGAGTAGGAACCATACTGGTAAACTGGACCGAGCAACTAGCCCGAAGAAAGCTTTCAAATTCGGAGATGGGATGCAATCCTTGTCTGAGAATGAGGATCTGCGTTGAAACATCATTGGGAAGCTGACTTTGACAAAGCATGAAGCATGAAGCTCAAAGTTCCTATATGATGCATGCTGGGCTAAATGAAAAGAAATCATAAAAACGAATGCAAAGAAAAAGAGAAAATAACAAATATTCAAGGATAATATTGCTAGACAATATAAGCAAGGGTCAAGACACTTCGCATCCCCGGCGTGCGATAGATTCCATCGTCCCCGAGTCATATCACCTAACGGCCTATCCAGCGATTAGCAGTGTGCACCTAGATCATCCTTGTTTTTGGTGAAGGGGAACTCAGATCCCAGAACACACTGAGAACCAGCCGGTCCTTGAGACGATATAATAGCGTAGATACCATATAGTAATGCGGAGGGATTAGGGTTAGAGATACTTACCTACACTTACCTGACGAACCATCTCTTTTTGGATTTTCTGATTTTCTGGTTTTTATGGATTTTCTTGCATTTTCTGATTTTTATGGATTTTCAATAATTAAAGCAGTAAAGATAGGATATGATACAAAGGAAAAATGCACAAAATAATGACCAGACTTTAAAGCATAAGTGCAAACATCATGGGAAGCATCATAAAGAGATAGGCATGATAGTGTACTCTGATCATAACGCGACATGGGGTATGTCGCTACCCTTGCCTTAAGAAGGCGACATGAACTATGTCGCCACCTTGAAGGCGACATATCGATATGTCGCTTTCACAGGTTTCTCAGCCCGAGCTAAAAAACTGCAACCTGAGCATTGCAACTTGACTCCCATTAGGACTCCTAGTGTTCTCTAATCAAAGTGCCTCTCCTATTAGTTCTTCTCTACCCTTTCCAAGCATGAATAGGAGTCTTGAGGCTCTATAAATAAGGGGGAGGAGAGGCTAAATTCACAGCTCACCCTTCTCTCCTCTTCTCTTCAAACCCTTCAAACTCTCATGGCCATGAAGAGAGCTCTAAGTGCTTCTATGGGTGAGGAGGCGCCCTACGAAGGTCCGAAGCGAGCCCGGGCGACCTATGATGCTCTCGTGAGGTTGACGGACGTGCCCAACCATCTGAGCAGGAGCAAGGAAGTGAGAAAGGTAAGTTGCTTGATGTTTTAATTTTCCTATGATTTTTCCCACGAATTTCATCATTAATTTTGTTCTTCTTCTTCCTCCCTTCCCTTTGCCTTTTCTTCTTCTCCTCTAGCTCTTCCCGGGCTCCCGCCGCTATTCTAAGCTCACATGGATCACCCCTATGATCAAAGCCTTACCTATGTTTGTAATCCGGTTCTTGAGAGAGTAAGGCTTGGGTGGGGTTTTGATAGCGGCCCATAACTACCACAAGATCTCCTTTGCTTGGCATAGTATCACGGCCTTGATAGAACTTTGGCACCCACAAACCCATACCTTCATTTTTCCCAAATTCGAGGCGACCATCCTTCTAGAGGAGGTCGAGGCTTTCTTAGCTCTCCCTAAGACCAAGCGAGGGGATGAGCAAAATATTTGCTATACTGTCGAGCCTATCAACCCAAAGCTGATCTTAGGTGAATTCATGACCAACCCCGGGGATGTGTATACCATGATTAGCTCACAATCCATCCATCTTGTGCCGCTGTCTAAGTGGGTCATATCCAAATGCAAGAACAAGAGTGCGGACCACCGTGAAATAGCGAAGGCCGTAGTCGTATGTTTGTGTGGGGTGGTACTCTTCCCATCTATGGATCACCTCATAGACTACGCGAGCCTTAGTGCTATAAGTGGGGTATGGCGGGGACTCTCACTCTCTCATGCGGTTTTGGCTTACCTATACTCGGGTCTCACCTCGGCTTCTACGGGGGGTTTCCTTTACGGGTCAATGATCCTTTTGGAGTGTTGGTTGGGAGTGAGGATAAAATTCAAACCGGTTGACAATCCCACCACCGATAGCCGGATCTTTGGGTGCCATCCACTATGCTTTATTGGCGGGGTGGCCAAATTCCCCGACAAGGTTATGTGTAGGACGACGGACAAGAAGACGAGGGGTGCATGGCGCCTCTACTTCAGTACTCTCCCGGTGGAGCACTTCACCTTGGACATAGTGGCACTGCGCGGAGCGGAGATACGGCTTCCACTTGGGCGTGGATTGGATTTGCAACTTATAGGGAACATGGCGACCATGCTCTACAACCCGCAACGGTGCTACCTACAGATTGGGAAGCCGAGGACTAGAGTGCTCCCGCCGTCTCACTTGCCTTCGATGAAGAAACGGCGTTTGGGAGATCCAGAGGACGAGCAAGCTGTGCGGAGCGCGTTGGCTTTGTGGCGGGCGTGTACCACCCATGCACTTCCACCGACACTGCAGGAGGAACGGGAGACGTACCAGGCGTACCTCCTAGAGCATGAGAAGATTCGGCCACTTGAGGGACCGGGAGCTTGAGAGAGAGAGTTGATTGTATCTTTGAGAGATTTTGATGGGACATGATGTAGTGAGACTTGAGAGACTTGAGATCTTTTCTTTTATTTGATGTAAGCATTGGAATTATAGTAATGGAAATCGATTTTTTGAAGGTTATGTGCGCTGACTAAGAAGGCGACATATGCTTGTGTCGCTACCCTAAACACGACAGGTCAACGGTCGCTACGTTAAAAGAGGTTGCGACATAGGCTATGTCGCAATCTAAAGAGAAAGCGACAAGGCCCTTGTCGCGTTATCAGAACTGACAGAGATTTGAACTTGGGGCCCGGAGCCCTTCTCTTTCCGCACGCCCCTTCCCTTTCCTTCCTCTTTCCCTCCTTTCTCCGGCAACCAAAACCCATAGCCTCTTCTCTCCGGCCACTCCTCCTCTCCGGCGACCCTCTCTTTCTCCGGCGGCGGTTGCCGGCGGCCGACAACGGCGGCTCTCTTCCCCACTCCTTCTTCTCTCTCTTTCCCTATCTCTTCCGGTGGTTTGCGATGGAGGGTGGAGGTGATGGAGGCGACGGTGCTGGAGGCTGGCGCCACACGAAGAAGACGATTCGCCGCCGTAAAGCGGACGAGGGAATGTCCATGGTGACTCAGGAGGACACTCCGGCCGTGCCAATGGAGGAGGACACCGCGGCGGAGGTGCCAGACGAGGACGAACCCGTTGGGCCCAAAAAGGTAGGTTCCCTAACCCTTAAACCTTGTATGCGGGGTGGGGGAGTGCGGAGCACTCTAGATGTAGGGCTTTTGCCCCAAAGAGAAACGGCCGGGAAACGGGTGATGCCCATCTCCTGGTCACCCTGTTAACGCGACAGGGGGCATGTCGCATTACCAGATGGAAGGCGACAGGCTCCCTGTCACCTTTTAGAAGGCAATAGAATCCTGGTCGCTATGACAGGTCTGAGAGTGCTTTTGCGATTCTGGCCGATTTCTGATGCTTTTGGTGTTTACTTTGCAGAGTGAGTTGCGGTCCAGACTTTGATAGGCAATTGTCCGGGCAATCTACCACGGATTGCCGGCCTTTCATAGGGCCCGATTGGAGGAGATGGGGTTCGGCCCTTTTCTCAGACTGGATGAGCTGACTCCCGATGTGGCCCTGATCCAGGCCCTGAAGGAGAGGTGGGACCTCGAGTGCCATGCCTTCCTCTTTCTGTGCATGATCCCCACGTTAGAGGACGTGGTATGTATCACTGGCCTACGCATAGACGGCCAGGCGGTGACGGGGGTGACCTACATGAGCTACCAGGAGCTGGCGGAGAGGCTGCTGGGGTTGGATGTGACGCGCGAGAGATCATTGTTGATCTAGAGGACGGGGCTACAGGCGAGCCTGGGGGTGGCAAGCGCGCGCCACGAGACAGGCGAGAGCCAGGCGGACTACATGACTCGGATGACGGAGGACGCCAGGGCAGTGCTGGCGGAGGAGGAGGGAGCGTCAGCGGACCGCAATCTGAGGCGATTCCTGATCCTTGTGATCGGGAAGCTGATCCTGGGGACCAGAGGGGACCCGGTCAGCTGCCGGTGTCTGCCCCTGCTGGAGGACTTGTCTAATGTGGGCAACTATGCTTGGGGTGCGGCCCTCCTGGCCCACCTCTTTGACAGTTTGGGTACCTCCAGCAGGGTGACGGGGGTAGCCGGGTTCTTCCCACTCCTACAGGTATACTCCTTTACCCTTACCATCTACTACTTTTCTTCTGCTTGTTTTGATTAAATGTGGTACTGACTGAGTTGTTTTGCAGGTGTGGGCGTATCACCACCTCCCTTCCTTGGGTCGTGGTGAGCCGAGACGGGCTGGTGACGTGCCCCTTCTATGACGCTGGAGGTTCCGCCGGGACGAGCAGTCATTGCGCCGGCAGGTGACTATGATCCATGATGCATTGGACAGCGTGCCCTTCGGCCATGTGAGTACTTTTAGCCTTAGTCCTTTCCCTTTGCTTTGTTTTCTTGATAGTTTGACTGACTACTCTCTCTGTTTGTGGTGTGCAGGTTCAGTGGACTCCCTATGTCGGGGAGGATGACGCCGCCCAACCATGGGTGGAGCGGGGCCGTCCCTACTTCGGCAGGGACATTTGGCTCCATTCATTCAACACGGTGGTACCGCTCCACCACCGGCTGGTCGCGCGCACCCTGGGGCTCCATCAGTCAGTAGTGGAATTCCCCACCCGACAGAGGCCGTGGGAGAGACCGGGCCGGAGTTTCCGAGGGATCCAGCAGGAGACCGACTGGACGGTCTGGGTCCGCGAGCAGCTCACCGACTGGGAGCAGCGCGACAGAGAGATGGTCTCGGAGGCTACTAGCGATGAGGACTACTTCCGTGCCTATGCACGGAGGTACGGGGCCTAGGTTTACAAGGGGTCTCGACGACCGGTGAGTCTCTACTGCTTTTAGCTCTCTTAAGTTCAGTTTGATTGATTAACTGCTTGACTGACTTGACTTATGTTTGCAGTTTGATCCCGAGGGGCGGATTGCCTCATTGGAGGGCATTCTTCATTCCACCATTCAGCAGCAGGACGACCTCCAGGCGGTTGTGGACCAGCTGGTGAGTACTTTACACCCTGACCTTTCTTTTTCTAGCTTTGGTTGATTGACTCTTCTTGTTTTCCCTTGCAGCGGGAGGAGTTAGATCGGGCCCAGCAGATGGTGGGAGGGGCTTCTTCCTCCCGAGAGGACCCTGGCCGCTCGGTGTTGGAGGGCCAGCTAGCGGCAGCAGTGGCCCGAGCGGAGGATGCTCTCGCCCAGGTGCGGGAGCGGGTAAGTCATCAACCGCATGCCCCTTCGGTTCTTTATTTCCTTTGGTGTTTTGACAAGACATTTTGATGTTGCAGGGAGCTGAGCTGAGAGACTCCTTAGCGCGGACGACCGCGCTGGAGGCGGAGATGGCGGAGCTGTGCCTACACCCGGAGGCAGCGGAGGTGACGCATTGGCGTCAGGAGACCGAGGAGGTGACGAGGCTGCGCGCTGAGGCCAGGGACCTCCGCACTCAGCTGGGAGAGGAGAGGCACCGCTGCGAGCTACTGCGGTCCGAGATGAAGGGCCTCGAGAGGGCTCTAGCTTTGGTCGGACACAGCCGCTCGTCGGCTAGCAGGAGCGGTATCTCGAGTGGGTCCGTTGGACATTATTTGACTGGTTCCTCCAGACGGCGGAGGAACGAGGAGGAGGCACGACAGCGCGAGAGAGCGCCGAAGGGGAGTGAGACAGGACCGAGGGACATGGCCCCTCCATCTCCCCGCCTGCCTGAGGGTACAAGGGAGAGCGGTTGAGGGCTTGTACTTTTCCCCCTTTTGTACATGTACGATATGGAATGGAATGGAATGGATCTTTCTTATTTTATGATTTTGCGACTGAGTGAGAGTGACGAGTGAGAGTGACGGGTGAGATGCGAGTGCCGCTTTCTTTTTCTTGCGCCCTGCACACTTAGACAATCACAAAACAAGTTAGATCCGTTCTTAGGCTTAGCCCCTTGCCTTAAAATGCGACGAATGACCAACCTTGATAAATAGTCAAAGGGCTAAGCCTTGTTAAATAGGCAAAAGACATAAATAAATAACATGCATGAGCAGGTGAGTGGAGTGGTTGAAAACATTTTTAGAGTTTTTGAAATATTCGATTTTTTTTGTTTTGAAATATTTGATTTTTTTGGGTTTTGAAATATTTGATTTTTTGGGGGTTTTGAAATATTTGATTTGTTTGGGTTTTGAAATATTTGATTTTTTTGGGGTTTTGAAAGACGCCTAAAAGCCGGCGTTAGCCCTTCCTGAAATAAGACACACGAGACGGAAGGTACTCGCCCCTTTGGGCCACAACACTTAGACCGGTTCGAGCCGCTGATTTGGAGTCTTGATCACCTCTGGTTCTCGCCACGGACCTTACTAGGCTAGGACGTGCGCTGAGGGGTGACAATGCCTCGGGAACTACCCTTAGTTGATGTTGCGACCAGTTAAGCCATACCCAAGAGGTGATTCGGTCTTATAGGGAGAAATGGAAGATTATTTAAGGAATGTCTTGTGTAGGTTTAGGGGTGTGGGTTTGACTACTTCCTATAGCATACCCTTCAGAGATTGGGTCTGTTGTGGAGGGACTTTATGGTCTTTTGCTATGGACTTGCATTATTTGGGGGCATGCGTATGACCGGGCTCATTAACGTCCCGCGAGGACTTTGCCACTCTTTGCCATGCCCCTATCGCGTTATGGATTTCCTTTTTTCTTTCTTTTGTTTCTTTGTTTCTTTGCTCTTCATTGTTTTGACCGTCCCTGTTTGAGACTTGCTCTCGTCAGGATATGCTTTAGGTTGACGACCTTGCCCTTACAACCTTTTGCCCCTACATTTCGATCGATTAGAAGAGAATGACCGACGCATCGCTAGAGTAGGACCCACATAGTTGCAACATCCGCCAAGTGCAGCTACCTGGGCTTGCCGTGTGTGTGTGTTAATCCTAACTTAGAGCGATCTTTGACGATTAGGGAGGGACTTCAGACTTTCAACACGGGGTTATTCCCGCTCTAGGTGTTGTGGCCTCACACCTATAGGCCTAAGGATAGAATCATTTGAGGTACAACCCATTCCATGGATGCGACAATTCGACGCCCTCAGCATTGGTTAAGCGATAAGCATTTCCGGGGTACACTTCCCTCACAACGTACGAACCCTCCCAATTAGGTTGCAATTTGGACCTAGGACCTCCGGGTTTGATAAAAATGTGTTTCAAGACCATATCACCTTCTTGGAATTTTCGCTCAATTACCTTCTTTTCGAAAGACCTTGAGATTCGCCTTTGATAAGAGAGCACATGGTTGGCTGCCATAAGCCGCCTTTCATCTAATAGCTCCAATTGGACTAGTAACGCCTCTCGACGTTCATCATGATTTAGTTTCTTATCTAATTGGACTCTTAGAGAAGGGATTAGAATCTCGTATGGAACTACCGCCTCCATCCCATAAGTGAGGGCGTACGGGGTTTGTCCCGTGGGAGTGCGGACGAAGGTACGATAGGCCCATAGAGCCTCCATTAGCTTCTCTGGCCAATCGGCGAACTTGTGCGACTCACAGGTTTTCTTCAAGATTTTAAGAAGGGTTTTATTTGTTGCCTCAGCTTGGCCATTGCCTTGTGGGTAGTATGGAGATGAATGATGCAGAGTGATGTTATATTTCTTACAGAGGTCCTGAAGTTCTTGCGAGATGAACTGTGGTCCGTTGTCCGTAACGATGCTGCTTGGCACTCCGAACTACGAGATGATGTTCCTCATGATGAAGCGGCACACTGTGGATGCTTTGATTTCTACGAACGATTCTGCTTCTGCCCACTTGGTGTAATACTCAGTTGCTGTTAGGATAAATGATTTCTGCTTGGTTTGAGCATTAGGGTCACCAAGAGGGCCAACAATATCGAAAGCCCACATGGAGAATGGCCAAGGTGTGGAGAGTGGATGGAGTGAAGAGGAAGGAGCATGAATTTTATCGGCATGGAGTTGACACTTGACACACCTACAGACGTAGATGGTATAGTCTTCTTCTAGGGTTGGCCAATAATAGCCCTGCCTAATGATCTTCTTTGCAAGCATTTGACTGTTGACGTGCCCTCCGAACTCACTAGGGTGGGCTCCTTCCACCACTCTCCAAGCCTCATCGTCGCTTAGACATCTTAAGAGAACTCCATTGAGAGACCGCCTATACAAGACTTCTTCAACAACTGTATACCTTAAGGCGGCTCTTCTTATGGCCTTGCGATCTTCTGCATTTGCCCCTTCGGGATAGGTACCATCCTTGCAGTACTGCTTGATCTCAAAATACCAAGGCAGCTCCTCTTCATCTAAAATTTCCTCAAGCTCAGTTAGCATGACTTTCTGCGCTCCTCTCTTCCTAGCCCTCTCTTCTATGGTTGTCCTAAGGTCGTTGAACCAAGGATCCTGAATAGATGGAACATCGAGCCGTTGGACGACAATTGTCTCTGTCCGACGACTCAGAGGGAAGGATAGAGATGAGGCTAGTGACGCCAGAGCGTCGGCTAGGATATTCTGTGAGCGGGGAGTATGGATGTAGATAAGCTTGCTGAACTGCCTTGCCAACAACGTGACCAGGTCTTGATATGGCTTGAGCTTTGGGTCACGAGTGCGGTAAGTTGAGAGCACCTGCCGCAGAACAAGCTGAGAGACTCCTATGATTCTGAGGTGGGATGCCCCTAGGATGTAAGCGTGCTTGAGGCCAGCGAGGAGAGCTTCGTACTCAGACATGTTGTTGGTAGCGGGGAAGGTGAGCTGATAAGCGATGGGGATGGTAATGCCTTCCGGGGTAAGCAGCACGGCTCCGATGCCCCGTCCCTGAGAATTGAGTGCGCCATCGAAATGAAGGGACCAGAAGGGGTCTTTGATGATAACTGAGAGTTCCTCATCGGGGAATTCCTCCCGAACAGAGTCACTGCGAGGGAGTGGAAGATGGGCCAAATGCTTGGTGATGGCATACCCTTTGACGACTTTTTGGACCACAAAGGAGATGTCGAACTGTGAGAGGAAGCTCTGCCAGCATGCAAGCTGATCAGAGAGGACGGGCTTCTCTAAGAGATAGCGGAGTGGATCCATCCTTGAGATCAACTTGACCTCGTGGGCAAGGAAATAGTGCTTGAGCTTTTGGACTACCCACATGAGCACGGCACAGGTTTTGTCTGCGGTGGTATACTTGGATTCTGAGGTGTTGAAGAGCCTAGGAGGTAGTATGCTGCCCTTTCTTTGCCAGATTCATCATGTTGCGCAAGGACAGCACCTAGGGAGTCCTCAATGACCGAGAGGTATAGGATAAGCGGTTTCCTGAGTATAGGAGGCTGCAGAACTGGGGGATTCATAAGATAACTTTTCAACTCATCGAAGGCTGCACGACATTTATCATTCCATTCGAATTTTGCCCCTCCTTTCAAGAGATCATAGAACGGGCGGCATCTTTGCGAATGCTGGGATATGAATCTTCTGATGAACTGTAAACACCATATTAGCCCTCTTAATTGTGAGTTGTTCTTTGGAGGTGGCATTTCTGCTATAGCCTTAGCCTTGTTCGGATCAATCTCAATGCCCCACTTGCTAACTATGAAGCCTAGTAATTTCCCCGATGATACCCCGAATACGCATTTCTTCGGATTCATTTTCAATTGATACTCCCTCGACCTCTGCAATACTTTGGCAAGGATTTCGGGGTGCTCTCTCCTGGTTCTCGACTTCACCAAGATGTCATCCACGTATACTTCTACATAGACATGTATCATGTCATGGAAGATGGCCATCATTGCCCTCTGGTAAGTAGCGCCGACATTCTTTAGCCCAAACGGCATGACTACATAACAGTACGTTCCCCAGGGCATGGTGAAGGATGTTTTCTCTTGATCCTCAGGAGCTAGACGAATTTGGTTATATCTTGAATATCCATCCATGAATGAGAGGGTCTCATACCTAGCAGTGTTATCAATCAGCACATCAATATGAGGAAGCGGGAAGTCGTCCTTCGGACATGCCTTGTTCAAGTCCCTGAAGTCGATATAGATTCTGACTTTACCATCCTTCTTCATGACAGGGACTATGTTTTCCACCCAGTTCGGATACAGCACTACCCTGATGAATCTGGCATTATGGAGTTTATCCACTTCATCCTTCATCTTCAAGGCCATGAGTGGGTGGAATCTTCTGAGTCTTTGCTTTATGGCCTTTGCCCCTTCTTTCAATACCAAGCGGTGCTCCACTAGTGAGGGGTCTAGACCGGGCATGTTCTCGTATGACCAGGCGAATGTGTCTTTGTACTCCCTTAAGATTTGCACCAATTCCTCTTCTTCGTCGGGAGGGAGGTTTGCTGAGATCATCACAATCCTGGGCTCTTCTTCTGTTCCGATGTTGACTTCCTTAGTAGGTTCATCCACTGCCGTGGTGGGCTCGTCGAATCTCCTTACGCCACTGGTGTACTTTTCGGCAGCGTCATCTACTTCGCTATCCTCTTTATCAATTGGGTCCTCATCATTCATGATTTTGTAGACGCCAAAACCGTCGTCTATGAGCACCCCATCCTGCACAAATTCTTCTTCTAACACCAGCGCTTCTTTTGTGAACTCCTCTATTAGCAATAATGCTTGACATCGCCGAGCTAGCTCTTGAAGGTATCTCTAGGGAATGACCTTGCCTCGTTGCTTCCTAGGGTGACGCTTGGACTTGGTGGGCGCTGGGTTGACCTGACTCTCTGACCTAGGCCTGTCTAAACTAAGACTAGACTCTTCTACCCTAGACTCTCCTAGACTAGACGACTCTACAGAACTGGTGGAGGACATGGTGTCCTCGAAGAGGATGGCCCCTAGTGAAGGAGCAGGAGGGGAAGCCCCAGTCGCGGGGTGCCCTTGATCAGAAGGGTGAAGGAAGTATGCCGGCTCCTCGACCTCAATGTGCATTTGAAGGTTGGCGTCTTTTTTGGAGATCAGTGTGATGAACAGTCCATCCCCATGTACTTTTAAACTAATTACATGCTTATTTTGGTGATAAACAAAACACTGTCAAAAGTTTTTCTAACTATGTTTTATTTAGCCTTAAGCACAGGAAATACCCAAAGAAAGTCAAGCATTTGTGGTAAGTACTTACATACACTGTTTTCAGAAGAGCTATAATGATTCCTTCATTAACTGTAACGATTTCCTCACAAGTACAACGATTTACTTGTAAGATTGAATAACCTTGCTGTGTCAAACAAGTCGATGTTATAACGACTCTGTAAGTTATCGTAACGACTTCTTCAGAAGTTATAACGACTTGCTCATTATAACGACTCTGTAAGTTATCGTAACGACTCCTTCAGAAATTATAACGACTTGCTCATTATAACGACTCTGTAAGTTATCGTAACGACTCTTCAGAAGTTATAACGACTTGCTCATTATAACGACTCTGTAAGTTATCGTAACGACTCCTTCAGAAGTTATAACGACTTGCTCATTATAACGACTCTGTAAGTTATCGTAACGACTCCTTCAGAAGTTATAACGACTTGCTCATTATAACGACTCTGTAAGTTATCGTAACGACTTCTTCAGAAGTTATAACGACTTGCTCATTATAACGACTCTGTAAGTCATCGTAACGATTTCTTTAGAAAGTTATAACGACTTGCTCGTCATAACGATTCTGTAAGTCATCGTAACGATTTCTTTAGAAAGTTATAACGACTTGCTCGTCATAACGATTCTGTAAGTCATCGTAACGATTTCTTTAGAAAGTTATAACGACTTGCTCGTCATAACGATTCTGTAAGTCATCGTAACGATTTCTTTAGAAAGTTATAACGACTTGCTCGTCATAACGATTCTGTAAGTCATCGTAACGATTTCTTTAGAAAGTTATAACGACTTGTTTATCATAACGTTTCTATAAGTAAGTGTAACGATTCTTTTAGGAGTTATAACGACTTGGTTGTGATAACGATTTTATAAGTTATCATAACGACTTCTTCTGAGTCTATAGCAATTTGTTCACAACGATTCTATCAGACTATCATAACGATTGCATAAGTCATGTTTCTATTAATTAATTGTTTATCTTTATTTAAGATATGTTGAATAGTCAAAGTTGCATCACGTCTGTTTGACTGCCATGCATTTAATAAAGACTGAACGTATCTCTGCATGGATACGGAACATATCTTCCATTCTCGTGTATTCTCTGCATGCATCTTTTAGAACGATAAACTGTCACTACTATATTTGTATATATCTGCTCTGACGTTGATTGACATCTGGAGATAGTATAGCTGTCTACCATTAAAGCCCAACCTTGCAGAACCTTGAGGATGTACTATCCTACAACATTGGACACAGAAAGAACTACAAGCCAACTCAGAAGATCTCATCACTTTGCGTGCTCCAAAGAACAAAAGACTGTCGACAGGAAGCTTCCACAAATCCTTCAGTCTAACGTACACCAAAGCTGTGAGACAACGGTCATCTCTCGTCCTCATTCAAATTGGAGATATAAATACAAGACGAAGTTCTGAAGACAAAAGATACATAGAAGAAGAAAGCATTATTCATATTCAAGAGAGACCAGAACTCTGTAGCTTTTTCAAGTCTTCAAGATCTCTAGAGCCAGAAATTCATTCCTTTCGATCTTGGCTCTTAGCTCTTGTGCTGTGACAAGAAAAATTAAGGAAGAGCTAGATTAGTTCTGAGAGAGTGCACATTGTGTAGATCTTTGTCTCTCAGTGCTTGTAGCTTCAGATTGAGTGTTGTAAAAGCTTGATCTAGGGGCTAGTCATTTCTTTCAAGATTTTCTTGTGTTTTTCCCTTCGTGTGTGAAGGAAACCTGGTGGTACCAGGGTGTTGTGTTCCCTTCAGAGTGAAGGAAGACCAGCTGAGCTGGGTGGTTGTTTTTGTCCATAGGGGGACTGTACCCTAGTAGTGAAATCCTGAGGGTTGCTCAGGGACTGGACGTAGGACTCCTAAGGAGAGGAGATCCGAACCAGGATAAATCTGTGTGTTGTGTGATTGTCTTCATTGTGTGATTGTTGTTTTTACTAACCATTACTAATCTCTTTCAAGAACTCTTTATGTTTGTTTGAGTTCAGGTTTTTATCAGATAAATTTTATTTAAAGACCCATTCACCCCCCCTCTGGGTTAGCCAACCGGGCAACAAGTGGTATCAGAGCGAGTCTCTTCGACAAAGAACAAGATCCAACGATCTGAAGAGTAAAGATCCATGGCAGCCCAAGGTCACTTCGAAGGTCAGTCTGTCAACAGACCTCCTTTGTTCGACGGTGAAGATTATACGTATTGGAAGACCAGGATGGAATACTTTCTACAAGGCCACGACTATCAAATCTGGTCGATAGTGGAAGAAGGTGATCTGGTCGTCACAAATGAGAAAGCACAATGGACAGATGAAGATAGAAAGAAAATCTCCTTGAACTGTAAAGCCAAGAGCATTCTATGTTGTGCTCTAAGCAAGAAGGAGTTCAACAGAGTCTCAGCATGCAAATCCTCCATGGAAATGTGGGAAAAGCTAAGGATTACGTATGAAGGTACAGACAAAGTAAAGGAGACAAGAATCGACATTCTTGTCACTCAGTATGAAAGATTTCAAATGCAATCAGGTGAGTCTATTACCCAAATGTTTAGTCGATTTACTGACATCACTAATGGTCTAGCCAGTCTAGGAAAGTCATATGAGGTTGCAGATATGGTAAGGAAGATTCTCAGATCCTTGCCATCTTCATGGACGCCAAAGGTCACAGCTATCGAAGAAGCTAATGACCTTAAGAGAATGTCAGTAGAAAAGCTCATCGGGTCTCTCATGGCCCATGAAATAAACATGGAAAGATTAGGAGAATCCTCCAGTAGAAAGAAGCAGTCCAATGCGCTTAAAGCTAATGGGGACTCATCTGAAGAATCCTTGGATAACAGTGAAGATAGCAAAGATAGTGATGATGAAGAAGCTATGCTGTCAAAAAGATTGCAGAGAATCTTGGCCAAGAAGAAGAAGTTCCAGTCTGGTAGGAGGTACTTCAAGAAAAACAAAGATCTCAAGAGACCAGACGGAAAAGATCAGAAGAGGAATGAGCCACTTTGCTATGAATGCAAGAAGCCTGGACATATCAAGGCAGACTGTCCAATGCTAAAGAAAAATGATCACAAGAAGAAGGACAGCTCCAAAAGTTCAGAAGATACAAAAAGAAAGCCATGGCAGCTGCATGGGAAAACAGCAGCGACTCAGACAGTGAGTCAAGCTCCAGCAGTGAAGAAGAAGAAGCCAACCTGGCTTTTATGGCAAATACCGGGGATAAGGTAACTTCTGATTCCTCTTTTGATTCCTGTAATGATTCAGATTCCGACAATTTGGAAAGTGCCTTTAATGAACTTTACGATAAGTATAAAAAGTGTCTAAACTACTTAAGGTTAGCAAGAAAAATATCACCTGTCTCGAAAATACCAACTCAGATTTAAAATCTGAAAATGAAGAACTAGAAAAACAAATAATGGAGCTTGAGAGAAGAAATGAACTATTATGTGAAAACTTAAAGGACAAAACAAACAAATCATTAAACTAGAAAAACAGGAAAGCTCAGATGATTTAAGAAAAACGGTAAAAGAATTAAATGAAGAAAACAATACACTAGCAAGCACCTTAGAAAAGTTTACAAATGGGAAGAACTCCTTATTACTAAAGGGTGCTAGAAGATCTGGTAAGAACAAACGAGGTATAGGATACATACCTCCAGTAAATGAAGAAGAAATAGTCTATCCTGAAAAATATCCAACTCCTAAATTCACTCCAGAACAAGATGTGGCATATAAAGCTAATTTTAAGTATATAGAAAGAGTAACAATAACATCATGTTGTAGTCACTGTAATAAGCTAGGACATTTAAAATCCACCTGTCCAACAAGACATAAGAAGTGGATAATAAAAAGTAAAAATAATAATACTGACCCATCAGGACCCAAAAGAACTTGGGTACCTAAATCTTGATGTCTTTATTTCAGGTTAACCTTCGAGCATCCAAATGGTATTTGGATAGCGGGTGCTCAAGGCACATGACAGGAAACCTGAAGCTTTTCTCCCATCTCCAAGATGAAGAAGGAACAGTTACTTATGGAGATAATGGAAAAGGAACTGTAGTAGGCAGTGGATCAGTAAACAGCAAAGGAAAAACAGTCATAGAAGATGTGCTGTTAGTCAAAGGATTGAAGCACAACCTCATCAGTATAAGTCAGCTGTGTGATAGAGGACATCAAATCAAATTTCAAGAGTCAAAATGCAGCATACTAAAGGATGGAGCAGTCATCTTTGAAGCAAATAGAGAGAAGAATCTGTACGTGCTCTACCTTGAAGAACTCAAAGAGCAAAATGTATGTCTGGTAGCCAGCAAAGACAAATCAACTGATCTGTGGCACAGAAGGCTAGGCCACTGCAGCTTGGATGGCTTGAGCAAGCTCAGAAAGAGGAATCTTGTGGAAGGTCTACCAAAATCAATGGTAAATTAGAAAGTGTTTGCAGACCTTGTGCTAAGGGAAAGCACACAAAGAGTTCCTTCAAGTCAAAGACGGTGGTGACCACCTCAAAACCCTTAGAGCTCCTACATATGGATCTATTTGGGCCAATGAGAACTACCAGTCTTGGAGGAAAGAATTTTGGATTTGTTATAGTAGATGACTACTCAAGATTCACATGGGTATCTTTCTTAGAACATAAAGATGATACTTTTGATAATTTTGTCTGTTTCAGCAGGAAAGTCCAGAAAGATCAGAAGTTCAGTATAGTATCCATTCGATCTGATCATGGTGGTGAGTTCCAAAATGAAAAGTTTGCTAGATTCTGTGATGATCAAGGAATTCAGCACAATTTCTCAGCACCAAGGACACCACAGCAAAATGGTATAGCTGAACGGAAGAACCGAACTCTCTTGGATATGGCAAGAACCATGCTTTGTGAATATGAGTTACCAAGATATTTCTGGGCAGAAGCAGTCAACACAGCCAGCTATATTGTCAACAGAGTCATGATCAGGCCAATCCTGAAGAAGACTGCATATGAGCTGTTTAAAGGGAAGAAGCCAAAGATCAGCCATTTCAGAACCTTTGGATGTCCTTGCTTTATACACAACAACGGAAAAAGGGATATTGGTAAGTTGGATGCCAAATCAGATGAAGGCATCTTCATGGGATACACCTCTAAACCCAAAGGCTATAGAGTGTTTAATAAACGTACCTTATTGATTGAACAGTCTGTACACATTATTTTTGATGAAACTAACCCTTCCTTGAGGAAGGAAGTAGAAAGTGATAATGATGATGCAGATGAACTGTCCAATAAACTGAAAGACACATCACTTGAAGACAAGGATGATCCGCCTCTGGAAGAATTGCAACAAGAAGAAATTTCTCATGAAACTCTTCCAAAGGAATGGAGATACAAGAAAGATCATCCACCTGAAAACATCATTGGTGATCCATCTGTAGGGGTAAGAACAAGAGGTAACGTGATTCCTTGTGATTACCTTGCTTTTGTATCTCAATAGAGCCTAAGACAGTCAATGAAGCCTTAACTGATGAATCTTGGATAATAGCAATGCAAGATGAATTAAATCAATTCAAGAGAAACCAAGTATGGTCACTTGTTCCTAGACCATCAGACCATCCTGTGATCGGCACCAAATGGGTGTTCAGAAACAAATTGGATGAATCTGGTGTAATTCTAAGAAACAAGGCCAGACTGGTGGCTCAAGGCTATTGTCAAGAGGAAGGCATAGATTTTGATGAAACCTATGCACCAGTGGCTAGACTTGAGGCTATTAGAATTTTACTTGCTTATGCATCTGCATTAGATCTAAAGTTATTTCAAATGGATGTTAAATCTGCCTTTCTAAATGGTTTTATTAAAGAAGAAGTTTATGTGGAACAACCGCCGGGTTTTGATGATACAGACTTTCCGAATCATGTTTTTAAATTGCATAAGGCTTTATATGGTTTAAAACAAGCACCTAGAGCCTGGTATGAAAGACTTAGTTCTTTTCTCCTAAAACATGGTTTCAGTAGAGGTCAAGTAGATAGCACTCTTTTTATAAAAACAAAAGTCAAAAATATACTGTTGGTTCAAATTTATGTGGATGACATCATCTTTGGATCTACTGATGAATCCTTGTGCAAGTATTTTGAAAAGCTAATGCAGGGAGAATTTGAGATGAGTATGATGGGAGAGCTTAACTACTTCCTTGGACTTCAAATCAAACAAGGAAAGGAAGGAACTCACATCTGTCAAGCAAAGTACACCAGAGAACTGCTAAAGAAATTTGGATTTGAAAACACCAAGCCACTGTCAACACCAATGGGTACATCAACTAGGATGGACAGTGACAAGGATGGTAAGAAGGTAGATCAAAAGATCTACAGAGGTATGATAGGTTCATTACTTTATCTAACCGCAAGTAGACCTGATATATTATTTAGTGTATGCATGTGTGCTAGATATCAAGCCGACCCTAGAGAGTCACATTTAATTTCTGTGAAAAGAATTTTTAGATACTTAGCCAGGACTCATGATCTAGGACTATGGTATCCAAACTCCTGTGATGTAAATTTAGTAGGATATTCTGATGCTGACTATGCTGGATGCAAGGTAGATAGAAAAAGCACCAGTGGTTGCTGTCAATTTCTTGCAGGGTGTTTAATCTCATGGTCCTCAAGGAAACAAAATTCAGTAGCACTATCTACAGCTGAAGCCGAGTACGTAGCTGCTGGAAGTTGCTGTACACAACTCTTATGGATAAAGCAACAGCTTGAGGATTTTGGACTCAAAATCAAGACAATTCCACTGCTATGTGACAACACCAGTGCTATCAACCTCACCAAAAATCCAATTCAGCACTCCAGGACCAAACACATTGAGGTCAGATACCATTTTATTCGTGATCATGTAGCTAATGGCAATATTGAAATATCGTTTATTGATACAAACAATCAGTTAGCAGATATTTTCACAAAGGCCTTACCTGAAGAGAGATTTACATCTCTTAGAAGGGAGTTAGGCATGTGTATTTTGTGAAAAGATCTTCATTTAAAGCTGGTATAAAAATTCTCAGAATTTAAGTAGGTTTTCTCTCTCTCCTTTTACGGCAAAATCAATTCAAAATTCTCAGTTTAAGCGTTTCCGTCCGATAAGTCATAGTCTTTCGAGGCGGTCAACCTCGTTTGTCGTTTTCTGACGCCTCACCTTTTTGGAGCTTTTATCTTCTTTAAATCAATGCGTTAACGATTCCCCTTCCTCGTTCACCTTTTTCCCTCTTTCGTCCCGACGCATGAGCCGATGCCCTAGCGACTCTTGCCTCTATCCTCTGCAAATTTGAAGCTTCCATCTCCTTCCCGCGAAATCGTTTGAGGGTTTCTTCTCGTCACCCTTCTCTTCAATCTTTCAAACCTTCTCCCACCTGAATCCATGGCCGCACCAGCTATTGCCGGCAGTGTGGGTGGCTACAGCGCCGAATACCTCACCCCAGCACAGCAGGAGCGTTTCACCTTTGTGAAGACGAAGCTCTGTGGTCACAAGGAAGTAGATATTGAAGATCTGCAGAAGAATGGAATGAGCAGCATTATTGAGAAGATCAACCAGATGAAATGGAAAGGACTTACCACTTGCTCAGAGGTAAGTTATCCGGACTTGGTAAAGGCGTTCTTTGTGTGCTTAAGAACAGAAGAAGATGGGGCCCTCGTTTCTTCGGTCAAGGGCACCCTAATCAGAATCGACCAGGAACTGCTTAGGATGCTGTTTGGAGTAAGCACATCCGGTTTCAGTGGGATTCACTCAGTAGAAACCCAAGAAAAGGGTTTGGGGATTGTTGGGCCGGGGTTCAAGATGAGGGATGGCAAGCTAGATATCAATCAATTAAGTGCCTTTAATCGCCTCCTTCATTTCATTGTATGTCAGATTTTGGTTCCCCGTAGTGCAACCTTCTCCTCTTGCACTAAGGCTGACTCTGACCTAATGTTCTGGGCCATTAAAAATAAGGAAATCAATATGGCCGCAGTGATGATAGAGAGAATGAAATATGCCAGGGAACAGATTTGGGACACTAAAAGCAAGTTGAATGTGTCCCTGCCCTATGCCCATTTACTTACCAGGATCTTCAGACACTTCGGTGTAGATGTCTCAGGGGCAGTTGTAGAGAAGATGGGCCAAGCCATCAGGTCCAGAAATCTAAAGAAGAGTGGTTTTCCAGTAGTCAATGGGGTCTGGTCCAAGGCCTCAGTTGCAGAAAGTGAAGCACTCATTGGTGAGCCTTCAGTTGCTCAATCTCAGCTGGAAGCAGCTGATGTGATGCCCGAATTGCCACTGGAATCAGGTTCTGTTCCAGTCCTTGTAGAAGCAGAGCAGGAAGGGCCATCTATGGCCAGAAATCAATCAGAGGCAGCAACAGCAGTAAGGGAAGAAGAAGAAAGGCCAGCAGCAACAGATCCAGAATTTCCTGAAGTGCCAGTTGTACTTCTTGCTGAAAGGAGAATTGAGGATATTCTCCCAGAGGACATCTTGCCTGTTGTAGAGGAGACTGTGGCATCAGGCCACATTATTGAAGAAGGCCCAGTGGAAGAAGAGCAGCAAAATCCTCAGGATGACTCTATGGAAATGGATGCTCCCTGTCAGGGGGAGACTGGTGCAGTTGCAGAAGATGCTCCACTTGAGGGGGAGCAATCCCAAGAGAAACCAGCTGATGCACCACCAGCCACCAGAGATCAGGAGGAAGTACAGAGAGATTCTGCAAATTTGGATCTCAGAGAAGGGGAGACAGCTAGTTCATCAAGTTCTGATGAGGATAATGATCCACCTCCTCCAGCTACAAAGGGCAAAGAGAAAGTTATAGCTCCTGAAGTACCCCTTTTAGCTGACGCACCATTTGAAAGACAGGTCAAGCAAAAAATTGTCATCAATTTAAAACCTGTGATTGAGAGGTTGGATATTCAGGGTGAGCTGCTTTGTACACTTCAGTCTGATGTGAATTCCATTTTTCTGAGCCAAGCTTCAGCCCGCAAGGAACTTGTTCAGATTCGCTCTGCCATGACATGGTTCCATCAAGAAATGGGGACCATGAAGAATTTGTTATCTGACATCCTTCAGGCAGTTGGAGCTCAAGCTCCTCCTCCTCCAGCAGCTCAGGAACCTAACACAAGTGTACCTGAGCCCTCCGGGCAAACAGCAGCAGCCCCAGCAGAAGGACCAGCAGCCGCATCATCATCAGAAGGAACAGCAGCCCCAGCAGATGAAGCCGAGGCAGCAGCAGCGGCCGAACCATCAGGGCCATCAGGGCCAGCTGAAGAGTCAGGGCCATCAGGGCCAGCTGAAGAGTCAGGGCCATCAGGGCCAGTTGTGTTGGAATCAGGGCCACCAGGGCCGGCAGTGTTGGTTCCTTTGCCTCCCTTGCCTGAAGAAGTGGTTTCAGATCCTCCACCCTTTGCTCCCACTTCTACCAACACTCCCATTCCTCCTTCTCCACCCACTAACTTCACAGCTCCACCTGCTCCACCTCAGTTCAAAAGGCCTAGATCCAGGCCCATTTCTTCTCCCACACCTTTCCCTCCTCATCCTACCTCATCCTCTCCTGTTTCTTCCACTTCTCATCTTTCTTCTTCTCAAATTTCGAGGCCCCTCCAGCATCCTCAGCTGGAGCCTCATCCTCTTCTGGTACATCTTCATTTCCAGAAGTAGGATTTCTCAATTCTGATGCATTTCTCTACCCCCCTGCACCTCCCTCCTTTATCACTATTATTCCTAAGAATGCCCAAATCGACTCTCCCTTTCTTGATAAAATTAAGGATGAGTTTGAAGAGGTTATCCTTAGGTCTGTGCTAAAGGTAGGAGACCACCTTTCCAAGACAGACTCTTCCAGTACTGTCTCAAAGAAACGCAAACTTATTTCCTCCAACACTCCTCTTTACCCACCTTTGTGGTTTTCTCTTACAGTGACCAACAAGCATACCTCACTGTACAAAGAATACCTACAAAAGGTTGTTTTTGCCACTCTTTACAACCTTCCTTTTCTTAACCTCTCTGACCATCTAGACGTAATTCTTCCCTATACTCCTCTGTCTAAAGCCGAAAAATCCAAAATCTTCTCCTCAGCCCACTCCAAAACTGAGGAGCAATGGGCTAGATCTCATAAAGATTTGTACAATCGCTTTCTTCAGGCTAAGGCAGCAAGGTTTCCTCCCAGGGATCAATCCTTAACCCTTTCTGAGTGGTTCAAGTTTCACCACCAGAACACCTGGGCCCCTGCCATTCAGAAGCTAATCAAGCTGATCAGGCATTTCCAAATGTTCAACAACTACAGGTATCTCAACAGATTACCTGAAGTTCAGCTTAGCCAGTTCAAGAGAGCCATCAAGGTCCTTATCCACTCTGAGCAGTCTGAGGAAATAGAGTAGATTTTGCAACTCTTCATTTACCTGAAGACATTCTCCTGCCTCAGATTCATTTCCTGATCATGGAGTCTTCGATTGGTTCAATCATCTTTGAGCGTTTTGCCAGAGTCATGGGCAGAATCAAGATTCAGAAAGGCCTCCAAGTTGGTTTTCCTAGATTTCTATTCCGGGAATATCATAGAGGGTTTGTCAAATCTGATGTTCTTGCCCCTCTACTCTCAGAATGTGAAAGGCTGAATGCCTCCGAATGGTCCAAGCTTTACTCTCTGTCAGCTCAACAGCTAGCTCATCTGAATGCTGCTCAGGCCAGGGAAGGAAAAGCTCCTGTCTCTCCTGCCACTTTCTTGGACATGAACTCCATCCATCTGGTCCTTGATCCCTACAAAATTTGGGCTGAAAGGTACAAGGTGTTTCTAGCTCTACGCCATGAACTCAAGGAGAAACAGATTTTCTATCCTGTCACCATGGATCAATTTCTTGCCTGTGCAAGCTTTGGTACAACTCTCCTCATCCGCTCCTCCATGGATCCAGATGATTATGACCAGTTTCTTACCAAGCAGCGCAGCATCTATCTCTCCAAGATGGCTTCAACCATGGGACCAACCTTCTTCATTGAGAGTGGTGCCTTTAGGCAATTTTTTATGCGTCAGGAAGAGCAGGCCTGGGAAGCTATTTCTCATTATGCCTCCCTTCTCTCTCCTGCTTATTATTTGCCTGTACCTCCACAAGCTTAATGAATGGGTTGTGCTCTTTCTCCTCATTGTCTCTTATTCTTTGTCTCTTTCCTATTACTTTTTGCTTAATGACAAAAAGGGGGAGAATGTTTACCTACATTTGTCTGATACATTCTTGAATCATGCTTGAAGTACTTTTATTCTTGTTTACTGTTAAGTACTACTTAAATGTTGATCATAGTTTTGTCATCACCAAAAAGGGGGAGATTGATGAACAGTCCATCCCCATGTACTTTTAAACTAATTACATGCTTATTTTGGTGATAAACAAAACACTGTCAAAAGTTTTTCTAACTATGTTTTATTTAGCCTTAAGCACAGGAAATACCCAAAGAAAGTCAAGCATTTGTGGTAAGTACTTACATACACTGTTTTCAGAAGAGCTATAACGATTCCTTCATTAACTGTAACGATTTCCTCACAAGTACAACGATTTACTTGTAAGATTGAATAACCTTGCTGTGTCAAACAAGTCGATGTTATAACGACTCTGTAAGTTATCGTAACGACTTCTTCAGAAGTTATAACGACTTGCTCATTATAACGACTCTGTAAGTTATCGTAACGACTCCTTCAGAAATTATAACGACTTGCTCATTATAACGACTCTGTAAGTTATCGTAACGACTCCTTCAGAAGTTATAACGACTTGCTCATTATAACGACTCTGTAAGTTATCGTAACGACTCCTTCAGAAATTATAACGACTTGCTCATTATAACGACTCTGTAAGTTATCGTAACGACTCCTTCAGAAGTTATAACGACTTGCTCATTATAACGACTCTGTAAGTTATTGTAACGACTTCTTCAGAAGTTATAACGACTCTGTAAGTCATCGTAACGATTTCTTTAGAAAGTTATAACGACTTGCTCGTCATAACGATTCTGTAAGTCATCGTAACGATTTCTTTAGAAAGTTATAACGAGTTGCTCGTCATAACGATTCTGTAAGTCATCGTAACGATTTCTTTAGAAAGTTATAACGACTTGCTCGTCATAACGATTCTGTAAGTCATCGTAACGATTTCTTTAGAAAGTTATAACGACTTGCTCGTCATAACGATTCTGTAAGTCATCGTAACGATTTCTTTAGAAAGTTATAACGACTTGTTTATCATAACGTTTCTATAAGTAAGCGTAACGATTCTTTTAGGAGTTATAACGACTTGGTTGTGATAACGATTTCATAAGTTATCATAACGACTTCTTCTGAGTCTATAGCAATTTGTTCACAACGATTCTATCAGACTATCATAACGATTGCATAAGTCATGTTTCTATTAATTAATTGTTTATCTTGATTTAAGATACGTTGAATAGTCAAAGTTGCATCACGTCTGTTTGACTGCCATGCATTTAATAAAGACTGAACGTATCTCTGCATGGATACGGAACATATCTTCCATTCTCGTGTATTCTCTGCATGCATCTTTTAGAACGATAAACTGTCACTACTATATTTGTATCTATCTGCTCTGACGTTGATTGACATCTGGAGATAGTATAGCTGTCTACCATTAAAGCTCAACCTTGCAGAACCTTGAGGATGTACTATCCTACAACATTGGACACAGAAAGAACTACAAGCCAACTCAGAAGATCTCATCACTTTGCGTGCTCCAAAGAACAAAAGACTGTCGACAGGAAGCTTCCACAAATCCTTCAGTCTAACGTACACCAAAGCTGTGAGACAACGGTCATCTCCTCGTCCTCATTCAAATTGGAGATATAAATACAAGACGAAGTTCTGAAGACAAAAGATACATAGAAGAAGAAAGCATTATTCATATTCAAGAGAGACCAGAACTCTGTAGCTTTTTCAAGTCTTCAAGATCTCTAGAGCCAGAAATTCATTCCTTTCGATCTTGGCTCTTAGCTCCTTGTGCTGTGACAAGAAAAATTAAGGAAGAGCTAGATTAGTTCTGAGAGAGTGCACATCGTGTAGATCTTTGTCTCTCAGTGCTTGTAGCTTCAGATTGAGTGTTGTAAAAGCTTGATCTAGGGGCTAGTCATTTCTTTCAAGATTTTCTTGTGTTTTTCCCTTCGTGTGTGAAGGAAGACCTGGTGGTACCAGGGTGTTGTGTTCCCTTCAGGAGTGAAGGAAGACCAGCTGAGCTGGGTGGTTGTTTTTGTCCATAGGGGGACTGTACCCTAGTAGTGAAATCCTGAGGGTTGCTCAGGGACTGGACGTAGGACTTCTAAGGAGAGGAGATCCGAACCAGGATAAATCTGTGTGTTGTGTGATTGTCTTCATTGTGTGATTGTTGTTTTTACTAACCATTACTAATCTCTTTCAAGAACTCTTTATGTTTGTTTGAGTTCAGGTTTTTATCAGATAAATTTTATTTAAAGACCCATTCACCCCCCCTCTGGGTTAGCCAACCGGGCAACACAGTGGAGAGCATGCAGCAAGAGAGGGTGACCTCGTGGTCACTTGGATCGGTCTGCAAGGCAGAGAGGATTGTAGGTGGGAGCTCGGGTGTGAGGAGGCTGTGTGTAGTCGTCAGAAGTTGGGGGGTCAGCTGAATGAGTAGGGGAGGAGAGGAAGGGACAAGGCTGGGAAGAAGGGAATCCAAGAGGGACGGGTGGATGGCTAGGCAGGTGCCCCTCCAGAGTTCATCTACGGTCTTCCCCTCTTCGTAGGGGATATCCGGCTCTCCTATGTCTGTGGTGTCGCTCATGAGCTGCCTTTTGGATGTGATGGCTGTGGGTGGATCTAATAGGTCTGCCGCAGCTGGTGGTTGTAGACGCGAGATTTGGCCCATCTCTCGCAAGGCTCTTTGGCCCATTAAGCCTCGTTTGACCATTTGTTGACCAGCCTCGGATCCCATGTAGACGGCAGCATCGATGGCCGCCGACTACTGGCTGGCGGCAATCCCCTGGACGCTGACCAAAGTGGGCGTCCACATCCATGGATGCCTACATGAGGTTGGCGGCCTAATCCCTGGACGTCAACAGGGTTTACCTGGTCTGCGCAACTACCCCGAGATTCCAGCCCACTTGCACCATTCTCTCAGCCATGCAACGCATGTAGCCGTTCCCAACGGGTATATGGGCCACCTAGGCACCCCATTGACCCAGTAAAAATCCTACTTGGCCTCTCCCCATTGGTTGGACCTTTAATGCATGGATTGCCAAGTGTGCAAGTGTGTTTCTTCACACTTAGGCATCCAAGGCTCTCAACCCCGAGCTCCACTGTCTATATAACCTCCCTTTGAGCCCTCTGAGCCAAGGAGAGGCTGGATGTCCATATGCTAAAGCTTTGAGAGAGGAGAGAGAAAACCTTACCCAATCTTCCACAACTCATCCTCTTCACTCTCTCCACACTTGGGACGTCCAGGAGGCTTGCTTTGGAGCTGGAGGAGTCCTTACAAGGAGCTACCACATCAACAACGAGGATCTACATCTCCTTCCCTCTCTCTTCTCTTACTTACTCTTTAGCTAGTTTGCATGTTGCACACACCTTCCCACTCACCCTAGGCACGTAGGTCACCTTCCTACACACCTAGAAAGGGGTTTCCCAACCAAAAATGGAGGGAAGAAGGGTGGTCATAGCATTTGGCCACCCCTCTTCTCAAGTCCGCAACCGGTACGGGACTTTCCTTTTGGGTCTTTCATACTTCGTTTTGAGCATTTACCACACTCCCTAGAGTCTAATAGAGTCTTTGTTTTGGCAGGAACGACCCGCAGAAGACTACGGAGCTCTTCTCCTTTGGCCGGCCGGAGGAGGAGAAGTTGAAGTTCCACCATCACCCGCAACGCGAGGCCACTGCACCGACGTGATCACAGCAACCCCTTGGGCACAGGTAAGGCCCTGGCGATCACCAAATCTCCTTTGTTTCGCTTGTTTGCTTCGTTTTCCTTCTAGTCAACTCAGTCAACCGGAGGGTCAACGTGGTCAACTGGTGACCCCTTCATCGCCAACGAGAGTCCGGCGGCGTCCTCAAGCATCCGAGAGATCCGGTGACGGAGCGGAAACGAACCGTCTACAGCTCTCTTCTGGCGATCACGGTGGGACAAGCTTCTGCCACTGTGGTCTTACTGCGTCCAGGTAGACAGCAGGAGAGCTTGCCGCCTATACAGGTAAACGTCTAGCGTTCCTGCCGTTAATTTTATTTTAGCGTCCATATCCCTTGTCGTTTATTGTTTGTCAGCGTCCGTCAATCATGCCGTCTATTTCCGATCATGAACTGTGCGTCCACATGCTGGACATTTAGTTTCACAGAAGCATGCTTTTCCCTGTTTTTTTTATTGTTTTGTTATGATTTTTGTTTCTGTTTGCTTAATGTTTGCTACTAACAGTCCACAGTCTCTGGGGGGTCACTTTTCTCACCTCTTCTAGCCTCCCTTCACATTTTAGGATCACCCTTCCTTGGTTTACAACCTTTTACTCGGGGATTCCCTCTCGGGTAAATCGGGTTGGCTCCAAGGAAAACTCTGTAAATCCCTAAATTCTGTGGATTCCCTCACGGTACGGGGCAGGAGGACCTTTACCCATCCTGTCTAGTTCACCAACTCATCCGGGTTTGAGTAAGATCTGAGAGAACCATCCAAGTAAAGTCAAGTCAAAGTAATGCACAACCTTAATCTTTAAAACTTTTGGGACGTTGTTTGATAACATTGATTGGTAGAAATTCATACTTCTGCTGAAAACAGTGTAATCACTTCAACTTAAACCATTCTAAAATCCATAGGTTGTGTGCTAATGGACACTTGGTTGGACCCTGTTGACATGTCTAATAGACCGGCATTTGAATATGATGATAACATCAATGATGAGATTGTCGGTATGATTAACACTAATGTTCAGCCTGAGGAGTCGGTTCAATCATCTTCCCAAGCCGACAATGAGGAAGTTAGCTTGAGGGTCAACCCTACTCACGCCCAGGATGTCCAAGAAGACCCCGAGTTTTCCAAACTCATGTCCCGCTATTCGCCCGACGATATCATTTCTATGCTTTCCAAGCATACCATTCGGGTAGCGGCTTCTCCTTCCCCTCCATCCCATTCTCCTTTCCATGCTTCCTCATCTAGGCCCACTCCTAGGCCTCTCACCCCTTCCCGAATTCATGTATCCCCTATCCCTATCTCCACGCCTATTCCTCCCACTCCTTTACCTACTTCTACCCCAATTCCTCCACCCATCTACCCATCCCATGTCCATACCACTCCTCCCACTCAATCCGAATCCCTGTCCCAGTCTGAGACAGAGGGTCTTATTCGGAAACTCTTGGCTGAATCTCTGTCCCTTTCCAAGCCTCATTCACTCCAAAACTACTGCAAGCTCCCCAACGCTTACTTCCCTCCGAGTTTCAAGGCCCCGAAGTACCGCAAGTATGACGGGACCTCCGATCCCCAATTCCATCTTGCTGGCTTCACCATGGACTCCCATCGGTGGTTGTACGATCGGGTCCTCTTAGTCCACCTCTTCCAACAATCGTTAGAAGGGGAGGCTTTGAGGTGGTTTACCTCTTTGCCCGCATCGGATCTTGTTAACTTTGACATAGTCTCCGAACGCTTCATCTCGCATTTTTCGTACATGGCCACTCAAGTCCCTACACTCCCCGACTTGGTGGCGGAAAAGATGAAGGCGAACGAAGACTTTGTCGCTTATGCCAATCGATGGAGGTCTATGGCTTCGAGGGCAGATATTCCCATCCCGGAGTCCCAAGCCATAACCTTGTTAGTCACCAACACCACCCCTGTGTTCCGTTCCATTTTAATGCTAAGTGAGTTCCCTTCCTTCTCACATCTTTATAACAGAGCCAGGGTGATTGAAAATCAGATCAAGGACTCCTCTCTCCCACATTTCTTCGAAGGGAAGCCAAAGGCACGTAAGGCTCCCGCGGCACCCACCACCGAGGGGGTGACCATCAATGAGTCTGTCAATGCCTGCAGCCAGCCTTTGAGGCCTCCCAACAAATCCTCCCATCCTCCTTCCAACCCTTCTTCCAACCCTCACCAATTCCCATCTCACCCCTCCAAGCCTTACTCCGCTGTTCCCCCTCCTTCTGGATACACCCGACCTGGCCCCAAAAGGTCGCACTACTCTCCTCTCCCTGAGACTCTCGAGGACGTGTTCTTCGCTCTCATGTCCTGCGATGCGATTCAACTCCCCCCACAAAGGGAGAACATCAATCCGAGGGTCGACACCTCCAAGTACTGCCCATATCATAGGGCCCATGGTCACTTCATCAACAATTGCTTTACCTTCCGTGACTGGGTCTATGATATGAATGACCAAGGTAGAATCAACTGGGATGACGTCAAGGTGGCCATAGCAAAGTCTAGGTACACCAAAAGGGACCTTGGCATTTTCAGTAACCCTCTCCCCAACCACCAAAGCAACAATCCCTCCTCCTCTAAAACCCATGAGAGCGTGCATACCATGGTACACCTAGGACCTCGGGTTGTGAGGAGAGAGCAACAGTGGGGGGTAGAAGGTTTCGAAGAATGGTACCCTTGTCCCACTGTCGAGTCTCAGGAGCCTTTTATCTCGGTAGATGCTATCCTTGAGGAGAGACCATTAGTGCTCATCCGTCCTCCCCAAGATGCTCATCCCACTATCCTCACTCCCCTTGCCAATGAGTCATCCTCCCGACCCCTCCAGCTCATCCGTCCTCAGTCTCAGGAGGCCGTGCATGTCACGCTCCAAAACCGGATTGTTCCTCCACCTCCGCAGCCATCCCAAGATGAGGAGGATAATGGGCCTCCACCCCCGGCCGGCACCGAATATGATATTCTCCAACAT
Organism: Colocasia esculenta; assembly: GCA_014218235.1. Classification (NCBI taxonomy): domain Eukaryota; kingdom Viridiplantae; phylum Streptophyta; class Magnoliopsida; order Alismatales; family Araceae; genus Colocasia; species Colocasia esculenta. The sequence goes on along the minus strand of CM024765.1, from coordinate 49,588,249 downwards.
CTTGATAAGACGCCCGCGAGGGTGTCTATTTTAGAATTGATTCGGAGGTCGCCATCACATCAATCCACTCTCCTCCAGTTCCTCCAGAAGGTCATGGTCAATGATGATCTCCCTCCTAGTGGGGTCACGGGCGCCATTCTCTCCCTCACCCAAGGACCCTCAATCTCTTTCTCGGACAAGGATCTCGCCACCCCCGAATGTCGTTCGCTCCCTCTTTGTCTCACCATCAACCTCAATGGGGTTTCGGTGGACTCCACTCTTATCGACACCGGGGCATCCATTAATGTCTGTCCGATGAAGACCCTTAAGCAGTTGGGTTTAGGGGAAGAGAATCTGGAGAAAAACTGCTCCACCATCGCCGCCTATGACCACTCCAAAAGGGTTGCCTAAGGCAAAATTGCTCTTAAATTAGGAATCGGACCTGTCACTATGTCCACTGAGTTCCTAGTTCTTGACGTCGATCCAGCCTACAAGTCCATTCTCAGTCGTCCTTGGCTAGAACAGACTCTAGGGGTCCCTTCCACCGCCCACCAGTGCTTCAAGTTTCCGTTTAATGGGCGGATAATCAAAATTAAGAGCATTCCCATCTTGGAGACCCTCAATGCGGTCACCACGGAGCAAATGCCGCACCTTTTCATTCCGGATAAGGGGAAGAAGCCAGTCATGTCTCTCTTTGACTTCCCCACACCCTGTGAGCTTAGCCAACCTCCTCGGCCTGTTATAGAACCCCATGTTCCATGTCCCCCAGGAAAGGGTTGGGAAGTGATGGCCAACATCGGCTATGTTCATGGCCGCGGGTTGGGCACGGATGAAAAGGGAGAGATCCAGAGCGTTCAGGCAATTAGGAGGTTGTTACCCAAAGCCGGTCTAGGTTTCCACCCAGACCCTGTCCATCCGGACCCATTTATACCGTATCAACCCCTTACCTGGACTTTGAAGGAGCATTTTGTCCAGGGGCCAACCCAGCTGGGGACCAAGGAGCCCGTAATAGAAGAAATTCCTTGCTCTGAGAGTGAGGATGAAGAAGAAGAAAAGGACGCCTAAATAGAAGACATTTCTGACGATTTTGGCCTCCTCTCCCTCTTTGGCTCTGATCTCCCTTCTCCCCCATCATCATCACTATCATCTCCATCTCCCTCCACTGATGTGTGCTCGCCACACAATTCACTTCCTCCATCCACCCCTAATCCCCTTCTTTCTCCTCCTGTCCTCTCTCCATCCCTCATCCCGCCAGTCGAGGGTGCCTTGAGTCAGCAACTCATGGTTCTTGGCCTTGACTCCCAAAAAAAAATGCCAATTTTGAAAATTGGAAATCCGAGGTCTCCATTGAGCACCCCTCCTCTCTGGAACCTCTTCCGCTCGGCCAGGGGCCGACGCTTTCCGGCCTAAGCTCCTCTTCCTCTTGCCCCTCTAGGGGCACTTCCCCTGTACATAGTTTTGTACATAGCAGTCCTGTAAATAGTGGTCTAGATTCTAGTTTAGAGTCAGGTCTAGAGGCTAGTCTAGAGTCTGGTTTAAGTCTAGGAGAGTCTAGTTCCTCTCAGCCATGTGTGCGCAAGGAGAAGGGTAGGCAAGTTCCTGCCCATTTTGTCATGGCCTTGGCTGAGAGATGTGCTAAGTTAAGTCAGGTGCCAGAATTTCTTGAGGATCCTGCTCTCGTAGAATCAGATTTTGAAGAAGGTGACTTCGTAGACGATGGTTTAGGAGTTTATCTGCTAGATTTTGAGGAGAAAGATGAGGAGTGTGAGTCGAGGGATCCTGGGTTAGGAGAAGAGGACCCAGTGAGCTCCTATGTGGATGGCACAAAAAGGTTCGACGAGCCAACCATGGCTGCAGACGAGCCTACTAAAGAAGTCAACCTTGGCACCGAAGAATCCCCGAAGACAGTTTTGATTAGTGCCAACTTGAGTGTTGAAGAAGAAGAAGCCTTGGTAGCTATTCTTAAAGAATTTTCCTACGGATTTGCTTGGTCTTACGAGGACATGCCGGGACTCGATACCTCTTTGGTCGAGCATCGTTTGGTCCTAAAAGCCGACGCAAAGGTCGTCAAGCAAAAGTTGAGAAGGCTACATCCTAAGCTTGCACTCAAGATCAAAGAGGAGGTTGACAAGTTGCACAAAGCCAAATTTATTAGGGTTGTGCTATATCCACAATGGGTAGCTAATATCATCCCTGTAATGAAGAAGGACGGTAAGGTTAGGATCTGTATAGATTTCCGTGACCTTAATCGTGCTTGCCCAAAGGACGATTTCCCTCTCCCACACATAGATGTCCTAGTGGACAATACTGCCGGCTTCGAGCTTTTGTCATTTATGGATGGTTTCTCTGGGTACAACCAGATTCGTTTGGCGGAGGAAGACCAGGAGAAAACTTCATTTACAACGCCCTGGGGGACTTACTGTTATGTCGTCATGCCCTTCGGATTGAAGAATGCGGGAGCAACCTATCAAAGGGCTATGATGGCAATTTTTCATTACATGATGCATGTGCACATGGAGGTCTATGTGGACGATGTCTTGGTTAAGTCAAAGACTCGACATGGCCATGCTGAAGTCCTCCGGGCAGTCCTCCAAAGGTCTAGAGAGCACAATCTTAAGATGAACCCCAAGAAGTATGTCTTTGGTGTCTCTTCGGGGAAATTGCTTGGGTTCATAGTAAGTAAGCGGGGAATTGAAATTGATCCTAACAAGGCCAAAGCAATAATTGACATGCCTCCTCCTAGGAATATCAGAGAAGTCAGAGGGCTAATTGGCAGACTCCAGTTTATTCGGAGATTCATCTCCCAGCATTCAATCCGATGTAGGCCCTTCTACGAGATGCTTAGAGGAGAGGCGAAGTTTAATTGGGACGATAAATGTCAAAAGGCCTTTGATGAATTGAAGAGCTATCTTTTTAATCCCCCTGTTCTCGCTCCTCCGGTCCCGGGTCAGCCTTTACTGCTCTATGTGTCAACCACAGAAGATTCAACTGGAGCAGTTTTGGCCCAATACGACGACGAGAAGAAGGAGAGAGCGGTGTACTATTTATCCAAGTTGTTCAATGAGGCTGAAAAGAAGTACACCGCCATGGAAAGAACGTGCGCGGCCGTCGTCTGGGTTGCCCAGAAGTTGAAGCACTATTTCTTGGCTCATGAAGTGAAACTTCTGGCGCGTATGGACCCTATTCGGTACTTGCTCGAGAAGCCCGTCCTGACTGAGCGGTTGATGAGGTGGCAAAGCTTCCTTAACCAATTTGATATCACCTATGTCAACCAAAAGTCAATCAAGGGGCATGCCATAGCTGAGCATTTGGCCCACCAGCCCTTACCTTTATACTCTCCCGTTGATGAAAGCTTTCCCGACGAAGAGTTAGGAGCCATTATTGATGGTGAACCTTCGTGGGTGCTTTACTTCGATGGGGCGCTCAATTCTAAAGGGTGTGGGATAGGGGCAGTCCTCCTCTCTCCGGAAGGGGTAGTCATTCCGCACGCTTACCAGTTAACCTTCCGAGCCACGAACAATGTGGCTGAGTACGAGGCTCTCCTAGTCGGGCTGAAAATGGCTTTATTGCTCGGAGTCAAGGAGTTAAGGATTATTGGAGATTCGCAGTTGATACTCCGGCAATCTCTTAGCAAGTACCAGACCCGGGACCCCAAGCTGAAACCATACCAAGAGTTGGTAGGAAAAGTAGTCCGGCAGTTTAGGAAGCTCACTCTAGTTCACACTCCTAGGGCCCAAAATATCCTAGCAGATTCCCTCGCCTCCCTCGCGTCTTCCATTCCCATTCCTTTGGGAAAGTCTTCTGAAACCGTCTCTGTCCAGAGGTTGAGTGTCCCTTCCCTTGTCGATCTGTGGTTCTCTCAGCTCGTGCGTCCTTCTCCATCCCTTCGGGTCCATGCGCTTTCCAAAGAGCCAGAAATTGACCTTGAAGATGGCCATCCCTGGTATTTTGACATCGAAAACTTTCTCAAAGATGGATCCTTCCCTGATTATGCCACCTCTGCCGATAGACGGGCAATTCGTCGCGTCTCGGAGCGTTACAAGATCATAGGTGGCATTATGTACAAAAAGTCTCTCAGCGGGGTCTATCTCCGTTGCCTTGATGAAATCGAATCTCAAGATGTTGTTGAAGCCGCTCACTCTAGTGAATGTGGTGGCCATGTTAATGGTAGAGCAATCGCCCAGAAATTGCTAAGACACTATTATTGGCCCACCATGGAAGAGGACTGTCGCCATTTTGTCCGTCACTGTGCTAAATGCCAATTACACGGTGACAAAATTCATGCTCCTTCCTCTTCTCTTCACCCTCTCATCGCACCATGGCCTTTCGCCATGTGGGCATTCGATGTGGTCGGTCCTCTTGCGGACAGAACCGGAGAAATCCGTAAGAAGTCCTTCATTCTGACCGCCACAGAGTATTTCACAAAGTGGGCTGAAGCAGAAGCATTCATAGAAATCAAAGCTTCAACAGTCGTCAAGTTCATCAAGCGTAACATCCTTGCAAGATTTGGCGTGCCTCGGGACATTGTCACCGACAACGGACCGTAATTCACTTCACAGGAGCTTCGCGACATGTGTGGTAAATATGGCATTAACTTGCATCATTCATCACCATATTATCCACAAGGTAATGGACAAGCTGAAGCTACTAACAAAACTCTCATTAAAATCATAAAGAAAACATGCAAATCTCACAACAATGCTGACTGGCCAGATCTCTTGGTTGAAGCTCTTTGGGCTTATCGCACCTCCGTCTGCACTCCTACGGAGCAAACCCCCTACGCTTTGACATACGGATCGGATGCGATACTCCCATATGAGATCTTCGTCCCTTCGCTTAGAGTTCAATTGGATTCCGAACTTGATCCTGATCAACGTCGGGAAGCCTTGTTGGCACAACTTGAACTCTTAGATGAAAGGCGAATGATAGCAGCTGACCATGCACAAGTCTATCGTCAGAGAATTGCACGTTTTTATGCCAAAAGAGTTCTTGAGAGAAAGTTCAAAGTAGGTGAATTGGTCCTAAAATGCAAAATCATAAAGGCACCAGGTCCCAGGAGCAAATTGCAAGAAAATTGGGAGGGTTCGTTCGTTGTCAAAGAAGCATACTCAGGGAACGCTTATAGGTTAGTGGATGTCGAAGGAGTCGAATTGACGCACCCTTGGAATGCAGTCTACCTCAAGAAATTCTATCCTTAGTCAGTCAGTTGGTCGGTCATTCATCACTTGCCAATGGTTTAGGGGTTTGAGCCTCTACTTTTCCACGTGGCCACTAGTCAGGTAGGGCTTATTCACATACCACACGATGTTAAGATATTGCCCTTTGGCTAGAAAATCACTAGTACGCTCGGGCGGTCTCATCCGGTCAATGTGTTTCCCCTATTCTTTTCCCACTCGGTCGTGTCTGGAAGCGGAACAAACTACAAGTAGGGGACCATCCGCATCCATCTAAAGGGGCAAAAGTCATCATAAAAACATGGGCAATTAAACAGAAAAACAAGAGGCAAAATGCTAAATCAAGCCTCAAAGGGGAAAAAGGAAAAGCCAAAAGGTCAAAAAAGGGTAGCAAAAAGTACGTACCCAGAAAAAGGTTGACCAACTCAAGGAGGTAGCAAAAAGTACGTGCCTCCACCCTTGAGATCAAAATAAATTGAAAAAGTCTCCCGAAAACAAATGTTGACTAAGTTCCTTTTTAGTATGAGATGTCAGTTTGGAAACAGAAAGTAGTCTGAACTAAATCCTTACATGACTTCTTATACATTTCTCCCCTTCCCTCCCTCTAGGGGCAATTTGATTATATGAGATCCTCCGTAGTTGAAAATATCAAGAAGGCTAGGGGCAATTTCTAACATCAAAAATTTCATGCACGTCCCTCCTTACTCTTGGCCTCTGTGGTTAAATAGATCGTGTAAACCCTATATCACAACATGTGATGAATATGTGTCTTAGAGTCCAAAAATCAAAAAAAAATACAAAAAATGAAAAAAAATAACAAAAAAGAGAGTCTTTTGATGTATATATTTCACATTGTACATATTTTCTCCCAAATTTTCTCCCTTATTTTCAAAAGCCAAATTTTTTTTTAGAAAAAATCAAAAATTCAAAAAAAAAATAGTGGTACTATGTATATACACTAACATTTTGCTTATTCGCTTATTTACTTATTTTCAAAATCAAAAACAACAAAAAAATCAAGAAAAACAAAACATAAAAAATACATGTGCATATTTCCCTTCGGTTATTTTATTACGTTCTTATCTTTGATTAGAAATTAGCTCATTGACCAGATCTCAAGAAAGGTACATCGTAGGCAAGGGGCTAAAAATAGATCTACACTAACATGTTTTCTTTAAGTGTTGTGGATACAGGATGCAGGAACCAGAGAACAGAAACAAACCATTCAAGTGCAAATGACAAAAGTCCACAAAATTCCACTACAATGATCAAGTTCAAAGAACATGTCATAACAGGGGCATACCCCCCCTGGAAGTACAACTGGAGCACCTCTCCTCACTCCTCTCTCCGCTCCCCCTCCGCAGGCCTCTGTCTGCGGGAGCTGCTCACCTCCTCCTCCTCTCTCTCCCGACGTCGGTCTGAAAGAGGAGGTCTCGACGCCGTCGATGCCTCGGGTCGCTGCACCCCTCCTCGCACCACGGAAGGGTCCCCCAGGGACACGATGTTGTCAAGCAAGGCAAACGCCGAGCCGGTCCTCGCGGGTGTCACCTGCTGGGCCTGCCGTTGTTGCTCCCGGCGCTTCTTCAGCACCCGGTCCTTCAAAATCTCGTAATCTGCAGCAATCCGCGCCCGAGCTGTCTCGGCCTCCCTCTCCCTCTCTCGGGCCTCAAGCAGGCGACCCCTCATGGTGGCCCGGTCATCCCTCAGCACCTCCATGGTAGTCACCATGGTCCGCCGCTGCGTATCAAAAGTAAAAAGATGATCAGTCATGAACATGTGTCAGAGAAGAAGAAAGAAGAAAGTTACGCACCTCAGCCTCCAGACCAGAGATCTTCGCCTCGAGCTGCAGTCGCATGCTCTCCATCTGTGCCTGGAGAGTAGCCACTCCTCCTCCCTGCCGCTGCATGTCAAGGGACAAGCACGTTAGAACATTCAATGCACATTAAAGGAAAGTGCAAGTCTAGTGTCTTACCTCAGTCCCAACCTCTCGAGTCTACTCCTCGAGCTCCTGGACCCGAGCCTGCGCCCGGTCCAGGGCATCCTGCAGACGGTCGGCGAGGTCCCCTCTCGCCAGCTGCGCCGACGAGCTCGCCCCGAGGTCGCGGCTCGCCCGAACCCTTGCTAGCTCCTCCTTCTGCATTCACAGAACCCTGGTCAGTCATCAATTCAATATCAAATCAAAATCAAGGGTTAATGTTACTTACCAATGTCCCAACCTCAGTGCAGAGCCTCGCCAGCTCCACCTCCTGCTCGGCCAGTCGCCCCTCCAAAAGGCGGATGGCCTGTGACTCCGGCATCTGCCAAATGCACTTCAAGGTTAGAATCAAATGAGGCAATCCACCAATCAAGGCTTAGAGTTGCAAATTCACTTACCACTCGTCGGTCAAGCCGAAGTCGCCCGGCATACCGTGCCTGGAAGTCCTCCATGTATGCCAAACTGTCAGGGAGGTCTGTCACTCGTACCACCTGCTCGCCACCCACGCGCCAGTACGCGACTGTGCTGCCGTGGTCCGCTCCCCAGTCGCGGTCCTCAGCGAAGAACTGCCGGCGCGAGTGTCCCTCTCTCCCGAGGGAGGGCACCTCGATGGCTGGCTGGTGCCAGCCCAGAGTCTGTACCACCGGCTCCAAATATAGTACCTCACATGTCTCGAGGCACAGTAAGAGGAGGTGGCGGTCGAACAGGGGGCGACCTGCCGCCACCGCCGGGTGCGAGGCGTCCGCCTCCCCCTCATATGTGGTCCACACCACCTGAGAAGAATGAGAAAACACTGGTCAGTAACATCAAATGCAGCAATAATTGAAAGAATACAAAAGCTAGTTGAGGTTTTCATACCTGCTCGTGTGGGTAGTGGTCGAGTGCGACCCGCACGTCTCCGGCCCTCCTGTCGGTGACCCTGGGGTCCGGGGCCGCCTCCCACCTCGTCATGAGAGGCACCATTGTCTGGCGCCCCTCTGCAAGTGTCCCGCGTCCCATGGGGAAGCGGGTGTACCCCCAGATCTGTAAGGCGGCAAAAAAAGAATGGTCAGTAAGGCAGTTAATCAATGAAAAATCAATGACGAGCATTTAAAGAAAATTGCATACCTGTAAGAAGGGGGTGAAGCCCCCTGTACTCTGAGAGCGCTGTGAGCTGCTGGGGAGGAGAGAGAAAAGGTGTCCCAGCATCACAGCACCCCAAGCATACCGGCCAACCTGCGCCAGGTCCCGCAGCAGCAGCACGAACTTGCAGTTCATCTGTGATGACTGCGTCGCGAACAGGAACCGCCCGAGCAAGTAAGAGACGAAGATCCGGATCGAGCGCTCCTCGCTCCTGTCCCCCAGATCCAGTGCTCCTCTCACTCCTGTACAGAACTCATCTAAACCCTCCAGAGGCCATCTCCTCCTACCTCTCAGGCCCACCGCCTCCGACAACGATCCGAGTAGGATGCTCCGGATCGGTCTCCTCCTCCCGGCCACAAACTCTGGCCCCAGTAGCTCTACTATGTCGTCATAGTAGTCCCTCCTCTCCAGTCCGACTACCGGCTCTCCCTGAACCGGCAGTCCTGTCAGATACGCCACATCCTCCAATGTGGGTATCATGTGTCCCCAAGGCATCATGAACGCCTTGCAATCCTCCTCCCACCTCTCCCGGAGTGCCTCCAGGTACGGCACGTCCACGTGGAAGGGCCGCACCGACAGGATATGCCCGAATCCCATCCGAGCAATCCGGGTCTACTGGACCTCTGGCAGGGCCCGGTACCATGCCCAGCACAAATCCCAGGTCACTCTGCTCCTCATCCGGCCTTTACCCTGCAGAAAACACAGAAAACTAGACGTCAGCATCGACTGCTGTTTATTAACAATTGACGCAAGGGGTTGGCCGTTCACTCAGAGTCAGCGTCCAAGGGGTGGCCGTCAAGTTCCTATGTCAGCGACCAGACCCTTGACGTCAAGATACTTTTGACGGCAAGGGGTTGGATGCCGGGAGGAACTCGACGGCAACCGATGTTGCCGTCAAGTTTCTGTCTGACCCGACGGCACTTCCCCTGTTTTCCCTTCTTTTCACCAAATCAAATCACAAAACACTGAGGTTTTAGAGTACTCACCCGGGGTCGTCGAGGTGCCCCCGCCTCCGTCTCGTCTCCTCCCTCGGTCTCTTCCCCCTCCGGTACATCCTCCACCGCCACTTCTTCTTCTTCCTCCGCCGTAGCCATCACCACCTCTTCCTCTTCCTCCTCCGGTTGACGGCGGCCCCGGATGATGCTTCTTTTCTCCCTCGTCCTCATCGTAGTCTCGAGCAGGGAGATCAGGTGACTGTGGGTTTCTCCTCTCCCGGCGCTTGGGAAGATGGAATGGCGCCCGGGAGAAGGGTTCGGTTCAAAAAAAGGCAGTTTCCTGGTTTAACGTCAATGTCAGGCCGTTTAACTTTTCCTGACGTCAAGCCCTGGCCGCGGACGTACCATCAACGGCCATTCTGTGGACGTCAAGGTCTCTTCAATGTCAGACCTCGAAGTTTGGTCAACGACCATGTCTGGCCGTCTAATTTGAATGTCGACGGCCACTTATGTGGACGTCGATCTCCTGTTTCAGTGGTGAGCGGCTAGTGTCTGGACGTTGACCAGTCTTTGGCGGCGGTCGATGTGGGCGCCAACAACCCCGCACTCAGTCCTCACAGCACACTCTTTTGGACCCTTTTGAGGCCATTTCATCCCACACATTCCACAACTCAAGCCAATTCAACAAATGCAACTCACTTTTATTCATCGGATTTGTGTTACACATATTCAAATCAAGAAAATACATCATTTTGCCCTGCGGGCCATGAAAAAGTCACATGAAATGGGACAAATAGTGTCTGTGTAATCCTCATACTGCCACACATCTTCCGGTGTTTCCTGCACTGCCAGTCCCACCTTCTTGCTCACTGTGTATTTCTTCCAAGTTTTCATGGCTTTCTTCATCATCTTTTCATTCTTCCCGGTGATTATCATATCAGTGCAACTGGATGGAGTTGGAATTCCCTGTGGAATCCCAAGCTGACAGTGGCACCAATGTGGTTGGTACACCACCATCTGACCCGCTCCAATCAGCCACAAATCTCTGTCCTCCTTGGTCCTTGCTCTAAACTCAATAGTCCTCATGAACAGTGGCCTCACGATGAAGTCATCCATCACCAGAAATGCCAGATGATCTCTCCAAGCATCTCTGCTCTTCAAGTGTGCTGTCACACACTTGATCTCACCTTCCGGCTCATACCACGCCCTACTGCAGTACACTGAACTCCGAAGGAAGATCCTGGAGGGGGTAGGTTGTGCTTCAGCAAAATCAAACTTTAAATGACCTTCCATCCATACCTGTAGCAGAAACAAACTCCCGTAGGTGCGTCCGCCTACGCTCATTGTGGTGAGCGAACTGTACAGTTGGGCCAGCACTGTAGGGGCAAGTGACTGCCCGCACCACAGCAGAGAAAGTACTCCAACATGCTCATAAAGGATGAAATCGCCACTCGTAGGGAACAGGAAGACTCCAGCCAGGCAGAGTGTCAATCCCCGGTCGCTCTCTCTCCGCCAATCTCCCTCGCATGCTGGATCAACCACCAGGCCAGCCGGTCTAGGAAGATCCCATTCTTGTTCGTCATCCACAACACCTCCTTCTTGTCTCTTACGATGTCTGCGAGGATCTCTTCCCACGGGAGGAGAGGAGTCGCTGCATCGTACTCCAGGCATCGCTGCCATCCCAGGAACAGTTCCACCTCCTCCAGCAACACGCTCGCCTCGAAGCCCTGGAACACGAACGTGTGCGTGTGCGGATGCCATCTCTCCACCAACGCCCCCAGGGCGTCAAATCCCCACCACATATCCTTCATATTCTTCGCCAGTACCACCATGAAGTTCAAGTTCCACATCCCGACGAAGCCCCGCATGTCCAGCGTGATGGCATTTACCAGGTTCACAAGCCAAGAAAAGGCCCGTACCTGGCCTTGGCTCGGGAATGCTGGGATTTCCTGCATGGGGGTGAGACGGTTTTGTAAGAACGATGTTCGGGGCATTTTTAGCCCAGGAAGGAGCAGAAGCAATCATTGCTTACCTCCCCGTTGGCCAGACGTGTGCTCAAGTGTCCCGAAACTTCGCTCAAAACTCCGGGGTTCGCGCCTGTGGATCGTCCGGTCGATGAGGAGGCCATTTTTCTGTGCTTTTCTGTCTCTCAGCTCTCTGGTTCGCAGCAGGAGCAGGGAGGGACGGAGGTAGGAGATGGTAGAGTCCCTATGGACTCCCATCACCTATATTTTCGGCCTGATCCGCTGTCATGTAAACATCCAGATATGTAGACGTCAGTATAGTGTTAACGGCAACATATGTGGACGTTAACAAGTGTACTGGCAGCCATCGATGTGGACGTTTACTCCCCGGATACTTTTAAATGTCTTATTGTTTATATGGCCATTATCCTTTATCTTGTGCTTCAAGTTGTTTTGCAGACATTTTTAAGCACAGGCTGCGCTTCAAAAATTTGGAACGCTCATACGACCTTGAGTGTCACAGGTATGTCTAACATAGGACCCCACCAGAGGCGAATAACTTGGCGACCGTGAACCCTGAGTTCCCCTTCACCAAAAACCATGATGGGTTTGCGATCTCTCAGTTATTCCTATGGCCTTTAGAATTTTCCTCTGGTGCTAACTTGCATTTTAGATAAGCAACCCACACCAGCATGCATCTTCACTACTAACATTCTCTTACTAACACTAAAAAAAAATGGTGATTTTCCTCGATCATATGATTGCTCCATGGCTCCCCCAGCTCAGGTAGCCTACTGGGTTCGCCCCTCGTGACTAATCAGGTCTTTGTTGCCCCCTTCTCCACTTGTCCCACCGTGCTTTTCACAAATGACCATTCCAGCCTTATTGAGTTCATTTGAGCCTTCGCCAGCCGCGAGCTTAATTCCGGACTTCAGGCTTTCCAAGCATGTGATTCCAGTTAGAATCTTTTGATAATCCTTTGAGAGATCAACCAACTCCTTGTCTTTGTGACCTCCTAAATTCGGGACCGACGTCCTGATTAGGCCAGCGAGCCCACGAGCTCCGATTATGAGACCCTCCTGATTCAACCGTCATATTACAACTCCTTTGACTCAGACATGCCGGAAACTAGTCAAAGTCCGACACGGCCATGCCAAGGACCCTGCCATTGGGTCGCAGTTGTAGTTACACGGGAAGATCACCCTTTTCTTACCCATATTTGTCTCTCAGACGATTCATCATCTGTCTCTAGCCTGTCTCTTTCGTTTGGTTTGCTAGAATTCCTATCCTCGGAGATGGCCCTTCCATTAAATCTTCGCGTCCTTTGTTTACCGAGACACCAACCTTTCAGTCCGCTCTGCTCCCTTGCAAGGCCGGATGTCTCGGAGGGGCATTTGTAGATGCGAGATTTGGCCCATCTCCCGCAAGGCTCTTTGGCCCATTAAGCCTCGTTTGACCATTTGTTGACCAGCCTCGGATCCCATGTAGACGGCAGCATCGATGGCCGTCGACTACTGGTTGGCGGCAATCCCCCTGGACGCTGACCAAAGTGGGCGTCCACATCCATGGACGCCTGCATGAGGTTGGTGGCCTGATCCCTGGACGTCAACAGGGTTCACCTAGTCTGCGCAACTACCCCGAGATTCCAGCCCACTTGCACCATTCTCTCAGCCATGCAACGCATGTAGCCGTTCCCAACAGGTATATGGGCCACCTAGGCACCCCATTGACCCAGTAAAAATCCTACTTGGCCTCTCCCCATTGGTTGGACCTTTAATGCATGGATTGCCAAGTGTGCAAGTGTGTTTCTTCACACTTAGGCATCCAAGGCTCTCAACCCCGAGCTCCACTGTCTATATAACCTCCCTTTGAGCCCTCTGAACCAAGGAGAGGCTGGACGTCCATATGCTGAAGCTTTGAGAGAGGAGAGAGAAAACCTTACCCAATCTTCCACAACTCATCCTCTTCACTCTCTCCACACTTGGGATGTCCAGGAGGCTTGCTTTGGAGCTGGAGGAGTCCTTACAAGGAGCTACCACATCAACAACGAGGATCTACATCTCCTTCCCTCTCTCTTCTCTTACTTACTCTTTAGCTAGTTTGCATGTTGCACACACCTTCCCACTCACCCTAGGCACGTAGGTCACCTTCCTACACACCTAGAAAGGGGTTTCCCAACCAAAAACGGAGGGAAGAAGGGTGGTCATAGCATTTGGCCACCCCTCTTCTCAAGCCCGCAACCGGTACGGGACTTTCCTTTTGGGTCTTTAATACTTCGTTTTGAGCATTTACCACACTCCCTAGAGTCTAATAGAGTCTTTGTTTTGGCAGGAACGACCCGCAGAAGACTACGGAGCTCTTCTCCTTTGGCCGGCCGGAGGAGGAGAAGTTGAAGTTCCACCATCACCCGCAACGCAAGGCCACTGCACCGACGTGATCACAGCAACCCCTTGGGCACAGGTAAGGCCCTGGCGATCACCAAATCTCCTTTGTTTCGCTTGTTTGCTTTGTTTTCCTTCTAGTCAACTCAGTCAACGGGAGGGTCAACGTGGTCAACCGGCGACCCCTTCATCGCCAACGAGAGTCCGGCGGCATCCGCAAGCATCCGAGAGATCCGGTGACGGAGCGGAAACGAACCGTCTACAGTGGCCACGTCCTTTCTTCTTCCCAGAACAGACGGCTAAAGGCAATGGTGATGTCTTCTATGTCAAACCATCGGTACCATTTAGCCTCTGGGTCCCCTGTCTTTCTCCTCCTGGTTGGACGGAGTGCTTCTAATGCTCTATAGGTTAGCAGAGGGGCCATGTGCCGAGAGAAGTTTCGGCCATGCACCTCGTGCTGTGATAGCTCTGCCTCAACTACCACGGTGTTGTACCCAGGTTGGGTAGGCCCCCTAATGAAATGACACCAGAGTGTCCATGTGAGTGGTTCACGGTCGACCTTGAGAGTGGATGTGCTGGATGACCATGGTTTGGACTTCTCCCTGTAACCCAAGCCCCATCGGCTTTTCATGACAATATCCAGGATATGCTTGACTATGCCTTGCAGTTCTGCCCCTAGACCCTTGCCTTCCTCGTACCCAAGCTTGATCATGATCTGCCATCCTTTGGTATTCATCGGCTCTTTTCTCTTGACTGCGTTGACCTGCGCTAGATTGACCTCTCGCTGTAACTGGAATGAGTAACTCTAGGGGTAGTTGATGTCTAGCACTGAGATGACGGGCTTGTTGATGGACCAGACAGCCGGGAGGAGGGTATCATTAATGGCATCGACAGTGTGAGTAGTGGCTATGCTCTTAACTTTGATGATCCGTCCCTGGAAGGGGAATTTGAGGCACTAATGCGCGTTGGACTGTACAGCTCCTAGTGCTTCTAACCATGGGTGCCCCAGGATAGCTTTGTATACGGGGTCGATGTCAAGCACATAAAGGTCAACAGCGACAGCGAGTGGCCCTAGTTCAACTTGCACAGTCACCTTGCCGTGGCAGGATCTTCTAGAGTTGTCGAAGGCAGCTATGGTGGTTGGCGTCGGTCTCAGTATCCCTTCTGACACATCACAGGCTCTGAGGGTGCTTAGTGGGCAGACATTAATGGATGCTCCTGTGTCAACCAGTGCTGCCCCTACTGCTATGTGGTTGATGACGAGGGTCACACAGAGTGGGAGCCTCCTAGCTTCTGGGGGTGCTAGCTCATTCTCAGCAAAGGTAATTGCCGGCCCACGTGTCACCATGGCTAGTGCACTTGGCAATTTTTCGGCTAGCATATCCTCATTTACTACCACTTTCTGCAAGAAATTTCTCAAGGCCTCCTGGTGCTCCTTGGATTTCTTTATCAGATCCAGTATGGAGATCTTGGCTGGCACATGATCCAGGTGCTTGAGGATATCATAGTGGGTGCCCGGTAACGGCTCCATTAACCCCTCATCTTGTGTCTGCTGCTGAGCTTGTTGTTGCTGAGGCGGTTGCAGGACTTGTTGGGGGTTGCTCTGGTTGGTGGAGGTGGTGGAGATAGGTGGGTACGGACGGCGAAAGACTCGCCCGCTCCGCAGAGTGGTTAGATGGGTGGCTGGTTGTCTGGTGGAGGATAGTGTAGCAGCGGAAGGTAGGTCTGGCCCAGGTGGTGGTAGGATGATGGTGGAGGGAGCAGATATGATGGGTGGTAGAGGTACAGAGACAGGTGAAGCGAAGGGTAAGATAATGGGTGGACTAGCGACTAGCGCAGATGTTGAACCGACGGGCAGAATGACAGCATTGGCCATGGAAACTACAGGAGGGATTGACTGGGGAGCCGTGTAGGCTGGTTGTATTGTTTGGGATTGAAGGGGATATCGGTGGTTAATGACCATCATCTGCTGAACGTCTAGTTCATCATCATACGTCCAGTTTGCTTGAGGAGGAGGGTGGTAGACGATAGGATTCACCTGGGCTGGTGGCTGCGGTGGGTTTGGAGCTGGTGGATGGTTTGGTAAGGGGTTGTGGACAATACCGAGGTCCTGCAACGGCTGTTGGTGCTGCTGCTGTTGTTGTTGCTGAGGGGGTGGTTGGCGCTGTTGCCTCTGCTGCTGTTGTTGTCTCTGTCTCTCTTTGATTTCTCCGATCACCTGCCGGAGGGCTGTCCAGTCTATTCTATTCTGCTCATGCAAGTCATACACCAAGTCCTTGAATGTGAAGCATTGGTCGATGGTATGACCGGGCTGCCGATGGAAGACACAGTACCGAGTTTGGTCCACACTAGGGTTCAGTGGTCTCTCAGAAGGGAGTCTAATGGCTTCTGTGGAGAGCAAGGCCAAGAATATGTCGGAGAGTGTCTCCGGGAGTGGCGGGTAGTGAGTTCTTTTTGGACCTAAAGGACGCCTCTGCTGAGAGCCATCGGGAGGTGGCACCTGGTTGTATTGGCATGGTTGTTGCCCTTGTGGAGGATTGGTGGGGTTCTGACCCTGGGCAGCGTATGGTTGGCGGTTTTGGTTCTGGCCGGCAGGGTTGAACGCGCTCACTTGCTCGTTCACTTGGACTCCTTCAGTGACTGGCCCCTCGGGCTTTCTCTGGAACCGGGACTTTTGGGGTTCGAACATAGAATGGATGGGAGAATCTTTGAGCTGAGTCTGGATAAACCGGGCCCGCCTGTAGAGTTGATGCATGGTGGTGATGTCATTCATCGTCAGGATGTTTCTAAAGGCAGGGGTTGCATTGGCAATGATGATTTTCACCTTCTCCCCCTCTGGAAGGTACTCCTGGAACTCGCGTGGCCATTTGTCTCCACCTATCAGCATATGCGGCGAAGTCCTCATCTGACTTCATCTTTTCGGCCATGAGATCCGTGAGAGAGTATTCAGGCCCAACCCTATCTTGGAACTGTTCGAGGAATTTGGCCTTCACAATAGCGAAGTACTCTGCATCCTCAGGTAGCAGGGAGTAGAACCAGTCTAAGGCATGCCCGTCCAGCGACCGGCGGAACAGATAGGCCATTAGGCGACGATCATGCTGGTAGGGGGCGGACTCATAGATGAAGTCTTTGATATGGATGTATGGATTGCCTGAGCCGTTGTATTTGCGATACTTCGGCAGCTCGGATGGAGAAGGGACCCATAGGCCATTGAAATTAGGCATGTGCACGTCGTTGTGCTGCCTAGGGTCGACTTGCTTTCGGAGCTCTTGGAGCTCCTTCTTGATGGATGCCCACTCGGACATCATGTCCGGGGCGGCGGATGGCTGAGCGTACATGGAAGAGGCACGGGAGGCTGGCCTGGCGCGTGGCTCAAGGTGATGAGGGGAATAGCAGGGCTGGTATGGTGGAGACCGGGGCCTCGACTCACGGGGATGGTAATGATCAGACTCGAATGGCGTGAATCGGATGGCCCGCGGCCGAATAGGGGTGTTGTCGGCTTGTCCCATGACAACATGGGGGCTGGATGTAGCTGCTACGGGGCGTGACGCACCCGCTCTGGGTGAGGGTGAAGAAGCGGCCTTTCCTTTGAGGGCCGTTATGAGGGTTTGGATCTGAGACTGATCAAGTTGGGGAATTAAGCGCAGGAGTTGAGTGGCTTGATCGTCTGACTGGGGGGGGGGGGGGGGGTGGATGGTTTGAGATGGGCCACCATCGTCGGGATGGTGGTTCTCGGTAGCGTCGGGATGGTGGTTCTCGGTAGCGCAGACTGTGGCGACCCAAGGGCGGGCTGACTCCCCAAAGAGATCGTGAGGAAGGGAGTCCTCGTAGTCTTGGGAGGTGTAGAAGGCGGGGTCCCGATTCTCATCGTAGACCCGGTTCAGATATGACTCCATATTTGGCAGGTGGGTATGCCAAAACGAGGAAAGCCTGCCCAGTCTTGAAAGACTAACCTAACCTAGACAGACACCTAGTTTCCTAAATAGACAATCCTATGCAAACAAAAAGGAAAGAAAAAATGTCTCACCCAAAATAAGCAGTTGACAATGATGATGGTTTCTTTTACTTGATTCAAGTTTGCCTTTTAATGGATTGATTTTTTTAGCAAGTTCTCTCCAAATAAGGAAAGTTCCTAATGGGAGAAGGCTTCCAATCTTCGGGTGTGACTAGGATTTCTCAACCTTGCCAAAAAAATGAATGGGACTGACAACTAGGTGGCGACGGGTACAACCAGCCCGGCGACCGTGTGGGAATCCACGGTCAGCGGGGACTTACGGAGGCCCTCAAGCGAGTGCTCTAGCCGGACACAAGGAGTATGTGGCCGAGAGAGCGGGCGTCGCTGAGGAGGACAACCTATACTACGAATATGAAACGTGTATGCAGATCCTATGTGCACCGGAGTGCATGCAAAATTCTAGCCTAAGTACTAACAATGTAGGAATTAAGCTGATCTGCTCTCAGAAGCAGAAGGCGACAGATACACTGTCGTGACAAAGATTGCGACATGCGGGCAGTCGCGTTCCTCTTCGCAGGGGACAGAGAGCAGAAAATACCTAATTACGCACGGAAATCAAAGTAAACTTATGACAAACAGGACTGACAGACTCTCAAAGTATGGAACAGGCATGATGTGACATGGAGCATGGATGGAGTAAGTAGAATGGACCCAAATTTCAAAAGAAAAACCAGAAACAGGAATACTGACCTGATCACGACAACCTCCGCGTCGCTACCTTGATCGCGACAGTATTCACGCCGCATTCTTTACAGACACACAGGGATTTGGCAATAACGAAACGGGTGTACTGGCAGAGATCGCACCTGGTTGCGACGCTCTTCCCGTCGCCTCCTTTATCGCGACACTTCGACCGTCGCTTTCGTTTACAGGACCACAGAACGCAGAGAAGGAACATGAAGGGTGCTGTGTACTAACCTGATCGCGACACCCAAACCATCGCTACCTTGATCGCGACTCACTGATTGTCGCCTCCGCACCCAGAACAGCAGAACTTAAGAGAACTCAAAGAAAAAGTGAACAAAAGGAAAGCAAAACGAACACCACACACCTAAAGGAATAGGAAAGGCAGGGAAAGACAAGAGCAAAGTGTGATGGGCATTAGAGGTCCCACCGTGATCGCCAAAAGGTGTAATCACGGGATTGTGCTCCCCTTTGAAAAATTATGAATATGTAAAATTAAGAAAAACATACCGTGATCGCCACCAAGTAGTCGCCCTAAGATGTGGATGATGGGACGACTGACTACGTTGGAAAAAGAAAAGAAAGAAGAAGGCGTACCTGTGAACGCGACATATGGGGCGTCGCGATGCTTGTACCTGAATACGACCGGTGTACGGTCGCCTTCTGGGTCGCGACGGTCGGGTCGTCGCCTTCTTCTTCTGTGGATGGAGATTGGGGTTCTGATCTTCCTACTCCTCATCCGACCGAGGGGCAAGAGCCTCATGCCTCTCTAGTCTTTAGGTACCTGCCAAGTTTATGAAAACAAAGAGAAACCCATTAGAAATTCGTGCATGTAGTATCTATTCCATGAAACACATGTAAACATGCACTAAACAGGAGGGAACTCACGTGATTGGGGTTTTTAACCCCTATGGGTGTTAAAGATGGGTGTGTAGTGTAAGGCCCCGAATTTTCTTCTTCCCACTTATATTTTATGTATATGATGTTTACTTGTTTTTGCATAAATGGCGTGCATGAAAATGGTGCACATTATAGATATAAATTCTGCATGTGTATATACGTGGATGTATATTATTATCGTGAATATAAGTAATTGGCCAATTTTGTGTATAAGGTATCTATTTAAATACTATGCAGGTACTACCTAAATATTGAAGTATACCTTATATTACCCATTTCATGGATATTGTGTGCGAATATATGAAGTGCATATGTGTATGTACGTATGTAGGTTATCTTATGCGTGTGATAATTGCATACCTAATTCTACATACATAACACCTTGGTATACCTATGTATACATGTGTATGTTTAGTTGTAAACGTTGTCCAATTGCATGGTGTAGTTAATGTGTACATTGTACTTCGTACATTGCATGTACGTATGGAGTGCAAGCAAGAACTATCTTATTGAATAGATTATTCCTAGCTAACTTAATTCATATTGCCTCCTAATGATTTCTGAAACCCTCGCAACTCTTGTCACTTTATTTCGCCGCATGTTGAGTCATGCTTATGTAAAACATCATGTACGCATAGGTAGATATCTACGTACGTATTAGCCAGTTGTGCTTATGTATGCATGTGAATAATTATATGGTAAATATGGTTTGAATGCATGGTGTGATAGTGTGTATACTATGTTGCATACATTGTATGTATATATGTATAAGTTGAACATGATTTTTACATGATTTTAAGTTCTGGCGGAAGGGTCAATTGGCGTCAACATGGGTGGACGCCCATGAGTTGTCGGCGTCCATATCGATGGACGCCAAGACTTAAGTAGCCGTCCATATAGGTGGACGTTTACTTCTCTGACCTGCATGCACAGTAGACCCGGAATTCCGGGGACAAGCAACCCCAGCCATTGGGGAGCTGTCCCCAACGGCTGTGAAAGCCTCACATCAACCCCTGCGTGGGATGAGAGGTCTCTCTCCTATAAACCAACCCCTCCTTGCAACCCCAAGAGCTCTCTTTGGCTCTTTGCAAAGAGGAGAGAAGAAAACCCTAGCTATGGAGAACAAGAGAAGACCTGAGGTTGGTGGCCTCTGATCCGTCGACTGGAGGTGCAAACCAAGGGGCTACAACGTCTGGAGGACGGCCAATACATCCAAGAAGAGATCCCAGCTCCGAGGTGCCATCTACATCGACAGGAGAAGAGAATCGAAGGAGTTTCTAAACACCTTTTTGGCAAGGCCGAGAGGGGCTTCATCAGCTTATTCCGATCTTGTAGATTTATTTGAGAGGCAAGTAACCTATAGATCTCAATCCTATACATGTGCCCTAGGTCCCAGCATTTTTCTGGATTCGCGTCCTGGATCCCCCCTTTCTCCTTGTGTTGGGAGCTCGGGTCTGTATTTTGCACAGACCTGAACTTGACGGCAATAGCCATTGCCGTCGAGATCTCAGCTTGGTGGCCAACGATATTGTCGTTAAAGTGCTATTAGCGTCCAAACTATGCCGTTAAGCTCTTCAGGGCAGAACAGTGAACTGTTCTCCCTTCTATATGATTAATTTCCGAAGTGTTTCGAATGAGGATATAATGTAATCATATATGTTATGTAAAATAGACCATGGGATGCATGCGATATTTTTTGTGCTTTTTGGTGAATGGCGTGGATTGTTAAATTATTGAAATACATGTGGGAAAATTGGATTATGCATGTTCACCTACTGTCTACATGATTCCTGAGGAATTAAATGCCCTAGATTTTTTCTATACCATGTGTATATGTATCAGTCCATGCCCTGAAATTTTGAGAATTTTTCCATGACTGTGGGATTTACTAAAATTTCTGTTTTGGAAATAGAAGACATACGTAGGATTTGTAAACTTTACAGTAAATTGTGTGTTGTGCAATAAATCAGGGGAAAATTTCTGTGATGATGAGTATGTTAGGATCAGGGTTGTGAACTGTTAAATCCGATGTTCGTGTTATGTTCCATGTCAAATCGAATTATGAATAGCATGAAACTGAATGTTTTAATTTTTGTAAATGTAATATGATTCAGAAAAATCTGAAAATTTGCATGTGCGATTATAAACCTAAAATTTGTCTGTGGTTAAAATCTCATATTATTTTGATGACAGTAAGTATTGTTATGGATTTTAATGAGAAAAATGACTATGTGAGCATGTTAATTGTGACTTGATGTGATTCAGTAAATTTCAGTATGATTAAATCTATATTATGATTATTTGGCAGTTGCAACAGTGAGGTTAAAATCAGTAAATGAGGACTTATGTGTGTGTGAATTATGTATGAGTGTGTGCATGGGATGTGAGAGAACAAGTGGTATCGGTGTGTAAAATGGTTAATGTGACAAGATAAACAAGTATGCCCATAAGACACTGCCACCCTAGATGCTTGGAGTTGTACCGTAGTAATGCCCCTACGGGAAAGCTCAATGTGATATATGATACCCTAGAGAAGGGTCTTGATAAAGTGTTATACCCTGGCAAAGGGTCTTGTGAAATCCTGGAGGTGGACAAGTTCCACTGGTAATGGTGGGAAGGGCTTTCACCAGTTTCTGCAGGAACTAAGACTTATCACTATGCCGTTGATTAAGTATGTGAATGTGAATGTGTGTGTTATGTGATCGTCTACGTGGTGGTTTGGGCTGTGTCTTGGCATTATGTGAAAATAAGCATAAGTGTGATGTGGAAAGTGATATGTGTTCATAGCACAAGGTATGTGCAAGATATGTGTAAATGTGGCACATGTTATGTGCAAAAGTGAAATGATAAGAAGTGTGTGAATGTGAAAGAGGAAATAATGGGAAATGTGTATAAGTATTGTGTGAAAAACAAAAGTGAGTGTATATGAAAGCCCATGTTAATCATATGGTTGTATGTAATGAGAAATTAGTATAAGTGTAAATGACAATAGTGTTAATTGATATTTTGGTTATTGATGTGTATGAATGTGTGTGTGTATGTGTTGATGTATTAATTGTCAAATGCTAAAAGTGATGTTACTATTAGTACCCAAAATGTAAGTGTATGCTTTCATATTCATGAAATTGAATTACTGGATGTACATGTGCTTAGTATTATGTTGTGTAGTTAAAAGTGATCCCTATGCAAAGGTAATATGAATGTGATAAAATTCGTATAAAAATTAGCAAGCTAAATGTGAAGTAAAGTGTTATGATTGCATGCAAAGTGGGCTAGAAATCATGCTAGGAGTGCTACCTATCTTGTATATGTTTCCATGGTTTAGTTGTGCAAACTTTACAATGACTTGGATAAAGTATGAAAACGTGTGAGTGTGTATTTTACTCATGTCAATGACACCATGATGTTAGTGATCTTGTTTAGATTTTAGTTTTGCATTTGTTAGGATAATTGTTAATGAAATTCCATGTGAAGTTGTTTAGGTTATGGCGTGATCATGTATGATATTAACTGCTGAAATTTTATTGTGTTAATTGATAAAAAGCATGTATGTATTGAAACTTAAGTTACTTGCTGAGTCTATTGTGTAGACTCACTCTTGCTAAACATTTCAAGAAATTAGCAGCGGAGGAGCTAGCAAGATTTGAAATGGAGTTGGACTAAATGATTGAAGACTTGTAATTTATCTTTCATAGTATGTAATGCTACACTTAAAATTTGAATTTTGATCAAATGTACTTGGAGTCGGCTATGTATTTGGAAAATATTGCACTTATGTTATCTCTTGTTGAACTATACAGACTGTGGTATGTGGATTTAAAAGTTGATGGAATAAGATTTATTTAAATTCCGTTGCATTATTGAATTCTATTTGTGTATATCTCAGCTCACTTGTTACTTGTTGGGGTATTCTCCCCTGTAGCGGCTTGCTCTCATCCGATGTGGATTGGTATAACCGTACCGGGTGGAAGTGGGTCGTTACATGTAGTGTGTGTTCTAATGTTAATCTACGAAAAGAAGTGATCTATGTATGCATGAATGAAGAGAAATAATGAAGAGAAAGGGAGAGAGAAAGTGTAGCCGGTGGGAAAACGCCCTGGAGGGCTCTTCTTGGTCGTCTGGAGGGAAAACTCTCTTCTTCGGAGTTAGAACTCTCTGGGGGAGGAAGAAGCAGACTCCGGCCTTCCCCAAAAAGACTGAGTATTGAGGTAGTTATAGGTGATTATTCCTAGAAGGGCTGTGAGAGGAATAACGGGCAAGAGTCCGAGTTTGGGTATGTAAGGCCATGCGTGGGCGATTGGAACTCGGAAAGGATGATGTTAGGAAGTTTTCCCCAAAGTTTGGAAAGATTTGGACGCGATTTGGACGACCAAAAGGGGAATATCCATGTATGGCATGAGTCCAAGTTAGGCTCAGAAAGGATCTTCTGCATGAGGTCCAGAACGCGACGGTAATCGTGTCGCTACCAAGGTGGCGACGCCTCGATATGTCGACTTCCTTACATGGAAGGTGACTTTAAGTCATTTCTAGCGATTTTTCAGGGAATTAAAATGCCTTTTATGAAAGCGACATATCGAGGTGTCGTCTTCTTGAAAGCGACAGAGCCTTTGTCGCCTTCAGTGCCTTTTCAGCATGCGGCCATGCAATGTGTCCGATCTCCATGCACGGGCATCAGAATGATGTACGGTTTGAAACATCGGACTCTTGACTCAGAGAGCTACAAGATGAGGATTGATTTGGACCAGGAAGAACCCACCAGGGTGATGAACTAATGAAAAGAATATCAGGATCAGAGAAAGCCAGCTTGACGATGATGAGCCAACGTGGGGCATCGATGATGTGACAAGGGATTTTGCTCGACTTATGGGTCAGAAATGGGTGTCTATAGTAGGCAAACTAAATCCACGATGGTAGCACTGAAGGTCCCACCGTGATCGTCAAAAGATGTAATCACGGGGAATGTGCACCCCAAAGACACGCAACGGGATATTAAATCTAATAATATTGAAATAAGGAATGTGATCGCCACCTAGTAAGTTGCCAAATGAGAAGAAAATAACATAGTCTAACTAAACTAGGAAAAGGAGAGAGAAAGGAGGCGGACCTGGTATCGCGATCGTCATACCTGCCGCGGCGATGCTGCTAACGCGTCACTTGATCCTGATGCGTCTATTGTCGCGTCGCCCTCCGCCGTCGCGTTCTCTGTGTGCGGGAGATGTTGGATATGGACCTTCTTCCCACCCTCCAGCCGGCCGGAGGACGAGAGCTCCTCGTGGAAACAAGTTTGGGTGCCTGCCAAAACAAAAGAGACAAGAAAAGCCCTATTAGAACACGTTAAGCGTAGTATCTACTCCAAAGATGAAAAGAAAAGGGGAAACATGGTGGGAACGAACCTGGGGGTGGTTTTAAACCCCTAGGGTGTATGAAAACGTGGGAATGTAGGAGAGTGAGACTTATCTATAAATAACATAAAAATACATGGAGAAATGAAAGAGAGAGAGAGGGGGAAAGGATAAGCCCCATTAGAGCGACTCCCTATCTTGAAGAACGTCCAAATGGTGTGCAATGACTTCAGGAAGATGTAGGAGCCGTCCTCTTTATGTCCCACGCCCCATAGATGTTGAAATGGGCAAGTTTTGTGAAGTGGAATGTGAAGAAAAAAATGGAACTGCGAGGCTAAGTGGAGGTTGAGTGGAGAATTCGGCAGCCCTTCGGGGTGAAAAATGGGGCTCTCCCGTCCATGAGGAGAGGGCCTTGCTTATATAGATTTTAGAGAGAGAATATCCCCTTAAAATGATTAATAATCCACATGAGAGATAAATCCCATTAAAATTTGTGTGAGAGAGTCCAAGGGAGCTCCAAGAGAGTCCCCATGCCTCAAACCTCACCCCAAGGGGCTGAGATATTGCTTGGAGATAGGGATAAACCCATAGGAGGATAAATAGGAGGTGGTTGCAGAGGCCAACGTGCGCAGCTGCTGTCGCAACGTATCGTAGGGCCGCGACACAGAGACGCGACGGTGCGAGCCGTCGTGACAGTATGCCCACGTGCATGGATGTGCATGGGTTGTCGCAGCGGCCCGTAGCGACGCGACATTGAGACGCGGCACTACGATATGACGCGTCAATGAAGTCAAATATCTGCGAATTATCAGCCAATTATATGAAAAGATAAGAGTTATTTATGTCTAAGGACTCTCTCAAAGTGATAATGGGCAGGATTTCAAGGCAATTTAAATTGTTAATAGGCTCAAAACAAGGCTAATGATGGGCTCAAGGTGAGTGACCAACTAGGGGCTCACTAAGGTAGCAAGAAATATGGTTCAACTCATTAGTCAGAATTGGGTGTCTACACACAGAAATGTCAATATTTACTGTCTACCTTTTTTTTTGTCAATATTTACTGTTCTAACAATGCCAGGTCTGTCTTATATGTTTTCAGCAATGCCAACTCTGTCTTATCTGTTCTCAAGGCTCATGATTATTAGTTATATATATATATTTTTATTCTTGCTATTGTGAACTTGTGTTTTACCCTCTCATTTCTAAGTTTCTTCTTAATATTACAGTTTACAAGTTGCCAAGGAAGGCTACAACTTCAAAATGTAAGCCTATGTTTAATTTTTACACCTTGCATCATTTACCCCCTCCCTTTACACCATTTGCCCTCTCACTGTGGAAACCATGCCTCCACCAGAGCAGGGTTCCTTGCATTTCAGTGTGTGCGCTTGAGATCTGCTCTTGACTGTTCAAACTTCAAATTTAATTGTTCTTTCTCTTCTATCTTGGGTTTCCCCATGACTCCAATGCAAATATGATCTGTCAAAGAAGTGCCTCTTACATAAAATTAGTTGGAGGTATAAGAAAGAAACAATAAGAGTGAGAAAAAAGAGTGTAGCAGCAGCAATGCAAAATTTTGAAAACAATGGACATATGGAAAGCCTGAGGGAAAACTATACTTGCTGTTCAGTTATTCTATTCAGAAGGCATTCTGAGGTGTGAAGATGGCTTTGTCTTGATTTTGCTTTTTTTTTTTTTATGTTGTTAACATGTTCTTTGCAATTTGAAGGGGTCGAAGGAAGAGATTGGAATTGGTGGATTCCAAACAAGACAGAGAGGAATCACCGAAGAAGAAAATCGGGCCATCATGCGATACCGATGCGAAAAAAGCTAAAAAGAAAACAATGAAAGAAGTCTATGACGGGGAGCCCGAGATGTTGGACACACTAATATTTCAAGAACATGTCGAGTGAGTATTTGTGTGTTTTTAGTTTTCTTTACTATTTTTTCCAAGGCTAGCAGTTCTTCACGCCAATATAGTATGTCTGTTGTGTTTTAAATTCTTTTAAACTTGCAGGTATTTGTGGGGTGTGGTTCCATCAACGCTTTTAAAGTATTTTGAGATATTCGATAGTTTGTGGTTTAACTTTTGTAGATTGACATCTGATGGTGTCAATAGAATTAAATCAATTGTACAAAAAAATTGATTATTGGAGAAGTCATACTCTCTACTTCCAATCTGTATATAGTATGCCTAAACTATTTTATGTATTCAGTATCCAATACTGATCCAGTAATAAATCATCATTGTTTATTTTTTTGTTCATTTGTAGGAATCATTGGCAGCTTGTTGTCATATGTAATAAAGGGGATAATGACATGTTGTTTCTTACTGAAACATATATATGTATAAAAAGTATATTTTGGTATGATGGTGCAGTTTCTTAAAGATTGCATAGGAAGGGAAAGAGATGAGAGTAGTGGCCGATGAACTGAAAGTAATTGATCTACACGTGCCGAAGGTAATCTTTTAAATTTGGAGTGTTTGAATTGTATATCTAAACGGAATAAAAGTATCATTAATATCTTTCATGTTGTAGGTGCCCCAACAAAAGGAGAGCACAGAATGTGGATTCATGGTTCTTTATTTCATATTCTGTTTCATACTCGCTGCTCCTGCATCCTTTGGCACAAATGACTACCCATCTTTTGTAAGTTGAATAACGTTACTTGTTCTTTTCTCACATTATATATGTACTTTTGTTCAATGATTGAATATCTTCAATGTTTTTATTTATTTATTTATTTATTTTTTTGCAGCTTACAGCTGATTGGTTCTCAAGAGAAGAGTATAAGAAATTTAGAGAGGATCTGATTCACATAGATGATCAGTCTGCTTCCACTTCTAAGGTGGTTAAGAGAGGCCCAACAATGTTAAGATCTGTACATGGATTGCAAAGTAATGAACACATACCAGTGAATGTTAATCAGTTGGGGCAGCCATTAGGAGAGAGGGGGGGGGGGGGGGGGGCGGGCAGCTACTGAAACAATTTTTGGGCACTGTGGCAAGGATGGGGGATAAACTGCCGATCGATTGCATTTCTTGGAGGGTAATGCCATCGTCTAACAATGACGATGTTTGAGATTTTATCCAGGTGATGTAATACATGTGTTTGTTTAATTTTCTATTCCACTTGATTACATCTAACTATTTATTTTAAAAATGTAGATAAAATTTGATGTTCCCATCAGCTTATGTGATTTTGTAATGAAGGATCTAGATCAGAAATGTAGGTCTTTGAAGTATGACTTGAGAACGAAGTTTTTCACGCCATATCAAAAAGCGCAACAATACTTTGCATGTTCAGACACAAGAGTAGTTGAAGATCAATGGAAAAATCTTGTTCAGATATGGTCTTCGGGGGAATTCAAGGTAATTGGAATTGGATTACAATTAGTCTAAATACATTAATATCCATAATTATTCTAACAGTTGTCATTTTGATTTGTAGAAACGCAGTGAAATAAACAAGCAAAATAAGTCCAAACACACATTTTTTCACTGCGCTGGTAGTAAAAGTTTTGCTGACATATATCAAGAGGAGGTAACATATATACTCAACATAGCATCTCAGTTCATCTATTCAAAATAATTTTGTTTATGTCTAAGTTAACTTCTGTACAATATTGTAGTTTCTAAAAACTGGGGCCACTCTTGATCGTGGGGACTTATTCATAAGGACCCGCATGAAGAAAGCTGGCGGTCCAGTTAATGAAGAGAGTGCTGCAATGATTGTATAATTAATTAGCTTTGTTAATTGTCTAATGTTCACATAATTCTCATTATGTTTGGATATTCTAATGTTGACATAATTCTCTTTATGATAGTGCTGCAAATTCATGTTTTTTCATTCAAATTGTAGGAGAAAATTCGAGACATTAAGCTGACACAGCAATCAAGTACATCAAGCTCAATTGCAAGCGTGGGGGATGCTTATGAGCAAGTTATGTGACGGGACAGAACTGGAAGAGTCCGTGGCATAGGCACGGGCCCTACCCCAAAGAGCTTGTGGGGTTCAAGAAGTGAACAAAAGTTGCGTCAGGACAATGAAAGCCTAAAACAACAAATTGATGCTCTCGAAGAAAGAATGAAAAAAATTGAGTCTCGTGGCAATAATGAGATAATGAGATTCTGTTGACATACTTCAATATTAAAATTGCTTAATGTTGACAATCTACATATACTTGTGCAGAGTTCTGCAAGTGTTTATCCTCAAAGGAAAAAGGTAAACAAAATCTAACTGATTTAATATGTTAGAATGCATGTATATCTGACATCTATATCCAAAATTTTTAACAGGATTCATTGGCGGGGAGGAGGGTGAGGATCCTAAATTTCTCTAGACAAGTAGTTGCCAACGACATTCTTATGTCTGATGATAATGATAATGTGGTCATGGGGAAGAAGTTAGGTGGTGAGTACTATGAGGTTTTTGTACTCATAGCCCATGACCCGACTGCATCTTTGTTTATCAAAGATGCATATAGAAAAAATATGAACGATGCTGTTGGGAGTCACATAATATGGTTCAGAGAATATGTAAGTTTATTTATATTTATCTCATTCTTATTTATATGTTGCTAATTGTCAACTCTGATGTTATTTACATTTTTACATGTAACAGGTTGAGCTTGAGGAGGATTGATCTTCACCTCCACCCTTTTTGGTAAGTAACATAATATGGTCCAAATTTTTTAACATCTGAGTTGCACTGGATCTGAGTCTTAATTTGGAGTGTTCAGTTGAATCTGGATTTTGCATTGCCACCTTCACTTTCCAACAATATCTGACCTTAAGCCATAGCCTCCACAACTGCTCCCTTCAAACCGTGTCTGACTTGTAAGAGTGAGCAGATACACTAATAGCAACTGCCTTTAAATCTGTGTCAGTAAATGATATTCCCACACAACATTAGAAAAAGGAAAAAAAAATAGGCCCCATTACAGTTATAGTCTAGATCATTAGTGACCCAGCTCACTTTTTTTCCCAATCCAGAAACCAACTTATATGGGAAAGCAAAATTGTCGTTCTGGCTAGTGATCAAATGGCTGTAGCTTAGGGTTTTGTTCTTGGGTGTGGTAGCTTCTGTGAATAACCTATTCACAAAATTCTTGAACAAGAACACATTCTTGTCCACTAAGTGATAAATTTCGTCTGTCTTCATAGGAACTAGAAGCCATAAATGCTGGCTGGAATTCAGGAGCACATGAGTTGTCCCCAAAATCAGAGAAAGGGCTAGTGAATTTATTTTCTTGCATTATAGTTTCTAAATCCTTCTATAATAGACTTTGTGAATTTCTCCTAAACTCTACTCGACTAATGTTTCTATAAGTTCTCGAAAGCAGCTGCCTACACCTTTAGTTTCCTCCTTCAAAGGCAGCTCTAGATTATGGTTTTCAAAAGAGTTTCTTGTGCGGCTTGACTCTGAGTCTGAGGTTTCACTTTTGTTTATATTCCATTTTAAATTACATACTACTGAGAATTGTTTTTACTGTTTGTTGCAAAAGAAGGTTCCATGCAACTTGAATATTATTGTCTACAAACATATAGTTGTGATGCACACATGATTTGGTCTATGCAAGTGTGGACACAGTTCAATCCAGTATGTATCTTACCAAAATATGTTAGTTGATGATGGCTTCAACCCACAGTTACTTGGTCACCTTAGCTATCAACCTCTGTGACAGACCATTATGCTGCCCCACCTTTCCTAGATCTTCTTCAGAACATGGGCCAAAGGCATGGTTGTCATTCTTCAGAACATCTTCCAAGAAACATGGTCAATTGTCAGTGTTACATATGCACATATACAAGGATTCATCCCTTGCTCAAAAGAAGGGAAAACTTGCTTATCGACGTGTGATCTTAACTGATGGTAGTTTTATTGTGCTGGTGACCTTTCATTATGCTAAATATATTACTGATGGTAGTTTTCCCATTCCCTCTTTGAGAAGATGAATGAGAAAAAGAATTATGTCAAGTTGATGTGGAGATTAGAGATGTCATCCTCCAAACTCACAAGCTACTACTTAAATCTTTTTAATTCCGCTTGCCAGTCACTTCACATCTGAAGTAACCCAGTCATGTAAACCATTTGAAGTAACCCAGTCACTTCACATCTGAATTAACTTGTGTCCTATAAATGTATATAGATCACATCTGAAGTAACCCAGTCATCTAACACAGACTTTTCCGAGTTATTTGATACAAGTGTAACGGTTTGATGACGTATTTCCCTGCATTACTGTTTATTAAGCATATTGTTTCTTTTGTTATACATATTCTCACACAGTACTTATTGACCACATATTGTTGCTCTTGCAGTTTTGTCTGCTGCAACCTCTCTTGGTCGAAGGAGAAAGCAAGTTCATTTGGAGAAA
Source organism: Colocasia esculenta (assembly GCA_014218235.1). NCBI lineage: Eukaryota > Viridiplantae > Streptophyta > Magnoliopsida > Alismatales > Araceae > Colocasia > Colocasia esculenta. The sequence goes on along the minus strand of CM024765.1, from coordinate 49,557,400 downwards.
TCACAAATCTCATCTCCTCCCACATGTGAACAATTTCATTTACTAACAATTAACTTCCTCTTCTGAACAAACTTTAACACTAGTATGTGTATGTGAACAATGATGTTTGATGTAATCTTTCATTAACATTATTGTTTGTTAAACTTTAATATTTTTTTATATTATTAATGTGTTGTGTATTGTGAATGAGTGGGTGTGAATGTGTGTGTGGATCTAAATGTGGGTGTGTATGTGTTGATCTAAATGTGGATTATGGATCTAAATGTGGATGTGCATGTGTGGAACTAAATGTGGATGTATATGTGTTGATCCAAATGTGAATGTGTGGATCTAAATGTGGATGTGTATGTGTTGATCCAATTGCTTGTGAATGTGGATCTCTAAATGTAGGTGAATGTGGATCCATCTGAATATATTACTATTTTTTTTTTGCTGAAACAAAACTGCTTATGGTGTACGCGGCCGTAGGGAAACATACTTGCTTATGGTGTACGTGGCCGTAGGGACACATGCTTACGGTTTACAATGCCGTAGGGATGTTCGCAGCTGTAACTGAGTATCCTTAAAAAATATATGACTACGGTTAATATCGCCGTAGCAAAAAGAGGATATCCTTATGGTGTTACTTACGGCTACCAACACCGTAACTATAGTTCTATACTTACGGAGTTTAAAACACCGTAGCCCTAGACCTTTGCCGTCAGAGCTTAGCTGACGAAACCGTATCGTAGGGTAACACTGTAAGCAAAGGTTATGCTTACGATTTTCGGTTCTCTACCTACGGTGTTTGGACGTAAGCAAAGCCTGATTTTCCTGTAGTGTCCCATTGTCATCTAGTCCGACGAGTTTGATCGGTAGGACGACCTCTTCACACCCCTTGGGCCGACTGCCTTAGCTCGACCAAGGATGAGGAATATCCGGCTCAGCCTCGATTAATACGGAGCACAACGTGTCCTCGGATTTCTCGAGAATATGGCTCACGTAATGGCCAGAGCATTAATCGATGATGTAATGGCCGATAATTGTGCCTCCAGTAATTGCGGCTATTAAGACCACGATTTGGAAATCTGGACGATCTAGCATGACAGTTACGAGCACGATCCGACGACAATCACGGAGATCTACTGCAGGATTCGCTGGGTTGTCCAACTGATTCCATGAGAGCTCAACCCTTATAAAGGAGGCAGATACTTTTCAGATGTAAGTACGCTGTTCCACTTCTTAGCCTAGGCCATTATGCTCGACTAGCTATTGACTTGAGCGCCAAAGTGTCTCCGCCAAGACCCCTCGGTGGACTTTGCAGGTCCTCGAGCAACGTTGTCGGAAGATGGGAGCACACGTCCCAGATCAGTTAAGGGGACCTTGGCTCGGTCCCTTGACTTAGTTGTCTTGGCTCGGACGCCTCGTGCTGATCGCCTCGACAGTCACCTTGACACTAACTGACCTCGTTACACATACAGTAACATTATCTAACAATATATACACCGTAAGTATCCAATTTACAGTTATGAGTATTAATATACAACTATGAGTACTAACATACAATCATAAATAATAATATATAATTATAAATATTAATAGAGAATCATAAACAGCTATATACAATCATAAGCATTAGTATATAATTATATCTACATATATACACTGAATATAAGAAGAGAACTAATGATTTCGAACGTTTGTCCTTGTACGAAATTTGTAAGACGAATAAGAATAAAGGACGATGTCTTTATTTTTTTAATTTAATGATAAGAAAAGCCAAACACTATGTTTCCATTCGTCTTTTTTCTTTTCTATAAATTAGAGTAAATTAATTAAGAGTCTCTAATAGATATTTAATTTTTTTTCTAGTCCCTGATAGAGTTGGAACTCATTACAGTAAATGTTATCTCTAGTTACAGTATACATTAAATCATGTTACAATAAAGACATATTTATTACAGTTAGAGATTTTTAATTAATTTTTCCTATAAATTTTGATATGCTCGCTACTTTCACAAAAGATTTTTATAACATTTTAGTAGACGAAAGATGGATGACCAATTCATTGGCATTTCGGAGTTGTCTCTAATTAATAGACTAAACTAAATATTCGAGCCGAGTGTGTTATTTTTGTCTGACTTGTTTCTGTCCAACTGTCCACTTATTTTATCTAATTTATTAATTTTTAAATCACTAATTAACTTCTTTTGCGAGCATAATGACAACATCATCCAAGCAAAAATACTTCCAAATATTCACATCTTTTCCGGTAGAATATATACTTTTGATTTCCAGTACAACACTTTTCTCTTAGGATGAATAGCTTTAATCCAAAATACTACTCGATGATGAGCCATGACATACGCTTATAGATTAGAATAGAGTGTGTCGTCTAATAAAGTATGAATTTTAATACATAACATAAAGATCGGACGTTCAAATATTGTTTAATTCATATATATTTTATAATTAAATATTTTTTTTGAAGTAGCGTTAGTGGCCGGTGGTACAACCTTCTCTTGTCGCAGTCACTCGCCCGACAGACTTGAGACTTGAGAGAGAGAGAGAGAGAGAGAGAGAGAGAGAGAGAGAGAGATGCCCCTTTAAAGTGAGATCCCGCGAAGAAAAAAGGAAAGCCCGGAAGAACCCAACAGCCGGAGTTGGAGCTACGCGTCTACTCCTCCCATGGCGAGGTTGCGGACGACAGTGGCCGTCTCCAACATCCCCCTCACGGCTGTCGCCCAGGAGCTGTTCGACTTCTTTGATGCCACCGTCGGCTCCGTCTTCGCCCTCGAGATCTTCACCGTCCACAAGAACTGGAAGTCGAAGGGCGTCGGGCGCGTCCAGTTCGACACCGTCGGTGCTGCTGAGGAGGCCCTGCGCCTCCACGCTGAGGGCAGATTGGGGGAGTTCCAATGCGCGCGCCTGGTCCTGTCCAGGTCGCTCGATGACATCATCGTCAGGCCGGTAGAGCCTCGGAATCGCGTGAAGGGCGCGGCGTTGCGGGTGGGTTTCATGCTGGGAGAGCGCGAGTTGGAGGTGATCGAGGATTGGGGGAACGTCAGCGTGGCGATAATGCCGGAGAGGAACAGAGTGGAACTGTTACTGGAGCAAGGCGGGCAGCAATACAAGATGGAAACGATGTTTGGGGATGTTGACGGCAGTTTCCTGTGTTCCGTGCATGGAAAGAAAGAAAACGCGATCCTTCTCAAGGCATGATTTCCTGTTCTTCCCTCCCGCTTACGTAGCATTTTCTGTTCTTCGACAATATAAGTCAGGAAGAGATTTCACCGTCCAAGGTTTCATATTCCATGCCTTAGGGGTGTATAATAGAAGTAATGACACGATTGTTACACTGTTTCTTTATAAAGTGTTTACAGGTGCATTGCATCTCCTGTACATGCTCTACTTCCCAATGTACTATGTGATGTTTACGTACTAGAGAAAAGTAAATTCATGCTAACCCATGGTATGAATTTAATCTAAAGTGTCTTGTGAAGATTGGAGAAAGAGCTGATGGACTAACTGATTTTGTAAAGAATATCTGTGCAACTACCCAGTGAAGAGAGACAAAGCAGAAGAAAAGTGAAAGAATGGACTGGTATGACTTTGTAGGGCTCCCATGGTCATTGAGATGGTGGTTTAGAGGGCCACCACATTTCTGGGGATCTCAGGGAGCATTAGAGAAATAAAAGAAAAGAGAGAGGACAAATTTTAATTAGTGTCTAGTGTGTGCACCAAAGAGTTGGTATAATGATTTTGGAAACATTTTAGCGCACTTGAAAACGTGAATATCCTTTTCACTTATTGTAATGGAAAACATAAATCTCCATGAAACCTAGATGTGCAGAACTGATCGAACCAGACTGCATTTGGGTGGAACTGATCCAAGGATCAGAACCAGCCCCTACTGGTGTGGGAACTGGTTCCGGTTCTGCAGACCATGAAAATGTTTTATTTAAATGCTGTTTACTTTACCCAACGAACAGATTTCCCATTGTCGATAGATGTTGCACTGCTACCTTCATCTCCTTATTTATTTTTTTTTCAGTCAGCATCAGCTTTGGATTTGATCATATACGTCATTGACTATCATGTTCTTATCTGAAAATTTTCATGGTTTTGGAGGGTAAGCTCTCCATCCTGTGGGTTGGATGTGTCTTCTAGGGGAAAAGAGAGAGGTTGAAATTTGGTTATTTATAATTTTGGAGTGATGAACTACTACAAGAATTTCCATCTCTCCTTATGGGATGTCAAGTATTGGTTTAAGCTTTTAATCCTCAATCATCCATTGTCTTATATTATTTCTTACCTTTTCAGGGAACCAATGTCATCACTAGCATACGAGACTCAAATCAGCCCAATCTGCATTTAAGCCATGTTATGCCTCCTCTTACACACATGGAAGGTAGAATCAGATCAGCCATCGGCGATCCGCCTAATCCTCAAGAAGAGATTAAAAAATAGTTTTATTTAAAAAATAAGAGAAAATCAGAATAAAAATCAGAAAATATCTCTTCAATATTTACATATATATATATTTATGATATATGTAATCATACTAATAAATTTACCCATTAATATATATACATACACAATATATATGTAATCACACACTATATACATATCATATTAATGTATAAAGATAATTAATATGTATATCAATCATACAATCATATATTAATGTACATATATTATTGTATAAACATAATTAATATGTATATCAATCATATATTAATGTGTGTGTAAATGTACATTCAATCATATATTAATGTAAATGTCATAACAAATTAACAATATGCACATATATATATAGTTAATGTACATACAATCATATATTAATGTAAATATAAATTATATAATAACAATATGCACATATATAGTTAATTTACATATATTAATGTAAAAACAAGATTAATATGTGTATCAATCATATATTAATGTGTGTGTGTGTGTAATGTACATACAATCATACATTAATGTAAATATAATAACAATATGCACATATATATGCATATAGTTAATGCATGTGAATATACATAAATATATAAATTAATGTACATTTAATACATGTATTAGTTAATATATATAATAAAAAATTGTGTGCTAGAATCAGCTTGGAATTGGTAGATCCAAGCCAATCCAGACTGATCCGGGCTGATTCAGCTCGATTCCGGCCAATTCAGTCTGAATTTTAACCAAGTAAGGGGGTTCCCCCCGGGATCGGATCGGCCTCTAAAATCGGTCGATCCTGATCAGGATCGGACGATTCTGCCTACCATGCTTACATAAATGACCAGAAGAAATGTTCTTAAAGAGATATACATGGCTAGAATCATCTGATATTAGCACAACCATCTCTTAGTTTTGACCATCGGTCCATCACTCTCCAATCAGGCATACTTTATCCTCGCACTAGATGCAATCCTCCAGAATGCAGTTTCCTTTTACTCTCCTTTTGCACCTTTTAAGATGGCAACACCACTCAATATATTCTGACTGTTAGTGTAGTCCTTCTCTGTATATCCATCACACTATTTAATGTTCTCTATGGCGAGACTATGCTTCTAATTCAACTCCTATTGATATTCTCATATGGGGAGCAATGTTTGGAGAATTTAGTTACCCTCCGTGGTGATCCTATGGTTTTAGAGTAATCATACAAATAAAGTAGCATATTCATAGTGGTATAAAAAATGTTTTACTTAGGAAAAAGATATTGAAGATACTTGCGTTACTGAATTGATTTACCAACCCAATACTCTAGTTGTTAGGCGGAGAGGCTCGGAACTGATATAGGGGCAAAGTGGCTCATGAAACCTGGTGTGAAAGACTAACTGGTTTTCACCACAGACCTGTGTAAATGACACCCTCATTACTATCAAAATTGTAGGAAATGTTATATTTTGAAAGATTTAAAAATTTATATGTGCTTGACGTTGTATTCTCATACCAAAGTACTTTGTTAACCATTTATTCTCTGTGCATTTCCATGGGTGTTTTGACTTAACAGAACAGTCCTGCTAACAAATTAAGTTGAAAAACATGGAAACCAACTCAAACAATACTTTTTACATAAGTCCACGTTTGAGATTAATTTGGCTGCTGATTATACATCTAGGTGGCCAAAATTACCTGAACATTTGTTAGTCTGAGAAATCAACCAGTACTTTATATGTGATCCCGGTTGTATAGGGCCAGACCAACTCCATACATTATCATTAAAGGCCTGAAAATATTCCAATAACCTGCAGTATGTTGACTTTCCCTTGATTTTCTTACAGCAGCCTGTAGTATAGCGAGTCAGCCAACTGAACTTGACCTGCGTCACTGATTCCTGCTTAATTAGTAAGCTAGGGATTTCCTTCAACTTCTTGGGGATACTGGAATTCTAAAACAGAGTTGCCAAATATAAAGAATGATACCATGTGATCAATTTATCATTGTATGGACAAAAGTAGTTCTCTTGGTGTATGCTATTTGCGGATGATATTGTCTTAATTGATGAGAGTATTGATGGTTTAAATGTTAAGCTAGAAAGTTGGAGGCATCCTTTGGAGTCTAAAGGTTTTAAAATTAGTAGGAGTAAGTATGAGTTTATGCATTGTAATTATAGTAATCAAAGGATGCTTCAAGGAGATATGGTTCAAATTGATGGTCAAGATATTTCTAAGAATAGTAGCTTTCGATACTTGGGATCTATCATCTAAGAGAATGGGGAGATTTATGACGATGTGGCATACAAGATTAAGGTAGGTCGACTAAAACGGAGAAGTGCATCAGGAGTCCTCTACGATCGTCGTATACCAATGAAACTTAAAGGAAAGTTTTATAGAACGGCAGTGAGGCTTGCTTTATTATATGGCACCGAGTGTTGGGCAGTGCGAAAGGAACACGTTAACAAAATATGTGTAGCAGAGATGAGGATGCTGAGATGGATGTGTGGTAAGACTAAGAAAGATAAGATTAGGAATGAGCGCTTCCGTGAGGATTTGGGGATAGCTCCAATTGATAGAAAAATGAAAGAAAATAGACTTAGGTGGTTTGGACATGTGTACCGTTGCCCTAACTCGGCGCCGGTTAAAAGATGTGACCAAATTTTAGTGGATGCTAGTAAAAGAGCTAGGGGAAGGCCTAAAATGAGATGGTGCGATGTTATTAGGAAGGACTTGGACTTCTTGAGTTTAAACACGACTATAGCACTTGATAGAAATCTTTGGCAGAAAAGGATTCATGTAGCCGACCCCAAATAATGGGATAAGGCTCTGATGATGATGATGATGGACAAAAGTAGTTCATAATCTCATTATTTGCTAACAAATATAGTAACTTCTAATGTTCCACTTCTATCTTTCCTCATGTCTCCTTTCTTTTTTTTCCTTCTTTCTTGATTTTCTAACACCTTGTTCATATTCTCTGATTGCTCAATCCTGCCATATTTTCTGTGTTTTCTGGATATACATCCTGCTCTTTTTGGATATGTCCTGACAAATGGAAAAATTTGTTTAAATGTGCACAAGGATGATATCATTATATAGGGGAAATCTTCCATCTCTTCCTTGCCGTTTTTATACTCAGAATGTCACAACATCTACCTATTATGTTTCCTTAGCCCGCTTGGGAATGCATGGGGGCAGTAGAATGTGGAGGGAATGCAAGGGAAGAAATGGGGCAATAAAATCTGCAGACCTGATGTTTGTGGGATGAAGGATGAGGTTAGTCGTGGTAGGAGTTTACCTCAATCAAAGCGGTATCTAGCACGTCTCAACACACAGTTTGATGAGGCAGGTTATCAGGATGCCTAGCTTCTTACCTGTGTATTTGAATCCTGTAGGATTTAGTGCATACAAACAACCAGGGGGAATATGTGCACATCATGGAGCATCTTGACTAGTTTATGCATACTCGTCACAGATCTCATAATTGTATAATCATGTTTTCTTTATGTCCAGTTACAACAGTGTAACTTAGCTTCTGTAATTTGTTAAATATCTTCCATCTTTTTTTTCTCTCTTTATTTTTGTTACTTGATAATCATGTTATAGGGAACTTGTATCTTGTTTCACATCAGGGATAAGCTTGGCAGACAAATGGACATGTCTAAGATTGATTGTGTGATGATTACTCTGGCAGTCAGTACTCCTTCATTCATGATCTCTGACTTCTTTTTGAGTCATGACTTACATGTGAAGCCTTAAGACTAAGATTATCATTTAATTATTGGATATCATCTTATGGGAGATTTTGATTTTGTAGCTGAAGTTTGCACCAAGGATATATCACAGAATTTCTGGACCCACTTTGTCTCCAAAATTTCAATGTGATCGATATCATGTTTGCAGAGACAATTTTCAGTACCTTTGGGTTCGCACGATTGATTTTTCGGCATCCTGTTCTATTGGGCAATCATCTTATTTCTGCTTGGAACTGCCTGAAGAATCATCAGCTTCAGAAATTATGAAAAATTTTCCTTTATTGGAAGCACTTGGGGATCTAGTTATGAGCAGGGGGGAAGCAGTTTACTCATCTTCTAAACTATCTCCTCTTATTAGTTTTCCATCTGATCCTCCGTTGGCATTTGAATTTTTTTTCCAGCTTAGCTCTCTTATTCACACCCAAAAGGTTTCCCTTGGTCAAGTCAACACAGAGCTTTTTAACAAATTAAGCAGCATACATGTAGATGCTGCTAAGCAGATTCTTTTCAAGTTGCAAAAAAGGAAGTCAATCTGTTATGACCCTGTGAAATTTATCAATGATCATTTAGCTGAAATTCAACAAAACCAGAGGAATTGTCCATCATCAAACCACAACTCTTTGGCAAGGAACTTGATGAATTGCCATAGAGCTCTTATTACTCCATCAAAACTTTATCTCATGGGTCCTGAGATAGAGACTTCTAATTATGTAGTAAAACACTTTGCTGCATATGCTTCTGACTTCTTAAGGGTTTCTTTTGTTGAAGAAGATTGGAGTAAGCTTCCTTCTGATGCAATTTCAACCAGGATTGAAGTGGGTGCGTTTGCTGAACCCTATAGGACCAGGATATATAATCGAATTTTATCCATTCTCAGAGAGGGAGTTTTCATTGGTGAAAAGAAGTTCGAATTTTTAGCCTTTTCTGCAAGCCAACTTCGTGGAAATTCTGTTTGGATGTTTGCCTCCAATGATACTGTGAATGCAACAAAAATTAGAGAGTGGATGGGTCACTTTAACAAAATAAGAAGTGTATCTAAATGTGCAGCAAGGATGGGCCAGTTGTTCAGCTCATCTATTCAAACATTGAATGTCTCTTGTCAAGAAGTGGAGATGATTAATGATGTTGAAGTTACTACTGATGGAATCAAGTACTGTTTCTCAGATGGGATTGGAAAAATTTCTCTATCCTTTGCAAGACAAGTTGCTCAGAAGTGTGGGTTGAGTCATACTCCCTCTGCTTTCCAAATAAGATATGGTGGTTATAAAGGTGTTATAGCTGTTGATCGCACTTCCTTTCGGAAACTCTCATTGCGTAAAAGCATGCTAAAGTTTGATTCGACAAACACAATGCTTAATGTGACCAAGTGGAGTGAATCTATGCCATCCTATTTAAACCGTGAAATTATTTGTTTATTGTCAACATTGGGAGTAGAAGATGAAAGATTTGAAGATTTGCAGCATGAACATATTCATGATCTTGATGAAATGCTTACAAAGAGAGAGGCAGCTTTGAAAGTTATGGGCTGTACGGCCGGAGCTGATACCAAAACTGCTACGAAAATGTTAATGCAAGGATATGAACCTAATGCTGAGCCCTATCTTTCGATGCTGCTTAAAGCTCATTATGAATATCAGCTCTCTGATATAAGAAGTAAATGCCGGATATTTGTACCAAAAGGCCGTGTACTAATTGGCTGTTTGGATGAGACTAACATATTAAACTATGGTCAAGTGTATGTCAGAGTTACCATGACAAATGCAGAACTACAAGATGGAGACCAGCCTTTCTTCAAAAAAATTAATGGGACGACAGCAGTTCTGATCGGAAAGGTTATTGTAACAAAAAACCCGTGCCTCCATCCAGGTGATATTCAAGTTCTTGATGCTGTATATGAACCTGTTTTGGAAGAGAGAGGCTTAATTGATTGCATTATCTTCCCTCAAAAAGGAGAAAGGTATATACAACTTTCAATCTTTAAATTCTTTTTGCTTTTTTTTGTTACTTGTTTTAGATTTTTCTGTAGTTTTTCAGACAAAGAAAAATAAACATTTAAAGCTTTTGCCTATTTCATGATGAATTCAAAGTGGCATCTGGTTTTTATATTAATGATGAATGAGCCATTTGATAATGGAGCACTGAAGCATATATCTAGTTTTGCACATCAATTACAGGTCCACTTTCTAAATCATCCAAGGCAAACTAAAAATGCATCTTGTATGGCATTTTTTAAGAGTGTTTTTTTTTCTAGGATTTGTCTTTGAAGGTATGAGTTTCCACTAAATATGTGTTAAAAATATGGTTTTGAATTTGTTGTCTAAATTATAATTCAAAATTACATATATTTTAGGCCTTTCTTTTGGTAACACTGCTTTTTCAGACTTTGCTGCCTTCCTAAAAAAATTATTGTCACCATTATGCTATATTCTTCCTGTTCAAGGACATTAGTCAATTTGTTTTCTTGTGGTTGGTCTTGATGAAAATCCTTAATAATATTTAATCTATAATGAATTTCTTATATCCATTTTGTTTCCTTTCTTTTTCTATGTGGATGAAGAGATGCCAATGTATGTTCATATTTGGGAAAAACATAGATGGTACCCATGGGCTTAGATGTTATGTAGAAACAATGGTCTATAGAGCAAATCTCATCCTCAAATTCGTTGGGTTGTTCTGTCAGCATGTTCTGTGAAGTCTGCATGAGAAATGAGAATCTTGTTAGGAGGTCGAATAAAATTAACATTAAAGAATTAGTTTCCACAACAAGGCTGACTAGCCAGTGTGCATAGGAGAAAGCAGATTTGTTTATCATGAGTTTCATGGCAGGAGGATCAGCTCATCTTGATCCCATCCATGTTTTGGTTCCTTATGAAACTGGTTAGTTCTGCAATGGTATGGTTGTCTCTGAACAAATCCACTTTAAGGACCTCACGGGCTATAAAATCTAAATGGAAACAGGGACAATGGTGAAAATTGTGGAAATTTAAAGGGGGGGAAGGGTATGCGTCGTCTGCAAAACAGGAACATGGGAAGAGAAAGGGAGAAACTAAGAAAGTTATGGAGATAGAGGGATGGAAAACTGACATATTAGAAAATGCCAAGAAAATTAGAAATAAGAAAGATACAGAGGGCTGAAGAGAACAAAATAAAACCAATGAAAAATGAATTATGAGAAAGAAGAAGAAAATGCCAAAAGAGAGGGCCTCATAGTTTGCATAGGGATTGACCTCTGTGCTCTCCACTGTCTCTTTGTCGCCTCCTCATGGTTTCACAAGATCTGTAGATGTGCTAGGAATTTATTAATGAGATGAGGATGCAGAAAGGGAAAAAATGTGTTACCTTATAAGAACTGATATGGAGGTTCCCCGCAGGTCGGCTAGATCCTCGGCTAGGCCGACCTCCCAGGGTGTTTGAGTCGACGTCCTCACGTGGCTTGGGCTGTACGATGGTGTCATCTAAGCCGACAAAGCAGCTCGGCTAGACCAACCCTTTCACCCCCTCGGGCCGACGACATCAGCTCGGCCGAAGACGAGGAGTACCCTTGTGGCGACCCTCATTATACCGGTACGGTTATACCAACCCACGTCGATATAGCGAGCGTCATCACAGTGGGACATTTATCCAACAATAACATTCAGCTGAGATACACGTGAATATAAGAACAGAGTAGCGGAAGTAAAAGAACCACTGTCTTCATTTCATTCATCATCTACATTCAACATACATAAATCGATAACATTAAAGAACTAAAAGTCCACATAATTAAATTGCTGAAAATTTAATACATAAATGTCCACACTTATACATTCCCTTTCCATAGTAATTCTAATACAATGTTGCAATTACATACTATGAAAATCTCAAAATGTCACAAGTACTCCAACACTCTAATCTCCACGCTCGGAGTCGGTCTCCAACGTCTCCTCCACAAGTGTCTCGTCACCAACTACACCTATATGCTGAAGCAAGTGGTGAGTCTAAAAGACTCCGCAAGTACTTCTACACATACCATACATGCACATATCATAGTAGGTTCTACATACACATTCACAAGACACAACATGTAGCATGCTTGACATTAAATTTTGCAACCTATCATGGTGAATCTACAATTTAAACACATGGACTATGCTTTCAGATTTTCTAAATCAAAATCATCTATCACATGCTTTCTATTCGTTCCTCACATGAACATCTACCTTCAACCAACTAAGACATGGAAGCCATTAACATGAATTCCCGAGCATGCATGAAATGAAACATACTTGACATGGAATCTACACATTCCTATGCATATGCGTAACCATTTTACATGCTTTAAGCTTGCTGGTTTTACATACTTTAGCAACCATAATCTAACACATGAGAGCTACAACAACGATTAAATCATAACATGTGAACAACCAAGTATGGAGAATTGTTTATATATGCTTAACAATTATCCCTAGCATGGATTCTAGGCATTTTGCATACATAAACATGATCATATCATAGTAAAGCTACTGTTTAAGCATGATTTCAGATTGTCATAACATGGATTACAAACTCACATCCTCACATTTTGGTTTCACAATTTCACACAATTCCCAATTCGCATATTCCACACTTTACACATGCACTTTTACACATTGTTCACATTCACATTTTTCACATGAACACATACACATTTACACATTCACATTTACATATTCACATTTAGTGCCGTGACACATAGTCCAAACCACCAAAGAAGGACACAACACATCACATCACATAGACGCCATCTAGGCAACACAATGGCGACTCTTGGACTGCGCAGACCGGGAGAACAAGTCTCCACCCTAACCAGTGGTACTTGTCCACCTCCAGGATTTCACATTTTGGTTTCACAATTTCACACAATTCCCAATTCGCATATTCCACACTTTACACATGCACTTTTACACATTGTTCACATTCACATTTTTCACATGAACACATACACATTTACACATTCACATTTACATATTCACATTTAGTGCCGTGACACATAGTCCAAACCACCAAAGAAGGACACAACACATCACATCACATAGACGCCATCTAGGCAACACAATGGCGACTCTTGGACTGCGCAGACCGGGAGAACAAGTCTCCACCCTAACCAGTGGTACTTGTCCACCTCCAAGATTTCCCCCTAATGCCCTTAGGGTCACTTCACATTGAACCTTCTCAGGGGGACTTTTCCCTGATACGGTTCCACTGCCCTCTGCGGAAGCAGTGTCACATTTGGCACAAGTTACACATTTTTACCGATTTCAACACATAGGTTTACACATGTCACTCTCATTTCATTCACTTTCTCACTCACATGCACACTTCTCTGTTTTTCCTAACATGACACTACAATTACAGAAATTTAGCACTCAGGAAATTTCACTAATCAGGTTGCTATATACAAAATCAAATCATTTTACAAAGGCATGCATTAGTTTCACATTTTTACATGGAAAATTCATATTGCATCATAAACTGGTCCAAATGACCTGAAATTTTAACCACAGACTAATTTCGGGTTTAGGATCCCACATGCAAATTTTCAGATTTTTCTAACCTAAAACGTAATTACAGAAAATCTGACATCAAATTCACATGCTATTCACAATTCAAGTTAGCATGGAGTTGAATAACAATCACAATTTTAACAACTTACTGTCTGAACCCTAGCATGCATAGAGCCACATGATTTATTCCCGAATTTATTGAGCAATATACAATTTACGGAAGATTTATCGTGACCTACGCATGATTTCTATTTTCCCAAAACGGAAAATTCGATAACTCATATAAGTATGGAAAATTCCAGAAACTCAGAGCACAGACAAGGTTGTACATACATGGTCTAACAAAATTTGGCAACATGATTTTACCACGGATTATCAGGATAATTGTGAGAACATACACGTGAACATTCTTCCACATGCTTTAAAATATGTAAATAAGCTCTACCATCTACAAAATAAATGTACATTCACATTCCCATCCATCACATTAGCTAGTGTACATAGCATATAAGAGATTACTTTATATCCACATCGTGAAACATATTGAAATTAATCATATAGAAGGGCAAAACAACTTGCTGTTCTGCTCAGATGAACTTGGCGGCGGTCTTTGGCCGTTCCAGGAGTGGACGGCAAGATCGCTGGACGCACACCTGGATCTTGGCGTCAAGGCATTGACGCCAAGTTCCTGTCTGTGCAGAAACACAGACCGAACTCAAATGAAAAGGTGAAAAGGGGGATCCAGGACACGAGGAAAAATACATAAAATTTATAAAACCAACCTAGACACATACATGGACGTTATGGGTAGGGTACTTGCCTCTAGAAACTACACCAAACGGATCTAGGGCTTGGTGAAGCTCTCCTTGGGCTGTCCCAAGAAGCTCCTAGAAAAGCTTTACTCCGGGTTCCTGAGCAAGCTTCAGTGCAGTCCGAGGTCGGGGATGCCTTCCTCGATGATCCAACAAGCTCCTTGATGCAGTAGGTGGCCGGATCAAGCTTCAGAACTTCAGATTTGGGGTTGCAAAAGTGGGGTTTCTCACAGTCCGAAAATAGGGTTTTCTCTTCTTTTCCTCTTCTTCCTCTCTTGCAAAGGGACAAGAGAAGGCTTAGGGTTGCAGAAATGGGTTTGTATATAGGAGAGAGGGTTCTCTTATCACGCAGGGGTGACAAGATGGCCTTTCAGACCGTTGGGGACAGCTCCCCAATGGTTGGGGTGGCTTGCTTCCGAAATTCTGGGCTTTGCAACGCATACAGGTCAGAGAGGTTGGCGTCTACATCGCTGGACGCTGGAATTAGTGTTGGCGTCCATGGGGTTGACGCCTACTCAACTCAAGCGTCCATTGATATTGACCCCAATCTGGCCTTCGGCCAGAACTCCAAATCATGCAGAAACCATGTACATCTTATACTTATATATGTGCCATATGTATACGCTATCAAGTACACACTACCATCATACCATTCATACATTATTTACACTAATTATACACATGCATACATAAGTATACCAACTATTACTTACGTAGATATTTACATACTTAGATACACAACACGAATTATTTACATGCAATACAATAATGCAACAAAATTCGAGGGCCTTACACCCTCTCCCCCTTAAAAGAAACTTCGTCCTCGAAGTTAGAACGACGCTACTCAAACAAAAGGGGATACTTCTTCTTCATCGCATCCTCAAGCTCCCAAGTAGCCTCCTCTCGTGAGAAGTTCCGCCATAGAAGTTTCACCGACGCAATACTCTTGTTCCGGAGATGCTGAACCTTCCGGTCTAGAATAGCTACTGGTTGCTCGACATACGAGAGATCTGGCTGAATCTCCACTGGCTCATGACTAATCACATGAGACGGATCTCGGATATACTTCCTGAGCATAGATACGTGGAACACAGGATGAACACTAGCCAAAGCTGGGGGTAAGGCTAGCTCATATGCCACGCTGCCCAAACGTCTGAAAATCTCATATGGGCCAATGAACCTAGGGCTCAACTTACTATGCCGGCCAAATCTGACAACACCTCGAGTAGGCGATATCTTCAAGAAGACATGATCGCCAACTTCCAACTCCAAATCCTTCCTTCTGTTGTCGGCATAACTCTTCTGCCTATCCTGTGCCGCAACAAGCCTCTTCCTGATAAGCTGGTGTTAGAATGTGGAGCCCGAACTCTGAAGCAGATCTCCATAAGGGGTCAGCTAAATTTTGACTAAGTGTTGCTGGCGGACTCAACATTCGACTACCACAGCCGAAGTCAGAATTGAAGCAGTCGATTGAATGATTCGACTCATGCAGTCGAATGTCAGATGTGAATGATTCGACTCATGCAGTCGAATGTCAACATGAAGGATTCGACTCATGCAGTCGAATGTCAAATATTGAATCATTCGACTCCCTCTTACCAGGACAGGACTTCGCAGTTCTGAGGCGATTCAGAGGCAGGACCCTTTTGCCCTTGTGTGTCTTGATTGTGGCTCCCTTTCCTTCTAGTATATAAATGGGGGTTTTGTCCTTTTTGGTGTGTGTGTATTTCTTGCAGAAGAAGTATTGAAAGCTGCTGTGGCCGTGGACGTAGGAAGGCTCCTTGCCTCCAAACCACGTAAAATCTGGTGTTCCTGTGTTCTTCTTCCTACCTCCTCCTATCTCTCTCTGGTATCTACGTGTGGGTAGTGTGAGAGAGAGTTGTTGCTGATCAGAGTGCTGTCCTTCCAACAATTGGTATCAGAGCCCCAGGCTTAGGGTTTACAGGGGAAGCAATGGCAGCGGATGAAGGAAAGGTGAGGATCGAGAAGTTTGATGGCAAGGACTTCGGTTTCTGGAAGATGCAAATCGAAGACTACTTGTATCAGAAGAAGCTGCATCAGCCGCTTCTTGGAACGATGCCAGAGGGTATGAAGAAGGAAGACTGGGATCTTCTGGACAGGCAAGCTCTTGGAGTTATCCGTTTGACGTTGGCCAGAAACGTCGCGTTCAACATCGTGAACGAGAAGACCACAGCAGGTTTGATGAAGGCGTTATCAAACATGTACGAGAAACCATCTGCCTCCAACAAGGTACATTTGATGCGTCGTCTGTTTAATCTCAAGATGACCGAAGGTTCCTCGGTCACAGATCATATCAATGAGTTCAACGTGATTACAACTCAGTTGAGTTCTGTAGAAATAGATTTTGATGATGAGATTAAAGCTTTGATTCTTCTGTCCTCCTTACCGGAAAGTTGGGGAGCTACTGTGACGGCTGTTAGTAGTTCTTCAGGTTCAAGTAAACTGAAACTCACAGAGATTCGAGATTTGATTCTTAGCGAGGATGTTCGCAGGAGGGAATCTGGTGAAGCTTCAGGTTCTGCCCTAAACACTGAAGGCAGGGGAAGAACAAATCAGTGTGGACAAAATCGGAATAGATCTAAGTCCAAGAAAAGAAATCAGTCAAAACCCCGTGGTGATGGTTGCTGGAACTGTGGTAAGAAGGGTCACTTCAAGAAGGATTGCAGACTTCCAAAGAGGAAGGATAAGGGGCAGAAACAGGAAGAAGACTCTGCTAATGTCACGGTAGAGGGAGTCGAAGATGCTCTGATTTTGAGCATTAACAGTCCCATCGAATCCTGGATTTTGGATTCTGGAGCATCTTTTCACTCTACCTCATGCAAAGAGACTTTACAAAATTATGTTGCTGGTAATTTTGGGAAGGTCTATCTTGCTGATGATGAGCCTCTAGATATTGTGGGGAAGGGTGATGTTCACTTGAAAACAGCAAACGGGACTGTATGGAAGCTGAGGGATGTTAGACATGTTCCTGGCTTGAAGAGAAATCTGATCTCCATTGGTCAGCTTGATGATGAAGGATATGTCACTACCTTTGTCAATAGGTGCTGGAAGATAACCAAGGGTGCCATGGTTATAGCACGGGGCAGCAAGATGGGGACTCTTTATATGACTGCAAATGACAAAGACTTAGTGGCAGTGGCAAATTCAGAAGAAGACTCCAAGACCTGGCACTGCAGACTTGGGCACATGAGTGAAAAGGGGATGAAGATGATGGCTGCAAAAGGGAAGTTGGGTGATCTAAAGTCCATAGATATTGGACTGTGTAAAGACTGCATACTGGGAAAGCAGAAAAAGGTCACCTTCTCTAAAGCTGGAAGAAGTTCAAGGAAAGTTAGAACTTGTGCACATTGATGTGTGGGGGCTAGCCCCTGTTCGATCCCTTGGAGGTTCACTCTACTATGTCACCTTTATTGATGACTCCACTCGGAAGGTATGGGTTTATTTTCTCAAAAATAAATCTGATGTGTTCTCTACTTTTGTGAAGTGGAAGGCTGAAGTGGAAAATCAAACTGGTGTAAAGATCAAGTGTTTGAGGTCAGACAATGGAGGAGAGTATAGTAGCAAGGAATTTAAAGATTTCTGTGCACTACATGGCATTCGTATGGAGAAAACAATTCCAAATACTTCACAGCAGAATGGGGTTGCTGAACGCATGAACAGAACCTTGAATGAGAGAGCTAGAAGCATGAGACTACATGCTGGCCTACCGAAGACTTTCTGGGCAGATGCTATTAGCACAGCAGCTTACTTGATTAATAGAGGACCCAGTGTTCCTCTAAATAGTGAGCTACCAGAAGAGGCTTGGACCGGCAAGGAGGTAACTCTCTCACACCTAAGAGTATTTGGTTGTCTCTCATATGTGCATGTTGATTCCAATGACAGAGACAAGTTAGATCCTAAGTCAAGGAAATGCTTTTTCATTGGATATGGTTCTGATGATTTTGGATACCGCTTCTGGGATGATGAAGGTAGGAAAATCATTAGACAAAGGAATGTTATATTCAATGAAAGATTACTTTACAAGCACAGATCTGATGTGGAATCCAAAGATGCAGGTCAAGAAAGTGCACAGGTTGAGCTGGAGGGAATTTCAGAAGAGGATGTGTTGAGAAGGTCTCAAGATGATCCTGAAAATACTATAGTGCAACCAGAGGTTCAAGTGAGAAGGTCAAGCAGATTTTGCAGGCCAGTTGAGCGATTCTCACATGCTATGTACTACTTGTTGTTGACAGATGCAGATGAACCAGAGAGCTTTGATGAAGCTACGCAGGTGGAGGATTCAGTCAAGTGGGAGTTGGCAATGAAAGATGAAATGAACTCCCTTCACAAGAATGAAACTTGGGTGCTGACTGAACTACCACCTGGTAAGAGGGCACTGCAAAACAAATGGGTTTTTCGGTTAAAAGAAGAACATGATGGCAGCAAGAGGTACAAGGCAAGGCTGGTTGTGAAGGGTTTCCAACAGAAGGAAGGTATTGATTATACTGAAAATTTTTCTCCAGTTGTCAAGCTAACTACTATTAGATTAGTGTTGAGTATTGTTGCTGCTGAAAACTTGCACCTAGAACAGCTTGATGTAAAAACGGCTTTTCTCCATGGTGATTTGGAGGAGGATATCTATATGGTACAGCCAGAAGGTTTTCATGAACATCGTAAAGAAAACCTTGTTTGCAAACTGAACAAAAGCTTGTATGGTCTGAAACAAGCCCCCAGACAGTGGTACAAGAAGTTTGATGGATTCATATGTAGCAATGGGTTCTTTAGGTGCAACATGGACCATTGTTGTTACTTTAAGAAGTTTGACAATTGTTACATCATATTGCTGTTGTATGTGGATGATATGCTTATTGCAGGATCAAGTATGACAGAGATTAACAAGTTGAAGAAGCAATTGTCAAAGAAATTTGTTATGAAGGACTTGGGAGTAGCAAAGCAAATTCTTGAGATGAGAATTGTGAGAGATAGAGCATATGGTATTCTGAAGCTATCTCAAGAAGGCTACATTCAGAAGGTGTTGAGCAGGTTCAACATGCAAGATGCAAAACCAGTCAACACCCCTCTAGCAAGTCACTTCAAGTTGTGCAAAGAGCAGTCACCGAGGACTACTAAAGAATGTGAGTCCATGAAGAAAATCCCTTATGCATCAGCTGTGGGAAGTCTGATGTATGCTATGGTTTGTACCAGGCCGGATATAGCACATGTAGTGGGAGCTGTGTGCAGATATATGGCAGATCCGGGAAAACAACACTGGGAGGCAGTAAAATGGATTTTGAGATATCTGAAAGGCACTTCAGATAAATGTCTTTGTTTCAGAAAAGGTGATGTTATTTTACAAGGTTTTGTTGATGCAGATCTTGGTGGTGATCTGGACACAAGGAGAAGCACCACTGGTTATGTGTACACCTTGGGTGGGACTGCAGTGAGCTGGGTTTCACAACTTCAGAAAGTTGTTGCTCCTTCAACCACAGAAGCAGAGTATGTTGCTGTCTCCGAAGCCAGCAAAGAGATGGTGTGGCTGAAAAGTTTTCTTAAGGAGTTGGGCAAGAAACAAAACAACAGTGTGCTGTTTTGTGACAGTCAAAGTGCCATTCATCTTGCCAAGAACCCTGTCTTCCATGCAAGGACGAAGCATATACAGCTGAAGTATCACTTTATCCGTGGGTTGATTGAAGATGGTACATTTTTGCTTGAGAAGATAAGAGGGTCAGAAAATCCTGCAGACATGTTAACCAAGGTGGTCACAAGAGACAAACTGAAGCTATGTCAAGCTTCAGTTGATCTCCATGAATGATAGATGGAGGGATGCCACAGCCAGCTGCTCTTTTGCTACCTTGAGGAGGAGGTGCCTGATATTGTTTGGAGTTCTGACTCCAAGTAGGAGATTGTTAGAATGTGGAGCCCGAACTTTGAAGCAGATCTCCATAAGGGGTCAGGTCGCGGTTTGACCTGCGCGGTCAGGTCGCGGGGGTCAAGGGGGCAGCGCCCCTTGCGGGGGTCTCCGGGGGCAGCGCCCCTTGCGGGGGTCTCCGGGGGCAGCGCCCCCGGAAGCTAAATTTTGACTAAGTGTTGCAGGCGGACTCAGCATTCGACTGCCACAGCCGAAGTCAGAATTGAAGCAGTCGATTGAATGATTCGACTCATGCAGTCGAATGTCAGATGTGAATGATTCGACTCATGCAGTCGAATGTCAACATGAAGGATTCGACTCATGTAGTCGAATGTCAAATATTGAATCATTCGACTCCCTCTTACAAGGACAGGACTTTGCAGTTCTGAGGCGATTCAGAGGCAAGACCCTTTTGCCCTTGTGTGTCTTGATTGTGGCGCCCTTTCCTCCTAGTATATAAAGGGGGGTTTTGTCCTCTTTGGTGTGTGTGTATTTCTTGCAGAAGAAGTATTGAAAGCTGCTGTGGCCGTGGACGTAGGAAGGCTCCTTGCCTCCGAACCACGTAAAATCTGGTGTTCCTGTGTTCTTCTTCCTACCTCCTCCTATCTCTCTCTGGTATCTACGTGTGGGTAGTGTGAGAGAGAGTTGTCGCTGATCAGAGTGCTGTCCTTCCAACAGCTGGACCTTATCCGAAGTTTCCTGAACTAACTCCGGTCCGATCAACTGCCTATCACCAATCTCCTCCCAACATAACGGAGATCTGCAGGGCCTACCATACAACGCCTCGAATGGAGCCATACCAATACTAGCATGAAAGCTGTTGTTGTATGCGAACTCCACAAGAGGTAAATGACGCTCCCAATCATCCTTCCAATCCAGCACACACGCCCTCAACATATCCTCGAGCGTTTGGATAGTCCTTTCTGACTGTCCATCAGTCTGGGGATGAAACGCTGAGCTGAGCTTCAGCTCCGAACCTAAAGCATCCTGAAGACCCTTCCACAACCTCGAAGTAAATCTCAGATCTCGATCCGAAATGATCGACTTCGGCACACCATGCAATCTAATGATACCACTAACATACAATCTAGCTAAACTCTCTACTGACTGCTTCTTCTTCATAGGCAAGAAATGAGCAGTCTTCGAGAATCTATCTACAACTACCTAAATTGAATCATTGCCCCTTCTAGATCGAGGCAAACCCGAGACGAAATCCATAGTGACAGCCTCCCACTTCCATACTGGGATATCCATCCTCTGCATAAGGCCAGATGGTCGCTGTCGCTCGGCTTTCACTTGCTGACACACTAGACATCTAGACACATAATCCGCAACATCCTTCTTTATGCCGGACCACCAAAATGATCTCTTCAGATCTTGGTACATCTTAGTGTTACTCGGATGAATAGAGAATCGCGACCTATGAGCCTCCGCTAACACATGCTCACGGACATCTACTAAATCAGGGACACGAACACGGTGCTGAAATCTAATCACACCGTCCTCATCACGAGCAATGCCTGCCTTGCCCACTAACTCTAAGAGTCTAGGGTCGGCTCCCTGTTGCTCGATCACCTCATCCAAAATCGAGGACCTAAGAGCTAACTGAGCTACAAAAGCCTGACATAGCGATGGCTCTAACTCAGTCAACGCGCAAGCCGCATCTTCCAACATCTTCCAATCCTGCTGGAGGGATGGCCTCTTTCTACTAAGAGCATCTGCTACGACGTTCGCCTTTCCAGGATGGTACTGAAGGTCGAAGTCATAGTCCTTCAAGAACTCGATCCA
This sequence comes from Colocasia esculenta, assembly GCA_014218235.1. NCBI lineage: Eukaryota > Viridiplantae > Streptophyta > Magnoliopsida > Alismatales > Araceae > Colocasia > Colocasia esculenta. Next base: position 49,535,194 of record CM024765.1, on the reverse strand, counting down.
TCTCCTCTGCCTCAGGTTTAATTCCTTTTGGGAGAAAAGATACTTCAAGCTCTTGTGGTCGGTAAACACCTCAAATCTGACACCATAAAGATAGTGCCTCCAGATCTTTAGTGCATGAACCACTGCTGCGAGCTCCAAGTCATGGGTCGGATAGTTCTTATGCTTCTTCAATTGACGAGAAGCATAAGCCACTACCCTTTCCCGCTGCATTAGCACACAGCCTAAACCAATCCGAGACGCATCCGTGTAGATAGCAAAACCCTCTACACTGCTCGGTAAAACTAACACCGGGGCTGTCGTGAGCTTAGTCTTCAATAATTGAAAACTACTCTCACACTTCTCGGACCAAACAAACTTCACTCCCTTTCTGGTAAGCTGAGTCAAAGGGGCGGCGATGGATGAAAATCCCTCAATAAATCGCCGATAATAACCAGTTAAACCAATAAAACTACGAATCTCCGAAGGGGTCTTGGGAATCTCCCAATCCATAACTGCCTGGACCTTTGCTGGATCCACTGCAACACCAGCACCGGAGATAACATGCCCGAGGAAATGAACCTCGCGCAACCAAAAATCGCACTTGCTGAACTTAGCATACAGCTTGTGCTCACGAAGAACCTCTAACACTACCCTCAAATGCTGACGGTGCGTGGCCTCGTCCGGAGAGTAGACCAACATATCATCAATAAACACTACGACAAAGCTATCTAAATAAGGCCTGAACACCCTGTTCATGAGATCCATGAACGCTGCAGGGGCATTGGTCAATCCGAAAGGAAGGACCAAAAACTCATAATGTCCATAACGGGTTCTAAACGCCGTCTTGGACACATCCTCACTCCGAATCCTCAACTGATGATAACCAGATCGCAAATCAATCTTAGAAAAGACTGATGCCTCTCGCAACTGGTCAAACAAATCATCAATACGAGGTAAGGGATACCTGTTCTTCACAGTCACTTGGTTCAGCTTCCTATAGTCAATGCATAACCTAAGTGACCCGTCTTTCTTCTTGACGAATAATACAGGTGCGTCCCAAGGGGAAACACTAGGGCAAATAAATCCCTTATCAAGTAACTCTTGCAATTGCCTCCTCAACTCGGCTAACTCCGTAGGTGCCATCCGATATGGAGCCTTCGAGATAGGAGAGGTGCCCGGAAGCAACTCTATGGTAAACTCTATCTCTCTATCCGGTGGCAATCCAGACAAGTCATCAGGAAAGACATCTGGAAAATCCTGCACTACCTCAATCTCCGCAAGAGTAGGTGACTCATCAGCCTCTGGTACTAACACCACGTTGGCAAGAAAAGCGTCACAACCCTTGTTCACCATGCGCATCGCCTTCATGGCAGAGATGACCAACTTTCCCGCCAAATTCCTTGGCAAGGGGTGAGAGAACTCATCCTCACCAGGAATGCGGAAAACAATCCTCTTCCGACGACAATCCACTAATGCATAATGCTCCTCTAGCCAATCCAGACCAAGAATAGCATCATAGTCCTTCATCTTTAGCAAAAAGAAACACCCATCTAGGATTCTATCCTCAATGCACACAGGTAACGACGGAATACACTTCCTAGTCGATACCGTACCCGCAGGGGTGTGCACAGACAAAGGGACCTCTAAATCCTCAGACTCTATGCCTGACTCTAGGGCTAACTGCCTAGCGAACCGCTCGGAAATGAACGAGTGAGTAGCACCCGTATCAAACAAAACTCGAGCGTGCACACCTAAAAGCAAAACCATACCTTCGGTGACATGCTCCGCCTGCTCGGCGTCCTCACGAGCTAAAGCAAACACTCGAGCTGGGGCTCGAGGCCTTCCTGGTCTTCCTGTAGCTGGCGCGGCTGCCGCTACTGCTGCTGGGCTGGCGCTCCGCGCTGGACTCCCTGCTGAAGTCTTGGGCAATCCTTGATCTTGTGGTCGCTGCTTCCGCACTTCAAGCACTTGCCCGCAATCATCCAACATTTGGTACCACCATGTGTCTTCCCACAGTGGGGACACTCCTTCTTCACACCAGGGGAACGTACAGAAGGTACTTGAGGACTGCCGACTGCTACTGGTCGCTGCTGTGTCGGGTACACCGCTTTCTTCTTGTCCTGCCGTTGGAATGTCACTGCAGGTCTCTTTTGCGAAGCTTTCTTTTCTTCCAGGTATTGCTCCATCTCTCCCTCCTGCCTACAAGCAGCACTGAGGGCCTCGTCTAACGTGCGGTGGTCAAACGCCATGAGTCTCGTCCGCAGTGATGGCTTGAGTCCCATCACGAACTTCTTTGTCTTCCTGCGCTGGTCTGCTACGATATGAGGTGCATATTTAGAGAGTTCAGAAAATCTTGCCTCATATTCCAGCACGGTCATGGAGCCTTGAGCCAAAGATAGAAATTCTTGCTCCATTCGATCTTGCACATGCTCGGGGACGAACTTGGCCCAAAAGAGCCTCACGAACTCGTCCCACGCAATATTGATAGCTCCGTCCTCAAACCGGGTACGCAGCAATGAAGCCCACCAAACATCAGCTCTTTCCTGCAGTACACCGTTCATAAGCACCATCGAAACAAATCTAGCTTAACAAAACATACAAGCATATAAACTAAAACATACCTGTAGCATGTAGGTGGCTAATGTAACCTTATCCTCATCTGCACACCTGATGGCTTGGAAGATCTTTTCTATCTCCCTCATCCAGCTTTCAGCCAACAACGGATCGCTCTCCCCTTTAAAAGAGGGTGGCAGCATCCTCTTGAATCTCTCCATGGTAGAAGGTCCACCATGGTCCTGAGCTGGTACTTGAGCCTGCTACAGTGCACATCAAGCAATATACAATCAACATAATATCACATAAGCAATTAAACAGACTATTAGTCATTTTATTTGTCTAACTTGAGCCTCCAACTGTGCCTGGAGTGCTGCCTGGGTATGAGCCTGCGTCTGCATGGCTTGCACCAGACCTTGCATGAATACTCCATAATCCACAGGCGGCGGTGGGGGAAGTACAGGACCTTGCGGTGCCGGGGCCTGCTGCTCCGCCCGCTCGTCACGTCTCGGCTCGTCCTCACGGGCCGACGCTCCGCCACGCCTACCTCTCGAAGCCATGGCTGTAATAAATTTCAGCCACCATTAGCTAGGTTATTAAGTTTTCTAACCATCTTCTTATCTATTTTCCATTCATTATTAATCAATTCTACACATGTGGACATACTTAGCATGCAATGAAGATGATGACTTATGTATATTCATGTGCAATCTCAACCGGTTTCTCTGATACCAATCTCTGTGGCGACCCTCATTATACCGGTACGATTATACCAACCCACGTCGATATAGCGAGCGTCATCACAGTGGGACATTTACCCAACAATAACATTCAGCTGAGATACACGTGAATATAAGAACAGAGTAGCGGACTGTCTTTATTTCATTCATCATCCACATTCAACATACATAAATCGATAACATTAAAGAACTAAAAGTCCACATAATTAAATTGCTGAAAATTTAATACATAAATGTCCACACTTATACATTCCCTTTCCATAGTAATTCTAATATAATGTTGCAATTACATACTATGAAAATCTCAAAATGTCACAAGCAGGGAATCAAAACTCGGCCAACTCGGGATCGGATCGCCCGAGTTGGCTCGGTTTTGGCCCCTCCGATCCGAGCCGGGGTAACCTGTCCGGTCCCCTGCGCTCGGATCGGTCGGGCTCGGCTGGGCTCGGCGGGATCGCCGAGCCCGGGCCGGTCCGCCGCGGATCGGCCCGGACCGGGGCGATCCGCGGCCCAACGGCTAGTTCAGAACTAGCCGTTTTCTAGCCGTTGGGGACTGTTCCCCAACGGCCAGAAACGGCTCTTTGGAGCCTTTGGAGGCCTTGGGGGTCTATATAAACCCCCCAAAGGCCCCCAATATGTTCTAAACTCAAGTTTTGAGTTCTCCTCCCCTCCTCTCAATATTTTGGGCATTCTCTCTCTCTCTCGGGCACTATTTTGCACTATTTGGGAGGCGATCTCATCTTTCACACTCTTGGGATTCTTGTTCGACTATTCGGGCTCTCTCACACACACTCTTGGCCCGAACTCTTGGCTGCGATTCATCTCCCTCTCTCTCATCCGCAAAAAAAAATTATTTATTTTCTGTTTTATTATTATTTAACTTCTTTTTTTGTGTTGTAAGTGATGGCCGCCGAAGGTGGTGCTGCTCCGGCTCCCCATTCTTCAAGCAACCCTCCTAGCACCGATCCCGCTTGGGCTCATGGTATCGTTGTGGACATGGCTCGAAGGAAGGTCCAATGTAAATATTGTGACCGGGTCTTATCGGGCGGCATATTTCGTTTGAAACAACATCTAGCGGGAATTAAAGGTGAGGTGGCACCATGCTCGAGAGTTTCTGCTGAAGTTCGAATGCAATTTTGCCAATATATGAAGGAGAAAGAGACATCCAAAGCAAACACTAGTAGAAGACGGCAACAAATCCGGGAAGATTTATCTGCCCCTCCTCGAAGGTCCGTAGATTTACCAAGAGGGAGACAATTCTTTGATCTTGATCAAGATGAAGAAGGTTAGTAATTAGTTAACTTACTTTTGAAACATTTATTTTAGTTTAAGGCTTTAAGCACCCTCCGACCCTCATTCTATTTCTATCTCATATTATAGAACAATTTCGTCGGGCATCGGAAGCAAGTCGAAGGTCTAATGCGGAAGAGGACTATCTCCGACGTACCGGTCGTCACGTAGGTCAAGGTAGTGGCCATGGGGGTAGCGGACAAGGGAGTTCAAGTGCTGGAATGAGTTCAAATATACCTGAGGTTCCAGTGGATATCCTAGAGACGGAGATCCTAGAGTGGGACCAATAGACCCATTTCTCACCAGGCGAAGGGAGAAGCAACCATCCATTTCTGCAGCATTCAAGAATTTGAAAATATGCAAGGAGAAGATAGGGAGAGCGACGTCAAGATGGTTCTTCTTCAACAGCATACCGGCTAATGCAGCAAAAGGACCATATTATGAGTCCATGATAGAGACTATTGGTGAAGTGGGCAAAGGGGTGGAAGGCCCTACTTCATATGAAATCTACAACAAATACTTGGATATGGAGGTTGAAGATATGAAGGCATATGTTTCCACATTTGAACGAATATGGGATGAATATGGTTGCACGTTAATGTGCGATGGATGGACAGGTATGTACAAGTGTTTGGCTAGTTAACTGTTATTCACTTATTCATTAATAAGACATAGGTTTTAATTTTTCATATGAATTGTGCAGGCATTACACGAAGAAGTATGATAAACTTCTTAATCTACTGCAAAGCAGGGACTGTTTTTTGGAAGTCGGTAGACGCTTCTGGCAAGGTGAAGAATGCGGACTACCTATTTCAGTTGATGGATGAGATGGTGCAGGAGATTGGAGAGAAAAGAATTGTCCAAGTGGTAACCGACAATGCAGCGGCTTTCAAGTTGGCGGGCCAAAAACTAATGGAGAAAAGGGAACACTTGTATTGGGTTCCTTGCTCCGCGCACTGCATTGACTTAATGCTAGAAGACATTTGTGAAGATCCAATGGTGGAAAATGTGGTCAACAATGCAAGGTTCGTAACCACTTTCATCTACAACCACAACAACATATTGGACATCATGAGGACGCATACACATGGACGGGAGTTGCTTCGGCCAGCACCTACAAGGTTTGCATCCCAATATATTGCATTGGATAGCATAAATGGGCAACGTAGCAACCTTATTAGGATGGTAGCATCGGAAGAGTGGGAAAACTATATGTCCCGACATGCTCCTACACGGGTGAGGGAGAATGGAAAGAAGGTGACCGACATTATCCAATCAAAGCCATTTTGGAAGGGGGTCCAAAATGTGTTGAATGTAGTAGAACCGCTTGTTCGAGTGTTAAGGGCGGTAGATGGGGAGAGGAGATCCGAGATGGGTTACTTGTACGAGGCTATGGATCGAGCAAAGGAGCTTATCCAAATGAACAACAAAACAACGTATGCCAAGTGGTGGGAAATCGTAGATCGGCGATGGGAGCACACATTGCATCATGATCTTCATGCTGCAGGTAAGCATAACACTTCAACTATTGTGAATTGTGATTACATATTATTTACAACTCATGTTTTAACATTTATCTTCTACATGTAGGGCATTTCTTCAACCCCCAATACATGTATAGGACTGATGGGAGGAGGGAGAACTATGACAATTCCTCCGAAGTGTTGATTGGGGCCAAAAATGTAATCAAACGGATGCTAGACAATGAGGATAGGGCAATCATAGCATGCAAACAAATGCATGATTATAGACTTCAACTCTACCACTTTGGTACTAGCACGGCACAACGAGCTGCTCAGATTTTGAGTCCAGGTTAGAAGTTACTCATCATATTTATTTGCATGTACAATGAGTTGGTTCTATTTTCTAACACATTATACATGCTTCATTTACAGCGGATTGGTGGTTGGATCATGGAAGAACTTATGGATATGAAGACTTGGCCTATGTAGCTATTCGGGTTTTAAGCCAAACAACGTCTGCCACAGGGTGTGAGAGAAACTGGAGCACATTTGGCTTGATCCACACAAAACAAAGAAACCGGTTGAAGTCTGCACGTCTTGAGAAGTTGGTATTTTGCCACTACAACATGAGATTGAAGCTTAAAAACCTCCAATTAATCAAGCAAGTTCAAGATAGAGAGAGATATAGATCCTCGGGGCAACAACAAGCTGAAGCAACTCCATCGGAGACAATAGATATAGAAGAAGTTTTTGAGGAGGAACATCCACTACATGCATGGGTAAATGCAAGCACTTCGGTTCAACCAGAGTTCGACCCGCATGATCGTGCATGGGCTGAAGGTAAATGACATTTACAATGTACATGCATCATTTATAAATTATTTATTTCTCATTTTAACATGTTTATGTCTCATTTAGGTGAGCTTGATGATGTGCCTTTGCTTCCGGAGTTTGAAACTCCCCCAGCCCCTAAACGCCAAAAGAAGACAGTGGGTGCAAGAGGAAGGAGCACGAAACATGGCATTAGCATTGCAGACTTGGACACGATCGAGGAAGATATAGATGATGAAACACCGGAGCCAAGCGATAATGTTCAATACCAAACTTCTAATGACTCGACATCGAAGACAAGTACTCCTAGTGAGGGATCCGATCATGGAGGAGATGTCCTAGTTGTCAGCAGTGTACCGCCACCGGCACCGCCACCCGACCCTATTGTATTCACCGGAGAGGAAGACTTCACCCATGCTACTCAAGATCAACATCATGGGAGTAGGGAAGGGAGGGAAGCACAAACCTCAAGTCAAAAATATGCACGAAAGGGGAAGAAAGTGGCATCTCAATTGCAAGGGCAAGGGCAAGGGCAAGGCCAAGGAGCATCCGAAGATTCGGGATACAATCCCAACTTCATTCCGCATAGACGGAATTGGTTAATGAAGAAGAAGAAGATGCAAGAGGAGTGGGAGCGTCAAGAAAAGCTACGGATGGAGTTTGAGACCATGGAGCAAGCGTCAGATACATCATCTTATGCTTCCACTGAAGGATATTACCAAGGGCAGGGAGGCTACTTGGGATATCCTCAATACCCGGATGCATCATATTACACCGGAGGTGGAGCATATGCACAATCCACTGAGTCCGATTCACATTCACATGACTCATATGAGTCATATGGCTCATATCAAGTGCCTGAAATACCGGGCTACACACCAATCACTATCATATATGCGAACACGGATGCCTATAGTCAATATTTGACTCAATATGAGGCATATTACCAACATTATATGTCTTGGACAGATTATGTAAACCTTATGTCCACACAATATAATGTACGATTCCAATAAATACATTTTTTTCATGTATTTCAGTTCATAAATACAATGTTCATATATTTCCTATTTTTTCATATTTTTTCTAATTTTTTTTCAATTTTTTTAAGGGGGGCGATCCACCCCCCTTTTGCTTGGCCAGACCCGGTCGGGCTCGGCCCGGATCGGCCGAGCCGGGCTCGGGATCGCCGGGTCGGATCGGTTTTGGGCCCGATCCGATCCGATCGATCCCCGAGATTTTGAACCTTGGTCACAAGTACTCCAACACTCTAATCTCCACGTTCGGAGTCGGTCTCCAACGTCTCCTCCACAAGTGTCTCGTCACCAACTACACCTGTACGCCGAAGCAAGTAGTGAGTCTAAAAGACTCCGCAAGTACTTCTCCACATACCATACATGCACATATCATAGTAGGTTCTACATACACATTCACAAGACACAACATGTAGCATGCTTGACATTAAATTTTGCAACCTATTATGGTGAATCTACAATTTAAACACATGGACTATGCTTTCAGATTTTCTAAATCAAAATCATCTATCACATACTTTCTATTCGTTCCTCACATGAACATCTACCTTCAGCCAACTAAGACATGGAAGCCATTAACATGAATTCCCGAGCATGCAAGAAAGGAAACATACTTGACATGGAATCTACACATTCCTACGCACATGCGTAACCATTTTACATGCTTTAAGCTTGCTGGCTTTACATAATTTAGTAACCATAATCTAACACATGAGAGCTACAACAACGATTAAATCATAACATGTGAACAACCAAGTATGAAGAATTGTTTATATATGCTTAACAATTATCCCTAGTATGGATTCTAGGCATTTTGCATACATAAACATGATCATATCATAGTAAAGCTACTGTTTAAGCATGATTTCAGATTGTCATAATATGGATTACAAACTCACATCCTCACATTTTGGTTTCACAATTTCACACAATTCCCAATTCGCATATTCCACACTTTACACATGCACTTTTACACATTGTTCACATTCACATTTTTCACATGAACACATACACATTTACACATTCACATTTACACATTCACATAGTCCAAACCACCAAAGAAGGACACAACACATCACATCACATAGACGCCATCTAGGCAACACAATGGCGACTCTTGGACTGCGCAGACCGGGAGAACAAGTCTCCACCCTAACCAGTGGTACTTGTCCACCTCCAGGATTTCCTCCTAATGCCCTTAGAGTCACTTCACATTGAACCTTCTCAGGGGGACTTTTCCCTGATACGGTTCCACTGCCCTCTGCGGAAGCAGTGTCACATTTGGCACAAGTTACACATTTTTACCGATTTCAACACATAGGTTTACACATGTTACTCTCATTTCATTCACTTTCTCACTCACATGCACACTTCTCTGTTTTTCCTAACATGGCACTACAATTACAGAAATTTAGCACTCAGGAAATTTCACTAATCAGGTTGCTATATACAAAATCAAATCATTTTACAAAGGCATACATTAGTTTCACATTTTTACATGGAAAATTCATATTGCATCATAGATTGGTGCAAATGACTTGAAATTTTAACCACAGGCTAATTTCGGGTTTAGGATCCCACATGCAAATTTTCAGATTTTTCTAACCTAAAACGTAATTACAGAAAATCTGACATCAAATTCACATGCTATTCACAATTCAAGTTAGCATGGAGTTGAATAACAATCACAATTTTAACAACTTACTGTCTGAACCTTAGCATGCATAGAGCCACATGATTTATTCTCGAATTTATTGAGCAATATACAATTTACAGAAGATTTATCGTGACCTACGCATGATTTCTATTTTCCCAAAACGGAAAATTCGATAACTCATATAAGCATGAAAAATTCCAGAAACTCAGAGCACAGACAAGGTTGTACATACATGGTCTAACAAAATTTGGCAACATGATTTTACCACGGATTATCAGGATAATGGTGAGAACATACACGTGAACATTCTTCCACATGCTTTAAAATATGTAAATAAGCTCTACCATCCACAAAATAAATGTACATTCACATTCCCATCCATCACATTAGCTAGTGTACATAGCATATAAGAGATTACTTTATATCCTCATCGTGAAACATATCGAAATTAATCATATAGAGGGGCAAAACAGCTTGCTGTTCTGCTCAGATGAACTTGGCGGCGGTCTCTGGTCGTTCCAGGAGTGGACGGCAAGATCGCTGGACGCACACCTGGATCTTGGCGTCAAGGCATTGACGCCAAGTTCCTGTCTGTGCAGAAACACAGACCGAACTCAAATGAAAAGGTGAAAAGGGGGATCCAGGACACGAGGAAAAATACATAGAATTTATAAAACCAATCTAGACACATACATGGACGTTATGGGTAGGGTACTTGCCTCTAGAAACTACACCAAACGGATCTAGGGCTCAGTGAAGCTCTCCTTGGGCTGTCCCAAGAAGCTCCTAGAAAAGCTTTACTCCGGGTTCCTGAGCAAGCTTCAGTGCAGTCCGAGGTCGGGGATGCCTTCCTCGATGATCCAGCAAGCTCCTTGATGCAGCAGGTGGCTGGATCAAGCTTCAGAACTTCAGATTTGGGGTTGCAAAAGTGGGGGTTTCTCACAGTCCGAAAATAGGGTTTTCTCTTCTTTTCCTCTTCTTCCTCTCTTGCAAAGGGACAAGAGAAGGCTTAGGGTTGCAGAAATGGGTTTGTATATAGGAGAGGGGGTTCTCTTATCACGCAGGGGTGACAAGATGGCCTTTCAGACCGTTGGGGACAGCTCCCCAATGGTTGGGGTGGCTTGCTTCCGAAATTCTGGGCTCTGCAACGCATGCAGGTCAAAGAGGTTGGCGTCCACATCGCTGGACGCTGGAATTAGTGTTGGCGTCTATGGGGTTGACGCCTACTCAACTCAAGCGTCCATTGATATTGACCCCAATCTGGCCTTCGGCCAGAACTCCAAATCATGCAGAAACCATGTACATCTTATACCTATATATGTGCCATATGTATACGCTATCAAGTACACACTACCATCATACCATTCATACATTATTTACACTAATTATACACATGCATACATAAGTATACCAACTAGTACTTACGTAGATATTTACATACTTAGATACACAACACGAATTATTTACATGCAATACAATAATGCAACAAAATTCGAGGGCCTTACAACCCTGCTCGGTTTTGATTGATATGCAACACAACACGTCATGTCCGTAGAGCGAACCCATCGGGTTGGCATGTCTTCATACGACGTCTCGGGATGCCACCGACGGTTTGTCCCCTCGGCTCGGGAATGGTTATGTGTGACGTGTCCGCGAGAATCCCATGAGTGTGACCTGTGTAACTCCCACGTGATGTCCGTTCGGATTAACCACCGATCGTGTGTCCAATAACGGGCACCATAAAGCCCATAACCTGATCGTGGGTCTAGGGGTGTTCATTAATCGGTTCAACCCGAAAAACATAACTGAACCGACCGGTTCGGTTTAATTCGGGTTGAATAATCTCACAGTTTAGTTCGGTTTTTTACTGGGAAACCGAATGAACTGAAATATATATTAAATATCTTTAATAATAAATAATATCATGAAAGAAAGCCTAGCCCAGTGGGCTAGCGCGTTTCCTTCTCATGGGCGGTCCTGAGTTTGAAACCCAGGACTGCTCATCCGCCCTTCAATGTGTGTGTGTGTTTTTTTTTGGGGTTCAAACCGAACCGAACCGTGAACAAAAATTCGGTTCGGTTTTGGTTCACCCAAAAAATGGGGTGAACCGAACCGAACCGGACCATGTTCACCCCTACATGGGTCAGTGGCAACTGATGAGGCGACGGTTTTAGTAATTGCTGCGCCATTTTTAAGTCGCTTGAGGCCTTTCTAGGTGACCCTCTCCTTATAAAAGAGGCAGACACTCCACAGGTTCAGGTACGTTGTTCTATTCCATAGGCTTGGCCATTCTGCTCGGCTAACGACTGACAAGAGCGTTGGAGTGTCCCCGTCGAGGTCTCTCGGTGGGCTTTGCAGGTCAGTTCGAGAGCTTGGAACATATGTCTGGCATCGGCTATGCGGGCCTCTGGAGGTTTCCTCGGCATGGGCTTCTCGGCCCATGCTTTGGCTAAGATCACCTCGGCGGTCCTCTCGGCCCGAACCGACCTCGGTTGCACTTGCCGTAACAAATGGCGCTGTCTATGGGAAGACACTACTAAAGGTCAGTACAGCTTCCACCATTCACCCTTGTAGTTGCTCTCGAAAGCAATGACCGCAAGCATAGGAGACCCCTTGAGGCGTCGCCCGTGATCGACAAAGGGGACGTCCTGGAGCATACGAGGTTCTGTAGACATGCATCTCCCGAGGACTGATAAGAGGGCCAATGACGAGTCGCTTAGAGCATCGTTGTGTGGCCGATAACGAATCCCTTATTGTCTCAGTAGCTTATGAGCCTCCCGCTAGGGGGGCCAGGTGGCTGACCACCCGAGAGCATGGTGTCGGCAACCACGCTTTACACATGCATTGAATCTCGAATCTAGAGTTCGTAAGCTCACTCTAAACTGAGAAGGCCCATACTGTGCGATCGAAGACCACGGTCATGGGGCCGATCAGTTGTCTGAGATGTGCAGGTCGGTAGACCTTGAATGCCGAGCACCTACGTTGTTATTTATCTTGATGTGTCAATAAAAGTTGAATTTCTATTACATTTGCATATTAACTGTGATTGAACTATTGTGAATTGGCGAGTCGCTTTATAGCATCGTCATTTGTTGACATCGCATTAGCGTCGGTAGAGTCAACTGCGAGGTAGCTCCGGCACTCGGCTAATCCCAACAATGCGAGAGCTCAGGTTGCAGACAAGGTCACTTCAACACTCATGAAGTACGTGGACGTCGTAGTTCGTTGGACGAGGTTGCTTCGGCACTCGTCAGGAACAGAGAGATGACGTCCAACGTGATAAGAAGGCGAGGTTGCTTCGACACTCGAAAAGATTGAATCTTGTCCCACGGGCTAAAAGTAGTCATAGAGGTCTGATCCGACCTCGAGAATTGACAAGCTCGCGGGCCTCCTCAAGAGGTCGCCCTAACACGAAGAATACGAGGTCGTTGCGGCACTCGACCTATAGATTTTTTTTCGCGTCGGCTAATATTCGTAGACGTCGGGCTAGCTGCCGTGGGTTTGGCCACGAAGACAACGACAACGTCATGATGTGATCGATTGCAGGCCGGTGTTGACGGCTTGGCGATGTGATGCGGTGCAAGCCACATGGGTTGGCAGAGCCACGTGGCATGACACGTGTGTTTGAGGAAAAATTCCGGACAGCAGCTTCACCTCGGCCCATAACTTGGTCCGATGTGAACCTGGGGGGCCATTGATACAGAGGTTCCCCACAGGTCGGCTAGATCCTCGGCTAGGCCGACCTCCCAGGGTGTCTGAGCCGACATCCTCACGTGGCTTGGGCTGTGCGATGGTGTCGTCTAAGCCGACAAAGCAGCTCGGCTAGACCAACCCTTTTACCCCCTCAGACCGACAACATCAGCTTGGCCGAAGACGAGGAGTACCCTGCTCGGTTTTGATTGATACACAGCACGACACGTCATGTTCGTAGAGCGAACCCACCGGGTTGGCATGTCTTCATCCGACGTCTCGGGATGCCACCGACGGCTTGTCCCCTCGGCTCGGGAATGGCTATGTGTGACGTGTTCGCGAGAATCTCGAGAGTGTGATCTGTGTAACTCCTGCGTGATGTCCGTTCGGATTAACCACTGATCGTGTGTTCAATAACGGGCGCCATAAAGCCCATAACCTGATTATGGGTCAGTTATGGCAACTGATGAGGCGACGGTTTCAGTAACTTCTGTGCCATTTCCGGGTCGCTTGAGGCCTTCATAGGCGACCCTCCCCCTATAAAAGAGGCAGACACTCTACAAGCTCAGGTATGCTGTTCCACTCCATAGGCTAGGCCATTCTGCTCGGCTAACGACTGACAAGAGTGTTGGAGTGTCTCCCAGCCGAGGCCTCTCGGCGGGCTTTGTAGGTCAGTTCGGGAGCTCGGAACACACGTCTCGTGTCGGCTACGCGGGCCTCTGGAGGTTTCCTCAGCATGGGTTTCTCGGCCCATGCCTCGGCCAAGATCACCTCGGCGGTCCTCTCGGCCCGAGCTGACCTCAATTGCACTTGCCGCAACAAGAACAACATCAGAAAACATAAACGAATCCTTATTATCTACAGATGAATCTTTTGATAGTAGGAATAAGCTTCAATAAATGCAATAGGTTGTCAAATCTCTCTGCTCTCCTCATTTTCCTCATGCTTTTGAACTAGGCAACAGGCTGTTCTGGTTAAAACTAAGCTGTCTGGGACAGTGATTAAAAAATCGTCTGCCTAGGTGACCAGGTGGACCGATTAGTCGACTTGGGGCCTCTAGTCACCTAGGTGGGTCCCAACTCAGATTGTTTGTGGAATTTTTGATTTAGCGTGTTATATTTCTGTAAATGACTTTTGATCCCCTGTCTAAGCTACATGTTTGATTGTATTCTGGTTACACTTTTTTGCTTCTCCTTCCTCCAATTGCCAACTATACATGATCATCCTTCGACAAATGAGACTCAGCTCTGATTATAGTGTCAGGGTTCTAAATCAAGTCTTTTAATTAAATCAGATTATTTGACGATGCTTATGTCTTTAGATATGAGATGTATACTTGTGGACAAAATTTTTTTTTTGCCAATTCCCCATTCCCAGAATTTCCCTCCCTTAACCGATGGAAGCACCATCGGTTAGGGGGGTTTTTCCCCTTAACCGATGGGGCTACCATCGGTTAAGGGGGTTCTCTCCTCCAACCGATGGAAGCACCATCGGTTGGAGGGACAAACCCCTCCAACCGATGGTACTACCAACCGATGGGAGTCCCATCGGTTAAGGGGATCTCCCCTTGAGAGTCCCCTAACCGATGGGACTGCCATCGGTTAAGGGGATTTTCCCCCTTAACCGATGGGACTACCATCGGTTGAGGGGTTTTATCCCTCTAACCGATGGTACCCCCATCGGTTAAAGGGAATTTTCCCTCTAACCGATGGGACTCCCATCGGTTAAAGGGAGCCCCCACTCCCACACATGTAAGGGGGGCCTTCCCCTATAAAAGGCCCCCCAATCCCCTCATTCAAGGAGGCCGAGCCCCCCGGAAGGTGCTATAGCCCTCTCACCCAAATTGCTGTCCCCTTTGCTTCTGAAATTCCAAAGAATAGAGAAATTCCAATTTCCAAAAGTTCCCCATCTCTTCCTCAACCTCCTCTCTTGTGTGTGAAGGTATCAAACTCCCTTCCCTACTCGGAGTAGAGTGAGAAATTGAGAGATCGTCTCCATACGGTATCGGCAATTCTCTCTTCTTAAGTCCGTAATAACGGCATCGGTCCCCATGGGCTATAGGGTTTAAATATCGTCCATACATGGACATATGGTATTTAAATACCTTTGTAATTCATGCTCTGAATGCTATGCATCCAGACGCATATGTGCCACCTCCCATCGAGTGCTAAGTCTCTGGGATGGTGTGTTTGTGTTTATATGTATGTGTTTCTTAGGGGAGACTCTGCCCAAGTGGAGATTCTACCTGAGAACATATTCGTATATTCGCAAATTTGTGTTTTTATGTATATGTTTCCTAGGGGAAACTCTGCCCAAGTGGAGATTCCGACTAAGGACATATCCATAAGCCTCAAATTTGCACTTATACATATATGCTTTCTCGGGAGGAAACTCTGCCCATGACAAAGTTCCTTCTGAAGAAACATGTCCATGTAACCACAGACTCGTATTTATATACATATGTTTCTTAGTGGAGACTCTGCCCAAGCGGAGATTCTGCCTAAGAACATACCTGTATATTCGCAAATTTGCATTCATATGTATATGTTCCCTAAAGGAAACTCTGCCCGAGCAGAAACCCCCTTTCCCAGAATAAACTCTGGGGAGCTCCCGCCCAAACGGGGTTATAGCTCGGGAATATATCCATAAAAATGGCAATTTTGCGCCTATACATATATGTTCCTTAGCAGAACTTCCATTTGAATAGAATCTCTACTCAAGAACATATTCATATAATTACGAATCCGTGCTTATGTGCATATGTTTCCTAGGGGAAACTCTGCCTAAGCGGGAATTCTACCCAAAAACATTTTTGTACAACCATAAATTTGGATTCATATGAGTATATTTCTCGAAGGAGACTCTGTTTCTACAGAGATACCTTTCGTGATAGAAACTCCGCCTAAATGCAGATACCGCTCGAGAAGATATTCATAAAATTACAAGTTCATGGATATACACATGTATTCTGCTGGAAGAATCCTGCCTAAGTAGAGACTCTCCCTAAAACATATTCATATAAACACCATTTCATATGCATACGTTTCTTGAGGACACTTTGTCTAAGCGGAGGTTCTGCCCGAAAACAGACTCAGATGTCTACAACTTCACATTTGTATGCAATAAATGGAGTTCTACCTAAGCGGAAGTTCTGTAGAAAATATATGCATACACCCATGAAAAATCATGGTTATATGAATATATTTCTAAAAGAAGAAAAGAAAAGACAAACTCTGGCCGAGCCGAAATTCTGCCAGAAATATATATATATTCATAAAAGAGTTGTACCTACGTGGATAGTTCATCGGGGAGAAACTCCGCTTTGACAAGGACCCTCACAAGAAATATATCCATATGTCTGCAAGGTCATCTCCATGCGAACAAAAGAAGAAAGGAAGCTCTGTTCAAAGAGAGGCTTCACCCAAAAAAAAAAATGCCACGGAACTTCATAATCTATAATCAAAGTCATACTATAAATTTACACAATAACTCTGCCCATGTGAAAGTGCTGCCCAAGTTCTCAATACACCCGAAGCCTAGAAATAATCCGCGGGTGTATGCTCATTCCAAACCAAATTTTAAATCAAACAGCACATTTCAAACCTCAAGCGGGTTCACGGGTATATACCCGTTCCTTTTTCCAAAATCATATTTCACGCCCGAAGAAAGAGGGCAGTCGTATCACTTTAAAGAATAAAATGCATTTTCAATAAAAAAAAGACGAAGAAGGGAAAACATCATGTTAGGACTTTCTAAATTTTCTTTACATATATATGTTCTCATCCTTGCTATGAATGGTATTCGGGTTAAAACTGATGTTAAATAATACCAAGAGGTTTTAACTCGATGTAAATGTAACATCGATTCCGATCGATGGAGACAGAGGTCCAGCACATGCTACCCTAATTGTTTGATGAGTATAGACACAGGACTCAAGGAGTTCAGATTAAAAAACGGCGCACCCGTCCGTTCCTCGGACATCATACCCGTCCGTTCCTCGGACATTATACCCGTCCGTTCCTCGGACACCACACCTGTCCGTTTCACGGACACCAAAATTCTTCTTCCGCATTGCGCGGACTCTTTCTTCTGCCTGTTAGACAGGCTGGCACGCCCCGCAAATACAAAAATAAAAGCATGTGAAATAAATGAATCGTCAAGTGAAATAAAACAAATAAATCAAAATTGCAAAGAAAAAATCCCGTGTCAACAATACTCTCAACATTATCAATTAGAAGTAGGCATGCATAAGAATTTTTTTTTTAAAACAATACCTCGAAAACGACTGACTTGGACTTGAGTCACCCGACTCACCACCTAGACAGTCTGACGAGTCATGAGGGGGTCATCCGACCTAGACCTTTTTAAAACATTGGTCTGGGATTTTAGGTTTGTTTATGACTTATAATTATGCGGCAGCAGGCTTCATAATTCATTATCTCATAGGGTTGTAAAACTGAATCTATTTGGACTGCTGAGGCTAAAACAGACGGATTTATATAAGTTGGTATTATCACGTTATAGAAAGAAATGGCCCTAATATGCAAATAAAGCTTGCTTATGTATGATATCTTAAATTTATTTTTAACAATTCAATATCACAGAGGGTGTATGTGAAAAGTCCCAATTCTATTCTGGTAAACAGAATCATATCAGATAGAGAAATACTCATTGCAAGATTGCTCCTGCAACAGAAGTGATGTAGATTGCAAGAAAGTAATCTTATTGGTTGAAAGGGTTTGACAAGATGCTTTCTCTCTATTTTATGAGCCAATGAGATTACTTTCTTGCAATCCACATCAATTTTATTGCAATGCAATAAGTATTTCTCTATCAGATAAATGCAGATTGTGGTTATGCAACCTTAATTGTAGGAAGGAACAAGGAATCAAGGGACTTGACATGTAAAAATTCTGTACTAGAGAGAGATATTATACATATCCCTATACCTTGGTTATATTAGAGCTAAGGATGAATGTATACTGGTATTAGGGAGATTCCCTAGTCATTCTTGTATTACGAAGCATGTTATATCATGGATTGCAAAATCGGCCAATTCTATATTGGATTGGTCGGGGGGGGGGGGTCTCCCTAGATCATATAACGTGCGACTAGATTGGCTGGAAACGAATTGAATCGATCCGGATCGGCCGTTTTGAATGCTGATCTGGACAATCTGGAAAAGACGAATCAAATGTGAAATAGGCTCACCGAATAGACTCCGTATCATGTTGATCCACTATGTATTGGTCTGGATCGGCTGATACTGACTAATAACGGGCTAATCTTGTGTGCTTAAAGCACCTTTGGTTAATCGCGACCAGTAGATCGATCAACATGGCTTACTTGTATGAGGCTATGGATAAAGCCAAGAAAAGGTTGAAGGAGAAGCATCCCACAACATTCTAATAATAGTGGAGAATCATTGATAGGACTATAGGAGATGGGAGTCTACTCTCCACCATGATTTAGACGTAGTGGGTAAATTCATTTCCTTCCAAATTTCCTCTAGTTAAATATGGTCACTCATTATTCAGTTCTTCACTTATGTATATGTATGTATGGTATCTCTTCAATCCCCCAGCAATATAGTGAATCAGCTCACAATGATGGTGAGTGCTCCAAGGGACAATGATTATTACCACTATATTGTCCAGGAACGAAAGGATATTTGCTATGTCAGAGACTCGGAGGTACAATTCTCATTTGTAATGTTAATCCCTCTTCAAAGGGAGAAAGGTGAGAGGTCTGATGATATCAATTATTTTGTGTCAGATGTACATGTTCAAAATGAAGCTTAATATATATAGGGATTACGATCTGAGAGAAGTAGTGGGGAGAATGAGTCTTGGTTAATACCTAAATTAGTAATCTTAAGTTTTGTCATTATAATTTAATGGTACCACGTACTAATAGTTTTTTTGTGTGCAATTGAGGGGTGGGTTATGCTTGATTATAAGACTAGCCAAATAAATCTACTTGCAAGAATTGCCATCAAGATGCTTAGCCAGACCACTTCATCTAGCCAGTGTGAGAAGAACTAGAGCACTTTCTCACTTATCCCTACAAAAGTGAGAAATAGGCTGACGGCATCGAGACCAGAAAAGTTGGTGTACTGCTACTACAACATGTGTCTGAAGGTCAACTGCATCAAAGAAATGTAGAAGAAAGCAGAGATGAGGTTGATTAGTTTGCTTGGCAGTAAATGGGAAACACCTAAAGTAGAGGTTGTAGACACCACCGTACTTAATGATGTTGATGAGTTTCTGGATGAGAAACACCTATTGAATGCATGGGTGGAAGCAAGAGCAGAAATGGATGTTCTAGAATTTGACCCTCGAGATTGCTCATGGGTAGAAGGAGAATTAGATGGAGTGGAGGCTTGAGATCTAGATCTTAGAGTAGGGAGGATCCAACTCACTAGTCACAACCAATTATTACAAGAGAGAGATGATGACACTCAGTTACTTTGCCAAAGACATCTAGACTACCTACAAGTTAGCTTACCACACAAAAAGAGGGGAGAACAAGCTCCAACGAAAAAGAAAAGTTTACATGTCAGACAGAAGAAGAGGAGAGTCTTGACTTAGGTCAATGATGATGAGATCTTCTACTTGAGTCTAAGCCACCATGTGCACAACCAATTTGCAGTGATGATACCATATAGGCCCCTAATGATGATGATGGGGCTACTACTGGGGTTATAGAGGGAGGAGTTGGTCATAGAGACACATGATATATGACACGTGGATTAATTTCTGGATATGGGGTGTATTACAAGCTATGTGATAGGAACATAAAATGGAGGAGGCAGAGAAGGACAAGGGGGACATGAAGGCCAACAAAGTCAGACAACTTATGATTGGCCACATTGGGAGCTACACTATGGTTCGTGGTCTATATATACGTCATTGTTCTAGCCTCTCACTTTCCCATACTTGGATATTAGTAGTTCCCCTGTTACAGCAGGAGGAGGATGGACTCTTTGACGGTTTGACCTTCACAAGAACAAGACACAAGTGAAGCAACTAGTGCATATAAACAAATTGACATCTGGTGTAATGTTTCATTACGGTCTGGAGATAGCTCAAGCCAACAATATAAACCAAGAGGTATTCAAAGAGGAATGCATGATTTAGCAAATTTCTTCTTAGGTTATGGCTATAAGGCTATGCATATCAATCAAGCATATGGGCATCCAAAACCACTTGATGACGAATCATCTCGATTTGGATGTCAAGACTAGTTTTGTTTTTTCTAACATGTAAGTTAAATTTGATGTTCATTTGAGGTGTTACATTTGATGTTTATTATTAGGGTTATTGTCGTGTAGTACGTTACATTTGATGTCCCTGAGGTGGGGCCATTTAGGGGGAGCCTAGGATTTGAACCTGGTCCTTTACAAAAAAAAAATGTTAAATTTGATGTCCCATGTAGTATGAATACGTGTATGATTGTTTTTTAATGCAAATGTGAGTTTCTTCAATCTTTCCGATTTTTCTTGTTTTTTTTTTTTCTGAATTTTCCTGAAAATTTCTGATTTCTCCTGCATTTTTTTGAATTTCCCAAAGTTTTGCCTACTTTTATAAAAAAATTGCAGCTTGGGCTGATCCTGATCCGGATCAGGATCAGATCGGCGATCCAGCCTCTTCTCAGGGAGTCTGGCCGATTTATTAAAAAAAGTTTTATTTCTAAAAAATAGGGAAAATCAGAAAAATAAAAAATAAGGGAAAAATATGTCTTCAATATTTACACATATATTTGTGATATATGTAATCATACTCATAAATTTACCTATTAATATGTATACATATGCAATATATATGTAATCATACATTATATACATATGATATTAATATATAAACATAATTAATATGTATATTAATCATACAATCATATATTAATGTATAAACAAAATTAATATGTCAATCATATATTAATATGTGTGTTAATGTACATAGAATCATATGTTAATGTAAATATAATAACAACATGCGCATATATATGCATATCATATTAATGTATAAACATGATTAATATGTATATCAATCATACAATCATATAGTTAATGTACAAATATTAATGTATAAACATAATTAATATGTATATTGATCATATATTAATGTATGTGTGTGTTAATTACATACAATCATATATTAATGTAAATATATAACAACATGCACATATATATAGTTAATGTACATATATTAATGTATAAACATAATTAATATGTATATCAAGCATATATTAATGTTTTTATATGTGTCAATGTACATATAATCATATATTAATATAAATATAATAACAATATGCACATATATATACATATCATATTAATGTATAAACATAATTAATATGTATATCAATCATATATTAATGTATGTGTGTGTTAATGTACATACAATCATATATTAATGTAAATATGTAACAACATGCACATATATATAGTTAATGTACATATATTAATGTATAAACATAATTAATATGCATATCAATCATATATTAATGTGTTTGTGTGTGTTAATGTAGATAGAATCATATGTTAATGTAAATATAATAACAATATGCACATATATATTCATATCATATTAATGTATAAACATAATTAATATGTATATCAATCATATATTAATGTATGTGTGTGTTAATGTACATACAATCATATATTAATGTAAATATAATAACAAGGACATGTATATAGTTATGTGCATATAGTTAATGCATGTATCTATACATAAATATGTAAATTAATGCACATTTAGTACAAGTATTAATTAATATATAATTAAAAATTGTGTGGCAGAATCGGCCGATCCAGAATGATCCGGGCTGATTCTGCTCGATTCCGGCCTATTCAACCGGGATTTTGACTAAGGGGGTTCCCCCCCAGGCCGATCCAATCCAGAATCTGCCGATCCCGATTGGCTGATTCTTCCTTCGAAGCTCTAGATCGGCCAGACTTCCAGAAGATTGACTGGATCGGCCCTGGGCTGATCCAATCATTTCTTCCATGTGGTGTACTACTAATATGTATATTCTTCTATTGCTCTAGTGCTGTATTAAGAGTTTTCATTACTTTCTGTCTCCTTTTCCTAACATGGTATTTTAGTTTGAACATATTTCTTTGTTTTCTCATCATCTAGTAGTCAAGTTGTCCCAGTCACTTTCTCTCTATGCTGACTTCCCCAATGAGTTCTTTGGGTCATGTTCTTATCCATTTTTTCATTTCAACAGATGGAATTCGGTTTTTCCAGTGGAAGCTTCTAATTTGTGCCTTAATTGTAATTCTATGGTTCACTTGCTTTATATTCAATAATTCACTGTTGTATATTTAATGCAAGCTCTATTAGTATGTTGAGCATGTATTTTATCAGGCAAGATTCTTTTCGTGACTAATCTGGGAACAAAGTAAACAGTGCTTTAAGTGGTTTGCTTTACACATATTAGGCCCTTGAGTTTGGCCAATGTCTGAGTTGGCTTAGCATCAATGCTCTTGAAATGTTAACACACGACCTTAAAAATGTAATCATCTGGATTCAAACATCTAGACATCATATTTCTAATGGAGTAACATTTTTGTGTAGTTATTGGTTTGACATGGGAGGCATACTATTATGTGCAGTGGCTCTATATATATTTTAAAATTTGATGTTGCTGATAAATCACAGGCCTCATCCAAATGAATGTTCTGGAGGTGATCTGGATGGTGACCTGTATTTTGTTTCTTGGGATGAAAATCTTCTTCCACCAACAACTGACAAACCAATGGACTATATTGCTCGTAGGCCTCGTATTATGGATCATGATGTAACATTAGAGGTATGCAGAAACAACTCTCTTCTCCTGTTATGTGTCATCAGTCGACATCTGCCTTTCTGTATTTTTATACTGCAAAGAAATCCTTGGTCTAGTAAGATGGCATGCCCAGGTAATAGGCATCACAGAGAGAGAGACATCTGACTTGCCTGGTATTATACTCTGCATCCAAGCCATTAATAAGGAAAAATAAGTTACATAGCTTCTTTATTTTTTTTCCACCAATAAATTTTATCGTATGTGTCATAGCATGCTCCCAAAATCGTGAGCTATCTAACATCCTTGTTGGTTTTAACTTGGACAATAACCACTGTTTCAGTTAATATATTTGCTATTACTCTAGCAGGAATCATCCAGTACTTTCTGATCTATGTTAATTTCAAAATGTGTAGTCAAAGAAGTCAATGAAAAGCAGCAAATTCTTTGGGTTTCCTCATGAGAATCACTGTGCTTTGTTGACACATAATCTGACCAAAATATCTGTCCTCATCTATTCTTATAGGAAGGATAGAAATATTTTAGGATGAGGACAAGGATCGTAAACTTGTCCTTGATTTATTTGATGATCTTTGCTTTCTAATTAAAATTGTTAATAATATGAATGATTCATTTGGACCATTCTTGAAAGTGAATCAACTGCTATAGTTTCCTTGACTTTATGTCATTGTTGTAAGTTTGCCTTGTAATATAACAATATATTTTATTTGCTTTATGTATATTTCATAAGCTTAATCATATAACTTTGTTTATTCACAATACTATGGTGTATATTAGTATCTCTTATGTATTTGGCTAGTGAAAACTGTAATGTATAAATATGCAGAAGGTCTATAATAGTATAATGTTCTTTGCTAGCGTCATCTTTCAGATGTAGAAGTCCAAGAAGACAACAGGAAAGGTTTTGTAGAACTATAGTTGTATCCAAGTCAAACAGTTTAACCCTTCTGATATTTTTTAAGTATATGGACATCTATGTTATCAAAGGAAATTGAGGCGATCGCCTAGGTGATGAGGCGAGGCAACCTCAGATTGCCTCATCCCGGCCCATTTTGCCTCGGCGATTTCAAGCAACCAATTCCACCCATGGATGGCAAAGTCGCCTGGGTCGGAGCGGAGTCGGCCGACTCTGAGTCGGGTCGGCCCCTGGCGACCCGACTCTGGGGGGGAACACCGACCCACCCACAGGACTGGTTTACAAAGCCCACTGCCCCGACTCAGAATGACTCGGCCCGACTCAGGCCGACTATGGCCCGACTCAGGGTCGGGATCGGCTGGGGCCGACCCAGCCACCCGACCCGACTCTGCCATCCATGATTCCACCCTTTTTGCCCTTGTCCATCCCATATATTGGCCCATAAAGAGGCCCACTTGGCCTATTTTTTACTTGCAATTTAGTTTCTTAAATTTTAGTTAATTTACATATAGAAATGAATAGATTTAGTAAGTCATACAATAATTTGACATATATGACTGATTAATTTTATGAAATATACTAGTTTCAACTTTCAGGCACATATTTAGGTGATATTTATAGATATATTTTTTAACTATATACATTATTTTATGGCTTAGGCCTTTGAGGCTGAGGCGACCCCTTGATCGCCGTACTCGCTTCGCGCCTCTGACTACATAGATGGACATGTAAGAACATGAATAATGTTATGAATATACTTCCTTCTTCAAAAGATAAGTCCAGCTTGATAGGTGATCTCTTACATAGTTACATCTCTATGAGCTTACATCAATTAGTGAGAAGAAGATAATACTCCCCTGTCAAATGAGGTTTACTTGAGACAGGAAGAAGAATTAGAAGCGGGGCCCTTGTTAATTGTTATGCTTGTCAGGTCCAACTTATATAGATACATATTTATCAGATTTATGATCTACCACCAGGCAGTGGTAGGCAGCGTTAGTTGGAAGATTCACAGGTGTGATTGGGGGTTGCGGCTGGGAGTATTGGCAAGGGGAAGAGCAAGGCCAAATCCAAGGAGGCTGGAGGAGGCCTGTGCACCCACCTACTGCGGGCAGCTGCTACTAGTGTACTCGGTTTCTTTCATTTGTTTATTTCTATCCGCAAGGCCAAGGAGGCTATAGGAGGCCTATACATCTACTGCTGCTACTAATATAAATGATTCTATTTTTTTTCTTCTTTCTTTATTTGTTTGGGGGGGGGAGTGGATTATGCGACTAAATTTATAAAAACTGAGGTAGTACAAATTACTACCAACGGAGGAGAAGAGAGTCATTCTTTGTTTATTCCTTTTTCTTCCGTCTGTTTTGATTACAATGAGCGTAGTATGCCCCTACATAGGCACTCATGCAAATGCATGCACATGCACCCATGCATAGACTATTGAACAAAAGCTAGAGTTGGAAGGAGGAGGAAGGGACATGACAAGGACTGGAGGAAATAATATTTATCTCAAACTGTTAAACATGATCCAATGGAGCTGAGAAAGATTCTGCCTGTTGGAGCTTGAAGAAAAGATAACTGGTTCACCACTTTGTGTGGGTACGTAGGAGCCTTTGAAGTAGCACTCAAGTCTGGGGGCAATGGGCTATTGGTTTTCAAGATCCTTAATCTATCATTCTATAAGTTGCTTGCAGCTTGACTATTATGGTGCAATGGGTAGACTATCTCTTTCAAGAAGGTCATAAGGCTATTTATCATTTGTGAATCTGTGTTCAGACACATCCAGCCAACAGTTAGGCTTTCATCCATGCACCCATCCTGGTCCAAGACAAATGTAGGCAGTATTGCTTTGAGAGAGTCTGGCAGGAGAGACTCTTTTTGAAGTCCTGAAGTACAGTGGCTAATCAAGAGAGGATGGGTGAATTGATTATGCCCAAATAAAATTAAACCACACACAATAAAAGCAATTTAACCACAGCGGAACACAAGTGTGACACGAACAAAATAAATGGCGTACGCAACAGAATCACGTGCATGGCATGATGGCAGTAAGAACAGGGGTAGAAGAGATGGAACTACACCGCAGTGCACAGGATTTTTTAGGTGGTTCAATTACACAACATGTGCAATCTACATCCCCCTCCCATACTTGTGAGGCCCGACACACACACACACTATCTTGTTTACCGGGTACAAGAGAACCCCCACCCCCCCACCCCCACCATGGATGGCAACATCGGTCGACTCCGCTCTGAGTCGGCCGACTCGGAGCGGAATTGGCCCATGCCGACCCGACTTGGGGGGGGGGGGGGAACACCCACCCACCCACGGGACTAGGTTTGCAAAGTCCACTGCCCGAGTCAGCCCGACTCCGGCCTGACTCGGGGTCGGGGTCGGGATCGGTTGGGGCCGACCCAGCCACCCGACCCAACTCTGCCATCCTTGCCCCCCACCCCCCACCACACACACACACACACACACACACACGTTTCCTAGGACAAAACTAACCCAACCACACTCGCACCCAGATGCTCGGACAACCCCAAACACCCAACACACACAAAGATCTTACAGATCAGTTTTCCACAATCAACATAGGACAAAGGAAAACTCAAAAGTAAACAGAATAAGTTTTGGCTCTCCCTGTTGAACTAAGAAGTATCTCCTTCTTGGTCACAACACAGGACGAAGACTTGAACGCTCGAAGTGACAGTTGAGGGTTCCTCTGATGTTCCACGAACATATCAACACTTGAAGAATGATCTTCTCTCTTTACAGCACCAGGCACATCACATTCATACCTTCAGTTCAAGTCCTTCCTCAGGATGCTCTGCAGCTTTGAACAGGTTGAATTGGACGTTCAGGGTGTAGGAAATCCTTACTGAGATGAAGAACGGCTCCAACTCCAAGAACGTTAGGGTTGCGTACCTCAGGTTGAGCAACATGCCTCTATATACGCTAGAAGGTTTCCAAAAGCCTTTTTGCCATTTAGCCAATTTTTGTATTCGATTCAAACATGTTTGGAAAGTTCGTATTTGATAGACTACTGGAATTGATCTACCAACACGAGCCTTCGATCGACTAATGCATGTACAACTACAAGAAAAACATCTAGTTAGTTGCAAAAACAATTTCGGTTGACCAATGGATACTTTCGGTCGACCAATGTTGGCTTCGGTTGACCAATGTCCTTCGGCCGACCTTCTGAGGTATTTTACTGGAAGCTTCGGTCGACCAAACACAGTTTTTGGTCGACCGATATGACATTTCTGTCGACCAATGTTGGCCATTAGTTGATCAATCTGGACTTGATCCTCAAACAAGGTTCACTGGGTCAGTTGGTCGACCAATGATAGTTTTTGATTGACCAACCTGGTTTCTGTTGGTTGACCAATGTAGAATGTTGGTCGGCACTCGGCAGGCTGACTTCTGCTAGTTTTTGTGTTGGCCTTTAGCACACGTGTATTTGCCTTCATGCTCGTTGCTTTTGCACACTTCAACACACAAATTATACCTTCAAAATATATAAAAAATTTAAAGACATGGCCTCTATGGCTCTATCACGTCAAATTCAATGTTTTTTTTTATCATCATAATCTATTGGAGTGCAAATATCTCCACCTTTTTAATGACGACAAATTTTCTGTAGATTTCTCGAATAGAAACATCCAAACACATCAAACATTCATTTTTTTTTTTTTTGGTTATCATCTGTTTTTGGATTTTTAGGTATACATCTTTTTGTTTTTGATTTTTGAATGTAGACTTAACACCATGTATTTACACAAGCAAGCAACACACATACCATATATATAGAGGAATTACATATATTTCTCCCCTTTTGACATCATTAAAAAGGCAGGAGTGGGATATTAGAAAGCAAATGACTCAAGATCTAGAATGTGTTGGATTGAAAGTCACCAAGGAGAAAGAGATGCATTAAGAGAAGAGTTTATTAGTCTGTGTATTTAGATAATTTATCAAGATATACTCAAAATTTAATAACACCTTGTGTACTAGTAAATTATTATAAGTAATGGAGATTAAACAAGTGGAAGCATGAACCTTCTAATTAACACAAGATGATGTTTTTCAACTCTACATAATTCAATTTAGATCCTCGCCTTTTAGTAGCATGCACTCTGTCTTTTTTTTCCCTTTTCTTTTCTCATGTTGGAGTTTTATTTATCGTTTGACGTGAAGCTCCTCACTTGTTCAAATGGGGAGACATGTTACTAAGTTTAGGTAATTCACATTTTGTTTTTTCTCCTTTTTTTAACACATTTGTGGATAGGTAGTTTTTTTCCTCACGATTATTCTCCATTGATTTTGCAGAATATCAAACATCACTAAAGTGTTAAATAAAATTTTCCAGATTCTCATGCTTGATATCCATTATACTCATTAAATGAGTGCATGCATAAGTTCAATAAATTTCAGATGTATACTGAGAAGGATGCTAAAGACATTACCAGCTCCCTCTTAATGTTTGTGAAAAACACTCTTCACCTCTCCCCTTTAGTGTTTGAAACATGCACTAACCCTGAGTCATTACAATTAATTATATGCAAGGAGTTGTGGCCATAGAAATCAACAAGGAATAGGTGTTACAAATACATACATGCACTCACACAGGGAATCTCATGCAATAAGTTGCACCATGCAGAGAATTATGCAAGGTCTTACCATTAAGCCACTGCACTCTTTACTTCAGACAATTTTTATCAAAAATCAACGGAGCTCTTTTTCAGCAACTTACTCAAAGGATTTCCAGCATTAAGACTCATTAAAACATCAACCAAGCAGTCATGTAAATTGAGATTTAGCATATCATGCACAATACATTTCTAGAATAGTTAAGGGCAGAAATTACCATGACTTTTGAATTCATTTGCTTTTGACCTTTTTTGTTTTCTTCTTGAATCTCTTGTCATGCCTTGAATGTCTTCCAGTTTGATCCCACCATCACTTAGTACATCGAGGCTTCCCTACAAACACAAACCCCTCATGCAGAAAATTTTGGTACCCAAATTTGTTTGGGACCGGGAACGTTAGTCCATAAGGAAATCAATTCCTTTCTAATCCAAATAAGGTTCAAGTACTTTTCATTTCTGTTCAGGAAGCAAGTGGAATTTACATGACCATAGCAACCACAAAAATAACATGTTACATTTGGAACTCTTGTGGTTTGGTTGGTTTTGTGGACTCTTTTATTTGAAACATGCTTTAGAGTTTTTCCATGAAAATGCATTTGATTCACATGTTGGGGAGCACACTTTGATTTATGTTCGTGGGTTTGCTTTTTAGCATGCACATTTCTTTTGTCATTTGAATAAGAGGTGCTTCACATGTTAAAAGCATGAACAAAGAATATTTTTGTTTTTATTTCAAAAGATTTTTTTCTTATTAGTGGTGTAGTTTAGACCTTCTCTTTGAAAGTTGACCTTCATTCCTAGTATGTTGTCTAGGCTTTGTTTCCTTTTCTTGAGTTTTGACACTATTTTTCAGTTCACAAATTGAAGCATGCATTTTGCCAGTTGTCCTTTGAGGCTGCTGCATTTTTCTCAAGCAAATTGATTTGAGACTTCAAGTTCTCTTTTTCAAATTTCAGATCTACATTTTCCTTTTCACACATGCTTTATTTTTCAGTTTGTTCTCTCTCTTGTGTCATGCTCTCCATTTTTTTTTGTAGATTCATTTGTGACTTTCAGTTCGTCACTTTCCAATTTCAAAACTTGACATGTATTACAAGGATTCTCATCGTGCAAAACACTTTCAATTTTCTTCTTAAGGAATTTATTTTCCATCATAAGTTTTTTAAATTTCTCATACAAGAAGGTATATGCAAGTTCCCATTGCTCGGAAGAAAAAGATTCGGGTTCATCATTTATCTTACTTGTTTCTCCTTTGAGAGCCATGAAACACAAATTTTTCTTTGGATCTTCTGCATCCTCGGACGATTGCTCCTCATCCTCGTCGCTCCATGTAGTAATCATTGCCTTTGGCCTTTTGAATTTGCCCTTCTTGAGCAATTCTGGGCACTCTCCTTTCATGTGGTCGGGCTTCTTGCAGCCATAGCAGATCATCTCTCCATTGGTTAAGTTGGTTTTGGGATCAACCTTCTTGGAGCTGCTGAAGAATCTCTTGTTCTTGGTCAGGAATGTCTTCGTTCTCATTGTCAATAAGGCAAACTCCTTCTCCTCTTCATCCAGGTTGCTGTCTTCTTCGCTGCTCGCCTTGATTTAAAGGGAAACAGACTTGTGTTTTGTATCATTTTATTCACTTCTCTTGATGTTGAGCTCATAAGTCATCAATGAGCCAATCAATTCCTCTGGAGTGAGAGTTGACAGGTTCTTTGAATCCTCAATCACGGTAGCCTTGGCATACCATGCCGGGGTAAGTGACCAACCTTAGGACTTTCCTCACCAACTCGGAGTTTCTATATTCTTTCCCGAGTCCTTCCAAGCTGTTGGTTATCTCGGTTAGCCTTGTGAACATTTTCGAGATTGACTCTATTGGGCTCATCATGAAAAGCTCGTATTTGTAAACAAGTATGCTGGCTTTGGCCTTCTTGACCTCTGAAATGCCTTCATAAATTAACTTGAGCTTGCCCCACATTTTCTTTGTCGAGTTATACATAGAAATACGAGAAAATTCAGTAGGATGAATGGCACATTGCATGATTTTTTTTTTTTGAAAAGTGGGTAGTACCACTGGTATATAAAACTAAAAAAATAGTTACATGAAATGGGGGAATGCTCCCAAAGAACTCCCCTAAACAAAAGCTGGCAAAACAAGTGGAGCAAAGGAAAGAGAAATAGGGCATGCTTTCCTGTTACATCCTTTGCCTCTAAACACACCCTACCACCCCCAAACAACAACCTTCCTCACATAAGGGTCTCACCCTCATCATACATTTTCAAAAAACAAGAAAACCATAGAAAGAATAGCATTCAACCCATTGAGACCTCCCTCTGGCTCAACCATCCACCCATGCTTCAGTGTGCTTGGACACTCCTCTCTTGACAGCTGCATTAGACTTCGCCTTTCTCGCAATGTCTGCCATCCACCTACGCTTAATCAGAAGTAGAGTGGATTTCAAACCTTTGTCCACGCCTTCATCTGAGACACTAATCAGCCTAACAATTTCACTCGCTTGAGACTCCATAAAACTCTCCACTTGGGCTAGGATATCCTTAACTTCTCCCTTAGATAAATTCCCATTATGCGCAGTGTCTATCTCCTCCCCCTGAAAAACTTCTTCAACGTGCTCCAGGGCTGCACTCAAGTCTGGAGGCAGAGTAGAGAGGGCTAAGGCTTGTGGATGAGTGTCAAGTATCTCCTCCACAGACCCTGCATCCCCAGTTATCAAGGGATAGGCAGTTGAAGAGCAGGGGTATCCCGAAACAGATCTTCAGACATCAAGGATAAGGGCAGAAGATCCTACCCACCCTCCTCCCCATTGCGGCACCCACTGCCTCCTTCCTGACCGATATAGAGAGCAGATCGACATCGGAAGTCCTCATAGTCATCTAGCATAGGCTGGCTATCCAATTGCACGTTGGAGGCCTCGAGGTTCTTTGGACACGAAGCTTGTGCCAAGCACCTACCGCAGCGGGCTCTCACCTGAGATCGACGAGACTCCCCCTACCGCAAACCTTCAGACGGGAAGGATACAAGTGTCCTTGCCACTTCAACTCCTCTAGAGGACTGGGCAAATTCCAGACCCTACAACCGTGCCAAGTACCTCTTGTTTCTGGGGTCACCCGGACCTTGTCACCCAACTGTGGAGAGGGTGGACGTTTGCCATCACACTCCGCAGCCTAAGAGGACTTTGCAAGGGCAGTGCGAGGCCCTAGCTTCCCGGCTCGCTCCACGTCCACCATCAGAGCATGCAAGACTGGCTGGCCGCTGCCTCCATCATTGACATTGGGGTTAGCCATTGTGGGGAAGCCTTGCTAGGACACAACAGATCAAGGGGCGAAGTCAGGCGGGTAAGACCATCATTATCAGGTCTCGGTGGCGCGATATGCATAGCCAACTTGGTTGCGGGCAAGTCCTCAGGTCCCAAAGTGGGCCCGGAAAGACCAGTAACCCCATCAAGTCTGTTCTGACGATGCAGGGCAGCCGACTCACTCCGTGGTACTGGGCTAGGCCTGATCTGATTCTCTGTGACCCAAACCACGTCTCCCCCGATCGAGCCCACCTTGGGATCCATGTCTGAGTAATCTCAGTGCGAAGGAAGAGGCAGGCGCATAAATGTTGAATCGCCCACCGAAACTTCAACCTTCAGAAGGGCTCTAGGGTGCCCTAACAGCGGCGGCGGGAGACCCAGCTCCTCGCGGATCAGGTGGCACCGAACAACCAATCACTCACCATCGAAGCCGACGGTGATCACTTCCGACAGCTCCGTAGGGCAGAACGCCTGTGGAGGCAAGGATCTTCATCCTCTTCCCTGTTGCGGCGAAGACCAGTGAGCCCTGCACCAATCGGCCGAAACTTCGCACTAGAAATCCCACTCCAGTCTCGTCGCACATTGCATGATATTCATTGCACTAAAAATAACTTTAGACTTCTTTATATCATTCTCAATCCACTTATCCTCGTCCTCTGGTGAAGTATAAGGGCCTTTATGAACCACCTTCCAGATCTCATAATCTTAGGCTCTTAAGAACACATGCATGCAATTCTCCCAATAGGTGAAATCGACCCATCAAAAAACGGGGACGATGGATAGAGTGGCCCTCTAGCATCAAGCTCTGATTGGCCGTTATACTGAAGATCTCTCTAGATCTCTAGATTGACGAATAAAAGAGCCTTAGCTCTGATACCAATTGAATTCCTGAAATACAGTGGCTAATCAAGAGAGGGGTAGTGAATTGATTATGCCCAAATAAAATTAAGCCACACACAATCAAAGTAAACCACAGTGGAAACACAAGTGTGACACGAACAAAATAAATAGCAAACGCAACGGAACCACGCGCATGGCGGTAGAAGAGATGGAACCATACCATAGTGCACAGAGGATTTTTTAGGTGGTTCAATTACATAATACATGCAAACTACATCTACTTCCCACACTCGTGAGGCCCAACAACACACACAGTCTTGTTTATCGGGTACAAGACACATTTGTTTCTTGAGACAAAACTAACCCAACCACATGTTTGTTTCTTGGGACAAAACTAACCCAACCACACACACACCTAGATGCTTGGACAACCCCAAACACCCAACACATACAAAGATCTTAATAGATCAGCTTTCCACAATCAACACAGAATAAAGGAAGGCTCAAAGTAAACAGAATAAGTTTCGGCTCCCCCTATTGAACTAAGAAGTATCTCCCTCTTGGTCGCTACACATGATGAAGAATTGAATGCTTTGACGTTCCACAAATGTGTCAATACTTGAGAGGAATGATCTGCTCTCTTCATGGCATTGTACGCATCATGTTCATGCTTTCAGTTCAAGTCCTTTCTCTAGATGCTCTGCAGCTTTGTACAGATTGATCTGGACGTTCAGGGAGCAGAAAACCCTTGTTGAGATGAAAAATAGCTCCAAAAGTCTTAGGGTTGTGTGCATCAAGTTGAGAAACATGACTCTATATATACTAGAAGGTTTCCGAAAGCTTTCTTGCCATTTAGCCAATTTTCGTATTTGATTCTAACAGATTTGGAAAGTTTGTATTTGACAGACTGTCGAAATCGGTTGACCAATACGAGCCTTCAATCGACCAATGCACCTACAAGAAAAACATCCAATCAGTTGCAAAAACAATTTCAGCAGACCAATGTTGGCTTAGGTCGACCAATGTTCTTCGGTTGACCGCTATGTTGTTGGTCCTTCTGAGGTAGTTCACTGGGAGGTTCAGTCTACCAAACACAGTTTTTGGTTGACCAATGTGATATTTTGGGCGACCAATATCGGCTACCGGTCGACCAATTTGGACTTCACCCTCAAACAAGGTTCACTGGGACAGTTGGTCGATCAAGGACAGTTTTCGGTCGACCATCCAGCTAACCACGCTGGCTTCTATTTGGTTTTTGCATTGGCCTTAAGCATGTGTATTTGCCTCCATACTCGCTGTTTTTGCACACTTAAACACACAAATTAGACTTTCAAAATATTAAGAAAATTCAAAGACAAAAGGTCCATCACATCAAATTCAATGTTTTGTTATCATCAAAATCTAACAGAGTACAACACTTTGATCTTCTGATTTTAGAAAGTCCCTCTCAGACTCTCAGTCGAGTCTCTTTGGGTACAAGCTGCAGAAAGATGACAGAGGAAGGTCCATGAAGATTGCAGGGACTTAGAACTCTGTTATCAATGGTGATAGTATTGATGATGGTAAAATAGATAGTGGCAGCGGAAGACCACAACAATGCCACTGATGTGGCATTAGAGAGGAGTCCATCAATACTCCAATAAGAAAAAGAAGGGAAAGCTTTGAAGAACTAATTTACATGTGCTACCTGGAATGCCTTATTATTGACTTATCATAGGGTTTGTGTGTACAGATTTTAAGCTTTGGCTGATAAATTCTGCCATGATGCTTGAACGGCTATTCTTTATCGTTTTCACAAGTTTCTTTGAGAACGTTACTTGGCTTTTTTACTATTGCTTACATCTCATCCCCCTACTTGAATACTGACGTGCTCTGGTCAATTCAACTAAGCAGGAAATTCAGAAGTTTTTCGTGGACTACATGATCAATGATGCCCTTGGTATCATCTCGAATTCTCATTTGGTTCATGCAGACTGTGAACCAAGTAAAGCTCGGAGCAGCACATGCTTGCAGCTTGCAAGACTTCATTCCATGGCTGTCGACTTTGCAAAAACTGGGGCACCAGCTGAAATGCCAAGGATATTTAAACCGAAGCAATATCCGGATTTCATGGAAAGATGGGATAAGCCAGTCTATATCTCTGATGGAATACTTGGGAAACTCTATCGTGGAATTAGCAGTCACTGCAAGCACCAAAACCATTGCTCAATGTCACCAGAGCAAATCACCTACGACTGGGATCTTGAAGTGAAAGGTTTTGAGGCCTTCCTAGATGTTGCAAAGGATTACAGAGATCAGTATGGTGAGAAGCTGAGTTCTCTGATGGATTACTATGGTGCTGTCAGTGAAGATGAGATCCTGACAGGTAACCTTCGAAACCGTCCAATATATTTGCAAAGGGATAAGATAAGGTATGCAGAAGTAAAGGACCGAATTGTGGTGGCTATCAAGAATTTGCACAAGGAGGTCGAGGGTTGGTTTGGAAGCTGCTGCAGCCAACAGGACCAGCCAAAAATGGCATCTGCATGGTACCATGTCACGTACCACCCGGACTATTATTCGAATTCAATTTTTTTGAGCTTTCCATGGATCTTATGTGATATTTTGTTGTCAATAAAGTCCCGCAAGGGACTCCAGAAGTGAAAGCTGGAAGCCCTTTCTTTTGGCCAAGTTGTTCTTAATTATCTTTGTAGCATCAGAAAATGGAGATCCATGACGAATATTAAGGGTGTTCGCAAAAATTTTGGTTAGAAGTTGCTTTGGGCATCCAATTTTTGTTCCAATCTAAAGTTGGTTGGGAAGTCAAAAATGGCTTCAAAGTTGCATAAAATTGCATCAAAAGACTCCCATCCTCTCCCTAAACGAACTGGACAGAGTTCTCTGTTTGGAAAAGGGTTGGGTTTAACCCAACCCAACCCCAGGGTGAAGTCTGCCACGTCAAGTGGCTCCTTGCTTTGGAAATGCAAGAGTTAAAACCTTGGGCTAAATTGGGTTAGGTTACTTCTGTTTTTGTGCTTTGGAAGGAAAAGTGGGTCATCCCCACCCCCAACTGGTACAATACTTAAAATATCCTTGTTCTACACCTCTCATCTCTTTTCTTTAATATATATTTTGCAGGATACTATTTTTTACTCTCCTATACATGTATGTTATTAAAGTCTCATTACTTATGCATATTTTTGTCTTACTACATTAGCGCATGAACATAGCTCAAGAAAGCCAACATCACGAACACCAAGATAGCTCAGGAACAACATAGTAAGGAGTATTGAACCCCCCCCCACAAAAAAAACCTTTTGATGTGTACAAAATGGGCACATCTAATGAGGGCCTGTCATCTTAAAGATGGGGACATTTAATATATCTCTTATCCAAACTTTTGCAATTTTAAATAGTTGTAGTTGAAGTGGTACACCTTTATTAGTGTGCCCATTTTGTGCACACCAAAAGATTTTGGTGTGCACTAAGTATTTTTTTTTTAAATCATATATTTGAAGAACATAGCTCAAGAACACCACCATCAATCTAGGTAAGATAGAGGTAGATATAGACATTCAAATTATACGAGGACAACACATTAGTGTCACATAAGAACACCTCACGAAAGATGTCTCCACTGGAGAGGGTGTTGCCCATTTATGACTAACTCAGAGAGAAGTGAATATATTATTTTAATCACATAGTCTCAGAAATAAAAATAATCTAACTAACTAAGCAATGGTTTGGATCGATCGATAACTCTTGTGAGAACTTAAGAGACTTCATTGTGTGTATACTTCGTAGAGGAAAGATTAGAGTCCTTGGATTCTCAAAGAATACAAATGACATATGAATGAATAAATGTAATAACACACAAAGAGACACTATATTCATCTTGGTTTAGTGACTATCAACTCAACCCTACGTTCAATCCCTAGAACCACCGATTCTAGGATTATCCATTAATATCGACAACTACTGATCTTCTTCTATTGCGAGTTAGAAGGTGGCTCATTTTTCTTACGAGTGAGAAACATATTCGTTGGACAACACCACAGTAGGTCGTTTTTTTTACAAGCAAGAAGATAACTCTCTTCTTACGAGTGAGGACATTTCCTGGCTACCCCAACAAGCCCTTCCTATTACGAGCTAGGATAGATGTTCACTACTACATACCTCAGTTTGATCACCCTTACAGGATTCTATGCCAATTTATAGTGCCTCTTTATCAAGTGAATGAAAGGCTATGTGAATGCACTAATGTTCAATATATACAGATCAGAAATAAATGAGGGTATAAGAGTAGTTGATCTTGTGTGTGGCCTTAGCTGGATGATGATAAGCTTCTTGTCGTTGAAGACTTGATCTCCTTTTAAATGTTTCTTTGAGATGCTGAAGGAGAGGAGGAAGACGATGAGAGCTTTGGATGCTATTGAAGATGAGAAGCTTTTTACATGCACGATTTTCTTGGCTCTCACTATTTATTTTTCTCACAAAGTTTTCTACTTAGTTCTTTCCTTTTCTTGCTCGTGATGAAGGCTTTTTCAAAACATATGTGTATGCTTAGCTCTCCAAAGTGATTGTTCTTTGAAACATAGCTAATATTTATATCTCCAGATTTTTTATTTCATCTTCATCTGATCTTGAGAATGACTTGAATAATCTATTCATGTGACTTGCGTTTCCATCCATTAGATACATTCTTGAGCTCTTATATAGGTAGGCTCGGCATTCGTTAGATATAATCTTGGTACCCGTTGTATTTTGGCTGCCATCCATTAGATATATCTTGAGCTTACTTTGACTTGGATGATAAGTGCATTTCAAATCTCTAGTTGTCAATGCATAAATACTTTCTATACTTGTGTGCTATCCTTACATCATTATGTAGGTTGTCAATATATTAAAAAGATCTTTTGACGGTAGTACATACCTACAAAATTAACTTTTCTTTTTGCCTTTTGACTATAGTCAACATTATTTAAGAAAGATATGGCAAGTGACATAGGAAAAAAAAATCTCTTTTTCAGAATATCTTCGCTATAGTTTCATCATGTGCAGTAATGTAAATTTGAATATGGAAACCCATTCACTATTTTTTGTGTAGATATAATGGTGACAATATGTTCAAATAGATATAGTTTATTTATTTAAATCTATATAGAGCTAAATAA
Organism: Colocasia esculenta; assembly: GCA_014218235.1. Taxonomy (NCBI): domain Eukaryota; kingdom Viridiplantae; phylum Streptophyta; class Magnoliopsida; order Alismatales; family Araceae; genus Colocasia; species Colocasia esculenta. The sequence continues at coordinate 49,497,281 of CM024765.1, read as the reverse complement.
GATTTTAAAACTAATAAACAATTTATTTTCTATTCTTAAGAAATATTTGGTCTAATACACATAGTGTTTCTTTCGATAGAACTCATAAGATATTTGTCTAATAGTCATGAGAAAATATTAATTTCAATTTATTGAGATCATAAATAAATATAATTATTAATCATATGTTGTTAATCATGCATTCTAATTTACAGTTCTTGTTTTATGGCATGAAATTTATAAGAATATAAACAAACTTTAAAAAAATATTGTAAGATTCGAATACAATTTTTATGCTGATAATTAGGTCTCTAAGAGAATCATGAAATTATGCATATGAAACTTGATTAATAAGACTCTTAGGTGTAAGACTCATTCCCTTTATAAAGGAGACTTGATTTTGTAGATGAGAGTCGTTTGTTTTTACTCTCGTATATAAGACTCATTTTCTTTTTAAGAGTCGTTTTCATTCTTATGTGAGAGACTTTGTTTTTAGTCTTGTCGTTTTCTATAGACTAGTTTTTATTTTTGTCTCTAAAACTCATTTTTTAGAATGTGAGTGAAACTTGTTTTAATCTTTAGAATAAAAATTGTTTTTAGTTCTTAGAGACTTGTTTTTAGTCTCATTGTGAAACTCGTTTTGTTGTTTTTTGAGAGAGACACATTTTAGTATTTTAAATATAAGACTCATTTTTTAGACTTGTTTTAGTCTTAGTGTGAGACTCGTTTTCTCCTTCACAGTAAGACTAGATTTAAGTCTCAGAATGCGACTCATTTTTTTTGAGTCATTTTATTCTTGATAGTGAGACATGTATTTTTCTGTTCTCTTGTTTCTAAGATTTAATTTCTTATATGTTTGAGACTCGTTTTTCATCTAAGTTTGAGACATACTTTTTTTTTCTTGTTGTGTCTGAGACTTATTTTTCATGTTGTATTTGAGACCTATTTTTCATGTTGTGTCTAAGATTTAATTTTCTTATTGAGTATGAGACTCGCTTTTCTTGTTGAGTATGAGACTCATTTTTCATGTTGTCTCTTAGACTTGTTTTGTCTTGTGCACTTGTTAAGTCTAAGAGGCTCATTTTTCTTTCTAAATCAGAGAGTTGATTTTTTTTTTCTTATCTCTTGAGACTTGTGTCTGAAAATTTGATTTCCCAAGATGAGTTTAAGACTTGTTTTTTAAGTTGAGTCTGAGACTTGATTTTCTATCAATCTGGGATTTGATTTTTAGCTTAGACTGATTTTTCAGAAATAAATCTTTTCATTTTGTCAATGTATATGATTTTATTTTCTCATTTAATTTTGTCATTGATAGTCATCATATTATCTATGATACTTGTCGGATTTTGTTATCAACATTTCTTCTCAATTTTGTTAATTATAACCAAAGTTATATTAATTAAAGATTTTATTACCATCAAAATTTGAATTAATTCGGGAGATAGTGCGAATTAAATAAACTCTATTGATCAAGAGAAAGACCCGGCCGGGAAGTAGGCCAACAAGAATCGAGAGGAGCAAAAGAAGTGGAGCACAATGCATCTAACATGAACAAAGTAGGCATGCATGTGTGAAAATGAAGAAAATTTTAATAAGGCGAAGAATAATTAAAAAAAAAAACCAGACATTTATGTTGGACTGTCAACAGGGAACACCCTCGTCAACCATGGCAGGTGCGTAGCGTAGTTGATTCAGATTGCATTGTCAAACGGCAAGGGAGAATACCCTATATATCAACAGAGAGAGAGATTCCCAACCCTCGAGAGGAAGAGGTGTAGGTAGGGAGCAAATTAAAGAAACCTGCATGCGCGAGGAAGAAGAAAGGAGTGTCACGCGTGGAAGACAAAATGAGGAGGAAAGTAATGGGTAGTATGCCATCTGAAACCGTACGTGAAGGTAGAATGGGCATTAAAACAAAGACTTAATTAGCCATGCTCGGAGGTAGCTCATGGGTTTATCTGATCAATTAACTCCAACGCGCGCAACCTATTTTAACCCAAGTTAAGGTTTTGTATATTTCTAATTAATCACTTTTTAGATTAATCTGTACATGGTTATAAACTCTATGCTAATCTTTTTCTGATCAGCAGGCCCTATTAATAAGACTAGTCCAGAAATGGTTCCGCCAAATGTTTTGACGAGCACGCCTTAAGACGTCAATCTTTCGTTTCACACGGTCGTTGTCTACTTAAATTGAGGTGGGTTAAGGTAGGGAACCGATTGCTGTCTGCCAGGCTGCTATAGCTAGTTTTTCCTTTGTTGACGCATCAACGAGGGGGTTTGGTTTGCTGACATCCAAAGTGACGAATCTCATAGCTCGTCAGCAAAGATGTCGGAGCTGATGATGTCAGCTAAATGGAAGTCTCGTACGTGGCCACTCCCATTGCTCACCCATTTTTTTTATAAAAAAATCTTATTAGAGAGTGAAACTAGGAAGGTCATCATGACCTCCCTTTTTCTTAAACGTGAGAGACTCGTCAGACATGACCTCAGATCAATACGTAATCGTGATGAGGCGTAGACAAATGTCCCAGCTACTTTGTTTTGATGGGGCATTTGAGTCCGGCGTCCAAACTCAGAACCACACCTTCTTACTTCTTACACGACAGTGTTGGGATACAATTATGTGGATGGTTTTAAGTCCGTCGGCGTCGAGCGATTCCTGTCGAGAGGGAGTCGTAAGGCTGTGGTTGGGTTCTGATTTGATCATTGGGAAGGCCGGCCCCTCTCTCCCTCCTCTTCTTCTTCTTTTTTTTTTTCTTCCCCCTTTTAAAGATAAATATTCAGTGTAAAATCAATCTTGTAATAATAACAACAATATTGTGAATTTTAAGAAAATAATCTTGTTGACTACAAGTAAGTGTTTTTTTTTTTTTTTCAATCAATGGAATTGATTTCTTACAGTTTATATATGACGTCAAAATTATAAGACTGATTTTGCAATAAATTTTCTCTTTATTAAAATAAGCAGTCTACTATATATATATAGTTGGGAACATATTTTCTCATATTTGATGGGCCGTGGCATCTGCCTTCCAAACGGAAGACTTTCGTTTGCCATGCGTTCGCACATGGATATAATTTCTTTGAGTTCAATGAAAGAGAATTAATGGAGAGAAAGTGGTTCAAAAATTGGTCATGCATTGCTTTGCACAAGTAACAAACCACGTTAGGGCCATTGACCTATTTCACCTTAAGATAAAGGCTATTCATCTTGTCAAATGAAAATTTGAATCTTATAATGTGCATCCAACCTGGAGAAGTTGAGCATGTAGGAAGTCTCGTGTAGCTCCCACCCAACCCTCTCCTGCTCCACCTCTACATCTAGTTTTGAGGCTTTTCCTCCAACGATTGTCGGAGGGTCCGTTATCGCTTGTCTGCGAAGTTTTGTCCCGATGCCTCCCCACCCCCCTTCTTTCAATAGTATGTTCTCGATTAAATTAATCGGGAGTATAATTGATGTGGAAAAATTTCACATTTTTTTAAATATATAAAAAGAGAGTGATATTTAATGAAGAGAGAAAAGATATTTAATGTACGAGAGAGATTTTGTGCGTACAAAATAATACACATAAATAATTATGTAACACACATAAATAATAAAATAAGACATACAAATGACACAAATCTCCTACATTAAATACCATCTCTCTCTTCATTAAATATCTCTCTCTAAAAATAATAAAAAAATTTGAGATTCTTCCACGTCAATTATACTTCCGACTAATCGAGAACATAATATTTCTCTTCTCCTTTATCCATCTCAGAACAACAGTGTAGGTCTTTCCAATGATCGACAATACAAAGTCTTATGGTCCCTCTACTTCTGATGTTGCTATATTAGCAATCGGCTTCACTCTTCCAACCCGCTATGAGAAGATTTGGTTGCCCGCTGCCAGCCTACTAGCCTTCCCTAAGGCTGTAAATGGATCCAGATAATATCCGGATCCGATTCAAATTCGTATCCGATTATCCAGATATTATCCGTTTAACAGATATCCGGCGGAACGAATTTTGGATACAAATATTATCCGGATAATCAACGGAGCGGATACGAAAATAAGTGATCCGCTCCGTTTAAGATCTGCTCCGAAATGAAGTTATTTTTGACAATTAAATCTTAAATCTAATGATCCATATATAATTATAAATATATAATATATCTAATATTAATCTTTTGTTTAGAGAATATTTTTGATATTTGTACTTTTTTTTTTAAATTTTTATAGATTTTTTTTAATTTTTTTTATGATTTTTAGATCACTTAATATCTTTTATTAAGTTTATATTTTTGAAGCGGATAATATCTGTATCCGCTCCGAATTCAAAAATTATCCGATTAAATTATCCGCTCCGTATTCGAATTATATTCAGAACTGATTAGAATTATTCGATTAATTATTTGGATCGAAACCGAAAAACTCATATCCACTCCGTTTACAGCCCTAGTCTTACCTTCACTGGTGCCGAGTCAACCCTTGATTGGTTTAGTTTAGTTAATTTGCTGAACTCCAAACTTGCGAATCTAACTAATGGTTCGTCAGCAAAACTGTAGGAGATGACGTCCGCTTAATGAAACTCTCATGACTTCGCCACTTGCACACACATGCTTTTGCCTTATTAAGGCGTCAACTTAATTAGTTAGAGTTCAGCTTCTCCTTTTCTTTTTCTTTTTTTTTTAAATGTAATGATGAGAAATTTGTCAATTTGAATTCTTATCAACAAAAAATATTTATTACAAAATTAATCTTATAATGATGATGATGTAAATTGTAAGAAAATAATTTTATTAGTAAAAAATAAGTGTTCTCGCTCTTCTCCTTTCAGTAGTTACTTTTTTTCAATCTATATGTCATCATTATTTTATTGTAAAAATGATGAGCATTTCTCCATATATCTACATGCAATCGGAGATGACGCGTAAGAAATGGCAACTGCTTGATTTGGTTCAGTGTCCAAATTCATTACAAAGTGAACCGGTGTTAGTCCATCGACATCTCATGAGTGGCAGTTGATGTTGGCACACATTTATGGTCCTTGCCCGCTTTAATTTTAGGTAAGTTTCAGGGGCATATATACATGTCTTTTTGCAATATGGGCTGTTGCCACATAATTAATAGAAGATGGATGGGGTGCTGCCTGCCTTGTGGTTCTCTCTTACCAGGCTGGGACGACCCTTCTCCTTCATTTGTTGGGTTTTCTTCTTCCAACCACTGGCTCTCTCCCTTCTTCCTCTCCTTCTCCTGACCTCGGATGAATCTTTAGTGAAGAATCCCAAGGACCTCCCATGTTGTGTAAATAATGTATACCTCTCCCCCCATCCAATACATGGGTTCTAGCGTAATGTTTTAAAATCTCTTAGAGATCATTTAGTTCCAAAGTTTATGACAAAACACTACAGAAGACACCATATTATTCAATAGTGAATGTAGGGATATTTTCGCTGTTCGGTAGTGAACCGAACATGTCCCCCACTAAGAATAGGGAGAGAATTGTCGCCGGTGCAGATGATAACCTGCAAGGTCAGAAGACGTCAGGGAAACCTGGTCGATGGACCGAGAGAACCCTCTATTGTCTAAGTAAGAAATGACTTTTAGATATAGAGTAGAGGGAGGGATTCTTTTGGTGTGTGTTCTCGCACATGGACGATTGTGAGGGGTGATTCCGCGTACTTTTGCATGAAGGTTGTCGTCCCTTATATATGCATAGGACATGAAAAGTCCATACATGCTTTCCATGAACGGTGTTCCAAGGTTGCGACTATTGAGTTCTCAAGCAGTTTAAATCCACTACAAGTCCTGCCAGACTCTAGCTCTGATACCACTGTAACGACCCCGAGAATCCGACCCTCGGCCCACGTCGAGGACCTAATTTTCGCAGTCTCCGCCCACGGATCCGGAGACCCGAAAGGGCTATAATATATATCTAACAGGATATGTAACGGAAGTGAACGTCAACTGCTAAACTAGAAGCGTACAAGCAGAAACAGAAAAGAGAGCGAGACCGCTGTGTACCGCTCTAAGTACAGTCCCAACGCACGCACGCTAGTACAAGTAAGAGGCAGGGGAAGAACAAATCCCTTAGGGGTATACCCCAAGGGTGACGTACAACAGAGAAGGGGGATCACTGCTAGCTACGGGGACCTCCACTACCGCCCCGTCTCGTCCGCCCGACGCGCGCCCTGCCGCTGCTGAGAAGTCTCACTAGGGAAAAAAAGGGATGAGCTTCACAACAGAAACTCAGTAGGGACTACCAATCATGCACCTACTGGCTCTAATAGGCAGAAGAATATATGTAACAAATAAATGACATCAGTTTATATCTTTTACCTACAAACGGAATTGTGGAAGCAAAGTTACAACTAGCGTGGTACGGGAACACAACACGGTCGGAAACTCCGTACGACTGCTCGTTGTAACCACCACAAGGCTAGCAAACACAGACAGAGGGGACTCCGCCTGGACAAGGAACACTAGCTACGTGAAGCACTACCACTAGTCAAAGGTCAGGTGCGCCCACTGACGTCTTACCCTCGACCTAATTCCTGACCCTCACGTCTCGTCAGAGCGAGGTAGGACACAAATTATACAACAGTAATTGCCGTAGTCTGGTCGGACTACGGTCCCACGCCTGGCCTCTCCAAGTGGTTCTGGGGCCACAAGGAGCGAGGCAGTGAGAAACAAGACTGGCTGGCCTACGCTGGGCAGAACTCCTAACCGTCCTCAGCGTCCCAGACCAACCACGAGAGCTCTGCAAATGACTCAACGCCACTGTCCTAACCACAGGGGGAGGGGAGCATGCTCAACATGTATCGAAAGCTGTAAATCCCTCCAAACCACCCTTAGAGCCCCACAAACATGGATTCACATGAATCTACACTCGAAGGAAAACCTCACTCAACCTCGAGCATGGATTCCTCACACTCCCAAGCCCCAAACCACAGGGAAAACACGATCTAAAGGGGAAGGGAGCATGCTTAGAGCAAGAGGATCAAGGGCCCCTACCTCCACGTGTAGAGCCGACTTGTTGGGGCTTTCACGTAGGAATGACCACCTCCTCCTCGCTCCACGCAACACGAACACAGCCCTTGCACGACCAAGGCGACACCGCCTCAGCACGAACACCTTGAGCACAAAGAACGAATGAGAGAATCGCAAGAGAGCTCGGAGGGAAGGAGAGGGGAAGAAGAAGGAGGGAAAAGGGAGAGGGGGAGAATGGGGCGCAGCGTTCGGTTTTAAAATGACGGCCCCCAGAATGCGACGAGCTGACCTGGCGCAACAACTAACGTGTCGCGACGGCCGCCCCCGGCGTGACCCCAAAAGGCGGTCAAACCTCGAAGATCGAAAAAGCAATCGCGACGGCCTGATAGGTCGCGTCAACACTGTACGCACCTGCCACCCGACACGACCATTCTGACAGACAAGACAGCGGTCACGTCTGTCAGAAAAGCAGTCGCGACGCCATCAGACGCCGCGACAAGGACGCGACGGCCACCCCTGTCACAACAAGAAGGCGATGGCCAGGTTCATCGCGACCCGAACCTGTCGCGGCAGGCAACTCTGGCACGACCATGTCGTGACCAGGGCGCCTGTCGCGACCCTGACGATGGGGCCAAAGGGCCCAGGAGGGCTGGGTCTTACATCCCACCCTCCTTAAGACATTTCATCCTCGAAATGAAAACAACTCAGTCTCAGCCCGAAAAACAGTACAGGGAGAAGTAACACACCAATCAATCAAATAAATAGGGGAACTGCTCCTGCATCTCATCCTCACGCTCCCAGGTGGCCTCACCACCAACGCGGTTTTTCCAAAAACCTTAACCAGCGAATCTGCATCTGACGCAACTGCTGCACTCTACGATCGACAACCTTGACTGGGTACTCTAGCACTGAAAAATCTGGCACTACCTTAAGCTGTGAGTAGTCTAACACGTGCGAAGGGTCTGCGACGTACTCTCTGAGCTGCGAAATGTGGAAAACGCTGTGCACGCCTACCAACTCTACTGGAAGACTCAACCTGTAAGCCACCTCGCCGACCCTCTCTGAGATAGGGAAAGGCCCAATGTACCTGAGACTGAGCTTTCCCTTGCTGCCAAACCTCATAATGCCCTTGGTCGGAGAGACTCTCAAGAAAACAGGTCACCTACACTGAACTGTAACGGTCTCCTGCGGCTATCTGCGTAGCTCTTCTGCCGGCTCTGCGCTGTCAGAAGCCTCTGCCTGATTAGCCTGATGTATCTGCACATTGCTGCACTAACTCTGGTCCTAAAAGCTGCCTCTCTCCAACATCGAACCAGTGAAGGTTTGTCCTGCATGAGCGACCATACAAGCCTCGTATGGTGCCATTCCCATGCTCGAGTGATAGCTGTTGTTGTAGGCAAACTCTACCATTGGAAGGTGCGACTCCCAAGTGTCACTTCAGTCCAAGCAGCACGCTCTCAGCATATCCTCCAAGTCTGAATGGTCCTCTCTGACTTCCCGTCTAACTGCGGATGATATGCTATGCTCAACCTCAACTCTGTACCAAGTGCTCTCTACAGACTGCGCCAAAACCCTGACGTGAACCTCATATCTCTGTCGGAGATGATCGAAACTGGAGTGCCATGCAATGGAATAACTCTGTCCACATACAACCTAGCCAACCTGTCCACTGACCAAGACATCTTGACTAGCAAAAAGTGCGTTGACTTAGTCAAACGATCCACGATCACCCAAATACCATCGTGCCTCTGCGGGGTATGGGGCAAACCAACCACAAAGTCCATGGTGATGTCGTCCCACTTCCACACGGGAATGGGCAACGCCTGCAGCACACCAACGGGACGCTGATACTCAGCCTTCACCTGCTGACAGGTAAGGCACCGAGCAACAAACTCTGCCACGCCCCTCTTCATCCCTGGCCACTAGAAGAACCTCCTCAAGCAATGGTACATCTTGGTGGAGCCAGGATGAACAACATATCTCGACCTGTGAACCTCTTTCAGTAGCCCCTGACGCGCCTCCTCGGGAATGTACAAGCGGCCTCTGAATCTGACCTCACTGTCCTCGTCAAGCTCTACATCTGGCATCTGTAAAATGTCTGCTAACTTTGTATCTGCCTGCTGCGCCTGCAACACCTGTTTGTAAACTGACAGTCTAACTGACAAACTGGACGCTACAACACGGTCTCTGTGCTTCGACGGGTAGAACACTCCTTGGGACAGCTCTTCAAACAGTCTCCACTCTCTGACCATCAGTGAACTCAAGTGAACGCGCCTGCTCAAAGCATCGGTTACGACATTAGCCCTTCTTGGGTGATAGGAGAGGGTAAGGTCGTAATCCTTCAAATACTCCATCCATCTGCGCTGCCTCAAGTTCAGATCCTTCTAGGTGAATATATACTGAAACTCTGATGGTCGGTGAAGATCTCGAACGCTTCTCCATACAAATAGTGCCTCCACAACTTGAGCGTGAACACCACTGCTGCCAACTCCAAGTCGTGGGTGGGGTAGTTCTCCTCATGCTTCTTGAGCTGCCGAGAAGCATAAGCAACGACCCCACCATGCTACATCAGCACGACACCCAAACCAGATCTCGACGCATCGGTGTAGACTACAAAACCTCCACTACCCAACGGCAAGACCAACATTGGCGCTGAGTCAACCTCGTCTTCAGCTCTCAGAAACTCTGTTCACAGTCCTTTGACCAAACAAACCTGACGTCCTGCCTTGTCAACTTAGTCAATGGCTCAGCAATCCTGGCAAAATTCTGGATGAACCTCCTGTAGTAGCCAGCAAGACCCAGAAAGCTGCGAACCTCTGACACTAACGTGGGCTGCTCCCATGACAACACTGCCTCCACCTTGGCAGGGTCCACTGCCACACTAGCACTCGAGATCACGTGCCCGAGGAAGTGCACCTCCCTCAGCCAAAATTCGCACTTGTCGAACTTGGCGTAAAGGCGGTGACTTCGTAGGGTCTCTAGCATGATCCTTAGGTGCTCCTCCTCAGAAGCTGAGTAGACCAAGATATCATCAACAAAGATGACCACAAAACGATCTAGGTACTCACTGAACACCCTATGCATCAGATCCATGAATACTACAGGTGCGTTCGTCAGCCCAAATGGCATCACGACGACTCAAAGTGACCGTACCTGGAACGGAAAGCCGTCAAGCCAATGTCTGACTCTCTGATCCTCATCTGATAGTAACCATATCTCAGTCAATCTTCGAGAACACCCTGGCTAACTGCAACTGGTCAAACAAATCATCAATCCTCGACAACGGGTACTTGTTCTTCATAGTGACCTGATTCAACTGTCGGTAATCGATGCACAAATGAAGACTGCCATCCTTCTTCCTCACAAACAAACATGCGCTCCCTACAACGAACGACTCGGGCGAATGAAGCCCAGCTCAAGCAACTCCTGTAGCTGGCGCTTCAACTCGCGCAACTCTGTCGGAGCCATCTGGTAAGGTGCCTTGGACAAAAGCATCGTACCGGCAAAAGCTCAATGGAGAACTCTACCTCCCGCTCAGGCGGCAACCCAGGTAGATCCTCCGGGAAAAGATCAGGGAACTCAGAAACAATCGACACATCAAAACTGATGATCTGCTAGGCTCTAAGGAACAAACAGAAGCAAGGTACGCCACACAGCCATCACGGATCAAACGACGATCTCTACCAAGGAAATAAATGGTCGACAGGTAGACCGAATACCTTGGAAGCAAAGAACGGGTGCTCCAGTATCCCGAACCGAACGGTTTTCTGCTGACAATCAACCACAGCTGAGTGAGCCTCCAACCAGTCCATGCCCAGGATGACGTCATGTCATGAAGCTGTAATGCGTACAACCTGGCCGGCAACTGGTGCCCCTCAACCTCAGCTGTGATGCCCTCCAGTAACCAAAAGAATGCATATAGTCACCGGACGGGAGATCGACCATCACGTCACACTGCCTCTCAGGTGTGTGACAAGCCAAAGACCTCGTAAACTCCTCGGAAGCAAATAAAGAGAAGCACCGAGGTCAACCAAAACACGAGAAGCTCTACTAAGGATAGCAGGGTACCTATAACCAGATTCGACGCCTCGGCCTGCTCCCTGGTGAGTGCCATCACACGACCACGACCACGCCCACGCTGCGGCGCCTGCTGAGCTACTACTGTTGTGGCGGCTGCTGGTGCTGAGGGAACTACTGCTGCTGTTGGTACAGCGGGTACTGCTGCGGCTGCTGAAACTGCAAAACTGCTGAGCCTGCTGTTGGTACTGCCCTCACTGCTGCTGACGTAGTGCCTGCTGCTGGGGAGGGTACTATACTGAGGTAGCTGCTGCGCTGTACTGTACTGGCTGTTGCTGCTGCGGGACTTGCCCCGTCGGGAATACCTCCAGAAGTTGTTCGGCAAACCACAAGTGTAGCAAAGTGCCTCCTGCCTGCCCTGCTCGGCTCCCTGCTGCACCGACTGCTCTGTGAACCTGGACTGATGCCTCTATTTTCGGCTCCGCCCACCACAAGAATTTGCGGGATTACCGACGGATATTTCCGACGGATTATTGTCCGTCGGTAATTCCGTCGGAATTACCGACTAAAACACATCGGTCGGAAAATCCGTCGGACTATTCCGACGGAAATTATCCGTCGGAAATGTCAGTCGGAACTAAGATATACCGACGGATATTCCGACGGAAATAATACCGTCGGAATATCCGTCGGTAATACCGCTATTCCAAAACCCGAAACCCCCCTTCTTCCCCCCTCCCCCTCTTTCCCACTCCCGCTCTCTCTCTCTCTCTCTCTCTCTCTCTCTCTCTCTCTCTCTCCTCTCTCTCTCTCTCTCTCTCTGCAGCCCGCCGCCGTCGCCGCCCCAAGCTCCCGCCACCCCACCGCCGCTCCCGCGCCGCCGTCGAGACGCCGGCCCGCCGTCGCCCCGAGGTCCCGCCGCCGCATTACCCCGTCGCACCTCCCCTTCCCACCTGGCCCCCTCCCCCCTGCGGGATGCCCCCCCCCCCCACCCCCGGCCCCCCCTCCCCCTGCGGGATGCCCCCCCCCCCCACCGCCCCCCCTCCCTCCTGCATCCGGCCCCCTCCCCTTCCCACCTGGCCCCCTCCCCCCTGCGGGATGCCCCCCCCCCCCACCCGGCCCCTTCCGGATGGCCCCCCCCCCCCCCCACCCGGCCCCCCTCCCCTGCACACACCCCTCCCCTTCCCACCCACCTGGCCCCCTCCGGGATGCCCCCCAACCGCCCCCTCCCCTGCACACACCCCCCTCCCCTTCCCCCCCACCCGGCCCCCTCCCCCCCCACCTGGCCCCTCCCCCCTGCGGGATGCCCCCCCCCCCCCCCCCCCCCCCCCGCCCCTCCCCCCCCCACCCGGCCCCCCCTCCCCTTCCCACCCACCTGGCCCCCTCCGGGATGGCCCCCCCCCCCCCCGGCCCCCCTCCCCTGCACACCCCCCCCCCCCCCTTCCCCCCACCCCCTCCCCCCCCACCCGGCCCCCCTCCCCTGCACACACCCCCCTCCCCTTCCCACCCACCTGGCCCCTCCGGGATGGCCCCCCCCCCACCCGGCCCCCCTCCCCTGCACACACCCCCCTCCCCTTCCCACCCCCCCCCCCCCCCTGCACCCTAATAAATTAATACATGTAAACTAAATAAATATAATTAAGAATTAACATGTGACATTAACATAATTAACATGTACTAATCTATTTTAAATAAATATCTAAAAAAACTTAATTTAATTAGTTACTTTTCACCACTCATTTAACTTTCTATTAGAATGGTCGTCAACTATATAAAATACTATATTTGTTTGTTATAAAGTCTAATCAGATGTAGAGAAAATTTAAAACGAGTTGGGGTTAACCCTAACTACTTTTCTTTATTACTTTTTTATTGTACTATGTGCTACCATCTACCATCTTTTTATATTAATTTTTTTATTGTATAGGAACTCACATAGACCATGGTTTTGGTAAAAAGAGAATTGTTGTCAGAAGTAATTAATCAATGTTAATTTAAATCAATTATGATTTCATTCCTTAATGGTTTGCATGTATTAATATATTTTTACAATTACATGGATCTATTGTTGTTCAAACAGAGGACAAGATTTAAATGAAGCAACATATTCTCATGTTCTGTATGTCATAGGCCGATTG